>CM060922.1:67281127-68591127 GCA_030737875.1 Allium sativum
ACAAAGAATGTTGAATAAAGTAAAACAGTTAATTTTAGAAGCAAGGAAAATAAAACAAATTAGTCAATACATACTAGTATTACTGCAACAGTGGGAAAACCGACTGTTAGGGTATACGATCTAAAATAAAAAAAATTAATAATTTTATTTTAATTATGACCCTAAATAATTAAACTTCCTCACTCAGTTTCTGTCTGGGTTATATTTAGTGTTCAACTTTCCTATGTTCATACTTTACTCCTATCTTAGATTGGCATGACAACATATTCAAACAAGTAAAGACAAAAAAGAAACACAAATTAGTTGCAATTATACACAGTGTATTTGTAATGTTCACAACTCATGCTTGACCTTTTCAAGGCTAAGAAACTGTGCCTTAACCATCATACTTGCTGCATCCTCATTATTCGTATTACCACATTAACATGCCTTATTTGAGATAATTGATGAATTTCTCTAACCACTCTATATTCTCTCTTTGAAAACCTGAGTGTTGCTACTTTGCATAATTACATGGACTTCAGGTACTCTGGTTAATCAAAGAATGGTGTTTATTTGCAACCAAACCAATAAACATAAGCAGATCAGATCGAATAAACATATTAGATAGTGTTGTCATTATCAAAACTAATGGAAAGAGAATAACTTGCCTGCACTAGAACTAAAATGAATACTGACACAAATAAAAGAAGTGAAAACTAGTTTTTAGATTTAGCATATGAAAGCCAACTAGTCCATAATTCTTCAAAGATCCTTGATAAGTTTAGTCAATTATGTCTTTCATGCATAGATTTATTAATAGTAGAGTCGGTATCTCGGATCACTATTTAGCATAAGAAGATCACTTTTTTTAAAAGCAAAAATTTCTTTAAATGGAACAAATAAACAATTCTGCTTAGGAGTCCCTAAATATGAAAAACAAACCGACTTTCAAACGTTAGGTCTACCTTAACCGTTCGTGTGTGTGTGTGTGTGTTTTTTTTTTTTTTTTTGCCTTGTTATGGTAGATTTGGCTGACCTTGTTAAAAGAATTACTATTTTATGAAGAAGAAAAATTATAGAAACCCACCGAAAAAGAACGCAGTAACACAAAATAGAGGGAAAACACCCTTTCCGACGTCTCTCACATAACTAATACAAAAAAATGAGTTGTAAAGGGTCACTAAATATGCAAAGATAAATTGACTACCAAAAATTGCTTTTGAAGTAATTTGGAAGTAATTATATCGACTTTCAAAAGCATGTAGCTATTTGTTATTAACCTTTTTTGTTTTGTGCTTCTTTTTGTTTTTTTTTCTTATTTTACAATAAAGGCATTTTACAGAAGCTGAAATAATTTCTTTTGATTGCGAATGGAGTCTTACCAAAACTAAAGAAACCAAACTTTATAATCTTGTGAAGGAGGAAAAGGAAGCGAATAGTCTGCCATTGCAGACAGGGTAATAAACAATAACAAACGTAAAAGCGTCAAGAAAATATATCGGTCTATCGCTTGTTATCATGGCAGCATGACTTTACGATTCGCAAAACAGCTAGATGAAATCAAAAATAAACATTTGAAGGTACTTGTGTTGCATTCTTTTCACGAGGTGAACGGTACCTGATAAAGGCATTGCAAGTATATTCTGTAGTCTGAATGAAGTCCTTCTTCGTGAAATCAATGGGATTTCTCAACAAGACAAATATGAGTAAGGGCAATGCATGGTTGAAGTTGCGGGCAATGTGAGAAAACAAACACCCACGCTTATATTTGAGTTAACATCATCGTAGTCGATAAATTTAAATGTGTCATTATACTAAGCTGTTAGGACGACTAGCCAGTCATGGAGCAACATTCTTCCTCTCACTTTTTTCTCTAAAGAACCATGAATTACCTACAAATTTCAATGCTTTAGATGACTTCTAAACATCGATCATAAAAAAACTTAAATTTTTTACAATTCATATCCCGCTTTAAATAAAATTTCTCCAATCATGAGTCAGTTGTCAAATTCTGATAAAAAACTTGATTAAAATCACAACAACGGATAATAAACATCCAGTAGATGCTTGAAAAAGAAAACCAAGTATATCATTTAAAAATACAGTTTACTGTTTAAAAAAAGTGCAACTCAAGTGTTTATATATCTCAAGACAATACGTATAAAAATAGACCATCTCTAAATAGTGACAATCAACACGTGATATGCATATAATCATGCAGGCAATTCAAGTATTATCAAACTATCAAAATGTATTAAACTTAGTAATAATACAAGGCATGCTCACATCAATGTCCGAGATTGACTCACAGATGACCGTAAAATATACATACCCCACAGTCCTTCCCATTTGATAAATATAACACAATTGATCACCCAAATTGAATAAGCATGAAATGTGGATATTGCATACCCTCAATAGCTATGTTATCTCTCAAAAGACCATATAAGAATAGGCATGTGATTAATTCTATGCTTTTAGTGTACTTTTCTATCCTCGATGGCTATGTTATCTCTCGGTCGATTTATCCTCGATGGCTATATACATTCAGTATAGGTATAACATTATGACCATTCAATAGAAGATCCAGAGCCAATGTAAAATCTCGGAAAAGTTCAAACCAAAAACTAAAATGGATAATATACGAAATCAAATCCTATATTAGCAGCCATATCATTATCGACACGATAGTGTTCAAATGATCTGAGAAGGGTCAGATGGAGGACGGAGGAGGTATTGGGGTTTGGATTTGGGGGAGTGAGAGGTAGGAGGAGGAAGGTGGTGGAGTTACCGAAAGGGGTTAGGGTTAAGATGATTGGGAAGTTGGCTGAGGTGATTTCTCATTCTTGATTCAATGAACTTTAACAGTTTAGAATAACATTTAGCAGGGGATAGTGAGCAAAATTTTTGAGAATGAGATGTATCAAGGAGAAAAAAGTGATTTACGAAAGTGGGTGGACCAAACAAGCTAACGTAAAAAATAATATAAAAAGGATCCACGATAGGAAACCTATAGAAGTTTCTTAATCTTTGGAAAAATTAACTGAATCTCACGGGTTGTATAGTATCAGTAGACATGCTTTTATATTTATCTATTTAGTGGTTTAAAGAGTTGATGTTTGTAAAAATATTAACATGTTTGTTCATGAAAATTCAACACTAAACAACGTGAATGTGTGATTTTGATGCCTTCAATCAAAAAAAGGAAAATATTTATGGGTTGATCATTATTACGATGTTTAGTGATGTTACACAAAGAAATCAAATCTCAGATTTAACATGAATTTGTTAGCTAGTAACTGATCACATCTTATATGTTTCATGTTTGACATCATGTAACTTCCCGTATTCTTAGCAGTTAGATATTTAATATATTTTATATTATTAAATGTTAAATATGAATTATATACGGATTTATAATATTTATTTCGTTTATTAAAACGAAGTTGAACGTATAATTTATATTTAAATTATTAAATGAGCTCGAAACAAACACTATTGGAAGGTGTATCATTAATTATTGGTATATTTCCATTTTGGAGCCAATTGGAGTTATTTTATCGGTGCGAGCAATTTAAGGGTGAACTGATACATTTAAAATAAGGTTGTTGTGCAAACGGAGTCTGTTTTCAATGAAAATAATTTCGTTAGAACCGTAACGTCAAAGACATAGCAGTGTAATTATTTTCGTTGAGTTAGAGTCGGTGTTTGCCAGTGCGTGTATATAACGGTACTGTAAATAGCAGTGGAACCGATTTACCGGGTGCAAGTAAAATAAAAAAACAACGCTCCGATCTATGTGTATTCACAGCTGTAAAGTCTCTAAACATCCTTAGTCAACCCGCAAAATATCTCTGAACCATGCCAAACCATAAAGATGGAAGCGACAAATCAAAACTAATGCAGCACGTCTACCTTTGAATATCTTACTAAATCGAATGAAATGAAAAACCTATCTTCTAACCTATTGAAAACAAATCCACATCTATCCCAATTTTTCCCTATTCACACACATAGTTCGTACAAATCTCTTTAGCAAATCCTTGTCGAAATTAATGATGCATCATACTTCTTCCTTTTCAAATATATATATATATATATATATATATATATATATTGCATTTTCCTCAACCCAAAGCATCATACGTACTGTCTCAACATTTACACAGCTAATCCTATATTCTTAGAAGACATGCAAGCCATCACCTACCATATCTACTGAAGAGAAAAGGAAACGAAAGTACACTAAAAAACTCCATCAAATTGAAAAGGCAGCGACAAGTCCCATCTACATTGCATCGTTTTCAATATATCTACAGTATCTTCGCATGCCCCTAACCATGGCTACTATTGTTCTCCCATACCCAAAAGGACATACTCTAAAAGTAGCTCTACCATGTATACTAAAGAATGAAAATGAAAAGATCGCTGAAGTGAAGCCTACCTACACAGCAACATATCACTGCTTTGTCAAAAGCACAACCTGGAAGAAGAGACAGCACCCATCAAAATGCAATCACGTACACATATGCAGCTACACCTAAAATTCTTTTCCAATACCCTGTTTCTCTCTTTTCTTTTCAACAAACCAATCTCCTTCCCTAAAGAGAATGGCTGCACATATTATAGACCATGACTGTAACAACCAGGAAAATCTGAACCAGTTTAAAAATTTTAAATTGGCTAAAATAGTGGATTTCAAATATTTAAAATGAATATTTTAAATAATAGTGGTGAAAAGTATGTTTGAATCGAAGTTTGAAAATAAATATAATTATTATAAATTATAAATATGGCCTGAAATGGCGCTGCAGTTTCAAAAATTGAATTCAAACTTTAACTAACTGTACCGGGTGCAAAATAAAACGGATTTTAGTGAAACCAAAAATATTTAAATCTGTCAGTGAATATCTTTCTAATGAATCTAAAAAATCAAAGTTTCATAGCGGGAATCAAAAGTTATGGCCAAATGAATTTTCAGAAAGGTCGCTATAGAAATTATATCGCCCATGAAAATAGACATTTTGCATACGACCTCAGAATTCGACGAAACCACTTTTGTTGGATCCGAGATGTCAAATTATTGCTAAGTTTCAAATTTCATAATTTTTGAAGCTAGTATGTGAGTGTGGTATCAGAGCTTTGGTTAAGCCTGGAATATAACATTTTTTTTAAAAAACTAAATATAATATAACAAAAACGGAGAATCTAGCTCTTCTCCAACGGCTCACAAAAACGGTTTCTGCTGAGGGCTGAAACCGTGCATACACACACGAACAAACGAAACAAAATACAGACAAAACCCACAAAAGAGCATAAGTAGACTGATAGAAATCACTGAATGCGAAGGAAGGAAGGTCCCTCGAGGATGTCCCCTCTCCGATCCTAGAAGATGACAAGGATCCCATAAACCATGGAGGAAAGAACTGGAAGAGAAGCTCTAAGCATAGCCCTGACTGGACTAGCATCCGATCCAGCGGTCCGACCCAGGAGGAGAACATCAACTAGCACGTTGCACATAACAGCGCCTGCCCAGCAATCTGTACATCAAAACCTGAACCACTAGCAAACAATGTCAGAAGCGGGGCGGGGGGGGGGGGGAGGAGGGGATGTGAAGAGGACCGCAAAAACACACGACCCACACAAAACCGATCTCAGCCAATACCTTGTCTAGGGGTGGCTGTTAGCGTTGAAATGTCAAAGTTAACAGCCAACCTCGTAGATCGGGAACCAATCACACCTCTGAACGGCCTTCCCCGAAACGCTAGGAAAACATCATTCCTAATTTTCCGGATGATGGTCGTAGGGTCCATAGCCACTTCGTCAAAGATTGCCTTGTTCCGCGCGCACCAGATGTGCCAACAGATCAAACAAGGAATCAGACGAAAAAGGCTCGTGCGTAGACTTTTACCTGAGATGCTAGCCCACCAGAATCTCAGGACGTCTTCTAACATGTTTGCATTACACCGACAACCTAATAGGTTCCCGAAGTAATTCCAAACAGACCTAGCACAAACTCCCGAAACCAACAAATGAGAGGAGGTTTCGGTGCTCCCAGCGCTGCAGCACTTGCACCAGGAAACGAGCGGGATACCGATTCTCTGAATATTCTCATCTAATGACAAACCATTATGCATGGTTTTCCACATAAAAAGGGGCACCTTCGATGGAATACGGATATTCCAAATGAAGGAGAATAGGGGAAGCTCGGGCGTAGGATTCCGCACAGAATTCCACGCAGCAGAGAGCGAGAACGGGGTGCCGTCCCAAGAACCTCGAATATAACATATGATCCTGTATACTGTGTAACTCTGATGTTTATTTTATCCAGTATATTCTGTTGTACATTATCTGGTGTATTTATTTATTTCTGTTCTGCTGATTATCTGTTTATGTGTTATATTCCCAAAGATTACCCTTGCCGTCGTGTTACGGGGTTTGGGTCATCACAATAACCGCACATGAAATGAAAGCCCGGAAAGGCTTAAAAGCTGCGGCCCCAATGGAAGTAAAAACATGGCTATAGGATGTAGGATATAACATGATACTGATCGTTTCTTCCACTCGCTGTGTATAAATAGCAGCTCATTCCTTCGTTTTCGAGACCTAAACTGAAGTGTAAACCATCATTAAAAATTCCAACGCAAAGCCATTCAAAATAAAAACAACTCCCTCGGATATTTAAAACAAGTGTACGGACGTAGAGGGTCGCCTGCAGATCCATTTCATTGCACACCACACATTTTCGGTTGGCGCTGGAAGTGTAGAGCCATGAAGTACTGATGGGCGGTGGAGAGTTTGCGTTACATTTACAGGGTGGAAGTTTTGCAAAAAGAAGGACCAGTGGTTGTTCAAAATTTGGGTCACCTGAAGTCATGGAAATAAAATGGTGGAGGAGAATCTTTTAAGGGAAAGCCACATGTGTGTACGTGGCCGCAAGAAGGAATGGCGTGCGAATCGTATGTATGATGAGAGAGGAGAGGTGGTGTTCTGGTCAGGGCATCGGTCTCAGGTGAAAGCGCAATCGAGGTCAGTGGGGGTTGATGAGGGGGCGACGGTGAGAGGGGGCACTGGTGCTTACGGAAACAGTACAGCTGCTGTGTACTTTGATGGCGCGTAGGTGCTTTGATGGGGATGACAAGATGAATGAGGAAGTAAGGATGGCGGTCTCTGCTACTAAAATCATTGAGGATCAATGGACGTTGGTTTCAGCAATAACCGGAATTAGCAGCAAGTGGAGAATACATCAATGGAGAAGAAAAGGTGTGTGGCCGTAATAAATGGTAACGGCCTAATCAAGTTTTTGTAGGAAATTGGTATAATGGGTAAAATAATCATTTAGGTAGATATTAAATTCAAACGTGAACTATAGGGTTGAGTATCTATGTAACACCCCACCTCCGCCAGGGTGACTCTTGCAAGCACTCTGACTTTGGAGGGGCGTTTGAATCAGGTAAACATGCATAATGATATATCAAGGCAGAACAAGAACATATGTATATATGTAAACAGTGTAAATAACATAGATAAAACAGCGGAAGATTTCATACTATTTCAAAACAAGTCTGGTACAACATAGCTTTCCAAATAAACAAGTCTAGATAAAAACAACATCAACTGAAAAACTGAAATACATAAGTACTATCCCCAAAATAAGTGATAACCATAGCTAGCTTCATGTCAAGACCGTACATGAGCTAAAATCCCACAAGCAAGCGATCAGGAATCCAAGCTAAGCTCCAACGTTCCCACCTTGAGAACCTGGGGGGGGGGGGGGGAGAACGGAAGAAAAGAGGCGAAAGAAAACAGGTCAGTCAAAAAGACTGAGTAAGCCCTACTACAATCAATGTAAACTGGTAAAGTTAACTGGCATGAGCAGCAGGGATGAACATAAGGATAACAACATACTAGCATGATGATTAACTAACAAAGTAGATAAAGGTGTCATCGCATAATCAGGTTTAAGGTTTTTGCACCACAGGTGTACTAGCAAACTAACATGACTTGAATAAACAAGTATTGATCTCTTGGCCCAAGCTTTGGCCCAATAACATGTAGTGACCCCAATACGAGGTCCAAAGTGTAAACAAGAAGTGATCCCCAGGCCCAAGTTTGGCCCAAACATCATGAATGACCTAAACCAAGGTCCAACTAGCACGGTCTAGTCGATCGGCTCCCTATAAGCCTAACTCGTCAAGTGTTGGTGTCATACGGCCCAACTACGAAGTGTAGCTAAACTGTGCTAGGTCCACCCTAGGGTGTATCAAGTCCTAGGGTGTCAACCGCTGACACAAATCAATGCATGCACAGTCTAAACCTACTGGTGCCCGTGCCTGCTTTTTCAACTTCGGACCATGTGCACGACCATGGCCCGCCTGAACCTACACCGGCGCACCTACTCAGTCGTCGTTTTGGTCGCTTACATGGCATCCAGTAATCGTGCCCCTCCCTAGCCTAGTCCCTAGGGTATCATGATACAACTAAGAGGGTTACTGGTGCAAAGGACCACGTAACTAGGGTTTCCTTAATGGGTTAAACGTGGTTAACCCAACCCATTCAAGTACCAAGTTGGTTAAGTGTACCCAAGGTTCATGACTTAACCCTACCAACCCATCGTGTTTAATTGGTTAAGTATTCAAGCGGTCCATGACTTAACCCTAATCATGAGGCATTAATTAATTTAATGCGCCTTAACCTCTCACATTAGACTTTGTTGCGGTTACTAGTTAAGCCGGTCGGTTCCGGGTAGCTTTACACCACAACTTGGTCTAACCTCAGGTTCAAGGTACAACATGACCAACTTCTCACATTGGGTCCTATTGTTTGTAGCAACTAGTTAAGCCGGTCGGTTCCGGGTAGGTTTACGCTACAAACTCAACCCCAACCTTGAGTTGGTCACACTTATATTTTCTAAGTGTCATGTCCATCATGTTTCCAAAACACATTACAAGTTTTCAAGCAATTGGGTAGACCTAACTTAATAGGTAAATTCCCAATGGGTAGACATAACTTAATAGGTAAATTCCCAAGCTTATGTTTTTATGTCTTTTAAGTTTACCCAACCCCAAACGCAATCCCATCGCTTACATATCGCAATAGCGCATAAAGGATAGAAAGAGGGAACTTGGCATAATCGTGACATAAAGGTGTTGAAGCCACAAGCTCAACATGGTGGCATAAGAAATGTACATATGTTCATATACTTGCATATTACATTTTTAGGCCTCAAAAGCATGCATAAAACCAAACTTGGCATATTGGTGATACATGGTGCTAAATGACATGTAGACATGGCCATAAGTTCGCATTTAGCCTCACATGCAAGTTATCATAAGAGATATGATAACTTACATGTTGCCAAAATGCAACCTTTAGCATAAAGCTTGGAGCTTTATGTTCATATACTCAAGATAAGCTTGCATAAAATGATAACATGAACCAAATGATCAACCCAAACTTGCATAACATAACTTGCATATCATGTGACGAACTTGCATATCAAACTTGCATAACATAACATGATAAACTTGCATATCATAACATATCAAACTTGCATAGCATGACATAATAAACTTGCATATCATAACATATCAAACTTGCATAGCATGACATAATAAACTTGCATATCATAACATATCAAACTTGCATATCATACATTTAACTTTAGAGTTTAAATATGAAAGTAGAATAGGGCTTACAATGCTTAGGAAATATGACAAAGCTCTTATGCAACCAATTAAACCCAAAATGCAAGCTTTAATAGAAAACCCTTAAGCCAAAATGATCAAAACTCTTGCTTTATGATGCAAATATAGAAACTTGACTTGAATGCAAGCTAATGATGCTCATACAAGCTTGAAAACACTTGTATGCATGGAAAATCTCATAGAAATTTATTTAGGAATTTTATGAAGAGAGTGGAGGCCATGAGAGGATTGATTTTGCCATAGTTTAGTTACTAGAATGAATAGTGATGATTTAGGGTTAGGTTAGGGGCTTATTTATAGAGATTAGGATTAGTTTCAACCTTAGGATTAAACCCTAGTTCCAATCTCAGCCCTTAAAACCGAATCTGGCCTCCAAACTCAACACAATCTCAAAATGGTGCACCAGGCTAAATAGCCCGGCTGGACCAAGTCGACAGCCAAGTCGACAGGGCTGTCGACTTGGGTCCAACCAAGTCGACTCCCAAGTCGACAGGGCTGTCGACTTGGGTGCTCTGGCGGGAATTTTCCCGCCTGGCCCAAACTGGCCCAAATTTTCAAATTCAAACTTGAATTTGAAATCTGTTTTTACTTTGAAATTTTCTGAAATTTTCGTTGGGCCTTAGTCGGGTCATACGGACTCCGATTTTCGAAAACTCGAACTCTATTTCGCGTATTTTTCCGAGACGAACGTAATGGCATAGCCCGTTTCCCTTGATTCAGATTTATAAATTAAATTCTGCCTCGATTTACATTATTACAGGTTATTGAAAATACGGGTTGTTACAATCTAATAAATGTACAGGCGGAATTGGTATAAGTCTAAGGAATTGACTAAAGGCCTCCTAGTGTACATGTTAAACTACGAAATTTATGTTTAATTAAGATATTCATTAAATTATCATTTAAACCCTTAATCTATTTAATCTATAACTTGTGTTTGCAATTACATAATTTAATACAACGAAAGGTGTTGGAACCATATCGTGGAGCACCACATGGTGAAGATGGTTTGGTCAGAGTCGGTAACCGCTGGAATCTTTAATCAAACTAAACATCCGTTTAATTTGGCTAAACTTAACCGTTTAGCGCAGAATAAGCTCAACGTGAGTTCAACTCACTCAGTTTTTATATCACTTATATTTATATAAGTCGGATTTAATTATTTGTGTGCTATGGATGCCAGTTGTTTGATGGATGTTGAATATAATTACACGCCTTGACTGAACCGATTAAAGTAAACGTTTATTTAATTTAATTTAAACCAAATTGTTATTTTTAACGATTATTCCAAAAGAGGTAACTTACCTCCTTGGTTACGTTTATAATAATATAAATGTATTAAACTGAACATGGATGTTGGATTGATGTTAATATTGAAGTGTTGAATGCTATATTTGTTATTTGAAATAGATGATTTTATGTGAATTCACGTATTTGGATGCAGGGAGAACAGGTTGGAGGGATCCAACTGGATTCCTCAAAATTTATTGTTTATTTTCATATTATGATTATATGAACTGTTTAACCTATCTGGTTGAATGATTGATTTGATCACTGATTTTTAAATTTAAATTCAACGTTGTTGTGCTAACCAATGGGCAATATTGGTTGAGTATTATCAGCAGATGGCCGAGAGATCCACTAATATATAAAATCAGTGTCATTCTGGTCAGCGACTATTTTCTGAATAAGCAATGTCTGTGCCGAATATTGTGAAAAATAACATTAAAGAGAAAATAGGGTAGAGAGATAAAAGATGGGCACCATGACTTTTACCTGGTGCTTTCATATATATTGTAAAATAGGGTAGAGAGATAAATTCTCCTGGTGCTTAACTTTCCAAGAAGAAGATATAACAATAAAGTTACATATTGCCTGTGCATATGAGTTCAAACATTAATGTTATCTTTGCGGGTAAATGTTTTCCATTTGCAGCATTGATTGCCCTTATTTGAACTTCATCCAGGAGCTCCATCCTCGAGATATTTATACCATAATATTCAGTGGCTGCTATGTGCCATTTTGAGTTAATTAAAGATGCTGAAACTGTAGTAATGGCAACAATGCATTTTGGTACAAACAAAGAATGTTGAATCAAGTAAAACAATTAATTTTAGAAGAAAAGAAAATAAAATAAATTAGTCAATACATACTAGTATTACCGCACAACGGTGGGAAAACCGACTGTTAGGGTATACGATCTAAAATAAAAAAATTAATAATTTTATTTTAGTTATGACCCCAAATAAATAAACCTCCTCACTCAGTTTCTGTCTGCGTTATATTTAGTGTTCAACTTTCCTATGTTCATACTGTACTCCTATCTTAGATTGGCATGACAACATATTCAAACAAGGAAAGACAAAAAAGAAACAAAAATTAGTTGCAATTATACTTAGTGTATTTGTAATGTTCACAACTCATGCTTGACCTTTTCAAGGCTAAGAAACTGTGCCTTAACCATCATACCTGCTGCATGCCTTATTTGAGATAATTGATGCACTTCTCTAACCACTCTATATTCTCTCTTTGAAAACCTGAGTGTTGCTACTTTGCATAATTACATGGACTTCAGGTACTCTGGTTAATCAAAGAATGGTGTTTATTTGCAACCAAACCAATAAACATAAGCAGATCAGATCAAATAAACATATTAGATAGTGTTGTCATTATCAAAACTAATGGAAAGAGAATAACTACTGTAATGACCAGCATTTTCAGCAGTATAATAATTAATTTATTTAATTATTTAAAAGGTGATTAAAAGGATTTAATGGTCGTGGAATTAAATAATGGTGAATATTTAATTAAAATAATAAATTAAATAATATATTTAATTCTGAAATAATCAGAATTGGCTGAAATGGCGATATGGTGTGAACTGGATTATCTGTGATATTTAATTCAGTTTAGAATTGAATTAGAATAACGAATATATTATTTGAACGGCAGTTTGAACGTATAAATTATAATATAATTATAATCGAGCTCGAAATGGCGCGGTAATTCGCTATTTGGCGATTTGAACTTCAACTGAATGTACAGGATTCGTTTTAAGCCGGATTTCTGTGAAACAAGAAATGTGTGGAGCTGGTGGAGTATATATTTCTAGTGGAAGAGAAATCGGGATTTCGTTGGATAGATTTTGATTTACGTCCAAATAAAATTTTAGAAAAGTCGTTATGGAATTCCTTTATAGTTTATAAAGGAATTATTTTTATTTTAAAAAGGAATTTAAATATAAATCGAATATCGGGTTGACCCAGATTGAAATATTGAGTTAGAAATCCATATAGGATTTTTCTGAGCTATATGGTATTCCATTGTGAATATATACTGTAACAACCCGAAAATCCGAGCTAGTTTAAATTTTTTATTTTGGCAATTTTAATGTATTTTGAATATTTAAAATAGATTAATTTAAATAATAAAGACGAAAAAATTATTTTGAATAGAATTAGAACATATATATTTATATAGTTCGTCGTTAGAATATAAATATTTATTTTAAATTATAAAAGGAATTGAAAATGGCGCGGTAGTTCGATAATTCGATTTCAAACTTCAAATGAATGTACAGGATTCAAAATAAACCGGAATTTAGCGAAACCAAAAATATTAGAATCTATTTGAGAATATCTTTCCAACGGATCCGAAAAATTGAAATTTCATAGCGGGAATCAAAAGATATGTCCAGTTGAATTTTTAGAATAGTCGCTATGCAATTCTAGCCCTTAAAAATAGCAATTTTGCAAACGACCTCGGATTTCGACGAAGCCACTTTTGTTGGATCTGTGATGTCAAGTTATTGCTAGATTTCAATTTTCATAATTTTTCGAATCAATATGTGAGCGTGACAAAGGAAAACGCATTTGGCCAGTTTCAGTTGATTTTAATCGATTGGAAAATGGTCATTTTTCAAACGGTCTCAGAATTTGACGAAATTAGTTTTGTTAGGACCATATCGTCAATACGAATCTAGAAAATATTTTTCTGGAATTTTTCGAGTTAGCATGTGACCCCAGTAAAATTAAATGCGCATTCAAATTCAATATATAGAGTTATATGTTGATTTTGATGAAAACTAATCGAAATGATCGATTCAGCTTACGAAACATATCCCATTATGTTCGGAATGGGGGTAATTAGCTATGGACGACAGGCGGTGGGTCTCGTTTCGAGGTCAGAATAAAAAATGCTTTTTTGAAATAATTTAATAATTGAAAAAATCCTCCTTCCATCTCCTTAACCCTTCAGCCCCCCCCCCCTCCGTTCAAAATCATTTGATAATAAAAAAAATAAACCGATCCAAAATAAAACCCGTCAGCCCTCCTTCGTAGCACCGCCGCGCTCGACGAGCCACCACCCACGGCGATTGCCCCCTCCCCTTCGTTCGCCAGGGCCCCCTCTCTTCCCTCTTTCTCCCCCGTCCGCTCCTAAAACCGCAGCCCCCAATTCGATTTGAAACCTAGCCGTCACCTCATTGGCCCCACAGCCGACGGTCCACATCCTCCCCTAGGCCCTGCGCCACCTCCGACGCATCCCCAGCAGCCCCTCCCCTTCCACACAAGCCCCGTCGTTCGAAACCCCCAACCCATAAACCCTAAACCCGAACCAAATCCGCGCTAGCCCCAATCCCCCAGCACCGACGCCATCAGCTCCCTCCTCTGAACGTTGGTGAACTTCCCCCTACTCCTCTTCAAAATGTGAGTAATCTAGTTTTAAAATTCAAAGCATTATTTTAATGTGAAGTTTTTATTTTATTTTACTATGAAATGGAAAGAAAAAAGGGGAAAGCTTAGATTTTTACACGATAAAGGCTTGGATTTTTATGCGGTAAAAATTTGATTTTTAGCTAAGAGAAGTTGTGATTTTTATTAAAGAAAGAGGATTTTTTATGTAGGTAGCAACATTATAAAAATATAATTTTTACATAAGTAGGAAGTTAAAAATATAATTTTTATATTAGTAAAAGGTTAAAAATAAGATTTTTATATTATAGAAGTATTAAAGATATGATTTTTATATTATAAAAATAATAAAAATATGATTTTTATCAGATGTGAGATATAAAAATATAATTTTTATTAAGTAGAAGTAATAAAAATATGATTTTTATATAATTGAGAATATAAAAATATTATCTTTATATAGTAGAGGTTATAAAAATACGATTTTTGTATTATATAAATAGTAAAAATTTGATCTTTATTTATGTAGCGAAATAAAAATATGATCTTTCTTATATATATGTTGAAATAAAAATGTGATTTTTATAGCAATGAAATAAAAATTCGATCTTTATATAAAAATTAGAAATATAAAAATATAAATTTTTATATAGAAAGAAGCGTGGTAAAAATATATGAAATAAAAACATGATTTTTATTTATTCGAATGAAGCGATAAAAATATAATTTTTATTATGAGCAGTGTGAAAAGAACTGCATTGGAATTTCAAGCAGATCCAGACGGTTCAGCAGTTCAAAAGCAAAGCACGGCGGAGTGGAACCCTCTGTGAGAACTTCTCACCTTTTAATTTTGTTTTCTAGTTAATAATATATATACTAGGATGCAGACGGTGTTTAGTAGCACCCGACACCCGTCGTCCATAGACCATGGACGGCTTGTTTGTTTGATTGATTTTGATGTGTAGTTGATTGTGTTGTGTGAAATGAAATAAAATATTTATGTAGAAAAAAAAATTCTAGTTAAAAATAGAATTTTTAACGTGTATTTGAAATGAAATAAATAGTTATAAACAAATCGAACGATTTGTTTATATACACACATTTGACTGATAATGATTGGGACGATAAATTTTACGCATCGCCCAAGTGCACAAATAAAAATTTGTGTTTGGTTGTTTGAAACCCCACATGGGTATTGGGATAATATACGACATACACTAATCCCAATAATTGGTTGTATGTCGACCGATGGATTGACAGACTGTTATAAGCGTTAGATATCTATATTTGATGCTTATACAGTGTAGTGCACTTTGGATGATGGTTGATTATTTATCGTTGCTATTATATACATGTGTTGTATGGAATCCATATAATTAACATTATATGGTAATTGATTGGGCCTCATTCCAATTGGGAAAATAAAGAATAATATAAAATAAGATTCATGTGTTGACAGTACTCATTTGTTGAGATTAGTCATGTGTTGAATGAAATATTTTAACAATAAAATTTGCATCTTTATCATATATAAAATTAGAAACTAACTGGAAAATAGATAAGATGAGTGGTCTCCTGGGGATTGATCTGATGTTGGTTTCGACCTTCGGGGATAATGCTTAGGGAATCGTTCTCTTACTAAGTTACTGTTGGAGTCCGATTAAAAATTTAACGATAGAAATCATAATTTTATAAAATATATTAAATAACGAAAATAGTCACGTGTTGATAGTACTCATTTATTGAGATTAGTAATGTATTGAGAAATATAGATTCATGTGTTGAATAGAATAAATATTCATTTGTTGAATAGAATAACGAAGTTTTTGAAAAATATAAAGCCGTGTTGATTAGAGATGCGTTATTTTGACGCGAACGATATTTTTATCGATTATATTCGTTTTATAATGAATATTGAAAAGAGATTTAAAAATCGAATATTTAGAAAATGAGTTCGAATTGAATTGAATATAAAATAAATTCGACTTAAAATGAATTGAAATATAATTCAAATTCAAATTGAAATGGAATTGAAACGAATTTGAATTCGAATTAAATAAAATTGAAATGAATTCGAATTGAATTGAAATCAAATGGAAAACGAATTTAAAATGAATTATAAAATTCGTTTTAAATGGAAATCGATGAAATATATATTATATATATTATGTATATAATATAATGGCCTAAATAGAACGCGCTGCGCCGCGCCGCGGCAGTTCGTGAATTTCGATCATTGACTTCGAACGGACGTTACGGGAGATCCGACCGTCGGATTCTCCTGAAACCGGAACCGTTGAGTTCGTATTGAATAGAGCTTTCCAATGAATATTAGAAATTTGAAATCTAACGGTTGGATTTGGAATTATTCCTAAATCAAATTTGGAAAAGGTCGTTGTAAGTGCAGTTCGGCGACCGTTATTGGAAATCGACTGTACGGGCCTTGATAAAATTATTTAAAATATCTATAATTTGTGTAAAATCATAATATATGAATTGGAAAGAACTAGGATGAAAAATTCCATATTTGAAAAGATAAAAATATATTTTTATCAAAATGAACTAGTTTTGAACTAGATTTGAAGTGGTTTTAAAAATAATCAGAATTTCCAATATACGTATTGGAATGGATTTGAATCAAAATTATATTCAGAATATTTCGATATTGAATTTCGTGATTATAAAGATATGGTTGTGGGAATTTGAAAGATATATTTATATCGTTATTTCTAATACGATATTTGTTGCTTTCAAAATTTGATATTGAATATAAGCCGATATATTTTCTATTCAGAGCATTGTATTTAATATCAAATGGGATTTTGGGTTTATCGTGAGCGGTGTTTTGAATAACACCTTTTCTTTAACCCGATTAACAATAGAAAGTGATTTTTGGTTTATCGTGAATCATGTTTTAGATGACATTGGTTCTTTAACCCAGTCAAAGACAGGATATTGATTTGTGGGAAAATTAAAACTAAGTGGAGTTTTAATGAATCTGAAATTAAATTGAAATGTGAATTGATAATTTAAATTATCAAATTTGGAAAGTGATCGAAAATGGGGTATCACCAGTTTTGCTCCAAAGCGATAGTAAAAAAATCTTTAACCAGATTTAAACGTTAAATGGTAATTAACTTTACCGATAGCACCGTGGTGTTAGGTATGGAGTATTACCAGTTTTGCTCCATGGGATAAATAGGTTGGGATTGGGAAATAAAATAAATAATTACTTCGGTGTGGTTCGCTAATCCCGACTATTTTGGAAAACCATAATATGGTTTGAAATGATATCCAAAGTAAGATTAAAGAATAAATTTAGAAGAATTTATCTTTGATAAAATTAATGGGAACCTTTCCCTAAGAATGTGAATATCAGAATAAAAGAATATTCTGAATTGGAATGAGGCGTATGTTATGTTTGTGTAACATTTGTTTATTATATACGCGGGTTATTCGCAAAGGCCAGGTTTATACCCATTCTGAATAACCGATTCGACGATAAGTCGAAGATGAAGACGGTGGTTGAAGACCGGAAGTCTTCACATCGTTTGGGTGATTACTGGTGATCTTGATTGGGCTATACACCCAAGATGAGGGAATCGGTTGGTGATCGTCCAGACGTACTTGGAGACCAATGGATATGGGAGGAAAGTGCCTCCGGTTTCGTTCAGACCTAGAACAAACTTGTAAATGGACTGTGTGTCTGACATTGGATTTTATTTTGTGTTGATTGATCTCTATTATATATAAATCTGTTTGGCGGCGGAGAATTTATTCTCTTGCTTAACGCCCTTCTGTGAGACGTACGAGTTCAGAGGTTGTATATCGATGGACATCAGTCGCATGGAGTGAATTGCCGGTGTGGCATGCCTAAGTGGCAAATGATCAAGGCTTCTGTTGAAAAGCAAAGTCTTGTGGTTGATGATCAAAGCACAGCCTGTGTGGCATAGCTTTGTGTATAACGTGAATTCGCGAGCATCACACCTCGGTATGAGTCAAAAACGGGATACAGATCGTTGGGAGAACACGACGTTTCTTTCTAGCTATGGGTAATGTCAGTGACCTGCCAGCCCTGACATTTATATACTTTTTCACCTGTGTGGTTTTTGGAATGCGAGGCGCCTCAGATATAGGTCTGTTAGGATCGGGAAACGTGTGTTCAGGAATTGCCAATCCTCAAAAGTAAAAGAGGACCGGCCCAACCGATCCAAGGATCATAGTGGGGTCCTGAGACATTTGCTAGAGTGTCTCGAATCGGAGAGGAGCTTGCCCCTTGCCTCGACTCATGACGGAAATCCAATTTCCAATACGTGTATTTCGGTTTTATTTGTAGAACCTAGTATGGCGACATGATAGATGGTACCCATGCCGGCTAGGATTGATATTTATGATTGAAATTGTTTTGACACTATACACTTATAATAGTATCAAATGATTTGTTTTAAACATATCAAGCATATTTGGCTATTATAAGGGAAAACCCTATCCTCCGGCTTGTGTTGAATTGTGTGATGGCACCTGGGTCTTATAATAGCTTCATTTTTCCAAAATGCATTGCATCGTTTATTCTATGCACTGGTATCCTTGGGAGGAAACCTGTTCCGTGTTATACGGCGTGGTCCCTTGAATTACCCTCTTCTAAAGAAAAGTTTAAATAACTGTTTTAGTTCTCACACCAGTCACATGACTGACCTGGAGTTTATTGTTTTAACCTAAACTCTGGGTGCCCCTATTTTCGACACGGGCAGCTAGTAGTTTTGGTTTTGCAGATTTATATTCACAGGAACCTGATTTACAGCTGGAACGATGCTCGGAAAGCTCTGTATCCGTGTATTACTTTCAGTTGTGTTTTGTATTATCTTCCGCTGCTATGTAAATTTATTGTAATCTCTGATATTTTTTTGATGTATAATATTTATTAATACTCTGGATATTCTTGTATTCTAATGGAATTGTTGTAATAGCAATGAAATGTTCTTCTGTCTGTGTTCTATTTTGTCGTGTTCTCAAGGTAATCCATGCTTTCTTTACCGGGGAAGTTACGGGCTATCACAGTTGGTATCAAAGCTTTGGTTTACAAAGCTCAGTGAACAAGGCACATTAGAACCATATGAAAGAATTCATCAGAAATTGGATTAGTAATATCCAATGGGAGTGGATCGTTAGAGATGGGATCAGTAGTATCCTAGAACGAGTGTGAAGAGTATATTTTTAAAATGAAAACCAACTTTGTTTTGAAAATTTAAACCATTTTATATGTATTTGAATATTTATTTATTTTGAATTTGGACAATCCAATATATAAGGATTTTGCATATACGCGTCATGAACGTATATTCGAAGTTTTAATATATTGGATAGATATGGAATCACGCTCTAGCCGCCCGGAGATGGTTCTGATGGTTGATTGATCATCATCAGAATTTATGTCTGGGTTTCGAAGGTGTGATATTTATATATTTCCATCAGACTGGTGTGAGAACCAAAATATAGCTAGAATACATTGTTGTGAATTGGCACCAAAAACATGATTTTCTGTATATATATATCAAAATTACGAATTTGAAACGTTAATTCACTAATTGATTGATGGTTGTGTTGTATGATTATTCCTTTAAACCATTATGGGAAAGAACAGCAAATTTAGGCCAAATTGAACCAAATATTGAACTGTATTGAAAATTATTTGCAAATGCATGCTTATACATATATATGTGTGAACAGGTCATATCAAGGAGGCTAGAGAAGAGGAATAAAATTGTTTTCCTGACAAATAGGTACATGTTTATTGTATTTCTTGAGTTTTGGGTGATTTTGTGAGCCGCTTGGCTTTTTCTTTTTCTTTTGGATTGAAGAAGGCCATGGGAGGCTATATGAAATATCTCGAAGTCCCCGATGCAGGGGAGGTTATGGCGAAATTTTTCGAAAATTTAGGGTGTTAGCCAAATTTTTGAAAAATTTGAAAGGTTCTTAGAAACTAAAAAGTTGAAGAACTTAAGCCGTAGAGAAAATTTTGAAAGTTGAGTTGGTTTTTAAAACAACTTTCAGCTTCGTTCCTTTTCGGGGACGAAAAGTTTTAAGTGGGGGAGATTGTAACTACCCGAAAATCCGAGCCAGTTTAAAAATTTTATTTTGGCAATTTTAATGTATTTTGAATATTTAAAATAGATTATTTTAAATAATAAAGACGAAAAAATTATTTTGAATAGAATTAGAACGTATATATTTATATAGTTCGTCGTTAGAATATAAATATTTATTTTAAATTATAAAAGGAATTGAAAATGGCGCGGTAGTTCGATAATTCGATTTCAAACTTCAAATGAAAGTACAGGATTCAAAATAAACTGGAATTTAGCGAAACCAAAAATATTAGAATCTATTTGAGAATATCTTTCCAACAGATCTGAAAAATTGAAATTTCATAGCGGGAATCAAAAGATATGTCCAGTTGAATTTTCAGAATAGTCGTTGTGGAATTTTGGCCCTTAAAAATAGCAATTTTGCAAACGACCTCGGATTTCGATGAAACCACTTTTGTTGGATCCGTGATGTCAAATTATTGCTAGATTCCAATTTTCATAATTTTTCGAATCATTATGTTAGCGTGGTAAAGGAAAACACGTTTGACCAGTTTCAGTTGATTTTAATCGACTGGAAAATGGCCATTTTTCAAACGGTCTCAGAATTTGACGAAATTAGTTTTGTTAGGACCTTATCGTCAATACGAAGCTAGAAAATATTTTTCTGGAATTTTTCGAGTTAGTATGTGATCCCAGTAAAATGAAATGCGCGTTCAAATTAAATATATAGAGTTATATGTTGATTTTGACGAAAACTGATCGAAACGATCGATTCAGCTTACGATACATATCCCATTGTGTTCGAAATGGGGGTAATTAGCTATGGACGACAGGCGGTGGGTCTCGTTTTGAGGTCAGAATAAAAAGTGCCTTTTTGAAATAATTAAATAATTGAAAAAAATCCCCCTTCCATCTCCTTAACCCTTCAGCCCCCCCACCCCCCACCCCCCCCCCATTCAAAATCATTTGATAATAAAAAAATAAACCGATCCAAAATAAAACCCGTCGCCCCTACTACGTAGCACCGCCGCACTCGACGAGCCACCACCCACGGCGATCGCCCCCTACCCATTGTTCGCCAGAGCCCCCTCTCTTTCCTCCTTCTCCCCCGTCGGCTCCTAAAACCGCAGCCCCCAATTCGATTTGAAACCTAGCCGCCACCTCATTGGCCCCACATCCGACGCTCCGCACCCTCCCCTAGGCCCTGCGCCACCTCCAACGCATCCCCAGCAGCCCCTCCCCTTCCACGCAAGCCCCTCCGTTCGAAACCCCACACCCACAAACCCTAAACCCGAACTAAATCCGTGCGAGCCCCAATCCCACAGCACCCGGCGCCGACGCCATCAGCTCCCTCCTCCAAACGCTGGTGAACTCTCCCTCCTCCTCTTCAAAATGTGAGTAATCTTGTTTTAAAATTCGAAGCATTATTTTAATGTGAAGTTTTTATTTTACTATGAAATGGAAAAGAAAAAAGGGGAAAGCTTAGATTTTTACACGATAAAGGCTTGGATTTTATGCGGTAAAATTTTGATTTTTAGCTAAGAGAAGTTGTGATTTTTATTAAAGAAAGAGGATTTTTTATGTAGGTAGCAACATTATAAATATAATTTTTACATAAGTAGGAAGTTAAAAATATAATTTTTATATTAGTAAAAGGTTAAAAATAAGGTTTTTATATTATAGAAGTATTAAAGATATGATTTTTATATTATAAAAGTAATAAAAATATGATTTTTATCAGATGTGAGATATAAAAATATAATTTTTATTAAGTAGAAGTAATAAAAATATGATTTTTATATAATGGAGAATATAAAAATATTATCTTTATATAGTAGAGGTTATAAAAATACGATTTTTTTTTATATAAATAGTAAAAATTTGATCTTTATTTATGTAGCGAAATAAAAATCTGATCTTTCTTATATATATTTTGAAATAAAAATGTGATTTTTATAGCGATGAAATAAAAATTCGATCTTTATATAAAAATTAGAAATATAAAAATATAAATTTTTATATAGAAAGAAGCGTGGTAAAAATATATGAAATTAAAACATGATTTTTATTTATTCGAATGAAGCGATAAAAATATAATTTTTATTATGAGCAGTGTGAAAAGAACTGCATTGGAATTTCAAGCAGATCCAGACAGTTCAGCAGTTCAAAAGAAAAGCACGGCGGAGTGGAACCCTCTGTGAGAACTTCTCACCTTTTAATTTTGTTTTCTAGTTAATAATATATATACTAGGATGCAGACGGTGTTTAGTAGCACCCGACACCCGTCGTCCACAGACCATGGACGGCTTGTTTGTTTGATTGATTTTGATGTGTAGTTGATTGTGTGGTGTGAAATGAAATAAAATATTTATGTAGAAAAAAAATATTTTCTAGTTAAAAATAGATTTTTTAACGTGTATTTGAAATGAAATAAATAGTTATAAACAAATCGAACGATTTGTTTATATACACACATTTGACTGATAATGATTGGGACGATAAATTTTACACATCGCCCAAGTGCACAAATAAAAATTTGTGTTTGGTTGTTTGAAACCCCACATGGGTATTGGGATAATATACGACATACACTAATCCCAATAATTG
Source organism: Allium sativum (assembly GCA_030737875.1). Taxonomy (NCBI): domain Eukaryota; kingdom Viridiplantae; phylum Streptophyta; class Magnoliopsida; order Asparagales; family Amaryllidaceae; genus Allium; species Allium sativum. The sequence goes on from CM060922.1 coordinate 67,304,201, forward strand.
GTTGTATGTCGATCGATGGATTGACAGACTGTTATAAGCGTTAGATATCTATATTTGATGCTTATACAGTGTAGTGCACTTTGGATGATGGTTGATTATTTATCGTTGCTATTATATACATGTGTTGTATGGAATCCATATAATTAACATTATATGGTAATTGATTGGGCCTCATTCCAATTGGGAAAATAAAGAATATTATAAAATAAGATTCATGTGTTTACAGTACTCATTTGTTGAGATTAGTCATGTGTTGAACGAAATATTTTAACAATAAAATTTACATCTTTATCATATATAAAATTAGAAACTAACTGGAAAATAGATAAGATGAGTGGTCTCCTGGGGATTGATCTGATGTTGGTTTCGGCCTTCGGGGTTAATGCTTAGGGAATCGTTCTCTTAATAATTTACGGTTGGAGTCTGATTAAAAATTTAACGATAGAAATCATAATTTTATAAAATATATTAAATAACGAAAATAGTCGTTGTTGATAGTACTCATTTGTTGAGATTAGTCATGTATTGAGAAATATAGATTCATGTGTTGAATAGAATAAATATTCATTTGTTGAATAGAATAACGAAGTTTTTGAAAAATATAAAGCCGTGTTGATTAGAGATGCGTTATTTTGACGCAAACGATATTTTTATCGATTATATTCGATTTATAATGAATATTGAAAAGAGATTCAAAAATCGAATATTTAGAAAATGAATTCGAATTGAATTGAATATAAAATAAATTCGAATTAAAATGGATTGAAATAGAATTCAAATTGAAATTGAAATGGAATTGAAAAGAATTTGAATTCGAATTAAATAAAATTGAAATGAATTCGAATTGAATTGAAATCAAATGGAAAACGAATTTAAAACGAATTATAAAATTCGTTTTAAATGGAAATCGATGAAATATATATTATATATAAAATATAATGGCCTAAATAAAACGCGCCGCGCCGCGGCAGTTCGTGAATTTCGACCATTGACTTCGAACGGACGTTACGGGAGATCCGACCGTCGGATTCTCCTGAAACCGGAACCGTTGGGTTCGTATCGAAAAGAGCTTTCCAATGAATATTATAAATTTGAAATCTAACGGTTGGATTTGGAATTATGCCCAAATCAAATTTGGAAAAAGTCGTTGTAAGTGCAGTTCGACGACCGTTGTTGGAAATCAACTGTACGGGCCTTGATAAATTTTTTAAAATATCTATAATTTGTGTAAAATCATAATATATGAATTGGAAAGAACTAGGATGAAAAATTCCATATTTGAAAAGATAAAGATATATTTTTATCAAAATGAACTAGTTTTGAACTAGATTTGAAGTGGTTTTAAAAATAATCAGAATTTCCAATATACGTATTCGAATGGATTTGAATCGAAATTATATTCGGAATATTTCGATGTTGGATTTCGTGATTATAAAGATATGGTTGTGGGAATTTGAAAGATATATTTATATCGTTATTTCCAATACGATATTTGTTGGTTTCAAAATTTGATATTGAATATAAGCCGATATATTTTCTATTCAGAGCCTTGTATTTAATATCAAATGGGATTTTGGGTTTATCGTGAGCGGTGTTTTGAATAACACCTGTTCTTTAACCCGATTAACAATAGAAAGTGATTTTTTGTTTATCGTGAATCGTGTTTTAGATGACATTGGTTCTTTAACCCAGTTAAAGACAGGATATTGATTTGTGGGAAAATTAAAAATAAGTGGAGTTTTAATGAATCTGAAATTAAATTGAAATGTGAATTGATTATTTAAATTATCAAATTTGGAAAGTGATCGAAAATGGGATATCACCAGTTTTGCTCCAAAGCGACAGTAAAAAAATCTTTAATTAGATTTAAACGTGAAATGGTAATTAACTTTACCGATAGCACCGTGGTGTTAGGTATGGAGTATTACCAGTTTTGCTCCATGGGATAAATAGGTTGGGATTGGAAAATAAAATAAATAATTACTTCGGTGTGGTTCTCTAATCCCGACTAGTTTGGAAAACCATAATATGGTCTGAAATGATATCCAAAGGAAGATTAAAGAATAAATTTAGAAGAATTTATCTTTGATAAAATTAAGGGGAACCTTTCCCTAAGAATATGAATATCAAAATAAAAGAATATTCTGAATTGGAATGAGGCATATGTTGTGTTTGTGTAACATTTGTTTATTATATACGCGGGTTATTCGAAAAGGCCGGGTTTATACCCATTCTGGATAATCGGTTCGACGATAAGTCGAAGATGAAGACGGTGGTTGAAGACCGGCAGTCTTCACATCGTTTGGGTGATTACTGATGATCTTGATTGGGCTGTACACCTAAGATGAGGGAATCAGTTGGTGATCGTCCAGACGTATATGGAGATCGATGGATATGCGAGGAAAGTGCCTCCGGTTTCGTTCAGAACCAGAACGAACTTATAAATGGACTGTGTGTCTGACATTGGATTTTATTCTGTGTTGATTGATCTCTATTAAATATACATCTGTTTGGCGGCGGAGAATTTATTCTCTTTTTTAACGTCCTTCTGTGAGACGTACGAGCTCAGAGGTTGTATATCGATGGACATCTGTCGCATGGAGTGAATTGCCGGTGTAGCATGCCTAAGTGGCAAATGATCAAGGCTTCAGTTGAAAAGCAAAGTCTTGTGGTTGATGATCAAAGCGCAGCCTGTGTGGCATATCTTTGTGTATAACGTGAATTCGCGAGCCTCACACCTCGGTATGAGTCAAAAACGGGATACAGACCATTGGGAGAACACGACGTTTCTTTCTAGTTATGGGTGATGTCAGTGACCTACCAGCCCTGACATTTATATACTTTTTCACCTGTGTGGTTGTTGGAATGCGAGGCGTCTCGGATATAGGTCTGTTAGGACAGGGAAACGTGTGTTCAGGAATTGCCAATCCTCAAAAGTAAGAGAGGACCGGCCCAACCGATCCAAGGATCATAGTGGGGTCCTGAGACATTTGCTAGAGTGTCTCGAATCGGAGAGGAGCTTGCCCCTTGCCTCGACTCATGACGGAAATCCAATTTCCAATACGTGTATTTCTGTTTTATTTATAGAGCCTAGTATGGCGACATGATAGATGGTGTTGTATATAACAATGTTGTATACACAATTATATGATTTTTGTTTGATGATAACAACCAAATATATTTTATTACTGAATGTGTTTGTAAATGCACTGATATACTACACAACAGACAGGAATATAATATTTCTATAAAATATAACTGTGCAGAAATTTAAACAATCACACGGTATTTTTTAGATAAAAATATTTTATTTCAATATCAAAAAGTACATCTTTTACAACTCCACTATTTGACATACTATATTTCATTCATACAAATCTGGCACTCTATACAACTATATTTGCAGACTTTGTTATACATTGACACCGGTATTTTTCCACTGACTTTTGTCTTCTATCTTCAGTCTATACAGCCTTCAGTCCAGTCGCCATCTTCTCACCTGTCACATACAGAAGAAAACACACAGTAGACTGCAACAAAAACAAAATTCAATACAAACAAATAAAAATTTATTTTTAAATTTTATTTGCCTCAGAATTACGGTGTGTTTCTCATCATTTTTCTAGACTTGGTCTGATATGCAGGGATAGGAAAAACATGGCTGCATGTTCACACATACGTGTGCACTGCCTCGCCAATCAGTGTGTGCATCTGAGGAGTAGCCATCAAGGACCAACTCGACTCAGCATTACATGTCAAAATGGACAGTACAAAAATAACCAAAGTGGTCGAGCAAAGCAATCATGAACACAAGGCAAACACAAGTATGGTGAAACTTAAAGTTGCACAAGCACCAACAACTCCGAGCACATGTGAAATGGTCAAAACAGCAAGTCAATCAATGGTCGAGACAGTGCAAAATCACCAAGGATGTAGCAAGTAACATATCAGTATAGGTCAAATGCCAAGCATACAAGAATGCAAGTGAACAAGTGATATATGGGCAAGCATTTGGACTAGTAATCATGACTGGTTATACATGGCCAAGGCATGATGTGGACACAGCAATTATACATGAAAGCACAAAGCAAATCAGTGTTGTTCAAGTCAGTGTGAATGGCAAGAACAAAATGTACAGCAGTAAACAATAACAATATATGGAGCTCAGATCAGTTCATTTACATGAGCAGTTAATATCAAATGAAATTCAAGTGGACAAGTATGTGTACATGTGTGTACACAGTGTCAACATGGTAAAGCACATGCTCAAGCATGATCAAGCAAAAGTGGTAATATCCAATCTCAGGAGCAAGCAAGGTTAAGGCTACAGCAAGCAAAATTTTACACAAGTTTTAGTTCAGATACAACTAGGTTCATGAATGCACAATTCATAACATTACTAAGTTACAAATATTCAACAATGGAGCATGAGCACATTAAGGTCAAGCACAAATTCAAGCTCATACAGCAAGAAGCTCAGTACATATAGTAAAGTATCAACAGTGCATTTACATATACACTGATTTATATATATGTAAACAAAGGAGTAATGTGATCAAATGAAGCATCAGTTCTTAACAGTTAAAAAATGATGTAAATCAAGGAAGCATCGATTCTTATCCACGTGAAGTGTAAAGTCAAAGAAAAATAGTTCTTATCAGTTCAAAATTGATCAAGTTCAAGAATTCAAGAATCACGGATTAACTTATTCAAAGTCACACAAAAGTTTGGACTCCAGAGATAATTGAAAAAGTAAAGGTTCCAGAAATTTCGCAAGCTCAAGATTAAATCAAGATCACACGCAAATAAAGGTTGAAGATTTCAAATCTATTCTCAGGTAGGACTAACTCAAAAATCAGTTAGTCAAATATGGCGTTAGTCAAATATGGAAAGCAAATATTCTCGTTTTAAAACCGACGAAAATTACCACAAATCCATCCACGAAGACTCCAGAATCAGAAGATTTCAAAGCCCCAAAATTCAAGTGAAAATTCTCGTATATATCATGACAAAATCAAAGCAAAATATCATCTAGAATCGAGCCCAAAATCCACGAGAATATTGGAGACCAAATCAACAAACGAAATTAGAGAATCGGGATTCTAGAGAGTTCGTAATACTCTATAAATAACACACGTCTTCCTCATTGGCGAAGAACAATCAATCAACAAGAAAATTGCAACAAACATCGAGCTTAAATAAACGAAATCAAGGGCAAAATCACATACAATTCTCCAGAGCAAACGAAGTTGAATCGAAGAATCCTGAAGCATCAATTTGATTACGCTATCCATTGGAGGAAGATCGATTCTTAAAGAACCCTAGGAGGAAGCCGCCGCCATTATTTAACAAAAAGGGAAAAGCTTCAGTACTGAGTAAAAAGAATGGCCGGCCCAAGTCAAAACAAGGGGCTAACCCACTTTATTTATCTCTAGGGTTTTGTTTTTGGTTGTTTTAAGTTTTTCTTTTTAATCAAAAGGAGTAAATAAACTACTAGTGTATGTAGTTGGAAAAATCACAACTTAACAGATCGAGTTGTGTCAAGGTCTTGAGCGTAGGGTTTAAACAGTCGGGAGCGAAGGTCGCAAGTTTACAAGAGTCTGTAAGCGAAGAGATTGTTTAAAACTCCTAGTAGAAACCTTGAATGCAGCAGTAGGCATAGTTTTGCCGAAGCTGGGTATTTTCTGTATGTGATTTTTCTTTCTGCAATTTTCTGTGACATTTTATTTTTAAATTTATTTAATTTGCAATAAACCCTATTCACCCCCCCTCTAGGGTTAATTTAGATCCTACAAGTGGTATCAGAGAAGGTATTTTTAACTCTAGAGTCATGAATTTGTCTAACAACGCTTTTTCTGAGGGTCAGTCCATAGCTAAGCCACCAATGTTTAATGGAACTGATTATGCCTATTGGAAAGCTAGGATGAAAATTTACTTTAAGTTCAGTTGATTATGATGTATGGGATATTGTTGAAACAGGCTACAAACCTCCTGTTACGACTATCAATGATATTGAAATTCCTAAACCAAAAGATAAGTGGGATGCTAATGATAAAAAATTATTCTCAACTGATGCCAAAGCAATGAATGCTTTAATTTGTGCTCTTGATAAAACTGAATTTAACCGTATATCTCACTGTTCAACTGCGCAAGAAATTTGGCATACTTTGGAAGTTACACATGAAGGAACATCTCAAGTCAAGGAATCTCGTCTCGCACTACTCTGCAACGAATATGAAAATTTCACGATGCGGAAAGACGAAGATATAAAAGAGATGTATGGTCGATTTTCCACACTGATTTATAATGCAAGGGCTCTTGGTAAAGTCTACACTGAAGTAGAATTAATACACAAGATACTGAGAGTACTGCCAATGAATTTTGAAGCCAAAGTAACTACCATTCAAGAATCAAAAGATCTAAATAAGTTGAAAATAGAAGAATTGATTGGAAACTTGATTTCTTATGAAATGGAGTTAAAAGCCAAAGAAGGACGCGATGATTCAGAATCAAAGAAAAAGACAATTGCTCTAAGCAACACTGTTGAAAGTAACGATGAAGCCGAGAATCCTATCGAAGAATTGGCCATGGTTCTTAAAAAGTGGTCTAACAAAAAATACAAGTCACGAAAGAAGAGTTCAAAATCCAACAAATCCAAGAATTCAGACAATTCAGACGATGAAGTCATATGCTACAACTGCAATAAACCAGGCCATATCAAACCAAATTGTCCATTACTTTAGAAAGACAGAAAGAAGAAGAAGAAAAAGAAAGCTTTTGCAGCTACATGGGACGATGAAGAAGGAGGAGAAGAAGACTCTAACAGTAATAAAGAGGAAGCCAATTTGTGTCTTATGGCACAGTCAGATTCAGAAAGTAGCGAAGATGATTCCACTGAGGTACCAAATTACTATTATAAAGATTTAATTTTAATGTGTCATGATCTTACCAAAACTGTTGATTCTCTTGAACTAAAAATCAAGAAATTAAAATCTGATAGGTTAAAATTGGTCCAAGAAAACGATAGGTTAGAAACTGAGCTTGAAAAAGTGACAAACCTTGATTGTGAAAACTGCAAGTTATTAAAACAAGAGCAAACAGAATTTAAGGAAAATTTTGAAAAATTGAAACAAGAACACTTGGCTTTGAAAGAAAGTGATGACACAAAAAGAAAGAACTTCATTAACAGATGCACTTCTCTTGTAAATGAAAATGAAGCACTTAAAACCAAAGTAAAAAATCTTGAAATAACATTGAGTAAGTTTTCAAAAGGGGAAAAATCATTTAGAATGCTGCTTGGAAACCAATTATATGCTAATAATAGAAAAGGATTAGGATTTGGGAAAACGCACAGTAATATGAATGATAATGCGAAAGGTGGAAGTGTTTTTCCTAAATGTACAAAATGTGGAAAAATTGGACACAGCTATGAAAAATGTGAAAGTATGAACCACAATAAAAAACACATACAAATTTGGGTTCCAAAAGGGTCGACAAGAAATTGTTATAGATTTGGATTTGGTAAGAACAAACAAATGTGGATTCCAAAAGGATCTGTTGTTCAGAATCAAAAATTTTCAGTTACTAATTTTGTTAGACCTATGAGTCTCTCTAGGTCAATTTCTCTTACTCGTGTGTACGTATGTTGGCGAGCTAAGGAGCAATAAGAATGGTACTCGGATTCAGGTTGTTCCAAACATATGACAGGAGATAAATCAAAGTTCCTTAGCCTTGAAAAATATAAAGGAGGAAGTGTGATAATGGGCGATAACAGAAAATGTAAAATTATCGGTAAAGGTAAAGTAGGTAATAGTACTTTCTCCTTAACTGATGTTTTATATGTTGAAAAATTGCATCATAATCTCATTTCCATAAGCCAACTATGTGACAAAGGAATGAGTGTGATATTTGATAATGAATCTTGCAAAAATATTGAAAAATTCACAAACAGTATTGTGTTTACGGGAAAAAGAAAAGAAAATGTTTATACGATTTCTTTTGATGATTTGACTCTCTCACGATGTTTAGTAGCTACGGATGAGGAAGTTTTCTTATGGCATAAGAGATTGGGTCACGCTAGTATGAGTCTCTTAGAAAAACTTGAATCAAAAGAGTTAGTAAGAGGACTACCACATCAGAAATATAAAAATAATAAAGTGTGTAAATCATGTGCTATGGGAAAATTCAGTCGTTCATCATTTCGTCCCAAAAATGTTGTTAGTACTAATAGGGTACTTGAATTGATTCACATGGATTTATTTGGACCAAATGAAATCGCTAGCTTGAATGGAAAACGGTATTATTATGTGCTGGTTGATGATTATTCTAGATTTACATGGGTTTATTTTCTAGCCAAAAATCTGAAACTTTTGATTACTTTTCAAAGTTTGCAAAACTCGTTCAAAATGAAAAAGGTGTTTCAATAAAAACTTTAAGAAGTGATCATGGTGGTGAATTTGAAAATTTGGATTTTGAAATTTTTTGTGAAGAAAATGGTTTTAAACATGAATTTTCTGCTCCTCGAACACCCCAACAAAATGGGGTAGTCGAAAGGAAAAATCGTACATTACAGGAATTGGCTAGATCTATGTTAAGTGAATATAATTTGCCTTTGACTTTTTGGGCAGAGGCAGTTAATACATCTTGCCATGTAATGAATAGAGTAATGATTAGACCAATACTTAACAAAACATCCTATGAATTGTGGTTTGACAGAAAGCCTAACATTTCATATTTTAGAGTTTTTGGATGCCCTTGTTATCTTCTTAATACAGGTGATCATCTTGGTAAGTTTGAATCAAAGGCCGACGAGGGAATTTTCATGGGTTACTCTTCAAGAAGCAAGGCTTACCGAATCTTCAACAAACGATCAAAAACTATTGTTGAAACCATAAACGTGAAATTTGATGAATCAGATCTGGATACGGTGGACAAAGAGAAAAACGATGAGGGAATTACATATGAAGGTGAAAAAGAAAATAGCAAAGAGAAGACTGGCAGTGATGATCCAACAAAACAAACATTTGAAGTTGAGAAGTTGAAATTCAAAGCCAATCATCCTCCAGAATTGGTAATAGGAAATCCAACGGCAGGTATACGAACTCGTTCATCATTTAATAAAGATATATGTACTTTTTGTATTCACAGTTGTTTTATCTCTGAAAACGAACCTAAAAATGTTGAAATTGCACTTAATGATGAAAGTTGGATTTTAGCGATGCAAGAAGAACTTAATCAATTTGAGCGGAATAAAGTTTGGAAATTAGTTCCTAGGCCGAATAACTATCCAGTAGTAGGAACTAAATGGGTGTTCAAAAATAAACTTGATGAATCCGGAAATGTAATTAGAAACAAAGCTAGGTTGGTTGCAAAAGGATATAATCAAATTGAAGGCATTGATTTTGATGAGACATTTGCACCAGTAGCTAGGTTAGAAGCCATTATAATTTTACTCAGTTTTGCGTGTTATAAAGGTTTCAAACTTAAACAAATGGACGTAAAAAGTGCGTTTTTAAATGGAGAATTAAAAGAGGAAGTTTTTGTGGAACAACCCCCCAGTTTTGAAAATCATGAATATCCAAATCATGTATTCAAACTTGAAAAAGCATTATATGGTCTTAAACAAGCTCCTAGAGCTTGGTACGATTGTTTAAGTGCATATCTTTTGGAAAACGGTTTTAAAAAGGGCAGTGCTGACACTACATTGTTTCTATTACATGAAGGTGATGACTTTTTAATAGTCCAAATTTATGTTGATGATATTATATATGGTGCTACTAATGATTGTTTGTGTGAGAAATTTGAAAAAGTCATGCAGGATAAATTCGAAATGAGCTTGGTAGGTGAATTAAAATACTTCCTTGGATTTCAAATCAAACAAAGCTCCAAGGGTATTTTCATATCACAAGCAAAATACATTGCTGATTTGCTGAAAAGATTTGGACTAGAAAATGCAAAACCACTCAGAACATCGATGAGTCCTTCAACCAGGCTTGACAAAGACGAGAAAGGAGTTGCAGTTGATCAGAAAAAATATCGTGGAATAATTGGTTCACTTCTTTATCTCACTGCATTTAGGCCTGATATTATGTTTGTTGTTTGTTTATGTGCACGCTTTCAATCTAATCCAAAAGAATCTCACTTAAAAGCCACAAAAAGAATATTAAGATATCTTTTGCACACACACAAATTTGGTTTATGGTACCCCGCATGCAATAATTTCAAATTAATTGGATATTCTGATGCTGATTATGCTGGATCCCTTGTTGATAGAAAAAGCACTAGTGGGACTTGTTTTATGCTAGGACACTCGTTAGTCTCATGGTCAAGTCGGAAACAAAACTGTGTTGCTTTATCCACAACTGAGGCTGAATACATTGCCTTAGGAAGTTGTTGTGCACAAATACTATGGATGATGCAAACTCTTTCAGACTTTGGTCTAATTTATAAAAAAGTACCACTAAAATGTGACAGTAAAAGTGCTATAGACCTGTCTAATAATCCCGTTCATCATTCACGCACTAAACACATAGATGTGAGACATCATTTTATTAGAGATCACATTTCACGAGAAGATATTTGTATTGAGTTTATTTCAACTGACTGTCAACTTGCTGATATCTTTACAAAACCTCTTCCCGAAGATAGATTTTCACGATTACGCTTATATTTGGGAATTATAGAAATTGACTAATCATTATCCATTAAAAAAAAGTATATAATAAATTCTTAAATGATTATTCAAAAGTTAAATGATTGATCATTTGAACTATTTTGGAACTCGTTGAAATTATGACAGATCTTGGAATTGTGATGAGTATTGACTATAATATTTTTTATCATGAGGAAATATTTTTAAATCTCATGATAATTGGACAGATTTTATAATATTTTTGAATTAAACTTATTTCACGACCATCTTCTATATCTACCATACTTCTGTCACTCATCATGGTTTTATTTAATTTGGGGAGTTCTAATTATTCTTGGAATTTAGAAATAAATAAATAAATAATAATTTATCCTTGGTACTCACTCCCATTTAAAAGTCCTCGCGGTTATGCGTGGGTGAATTACCTTAATCTCTATGTGCTTCCATTCTCACTTAAAAGACCTTCGGGCTGTGCATGGATGGAACTCATCCGAGAGGATAAAGTTAAGTTACTACTAACCCCATTTAAAAGACCTTTGGGCTATGCGTGGTTAGGAAGTGCTTAACACTTTTAATAAGCATATTTAAAATCTTTAAATTTTATATTCAAATATTCAATTTTTATTGAACTCTCCTAATTCTATAAAATCCATACTAAATCCATTCATTCTAAAAGTGAAATTTGTCTCTGACTCGAAGAATATTATGATTTCTGTTTGATTCAATGAGATTTACGATATATTATCCTCTTGATCTGAATTTATATTTCTAGTTTATATTCATCACTGTCTTAATTTCTGTTATTCTTTTGATGATAACAAAAGGGGGAGAATGATCAAGATTTTGCTGGATGAGTAAGCATTTATAGAATATTTTTGAAATTGGGTGTTTGATTAATTTATTTCAAAATTTTCAAATCAATAAGCGAAGCTTAGTTATAAGGGGAGCATACAAATAGGGGGAGTGACATACTTCACATTTTCAAACACATTCACACATTCAAAATCTTTTATTTGTTTGTCATCATCAAAAGGGGGAGATTGTTGTATATAACAGTGTTGTATACACAATTATATGATTTTTGTTTGATGATAACAACCAAATATATTTTATTACTGAATGTGTTTGTAAATGCACTGATATACTACACAACAGACAGGAATATAATATTTCTATAAAATATAACTGTGCAGAAATTTAAACAATCACACGGTATTTTTTAGATAAAAATATTTTATTTCAATATCAAAAAGTACATCTTTTACAAATCCACTATTTGACATACTATATTTCATTCATACAAATCTGGCACTCTATACAACTATATTTGCAGACTTTGTTATACATTGACACCGGTATTTTTCCACTGACTTTTGTCTTCTATCTTCAGTCTATACAGCCTTCAGTCCAGTCACCATCTTCTCACCTGTCACATACAGAAGAAAACACACAGTAGACTGCAACAAAAACAAAATTCAATACAAACAAATAAAAATTTATTTTTAAATTTTATTTGCCTCAGAATTACGGTGTGTTTCTCATCATTTTTCTAGACTTGGTCTGATATGCAGGGATAGGAAAAACATGGCTGCATGTACACACATACATGTGCACTGCCTCGCCAATCAGTGTGTGCATCTGAGGAGTAGCCATCAAGGACCAACTCGACTCAGCATTACATGTCAAAATGGACAGTACAAAAATAACCAAAGTGGTCGAGCAAAGCAATCATGAACACAAGGCAAACACAAGTATGGTGAAACTTAAAGTTGCACAAGCACCAACAACTCCGAGCACATGTGAAATGGTCAAAACAGCAAGTCAATCAATGGTCGAGACAGTGCAAAATCACCAAGGATGTAGCAAGTAACATATCAGTATAGGTCAAATGCCAAGCATACAAGAATGCAAGTGAACAAGTGATATATGAGCAAGCATTTGGACTAGTAATCATGACTGGTTATGCATGGCCAAGGCATGATGTGGACACAGCAATTATACATGAAAGCACAAAGCAAATCAGTGTTGTTCAAGTCAGTGTGAATGGCAAGAACAAAATGTACAGCAGTAAACAATAACAATATATGGAGCTCAGATCAGTTCATTTACATGAGCAGTTAATATCAAATGAAATTCGAGTGGACAAGTATGTGTACATGTGTGTACACAGTGTCAACATGGTACAGCACATGCTCAAGCATGATCAAGCAAAAGTGGTAATATCCAATCTCAGGAGCAAGCAAGGTTAAGGCTAGAGCAAGCAAAATTTTACACAAGTTTTAGTTCAGATACAACTAGGTTCATGAATGCACAATTCATAACATTACTAAGTTACAAATATTCAACAATGGAGCATGAGCACATTAAGGTCAAGCACAAATTCAAGCTCATACAGCAAGAAGCTCAGTACATATAGTAAAGTATCAACAGTGCATTTACATATACACTGATTTATATATATGTAAACAAAGGAGTAATGTGATCAAATGAAGCATCAGTTCTTAACAGTTAAAAAATGATGTAAATCAAGGAAGCATCGATTCTTATCCACGTGAAGTGTAAAGTCAAAGAAAAACTGTTCTTATCAGTTCAAAATTGATCAAGTTCAAGAATTCAAGAATCACGGATTAACTTATTCAAAGTCACACAAAAGTTTGGACTCCAGAGAAAATTGAAAAAGTAAAGGTTCCAGAAATTTCGCAAGCTCAAGATTAAATCAAGATCACACGCAAATAAAGGTTGAAGATTTCAAATCTATTCTCAGGTAGGACTAACTCAAAAATCAGTTAGTCAAATATGGCATTAGTCAAATATGGCAAGAAAATATTCTCGTTTTAAAACCGACGAAAATTACCACAAATCCATCCACGAAGACTCCAAAATCAGAAGATTTCAAAGCCCCAAAATTCAAGTGAAAATTCTCGTAGATATCATGACAAAATCAAAGCAAAATATCATCTAGAATCGAGCCCAAAATCCACGAGAATATTGGAGACCAAATCAACAAACGAAATCAGAGAATCGGGATTCTAGAGAGTTCGTAATACTCTATAAATAACACACGTCTTCCTCATTGGCGAAGAACAATCAATCAACAAGAAAATTGCAACAAACATCGAGCTTAAATAAACGAAATCAAGGGCAAAATCACATACAATTCTCCAGAGCGAACGAAGTTGAATCGAAGAATCCTGAAGCATCAATTTGATTACGCTATCCATTGGAGGAAGATCGATTCTTGAAGAACCCTAGGAGGAAGCCGCCGCCATTATTTAACAAAAAGGGAAAAGCTTCAGTACTGAGTAAAAAGAATGGCCGACCCAAGTCAAAACAAGGGGCTAACCCACTTTAGGGTTTTGTTTTTGGTTGTTTTAAGTTTTTCTTTTTAATCAAAAGGAGTAAATAAACTACTAGTGTCTGTAGTTGGAAAAATCACAAGTTAACGGATCGAGTTGTGTCAAGGACTTGAGCGTAGGGTTTAAACAGTCGGGAGCGAAGGTCGCAAGTTTACAAGAGTCTGTAAGCGAAGAGATTGTTTAAAACTCCTAGTAGAAACCTTGAATGCAGCAGTAGGCATAGTTTTGCCGAAGCTGGGTATTTTCTGTGTGTGATTTTTCTTTCTGCAATTTTCTGTGACATTTTATTTTTAAATTTATTTAATTTGCAATAAACCTCATTCACCCCCCCTCTAGGGTTAATTTAGATCCTACAGATGGTACCCATGCCGCCTAGGATTGATATTTATGATTGAAATTGTTTTAACACTATACACTTATAATAGTATCAAATGATTTGTTTTAAACGTGTCAAGCATATTTGGCTATTATAAGAGAAAAACTTATCCTCCGGCTTGCGTTGCATTGTGTGATGGGATCTGGGTCTTATAGTAGCTTCATTTTTTCAGAAAGCATTGCGTCGTTTATTCTATGCACTGGTATCCTTGGGAGGAAACCCGTTCTGTGTTATACGACGTGGTCCCTTGAATTACCCTCTTTTAAAGAAAAGTTTAAATAACTGTTTTAGTTCTCACACCAGTCACATGACTGACCTGGAGTTTATTGTTTTAACCTAAACTCTGGGTGCCCCTATTTTCGACAAGGGCAGCTAGTAGTTTCGGTTCTGCAGATTTATATTCACAGGAACCTAATTTACAGCTGGAACGATGCTCGGAATGCTCTGTATCCGTGTATTACTTTCAGTTGTGTTTTGTATTATCTTCCGCTGCTACGTAAATTTATTGTAATCTCTGATATTTTTCTGATGTATAATGTTTATTTATTCTCTATATATTCTTGTATTCCGATGCAATTGTTGTAATAGCAATGAAATTTTCTTCTGTCTGCGTTCTATTTTGTCTTGTTCTCAAGGTAATCCGTGCTTTCCTTACCGGGGAAGTTACGGGCTATCACATATACGATAATATTTATTTATAAATATTTAATTTAATTATATTTATATATATTTATATATTTAAATGGGTTATTCAAGGCTTTAAAAATAGCCACTTTTGCAAACGAAGTTGGAATTCGACAAAACTAATTTTGTTGGATCTGCAATGTCAAATAGTTGTTAGATTTTAATTTCCGTGATTTTTGAAGTCAGTGTGTGGTCATACGGATTTTTAGAGTGAAAAAGAGTCACTATTTCGACAGTTAAAAATATGCTGTGTGAGCATACGAAGTCAGAATTCGACGAAACCAGTTTCGTTGGGACCGTAATGTCAGACAGTAGCTGCATGTCCAGTTTCGTGATTTTTGGGTATAGTATGTGGTCATAGGAATTTTTAAAGACCCGAGCCGAATATAAAATCCATAGAGTAAAATAATAATAAAAGGAAAAAAATATCCTAAGTGTTCTTCGATCTAAAACAGGCCACGCATCATTCAATTTCAGCCACAACCCTCAACAACACTCCTCTTTATAAACGCAAATTTAATCCACCGTCCTCATCCTTTTTACACAGTAAAAATGGAAGTTTTGAAAATCAATATAAACTCAAAGAAAATCCTGTAAACTCTAAAACATATATATATATATGTGTTCAGTGAAGGAAGAGCTTCATCGTGGTGTGAAAATCATGAAGCTCGAGGCTCTTTCCTGGAATCTGAACGCGATACAGTCAACCTAGGGCTTCACTTTCAAGTCGAGGCAGGTGATGCGCCTCGAAGCTGAGGTCAGCGGTGAGCTTACGGGTTCAAGGCGATGTTGTTAGCAGTAACCGGTTGGATTTCGTCAAACTTTTGGTCGTGGGTTCCTGTATGTGGAGCGAAATGGATGAACGGCAGAAAGGGGAGATGGGTTCGAGTTCTGAAAATTGGGTTTAGGGTGGTTGAGATTCGAAGGGGATGAGGAATGATAGACTCGGGTGGTTGAACGATGAAGTATTGGAGGAGCTAGGAATTTGGGAAAGATCGGTTGTTGGGTTTTGGTTTCCTGGAGATCGAATGTAGTGTTTGAGGGAGAAGCATTTCGGTGGTGGGCTTCTAAATGGATGTGGGCCGACGGGTTATACATTTAGGGGGAAGAAGGATATTTGTGGGCTTGGGCCAAAGTTTCAAAAGGTTAAGGCCCCTTTGTTATTTAAATTCTAAGTTTTTAAAATTTAATAATGTATGAACTTGTAAATCGAATAACTTCATCATACTGAATCAGAATTTCGAACGGTTGGATCCGACAGGATCGTAGGGACGGGAGGTCACAATGGAACTGACTGGGAGTGGATTGGTGCTCGTTTGAATTTGTCACAAAATAAACTATTTGATTCAAATCAAACAACAATTTATCGTTCTCTAACGATGAACTGCCAATGTGAGTAAATCTCACTAACTCTGAACAGTTTATAAGTTAATGTTGTATTTTTAGAACTATTAAAAATTGTCTGATTGATTATGTGTTGACTGTTGATTGAACTGCTAGTCAGTTAGTGGAAATTATGTATATATGTAAACCGTTAAATCTGTATATGTTGATTCTATTAACAGAATATTTCATATTGAACTGAAGGTGATGTTGATTATATTGTGTAACATCTGTAGATGCAGGGAAACAGGTTGGAGGGACCCAACTGGGTTCCTCAATATATAAATACTGTTTTGTTTTATATATTGTGTTATACGATGTGATATGAAATCTATTGATGATTTTATATGTGTGAATGATACTGATCATTGTTGTATGGTATGTTAAATACCCTAACATACCGGAATGTTGATAAGGGAATTTTCAAAGTGATATTTGAAAATAAATTATTTATAAAATCAAAGGATTTTAAAAAAGGAAAATATTTATAAAATCATAGAAGATTTTATAAACAGGAATATAAATCAAATAGGGAATATTTATAAAAAGGATATTTATAAGTGGAATACTTAAAAAATGAATTATTTATTTAAGATAAATAAATAAGACATTAAATGGATTATTTATTTGGTAAATAATCTAGATATTATAAAGGGATTATTTACGTTGGAAGATAAGCAGGATTAAATCAAAGGAGAATTTAATTAGAAAATAAATAGGATTAAAATGGAATATGTATTTAGAAAATAAATAGAAGAATAAAAGGATTTATTTATTTAGGAAATAAATAAAAGTAAAAGGATTTATTTATTTAGGAAATAAATTAAAGTAAAAGGATTTATTTATTTAGGAAATAACTAAAAGTAAAAGGATTTATTTATTTAGGGAATAAATAAAGGAACAAGGATTTATTTATTTAGGGAATAAATAAAAGAAAAAGGATTTTATTTATTTGGGAAATAAATAAAAGAAAAGGGGGTTATTTATTTAGGAAATAAATAGAAAGAGATAAAAGGAGATATTTATTTATTAAATAAATAGAATTGAAAGGAAATATTTATTTGCTAAATTAATAGAGTTAACCGGTTAGAGTTAACTAGTTAGAGTTAACCAGTTAGAGTTAAACTGTTAGAGTTAAACAGTTAGAGTTAAATAGTTAGAGTTAATCAGTTAGATATAATCGATTAAAGTTAGAGTTAACCAATTAGAATTAACCTACTAGAGTTAATCAAAGGAGTTAATCAAATATTAGTTATTCGACTAATGTAAATCAAATAGGAATTTTTCGAATAGGAGAAAATTGAATGAGAGTAAATCAATTTGAGCTAACCGAATATTAGTTATTCGAATAGGATCTAATCAAGTTAAGTAAAGATTGGATAAGAGAGTTAAACAGTTAGAGTTATCCAGCTAGAGTTAAACAATTAGAGTTAAACAGTTAGAGTTAATCAGTTAGAGATAATCGATTAAAGTTAGAGTTAACCAATTAGAATTAACCAACTAGAGTTAATCAAAGGAGTTAATCGAATATTAGTTATTCGAGTAAAGTAAATCAAATAGGAATTTTTCGAATACGAGAAATCGAATGAGAGTAAATCAATTTGAGCTAATCGAATATTAGTTATTCGAATAGGAGTTAATCAAGTTAAGTTAAGATTGAATAAGAGAGTTAACCAGTTAAAGTTAACCAGTTAGAGTTAAACAGTTAGAGTTAAATAGTTAGAGTTAATCAGTTAGAGTTAATCAGTTAGAGTTAAATCGAACTAGAGTTATTGAATAGAGTTAAATCGAACTAGAGTTATTCAAATGGAGTTAATCGAATTTAGTTTATTCGAATAGAGTTGAGATGAGTTAATCGAAGTGAGATAATCAAATAGTAGATATTCGAAGTGAGATAATCGAATCAGAAATATTCGAAGTGAGTTGATCGAATCTAGTTATTCGACAGGAGTTAAATCGAATAGGATTTATTCGAAGAAAGAAATTATGAATATAAGTATTCGAAAGTAAGAAAACCGAATATAAGTTATTCGAATAAGCTATTCGAATAAGAGTTAATCCAGTAAGAGTTATTAGGTTGGAGTTATTCAAATAAGAGTTATAGATTAGAGTTAACTGAATAGGAGTAAATAAATTAGTTGTCGTTATATTATTCGAGTTAGGAAATAAAAGTCATATTAAAGATAATATAATTCGGGTGCAGGAGATTATAACACCATTGTTATAATCACGTAAACTTGTAAAAGAAGGGGGTTCGTAAATAGAATCTGATGGTTCGTAAGGAAGTGTTAAAGAGTTAAAAAGGTGAATCTTATCTATTTCGAGATTTGAAAGGTGGTTCAGTTAAGGTCTGAGAGGTAGCTATACCCCAACTTGATTGACTACGTTTTTTATTAAGAAATGGTTACGGTCCGAGTGTGAAGTGGATTTAGTAATTTAGTATAGTGGTTTGAGTCGTCATTTCAATATAGTTTTAAACATCTGTTTAAATCCCGATTAAGAAGTTTTGGAAATGTTTACCAAACGAGAATCAAAAATGTTTTCTGATAAGAGAAAATAAGAATTTAGAATATATGGAAACAGGAGATAAGTAAATTTGTGAAATAAAGAGATAAATGTTGAAAGATGATTGATCGATATAATTTCCTCCTAGAAAAAAATATCGTTGTTTGCACATGTGTTTTTCTTTGATAGTTAAATCATAGACTATCAAAGTTTTGACCATTTTAACGTTGTTAATATGGAGAGACCGATTGGATTATTATCCAAAGAACACCCTGTATTAGCATAAGCGTTGCGAATCATATATGCCAAAGATAATTGAAGATGGAGTAAAGTTCAAGGGCTATTGTATAAGTCTTAGATAACAGTGCCTAAGATGGATATACTGAATAGTGCCTTCGGTTCATCCTGTTCATGGATGACTTGTATGGATGAATGTATGACAAAGTATTTCCAGACGATCGCGTATATTGATTTCTCCAACTGTACCAAGAGTGGAAGTGAAGAAGGAAACTTCTTTTAGCTAACACATAATGTATTGTTGAGGGCGTCAATCGGTGATCTGATGGATTTGACGATGTGGCATTCGAAGTGAATATGGTATGATGATAAAATGTAGCTTCTAGCCTCACATCCGGTAAATGACAGAAATCGGGCAGGAAGCATGGCTATGTAGGTCGCACCTATTAGGGTGTATAATCACCTGATCTAGAGTTTCATTTACTTCTAAAAATCTATTGTTGATGTTGTCCCATTCGGGAAACGGTTTCTGATCCCAACTATTGGTGATATACATTCGATACACTCAAGCGAAATGAGTGGTCGGTCATGTGTGGCCGGGTTGCAAAATGTTCTTGTTGAACCCAGTGTATTCCTCTCTAGAGGTACACTAGCGAAAGGTGGTTCCATACCTTATCATAGTTGGAAATCCATTACCCAATACGTGCTTGCGGTTTTGATTGTATACTATATATGTAGAACGTGAGATGAAAACGTTTCTGCTAGATGATTATTATATTGTGGTTGATAGACACTATTATAATATCAAAAGGTTTTTTATATAAAGATAATTTGAATTCTCATAAGTGAAAAACCCGTTCCGTTATACGGTGTGGTCTTATGAGATATCGTTTACTTGTTCAAACTGTTTTAAACTGTTTTACTCATACCAGTCCCATGACTGACCTGGAGTTTATCTTGTTTTGTTTTCCCTAAACTCTTGGGTTCCCAACTTTGTACGGGAAGTCAAGTAGTCGGGATTTATAGATACTTGAAGAGCTGGAGCAGGAGGCTTCAGAATCATATAGCAATTGTTTATTTCCGCTGTGTTGTAAGTGATGTACTTTGAAAATGATATGTATATTCAAGTACAGACTTATATTTCAAAGATATTTTATCTATTATATGTTATTCATTCCGCTATGAGGTTCATGTTACTCTGATGTTGTGTTCTTCTTCTTCTTCTATTCTAAGTTTCTATCTTATCTATCCTCACCCTCTAATTTCTTTCATTAATCATCCTGTATTTTCGACCCTTGGATGTTCGATATGTGTTGTATATCGGATAACCAAGATCGGGTCGTTACAGTTGGTATCAGAGCATAAGGTTAAGAGAATTACCTTGGCTCTGTGGCGTGACTCGGTAGAGATAGGGTTAGTAATACCCTAGATTGAGTTGAGTGTATATATACGAGTGAACGTATTTGTTATTTGATATAAAAATTTGTTTTATAATGTGGAGATGTATTGATTGAGTGGCTTATGAATTTCTGGTCGATCGGTTTGATCCACTGTATCAATAGGATTTACTAAACACTTGAATACGATGGGTCGACATGATATGCTTTGAAAAGAGGGTAAATGAAATAATTTTACCCAAAGTATATTTGTTATTATAATCGAGTAAGATTATAATGGAGATGGTTATATATATATATATATAACCAAGTAGAATTCGTATAAGTGTTACGAAATGAATTAAATCTGAATTTAAATCAGAAATTGAATTAAAACTCTGGATATTGGATAAGTGTTTGTAAATGGATTTGGATTAAAAATAAGGAAAATTTAAGATCCTGGGAGATTTTAAATCGTTTTACAAGCAGTGTGGATTATATTTTGAAATGGATTTCAAAGTGGAAATGTTTAGAAATGGTTTTATAGTATTGAACTCACTTCGATCGCTGGAAAATAGATTCTGATGATGACAACTGCATCATCAGTATTCATTTTCAAGTTGTAAGTGACGAATTACTACCAGAGATACTGTTTTGAGTTTGTTTTCGGAAAGACAAGTTGTGTTGAATTTCAAAAAGGAAAATTTGATTTTTGAAAAGAGTAAACTGTTTAAAAACTCCCAGGGAAAGACTGTTTGAATTAAAAACAAATTTAATAGAAATTTGTGAAAGCAAATTTGAATTAAAGTAAAGCCAGTAAAGTGGTAACTGAGATTGAATTAGAATGATATCAAGACAAATTGGATTGTGAGATTCAAATTTGAAGTGTAATGTGATAATCAAGTTAAGAGTTGGGAATCGAAAAGAAACTCGAGTTGAAATGATATTTGGCTCGGATATAAACGAATGGTTGTGTTGTGGATAAAAGCAGATTGGAATTTTATTGGGATGACCCTTGTATCCGCTGAATTGATAACAAGTGGAAAGGATATAATGATATGCCGACAAAAGGTACAAGTTTATATTTCTATTGGATATAAGATTTATAAGCCGAATTGGAAAGCCGCTTAGCTGTTTGATTTTCTATTGGGATGGAGATGGCCCAGAGAGGCGAGTTAGAGTTTGATCTATTGACCAGTACAAAGGATGTGCTGGCGAAGTTTTTCGAAGAGTTAAGGCGTTAGAAAATTTTCAAGATTTTTGGAAATTTTCGTTGATAAAATTAATTAATAACTTAATTGAAATTAAATTGGTTCAGTTGAAACTGAAGTTAAGAAGTGAACAAATATGTTCTAACAGGTCGATAGGGTTTGTTTCCTACCTTAGCAATTTCGAGGACGAAAGTATTTTAAGTGGGGAAGAATGTAATGACCCGCATTTTCAGCGGTATAATAATTAATTAATTTAATTATTTAAAAGGTGATTATAAGGATTTAATGGTCGTGGAATTAAATAATGGTGAATATTTAATTAAAATAATAAATTAAATAATATATTTAATTCTGAAATAATCAGAATTGGCTGAAATGGCGATATGGTGTGAACTGGATCATCTGTGATATTTAATTCAGTTTAAAATTGAATTAGAATAACGAATATATTATTTGAATGAGAGTTTGAACATATAAATTATAAAATAATTATAATCGAGCTCGAAATGGCGCGGCAGTTCGCTATTTGGCGATTTGAACTTCAATTGAATGTACAGGATTCGTTTTAAACCGGATTTCTGTGAAACAAGAAACGTGTGGAGCTGGTGGAGTATATCTTTCTAGTGGAAGAGAAAAATCGGGATTTCGTCGGGTAGATTTTGATTTACGTCCAAATAAAGTTTTAGAAAAGTCGCTATGGAATTCCTTTATAATTTATAAAGGAATTATTTATATTTTAAAAAGGAATTTAAATATAAATCGAATATCGGGTTGACCCAGATTGAAATATCGAGTTAGAAATCCATATAGGATTTTTCTGAGCTATATGGTATTCCACTGTGAATATATACGATTAAATTTATTTATGAATATTTAATTTAATTATATTTAAATATATTTATATATTTAAATGGGTTATTCAAGGCTTTAAAAATAGCCACTTTTGCAAACGAAGTCGGAATTCGACGAAACTAATTTTGTTGGATCCGCAATGTCAAATAGTTGTTAGATTTCAATTTCCGTGATTTTTGAAGTCAGTGTGTGGTCGTACGGATTTTTAGAGTGAAAAACAGTTAGTATTTCGACAGTTAAAAATACGCTGTGTGAGCATACGAAGTCGGAATTCGACGAAACTAGTTTCGTTGTGACCGTAATGTCAGACAGTAGCTACATGTACAGTTTCGTGATTTTTGGGTATCGTATGTGGTCGCAGGAATTTTTAAACACCCTAGACGAATATAAAATCAATAGAATAAAATAATAATAAAAGAAAAAAAATATCCTAAGTGTTCTTCGATCTAAAATAGGCCACGCATCATGCAATTTCAGCCACAACACTCCTCTTTATAAACGCAAATTTAATCCACCGTCCTCATCCTTTTTACATAGCAAAAATGGAAGTTTTGAAAATCAATATAAACTCAAAGAAAATCCTATAAACTCTAAAACGTATATATATATATATATATGTGTGTGTGTTCAGTGAAGGAAGAGCTTCATCGTGGAGTGAAAATCATGAAGCACAAGACTCCTTCCTGGAATCCGAATGCGATACAGTCAACCTAGGGCTTCACTTTCAAGTCGAGGCAGGTGATGCGCCTCGAAGCTGAGGTCATCGGTGAGCATACGGGTTCGAGGCGATGTTGCTAGCAGTAACCGGTGGGATTTCATCAAATTTTTGTTCGTGGGTTCCTGTAGATGGAGCGAAATGGATGAGAGACGGAAAGGGGGAGATAGGGTTCGAGTTCTGAAAATTGGGTTTAGGGTGGTTGAGATTCGAAGGGGATGAGGAATGGTAGACTCGGGTGGTTGAACGATGAAGTATTGGAGGAGCTAGGGATTTGGGAAAGATCAGTTGTTGGGTTTTGGTTTCCTGTAGATCGAATGTGGTGTTTGAGGGAGAAGCATTTCGGTGGTGGGATTCTAAATGGATGTGGGCCGACGGGATATACGTTTAGGGGGAAGAAGGATATTTGTGGGCTTGGGCCAAAGTTTCGAAAGGTTATGGCCCCTTTGTTACTTAAATTCTAAGTTTTTGAAATTTAATAATGTATGAACTTGTAAATCGAATAACTTCGTCATACTGAATCAGAATTTTGAACGGTTGGATCCGACAGGATCGTAGGGACGGGAGCGTCACAATGGAACTGACTGGGAGTGGATTGGTGCTCGTTTGAATTTATGACGAAATAAACTATTTGATTCAAATCATACAACAGTTTATCATTCTCCAACGATGAACTGCTAATGTGAGTAAATCTCACTAACTCTGAACAGTTTATAATTTCATGTTATATTTTTAGAACTATTAAAAATTGTCTGATTGATTGTGTGTTGACTGTTGATTGAACTTCTAGTCAGTTAGTGGAAATTATATATATATGTATATATATATATATATAAACCGTTAAATCTATATATGTTGATTCTGTTAACAGAATATTTCATATTGAACTGAAGGTGATGTTGATTAGATTGTGTAACATCTGTGGATGCAGGGAAACAGGTTGGAGGGACCCAATTGGGTTCCTCAATATTTAAATACTGTTTTGTTTTATATATTGTGTTATACGATGTGATATGAAATCTGTTGATGATTTTTTATGTGTGAATAATACTAATCATTGTTGTATGGTATGTTAAATACCATAACATACCGGAATGTTGATAAGGGAATTTTCAAACTGATATTTGAAAATAAATTATTTATAAAATCAAAAGGATTTTATAAAAGGAAAATATTTATAAAATCAAAGAAGATTTTATAAACAGGAATATAAATCAAATAGGGAATATTTATAAAAAGGATATTTATAAGTGGAATACTTATAAAATGAATTATTTATTTAAGATAAATAAATAAGACATTAAATGGATTATTTACTTGGTAAATAATCTAGATATTATAAAGGGATTATTTATGTAATAACCCGGAAAATCTGAGCCAGTTTAAAATTTTTATTTTGGCAATTTTAATGAATTTTGAACATTTAAAATAGATTATTTTAAATAATATCGATGAGAAATTTAATTTGAATATAATTAGAACGTATATATTGTATACGGCGTCGTTAGAATATAAATATTTATATATAATTATAAATAGAATTGAAAATGGCGCGGTAGTTCGATAATTCGATTTCAAACTTCGATTGAATGTACCGGGTGCAAAACAATCCGGATTTTAGTGAAACCAAAAACAATAGGATCTAATTGGTGATATCTTTCCAACGAATCCGAAAAATCAAAATTTCATAGCGGGAATCAAAAGATATGTCCAGTTGAAAATTTTGAATAGTCGCTATGGAATTCAGGCCCTTAAAAATGGGAATTTTGCAAACGACCTCGGATTTCGACGAAACCACTTTTGTTGGGTCCGTGATGTTAAATTATTGCTAGGTTTTAAATTTCATAATTTTTCGAATCAATATGTGAGTGTGGCAAAGGAAAACGCGTTTGACCAGTTTTAGTTGATTTTACTCGACTGAAAATTGGCCATTTTTCCAACGGTCTCGGAATTCGACGAAAATAGTTTTGTTAGGACCATATCGTCAATACGAGGCTAGAAAATATTTTTCTGCAATTTTTAGAATTCGTATGTGACCTCGGTAAATTGAAATGCGCATTCAAATTCGATATATAGAGTTATATTTTGATTTTAATGGAAACTGATTGTAACAGCCGAATCAGCTTACGATACATATCCCATTGTGTTCGGAATGGGGGTAATTAGCTATGGACGACAGGCGGTGGGCCTCGTTTCGAGGTCATATGTAAAAGTCAACTTTTTGAAAATAAATTAATTAAATAAATTAAAAATTAAATCTCTCTCTCCTCACCCTCTCTATTTTCTGCCCCCCCACCCCCCGTTCAATTCATTTCAGGAAACAAAGAAAGAAAGAAAAAAGAGAATTCGACGGAGGCGGAAAACCGCCATTGCCATCGCGCCCCAGCGGCGGCGGCGGCGCCACATCCTCCCCCTAAACCACCGCGACACCCTCCAAACCCCCCCCCCATCGATCGATGCATCGCAGACCCCCCCCCATCAAAAATCGAACACCGCACCCCCCCCCCCCCAAGGGAAACCCGAACCCTAGCCCTCCCAACCGCCGACGAGGCCTCCAGCCTCTGACCCACCGCCTCGACTCCCTCCGACGCCCACCAGAGCCCAAACCCCCTCCGAATCGATAAAGCTGTAAGTTTTATTAATTTATTTATTTTTGTTTTGTTTTTTTTATATTATTAGGTATGATTAGCATTATTTTGAAAACTGAAATTAGGGATGTTTGAAAATATAAATGGCGATGTTTTGAAAGAATAGAAAAGATTTGATTTTTCGAATAGAAAAGATTTGATTTTTCGAATAGAAAAGATTTGATTTTTCGAATAGAAAAGATTGGATTTTTAAATTAGTTAAGTTAGGATTTTTAAAATAGAAGGGGCATGGTCTTTAAAATAAAAATAGCAATATGAAAGTGGAGTAAAAATAAGATTTTTATATTTTTAAAGCATTAAAAATATGATTTTTATATTTTTAAAGTATTAAAAATATGATCTTTACTATGTAGAAGATGTAAAAATATAATTTTTACATGATAGGCGTATTAAAGGCGAAATCTTTATATGAAAAATAGCGTGATAAAAATATAATTTTATCTATATTGTAGCAGTAAAAATTCGATTTTTATATATTGAACAACAAAGTAAAAATTCGATTTTTACATATGTAGAGAATGCGGGAAGCGAAGGTGACAAAAAGGCGAGAACGATGAAGATTTCTCTAAATGAAGAGTCGTGATATTGGATAGCTATCGGTGAGAATTTCTCACTCTTTAATTTCTTTTTCTAGTTATATATATATACTAGGATGCAGACGGGGTTTAGTAGCACCCGACACAATCGTCCACAGACCATGGACTTGTTTGTTTGATTGCAAAAATTAGTTAGATTATTTGGTTTGAATTGAATTGTTTGGTGAATTGAATGGATTTGATTGATGTGTGAATGGCGTGGGCCTTCACTAGA
Source organism: Allium sativum (assembly GCA_030737875.1). Taxonomy (NCBI): domain Eukaryota; kingdom Viridiplantae; phylum Streptophyta; class Magnoliopsida; order Asparagales; family Amaryllidaceae; genus Allium; species Allium sativum. The sequence continues at coordinate 67,331,005 of CM060922.1, forward strand.
CCGGGGATAAGGCTAGGCCTTGTCCCGTTTCTAGTATCGTGCCGTTATGCCGCCTAAATTTTCTAAAATAAGTTAGAAAAATAAGAATATCATTTTATTTAAAGAATGAACTGAATAGAAATTCATACGTTAAAATAAAATGTTTTATCGTTAAAAATATAATTTTTAACGTGAATGTGTATAAATAAATATTCATTTACAAACCAGACGGTTTGTTTATGTACACCTATTTGAAGGACATTGATTGGGTCGATAAATTTTACACATCGCCCAACTGCATAAATAAAATCTGTGTTTGATTGTTTGAAACCCCACACGAGTGTTGGGATGAAATTTGAAGTTCACTCATCCTGATTGATTAAATATGTCGATCGATTGATTGACAAGCTGTTATAAGCGTTAGATATCTATATTTGATGCTTATACAGTATAGTGCACTTTGGTTGATGGTTGATTATTTTTCAATGCTATTATATACGTGTGATGTATGAAAATCCATATAATTAATATTATATGGTGATTGATTGGGCCTCATTCCAATTTAGAAAATAAAGAATATTATAAAATAAAGGTTCATGTGTTGACTGTACTCATCCATTGAGATTAGTCATGTGTTGAACGAAATATTTTAATAATAAAATTTACATCTTTATCAATATTATAAAATAAAGGTTCATGTGTTAACAGTACTCATCCGTTGAGATTAGTCATGTGTTGAACGAAATATTTTAATAATAAAATTTACATCTTTATCAATATTATAAAATAAAGGTTCATGTATTGACAGTACTCATCCGTTGAGGTTAATCATGTGTTGAACGAAATATTTGAAAAAGAAATATTTGAAATAGAATATTTTAAAAATAGAAATATTTGAAAAGGAAATATTTGAAAAAGAAATATTTGAAATAGAATATTTGAAAATAGAAATGTATGAAGCCGTGTTGATTAGATTGACGCCATTTTGACGTGAATGATATTTATATCGATTTTATTCATTTTTAAATGAATATTGAAAATTGATTTCGAAATGAATTGAATATAAAGCGATTTCGAAATGAATTGAATATAAAGCGATTTCGAAATGAATTGAATATAAAGCGATTTCGAATTGAATTGAATGGAAAACAAATTTGATTTCAATTGAATATATAACCAATTTGATTTCAATTGAATATATAACCAATTTGATTTCAATTGAATATATAACCAATTTGAATTGAATCGAATAGAAAACCAATTTGAATTGAATCGAATAGAAAACCAGTTTAAATTGAATTGAATCGAATAGAAAACGAATTTGAATTGAATTGAAAACGAATTCGAATTGAATTGAAAACGAATTGAATTGAAATTTGAATTGAATAGAAATGAATTTTAAAACGAATTCATAAGGAAAAAAAATTTAATTTTGATTTGAATTAAAATAGAAGTTGAAATTGTTTTTGAAATGAATTCAAAACTATTCATATAATTCGTTTTAAATAGAAATCGACGAAATATATATTATATATATTATATATATAATATAATGGCCTGAATAGAACGCGCAGCGCCGCGGCAGTTCGTGAATTTCGACCATTTATTTCAAACGGACATTACGGGAGATCCGACCGTCGGATTCTCCTAAAGCCGGAACCGTTGGGTTCGTATCGAAAAGAGCACTCTAACGAATATTGAAAATTCAAAATCTAACGGTTGGATTTGGAGATACGTCCAAATCAAATTCGAAAAAGGTCGTTGTAAGTGCAGTTCGATGGCCGTTGATGGAAATCGACTGTACGGGCCTTGATAAAATTATTAAAAATAGTAATAATTTGTGTAAAATCATAAGAAGTGATTTGGGAAAATTTGGGATGAAAAACTCCAAATTTGAAAAGATAAAAATAGATTTTTATCGAAATGAACTAGTTTTGAACTGAAATTAAAACCCATTTATTTTTAAACAAATAAATTGGATTTGAAATGGGTTTAAATAGAATTGATTCATGGGTTTATCGTGAACTGTGTTTTAAATAACACTAGTTCTTTAACCCGATAATAAATAGAATTGATTCATGGGTTTATCGTGAACTGTGTTTTAAATAACACTAGTTTTTTTAACCCGATAATAAATAGAATGTGATTTGGGTTTATCGTGAACTGTGTTTTAAATGACACTAGTTCTCTAACCCTGTAAAAGGAGTTTTAATGAATTTGAAATTAAATTGAAATGTGAATTGATAATCTAAATTATCAAATTTAGAAATTGAGCGAGAATGGAGTATCACCAGTTTTGCTCCAAAGCGATAGTTAAATCTTTAATTAGATTTGAACGTGAAATGGTAATTAATTTTACCGACAACACCGTGGTGTTAGATATGGAGTATTACCAGTTTTGCTTCATGGGATGAATAGGTTGGGATTGGGAAATAAAATAAATAATTACTTCGGTGTGGTTCGCTAATCTCGACTAGTTGGAAAAACCATAATTTGGTTTGAAATGACATCCAAAGGAAGATTAAAGGATAAATTCTAAAGAATTTATCTTGGATAAAATTAATGGGAACCTTTCCCTAAGAATTGAAATTTAGAAACTAGCTGTAGGTTAGTTAAGAAGAATGGTTTCCTGGATATTGATCTGATGTTGGTTTCGGCCTTCGGGGTTAATATTTGGGGAATTGTTCTCTTGCTAATTTACGGTTAGTGACTGATAAATTGGAATGAGGCGTATGTTGTGTTTGTGTAACATTTGTTTTTAATATACGCGGGTTGTTCGGAAAGGCCGGGTTTATACCCATTCTGAATAACCGATTCGATGATAAGTCGAAGATGAAGACGGTGGTTGAAGACCGGAAGTCTTCACATCGTTTGGGTGATTACTGATGATCTTGATTGGGCTGTACACCCAAGATGAGGGAATCAGTTAGTGGTCGTCCAGACGTACTTGGAAATGGATGGATATGCGAGGAAAGTGCCTCCGGTTTCGTTCAGACCCAGAACGAACTTGTAAATGGATTGTGTGTCTGACATTGGATTTTATTCTGTGTTGATTGATTTCTGTTAAATATATATCTGTTTGGCGGCGGGGAATTTATTCTCTTGCTTAACGCCCTTCTCTGAGACGTACGAGCTTAGAGGTTATATATCGATAGATATCAATCGCATGGCATAAATTGCCTGTGTGGCACGCTGAGATGCAATGATCAAGGCTTCTGTTGAAAAGCAAAGTCTTGTGGTTGATGATCAAAGCACGGCCTACGTGGCAGCTTTGTGTATAACGTGAATTCGTGAGCCTCACACCTATGTATGAGTCAAGAACGGGATAGGACTGCAGGGAGAGCACGACGTTTCTTTCTAGCTTTGGTGGTGTCAGTGACTTACCAGCCCTGACATTTATATACTTTTCACCTTTGTGGTTGTTTGATGAGGCGCCTCGATTTTAGGTCTGTAAGGACCGGGAAACGTGTGTTCAGGCATAATTAATCCTCTAACGTAAGTGAGCACCGGCCCTGAAGCATCCTGGGGTTACCCAGAGTGTGTAGTCCCGAGGCATTTGCTAGAGTGTCTCGAAGCGGAGAGGAGCTTGCCCCTTGCCTCGACTCATGACGGAAATCCAATTTCCAATACGTGTATCTCGGTTTTATTTGTAGAGCCTAGTATGGCGACATGATAGATGGTACCCATGCCGCCTAGGATTGATATTTATGATTGAAATGTTTTGACACTATACACTAATTATAGTATCAAATGATTTGTTTTAAACGTACCAAGCATGTTTGGCTATTATAAGGGAAAACCCTATCCTCCGGCTTGCGTTGCATTGTGTGATGGGACCTGGGTCTTATAATAGCTTCATTTTTCGAAAAAGCATTGCGTTTATTCTATGCACTGGTATTCTTGGGAGGAAACCCGTTCCGTGTTATGCGGCGTGGTCCCTTGAATTACTATCTTTTAAAGTAAAGTTTTAAATAAATGTTTTAGTTCTCACACCAGTCACATGACTGACCTAGAGTTTATTATTTTAACCTAAACTCTGGGTGCCCCTATTTTCCGCACGGGCAGCTAGTAGTTTTGGTTTTGCAGATTTATATTCACAGGATCCTGGTTTACAGCTGGAACGATATCCGGAAAGCTCTGTATCCGTATATCACCTTCAGTTGTGCTTTGTATTATTTTCCGCTGCTATGTAATTTATTGTAATCTCTGATATTTATCGAATGTAATTTATTCATTCATACTCTGTATATTCTTGTATTCTGATGGAATTGTTGTAAATAACAATGAAATGTTCTTCCGTCTGCGTTCTATTTTGTCCTGTTCTCAAACGATCAGGGGTTTCGAACGGTCTAGATCGGTTTAACGACTGATTCGGATCGAGCGAAATTCCTTGCCGTCACATTTGGTATCAGAGATTTGGTTTACAGAGCTCGAGAACAAGACACATTAGAGCCATACGAAAGAATTCATCAGATATTGGATTAGCAATATCCATTTAGAATGACTCGTTAGAGATAGGATCAGTAGTAACCTAGAACGAGTGTGAAGAGTATATTTTTCAAATGAAAACAATTTTGTTTTGAATATTTAAATCAATTCTACGTATTTGATTATTTGTTTATTTTGAATTTGGACAATCCAGTATATAAAGGTTTTGCATATACGCGTCATGAACGTATATTCGAAGTTTTAATATACTGGATAGATATAGAATCATACTCTAGTGGCCCGAAGATGATTCTGATGGTTGAGTACTCGTCGTCAGAATTTATATTCGAGTGACGAAGGTGTGATTTTCTATATATTTCCACTAGACTGGTGTGAGAACCAAAACTTATATAGCTAGAACACATTGTTATGAATTGGCATCAAAAACAAGATTTTCAATATATATATCAAAATTATGAATTTGAAACATTAATTCACTAATTGATTGATGTTTGTGTTGTTTGTTTATTTGTTTAATAATTCTGAACCATTATGCCTAATTGCATCAAATATTGAATTGTATTGAAAATTGGTCGCATTTGCTTGCATATACATATACTTACATTGAATAGGTCATAGCAAGGAGGCTAGAGCAGAGAATACAATTTGTTTTCCCGACAAATAGGTACATGTTTACTATAATTTACTGTTTTGTTTGCGTGATGATGATTTTATGAGCCTATTGGCTAGCCGCTTGGCTTTTTCTTTTTGAGATCAGAAGGCATGTATGGCAATTTCGGGATTTTCCCGTGGCTCCCGGTGCAGGGGAGGTTATGGCGAAATATTTCGAAAATTTAGGGTGTTAGCCAAATTTTTGAAGAATTTAAAAATTCTCAGAAACTGAAAAGTTGGAGAATGGAAGCCAGATCGAACGTAGAGTTGATTAATCAAACCACTTTCGACTTTGTTCCTTTTCGGGGACGAAAAATTTTAAGTGGGGGAGATTGTAATGACCCGGAAAATCTGGGCCAGTTTAAAATTTTTATTTTGGCAATTTTAATGAATTTTGTAAATTTAAAATAGATTATTTTAAATAATATCGACGAGAAATTTAATTTGAATATAATTAGAACGTGTATATTGTATACGGCGTCGTTAGAATATAAATATTTATATATAATTATAAATAGAATTGAAAATGGCGCGGTAGTTCGATAATTCGATTTCAAACTTCAATTGAATGTACCGGGTGCAAAACAATCCGGATTTTAGTGAAACCAAAAACAATAGGATCTAATTGGTGATATCTTTCCAATGAATCCGAAAAATCAAAATTTCATAGCGGGTATCAAAAGATATGTCCAGTTGAAAATTCTGAATAGTCGTTATGGAATTCAGGCCCTTAAAAATGGGAATTTTGCAAACGACCTCGGATTTCGACGAAACCACTTTTGTTGGGTCCGTGATGTTAAATTATTGCTAGGTTTTAAATTTCATAATTTTTCGAATCAATATGTGAGTGTGGAAAAGGAAAACGCGTTTGACCAGTTTCAGTTGATTTTACTCGACTGAAAATTGGCCATTTTTCCGACGGTCTCGGAATTCGACGAAACTAGTTTTGTTAGGACCGTATTGTCAATACGAGGCTAGAAAATATTTTTCTGCATTCTTTAGAATTCGTATGTGACCCCGGTAAATTGAAATGCGCATTCAAATTCAATATATAGAGTTATATGTTGATTTTAACGGTAACTGGTTGTAACAACCGAATCAGCTTACGATATATATCCCATTGTGTTCGGAATGGGGGTAATTAGCTATGGACGACAGGCGGTGGGCCTCGTTACGAGGTCGTATGTAAAAGTCAACTTTTTGAAAATTAATTAATTAAATAAATTAAAAATTAAATCTCTCTCTCCTCACCCTCTCTATTTTCTGCCCCCCCCCCCCCCCCGTTCGATTCATTTCTGGAAAAAAAGAAAAAAAAAGGAGAATTCGACGGAGGTGGAAAACCGCCATCGCGCCCCAACGGCGGCGGCAGCGCCACATCCTCCCCCTAAACCACCGCGACACCCTCCAACCCCCCCCCCCTCGATCGATGCATCGCAGACACCCCCCCCCCCATCGGAAATCGAGCACCGCACCCCCCCAGGGAAACCCGAACCCTAGCCCTCCCTCCCAACCGCCGACGAGGCCTCTAGCCTCTGACCCACCGCCTCGACGCCCTCCGACGCCCACCAGAGCCCAAACCCCCTCCGAATCGATAAAGCTGTAAGTTTTATTGATTTATTTATTTTTGTTTTGTTTTTTTTTATATTATTAGGTATGATTAGCATTATTTTGAAAACTGAAATTAGGGATGTTTGAAAATATAAATGGCGATGTTTTGAAAGAATAGAAAAAATTTGATTTTTCGAATAGAAAAGATTTGATTTTTCGAATAGAAAAGATTTGATTTTTCGAATAGAAAAGATTCGATTTTTAAATTAGTTAAGTTAGGATTTTTAAAATAGAAGGGGCATGGTCTTTAAAATAAAAATAGCAATATGAAAGTGGAATAAAAATATGATTTTTATATTTTTAAAGCATTAAAAATATGATTTTTATATTTTTAAAGTATTAAAAATATGATCTTTACTATGTTGAAGATGTAAAAATATAATTTTTACATGATAGGCGTATTAAAGGCGAAATCTTTATATGAAAAATAGCGTGATAAAAATATAATTTTATCTATATTGTAGCAGTAAAAATTCGATTTTTATATATTGAACAACAAAGTAAAAATTCGATTTTGATATATTGAACAACAAAGTAAAAATTCGATTTTTACATATGTAGAGAAAGCGAGAAGCGAAGGTGACAAAAAGGCGAGAACGATGAAGATTTCTCTAAATGAAGAGTCGTGATATTGGATAGCTATCGGTGAGAATTTCTCACTCTTCAATTTTTTTTCTAGTTATATATATATATATATACTAGGATGCAGACGGTGTTTAGTAGCACCCGACAAAATCGTCCACAGACCATGGACTTGTTTGTTTGATTGCAAAAATTAATTAGATTATTTGGTTTGAATTGAATTGTTTGGTGAATTGAATGGATTTGATTGATGTGTGAATGGCGTGGGCCTTCACTAGACCGGGGATAAGGCTAGGCCTTGTCCCGTTTCTAGTATCGTGCCGTTATGCCGCCGAAATTTTATAAAGTAAGTTAGAAAAATAAGAATATCATTTTATTTAAAGAATGAACTGAATAGAAATTCATATGTTAAAATAAAATGTTTTATCGTTAAAAATATAATTTTTAACGTGAATGTGTATAAATAAATATTCATTTACAAACCAGACGGTTTGTTTATGTACACCTATTTGAAGGACATTGATTGGGTCGATAAATTTTACACATCGCCCAACTGCACAATTAAAATCTGTGTTTGATTGTTTGAAACCCCATACGGGTGTTGGGATGAAATTTGAAGTTCACTCATCCTGGTTGATTAAATATGTCGATCGATTGATTGACAAGCTGTTATAAGCGTTAGATATCTATATTTGATGCTTATATAGTATAGTGCAATTTGGTTGATGGTTGATTATTTTTCAATGCTATTATATACGTGTGATGTATGAAAATCCGTATAATTAATATTATATGGTGATTGATTGGGCCTCATTCCAATTTAGAAAATAAAGAATATTATAAAATAAAGGTTCATGTGTTGACTGTACTCATCCGTTGAGATTAGTCATGTGTTGAACGAAATATTTTAATAATAAAATTTACATCTTTATCAATATTATAAAATAAAGGTTCATGTATTGACAGTACTCATCCGTTGAGGTTAATCATGTGTTGAACGAAATATTTGAAAAAGAAATATTTGAAATAGAATATTTTAAAAATAGAAATATTTGAAAAGGAAATATTTGAAAAAGAAATATTTGAAATAGAATATTTGAAAATAGAAATGTATGAAGCCGTGTTGATTAGATTGACGCCATTTTGACGTGAACGATATTTATATCGATTTTATTCATTTTAAAATGAATATTGAAAAGTGATTTTGGAATGAATTGAATATAAAGCGATTTCGAAATGAATTGAATATAAAGCGATTTCGAATTGAATTGAATGGAAAACAAATTTGATTTCAACTGAATATATAACCAATTTGATTTCAATTGAATATATAACCAATTTGGTTTCAATTGAATATATAACCAATTTGAATTGAATCGAATAGAAAACCAGTTTGAATTGAATCGAATAGAAAACCAGTTTGAATTGAATCAAATAGAAAAAGAATTTGAATTGAATTGAAAACGAATTCAAATTGAATTGAATTCAAACTGAATTGAAATTTGAATTGAATAGAAATGAATTTTAAAACGAATTTATAAGGAAAAAATTTAATTTTGATTTGAATTAAAATAGAAGTTGAAATTCTTTTTGAAACGAATTCAAAACTATTCATATAATTCATTTTAAATAGAAATCGACGAAATATATATTATATATATTATATATATAATATAATGGCCTGAATAGAACGCGCCGCGCTGCGGCAGTTCGTGAATTTCGACCATTTATTTCAAACGGACATTACGGGAGATCCGACCGTCGGATTCTCCTAAAACCGGAACCGTTGGGTTCGTATCGAAAAGAGCTTTCTAACGAATATTGGAAATTCAAAATCTAACGGTTGGATTTGGAGATACGTCCAAATCAAATTCGAAAAAGGTCGCTGTAAGTGCAGTTCGATGGCCGTTGATGGAAATCGACTGTACGGGCCTTTATAAAATTATTAAAAATAGTAATAATTTGTGTAAAATCATAAGAAGTGATTTGGGAAAATTTGGGATTAAAAACTCCAAATTTGAAAAGATAAAAATAGATTTTTATCGAAATGAACTAGTTTTGAACTGAAATTAAAACCCAATTATTTTTAAACAAATAAATTGGATTTGAAATGGGTATAAATAGAATTGATTCATGGGTTTATCGTGAACTGTGTTTTAAATAACACTAGTTCTTTAACCCGATAATAAATAGAATTGATTCATGGGTTTATCGTGAACTGTATTTTAAATAACACTAGTTTTTTTAACCCGATAATAAATAGAATGTGATTTGGGTTTATCGTGAATTGTGTTTTAAATGACACTAGTTCTCTAACCCTGTAAAAGGAGTTTTAATGAATTTGCAATTAAATTGAAATGTGAATTGATAATCTAAATTATCAAATTTAGAAATTGAGCGAGAATGGAGTATCACCAGTTTTGCTCCAAAGCGATAGTTAAATCTTTAATTAGACTTGAACGTGAAATGGTAACTAATTTTACCGACAACACCGTGGTGTTAGATATGGAGTATTACCAGTTTTGCTTCATGGGATGAATAGGTTGGGATTGGGAAATAAAATAAATAATTACTTCGGTGTGGTTCGCTAATCTCGACTAGTTGGAAAAACCATAATTTGGTTTGAAATGACATCCAAAGGAAGATTAAAGGATAAATTCTAAAGAATTTATCTTGGATAAAATTAATGGGAACCTTTCCCTAAGAATTGAAATTTAGAAACTAGCTGTAGGTTAGTTAAGAAGAATGGTTTCCTGGATATTGATCTGATGTTGGTTTCGGCCTTCGGGGTTAATATTTGGGGAATTGTTCTCTTGCTAATTTATGGTTAGTGACTGATGAATTGGAATGAGGCGTATGTTGTGTTTGTGTAACATTTGTTTTTAATATACGTGGGTTGTTCGGAAAGGCCGGGTTTATACCCATTCTGAATAACCGATTCGACGATAAGTCGAAGATGAAGACGGTGGTTGAAGACCGGAAGTCTTCACATCGTTTGGGTGATTACTAATGATTTGATTGGGCTGTACACCCAAGATGAGGGAATCAGTTAGTGGTCGTCCAGACGTACTTGGAGATGGATGGATATGCGAGGAAAGTGCCTCCGGTTTCGTTCAGACCCAGAACGAACTTGTAAATGGATTGTGTGTCTGACATTGGATTTTATTCTATGTTGATTGATTTCTGTTAAATATATATCTGTTTGGCGGCGGAGAATTTATTCTCTTGCTTAACTCCCTTCTCTGAGACGTACGAGCTTAGAGGTTATATATCGATAGATATCAATCGCATGGCATAAATTGACTGTGTGGCATGCTGAGATGCAATGATCAAGGCTTCTGTTGAAAAGCAAAGTCTTGTGGTTGATGATCAAAGCACGGCCTACGTGGCAGCTTTGTGTATAACGTGAATTCGCGAGCCTCACACCTCGGTATGAGTCAAAAAAGGGATACGGACTGCAGGGAGAGCACGAAGTTTCTTTCTAGCTTTGGTGGTGTCAGTGACTTACCAGCCCTGACATTTATAGACTTTTCACCTTTGTGGTTGTTGGATGAGGCGCCTCGATTTTAGGCCTGTAAGGACCGGGAAACGTGTGTTCAGGCATAATTAATCCTCTAACGTAAGTGAGCATCGGCCCTGAAGCATCCAGGGGTTACCCAGAGTGTGTAGTCCCGAGGCATTTGCTAGAGTGTCTCGAAGCGGAGAGGAGCTTGCCCCTTGCCTCGACTCATGACGGAAATCCAATTTCCAATACGTGTATCTCGGTTTTATTTGTAGAGCCTAGTATGGCGACATGATAGATGGTACCCATGCCGCCTAGGATTGATATTTATGATTGAAATGTTTTGACACTATACACTAATTATAGTATCAAATGATTTGTTTTAAACGTACCAAGCATGTTTGGCTATTATAAGGGAAAACCCTATCCTCTGGCTTGCGTTGCATTGTGTGATGGGACCTGGGTCTTATAATAGCTTCATTTTTCGAAAAAGCATTGCGTTTATTCTATGCACTGGTATTCTTGGGAGGAAACCCGTTCCGTGTTATGCGGCGTGGTCCCTTGAATTACTATCTTTTAAAGTAAAGTTTTAAATAACTGTTTTAGTTCTCACACCAGTCACATGACTGACCTGGAGTTTATTGTTTTAACCTAAACTCTGGGTGCCCCTATTTTCCGCAAGGGCAGCTAGTAGTTTTGGTTTTGCAGATTTATATTCACAGGATCCTGGTTTACAGCTGGAACGATATCCGGAAAGCTCTGTATCCGTATATCACCTTCAGTTGTGCTTGGTATTATTTTCCGCTGCTATTTAATTTATTGTAATCTCTGATATTTATCGAATGTAATTTATTCATTCATACTCTGTATATTCTTGTATTCTAATGGAATTGTTGTAAATAACAATGAAATGTTCTTCCGTCTACGTTCTATTTTGTCCTGTTCTCAAACGATCAGGGGTTTCGAACGGTCTAGATCGGTTTAACGACTGATTCGGATCGAGCGAAATTCCTTGCCGTCACAATTTACGTTGGAAGATAAGCAGGATTAAATCAAAGGAGAATTTAATTAGAAAATAAACAGGATTAAAATGGAATATGTATTTAGAAAATAAATAGAAGTATAAAAGGATTTATTTATTTAGGAAATAAATAAAAGTAAAAGGATTTATTTATTTAGGAAATAAATAAAAGTAAAAGGATTTATTTATTTAGGAAATAAATAAAAGTAAAAGGATTTATTTATTTCGGGAATAAATAAAGGAACAAGGATTTATTTATTTAGGGAATAAATAAAGGAAAAAGGATTTTATTTATTTGGGAAATAAATAAAAGAAAAGGGGGTTATTTATTTAGGAAATAAATAAAAAGAGATAAAAGGAGATATTTATTTGTTAAATAAATAGAATTGAAAGGAAATATTTATTTGCTAAATAAATATAGTTAACCAGTTAGAGTTAACCAGTTAGAGTTAAACAGTTAGATTTAATCAGTTAGAGATAATCGATTAAAGTTAGAGTTAACCAATTAGAATTAACCAACTAGAGTTAATCAAAGGAGTTAATCGAATATTAGTTATTCGAGTAAAGTAAATCAAATAGGAATGTTTCGAATAGGAGTAAATCGAATGAGAGTAAATTAATTTGAGCTAATCGAATATTAGTTATTCGAATAGGAGTTAATCAAGTTAAGATTGGATAAGAGAGTTAACCAGTTAGAGTTAACCAGTTAGACTTAACCAATTAGAGTTAAATAGTTAGAGTTAATCAGTTAGAGATAATCGATTAAAGTTAGAGTTAACCAATTAGAATTAAACAAATAGAGTTAATCAAAGGAGTTAATCGAATATTAGTTATTCGAGTAAAGTAAATCAAATAGGAATTTTTCGAATAGGAGTAAATCGAATGAGAGTAAATCAATTTGAGCTAATCGAATATTAGTTATTCGAATAGGAGTTAATCAAGTTAAGTTAAGATTGGATAAGAGAGTTAACCAGTTAGAGTTAACCAGTTAGAGTTAAATAGTTAGAGTTAAACAGTTAGAGTTAATCAGTTAGAGTTAATCGATAGAGTTAAATCGAACTAGAGTTATTGAATAGAGTTAAATCGAACTAGAGTTATTCAAATGGAGTTAATCGAATTTAGTTTATTCGAATAGAGTTGAGATGAGTTAATCGAAGTGAGATAATCGAATAGTAGATATTCGAAGTGAGATAATCGAATCAGAAATATTCGAAGTGAGTTGATCGAATCTAGTTATTCGACAGGAGTTAAATCGAATAGGATTTATTCGAAGAAAGAGATTATCAAATATAAGTATTCGAAAGTAAGCAAATTGAATATAAGTTATTCGAATAAGTTATTCGAATAAGAGTTAATCCAGTAAGAGTTATTAGGTTGGAGTTATTCAAATAAGAGTTATAGATTAGAATTAACCGAATAGGAGTAAATAAGTTAGTTGTCGTTATATTATTCGAGTTAGGAAATAAAAGTCATATTAAAGATAATATAATTCGGGTGCAGGAGATTATAACACCATTGTTATAATCACATAAACTTGTAAAAGAAGGGGGTTCGTAAATAGAATCCGATGGTTCGTAAGGAAGTGTTAAAGAGTTAAAAAGGTGAATCTTATCTATTTCGAGATTTGAAAGGTGGTTCAGTTAAGGTCTGAGAGGTAGCTATACCCCAACTTGATTGACTGCATTTTTAATTAAGAAATGGTTACGGTCCGAGTGTGAAGTGGTTAAGTGGATTTAGTAATTTAGTATAGTGGTTTGAGTCGTCATTGCAATATAGTTTTAAACATCCGTTTAAATCCCAATTAAGAAGTTTTGGAAATGTTTTCCAAACGAGAATCAGAAATGTTTTCTGATAAGAGAAAATAAGAATTTATTATATATGGAAACAGGAGATAAGTAAATTTATGAAATAAAGAGTTTAATGTTGAATGATGATTGATCGATATAATTTCCTCCTGGAAAAAATATCATTGTTTGCACACGTGTTTTTATTTGATAGTTAAATCACAGACTATCAAAGTTTTGACCATGTTAACGTTGTTAATATGGAGAGACCGGTTGGATTATTATCCAAAGAACCACTCTGTATTGGCATAAGCTTTGCAAATCATATATGCCAAAGATAATTGCAGACGGAGTAAAGTGCAAGGGCTATTGTATAAGTCTTAGATAACAATGCCTAAGATGGATATACTGAATAGTGCCTTCGGTTCATCCTGTTCCTGGATGACTTGTATGGATGAATGTCTGACAGAGTATTTCCAGACGATCACGTATGTTGATTTCTCAAACTGTACCAAGAGTGGAAGCGGAGAAGGAAACTTCTTTTAGCTAACACATAATGTATTGTTGAGGGCGTCAATCGGTGATCTGATCGATTTGACGATGTGGCATTCGAAGTGAATCTGGTATGATGATAAAGCGTAGCTTCTAGCCAAACATCCGGTAAATGACAAAAATCGGGCAGGCAGCATGGCTATGTAGTTCGCACCTATTATGGTGTATAATCACCTGATCTAGAGTTTCATTTACTTCTAAAAATCTATTGTTGATGCTGTCCCATTCGGGAAACGGTTGCTGATCCCAACTGTTGGTGATATACATTCGATACACTCAAGCGAAATGAGTGGTCGGTCATCTGTGGCCGGGTTGCAAGATGTTCTTGTTGAACCCAGTGTATTCCTCTCTAGAGGTACACTAGCGAAAGGTGGTTCCATACCTTGTCATAGTTGGAAATCCATTACCCAATACGTGCTTGCAGTTTTGATTGTATACTATATATGTAGAACGTGAGATGAAAGCGTTTCAGCTTGATGATTTTTATATTGTGGTTGATAGACACTATTATAATACCAAAAGGTTTTTGATATAAAGATAATTTGGATTCTCATAAGGGAAAAACCCGTTCCGTTATGCGGTGTGGTCTTATGAGATATCGTTTACTTGTTCAAACTGTTTTAAACTGTTTTACTCATACCAGTCCCATGACTGACCCGGAGTTTATCTTGTTTTGTTTTCCCTAAACTCTTGGGTGCCCAATTTTGTACGGGCAGTCAAGCAGTCGGGATTTACAGATACTTGAAGAGCTGGAGCAGGAGGCTTCAGAATTATATAGCTATTGTTTTTTTCCGTTGTGTTATAGGTGTTGTACTTTGAAAATGATACGTATATTCAAGTACAGACTTATATTTCAAAGATATGTTATCTATTATATGTTATTCGTTCCGCTGTGAGGTTCGTGTTACTCTGATGTTGTGTTCTTCTTCTTCTATTCTAAGTTTCTATCTTATCTATCCTCACCCTCTAATTTCTTTCATTAATCATCCGGTATTTTCGACCCATGGATGTTCGATATGGGTTGTATATTGGATAACCAAGGTCGCCAAAAACCCGGGTCATTACAACTTGCCTGCACTATAACTAAAATGAATACTGACACAAATAAAAGAAGTGAAAACTAGTTTTTAGATTTAGCATATGAAAGCCAACTAATCCATAATTCTTCAAAGATCCTCGATAAGTTTAAGCAATTATGTCTTTCATGCATAGATTTATTAATAGTAGAGTCGGTATCCTAGATCACTATTTAGCATAAGAAGATCACTTTTTTTAAAAGCAAAAATTTCTTTAAATGGAACAAATAAACAATTCTGCTTAGGAGTCCCTAAATATGAAAAACAAACCGACTTTCAAACGTTAGGTCTACCTTAACCGTTCATGTGTGTGTTTTTTTTTTTGCCTTGTTATGATAGATTTGCTGACCTTGTTAAAAGAATTACTATTTTATGAAGAAGAAAAATTATAGAAACCTACCCAAAAAGAACGCAGTAACACAAAATAGAGGGAAAACACCCTTTCCGACGTCTCTCACATAACTAGTACAAAAAAATGAGTTGTAAAGGGTCACTAAATATGCAAAGATAAATTGACTACCAAAAATTGCTTTTGAAGTAATTTGGAAGTAATTATATCGACTTTCAAAAGCATGTAGCTATTTGTTATTACCCTTTTTTGTTTTGTGCTTCTTTTTATTTTTTTTTTATTTTACAATAAAGGCATTTAACAGAAGCTGAAATAATTTCTTTTGATTGGGAATGGAGTCTTACCAAAACTAAAGAAACCAAACTTTATAATCTTGTGAAGGAGGAAAAGGAAGCGAATATTTTGTCATTGCAGACAGTGTAATAAACAATAACAAACGTAAAAGCATCAAGAAAATATATTGGTCTATCGCTTGTTATCAAGGCAGCATGACTTTACGATTCGCAAAGCAGCCAGATGAAATCAAAAATAAACATTTGAAGGTACCTGTGTTGCATTCTTTTTACGAGGTGAATGGTACCTGAAAAGGTATTGCAGGTATATTCTGTAATCTGGATGAAGTCCTTCTTCGTGAAATCAATGGGATTTCTAAACAAGACAAATATGAGTAAGAGAAATGCATGGTTGAAGTTGCGGGCAATGTGAGAAAACAAACACCCAAGCTTATATTTGAGTTAACATCATCGTAGTTGATAAGTTTAAATGTGTCATTATACTAAGCTGTTAGGACGACTAGCCAGTCATGGAGCAACATTCTTCCTCTCACTTTTTTCTCTAAAGAACCATGAATTACCTACAAATTTCAATGCTTTAGATGACTTCTAAACATTGATCATAAAAAAACTTAAATTTTTTACAATTCATATCCCGCTTTAAATAAAATTTCTCCAATCATGAGTCAATTGTCAAATTCTGATAAAAAACTTGATTAAAATCACAACAACGGATAATAAACATCCAGTAGATGCTTGAAAAAGAAAACCAAGTATATCATTTAAAAATACAATTTACTGTTTAAAAAAAGTGCAACTCAAGTGTTTATATATCTCGAAACAATACATATAAAAATAGACCATCTCTAAATAGTGACAATCAACACGTGATATGCGTATAATCATGCAGGCAATTCAAGTATTATCAGACTATCAAAATGTATTAAACTTAGTAATAATACAAGGCATGCTCACATCAATGTCCGAGATTGACTCACAGATGACCGTAAAATATACATACCCCACAGTCCTTCCCATTTGATAAATATAACACAATTGATCACCCAAATTGAATAAGCTTGAAATGTGGATATTGCATACCCTCAATAGCTATGTTATCTCTCAAAAGACCATATAAGAATAGGCATGTTATTAATTCTATGCTTTCAGTGTACTTTTCTATCCTCGATGGCTATGTTATCTCTCGGTCGATTTATCCTCGATGGCTATATAAATTCAGTATAGGTATAACATTATGACCATTCAATAGAAGATCCAGAGACAATGTAAAATCTCGGAAAAGTTCAAACCAAAATCTCAAATGGATAATATACGAAATCAAATCCTATATAAGCAGCCATATCATTATCGGCACGATAGTGTTCAGATGATCTGAGAAGGGTTGGATGGAGGACGGAGGAGGTATTGGGGTTTGGATTTGGGGGAGTGAGAGGTAGGAGGAGGAAGGTGGTGGAGTTACCGAAAGGGGTTAGGGTTAAGATGATTGGGAAGTTGGCTGAGGTGATTTCTCATTCTTGATTCAATGAACTTTAACAGTTTAGAATAACATGTAGCAGGGGATAGTGAGCAAAAATTTTGAGAATGAGATGTATCAAGGAGAAAAAAAGTGATTTACGAAAGTGGGTGGACCAAGCAAGCTAACGTAAAAAAAAATTTATAAAAAGGATCCACGATAGGAAACCTATAAAAGTTTCTTAATCTTTGGAAAAATTAACTGAATCTCATGGGTTGTATAGTATCAGTAGACATGCTTTTGTATTTATCTATTTAGAGGTTTAAAGAGTTGATGTTTGTAAAAAAATATTAACATGTTTGTTCATGACAATTCAACACTAAACAACGTGAATGTGTGATTTAGATGCCTTCAATCGAAAAAAGGAAAATATTTATGGGTTGATTATTATTACGATGTTTGGTGATGTTACACAAAGAAATCAAATCTCAGATTTAACATGAATATGCTAGCTAGTAACTGATCACATCTTATATGTTTCATGTTTGACATCATGTAACTTCCCGTATTCTTAGCAGTTAGATATTTAATATATTTTATATTATTAAATGTTAAATATGAATAATATATGGATTTATAATATTTATTTCGTTTATTAAAACGAAGTTGAACGTATAATTTATATTTAAATTATTAAACGAGCTCGAAACAAACACTATTGGAAGGTGTATCATTAATTATTGCTATATTTCCATTTTGGAGCCAATTGGAGTTATTTTATCGGTACGAGCAATTTAAGGGTGAACCGATACATTTAAAATAAGGTTGTTGTGCAAACGGAGTCTGTTTTCAATGAAACTAATTTCGTTAGAACCGCAACATCAAAGACATAGCGGTGTATTTATTTTCGTTGAGTTAGAGTCAGTGTTTGCCAGTGCGTGTATATAACGGTACTGTAAATAACAGTGGAACTGATTTACCGAGTGCAAGTAAAATAAAAAAACAACGCTCAGACCTATGTGTATTCACAGCTGTAAAGTCCCTAAACATCCTTGGTCAACCCGCAAAATATCTCTAAACCATGCCGAACCATAAAGATGGAAGCGACAAAACGAAACTAATGCAACACATCTACCTTTAAATTTCTTACTAAATCGAATGAAATGAAAAACCTATCTTCAAACCTATTGAAAACAAATCCACATCTATCCCAATTTTTCCCTGTTCACGCACATAGTTCGTACAAATCTCTTTAGCAAATCCGTGTTGAAATTAATGATGCATCATGCTTCTTCCTTTTCAAATATATATATTGCATTTTCCTCAACCCAAAGCATCATACGTACTATCCCAACATTTACACAGCTAATCCTATATTCTTAGAAGACATGCGACCCATCACCTACCATATCTACTGAAGAGAAAAGGAAACGAAAGTACACTAAAAATATCCATCAAATTGAAAAGGCAGCGACAAGTCCCATCTACATTGCATCGTTTTTAATATATCTACAGTATCTTCGCATGCCCCTAACCATGGCTACTATGGTTCTTCCATAACCAAAAGGCCATACTCTAAAAGTAGCTCTACCATGTATACTAAAGAATGAAAAAGGAAAGATCGCTGAAGTGAAGCCTACGTACACAGCAACATATCACTGCTTTGTCAAAAGCACGGCCTGGAAGAAGAGACAACACCCATCAAAACGCAATCACGTACACATATGCAGCTACACCTAAAATTCTTTTCCAATACCCTATTTCTCTCTTTTCTTTTCAACAAACCAATCTCCTACCCTAAAGAGAATGGTTGCACATATTATAGACCATGACCACACATGAAATGAAAGCCTGGAAAGGCTTAAAAGCTGCAGCCCCATTTGAAGTAAAAACGTGGCTATAGGAAGTAGGATATAACATGATACTGATCGTTTCTTCCAGTAGCTGTGTATAAATAGAAGCTCATTCCTTCGTTTTCGAGACCCAAACCGAAGTGTAAACCATCATTAAAAATTCCAACGCAAAGCCATTCAAAATAAAAACAACTCCCTCGGATATTTAAAATAAGTGTACGGACGTAGAGGGTCGCCTGCAGATCCATTTCATCGCACACCACACATTTTCGGTTGGCGCTGAAAGTGTAGAGTCGTGAAGTACTGATGGGCGGTGGAGAGTTTGCTTCACATTTACAGGGTGGAAGTTGTGCAAAAAAGAAGGACCAGTGGTTGTTCAAAGTTTGGGTCACCTGAAGTCATGGAAATAAAATGGTTGAGGAGCATCTTTTAAGGGAAAGCCACATGTGTGTACGTGGCCGCAAGAAGGAATGGCGTGCGAATCATATGTATGAGGAGAGAGGAGAGGTGGTGTTCTGGTCAGGGCGTCGGTCTCAGGTGAAAGCGCAATCGAGGTCAGTGGGGGTTGACGAGGGGGCGACGGTGAGAGGGGGCACTAGTGCTCACGGAAACAATACAACTGCTGTGTACTTTGATGGAGCGTAGGTGCTTTGATGGGGATGACGAGATGAATGAGGAAGTAAGGATGGCGGTCTCTGCTGCTAAAATCATGGAGGATCAATGGACGTTGGTTTCAGCAATAACCGGAATTAGCAGCAGGTGGAGAATACTTCAATGGAGAAGAAAAGGTGTGTGGCCGTAATAAATGGTAACGGCCTAATCAAGTTTTTGTAGGAAATTGGTAAAATGGGTAAAATAATCATTTAGGTAGATATTAAATTCAAACGTGAACTATAGGGTAGTGTATCTAATAAATGTACAGGCGGAATTGGTATAAGTCTAAGGAAGTTGATTAACGGCCTCCTAGTGTACATGTTAAACTACGAAATTTATGTTTAATTAAGATATTCATTAAATTATCATTTAAACCCTTAACCTATTTAATCTATAACTTGTGTTTGCAATTACAGAATTTAATACAACGAAAGGTGTTGGAACCATATCATGGAGCACCACATGGTGAAGATGGTTTGGTCAGAGTCGGTAACCGCCGGAATCTTTAATCAAACTAAACATCCGTTTAATTTGGCTAAACTTAATCGTTTAGCGCAGAATAAGCTCAACGTGAGTTCAACTCACTCAGTTTTTATCCCACTTATATTTATATAAGTCGGATTTAATTATTTGTGTGCTATGGATGCCAGTTGTTTGATGGATGTTGAATATAATTACACGCCTTGACTGAACCGATTAAAGTAAACGTTTATTTAATTTAATTTAAACCAAATTGTTATTTTTAACGATTATTCCAAAAGAGGTAACTTACCTCCTTGGTTACGTTTATAATAATATAAATGTATTAAACTGAACATGGATGTTGGATTGCTGTTAATATTGAAGTGTTGAATGCTATATTTGTTATTTGAAATAGATGATTTTATGTGAATTCACGTATTTGGATGCAGGGAGAACAGGTTGGAGGGATCCAACTGGATTCCTCAAAATTCATTGTTTATTTTCATATTATGATTATATGAACTGTTTAACCAGTCTGGTTGAATGATTGATTTGATCATTGATTTTTGAATTTAAATTCAACGTTGTTGTGCTAACCAATGGGCAATATTGGTTGAGTATTATCAGTAGATGGCCGAGAGATCCACTAATATATAAAATCAGTTTCATTCTGGTCAGCGACTATTTTCTGTATAAGCAATGTCTGTGCCGAATATTGTGAAAAATAACATTAAAGAGAAAATAGGGTAGAAAGATAAAAGATGGGCACCATGACTTTTACCTGGTGCTTTCATATATATTGTAAAATAGGGTAGAGAGATAAATTCTCCTAGTGCTTAGGTTTCCAAGAAGAAGATATAACAATAAAGTTACACATTGCCTGTGCATATGAGTTCAAACATTAATGTTTTCTTTGCGGGTAAATGTTTTCCATTTGCAGCATTGATTGTCCTTATTTGAACTTCATCCAGGAGCTCCATCCTCAAGATATTTATACCATAATATTCAGTGGTTTCTATGTGCCATTTTGAGTTAATTAAAGATGCTGGAAATGTAGTAATGGCAACAATGCATTTTGGTATAAACAAAGAATGTTGAATCAAGTAAAACAGTTACTTTTAGAAGCAAAGAAAATAAAATAAATTAGTCAATACATACTAGTATTACCGCACAATGGTGGGAAAACCGACTGTTAGGGTATACGATCTAAAATAAAAAAAATTAATAATTTTATTTTAATTATGACCCCAAATAAATAAACCTCCTCACTCAGTTTCTGTCTGGGTTATATTTAGTGTTCAACTTTCCTATGTTCATACTTTACTCCTATCTTAGACTGGCATGACAACATATTCAAACAAGGAAAGACAAAAAGTAAACAAAAATTAGTTGCAATTATACTTAGTGTATTTGTAATGTTCACAACTCATGCTTGACCTTTTCAAGGCTAAGAAACTGTGCCTTAACCATCATACCTGTTGCATCCTCTTTATTCGTACTTCCACATTAACATGCCTTATTTGAGATAATTGATGCATTTCTCTAACCACTCTATATTCTCTCTTTGAAAACCTGAGTGTTGCTACTTTGCATAATTACATGGACTTCAGGTACTCTGGTTAATCAAAGAATGGTGTTTATTTGCAACCAAACCAATAAACATAAGCAGATCAGATCGAATAAACATATTAGATAGTGTTGTCATTATTAAAACTAATGGAAAGAGAATAACTTGCCTGCACTAGAACTAAAATGAATACTGACACAAATAAAAGAAGTGAAAACTAGTTTTTAGATTTAGCATATGAAATCCAACTAGTCCATAATTCTTCAAAGATCCTTGATAAGTTTAAGCAATTATGTCTTTCATGCATAGATTTATTAATAGTAGAGTCGGTATCCTGGATCACTATTTAGCATAAGAAGATCACTTTTTTTAAAAGCAAAAATTTCTTTAAATGGAACAAATAAACAATTCTGCTTAGGAGTCCCTAAATATGAAAAACAAACCAACTTTCAAACATTAGGTCTACCTTAACCGTTCGTGTGTGTGTGTGTGTATTTTTTTTTTTTTTTTTTTTTTTTTTGCCTTGTTATGGTAGATTTGGCTGACCTTGTTAAAAGAATTACTATTTTATGAAGAAGAAAAATTATAGAAACCCACCCAAAAAGAACACAGTAACACAAAATAGAGGGAAAACACCCTTTCCCTTTCCGACATCTCTCACATAACTAGTACAAAAAAATGAGTTGTAAAGGGTCAATAAATATGCAAAGATAAATTGACTACCAAAAATTGCTTTTGAAGTAATTTGGAAGTAATTATATCGACTTTCAAAAGCATGTAGCTATTTGTTATTACCCTTTTTTGTTTTGTGCTTCTTTTTGTTTTTGTTTTTATTTTACAATAAAGGCATTTAACAGAAGCTGAAATAATTTCTTTTGATTGGGAATGGAGTCTTACCAAAACTAAAGAAACCAAACTTTATAATCTTGTGAAGGAGGAAAAGGAAGCGAATAGTCTGCCATTGTAGACAGTGTAATAAACAATAACAAACGTAAAAGCGTCAAGAAAATATATCGGTCTATCGCTTATTATCAAGGCAGCATGACTTTACGATTCGCAAAATAGCCAGATGAAATCAGAAATAAACATTTGAAGGTACCTGTGTTGCATTCTTTTTACGAGGTGAACGGTACCTGAAAAGGCATTGCAGGTATATACTGTAATCTGGATGAAGTCCTTCTTCGTGAAATCAATGGGATTTCTAAACAAGACAAATATGAGTAAGGGCAATGCATGGTTGAAGTTGCGGGCAATGTGAGAAAACAAACACCCACGCTTATATTTGAGTTAACATCATCGCAAATGTGTCATTATACTAAGCTGTTAGGACGACTAGCCAGTCATGGAGCAACATTCTTCCTCTCACTTTTTTCTCTAAAGAACCATGAATTATCTACAAATTTCAATGCTTTAGATGACTTCTAAACATCGATCATAAAAAAACTTAAATTTTTTACAATTCATATCCCGCTTTAAATAAAATTTCTCCAATCATGAGTCAATTGTCAAATTCTAATAAAAAACTTGATTAAAATCACAACAACGGATAATAAACATCCAGTAGATGCTTGAAAAAGAAAACCAAGTATATCATTAAAAATTACAGTTTACTGTTTAAAAAAATTGCAACTCAAGTGTTTATATATCTCGAAACAATACATATAAAAATAGTCCATCTCTAAATAGTGACAATCAACACGTGATATGTGTATAATCATGCAGGCAATTCAAGTATTATCAGACTATCAAAATGTATTAAACTTAGTAATAATACAAGGCATGCTCACATCAATGTCCGAGATTGACTCATAGATGACCGTAAAATACACATACCCTACAGTCCTTCCCATTTGATAAATATAACACAATTGATCACCCAAATTGAATAAGCATGAAATGTGGATATTGCATACCCTCAATAGCTATGTTATCTCTCAAAAGACCATATAAGAATAGGCATGTGATTAATTCTATGCTTTCAGTGTACTTTTCTATCCTCGATGGCTATGTTATCGCTCGGTCGATTTATCCTCGATGGCTATATACATTCAGTATAGGTATAACATTATGACCATTCAATAGAAGATCCAGAGCCAATGTAAAATCTCGGAAAAGTTCAAACCAAAATCTCAAATGGATAATATACGAAATCAAATCCTATATAAGCAGCCATATCATTATCGGCACGATAGTGTTCAGATGATCTGAGAAGGGTCGGATGGAGGATGGAGGAGGTATTGAGTTTGTATTTGGGGGAGTGAGAGTTAGGAGGAGGAAGGTGGTGGAGTTACCGAAAGGGGTTAGGGTTAAGATGATTGGGAAGTTGGCTGAGGTGATTTCTCATTCTTGATTCAATGAACTTTAACAGTTTCGAATAACATGTCGCAGGGGATAGTGAGCAACATTTTTGAGAATGAGATGTATCAAGCCCCAAAAAAGTGATTTACAAGGTGGGTGGACCAAGCAAGCTAACGTAAAAAAAAATATAAAAAGGATCCACGATAGGAAACCTATAAAAGTTTCTTAATCTTTGGAAAAATTAACTGAATCTCACGGGTTGTATAGTATCAGTAGACATGCTTTTATATTTATCTATTTAGAGGTTTAAAGAGTTGATGGTTGTAAAAATATTAACATGTTTGTTCATGACAATTCAACACTAAACAACGTGAATGTGTGATTTAGATGCCTTCAATCCAAAAAAGGAAAATATTTATGGGTTGATCATTATTACGATGTTTAGTGATGTTACACAAAGAAATCAAATCTCATATTTAACATGAATATGTTAGCTAGTAACTGATCACATCTTATATGTTTCATGTTTGACATCATGTAACTTCCCGTATTCTTAGCAGTTAGATATTTAATATATTTTATATTATTAAATGTTAAATTTGAACTATATATGGATTTGTAATATTTATTTCGTTTATTAAAACGAAGTTGAACGTATAATTTATATTTAAATTATTAAACGAGCTCGAAACAAACACTATTGGAAGGTGTATCATTAATTATTGCTATATTTCCATTTTGGAGCCAATTGGAGTTATTTTATCAGTGCGAGCAATTTAAGGGTGAACCGATACATTTAAAATAAGGTTGTTGTGCAAACGGAGTCTGTTTTCGATGAAACTAATTTCGTTAGAACCGCAACGTCAAAGACATAGCGGTGTATTTATTTTCGTTGAGTTAGAGTCGGTGTTTGTCAATGCGTGTATATAACGGTACTGTAAATAGCAGTGGAATTGATTTACCAGGTGCAAGTAAAATAAAAAACAATGCTCCAACCTATGTGTATTCACAGCTGTAAAGTCCCTAAACATCCTTTGTCAACCCGCAAAATATCTCTGAACCATGCCGAACCATAAAGATGGAAGCGATAAAACGAAACTAATGCAGCACGTCTACCTTTAAATTTCTTACTAAATCAAATGAAATGAAAAACCTATCTTCTAACCAATTGAAAACATATCCACATCTATCCCAATTTTTCCCTGTTCACGCACATAGTTCGTACAAATCTCTTTAGCAAATCCGTGTCGAAATTAATGATGCATCATGCTTCTTCCTTTTCAAATATATATATATATATATATATATATATATATATATATATATTGCATTTTCTTCAACCCAAAGCATCATACGTACTGTCTCA
Organism: Allium sativum; assembly: GCA_030737875.1. Taxonomy (NCBI): domain Eukaryota; kingdom Viridiplantae; phylum Streptophyta; class Magnoliopsida; order Asparagales; family Amaryllidaceae; genus Allium; species Allium sativum. The sequence continues at coordinate 67,356,504 of CM060922.1, forward strand.
ACATTTACACAGCTAATCCTATATTCTTAGATGACATGCGAGCCATCACCTACCATATCTACTGAAGAGAAAAGGAAACGAAAGTAAACTAAAAATCTCCATCAAATTGAAAAGGCAGCGACAAGTCCCATCTACATTGCATCGTTTTCATTATATCTACAGTATTTTCGCATGCCCCTAACCATGGCTACTATGGTTCTCCAATACCCAAAAGGCCATACTCTAAAAGTAGCTCTACCATGTATACTAAAGAATGAAAAACGAAAGATCGCTGAAGTGAAGCCTACCTACACAACAACATATCACTGCTTTGTCAAAAGCACAGCTGGAAGAAGAGACAGCACCCATCAAAACGCAATCATGTACACATATGTTGCTACACATAAAATTCTTTTCCAATACCATGTTTATCTCTTTTCTTTTCAACAAACCAATCTCCTACCCTAAAGAGAATGGCTGCACATATTATAGACCATGATCGCACATGAAATGAAAGCCTGGAAAGGCTTAAAAGCTGCAGCCCCATTGGAAGTAAAAATGTGGCTATAGGAAGTAGGATATAACATGATACTGATCGTTTCTTCCACTCGCTGTCTATAAATAGCAGCTCATTCCTTCGTTGTCGAGACACAAACCGAAGTGTAAACCATCATTAAAAATTCCAACGCAAAGCCATTTAAAATAAAAACAACTCCCTCGGATATTTAAAACAAGTGTACGGACGTAGAGGGTCGCCTGCAGATCCATTTCATTGCACACCACACATTTTTGGTTGGCGCTGGAAGTGTAGAGCCGTGAAGTACTGATGGGCGGTGGAGAGTTTGCATCACATTTACAGGGTGGAAGTTGTGCAAAAAGAAGGACCAGTGGTTGTTCAAAGTTTGGGTCACCTGAAGTCATAGAAATAAAATGGTGGAGGAGCATCTTTTAAGGGAAAGCCACATGTGTGTATGTGGCCGCAAGAAGGAATGGCGTGTGAATCGTATGTATGAGGAGAGAGGAGAGGTGGTGTTCTGGTCAGGGCATCGGTCTCAGGTGAAAGCGCAATCGAGGTCAGTGGGGGTTGACGAGGGGGCGACGGTGAGAGGGGGCACTGGTGCTCACGAAAACAGTACAGCTGCTGTGTACTTTGATGGCGCGTTTGTGCTTTGATGGGGATGACAAGATGATTGAGGAAGTAAGGATGGAGGTCTCTGCTGCTAAAATCATGGAGGATCAATGGATGCTGGTTTCAGCAATAACCGGAATTAGCAGCAGTTGGAGAATACTTCGATGGAGAAGAAAAGGTGTGTGGCCGTAATAAATGGTAACAGCCTAATCAAGTTTTTGTAGGAAATTGGTAAAATGGGTAAAATAATCATTTAGGTAGATATTAAATTCAAACGTGAACTATAAGGTAGTGTATCTAATAAATGTACAGGCGGAATTGGTATAAGTCTAAGGAAGTTGATTAACGGCCTCCTGGTGTACATGTTAAATTACGAAATTTATGTTTAATTAAGATATTCATTAAATTATCATTTAAACCCTTAATCTATTTAATCTATAACTTGTGTTTGCAATTACATAATTTAATACAACGAAAGGTGTTGGAATCATATCGTGGAGCACCACATGGTGAAGATGGTTTGGTCAGAGTCGGTAACCGCCGGAATCTTTAATCAAACTAAACATCCATTTAATTTGGATAAAATGAATCGTTTAGCACAGAATTAGCTCAAGGTGAGTTCAACTCACTCAGTTTTTATCCCACTTATATTTATATAAGTCGGATTTAATTATTTGTGTGCTATGGATGCCAGTTGTTTGATGGATGTTGAATATAATTACACGCCTTGACTGAACCGATTAAATTAAACGTTTGTTTAATTTAATTTAAACCAAATCGTTATTTTTAACGATTATTCTAAAAGAGGTAACTTACCTCCTTGGTTACGTTTATAATAATATAAACGTATTAAACTGAACATGGATGTTGGATTGCTGTTAATATTGAAGTGTTGAATGCTATACTTGTTATTTGAAATAGATGATTTTATGTGAATTGACGTATTTGGATGCAGGGAGAACAGGTTGGAGGGATCCAACTAGATTCCTCAAAATTTATTGCTTATTTTCATATTATGATTATATGAACTGTTTAACCAGTCTGGTTGAATGATTGATTTGACCATTGATTTTTGAATTTAAATTCAACGTTGTTGTGCTAACCAATGGGCAATATTGGTTGAGTATTATCAGTAGATGACCGAGAGATCCATTTTTTATGAATGTTGAATCACCGTCTGGTGAATCAACAAGAATGAAGTTATAAAATCTATCTTTATAACTGGAAATAGTTTTTAAATCTATTATTTTGAATTAAAGTTATATAAAAAAAAGGAAATTAATGTTTGTTATTTAAGTTTAAAGGAATTATCAAATGGTTTTATAAAGTAAATTGCTATGCAAATAAGATGTAAAAGAAAGTAAGCAGAAATTAACCGAAGAGTTAAGACGAACATTAAGTGTTTTTAGGAAATAATTAAATTGGGATTATATGGAAATTGATTATCATTTAATTAAATGATAATCAAAGTAAGTGGCATTAATTAAATTTGTTATTAATGGAAAGATCAAATTGGGATGGATCCACGAGTTAACGATGTTAAGTCAAGTGCTTAATGGTAATTGATTATTTAATTTGTTATAAATAAATTTAATGGAAGTTATAAAGTTATAAATGTTTAAAACCCTATTATTAGTTAAATAATTTTCAAGGGCATATATATTAAATTTATAGGTAAGTTTAAATTAGATTCTTCTTGGAATTCCAATTAATTGAATCTCTACAATCTAAGTTGGCGAAGAAGTAAATCCATGTTTACGAAATGTTTGTAAATGATTTCAAATTGGTGAAACAAGTTATGAATGGGATTAACATAAATTAATTATATTATTAATTAATTTTGAATGGAAGGATCGTTTGGGGTAGGTTAAGGAGTTAGTTAGTTTAAGCTGAGTAAGTTAAGTGCTTAAATGAGATTTGATTATCAAATATGTTATAGATGGAATGATAAAGTAAATCATTTTCATATATTGAAATTTGATTATTATTTCTTTAATAATAATCAAAGTGATGGACTGGGAACCAAAGGGTATTTTTGAAGTCTTCGAAGACGGTTATTAGTTAAACGTGTTTTTAAGGAAGTTTATATTGACAATAATGTTAAGTGAGTTTAAATCGAATTTTTCTCGAAATTCTATTTAATTGGATTTCATAAAACCCAAGCGGAACAAAGATATTGAAAACTAAGCTATTTGAATGTATTGTAAATGATTGTGAATGTTGAAAAGGGCTAATTAATGAACTTTGAAATAAGTTAGAATATGAAAAGGGAAATCGAAATAGGAATCCGAATTGAATTAAAATTGGTTTGGCTTGATAAGTATAAAGATTCGATCCTAAATCACAAGAGATGCAGTTTCAATAAGATATACCCAGAATAAGTTTGAAGTATGTTTTAATGAAGTTATTATATAGTATTTGATTTATGTTTAAATAAAGAGTTATTTATAACATTTTAAAAAGATATATCATATACGATAAGGAATTGGATATAGTTATGAAAGAAATTAGAACCAGTTGTGCGTTGGTGGAGTTGAGTAACCCTCGAGGTGTCAATCTGATGTTGTTTTCGGCCTTCGGGGTTGATACTGAAAGGATTATTCACTTACCAATTTGCAATGAGGAGCTAATAGATTACAGGAGAGACGATAACGAAATATTCATATATTAAAGAGGAACGTTTTCCTAATATTGAAGAGATAGAGTCTAAATTAACCATTAGTTAATTATCAAAGAGGCCAAGTGATGCTGAATACTGGACCAGTACATTTGTTTAAGTTATGGATGAATGTTTGTTTATTTGATAGTTAAACAACTAACTATCAAATCTGGCCAATTATCCATTGTTGGTTCGGAAAGACCGGGATCGAATTTATATTCGGAAACCATTCCGACCAGCAAATACGCAATCGTGAAAGAGATCAAACAATGATCGAGATGGAGCATTTGAAGACCATAGATCTTCATAAAGCGGAAGTATTGCTTAAAATCTCTGGGTAGCTCCCAGAGATCAACTGCGATTCTGTCGTGGTTGGAGTCTATGGGTTCCAAGGACTACTCGCTACTAATCTATAGGGTGATTCCTAGGATGTAGTAGGAGGGTACCTTCGGTTGTCCAGTCCTAGGATAATGTGTAAGGACGATGTGACATTCAAAGAGAATCGGTGGCCAGATGTTCCAAAAGATACGTTACAGCCTCAAGGCTCACAACCGGGAAATGACAAAAATCGGGCAGGTAGTTTGGCTATGTGGGTCGCACCCATTAGGGTGTATTGTCACCATCTAGAGAATATTCATATTTGTTACTTCTTTTCATTTCTGTATCTCCCGGGAACGGTTTTGTTGGTACCAACCATATGTGGCAATATATTCGATACACTCAAGAGAAATGAGTGGTCGGTCATGTGTGGCCGGGTTGCAAGACATTCTTGTTGAACCCAGTGTATTCCTCTCTAGAGATACACTATCGGCAGGTGGTTCCATACCTTGTCATAGTCGGAATCCGATCTCCAATAAAGCGCTTGCGGTTTTGATTGTATACTATATGTGTGGAGCTTGAGATGCAAGCGTTCTGCTAGATTCTATATATTTGTATTTAGACACTATTATAATATCAGAAGAATATATGATTTCAAAATGTTTTGGGTTATCGTAAGGTAAAAACCGTTCGTATTTATGTGTGGATTTGGTCTTATGATTGTCCTTTTCTTTCAAAAAGATTTTTAACTTTAAAATCAAGTTGGATGATTCCCTTAAACATAGTGTGTTGTTCTCACTCTGGTCTACCAGACTGACCAGATGTTTGTAATGCTAGAGTTAGACCGAGTTGTACAGGTTTAGGTTATTGGACACTACGTGTGATGACCCCAAACTTCCACTAGGTGAAAGTAAGGAATAATCATATGGAATACAACATAAATATAACAATACATATCACTGATACAACATAGCAGAGGAAATCCATAACATAATAACATCATAGCAGCGGAAATATAATGTCATAAACCACAGAATCCCAACAGTCACAGAATCCAAATTATTACATCAAGTTTGCAGAAATGAAAATAAGTTCCAACTCCCAAAATAAGCAATATGAAATGAAACAAGTCTAATGACTGAACTTAAAGATAGAAAAAGGCAATAGAAGTAAATGATAGCTGTCCTCAAAGCTCCAAGTCATCACCTCTCCGCAAAAAGCAAATCCAAGCAAAGATAATGAGCAACTCCAAGAAGACTCCAAGCAAAGAATGAACCTGTTTACTTGGCTGCCCGTGTAGAAAAGAGGGCACCCGAGTTTGCAAAAAGGTGAAACAAACTACGGGTCAGTCGTGGGACTGGTATGAGAATTCATAACTAGTTTAGTAATAATAATATGACAAATCCAAAGACCACGCCGCTAATGCGGAACGGGTTTACTCAATGGATTGTCGTGCATAATTTAAAGTGTCAGAACGTACAACATCACAATGCTTTTTAGAAAAATGGAATCACCATAAGACTCAAGTCCCATCACACAATGCAACGCACACCAGAGGATAGAGTTTTCCCTTATGGTGATTAAACATGCTAAATACGGCAAATACGAGTTTATTATTATTATTAGTGTATAATAAAAACATTTCAAAATAAATGTATTAATCCTAGGAAACATAGTACCCCATCCTACTATATCTCCATACTAGTAATACAATCAAAACCGTAGGGTCGTATTTGGAATTTGGATTTCTATCTGAGTCAAGGCTAGGGAGGAGATCCTTACCGATTCGAGACACTCTAGCAATGCCCCAGGATTGGTACTCTGTCCAACCCTTGGATAGCTGCAGGGCCGGTCCACACTTACTTTTGTGGATTAGTTATGCCTGAACACACGCTTCCCGGTCCTTTTGGACCTATAATACGGCCAGTGGCGACCGCGTAAACCGAGGCCTCGAACAATCCAACAACCACAATGAATAAATGCCAGCGCTGGTAGGTCCCTGGCACCACTCTAGCTAGAAAGAAACGTGTGCACTCCCTACGTTCCCTTCTCCCGTTTTAGACTCCGACGGTGTGTGAGGCTCGTGAAGTCACGTCATACACAAAGCTATGCCTAAACAGGCTATGCTTTGATCATCCCACAAGGCCTGCTTTTCAACAAGAAACCTTGATCATTGCATCTTAGTATGCCACACTGTCACTCCATACCATACCATTGCTTCTCCATCAATACATAAATGGGTGTTAAGTAGAGAATAAATTCTCCACCACCAATATTTATATATTAACAGAAAATCAACAATATGATATATAACGAAGTACGATGTCAGACACACCATCCATTTAAACTTATGCTCTGGGTCTGAACAAAAGTCAAATCCGTGAAACCAACACATACGTCTGGGCAATGACCTTGACCCATGAATTGGTAGCAAGTCAATTCAGGGTCTCGATCGCTGTCCATTCGAGGGAAGATTTACGGTCTTCATACGTCGTCTTCTTACTTCAATTTTTAACGCCGCTGGATCATTTGGAATGAGAATAACTCGGCTTTCCAAACAATCCTCGTATATATATATATATATATATATATATATATATATTATGAAAATCCTTCTTATTTGTTAATAATTATTTTTATTAACAATTCATTCCTATTTTAATTATTGAAAATAATTAAATTTTATTAATGACGACAATGGACGACCCTGGCGCTGCTTTCAACCAATTTTGATTTTTACAATTCTCAAAATCTAACCGTTGGATCCTAACATATCTTATATCGTTGGAAAGAGTTTTCCAAGCCGGTCCTAATGTTTTCAGTTTTGGGAAAATCCGACGGTCGGATCTTCCGATATATTCATTTAAAGATACGATTTCAAAACGTGAACTACCGCGCTCGATTCGATTAATTTTAATTATATTTATATATATAATATATAAATAAATTGTTAATTCTCATCCTTATATACATTTTCATTCTCTTATCTTTTCATTTACACATACCTGAAAATGCAATTTATAATTAGGCGATGAATCATTCCTCTTACTTTATTATTATTATAATTTACATTAAAATGTAAATTATAATACATCGTTCAATTGATTTATTTTCATCTTTCCACTATATTATAATTCTATTCAAATAAAATATTCATTTTCTCTTTTAAGTGCATTCTTAACTTCAATTACATAAAAATGTAATTTTATTGTAAGATGTAGATTCCATTCCTAATTACATATAAAAATGTAATCTTTATTTACTTGCCACATTCCTATTTTTTTATTTATATAAAATAAATGTGAACTTTCATTCTTATCACCATTCTTATTTAATTTACAAAAATGTAAATTTTCACTCTAGACACATTCTTACTTGATTTACATTAATAAAATGTAAATTGCACCTACGGTGTAAATTCTTACATATATTACATGAATTAAAATGAAATCTTTTTCCTACGGTGTATTTTTCTTTTTAATTAACATTAAAAAAATAATGTTACTCATCTTACGATCAAATTCTCTTTTTATTTACATAATAAAATGATGTAAATTTTCTACGGTATAAATCCTTTTTATAATTACATAATAATATAATGTAAATTAATCCTACAGTTAATTCTCTTTATATTAACATTATAAATAATGTTAACTTAACATGCTGTGTATTTCAATTATATTACATTATAAAATGATGTAAAATAGCATACGGTGGATTTTCTTTTTACTACATTAACAAAATGAAATTTTTTCCTACGATGGAAATCCTCTTTTTATTACATTAATAAAAATGTTAATTTAACATACCATGAATTTTCTTTTATTTTACATTGAAAATAATGTAATTTAACATACCGTGCATTTTCTTTTATTTAACATTATAGAAAATGTATATTCTAACATACGATGCATTTCTATATATTTACATTAAAGAAAATGTAAAATTTAACATACGGTGAAATTCTAATCATTTACATTAAAGAAAATGTATACTTTTTAATTACAATGTAAACACTACCTCTAATTCACATTGTAAAAATATAATTTCTAATTGCAATGTTATCCTACGGTGTAATTCCCTATATAATTCACATATAAAAATGTAAATCTTGACATACGATGAAATTCACCTTTTAATTACAAAGAAAAATGTAATTTTTAACATACCATATCATTTCACTTTAAAATTTACATATAAAAAAGTAAATTTTGACATACGATGGAATTTAACTTTTAATTACAAAGAAAAATGCAATTTTTAACATACGGTGTAAATTCTTAAATATTAACATTAAAAATAAATGTTAATGTCATCCTACGGTTAAACTTCTTTTATTATATTAACATTAAAAATGTCATCATACGATTGAATTTCTTTTAATGTTAACATTAAAAATGTTAATTACATCCTATGGTGAAATTTCTTTTATTATATTAACAATAAAAATGTTAATTTCATCATATGGTGAAAATACTATTTTATTTTTTTAAAAATAAAAATGTACTTCTTGTCATACAGCGAAAATCCTATTTTATTTTGCAAATAAAAAGTAATTTTTATACATGTCACATTCCTACTTTACTTTTACAATTAAAAAGTAAATTTTGTCATACAGTGAATCTTCTCTTTTAAATACCATTGAAAGTAATGTAGCTTATCCTACGATGTAAATTTCTTTTTTATTTAACATAAATAAAATGTGCAATTCTCATACGGTGAAATCATTCTAATATTAATATTAAAAAAATGTTAAATGTTCATACAGTAAATTTTCTTTTTATATCCACATAAATAAAATGTGAAATTCTCATACGGTGTATATTTCTCATCTTATGTACATTAAAGACAATGTACATTTATCCTAGAAATTACCTTTTTATTAACATTTAAAAAACAATGTTAATTTTCCATACGTTGCAAATACTTCTTACTTACATCAAAATAATGTTAATTTCTCTAACCATGTAAATTACTTATTGTTAACATCAAAATAAATGTTAATTTGTCATACAACGCAATTTACTTATTATTAACATTAAACAAAAAGGTTAATATCTCATACGATGTAAATTTTACATAATAAAATGTAAATATCATGTCATTACATAACATCAGCATCCAACAATCCAATGGCTAATATCAAGTTAATTACAAGGTGATGTTTTAACTTGACATATGTACAATCAGCAAAGCATGATTAAATAAGTTAACTCGTATTTAATTCTAATCAATCACCAATTCAGATTCAAACATAAAAAAAATTAGATCTAATATCGTGTCGTTATAGGCAATTCAGATTTAGCATCATATGGGATAAACAGTTCAGATCCATGTTTTAAATATCATGACATATTAGATCTAAAATTAACAATCATAGAAAGAATAATTAAATAAATTAAATTAAACTAAAAATAAAATTCTCACATATCTAATCACTTAAAGTTTCAGATCTAGCATCCTAACATCGCAAAGCAATCCAAATCAATAATCCATAATAACATCCATTATTGATTTTCAACTTCTCATAACGCAAGCATAACAATTAAACTAATTAAATTTAACTTAAAATGAACTCTCACCTAGTGTGGATAAGAATTTAAAATGCCAAATAAATTCAGAATTCACTCTAATCAGTCTCAGCAAAGCCTACTCGTCGCCACGGTCCTGTCGGATCTGAAATTTTCAGATTCGGGGTTCATACGCATTAGTTATCAATGTTTGAATAATTCTGACTTTTAACAACTGCCGCAGCAACGCTTAAAAGCGTCGCAAAATCTGAAGCATACCTTATTTTCAGAATTTGTTCAAAACTTTGGATCAAGATATCTCAGGCTACGGTTGACGGTTTTAGGTGCCGTTTGTTGGAGAATGACCGCCTTGGAGAGAGCTATCGGCGCCAGGAATTGGAGGAGGTGTGCACGCACGTGGTGGGCCCGGTTTGCAGCGAACGGCGGCGGCTTCTCGGCCCTGGTGGCGTCGCTACGATGCACGAGAGGTGCTGGGACTTGTCGGGGATCGAAGAGCTCGGGAAGAGCTTCGAAACGAGTACTCACACGCTAAATTCCGTTAAGAAATGAGAGAGAAATCAAGGTTTGAAGTTTTGAAGGGTAATGGGTTTTGGTGGCTGCAGAAAATGACGGGAAGGAGGCGATGAACAGTGAATTCGGGTTTAAATAATATTATATTAGGTTTTTCTAATCATTAGTTAATAATTTAATTAGCCCGCTAAAGCCCGTTTTGGTCCGAACTCCGATTTAGGCCTGCTTACTGTCGTTCTTAAGGTTTTGAGGCCTTCTGAACGCAATGGAACATGTTACAGGACCCAATTCCGAAATTTATTATGAGTTTGGAATAATTATATTATTTTATTAATATTTTAATGTATACTGTACATGAAAATTCACCGAGGTCACAAATTAACTTCAAAAATTCTCGAAAAATATATTTAGCTATGTTTTGAGGCTGTGGACCTATGAAAATTAATTTCGTTCAATTCTGAGCCCTTATGAATTTTTAATGAATTTTTAAAGTAAAAAATTTGCCCGTTTACACTGAAAAATCAATTATAATTATATTTTAATTCTAAAAATTACCAAAAAAATCAATTTTAGCTTTGTTTTGATGAAACGAATCCAACAAAATTTATTTCGTTGAATTCCGAGACATTTTGAAAAATGGCTATTTTTCAGTCAATTAATTTTGACCGAAACTGACTAAATACTGTTTCTTTTGCCACGCTCACGTACTAGCTTGGAAAATTCTAAAATTTAAAACCTAGCAATAATTTAATATTCCGAATCCAACAAAAGTGGTTTCGTCAGAAACGGACACTGTTAGAAAAATCACTATTTTCTATGGCTATATATTTTATATTAAAAATACATTTTTAAACAAATAATTTTCGAAACTCCAAATATATAAGTGTTTATACTTTTTAAATGCAGAAACATCATTCCGGACTCGATGGAAGTGATTTCGAGTCGAAATTCCTTTATATGCAAAAAGTAGCATTATTGACCTATGCAAATTACCTAGCGACCTTCTAAAAATTGAATTGGCCATAACTTTTGATTTCCGCTATGAAATTTCGATTTTTCGGATTCGTTGGAAAGATATTTTTAAATAGATTCCAATATTTTTGGTTTCACTAAAATCCGTTAAATTTTGCGTCCTATACGGTCAGTCAAAGTTCAAGTTTGACTTTTCAAACTACCGCGCTATTTCTAACTCTTTTTATAATTAAAATTAATTTATTCATTCTAACTTCGATTTGAACCAAATTTGTGATCATTATTATTTAAAATAGATTATTCTAAATATCAAAACTCATTTAAAATTACTTAAAATAAATTTTAAATTGGCCCCAAAATTCAGGGTTGTTACACTACGAAGTTCAGGAGACGTGCTGTAGGAGTTCAGACGTATTAGTATTTATTCCGCTGTGTACTGTATATGTGGACAGATTATTATAACTGTCCAGATTGTCTTGACAGATGTACTCTGATTGTAGGTATTATTTTAGGTTTCAATAAAGATATATTTCTATATTATATTTGTTCCGCTACGATGCGAGACTCCGATTCTGATGTATTTCTTCTTCTTTCTTCTATTCTAATATTTCTTTTTTTCTTATCTCACCCTCTAATTATTTCTAATAATGTTCTGGTGTTTTCGATGCTTGAATGTTCGACGTGGTGTTTTTATGTCGATTTTTAGGATCAAAAATCTGTGGGTCGTTACAGTGGTTTCAGAGCGAGGTTTAGGAATAACCTTGGTTGTGGCAACCCGAACTTCGCTGTAAAGGAAAGAACGAATTGCTTTGAGGACAAGACGAATCAGAACACAAACAGAAGAACATTTCATTGCTATTACAACAATTTCCATCAGAATACAAGAACATACAGAGTATGAATGAATATAATACATTCGATAAATATCAGAGATTACAATAAATTACATAGCAGCGGAAAAACAATACAAGACACAACTGAAAGAAATACACAGATACAGAGCTTTCCGAGCATCGCTCCAGCTGTAAATCAGGATCCTGTGAATATAAATCTGCAAAACCGAAACTACTAGCTGCCCGTGTCGAAAATAGGGGCACCCAGAGTTTAGGTTAAAACAATAAACTCCAAGTCAGTCATGTGACTGGTGTGAGAACTAAAACACTTATTTAAAACTTTACTTTAAAAGAGAGTAATTCAAGGGACCACGCCGTATAACACGGAATGGGTTTCCTCCCAAGAATACTAGTGCATATAACAAAACAGCGCAATGCTTTTTCGAAAAATGAAGCTATTATAAGACCCAGGTCCCATCACACAATGCAACGCAAGCCAGAGGATAGGGTTTTCCCTTATAATAGCCAAACATGCTTGGTACGTTTAAAACAAATCATTTGATACTATTATAAGTGTATAATGTCAAAACAATTTCAATCATAAGTATCAATCATAGAGGACATAAGTGACCCATACCACTATGTCGCCATACTAGGCTCTACAAATAAAACCGAAAGTCACGTATTGGAAATTGGATTTCCGTCATGAGTCGAGGCAAGGGGCAAGCTCCTCTCCGCTTCGAGACACTCTAGCAAATGTCTCAGGACCACACAACCGGTCCTCTCTTACTTTTGAGGATTGGCAATTCCTGAACACACGTTTCTCGGTCCTATAAGACCTATATAATGGTCTGTACGTCGGCTCACATAATGCCAATTATCGACCATATATTCGAGGAGCCACGCATTCCAACAACCACATAGGTAAAAAGTATATAAATGTCAGGGCTGGTAGGTCACTGACATCACCCATAGCTAGAAAGAAACGTCGTGTTCTCCTAACGGTCCGTATCCCTTTTTGACTCATACCGAGATGTGAGGCTCGCGAATTAACGCTATACACAAAGCTATGCCACATAGGCCGTGCTTTGATCATCAACCACAAGACTTTGATTTTCAACAGAAGCCTTGATCGTCTGCCACTTAGGCATGCTACATAGGCAATTCACTCCATGCGACTGATTTCTATCGATATATAACCTCTGAGCTCGTACGTCTCAGAGAAGGGCGTTAAGCAAGAGAATAAATTCTCCGCCGCCAAACAGATATATATTTAATAGAGATCAATCAGCACAGAACAAAATCCAATGTCAGACACGCATCCATTTACAAGTTCGTTCTGGGTCTGAACGAAACCGGAGGCACTTTCCTTGCATATCCGTCGATCTCCAAGTACGTCTGGACGATCACCAACTGATTCCCTCATCTTAGGTGTACAGCCCAATCAAGATCATCAGGAATCATCCAAACGATGTGAAGACCTCTAGTCTTCAACCACCGTCTTCACCTTCAACATATCGTCGAATCGGTTATTCAGAATGGGTATAAACCCGGCCTTTCCGAATAACCTGCGTATATAATAAACAAATGTTACACAAACACAACATACGCCTCATTCCAATTCAGAATATTCTTTTATTCAAATATTAACATCATTAGGGAATAGATTCCCATTAAATTTATCAAAGATAAATTCTTTTAAATTTATTCTTTAATCTTCCTTTGGATATCATTTCAAACCATATCATGGTTTTCCAAACTAGTCGAGATTAGCGAACCACACCGAAGTAATTATTTATTTTATTTCCCAATCCCGACCTATTCATTCCATGGAGCAAAACTGTTATTACCCCATAACTAACACCACGGTGTTATCGGTAAATTTAATTACCATTTCAAGTTTAAATCTAATTAAAGATTTAACTATCGCTCAGAGAAAAACTGGTGATACTCCATTCTCGATCATTTAAATCTAATTAAAGATTCATTAAAACTCCACTTAGTTTTAATCTTCTCGCTAATCAATATTAATGATTATTCAAAACTGGGTTAAAGAACCAATGTCATCTAAAACACGATTCACGATAAACCAAAAATCACTTTCTATTGTTAATCGGGTTAAAGAACAGGTGTTATTCAAAACACCGCTCACGATAAACCCAAAATCCCATTTGATATTAAATACAAGGCTCTGAATAGAAAATATATCGGCTTATATTCAATATCAAATTCTGAAACCAACAAATATCGTATTGGAAATAATTATATAAACATATCTTTCAAATTTCCCCAACCATATTTGTATAATCACGAAATCCAACATCGAAATATTCCGAAGATAATTTCGTTTCAAATCTATTCCAATACGTATATCGAAAATTTTAATTATTTTTAAAACCACTTCAAATCCAATTTATTTATTTAAAAATATCGGATTTTAATTCTAGTTCACAACTAGTTCATTTCGATAAAAATATATTTTTATCCTTTCAAAATAGAGAATTTTTCATCCCAGTTCTTTCCAATTCATATCTTATGATCTTACACAAATTATAGATATTTTTAATAATTTTATCAAGACCCATACAGTCGATTTCCAATAACGGTCGTCGAACTGCACTTACGACGACCTTTTCCAAATTTGATTTGGACATAATTCCAAATCCAACTGTTAGATTTCAGGAAAATCCGACGGTCGGATCTCCCGTAACGTCAATTCTAAGTCAATGGTCGAAATTCACGAATTGTCGCGGCGCGGCGCGTTCTATTCAGGCCATTTAATGTATATAATATATATATATATATTATATATTACGTCGATTTCAATTCTAAACGTATTTTATAATTCCTTTTAAATTCGTTTTCAAAACGATTTCAACTTCATATTCAATTTTAAATCAAAATTGAATATTCCATATCATTAATATATAAATGATAATACTTTCAAAATATTAGATTTTGAAATCACTTCCTTTTCTGTATTCATTATAAAAATGAATATAATCGATATAAATATCATTCGCGTCAAAATGACACATCACTAATAAACACGGCTTTATATGTTTCAATAACTTCGTTATTCTATTCAACTAATGAATATTTTCTTCAACACATGAATATATATTTATTTATTCAACACATGAATATTTATTAATTCTTACTAACAATAAAAATCTGAATTTTATTGTATAAAATATTTCGTTCAACACATTAATATTTTCAATACATGAATATTCTCAATACATGAATATTCTCAACACATGAGTATTGTCAACACATGACTATTTATTCTATTCAACACATGAAATTTCTTTTATAATATTCTTTATTTCCCAATTGGAATGAGGCCCAATCAATTACCATATAATGTTAATTATATGGTTCCCATACAGCACATGTATATAATAGCAACGATAAATAATCAGCCATCATCCAAAGTGCACTACACTGTATAAGCATCAAATATAGATATCTAACGCTTATAACAACCTGTCAATCAATCGATCGACATACAACTAATTATTGGGATTATTGTATGTCATATATCACCCCAATACCCGTGTGGGGTTTCAAACAATCAAACACAGATTTTATTTGTGCAGTTGGGCGATGTGTAAAATTTATCGTTCCAATCTATATCAGTCAAATCAGTGTATATAAACAAATCATTCGATTTGTTTATAAATATTTATTTTATTCACATACCCGTTAAAAATTATATTTTTAACGATAAAATATTTTATTCAACCTATGAATATTCTATTCAATTCATTTATTCAATAAAATGATATTTTTATTTTTCTAACATGTTTTAGAAAATTTCGGCGGCATAACGGCGCGATACTAGAAACGGGATAAGCCCTAGCCTTATCTCCAGTCTAATAACGGCCCACGCCATACACATACCAATCTATTCAATTCCATTTCACACATCAAACCAAATTCAAACCAATAATCCTATCTACTACACAACCAAACAAACAAGTCGTCCATGGTCTGTGGACGATGGGTGTCGGGTGCTACTAAGCACCATCTGCATCTTAGTATATATTTTAACGAGAAAATTAAATTAAAAGTGAGAAATTCTCACCGACTAGCTAAACCAATTGCCGCGACTCTTCTTATGTAGGAAATAATCACCTTGCTTCCAATGAGATCTGTTTCACGCGTATATGTTAAAAATTATATTTTTAACAATGCTACTTCCTATATAAAGATTATATTTTTATATCACCACTAATATAAAAATCATATTTTTATATTCTCTAGCATATAAAAATCATATTTTTATAATTTCTAACTTATAAAAATTATATTTTTATCCTTTCTATAATATAAAAATATCATCTTTATTATTATAAAAATCTCAACTTTATTACTATAAAAATCATTTCTTTATAAACAATAAAAATCGAATTTTTATCGCTACATCGTATATGTAAAAATCATATTTTTACCATCTTAAAAATCGTATCTTTACTATCATAAAAATCAAATCTTTATACCATGAAAAATTGTTTCTTTGAATGATAAAAAGTCTAGTCTTTATACCTTTAAAAATCTTATCTTTTCTAAATTAAAAATCCAATCTTTCCTATGATAAAAATCATAGCTTTCATCAATAAAAATCTCATCTTTTTATCGGTTTTAAATATATAAAAATCATATCTTTATCATGTTTAAAAATATATTCTTTGCATTAAAAAAATAAAATCTTTATATTTAAAACTGAAAATAAAATCAATGCCCCTTATTATTTATAAAGACTCACTGTTCTAAGACTCACCGTTCGTTCTCTAATTTAATTAAATAAATTACATAATAGTAAACAAATTAATAAAGACTCACTGTTCTAAGAGGGAAGAGGGGTTTTCTAGGGTTCGTCGGTGGTCCCACGCGTCGGCGCATCGGCCAAGGGATGGCCGGAGTCTCATGTGGTGGAGGCGGTGGCTTCTCATGGGGTTAGGGCTTGGGGGAATCGCGGTTTTGAGGGCTGGGTGCTCGAACAAGGCAAGAGGGGGAGGGGGAGATCGAACATCGGGGAGGGGGGGCATCTTGTTGGAGGCGATGGCAGCGGAAGGGGGTGGCGGCGGATGTGGGGGGGGGGCGACAAAGGACTGTATCGGGTTTTTGTTCTTCTTTTTTTTCTTTTCTGAACGTGAATGAATGGGGAAGAGAGAAGAAGGGAGGTTTAATGAAATAAGGGTTGACTTTTTTATTTAATTTAATTTTTATATTTCAAAATGCAACATTTTATTTAGAACTCGAAATCCAACCCACTGCCTGTCGTACATAGCTAATTAACCCATTCCGAACACAATGGGATAGGTATCGTAAGCTGATTCGATCGTTTCGATCAGTTTCTGTCAAAATCAAAATATAAATCTATATATTGAATTTGAACGCGCATTTCAATTTACCGGGGCCACATACAGACTCTAAAAATTCCCGAAAAATATTTTTTAACTTCGTATTGATGATACGGTCCTAACAAAACTAGTTTCGTCAAATTCTGAGACCGTTTGAAAAATGGTCATTTTCCAGTCGATTAAAATCAACTGAAACTGGTCAAACGCGTTTTACTTCGCCACGCTCACATATTAATTTGAAAAATTACGAATTTTGGAATATAACAATAACTTGATATCACGGATCCAACAAAAGTGGTTTCGTCGAAAACCGAGGTCGTTTGCAAAATTTCCATTTTCAAGGGCCAGAATTCCATAGCGACTATTCTGAATTTTCAACTGGGCATATCTTTTGATTCCCGCTATGAAATTTTGATTTTTTCGGATTCGTTGGAAAGATATTCCCAAATATATTCTAATATTTTTGGTTTCGCTAAAATCCGGTTTATTTTGAATCCTGCACATTCATTTGAATTTTGAAATCGAATTTTCAAACTACCGCGCCATTTTCAATTCCTTTTATATTTGAAATAAAATATTTATATTCTAACAACGATTCAAATAAATATATACGCTCGAATTCTATTCAAAGTAAATTTCTCGTCATTATTATTTAAAATAATTCATTTTAAATATTCAAAATTCAGCGAAATTGCCAAAATAAAAATTTTTAATTGGCTCGGATTTCCGGGTTGTTACAACCTCCCCCACTTAAAACTTTTCTTCCTCGAAAAGGAACGAAGCTGGAAGCTGTTTTAAAACCAACTCAACTTTCATTATTTTCATTATGGCTTAAGTTCTTCAACTTTTCAGTTTCTAAGAAATTTTCAAATTTTTCAAAAATTTGGCTAACACCCTAAATTTTTGAAAAATTTCGCCATAACCTCCCCTGCATCGGGAGCTTCGGGATATTTCAAATAGCCACCCATGGCCCTCATCAATCCAAAAGAAAAAGCCAAGCGGCTAGCCAATCGGCTCATAAAATCATCCAAAACCTAAGAAATACAATAAACATGTACCTATTTGTCGGGCAAACAATTTTATTCCTCTGCTCTAGCCTCCTTGCAATGATCTGTTCACACATATATATGTCCATGCATGCATTTGCAAATAATTTTCAATACAGTTCAATATTTGGTTCAATTTGGCCTAAATTCACCGTTCTTTCACATAATGGTTTAAAGGAATAATCATACAACACAACCATCAATCAATTAGTGAATTAGCCTTTCAAATTCATAATTTTTATATATAGTCAAAAAGCACATTTTTGGTGCCAATTCACAACAATGTATTCTAGCTATATTTTGGTTCTCACACCAGTCTAATGGAAATATATAAATATCACACCTTTGAAACTCGAACACAAATTCTGATGATGTCTAGACTATCACCAGAATCATCTCCGGGCGACTAGGGTGTAATTATATATCTATCCAGTATATTAAAACTTCGAATATACGTTTGCAAGGCGTATATGCAAAATATTCATATATTGGATTGTCCAAATTCAATACAAATAAATATTCAAATACATTGAATAAGGTTTAAATTTTCAAAACAAAAATTGTTTTCATTTTAAAAATATACTCTTCACATAGGATACTACTGATCCCATCTCTAACGAGTCATTCTTATTGGATATTACTAATCCAATTTCTGATGAATTCTTTCGTATGGTTCTAATGTGCCTTGTTCTCGAGCTCTGTAAACCAGAGCTCTGATACCAAATGTGGCAACCCGAACTTCCCCGTAAAGGAAAGAACAAATTGCTTTGAGGACAAGACAAATCAGAACACAAACAGAAGAACATTTTATTGCTATTACAACAATTTCCATCAGAATACAAGAATATACAGAGTACGAATGAATATAATACATTCGATAAATATCAGAGATTATAATAAATTACACAGCAGCGGAAATACAATACAAGACACAACTGAAAGTAATACACGGATATAGAGCTTTCTAAGCAACGTTCCAGTTGTAAATCAGGATCCTATGAATATAAATCAGCAAAACCGAAACTACTAGCTGTCCGTGTCGAAAATAGGGGCACCCAGAGTTTAGGTTAAAACAATAAACTCCAGGTCAGTCATGTGACTGGTGTGAGAACTATCACAGTTATTTAAAATTTTACTTTAAATGAGAGTAATTCAAGGGACCACACCGTATAACACGGAATGGGTTTCCTCCCAAGAATACTAGTGCATATAACAAAACAGCGCAATGCTTTTTCGAAAAATGAAGCTATTATAAGACCCAGGTCCCATCACACAATGCAACGCAAGTCGGAGGATAGGGATTTCCCTTATAATAGCCAAACATGCTTGGTACGTTTAAAACAAATCATTTGATACTATTATAAGTGTATAGGGTCAAAACAATTTCAATCATAAGTATCAATCATAGACGGCATAAGTGACCCATACCACTATGTCGCCATACTAGGCTCTACAAATAAAACCGAAAGTCACGTATTGGAAATTGGATTTCCGCCATGAGTCGAGGCAAGGGGCAAGCTCCTCTCCGCTTCGAGACACTGTAACAAATGTCTCTGGACCACACACAGCGATCCTTGGAATCGGTTGGGCCGGTCCTCTCTTACTTTTGAGAATTGGCAA
The DNA here is from genome assembly GCA_030737875.1 of Allium sativum. NCBI lineage: Eukaryota > Viridiplantae > Streptophyta > Magnoliopsida > Asparagales > Amaryllidaceae > Allium > Allium sativum. Next base: position 67,376,470 of record CM060922.1, read on the forward strand.
TTCCTGAACACACGTTTCCTGGTCCTATAGGACCTATATAATGGTCTGTACGTCGGCTCACATAGTGCCAGTTATCGACCATATATTTGAGTCGCCTCACATTCCAGCAACCACACAGGTAAAATGTATATAAATGTCAGGGCTGGTAGCTCACTGACATCACCCATAGCTAGAAAGAAACGTCGTGTTCTCCCAACGGTCCGTATCCCATTTTTGACTCATACCGAGGTGTGAGGCTCGCGAATTAACGCTATACACAAACCTATGCCACATAGGCCGTGCTTTGATCATCAACCACAAGACTTTGCTTTTCAACATAAGCCTTGATCATCTGCCACTTAGGGATGCCACACAGGCAATTCACTCCATGCGACTGATTTCTATCGATATATAACCTCCGAGCTCGTCTGTATCAGAGAAGGGCGTTAAGCAAGAGAATAAATTCTCCGCCGCCAAACAGATATATATATATATATTTAATAGAGATCAATCAGCATAGAACAAAATCCAATGTTAGACACGCATCCATTTACAAGTTCGTTCTGGGTCTGAATGAAACCGGAGGCATTTTCCTCGCATATCCGTCGATCTCCAAGTACGGCTGGACGATCACAAACTGATTCCCTCATCTTGGGTGTACAGCCCAATCAAGATCGTCAGGAATCATCCAAACGATGTGAAGACCTCTGGTCTTCAACCACCGTCTTCACCTTCGACATATCATCGAATCGGTTATTCAGAATGGGTATAAACCCGGCCTTTCCGAATAACCTATGTATATAATAAACAAATGTTACACAAACACAACATACGCCTCATTCCAATTCAGAATATTCTTTTATTCAAATATTCACATCATTAGGGAATAGGTTCCCATTAATTTTATCAAAGATAAATTCTTTTAAATTTATTCTTTAATCTTCCTTTGGATATCATTTCAAACCACATCATGGTTTTCCAAACTAGTTGAGATTAGCGAACCACACCGAAGTAATTATTTATTTTATTTCCCAATCCCGACCTATTCATCCCATGGAGCAAAACTGTTATTACCCCATAACTAACACCATGGTGTTATCGGTAAATTTAATTACCATTTCAAGTTTAAATCTAATTAAAGATTTAACTATCGCTCGGAGCAAAACTGGTGATACTCCATTCTCGATCATTTAAATCTAATTAAAGATTCATTAAAACTCCACTTAGTTCTAATCTTCCCACTAATCAATATTAATGATTATTCAAAGCTAAGAGGTTAATCTTATCTTTAACTGGGTTAAATAGCCAATGTCATTTAAAACACGGTTCACAACAACCCAAAATCACATTCTATTGTTAATCGGGTTAAAGAACAAGTGTTATTCAAAACACCGCTCACAATAAACCCAAAACCCAATTTAAATTCAATTCCAATTAAATACTAATTAACTGGACAATTTCACTAAATCTTAATTAAAAGATTTATTCCTTTCTAAACTGGGTTCAAGAACAGTGTTATTTAAGACACCATTCACAACGAACCCAAAATCCATTTTATATTAAATACAAGGCTCTGAATAGAAAATATATCGGCTTATATTCAATATCAAATTCTGAAACCAACAAATATCGTATTGGAAATAACGATATAAATATTTCTTTCAAATTTCCCCAACCATATCTGTATAATCACGAAATCCAACATCGAAATATTCCGAAGATAATTTCGATTCAAATCCATTCCTATATGTATATTGGAAATTTTGATTATTTTTAAAACCACTTCAAATCCAATTTATTTATTTAAAAATATCGGATTTTAATTCTAGTTCACAACTAGTTCATTTCGATAAAAATATATTTTTATCCTTTCAAAATAGATAATTTTTCATCCCAGTTCTTTCCAATTCATATCTTATGATTTCACACAAATTATAGATATTTTTAATAATTTTATCAAGGCCCGTACAGTCGATTTCCAATAACGGTCGTCGAACTGCACTTACGGCGACCTTTTCCAAATTTGATTCGGACATAATTCCAAATCCAATCGTTAGATTTCAAATCTCTAATATTCTTTGGAAAGATCTTTTCGATACGAACCCAACGGTTCCGGTTTCAGGAGAATCCGACGGTCGGATCTCCCATAACGTCAATTCGAAGTCAATGGTCGAAATTCGCGAACTACCGCGGCGCAGCGCGTTCTATTCAGGCCATTTAATATGTATAATATATATATTATATATATTTCATCGATTTCAATTCTAAACGTATTTTATAATTTGTTTTCAATTCGTTTTCAAAACGATTTCAACTTCATATTCAATTTTAAATCAAAATTGAATATTCCATATCATTAATATATAAATGATGATACTTTCAAAATATTAGATTTTGAAATCACTTCCTTTTCTATATTCATTAGAAAAACGAATATAATCGATATAAATATCGTTCGCATCAAAATGACGCATCTCTAATCAACACGGCTTTATATATTTCAATAACTTCGTTATTCTATTCAACTAATGAATATTTTCTTCAACACATAAATATATATTTCTTTATTCAACACATGAATATTTATTAATTCTTACTTACAATAAAAATGTGAATTTTATTGTATAAAATATTTCGTTCAACACATGAATATTTTCAATACATGAATATTCTCAAAACATGAGTGTTGTCAACACATGACTATTTATTCTATTCAACACATGAAATTTCTTTTATAATATTCTTTATTTCCCAATTGGAATGAGGCCCAATCAATTACCATATAATGTTAATTATATGGTTCCCATACAACACATGTATATAATAGCAACGATAAATAATCAACCATCATCTAAAGTGCACTACACTGTATAAGCATCAAATATAGATATCTAACGCTTATAACAGCCTGTCAATCAATCGATCGACATACAACTAATTATTGGGATTAGTGTATGTCATATATCACCCCAATACCCGTGTGGGGTTTCAAACAATCAAACACAGATTTTATTTGTGCAGTTGGGCGATGTGTAAAATTTATCGTTCCAATCTATATCAGTCAAATCAATGTATATAAATAAATCATTTGATTTATTTATAAATATTTATTTTATTCACATACCCGTTAAAAATTATATTTTTAACGATAAAATATTTTATTCAACCTATGAATATTCTATTCAATTCATTTATTCAATAAAATGATATTTTTATTTTTCTAACATATTTTAGAAAATTTCGCTGGCATAACGACGCGATACTAGAAACGGGATAAGACCTAGCCTTATCCCCAGTCTAATAATGGCCCACGCCATACACATACCAATCTATTCAATTCCATTTCACATATCAAACCAAATTCAAACCAATAATCCTATCAACTACACAACCAAACAAACAAGTCGTCCATGGTCTGTGGACGACGGGTGTCGTGTGCTACTAAGCACCGTCTGCATCTTAGTATATATTTTAACTAGAAAATTAAATTAAAAGTGAGAAATTCTCACCGACTAGCTAAACCAATCGTCGCGACTCTTCTTATGTAGGAAATCTTCACCTATATATTAAAAATTATATTTTTAACAACGCTACTTCCTATATAAAGATTATATTTTTATATCACCACTAATATAAAAATCATATTTTTATATTCTCTAGTATATAAAAATCATATTTTTATATTTTCTAACTTAAAAAAATTATATTATTATCCTTTCTATAATATAAAAATCTCTTCTTCATTATTATAAAAATCTCAACTTTATTACTATAAAAATCATTTCTTTATAAACAATAAAAATCAAATTTTTATCGCTACATATATAAAAATCTTATTTTTACCGTCTTAAAAATCGTATCTTTACTATCATAAAAATCAAATCCTTATACCATGAAAAATTGTTTCTTTGAATGATAAAAAGTCTAGTCTTTATACCTTTAAAAATCTTATCTTTTCTAAATAAAAAATCCAATCTTTCCTATGATAAAAAATCTAATCTTTCCTATGATAAAAATCATAGATTTCATCAATAAAAATCTCATCTTTTTATCGGTTTTAAATATATAAAAATCATATCTTTATCATGTTTAAAAATATATTCTTTGCATTAAAAAAATCAAATCTTTATATTTAAAACTGAAAATAAAATCAATGCCCCTTATTATTTATAAAGACTCACCGTTCGTTCACTAATTTAATTAAATAAATTACATAATAGTAAATAAATTAATAATGACTCACCGTTCTAAGAGGGAAGAGGGGTTTTCTAGGGTTCGTCGGTGGTCCCACGCGTCGGCGCATCGGCCAAGGGGTGGCCGGAGTGTCCTGTAGTGGAGGCGGCGGCTGCTCAGGGGGTTAGGGCTTAGGGGAATTGTGGTTTTGAGGGCTGGGTGCTCGAATGAGGAAAGAGGGAGATGAGGAGATCGAGCGTCGGGGGAGGGGGGGAGGGCTTCTTGGTGGAGGCGATGGCGGCGGAAGGTGGGCGGCAGCAGCGGATGTGGGGGGGGGGGGGGCGACAAAGGACTGTGTCGGGTTTTTTTTTCTTTTTTTTCTTTTTTGAACGTGAACGAATGGGGAAGAGAGAAGATACGGGGGTTTAATGAAATAAGGGTTGACTTTTTTATTTAATTTTTATATTTCAAAAAGCAACTTTTTATTTCGAAATCGAACCACCACCTATCGTTCATAGCTAATTACCCCCATTCCGAACACAATGGGATAGGTATCGTAAGCTGATTCGATTGTTTTGATCAGTTTCTGTCAAAATCAAAATATAAATCTATATATTGAATTTGAATGCGCATTTCAATATACCGGGGTCACATACGGACTCTAAAAATTTCCGAAAAATATTTTCTAACTTCATATTGACGATACGGTCCTAACAAAACCAGTTTCATCAAATTCTGAGACCGTTCGAAAAATGGTCATTTTCCAGTCGATTAAAATCAACTGAAACTGGTCAAACGTGTTTTACTTTGCCACGCTCACATATTGATTCGAAAAATTATGAATTTTGGAATCTAACAATAACTTGACATCACGGATCCAACAAAAATGGTTTCGTCAAAAACCGAGGTCGTTTGCAAAATTTCCATTTTCAAGGGCCGGAATTCCATAGCGACTATTCTGAATTTTCAACTGGGCATATCTTTTGATTCCCGCTATGAAATTTTGATTTTTCGGATTCGTTGGAAAGATATTCCCAAATAGATTCTAATATTTTTGTTTTCGCTAAAATCCGGTTTATTTTGAATCTTGTACATTCATTTGAATTTTGAAATCGAATTTTCAAACTACCGCGCCATTTTCAATTCCTTTTATATTTAAAATAAAATATTTATATTCTAACGACGATTCAAATAAATATATACGCTCGAATTTTATTCAAAATAAATTTCTCGTTATTATTATTTAAAATAATTCATTTTAAATATTCAAAATTCAGCGAAATTGCCAAAATAAAAATTTTAAATTGGCTCGGATTTTCCGGGTTGTTACATTGGCTCTGTGGCGTAACTCGATAAAGATGAGGTTAGTAATACCCTAGATTGAGTTGAGTGTATATATACAAGAGAGCGTATTTGTATATTTTAAAAAAATGTTTTGTACTGTGTTATTTATTCGGTTCAATTTTGAATTGACAATGGACATGATATTGTCTTGAAAAGAGGGTCAAATGAAATAATTTTGCCCAAACTATATCTTTATATAGAAAATGAATAAATTTATCAAATTAGTACGATATTGGTGTGCATGGTTGATTTAAATAGAATTCAATTTGAATGATAAAATTTGAATAGTTGAGTATAGAAAAGGGTAATTTCAATATGAAATGAGTGAATGAGAATTTTTATTTTGAATTAAAATGGATCAGAAATTGAATTCTGAAATGGGAGTAAACTAATGAAAAAAATCAATTACTTAATTGAATATGGAAATGGAGCTTAACCCGTTTAAGTGTAGATAAAGATATCAACAAAATAGATTTGGAGTTTGGAAATTAAGTTAAATATAAATTGTTTGATTTGATTAAGTGGATTATGCGTTGTTGGTTGGTTATTTGTTAAATGGAATATGAAATATGACTTAACTTGGTTAAGTGGCGTAAACGAATAGGGTAATGAAAATAAATCGAATAGACTAGGGATTTGAAATCGAATGAATAGTAATAGAAGTTAACTGAATGTTAACCGATTGATTTTAAAGTATATTAGACCCCAGTTAAGATCAATATTGAATATTAACCGAAGTGAGCAAAACCAATTGAATTTAATCGAAAAAAATGGTTAAGTTGATTATTAATTACTTGGACGGTCAAATTGGATAGAACCCATTAAAAGTTTAATGGATTAACAGAAAGAAGGAATTCCAATATAAAAAAAAGTTGGTTGGAAACTAAAAGATTTAATCCGGTATTTGTTGTTGGCATTGTAAATTGAGTACAGATTACCAGAAAGCTATGGGAGTTGATTTGGTTATAGATGGAAGTACAAGTTAGAAGATAAAAGGCTGTTGATTGATATGCTTCAAAATTGAAATTGAGTTGGCCGACAAAGAGGTAAGCCTTAATATTATTGATTGGTGATTGAATTTTAACCCCCCGAGTTGGGTAGCCATTTGGCTTTGGTTTCCTTTTGGATATTGGAGGCTCAGAGGGGCAGTTGTAGTTGTACCGATCGAACCACGCAGAGGAGGTGCTGGTGAATTATTCGAAATTTTATATAACTTCAAAAATTTTGACGGTAATTCTAAATATTTGTTTTGAAAACAATTGGGTTTGGAACATTCTTCTCACTTAGTAATTTCGAGGACGAAATTCTTTTAAGGGAGAAGGAATGTAATGTCCCATATTCTTAGCAGTTAGATATTTAATATATTTTATATTATTAAATGTTCAATATGAATTATATACGAATCTATAATATTTATTTCGTTTATTAAAACGAAGTTGAACGTATAATTTATATTTAAATTATTAAACGAGCTCGAAACAAACACTATTGGAAGGTGTATCATTAATTATTGCTATATTTCCATTTTGGAGCCAATTGAAGTTATTTTATCGGTGCAAGCAATTTAAGGGTGAACTGATACATTTAAAATAAGGCTGTTGTGCAAACGGAGTCCGTTTTCGATGAAATTAATTTCGTTGGAACCGCAACGTCAAAGACATAGCGGTGTATTTATTTTTGTTGAGTTAGAGTCGGTGTTTGCCGGTGCGTGTATATAACGGTACTGTAAATAGCAGTGGAACTGATTTACCGGGTGCAAGTAAAATAAAAAACAACGCTCCGACCTATGTGTATTCACAACTGTAAAGTCCGTAAACATCCTTGGTCAACCCGCAAAATATCTCTGAACCATGCTGAACCATATAGATAGAAGCGACAAGACGAAACTAATGCAGCACGTCTACCTTTAAATTGCTTACTAAATCGAATGAAATGAAAAACCTATCCCTGTTCACGCACATAGTTCGTACAAATCTCTTTAGCAAATCCCTGTCGAAATTAATGATGCACTATGCTTCTTCCTTTTCAAATATATATATTGCATTTTCCTCAACCCAAAGCATCATACGTACTGTCTCAACATTTACACAGCTAATCCTATATTCTTAGAAGACACGCGAGCCATCACCTACCATATCTATTAAAGAGAAAAGGAAACGAAAATACACTAAAAATCTCCATCAAATTGAAAAGGCAGCGACAAGTCCCATCTACATTGCATCATTTTCAATATATCTACAGTATCTTCGCATGCCCCTAACCATGGCTACTGTGGTTCTCCCATACCCAAAAGGCCATACTCTAAAAGTAGCTCTACCATGTATACTGAAGAATGAAAAAGGAAAGATCGCTGAAGTGAAGCCTACCTACACAACAACATACCACTGCTTTGTCAAACGCACATCTTGGAAAAAGAGACAGCACCCATCAAAATGCAATCACGTACACATATGCAGCTACACCTAAAATTCTTTTCCAATACCCTGTTTCTCTCTTTTCTTTTCAACAGACCAATCTCCTACCCGAAAGAGAAAGGCTGCACATATCATAGACCATGACCGCACATGAAATGAAAGCCTGGAAAGGCTTAAAAGCTGCTGCCCTATTGGAAGTAAAAACCTGGCTATAGGAAGTAGGATATAACATGATATTGATCGTTTCTTCCACTCGCTGTGTATAAATAGCAGCTCATTCCTTCGTTTTCGAGACCCAAACCGAAGTGTAAACCATCATTAAATATTCCAATGTAAACCCATTCAAAATAAAAACAACTCCCTCGGATATTTAAAACAAGCGTACGGATGTAGAGGGTCTCCTGCAGATCCATTTCATCGCACACCACACATTTTCAGTTGGCGCTGGAAGTGTAGAGCCATGAAGTACTGATTGGGGGTGGAGAGTTTGCATCACATTTACAGGGTGGAAGTTGTGCAAAACGAAGGACCAGTGGTTGTTTAAAGTTTGGGTCACCTGAAGTCACGGAAATAAAATGGTAGAGGAGCATCTTTTAAGGGAAAGCCACATGTGTGTACGTGGCCGCAAGAAGGAATGGCGTGCGAATCGTATGTATGAGGAGAGAGGAGAGGTGGTGTTCTGGTCAGGGCGTCGGTCTCAGGTGAAAGCGCAATCGAAGTCATTTTGGGTTATCGTAAGGTAAAAACCGTCCGTATTTATGTGTGGATTTGGTCTTACGATTAATTTTAAAATCATGTTGGATGATCCCCTTAAACATAGTGTGTTGTTCTCACTTTGGTCCACCGGACTGACCTGATGTTTGTAATGCTCGGGTTAGACTGGGTTGTATAGGTTCATGTTATTGGACACTACGAAGTTCAGGAGACGTGCTGGAGGAGTCAGACGTATTAGTATTTATTCCGCCGTGTACTGTATATGAGGACGGATTATTATAACTGTCCAGATTGTCTTGACAGAAGTACTCTGATTGTAAGTATTATTTTAGGTTTCAATAAGGATTTATTTCTATATTATATTTGTTCCGCTGCGATGTGAGACTCCGATTCTGGTGTATTTCTTCTTCTTTCTTCTATTCTAATATTTCTTTCTTTCTTATCTCACCCTCTAATTTCTTTCTAATAACGTTCTGGTGTTTTCAATGCTTGAATGTTCGACATGGTGTTTTTATGTCGATTTTCAGGATCGAAAATCTTCGGGTCGTTACACATAAGTTGCACAAAAGATTTACCATTTTCTCAAGCATAAAATAAACAACCATAGAAAGCAAGTTAAGGATGTGCTTCCTAAATCCTACCCTATGTTGAAGTTATCGTAAAAATAACAATAACTCATAATTACATATAACACTTAACTGCGTAAGCAATTCGCTAAGAAGATCATAGTTTGAACAAATAAATAAGACCATTTAAAATTTTCATCGATATTTACAATAATATTTTGAAAGTACAAGTAAACATTGGTAGTTAGAAACGTGAAACAAAAAAAGATGATCATAGTGTAAAAGTTCTAGGTGGATTCTTTTTAACTCCATTTGCTGTCACAATAACCAAAAAAGTTTCCTAAATTAGATTTGCAACACCCTTAAAATAACATTTGGTAGAAGCATACTTATAAAATGCCGCAAGAAGTAGAAGAGTACCATGTTATTTATACAAAATTAGAATGCTAATTGATCAAATCTCATTTCTACGAATACAATAATGGATTTTATTTATTTTCACTTGTTTTGGTAATGGAATAATTATTCCAGTGTTAATAGATGTGTCGAGTTAAGAAATGAGCAATAGAAAGTACACCTGATAGAATTTGGATGCCACCAATGTGATGTAAAGTTTCCAAACTTTGATAATCAAATTGACATTAAAATGATCTGGGCAGCTCCTCTATTGATTTGGAAGCAGGAACAAACCTTTACATCGTCAAGTCTTGCAGTAGAGAGCACATAACAGTAGTAGAGCAGTTTTTGCTTGCTTTATTCCTTTCCGACCAAAACTGAAATTTTTTTACCAGCACGTCCCAGATTCCCATGGAACCTTCAACATATAGGACGGTACTTTCAACTTAATATATCTCAAAATATTTATTGATTTAGATGACAGAAATATACCTGAAGGATTGAATAGTAGGTCCAAATTCTACACAATAGAAAAACACAAAGTTCGCAATTTTAATCCAATCATTAACAGCAAACAATCGTCCAAATGTAAATTGCAGTAATAATTAATGAAAAATAACCATTGTTCAATGTTTATGGGATTGCATCCAACAGAAATTGCAGCTAATATAGATTCAACCAACTATTTTTATGAAAAATTGTGGAAATTAGGAAATGAATTACCTGAACTGCGTAGAATGAGCACTCGCATCTCATCAATCTAAGAAACCTTAAATAGTAGAAATTGGCAGAAGCTTCTAGGTAGGAACACGACCACAGTGAGGAATGGAGGCTATGCGGAATTTGTAGACGACAAAAGAAAGAATGGAGATTATAACCGCTCATTGTGCGGAATAAGAAAACAGAACTGCGGCGAGTAAAAGATCAAGCAGGATGAGTGTCAAAGGTTCGACGATGAGATATCTATTTGTGTGCACAGTGCATATGCCTGATTTGGAGAGTAGGAAAAAAATTAGGGAAAGAAGTGAAGATTTCGGTTTTAGTAGTTAGTGACGACGTGTAAATTGGGGAAAGGGGAAAGCGGGTTGGCAATTTAGGAAAAGTGAAAGCGGTTTGGCAATATGGGAAAAGGGAATTAGGAAAAAAGCGGTGAGTTGTTTGAGATAAAGAGAATGCGGTGAATAGAGGACAATTGAAGTGTACACGTAGGCTATACTTAGTTCCTGTTTTCGTATTTAAATTAAATAATAGATGTCACTACCGTTGGTTTTAGTACACCTGTATTGAGTATGGTTTATAAAATTTTGAATTCTTAAAAATTAAATTCTGAGAAATAAATACTGCCACTTTATTATATAAGATTTTTTTGTAGTATCGCTCTTGCTTTCAAGTAAATACATATCATTTGTTAATTACTAATTATTTGTCATAATTTTTTTTTTTTTTGAGGAGGACGGGTGTGTAGCGTGGTACTACACAGCCGGTTACGCTATTTGTCATAATTTTTAGTTATCGCTTTTGAATTATTCAATAGTAATATTTAATTATCAAGTATTTGCTGCTACATAATCAATATTAAATACTAAATATTAATTGAAAATTATTTAATAGTAATATTTAATAGTATAATCATTAGCCCTTAATTATATTTATTAATTATCTAATATAATTAATAAATATTAATTGTAATTTACTAGTCCTTAATTTTAATTTTGAACTAAATCGAGCAAACTAAAATTTTACAATTAATTTTTTTGAAATAATTTTTTAATTTAATGAAATTTCACTACAAGAAAAATCGAGATTAGCAACAGATTTTTAGCAGCGGAAAATTCCGTTGCTAATTAGCGGCGGATTTCTGTGGGCTTTGTAAGAGAAAATATTTTAGATTTTATATGTCATCTTACTATAAATTATTACCGTCGAATACTAATTCCGTCGCTAAATCAATGGAAATTGCAGCTCTTTACCGTCATATAATATTAGACGCTAAATTCCGTTGCAAATAGAGTCGGATTACCGTCGACATAATTTTGAAGCTATTTTCCTGCAGTTTTCCAAGAGATTTGAAACGAACTTTTATATTTTTTATTTATTAAATGTTTTAAATTTGTGTTATTACTTAGTAATTAATTAGTAAATTTAAATTTTAAATAATTAATGTTAATAATACATTAGTAATTAATAATAAATAATAACTATTAGAAGTAAATAAAATTCAATGGTTAATGCTATTTTTTTTTGAAAATTAATGCTGATTAATTATTAATTACAATATAATATAAATAAGAGGTAATAGTAATTAATAAAATACATTGTTGTTCGATGTTTGTTAAATTTGTTTTAATAATCAATGATTATTTAATAGTCTTTAATACGATTAATTAAATTAATATATATCAAGAAATTATTAATACATATTTGCTTTTAAGAAATTGATTGGTACGTATTATTTGATAAATAATTAGTAACTAAGAAAAATAAAATGATCAAAGTTTAAAAATAAGAAGTTGAATAAATATTAAAGAATTTCGAAATTCAAAAAATTCAAACATTACCATATAAGTTATTATTTTCATGCATATTAATGTACTATTAAATAATTATTTTGTTATTTCCCTCTTTTGTTTAAGTGTAATGGCATCTAAAACATATAGAACATAAATATAAATTAAAGATTAAATATATTTATTATTTATTAAAATATTATAAAGTTAATTAAAAATAATAAAATACAGTTAAATATTTATAAATGGTAATTAATAATTTATCAAACTGACTTTGTCGGTTTTTCTTAATCCTACTGCATAAACAAAAACCTGTGTCCGTCTGAAGCCTTGCCTAAAGAGGTATGTTTGTGAGATCATTTATTTGAGCTCCCCGATTTAATTTTTAATGTAGTCTATTAATCTCTTCATGGCAATTAATTACTCTCTTCATGGCAATTAATTAGAAATTTAACATGTAGTCAATTAATCATGCTTCTCCTCTTTGTAAGCAAAATTTTAAATGCATACCAATCTAGAAGGTTCCATTGTTTTATAAAATATATTGTAGGCATGGTTTAACATGTAGTCAATTAATCATTCTTTATTTTTTCTGAATTTAACAATCTTTTGGGAAATATTTTTGCCATGTTAACTAAATTTATTTGCAATTTGAATGTGTTTATATTTTGTCCTTTAAAAAAATTTGGTAAGTAAATAAATGTGCAAGGTTTTAATTAGATGTAGAAGTTAATATATTAAAAATGGAATAAACTTGCATAAAAAGAAATAATGTAACTTAAAATTTGAATGAAAATAAATGGCTTATAATTGAGGAGAAAGAAAGGGAACATATTAATGAGGCAATTGAGACATGTTATGGGAAGAAGCAAATATTGGATTTAAATGAGAAAAAAAATCCATATGGTTAAGCATTATTTAAAAACAAACAAAATGCATTCATGGAAGCAACAAATAAGGATGTTATGAAATGGAGCAATTAAAATACAAAAGTAGGAATTTCAAAAAAGCGACAAACTTCAATCGAAGAATGGACATTAATTCCTACCAAAAAGACAATCTGTTAAAGCAGGAATGTTCGAAAGACTTTTTTTAATTAGCAAAAAAAATCTTTAATGGGAAACCATGGAAAATGATTCTAATAGTTCTTGAAACATACAACCAATTATTTTGTCAAAGTGGAATTCTGAAACAAAAAGTGTGCACATTTTGATGGATAATTTTAAGTTATGAAATTTTCCGATTTGAAATGGATTTTTTAGAAACATAAATATTTTTTGGAAAACTTTGGAAATTTACCATCATTTGTATTAGAAAAGTTGGAAACGTAATGTAATTTTAGAAAAAAAGGGTAAATTCTTCATAAAACAAACAATGAATGACATTAATTGTAAATTAATGGCTACAAAAGTATACATTTGCTAGCTTCTTAAATTTGAAATTTATGGATTAAATGTTTTCAACTTTCCCTTATTTCACTCTTCTATGTTATACATAATAAATTTAGAAAGTTTTTTTTCTAAACTTTTTAGCAGTTACAATGAGGGAAGTGAAACTAATTTGAAGATCTAGGTTTTCCCACCGTTATGTGGTTATACTAGTAAATATCTTTACAAAATCTGTAAGTGTTTAATAATTAATAACTAGTAACATATACATAATAAATTTTTAATATTTAATATTCAATTATAACTAAAAAGTAATAAGTAATAATTAATAATAACTATTATTAATAATATTTTAATGAAAATTAATTCTTAAGAAATCCATAAATAGTTAACATAAATTTTTACTGATTAGTTCTATCTTATAACATATAATTTAATACATTTTAATGAAATTTTTGTCAAAATCAACGACAAGTTGGCTACAATGAAAAATTTAGCGCTCAGGAATAAATTTAGGAGGGAATACGAAATTTTGGCTCCAACCTACTGAGCTTTGCGCCCTTCCAGTTAGTTCACGTTATCTCATTTCTCAAAACCACTTTTCCAAACCTAAATCCCAAATTCACTTCCGCCTCCCTTTCCGAATTCCCAAAATTCACGAAATCCCCTTCCATCGTTTGACTTTCGATTCCCCTTCCATCTTCGTCAGCCTCTCCCTCACCTCTCCAGACCAGCACAGCCTCGAGAACTTCTCCGCCTGCGACGCCGGCACTAACGTCATCCGCAACCTCCTCGTCTTCGAGGTCGTCTCCTTCAGCGTCTTCCTCTTCTCTTCCCTCATCGCCTAGGGCCTTAAGCCGAAGTTTTCTTAGAGCTCGCTGTGGCTCTGGAGATTATATGGTTTCGTCTTGTGACTTCTTGTATTCTCTGCAGGTCAGTTTTGAGGTTTTTTGTTTGTTTTTGATTTCTCGGTTGTAGGCAATCTTTTGGGTGTGCAGTTCTTTAATGTTGGCATAGGGTTTGCTAATTGTTTTAGCCTTCTGTCATTATATGGTGTTTGCTGGCTGCTGTTAGCATTTATATGCTTGCTTCGGTATGAGCCTTGCAATCATGTGCTGTTTGTAGCATTCGTAATTGCTTTTCAGATGAATATGTTTGTCTAACTGTTTGTATTTAGGGTAACCACAAATGTTCGTCATGTTAATTTAATCTAGAGCCTCTTTTAATGTACATCTCAATTGCTTATTTATTAACCACGTTAGTATATTTCAGATCCATCATCTCATTTGATTTTTCATATTATTTGTATTTTGGATTTGAATCTTTTGCAATGAATTCATATGCACCTAAGTTGTCCAGTCTATTTCTGCGTTTTCTTTAGAAACTATGGTTAAAAAGACAATCTTGCTTGAAAAAATTTAATCAATATTTGTAATTAAAAACTTGAACCTGTGAAGTCTTGCCATTTACAAAACATCTTGATTTGATATCCCTCCCAGATCTCTAAGTAAATCCACATCCAACTTTGCAAGAGAAGGATCAACATCTTTGCTTTTATTTTATTTAATGTTATAGGTTGATTTGGAGTTGGTAAGATTTTAGAAATGGCTCTACGGATTTTTGTTCATGGATAGTGAGGAAGAGAGATAAAGAAAAAAAAATGATGATACAAAAAAAAGACGGATATGGCTTTTATAATGATATTTTTTGTCTGACAAAATAATAACCTTAAAATTCTTAAAGAGCAGAAGATCCACTTTCATGTGCAATGCTTTTTTTCCTTTTATACTGTAGAGTGCTTGTCGTGCCACATGCTTCTTGTTCACCTTTTGGCCATCAGGTCTGGCCATATTAAATTGTGAAGCGGTTAACACTTAACAGTAGCCTGCATTTCATCGTTAAAGTGGCATGACCACCATGGGTTGAAGGTTTCCCTTTAACCTTTTCTCTTTGTTGTTAGCTTGCAGTGAATGAAGTATTCTTCTGATTGGTTCTTTAACCATTTCCCTTTAACCAATATCATTATCAGGTATGTCTATTTGCAGTAACCGTTTAGTTTTCGTTATTACCATAATATAAGTTTGATGTTGGACTCTCAATTTGCATTGTACCTTACTCCTTTTAGTCTACCTGCCTCATGATTAATAAAATAGTTATGACCTTATTGAACAATAATAGCATCAGAAGAAACACAAGTATGCACCGTATTTCAACAGAGAGGATATGTGAGTATTTTATTAGGAATTTAGGCTGTAATCTTTGGCAAATTTTCATATGCAGATTTTTACTTGGTTGTTCAGTGAGAATGGCATAGAATTGATGTGCTGCTGCCAATTGATGTGAACAGCAAGGAGCAAAAAGGCGGAAGAAGCATACATAAACATCTTTGTAAAGGAATAATACTATATTTTATTGGACCGGTATATGTGTTTTGGCTTTATCATTTTGTATCGTACTATATTTTGAAATTATTACTTGGATATGTGGTGTATGCTTTAATATGCTAGAAGTTTGAGTGTAATTGTAACGACCTAGATTTTTGACCGTTTAAATCGACAATAAACCACACATGTCGACCCAAACCAATCGCCAACCCAGATAGTTATTTAGGAAAAAGCAGAAAAAGAAGAAAGGAAAGAAAGAAACAATCACAGAATCTCACAGCGGAAGGATCACATATAATAAGCAAATAAATATTCAAAAGCATTTAAACATATACATTCGAGTTACAGCATTTAAATCATCAGAGTTATACACTTACATACAGTAATGCAGCGGAAATAAAAATGTAGTGGATACATATACCAACTCCGTCTTCGATCTCCAAGGCCAAATAATCTTCATTATCTGCAACATCTGCTGACCCGAGCGTATTGCATAAAAAGAAAAACACAAAAAACACTCGGATCAGCACTAAATCATCTCATATTAGTCAAATTAAAATACAGAATAATATCGGTATCATGGTGCAGTAACTCAAGAGATGTTACGGGATTTTCCATCTCTCAAGGATCCGTTAAACTAATACATAGATAATATAATACGCTATTATGATAGTGTCTACTCAGTAAAGTATAAGTACTGAAAATAGCGTAAGCGGGATTACCATATTACCCTTACGCAGTTTATAGGCATCAACAGTCTATACGGTACCGTAAATTCACCGTACTGGTGTTATCAGAGGGTACTCCATAGAAGGCAATGCTAAATCAAAATCGTATGGGGCTCGATATGGATATATATATATATGACAAGGCACTCGAGGCAATGCCCAGGGTAGGGTTCTACCAATTGCACTCCCGGACCGGTGGTAACGCATAGCAGCCACTACCGCCCACCTCGGAACACACTCCCATATTCATAAAATTAAATGGGCCCAAATCATCATCATCATAGTCATATAAATAGCATCGAAGAAGTGTGTCTGATCAAAGGCGCTAACCTCAATTAGTCACGGTATAGCTCCTGTTTTAGTCATTTCAATTCTGACCCGAAGGTCAGGGCTATTTCGTCATCGTACATCTTCTTCGATTCAATAATCGCCTCCAAGTCATCATACTCATTCTGGATACGTCATAACGTTCACAGTTGTCAAAGTGGTATCGACACTGACAGAGAGTATGCCTTATGTCGACTCCGGTCTCTTTAACAACCAACGCTTACATCTTTTCACATCGGTTGGTTCTTTTACATTTCAAAGGTTCGCTTTCATATCAAAATATCATATTCTGTTTCGAACCAAATTATATTCCAAAAATAGAATATAGTTTCATATTGAAATATCATAATCTTACTAAACCGATTATATTCCAAACCAGGATTTATTTCCATATCATTATATTATATTCATATATAATATTTCAAATCGATATATCTATATATTCATACAGAATATACCTTATCCCAAACGATTTCAATTATTTCAAATCAAATTACATTTGAACTCATTCATATCCAATAAGGTATATATATTTCCATATCTATTCATTTCAAATTCTTAGAATCCCATTCATATTCACGTAGAATAAACTCCACCCTTTTCGTATAAAATCGATTTAAAATCAATTCATATTCAAAAAGAATATAACAGTCTCTCGACTCCATTTGAACCAACGATCTAAACCCAACCACTTCCATTCGGAAGGAGAATTAAAATTTATATAAAAATTTATAAAGATAAATACTTAAAATAAACCATATATAAAACTTACTGATATAAATTATTAGAGTATACTAAGGAAATTCAAATTGCTACATATATATAAAACAAAGTTTACTAAATGATTTCTAAATAATAATGTATAAACTTTACTTGAAATAAGGTAGATATATAGTTTAAAATAATATAAAATAAAATAAAATAAAATAAAACAAATTAAAAATAGAATTTAAAATTTTAAATTATTTCTCCTTCCAAATTTCAGCACTCGAATCAAATCCCAACTCAAATGGAGTTACCCATTTCAAAGTCTCGTTTCAAACCCCTTCAACCATTTTTACATTTCTAGAATTCAAACCCTACTCGTATATAGTTTTAAACAATTCGAATATCCCCGATTTTCTTTTATTCCAAAATTTTAATTCAAAAGAATTATTTTCATTCGAGTTCAACTGTTGGAATAAATTCCAAAGTATATTTAAATCCGAAATTCAAATTCCAAATTAATTTGGAAAATTTTCCTTAATCATTTCAATTGTCATCGAGAATCCATATTTCAAGAAAATAATCATTTATCGAAAATCGATACATTCCTTTAATGAAATTTCACATCGAGTATGTTTCAAATAATTTTAAAAATTATTTAACCGACCGATGTCCGTATATAATTTTCTATCCTATGGCCAAGTGATTTAACTTTAATTTTTCAGTATTCAGGGATGGATCTATCATTTCAATCCAAATCAGGGTCACAGGTATGTATCATTTCAACCTGTGTTCTTAATTCATTTTATCGATAAATCCCGGGTTCATTAGATGTCCGCAACATCAAGGGTAAATGGGATTCATCGTCAATAACATACATCAACATGAACTAAATAAATGAACAATTCAGGTAATATTCATCAAACAGTCAAATCAACCAAGGCATCCATCACATCATTTCATTCAAACAGTAAATTGAATCATGTTACTGATCAACAAGTGCTCGAAATTTAAATTAAATTTAAACAACTAATTTATCGATTTTCAATGCATGTTAACACTTGCATGTCAAATTTCAAGCAATCATTCACCAGAACAATCACTACCATACATCCAATTCATTTCATACATTAATTCGATAAATATGGGATTAATTCAGTATTTCGTGAGTGGCAAAACACTCACCTTTTGTGTTTCAGTTTGAATTGAACGTCCGACCATAGCCCAAAATTTGACAGTCTCAGAACACAGCCTGGTTAGTGTCAAAACGTCCGCAACTCCGCCACGATCCCAACGCAACAAACGGCGTCCAAATCCGAGTCAAAACGAAGAAGATATCAGTGATTTTCTATTTGAAAATTTTAAATATACAAAATTAACACATTTAATCCTCACCAAACCGGGATTGCCACGTCAGCATGTCCCCTGGCCCCTTTTCTCCCGCTCGCGCCCCCTTTCCTCCTTTGCTACAGTGAACGACGTGAATGAACCCATATACACCGAAACTTTGACCAAGTCTTCCTCCCCACTCCGACATCGATACTGGCCAAGACCGCCACCAACGCAACCCCTGACACACGCCGCACCTACCAGTGCCGAGCATGCTCCCTCCGATGACCTCCTTCGCCGCCGGTGGTGCCATGAACGGAAGTCCTTTTTCGGGTTTAAACGAGAAATTCCGGCAATTCCCTTGCTTAAAAATCAAACGAACACCACCATTAGCTTCCTGACGTCGAGCTCCACCAAACCCAGATCCCCGAATCCTTGATTGAAGCCGAAATCAAAAAGCCCCAATTTTACACTTAGGGTTACGAAAACAGCTACCTTTGACCGCGATTTCCGGCGAAACCGCTCATTGCATGTTGAAACAAATTGTAGATCTGAACTCTACTCGTCGAAATCTTCGATTTGATATATAATACGATCGGTTTTGACAAGATTTGAATTTCAAGCTTGAATTTTATTTTGGAAAAATTATTTTTGATTTATCTCAGCCATTAAAGTTGGATTTTGGAGGTGAAAGGTATATGCAAATGAAAATGGTTGATGTGGAAGGAGAGTGGCTTATATATATATATAGTTATATATGGTCCAAACTGATTAACACATACACGGTTATTGCATATCAGATTTTAACGTATATTTCACATTACCGGGCCCACATACTGACCCCGAAAATCCGGAAAAATATTTTTGGTTATGTTTTGACGATACGGTTCCAACGAAACTGATTTCGTCGAATTCTGAGGCCGTTTGAAAAATGGCTATTTTACAGGCCCTTATATTTTCTGCAGCGACTATTCTGAATATTCATTTGATCATAACTTTTGATTTTCATTACGGAAATTCGATTTTTCGGATTCGTTGGAAAGATATTATCAAACAGATTTAAATATTTCTTGTTTCGCTAAAATCCGATTTATTTTGAATCCTGCGCAGTCGGTTGAACTTTGAATTTAAATTTTCAAACTGCCGCGCCATTTCAGGCTCGTTATATAATTAAAATAAATTTATTCGTTTTTACTTCGATTATAATAATTTTTCCGTCGTTATTAATTAAAATAAATTACTTTAAATATTCAAATTCTATAAATTGACTAAAATGGCATTTTCAAATTGGTTCGGAATTTCAGGTCGTTACATTCTCCCCCACTTAAAGTCTTTTCGTCCTCGAAAAGAGAACGAACTGATATTAAGTGCATATTTATTTCAAATCCATTTTTACAATAATATTTCCAAAACAAGTGTAGTTATAAAACCCGAAAATTTTCTAACTCCCGAAATCACGGAAAATTTCGGCAGCATCTCCTTTGTACGGAGAGGTCCGGGAAAAATCCCAATTCATATATAACCCAAATACATCTCATCCAATGATGAGGCATCCCAAAAGTAGGGAAAACAAAATATAAAACCCTCAAAACCATATTCCACAAGTACGTACCTCTTTTAGCGTTATATTGCATTTTTATTTACCTTAGCGTTTAGCATTTTAGCGCAAGCGAGCTTCGAAGCGAAATGCGACTTCTTACACCTGCCAAATACTTACATACACATTAAGAATTTAACATATATAAAACATATAACAAATGTATACAACATACATATCAAGATTTCATCGTTTCAACTACAAAACCAAATATCAGTAACAGGCCAGCGAACAAATAGTTGATTATCACGCATCAAGGTTGGAATTTGACCAAAGCATACTAGGCAAAAGTTGTTGCTCTCGTTTCAGGCTTTCCGAAATGTATTCGCACATAAAAATCCGACGTTCCGTTAGGGAGTTATGGTCAAAACAATATAGGTATACGCTTCAGTTTTTAATTTTCTGCACATACAACTACGACTAAAACTTGCATTTCAGCTTAGTAAACATAAGAATTCGACGGGCTTTATAAACAAAAGTTTTAGCTCGGTTTCTAAGGTTTTCGAAAAGTCCGGAATCGTCAGATTCCGATCATCCCATCAAAAGTTATACCTATTTTATTTCAGCTTATCGACTATTCCAGTTGTTCATAAACATTGACTCATTTCATTTCAAATTCAAACTTTCCGGTTCCAAAGATTTTAGCCAAGTTTAACCATCTAAATGGATTTTCATTTCATTATGTTCGAATATGTTTCACCCTTATTGCTTAAGTATACTCATGTTCATTTCCAACTTATTTATTCGTTCATTAAATCATTTACATTTACTTCAAAATCCAAGAATTTGATTTTTTTTTTTTCATTCAATCGCTTACTTCATCCAACAAAATTTTTATTCGTTTCTTGTTTCATTTTCAAGTATTAGTTCGAGTTCAAACTTGGATTTATTTTAACCTTTACTACAAACTTAATTATATTAAATTCTTAACTTATTTTACATGAATCAATTTACCAAACTCATTTACATCAATTTCCAAATTTCATTACTTATTCTCTTCCTAAGTGCTTTATTCCCAATTGATCTTTGCCTGGCCACTTGAGTTAACTCTCATCGAGTCAATTTACTTATTTATTCGACTCTCAAGTCTTGGTTCGAATCAAGGATGGTCCATAACTCAAACTTATACTTAGTTCTCTAATCACTTATTATTCGATTCTTAAGTTAACTTGTTTAACTTGATTGTCCTACTCAACTTAAGTTATATTCAAGTGACCAAAAGTATTTATATTTTCTTTTATTCCATTTTCACACCTAGATTTATATTCGATATATGATTCAAATGCGATTTACACCAAATTTGCTCACTCCATTCCGATATATTATCAATTCCATTTCATTTTATATTAAGTTTCATTCCATTAACTCAAATGTTAATTCTCAAATCGATCTTATTCGGCTTCCTGAGCTAAACTTCATTTAACTCGATTCCCCCACTCGACTTAAATTATATTTCATTCGACAAAAGCTTTGTATTCGTTTACTTCACTATTCGTACTCAGGCTTACCTTCGAGGTATTGTCCAAATGAGTTTACCCCATTTAGATTCTCTATACCTTCATTTCACGTGCATAATGATTCAGCATTCAATTCCTTCATTTTTAGTTTATCGGCCATCACATATTAGCAATAAACAAGAATTTCTTCCAACTCCTTCTCGGATTAACTCAATATACTTATTGATCATTCAAGTCATGGGTTATCATTTTTATTACACCACTTAATATTTCTATTCATTTTAAATTAACTTAGGTATAAATTTTTCTTCGAAGCGAATTTCAACTTTCCTACACCTTTATCAACCAAACTAGTAACTTATTTAACTCTATTATCGTCCCCGATTAAATCTAAGCGATGGTTCCTTTCCCTCAACGTTTAAATCCAAAATCTCAATGACTCGAGTTACTTTAATCCTTGAGTCAATGTCATTTGTTAAGGTGATTTTAAATTGCTTGATTCCGGGTCTCAAACTAAGTTTAAAGTAACAACATATATACTTATATATTTTATAAACCATACTATATGAAATTCAATTCCGAGCTTTAATTTAAGCAAGAAATTTAAATTCTGGGTTTAAATTTAAATTAAACTTTGAATATAGTAAACTAATGCCTTTATAAAATTTATACGATATAAAGTTAAATCCAAAATTTCTGTGGCAAACCTAATTGTAATCATTATTGAGTGGTCTCTCCCCCACTTAGACTCTTCAGAATAACCATCGATAATGCGTGCACTCATTACCAAGGCTATTTCGAAGATTTGAGCGAGGGATTATACACTCGTTTATAAAGACTTGGAATCATTTCCAGAACTATTTCTTATAATGTAATATTATCTTAAATTTTGGCAAAACCCTTTCAATTGCACCCAGGATCAAGTTTCAAGTTCATTTCTATTTAAATCACAACCTCTCTCATCCAATTATACTTAAAAATATCATTTTATTTTAAAATATTTCAAAGACCATTTAAGATTTTCCCCTTTATATTCATTATTAAATCAACCTTACAAGGTAATAACTTAATATCATTACCCACTAAAGACCAAAGCTTATACACTAAACCAATAATAATATACTTAATATATATATAAAATATAATCGAAACCTTATTATGTCAATTCATTCTATTCGACTATTTAGGAATTCTTATCGATTCTATGGCGTCCCATATATCAACCAGAATCCATAAATACTCAACAGAACGAGCCAACACAATATAAAACCATTTTATATAAAAATACAAGTACGCTCTCTCATATCACTCAAACTCATTCTAGGGCACTACTAACCCTATCTCTAATGAGTTTATTCCCAAACAGAGCCAAGGTTGTCGACAACCATCGCTCTGATACCAACTGTAACGACCTAGATTTTTGACCGTTTAAATCGACAATAAACCACACATGTCGACCCAAACCAATCGCCAACCCAGATAGTTATTTGGGAAAAAGCAGAAAAAGAAGAAAGGAAAGAAAGAAACAATCACAGAATCTCACAGCGGAAGGATCACATATAATAAGCAAATAAATATTCAAAAGCATTTAAACATATACATTCGAGTTACAGCATTTAAATCATCAGAGTTATACACTTACATACAGTAATGCAGCGGAAATAAAAATGTAGTGGATACATATACCAACTCCGTCTTCGATCTCCAAGGCCAAATAATCTTCATTATCTGCAACATCTGCTGACCCGAGCGTATTGCATAAAAAGAAAAACACAACAAACACTCGGATCAGCACTAAATCATCTCATATTAGTCAAATTAAAATACAGAATAATATCGGTATCATGGTGCAGTAACTCAAGAGATGTTACGGGATTTTCCATCTCTCAAGGATCCGTTAAACTAATACATAGATAATATAATACGCTATTATGATAGTGTCTACTCAGTAAAGTATAAGTACTGAAAATAGCGTAAGCGGGATTACCATATTACCCTTACGCAGTTTATAGGCATCAACAGTCTATACAGTACCGTAAATTCACCGTACTGGTGTTATCAGAGGGTACTCCATAGAAGGCAATGCTAAATCAAAATCGTATGGGGCTCGATATGGATATATATATGACAAGGCACTCAAGGCAATGCCCAGGGTAGGGTTCTACCAATTGCACTCCCGGACCGGTGGTAACGCATAGCAGCCACTACCGCCCACCTCGGAACACACTCCCATATTCATAAAATTAAATGGGCCCAAATCATCATCATCATAGTCATATAAATAGCATCGAAGAAGTGTGTCCGATCAAAGGCGCTAACCTCAATTAGTCACGGTATAGCTCCTGTTTTAGTCATTTCAATTCTGACCCGAAGGTCAGGGCTATTTCGTCATCGTACATCTTCTTCGATTCAATAATCGCCTCCAAGTCATCATACTCATTCTGGATACGTCATAACGTTCACAGTTGTCAAAGTGGTATCGACACTGACAGAGAGTATGCCTTATGTCGACTCCGGTCTCTTTAACAACCAACGCTTACATCTTTTCACATCGGTTGGTTCTTTTACATTTCAAAGGTTCGCTTTCATATCAAAATATCATATTCTGTTTCGAACCAAATTATATTCCAAAAATAGAATATAGTTTCATATTGAAATATCATAATCTTACTAAACCGATTATATTCCAAACCAGGATTTATTTCCATATCATTATATTATATTCATATATAATATTTCAAATCGATATATCTATATATTCATACAGAATATACCTTATCCCAAACGATTTCAATTATTTCAAATCAAATTACATTTGAACTCATTCATATCCAATAAGGTATATATATTTCCATATCTATTCATTTCAAATTCTTAGAATCCCATTCATATTCACGTAGAATAAACTCCACCCTTTTCGTATAAAATCGATTTAAAATCAATTCATATTCAAAAAGAATATAATAGTCTCTCGACTCCATTTGAACCAACGATCTAAACCCAACCACTTCCATTCGGAAGGAGAATTAAAATTTATATAAAAATTTATAAAGATAAATACTTAAAATAAACCATATATAAAACTTACTGATATAAATTATTAGAGTATACTAAGGAAATTCAAATTGCTACATATATATAAAACAAAGTTTACTAAATGATTTCTAAATAATAATGTATAAACTTTACTTGAAATAAGGTAGATATATAGTTTAAAATAATATAAAATAAAATAAAATAAAATAAAACAAATTAAAAATAGAATTTAAATTTTTAAATTATTTCTCCTTCCAAATTTCAGCACTCGAATCAAATCCCAACTCAAATGGAGTTACCCATTTCAAAGTCTCGTTTCAAACCCCTTCAACCATTTTTACATTTCGAGAATTCAAACCCTACTCGTATATAGTTTTAAACAATTCGAATATCCCCGATTTTCTTTTATTCCAAAATTTTAATTCAAAAGAATTATTTTCATTCGAGTTCAACTGTTGGAATAAATTCCAAAGTATATTTAAATCCGAAATTCAAATTCCAAATTAATTTGGAAAATTTTCCTTAATCATTTCAATTGTCATCGAGAATCCATATTTCAAGAAAATAATCATTTATCGAAAATCGATACATTCCTTTAATGAAATTTCACATCGAGTATGTTTCAAATAATTTTAAAAATTATTTAACCGACCGATGTCCGTATATAATTTTCTATCCTATGGCCAAGTGATTTAACTTTAATTTTTCAGTATTTAGGGATGGATCTATCATTTCAATCCAAATCAGGGTCACAGGTATGTATCATTTCAACCTGTGTCCTTAATTCATTTTATCGATAAATCCCGGGTTCATTAGATGTCCGCAACATCAAGGGTAAATGGGATTCATCGTCAATAACATACATCAACATGAACTGAATAAATGAACAATTCAGGTAATATTCATCAAACAGTCAAATCAACCAAGGCATCCATCACATCATTTCATTCAAACAGTAAATTGAATCATGTTACTGATCAACAAGTGCTCGAAATTTAAATTAAATTTAAACAACTAATTTATCGATTTTCAATGCATGTTAACACTTGCATGTCAAATTTCAAGCAATCATTCACCAGAACAATCACTACCATACATCCAATTCATTTCATACATTAATTCGATAAATATGGGATTAATTCAGTATTTCGTGAGTGGCAAAACACTCACCTTTTGTGTTTCAGTTTGAATTGAACGTCCGACCATAGCCCAAAATTTGACAGTCTCAGAACACAGCCTGGTTAGTGTCAAAACGTCCGCAACTCCGCCACGATCCCAACGCAACAAACGGCGTCCAAATCCGAGTCAAAACGAAGAAGATATCAGTGATTTTCTATTTGAAAATTTTAAATATACAAAATTAACACATTTAATCCTCACCAAACCGGGATCGCCACGTCAGCATGTCCCCTGGCCCCTTTTCTCCCGCTCGCGCCCCCTTTCCTCCTTTGCTACAGTGAACGACGTGAATGAACCCATATACACCGAAACTTTGACCAAGTCTTCCTCCCCACTCCGACATCGATACTGGCCAAGACCGCCACCAACGCAACCCCTGACTCACGCCACACCTACCAGTGCCGAGCATGCTCCCTCCGATGACCTCCTTCGCCGCCGGTGGTGCCATGAACGGAAGTCCTTTTTCGGGTTTAAACGAGAAATTCCGGCGATTCCCTTGCTTAAAAATCAAACGAACACCACCATTAGCTTCCTGACGCCGAGCTCCACCAAACCCAGATCCCCGAATCCTTGATTGAAGCCGAAATCAAAAAGCCCCAATTTTACACTTAGGGTTACGAAAACAGCTACCTTTGACCGCGATTTCCGGCGAAACCGCTCATTGCATGTTGAAACAAATTGTAGATCTGAACTCTACTCGTCGAGATCTTCGATTTGATATATAATACGATCGGTTTTGACAAGATTTGAATTTCAAGCTTGAATTTTATTTTGGAAAAATGATTTTTGATTTATCTCAGCCATTAAAGTTGGATTTTGGAGGTGAAAGGTATATGCAAATGAAAATGGCTGATGTGGAAGGAGAGTGGCTTATATATATATAGTTATATATGGTCCAAACTGATTAACACATACACGGTTATTGCATATCAGATTTTAACGTATATTTCACATTACCGGGCCCACATACTGACCCCGAAAATCCGGAAAAATATTTTTGGTTATGTTTTGACGATACGGTTCCAACGAAACTGATTTCGTCGAACTCTGAGGCCATTTGAAAAATGGCTATTTTACAGGCCCTTATATTTTCTGCAGCGACTATTCTGAATATTCATTTGATCATAACTTTTGATTTTCATTACGGAAATTCGATTTTTCGGATTCGTTGGAAAGATATTATCAAACAGATTTAAATATTTCTTGTTTCGCTAAAATCCGATTTATTTTGAATCCTGCGCAGTCGGTTGAACTTTGAATTTAAATTTTCAAACTGCCGCGCCATTTCAGGCTCGTTATATAATTAAAATAAATTTATTTGTTTTTACTTCGATTATAATAATTTTTCCGTCGTTATTAATTAAAATAAATTACTTTAAATATTCAAATTCTATAAATTGACTAAATTGGCATTTTCAAATTGGTTCGGAATTTCAGGTCGTTACAGTAATTGTTTCGAGCATTTATGAATATGTTAGAAGTTTGTGTATGTAATTTTATTTTGCTTAGATTTTAAGATTGTGTTTTTAGTTATTACATTGTCATATTAGTTTTCAGCAATGGATTATCGCATAATACATATTGATAATGGTAATATATACATATACACAAACACACACACACACACACACACACACACACATATATATATATATATATATATATATATATATATAGCCATATCAGAAGGGGAATAGCGACGGATTACCAACAAAAAAAGTGAGGTTAAGTTTACCCCAATTTAATTTTCGTCGCTAATCCCTTGGCAATTAGTAAGGGTTTACCAACGCCTTTTATAAATAATAATTTATTATAAATTACTTATCCGTCGGTAAACAGTCGGTAAATAAATTAAAATTAAATTAATAAATAAAATTATATTTTTATTATAAAAATAGTAAAATGACGGAAAACTGTCGGAAAACTCATGCTATATTCCGTCGCAAAATCTGACACAAATACCGTCATGGTTTTTACCAACAAAATCATTTTGTTGGAAATCCGTCGCTAATGCCTGTTTAGCGATGGATTAGAAGTGGATTTTGCCGTCGCTAATTGCGATTTTTCTTGTAGTGTTTGCAAAAAATTTCATGTAACTCATAATTATTAAACGCATATTACACATTTAAAAATAAATGATCAATTAAATATAAATAAGTTGAATTAAAAATCATGAATTAAATTACCTTGAAGTGCTCTTCTCAAATATCTTATTCGTAGCTAGCTGCAAACTTATACTTCATTCACCCATCGTTCATACCTAAATGTAGATAGCACACATTAAAAAAATCATGTTGATTCGATCCTTTCATATGGCGAAGATTCCCTCGAAAACTTTTACAAAGTAATTGAATTTATATAGTAGTGATTTAGTTATTAATGATTAATTATTAAATATTAGTGACATATGATTAATATAATATTATTAATGTTCAATAAATATTAGTAGCATACGATTAATATAATAAATATTATTAGTAATGTAATATTACAGTTAGTAATTAGTAGCGTATGACTAATATATATAATATTATTAATGATAAATTATTAAATACAAATAAATAATAAATATTAATTTTAAGAAAGTATTATGATTATTAATTATTTATTATTGAAAATTTACATCAGACATTCATTATAACGATTACAACAGACATATTTTGGCCGTTGTAAAATTGGCACTTTTTGCAACGGTCATTTTTTGCCCGTTGTGAAATTGACATCTATTACAACGGGCCAGAAAGAACCGTTGTAATAGAGTCCTATTACAAAGGGCTTTTATTGCCCGTTGTAAAAAGGATGTTGTATAGGGCATCTATTACAACGGATCGGACCTTATTTGACCGTTGTAATAGCCCTCTATTACAATAGGCAACCAATGCTCATTGTAAAATGAGGTTGTAATAGACTGTTTTTGTTGTAGTGTATGTTAGAAAAATATGTGCTTATTTTCCAAATTAAAATTTCAAAAAAATTCTATAAAATATTTCAGGACAACGCGTACAGAAACTGAACGATTATTCTAAATCAATATTTAATTATAATTTATGTTCGAACCCTGATCGTTTTTCAGCATTAGATTGCAAATAATTTACTATTTTCCCAAAATGAATATTGTTTTAAATAAATTAATTTAAATCAAAATATTATGGTATTAAAATTTATATTAAACCAAAACAAATTTAAATACTTAATCAATCTTTATAAAATGTATACATATAACATTTTGAATCATAATATTATAATAGATTTGTAAAGTCTTATATATTACATAACATAACATCCTTTAAAATAATTCAAATTTGTTTAATAAAATTTCATATTTAAATATAATCTTAAAATAGGTTTTTATTACAAACATCATATTTATAAAATAAAATATTTATCAAACCCAAAATATAAAAAGATTTTTGAATCAATATTCTTATTAGTTCAATTTATATTCAAAAATCCGAATAAATTATATATAAAAAATGTAGAAAATTTTAGATCATTACAAGTAGACTCGAAAGTAGTACTCATTAAATAATATAAAAGAGACTTAGGTGATCGATTATTGAAGAGAAATAAGCTTTGAATTTTGAAAATGTCGGATGTGCGTCAAAACTACCACCATCATGCATGTATACTTGAATATAACGCAAATCAGTAAATAAGTAAAAAAGATAAAAAAGGAAACAATTATATATGTTGAGAAATTACCTTTTGTTTGTCAATAGTGCTTAAACACTAAAAAAAAGATAAAGAAAAAAAATAGATGGAACCCAAAATGCAGCTCAAAACATACTTGAACAACTTTAATGAACGTGGAGAATTTATGCCAGCAAATATAGATTTAACTCGCACACATACAAAGAATGGCCAAAGAATTGCAGTGAGGGGATCTAGTTAGCACCAAAATAACAAAGCTGAAGAAAAAATGTACATATGTTCTTTACAAAAAAATCATCTAATAGTTATGTCGTAACACTTCCATTATTAGAAATATATAAAGGCATAACTAGTTAATAACAAAATTATATGGAAGGTGTAAACTTATTGAAAATTCTAATATGTAGTGAACAAACACAAGGAAGCGAACATCTCTTATTCATTTATTCATACATGTCACATAGGTCATTATCATAAAGGACTTATTTAGCACATACTTTAAAAGCAAACATTGATGAATGAAATATAACGTTTTGTTGGATCTAATTAGCATAATGCAAAGAAGACCTATAGAATATATCCAAAGGTTCTAAATTTCGAGTGTTAACTATTCAATAATTCTCCATTATGATTTACCAATCAGAATTGAATGAACTGTTAATTTTACAGCTAACAAAAAAATATAGCATACGTGATAAATGGACTAAAATTAATTTAGACATTCAACTAGAAGAAGAATATTGGTAAATTAAAAATTAAGAATTTACGCATCTGAATAACAATAGTATTAGATATATATCAGCTCTTAAAATAATGTAAACCATAGACGATAGAGACTAAATTGGCATAGTTGACCAGTCCGAAGATACAAATTCTTCGTTGTCGTTGGAGGAGAAATTTTTCGTACATGTTCTGAATCACTATAATTCATGTTTATAGCAGAATATCATACACAATTACAAAGTAAATTATTGTAGGAATGAAAATGTAGAGTGATTTAACGTAGAAATAGAAAAAGACCCTTCATTAATGTTTTCTATTCTGCCAGTCACAATGTCATAGTAGAAAATTATGCCGAATCTTCAACTTTAGGTTAAATTTGAAATCATGTTCAAGAAACTAGAAGTTGAAACTGAAATCATGCTCAAACAACTAGAAGTGGAAATTAAATCAAATGAAGAACTCGTTAAATTATAGAATTATATAGAATTTTAATAATCAGATCTTTATCTAGAAATCAGATCCAACATAATAATATCTAGAAGATGGAGCATACAAAGAAACAGTATTAACGGGATTTATCAAATGATTAGAAACAATTGTGATATGTAGGCGATGGGAAGGAAGATGAAGGAGGACATGTCAATAGATTTGGCTGTTCGGGTAGTTTTTCATACGTAGAGTGCAGAAGATTAGGAACGAGAAGGAAGGGTACGACGGAGGAAGGAATAAAATTCCGAATGAAGCATTGAATGGCACGAGAGAAAGGCCAACAACGTTTAGATCTATGGATCGTCTATATGGAAGCATTATGGTGTCTTCGATAAGATGAAACTGAAAGGTCACTGAGAGATATTGAGCTTTCACATAATATAATAGATTACTTTTAATATCAAGCGAAATCGATAAGTATATATAGTATCAATTTTACAATATATTTAATATTAATAAAAAGGAAATAGATTTAAAAACTAATTAGTAATTAATGAAATTTGTAATGTATCGATATTCTCACACATCTGAAAATTTTTAAGTTCTAGATTAAAAGTCATTAAAATTTGACGCATGTTGTGAACCTTGTAGTTAAGGAAAATCATGCATAAATCTAATAATGAATAGTGAAGATGAAAACAATGACTTTTATGAAAATATTTTCTTGGTTTAAATATTCAAGTGTTAATGCTTTAATTTGGAATGATATTTTTGGAATTCTTGATATTAGTTAAAAATTTAGAACACTCTAAAGTAGATCAAATAGAAGATACTCCATAAACAAGTAAAAATAAGTAAACACTTGTTGAATCATTTCAAAATATCAATAGTCCTTAAAACCCATGTTTTATGAATGAAGTTCATAAACTCCTAAAAGGAAGGCGAATGGCGAATATCCTATTACTATAGAAGATATTAATAGAGTACATGAAAAATTTGCCATAAGGACAAAGTTAAGTGCAAAGTATGAAATTATAGAGGGTCCCTGAATTCCTCTCATTACACTAAAATTTGTCCTTGAGACTAAAATTTTAGGCTTTTGTCCTTGTGGCTAAATTTTTGGTTGACTTTTGTAACAACCCGGAAAATCTGGGCCAGTTTAAAATTTTTATTTTGGCAATTTTAGCGAATTTAGATTATTTAAAATGAATTATTTTAAATAATATCGACGAGAAATTTATTTTGAATATAATTCGAACGTATATATTTATACGCGTCGTCGTTAGAATATAAATAATTATATATAATTATAAATAGAATTGAAAATGGCGCGGTAGTTCGAAAATTCGATTTCTAATTTCAAATGAATATACAGAATTCGTTATAAGTCAGAATTGAACGAAACAAGAAATATTTGAATCTGATGAAGAATATCTTTCTAACAAAGTTAACAAACTGAGATTTCACTTTAGAAATGATAAGATATGTCCAGTTAAAAATTAGAAATAGTCGCTGTGGAATTTATATATATTTTTATATATATAAGGCCCTTAAAAATAGCAATTTTGCAAACGACCTCGGATTTCGACGAAACCAGTTTTGTTGGGTCCGTGATGTAAAGTTATTGCTAGGTTTTAAATTTCATAATTTTCTGAATCAATATGTGAGCGTAGCAAAGGAAAACGCGTTTGACCAGTTTCAGTTGATTTTAATCGACTGGAAATTGGCCATTTTTCTAACGGTCTCAGAATTCAACGAAACTAGTTTTGTTAGGACCGTATCGTCAATACGAAGCTAGAAAATATTTTTCTGCCATTTTTAGAATTCGTATGTGGCCCCGGTAATTTGAAATGTACGTTTAAAATTCAATATAGTGATTTAAATGTAAATTAAAAGGAAACTGATCGAAACAGTCGATTCAGCTTGCGGTACATATCCCATTGTGTTCGGAATGGGGGTGAAACGCTATGGGCGACAGGCGGTGGGCCTCGTTTCGAGGTCGTATGTAAAAGTCAACACTTAGAAATTAAATAATATAAAATAAATTAATTAAATAATATTAAAACCTTTAACTTCTCCCTATAACCTTTGGCCCCCCCCCCCTTTTCTTCGATTTTCTGAATCGAATCAGCAAGAATAAAAAAAAAAAAAAAAAAAAAAAAAGAGGGACGACGACGAAGGGGATCGGAGCCTCCGCCACCTCGCAGCCGACCTCCAGCCTCCGCCCAGACCCTACCGCCTCCTTCTTCTTCTCTATCCTCTCGCTCCACCTCCTCTGACCTAAAACCGCCGCTCCGGGGGACTTCGAAAAAACGCGCCACTACTGGCGTTGGCGGGGCACGAGGGCGAAGGAGGTGATGACCTCCGATGGTGGTCCGATCAGCCTAGGGCGGCGCGGTTGACGGGGAAACCAAATCGACCATGGTTTCAGCCTCCTTCCTCCACATCGACAGTATGTCTTTTTATTATTTTTATTTTTATTTAAAAACTGTAGGTTTTTTTCTTTAGAATAAAAACAGAAATTTTTAAAGGAATTAAAACAGAAATTTTTAAAGGAATTAAAAACAGAAATTTTTAAAGGAAGTAAAAACAGAAATTTTTAAAGGAAGTAAAAACAGAAATTTTTAAAGGAAGTAAAAACAGAAATTTTTAAAGGAAGTAAAAACAGAAATTTTTATAAAGAATTTTAAAAACAGAATTTTTTTGTAAAGAATATAAAAGCAGTTTTTTTTAAAAGGATATAAAAACAGTTTTTTTAAAAGGTATTGAAAACTGATTTTTTTTAAAGATTTGAAAAGAAAAATCAGATTTTTATATTGTCAAAAGAAAAATATAATCTTTTATATTGTCGAAATAAAAATTCGATTTTTATATATTGAACTTTGAACTAAAAATTCGATTTTTATATATTGAACTTTGAACTAAAAATTCGATTTTTATATATTGAACTTTGAAATAAAAATTCGATTTTTATATATTGAACATCGAAGTAAAAATTCGATTTTTATATATGGAATAGCGTAGTAAAAATGTGATTTTTACGTGTGTAGTGAAAGCAGCAACGAAGGTGACAAAAAGGCGAAACGACGAAGACTTCTGCAAAAGAAGAGCCGTGGAGCTAGGATAGCTATACGTGAGAATTTCTCACCTTTCAATTTTATTTCTAGTTATATATATATACTAGGATGCAGACGGTGCTTAGTAGCACCCGACACAATCGTCCACAGACCATGGACTTGTTTGTTTGGCTGTTTGGTTATTGATTGTGATATTGGTTTGAATGTGGTTTGTGGTGTGAAAAATCGAATCGATAAATTGGTTAGGATTAGACGTACGCCGTTATAAGGCGAAGGAGTAAGGCTAGGTTAGACTCTTACTCCAAATTTTGTGGTTTGCATAATGAAATTGATTTGATTGATGTGTGAATGGCGTGGGCCTTCACTAGACCGGGGATAAGGCTAGGCCTTGTCCCGTTTCTAGTATCGTGCCGTTATGCCACCGAAATTTTCTAAAATATGTTAGAAAAAAAAATAAAAATATCATTTTATTTAAAGAATGAACTGAATAGAAATTCATATGTTGGAATAAAATGTTCTATCGTTAAAAATATAATTTTTAACGTGAAGTGAATAAAATAGAATATTCATTTACAAACCAGACGGTTTGTTTATGTACACCTATTTGAATGACATTGATTGGGTCGATAAATTTTGCACATCGCCTAACTGCACAAATAAAATCTGTGTTTGATTGTTTGAAACCCCACACGGGTATTGGGATGAAATTTGAAGTTCACTCATCCTGATTGATTAAATATGTCGATCGATTGATTGACAAGCTGCTATAAGCGTTAAATGTCTATATTTGATGCTTATACAGTGTAGTGCACTTTGGTTGATGGTTGATTATTCATCGTTGTTGATATATACATGTGTTGTAGAAAATCCATATAATTAACATTATATGGTAATTGATTGGGCCTCATTCCAGTTTCGAAAAAAAAAAAGAAATATTTGAAATAGAAATATTTGAAGTAGAAATATTTGAAATAGAATATTTGAAAATAGAAATATGTGAAGCCGTGAGGATTAGATTGACGCCATTTTGACGTGAACGATATTTATATCGATTTTATTCATTTTAAAATGAATATTGAAACGTGATTTCGAAATCGAATATTTTGAAATGAAATGAATTGAAAACGATTTCGAAATGAATTGAATTGAAAACGATTTCGAAATGAATTGAATTGAAAACAATTTCGAAATGAAATGAATTGAAAACGATTTCGAAATGAATTGAATTGAAAACGATTTCGAAATGAATTGAATTGAAAACGATTTCGAAATGAATTGAATTGAAAACGATTTCGAAATGAATTGAATTGAAAACGATTTCGAAATGAATTGAATTGAAAACGATTTCGAAATGAATTGAATTGAAAACGATTTCGAAATGAATTGAATTGAAAACGATTTCGAAATGAATTGAATTGAAAACGATTTCGAAATGAATTGAATTGAAAACGATTTCGAAATGAAATGAATTGAAATGAATTCAAATTGAATTGAAATTTGAATTGAATAGAAATGAATTTTGAAACGAATTTATAAAGAAGAATTCAACTTTGATTTGAATTGAAAAGGAAGTTGAAATTGCTTTTGAAACGAATTTAAAACTATTTATATAATTCGTTTTGAATAGAAATCGACGAAATATATATTATATATATTATATATATAATATAATGGCCTGAATAGAACGCGCCGCGCCGCGGCAGTTCGCGAATTTCGACCATTGATTTCAAACGGACATTACGGGAGATCCGACCGTCGGATTCTCCTAAAACCGGAACCGTTGGGTTCGTATCGAAAAGAGCTTTCTAACGAATATTAGAAATGAGAAATCTAACGGTTGGATTTGGAATTATGTCCAAATCAAATTCGAAAAAGGTCGCTATAAGTGCAGTTCGATGGCCATTGATGGAAATCGACTGTACGAGCCTTGATAAAATTATTAAAAATAGTAATAATTTGTGTAAAATCATAAGAAATGATTTGTGAAGATTTGGGATGAAAAACTCCATATTTGAAAAGATAAAAATAGATTTTTATCGAAATGAACTAGTTTTGAACTAGAATTATAATTCTATTTATTTTTAAATAAATAAATTGAATTCGAAAAGGGTTTTAAAAGTAACCAAAATTCCAATGATTGCATTGGAGTGGATTTGAATCGAAATTGTCTTCGGAATATTTCGATGTTGGAATTCGTGATTACAGGTGTTGTTATGGAAATTTGAAAGATATATATATATATCGTTATTTCCAATACGACATTTGTTAGTCGTAGAATTCGATATTGAATATAAGCCGATATATTTTCTATTCAGAGCCTTGTATTGAATATCGAATGTGATTTGGGTTTGTCGTGAATGGTGTCTTCACTAACACTGTTCTTGAACCCAGCTGAGAAAAGATTAAATCTTTTTATTTAGATTTAATGAAGTGTACCAATTAAATGATATTTAATTGGAATTGAATTGATATTGATTTTTGGGTTTATCGTGAACAGTGTTTTAAATAACACTTGTTCTTTAACCCGATAATTAATGAATGTGATTTGGGTTTGTCGTGAATGGTGTCTTCACTAACACTGTTCTTGAACCCAGCTGACAAAAGATTAAATCTTTTTATTTAGATTTAATGAAGTGTACCAATTAAATGATATTTAATTGGAATTGAATTGATATTGATTTTTGGGTTTATCGTGAACAGTGTTTTAAATAACACTTGTTCTTTAACCCGATAATTAATGAATGTGATTTGGGTTTGTCGTGAATGGTGTCTTCACTAACACTGTTCTTGAACCCAGCTGACAAAAGATTAAATCTTTTGATTTAGATTTAATGAAGTGTACCAATTAAATGATATTTAATTGGAATTGAATGGATATTGATTTTTGGGTTTATCGTGAACAGTGTTTTAAATAACACTTGTTCTTTAACCCGATAATTAATGGGATGTGACTTTGGGTTTATCGTGAACCGTGTTTTAAATGACACTGATTCTTTAACCCAGTCACAGATTAAAACTAAGTGGAGTTTTAATGAATCTTTAATTAGATTGAAAAGATCGAGAATGGAGTATCACCAGTTTTGCTCCAGGCGATAGTTAAATCTTTAATTAGATTTGAACGTGAAATTTAGAAACTAACTGTCGGTTAGCTAAGTAGAATGGTTTTCTGGATATTGATCTGATGTTGGTTTCGGCCTTCGGGGTTAATATTTGGGAAATTATTCTCTTGATTAATTTACGGTTAGTGACTGATGAATTGGAATGAGGCGTATGTTGTGTTTGTGTAACACTTATTTAAGATATACGCGAGTTATTCGGAAAGACCGGGTTTATCCCATTCTGAATAACTGATGCGACGATAAGTCGAAGATGAAGACGATGGTTGAAGACCGGAGGTCTTCACGTCGTTTGGGGGATAACTGATGATCTTGATTGGGCTGTACACCCAAGAAGATGGAAACAGTTAGTGATCGTCCAGACGTACTTGGAGATCGATGGATATGCGGGGTACTAGGTGCCTCCGGTTTCGTTCAGACCCAGAACGGACTTGTAAATGGACTGTGTGTCTGACATCGGATTTCATTCTGTGTGACTGATATCGGTTGCATAGGATGGTTTGCCTGTGTGGCATGCTAAGATGCAAAGGATCAAGGCTTCTGTTGAAAAGCAAAGTCTTGTGGTGATGATCAAAGCAAGGCCTTTGTGGCGTAGCTTTGTGTAACGTTTGATTCGCGAGTTTCACACCCGGTATGAATCAAAAACGGGAGACGGACCTCAGGGGGGACATGCGTTTTCTTTCTAGCTAGAAGTGGCGTCAGTGGTTTTACACGCCCTGACGAGTTTGACTTATGTGGTTGTTGCTGTTGCGAGGCGCCTCGGATTGATCGGTCGTTCTCGAACCGATGGAGTCATTTAGTTGGCTCATTTACGCCCCAAAGGGCGGAGAAACGCATTGTTCAGGCATTATAATCCACTTCGTGTGGACCGGCCCTGACGATCCAAGGTACGGTTGCGGCTGTGCCTGAGGGGCGGGCTAGAGCGTCTCGAATCGGTTGAGGACTATCTTTTGCCTCGGTTCATAGACGGAAATCCAATTTCCAAATACGTAACTTTGCGGTTTTATTTGTAAACCTATATATGGCGACATAGTGGCATGGGACGCTCATGTCGCCTATGATTGATACTTATGATTTGAAGTTGTTTTATACACTATGCACTTATAATAGTATCAAATGATTTGTTTTAAACGTATCAAGCATTCTTTAGCTGTTATAAGGGAAAACCCTATCCCCCGGCTTGCGATTGCATTGTGTGATAGGACCTGGGTCTTATAACAGCTTCATTTTTCTTTATTTAGCATTGCGCTGTTTGTTTTATGCACTGGTATTCTTGGGAGGAAACCCGTTCCGTGTTATACGGCGTGGTCCCTTGATTTACCTGATTTAAAATAAAGATTAATAACTGTTTTAGTTCTCACACCAGTCACATGACTGACCTGGAGTTTATTGTTTTAACCTAAACTCTGGGTGCCCTTATTTTGACACGGGCAGCTAGTAGTTTTGGTTTTTGCAGATTTATATTCACAGGATCCTGGTTTACAGCTGGAACGATATCCGGGAAGCTTTGTATCCGTATATCTCATTCTAGTTGTGTATTGTATTATTTTCCGCTGCTATGTATTTAAATGTAATTTAAATCTCTGATATTTCTGTGTAATATTCTTTTATACTCTGTATATTCTTGTAATCTGATGCATTGTTGTAATATACAATGAAATGTTCTTCTGTATGCGTTCTGTTTGTCGTGTTCTCAAACGATAGGGCGTTTCGAACGGTCTGGGTCGGTTTAGCGACTGGTTCGGACCGAGCGAGATTCTTTGCCGTCACAGTTGGTATCAGAGCTTTGGTTTACAAAGCTAGAGAACAAGACACATTAGAAACATACGAAAGAATTCGTCAGATATTGGATTAGCAATATCCAATGAGAATGACTCGTTAGAGATAGGATCAGTAGTATCCTAGAACGAGTGTGAAGGGTATATTTTTCAAATGAAAACAATTTTTGTTTTGAAAATCTAAATCACTTATTCGTATTTGATTATTTATTTATATTGATTAGGACAGTCCAGTATATAAAGATTTTGCATATACGCCTTGCAAACGTGTATTTGAAGTTTTAATATACTGGATAGATATAGAATTACACTCTAATCGCCTGGAGATGATTTTGATGATGGAGCTCCATCATTAGAATTTATGTTCGAGTGACGAAAGTGGGCTTTCTATATATTTCCTATGGACTGGTGTGAGAACCAAAATTAGATAGGGCCTATTGTTGTGAATTGGCATCAAAAACAAGATTTTCAGTATGTATCAAAATTATGAATTTGAAACTCTAATTCACTAATTGATTGATGTTTGTGTTGTTTGTTTATTTGTTTGCTAATTTTTAGCCAATTAGCCTAATTGAATCAAATATTGAACTATATTGAAAATTGGTCGCATTTGCTTGCATATACATATATATCTTTGAACAGGTCATAGCAAGGAGGCTAGAGCAGAGAATAAAATTTGTTTGCCCGACAAATAGGTACATGTTTACTACATAATTTCCTGTTTTGTTTGGGTGATGATGATTTTGTGAGCCTATTGGCTAGCCGCTTGGCTTTTTCTTTTTCTTTTTGAGATCTGAAGGACCGGGGAAGCTATTTGAAATTCCCCGATGCTCCCATTGCAGGGGAGGTTATGGCGAAATTTTTCGAAAATTTAGGGTGTTAGCCAAATTTTTGAAATTTTGAAAATTCTCAGAAACTAAAGAGTTGGAGAATGGAAGCCAGATCGAGCGTAGAGTTGAATGGTCAAACCACTTTCGACTTTGTTCCTTTTCGGGGACGAAAAGTTTTAAGTGGGGGAGATTGTAACAACCCGGAAAATCTGGGCCAGTTTAAAATTTTTATTTTGGCAATTTTAGCGAATTTAGATTATTTAAAATGAATTATTTTAAATAATATCGACGAGAAATTTATTTTGAATATAATTCGAACGTATATATTTATACGCGTCGTCGTTAGAATATAAATAATTATATATAATTATAAATAGAATTGAAAATGGCGCGGTAGTTCGAAAATTCGATTTCTAATTTCAAATGAATATACAGAATTCGTTATAAGTCAGAATTGAACGAAACAAGAAATATTTGAATCTGATGAAGAATATCTTTCTAACAAAGTTAACAAACTGAGATTTCACTTTAGAAATGATAAGATATGTCCAGTTAAAAATTAGAAATAGTCGCTGTGGAATTTATATATATTTTTATATATATAAGGCCCTTAAAAATAGCAATTTTGCAAACGACCTCGGATTTCGACGAAACCAGTTTTGTTGGGTCCGTGATGTAAAGTTATTGCTAGGTTTTAAATTTCATAATTTTCTGAATCAATATGTGAGCGTAGCAAAGGAAAACGCGTTTGACCAGTTTCAGTTGATTTTAATCGACTGGAAATTGGCCATTTTTCTAACGGTCTCAGAATTCAACGAAACTAGTTTTGTTAGGACCGTATCGTCAATACGAAGCTAGAAAATATTTTTCTGCCATTTTTAGAATTCGTATGTGGCCCCGGTAATTTGAAATGTACGTTTAAAATTCAATATAGTGATTTAAATGTAAATTAAAAGGAAACTGATCGAAACAGTCGATTCAGCTTGCGGTACATATCCCATTGTGTTCGGAATGGGGGTGAAACGCTATGGGCGACAGGCGGTGGGCCTCGTTTCGAGGTCGTATGTAAAAGTCAACACTTAGAAATTAAATAATATAAAATAAATTAATTAAATAATATTAAAACCTTTAACTTCTCCCTATAACCTTTGGCCCCCCCCCCTTTTCTTCGATTTTCTGAATCGAATCAGCAAGAATAAAAAAAAAAAAAAAAAAAAAAAAAAGAGGGACGACGACGAAGGGGATCGGAGCCTCCGCCACCTCGCAGCCGACCTCCAGCCTCCGCCCAGACCCTACCGCCTCCTTCTTCTTCTCTATCCTCTCGCTCCACCTCCTCTGACCTAAAACCGCCGCTCCGGGGGACTTCGAAAAAACGCGCCACTACTGGCGTTGGCGGGGCACGAGGGCGAAGGAGGTGATGACCTCCGATGGTGGTCCGATCAGCCTAGGGCGGCGCGGTTGACGGGGAAACCAAATCGACCATGGTTTCAGCCTCCTTCCTCCACATCGACAGTATGTCTTTTTATTATTTTTATTTTTATTTAAAAACTGTAGGTTTTTTTCTTTAGAATAAAAACAGAAATTTTTAAAGGAATTAAAACAGAAATTTTTAAAGGAATTAAAAACAGAAATTTTTAAAGGAAGTAAAAACAGAAATTTTTAAAGGAAGTAAAAACAGAAATTTTTAAAGGAAGTAAAAACAGAAATTTTTAAAGGAAGTAAAAACAGAAATTTTTAAAGGAAGTAAAAACAGAAATTTTTATAAAGAATTTTAAAAACAGAATTTTTTTGTAAAGAATATAAAAGCAGTTTTTTTTAAAAGGATATAAAAACAGTTTTTTTAAAAGGTATTGAAAACTGATTTTTTTTAAAGATTTGAAAAGAAAAATCAGATTTTTATATTGTCAAAAGAAAAATATAATCTTTTATATTGTCGAAATAAAAATTCGATTTTTATATATTGAACTTTGAACTAAAAATTCGATTTTTATATATTGAACTTTGAACTAAAAATTCGATTTTTATATATTGAACTTTGAAATAAAAATTCGATTTTTATATATTGAACATCGAAGTAAAAATTCGATTTTTATATATGGAATAGCGTAGTAAAAATGTGATTTTTACGTGTGTAGTGAAAGCAGCAACGAAGGTGACAAAAAGGCGAAACGACGAAGACTTCTGCAAAAGAAGAGCCGTGGAGCTAGGATAGCTATACGTGAGAATTTCTCACCTTTCAATTTTATTTCTAGTTATATATATATACTAGGATGCAGACGGTGCTTAGTAGCACCCGACACAATCGTCCACAGACCATGGACTTGTTTGTTTGGCTGTTTGGTTATTGATTGTGATATTGGTTTGAATGTGGTTTGTGGTGTGAAAAATCGAATCGATAAATTGGTTAGGATTAGACGTACGCCGTTATAAGGCGAAGGAGTAAGGCTAGGTTAGACTCTTACTCCAAATTTTGTGGTTTGCATAATGAAATTGATTTGATTGATGTGTGAATGGCGTGGGCCTTCACTAGACCGGGGATAAGGCTAGGCCTTGTCCCGTTTCTAGTATCGTGCCGTTATGCCACCGAAATTTTCTAAAATATGTTAGAAAAAAAAATAAAAATATCATTTTATTTAAAGAATGAACTGAATAGAAATTCATATGTTGGAATAAAATGTTCTATCGTTAAAAATATAATTTTTAACGTGAAGTGAATAAAATAGAATATTCATTTACAAACCAGACGGTTTGTTTATGTACACCTATTTGAATGACATTGATTGGGTCGATAAATTTTGCACATCGCCTAACTGCACAAATAAAATCTGTGTTTGATTGTTTGAAACCCCACACGGGTATTGGGATGAAATTTGAAGTTCACTCATCCTGATTGATTAAATATGTCGATCGATTGATTGACAAGCTGCTATAAGCGTTAAATGTCTATATTTGATGCTTATACAGTGTAGTGCACTTTGGTTGATGGTTGATTATTCATCGTTGTTGATATATACATGTGTTGTAGAAAATCCATATAATTAACATTATATGGTAATTGATTGGGCCTCATTCCAGTTTCGAAAAAAAAAAAGAAATATTTGAAATAGAAATATTTGAAGTAGAAATATTTGAAATAGAATATTTGAAAATAGAAATATGTGAAGCCGTGAGGATTAGATTGACGCCATTTTGACGTGAACGATATTTATATCGATTTTATTCATTTTAAAATGAATATTGAAACGTGATTTCGAAATCGAATATTTTGAAATGAAATGAATTGAAAACGATTTCGAAATGAATTGAATTGAAAACGATTTCGAAATGAATTGAATTGAAAACAATTTCGAAATGAAATGAATTGAAAACGATTTCGAAATGAATTGAATTGAAAACGATTTCGAAATGAATTGAATTGAAAACGATTTCGAAATGAATTGAATTGAAAACGATTTCGAAATGAATTGAATTGAAAACGATTTCGAAATGAATTGAATTGAAAACGATTTCGAAATGAATTGAATTGAAAACGATTTCGAAATGAATTGAATTGAAAACGATTTCGAAATGAATTGAATTGAAAACGATTTCGAAATGAATTGAATTGAAAACGATTTCGAAATGAAATGAATTGAAATGAATTCAAATTGAATTGAAATTTGAATTGAATAGAAATGAATTTTGAAACGAATTTATAAAGAAGAATTCAACTTTGATTTGAATTGAAAAGGAAGTTGAAATTGCTTTTGAAACGAATTTAAAACTATTTATATAATTCGTTTTGAATAGAAATCGACGAAATATATATTATATATATTATATATATAATATAATGGCCTGAATAGAACGCGCCGCGCCGCGGCAGTTCGCGAATTTCGACCATTGATTTCAAACGGACATTACGGGAGATCCGACCGTCGGATTCTCCTAAAACCGGAACCGTTGGGTTCGTATCGAAAAGAGCTTTCTAACGAATATTAGAAATGAGAAATCTAACGGTTGGATTTGGAATTATGTCCAAATCAAATTCGAAAAAGGTCGCTATAAGTGCAGTTCGATGGCCATTGATGGAAATCGACTGTACGAGCCTTGATAAAATTATTAAAAATAGTAATAATTTGTGTAAAATCATAAGAAATGATTTGTGAAGATTTGGGATGAAAAACTCCATATTTGAAAAGATAAAAATAGATTTTTATCGAAATGAACTAGTTTTGAACTAGAATTATAATTCTATTTATTTTTAAATAAATAAATTGAATTCGAAAAGGGTTTTAA
This sequence comes from Allium sativum, assembly GCA_030737875.1. Lineage (NCBI taxonomy): Eukaryota > Viridiplantae > Streptophyta > Magnoliopsida > Asparagales > Amaryllidaceae > Allium > Allium sativum. Next base: position 67,420,575 of record CM060922.1, read on the forward strand.
AAGTAACCAAAATTCCAATGATTGCATTGGAGTGGATTTGAATCGAAATTGTCTTCGGAATATTTCGATGTTGGAATTCGTGATTACAGGTGTTGTTATGGAAATTTGAAAGATATATATATATCGTTATTTCCAATACGACATTTGTTAGTCGTAGAATTCGATATTGAATATAAGCCGATATATTTTCTATTCAGAGCCTTGTATTGAATATCGAATGTGATTTGGGTTTGTCGTGAATGGTGTCTTCACTAACACTGTTCTTGAACCCAGCTGAGAAAAGATTAAATCTTTTTATTTAGATTTAATGAAGTGTACCAATTAAATGATATTTAATTGGAATTGAATTGATATTGATTTTTGGGTTTATCGTGAACAGTGTTTTAAATAACACTTGTTCTTTAACCCGATAATTAATGAATGTGATTTGGGTTTGTCGTGAATGGTGTCTTCACTAACACTGTTCTTGAACCCAGCTGACAAAAGATTAAATCTTTTTATTTAGATTTAATGAAGTGTACCAATTAAATGATATTTAATTGGAATTGAATTGATATTGATTTTTGGGTTTATCGTGAACAGTGTTTTAAATAACACTTGTTCTTTAACCCGATAATTAATGAATGTGATTTGGGTTTGTCGTGAATGGTGTCTTCACTAACACTGTTCTTGAACCCAGCTGACAAAAGATTAAATCTTTTGATTTAGATTTAATGAAGTGTACCAATTAAATGATATTTAATTGGAATTGAATGGATATTGATTTTTGGGTTTATCGTGAACAGTGTTTTAAATAACACTTGTTCTTTAACCCGATAATTAATGGGATGTGACTTTGGGTTTATCGTGAACCGTGTTTTAAATGACACTGATTCTTTAACCCAGTCACAGATTAAAACTAAGTGGAGTTTTAATGAATCTTTAATTAGATTGAAAAGATCGAGAATGGAGTATCACCAGTTTTGCTCCAGGCGATAGTTAAATCTTTAATTAGATTTGAACGTGAAATTTAGAAACTAACTGTCGGTTAGCTAAGTAGAATGGTTTTCTGGATATTGATCTGATGTTGGTTTCGGCCTTCGGGGTTAATATTTGGGAAATTATTCTCTTGATTAATTTACGGTTAGTGACTGATGAATTGGAATGAGGCGTATGTTGTGTTTGTGTAACACTTATTTAAGATATACGCGAGTTATTCGGAAAGACCGGGTTTATCCCATTCTGAATAACTGATGCGACGATAAGTCGAAGATGAAGACGATGGTTGAAGACCGGAGGTCTTCACGTCGTTTGGGGGATAACTGATGATCTTGATTGGGCTGTACACCCAAGAAGATGGAAACAGTTAGTGATCGTCCAGACGTACTTGGAGATCGATGGATATGCGGGGTACTAGGTGCCTCCGGTTTCGTTCAGACCCAGAACGGACTTGTAAATGGACTGTGTGTCTGACATCGGATTTCATTCTGTGTGACTGATATCGGTTGCATAGGATGGTTTGCCTGTGTGGCATGCTAAGATGCAAAGGATCAAGGCTTCTGTTGAAAAGCAAAGTCTTGTGGTGATGATCAAAGCAAGGCCTTTGTGGCGTAGCTTTGTGTAACGTTTGATTCGCGAGTTTCACACCCGGTATGAATCAAAAACGGGAGACGGACCTCAGGGGGGACATGCGTTTTCTTTCTAGCTAGAAGTGGCGTCAGTGGTTTTACACGCCCTGACGAGTTTGACTTATGTGGTTGTTGCTGTTGCGAGGCGCCTCGGATTGATCGGTCGTTCTCGAACCGATGGAGTCATTTAGTTGGCTCATTTACGCCCCAAAGGGCGGAGAAACGCATTGTTCAGGCATTATAATCCACTTCGTGTGGACCGGCCCTGACGATCCAAGGTACGGTTGCGGCTGTGCCTGAGGGGCGGGCTAGAGCGTCTCGAATCGGTTGAGGACTATCTTTTGCCTCGGTTCATAGACGGAAATCCAATTTCCAAATACGTAACTTTGCGGTTTTATTTGTAAACCTATATATGGCGACATAGTGGCATGGGACGCTCATGTCGCCTATGATTGATACTTATGATTTGAAGTTGTTTTATACACTATGCACTTATAATAGTATCAAATGATTTGTTTTAAACGTATCAAGCATTCTTTAGCTGTTATAAGGGAAAACCCTATCCCCCGGCTTGCGATTGCATTGTGTGATAGGACCTGGGTCTTATAACAGCTTCATTTTTCTTTATTTAGCATTGCGCTGTTTGTTTTATGCACTGGTATTCTTGGGAGGAAACCCGTTCCGTGTTATACGGCGTGGTCCCTTGATTTACCTGATTTAAAATAAAGATTAATAACTGTTTTAGTTCTCACACCAGTCACATGACTGACCTGGAGTTTATTGTTTTAACCTAAACTCTGGGTGCCCTTATTTTGACACGGGCAGCTAGTAGTTTTGGTTTTTGCAGATTTATATTCACAGGATCCTGGTTTACAGCTGGAACGATATCCGGGAAGCTTTGTATCCGTATATCTCATTCTAGTTGTGTATTGTATTATTTTCCGCTGCTATGTATTTAAATGTAATTTAAATCTCTGATATTTCTGTGTAATATTCTTTTATACTCTGTATATTCTTGTAATCTGATGCATTGTTGTAATATACAATGAAATGTTCTTCTGTATGCGTTCTGTTTGTCGTGTTCTCAAACGATAGGGCGTTTCGAACGGTCTGGGTCGGTTTAGCGACTGGTTCGGACCGAGCGAGATTCTTTGCCGTCACAACTTTGTCCTTGTGCCTAAAAAAATCACATAGGAAAATAGTATGAAGGACAAAATGAAAAAAAAACTAGCTGAAAGGACAAAAGGCCAAAAAAAAAAGCATAAGGACAAAGTTTAGTGTAAAGTATGAAATTATAGTGGGCCCCCGAATTCCTCCCTTTACACTAAAAATTGTCCTTGAGACCAAAATTTTAGGCTCTGGTCCTTATGGCTAAATTTTTGGTTGACTTTGTCTTTATGCCTAAAAATCCCAAAAAAATATCCATACTAATAATTATCAAATAAACCATTCTCAAATTAAATTTCTTGAACGTTGAAATTTTCATTCAAAATTAGGTATCATCATATCTTAGAAATGACTCATTAGCATAACACTTTAGACTGAAAATCATATCCAAAAAGAGTTAACCGCACTTGTATATAATGGTTTAGATATAAACGTTATCTAAGAGGAAACTAGTATTACCGCACAACGGTGAGAAAACCGACCGTTAAGGTGTTCAATATGAAATATAAAATTATTTGTTAAAATTTATTTTAAGTCAGACTTTAATGAAAATATTATATCGTTGTTTAAGAGAAAATGAATCAGACACAAACACATACATACATTTTTATTATATATCAAGTAAGATTAAACAGAAGATATATAACATACTACTTCAAACGTAACACAGATAACGATGTATATATACTTGCATCATAATATATGCAAACAAGATACGTTTTCAACGTAATATGCATACAGATAAATTCAAATAAAAAAGCAAAGAAAACCCAAAATATATTTCATATAACAAAATTTGATTACATAGTCAATTCATCACAAAACATGTACCACTTAAATAAGCGTAAATTGCTTTCATAACAAAGTAGAGAGTTTACATTTATAAAGGCAATCAAAAGTTCTTGGCCAACAGAAATGAACATGAACCTGAATTGGACAAAACAAGCATGCAAAATATCAAGTTCTAGATTTTCTTTCATTCTTTTTCCCAGTAACCTCACTCATGGAAATGAACTTGGACGCCAACTTGAGTAAAAAGGATTCTAAGAATTTGGTCAGAACAGATAGATGAAATGCAAGACATGAAGATTTGGCTTAACTAACTGTTATGAGAGCCTGCAAAATATGATATCAATATTGTAAGAAAGTACCACAGGGACTAATAATGGATGACTACAAAAAAAGAACCTTCCATATAACATTTTTTAATTATTAGTTATCAAACAGTAAGTTTAATTAACTTTGGTTTCATAATCAAGAACGAACATGTAAACGAGAACAAATGTTATTTATCTAGAAACTTACATGATAAAATATTTAGCGATGAGCACATCATATAGTTGGAATGTTTTGATATATAAGAAGTCAAAGGTGGTTAATCTACAATATCAAGTAAAATGTAAGCCTGATCTGCCACAATGCCAAGGTTCATTACAGGCACTGATCAACAGTTTGGTTCGATAATTTAGCACCATCAATAATATAGCCAAGGATCTTCTACTGGTTTGAGTATAAAATTAAATAACAGAAAATCTACAAGTTTCTATATAGTAAGTAGATTATCTACTGGTTTGAGTATAATCTCCATGAAATTCAATACGTGTTATTGATTTGATAACAACTACATATTAAGATAGTAGAAAACTGCTCTTGTGTATTATTGTGGGAAGCTTACAATTTAGACTAATAATATAACAAGAGAGGTCGCTATCGGCTTATATCAAAATGAGCTTTGTAATGCCTATTGGGCTTATTATATGGGCTTGCATCTGTTTTATGCCCAGTATCATATCATTGCTATATATACTATAGCACACGTTATGTATCATCTATCTAAAACAGTTCAGAATACAATTACATTATCTGTTCTCAATAATATTACAATTTACTTTTCTTATATGGTATCAGAGCAGTAAACTGCCAAACGGCATATATTGAAAACACATTTCTCTCGATCAAAGGGGGCTGTGATTTGGGTCTCCTCAGAGTTTATATTCATCATCGGAGAGCCACCCATCTCCGATCATAGAGATGCGTCTGTTCCTATCAGTGATTGTGCGTGCCAAGCCGGAACTCTCATTCACAGCGGCTACAACAATCTTTGCTCGTCATCAAAGATTCTTGATCTCATCCTTTGACTTCTTGATACAAGAGTGCTAGTTCTTGAATTCAAAAGAACACAAGAACCACCTCTGCACCGTTACTTACCCACTGTTTCATTGGCTACTATCACTCTTTCAAGCAAATAGCCTCGCCAAATACCTTTTTCACCATTTATTCATCATGACTGGAAATCAGAATCAATCCAGCAATGATCATTCGACAGCAAATTATGGAATAGGCAGCGCTGAACCCCCTGCTCCTCCTCTGACTCTCATCAAGCCGAAGAGCCAGGTTATCACTATTCCTCTCGACGAAGAGAACTTTCTGTTATGGAAATTCCAGATTGAGACAGCCTTGAGAGGTTACGACCTCCAAGATTATGTCAACGGAACAAAGTCTGTACCACCTGCAATGACAATCAACAAGGATGGACAAATGATTAGCAACCCAACGTATACTCACCATAAAAAACAAGACAGTTTACTGTCATCTTGGCTATTATCGTCTATCAACGCAAACTTACTCTCTCAAGTCATAGGGTGCACCACTTCACATGAGATATGGACTACAATATTGCAAATATTCAATTCACAATCAGCAGCAAGAATCATGCATTATAGAAGAGAGTTTCAGAATTCAAGAAAAGGAGATATGTCCATGAGAGAGTACATCTCTAAAGTTAAAACTCTATGCGATAAACTAAAAGCCGTGGGACATCAAATTTCTGATAGTGAACAGATCCTTACGTTAACGAATGGGTTAGATGAAGAATATGAATCTCTTGTTACTTTCATTGCCACACAATCTGTCCTACCAGAATTGCAATCAGTTTATTCGGCTTTGTTGGCACATGAAGGTAGGGTAGAGCAAAGAAAAGCTACCCAAAATGACTTTAGCATAAATTTTGCCTCAAGTTCAAGAAATCCCAACCAATCAAGAAACGTACCTGGTTTTGGTAGAGGTAACAACCAAGGTCAGAGAGGAAATGCAAACCAGAGAGGCAGAGGAAGAGGCAGATCCAGCAATACTCCAAGAATCAAATGTCAAATTTGTGACAAACCTGGACATGCAGCAAACAGGTGTTACTATAGGTTCAACACTGATATAAACAATTCACAGCAAAGCCAATTCAATCAAAGAAATGCAAATGTGAATCTTGCACAAGCCGGTCAGGTCAGGTCAAATGCAGACACTTCAACTATTGCTGGCAACAATGATGACTCAAATAAAGCAGAAGACATCAACAGCGAGGATTGGTTCCCAGATTCAGGTGCCACCAATCACATCACCAACAATTTGCAGAATTTAAATCTTGGTAACAAGAACTATTCAGGTAAGCAAGTCATTCACACTTGCAATGGTGAAACCATGAATATATCTCACACTGGAACAGGTTTTATTGAAGGTAAAAGAAAACTTTTACTGAATAATCTACTTAGAGTCCCTAATGTTAAGAAAAACCTAATCAGTGTGTCTCAATTCAATAGTGATAATAAGGTATATTTTGAGTTTCACCCCAATTACTGCCTTGTTAGAGACTCTCTAAGCAAAAACATATTGTTACAGGGTAGACTGGACAATGGATTGTACAGATTCTGCAGCGTGAATCCCAGATTGGAAAATGTTAACAATAGTTGGTGTTGTAATGCTAGTATTCAACTTCCTAATGTCACAAATAATACTGATTCTATTGAAGTTAATCCAATTTCCATTGATAGTGATTTTGACATCTGGCATTGTAAACTAGGACACCCTAGTCATGATATTACTACAAGAATATTGAATGAAAATAAAATTTCTTGTAAATACATACCTGTTTCCAGCATCTGTACACATTGCCAAATAGGCAAAAGCCATAAATTACCTTTCAACGGATCTGCCTCTGTTTATTCGAAACCACTTGAACTGATAACAGCAGACCTGTGGGGTCCTGCACCAATTCACTCAAGGCAAGGTCACAGGTATTACTTATCAATTGTAGATGCTTACACTAGATACACTTGGATTTTCTTTCTAAAGGCCAAGTCTGAAACTCACAATACTATGATACAGTTCATTAATTTCAGTGAAAAGCAGTTGAACTGTAGCACAAAAATTGTTCAAACAGATGGAGGCAGTGAGTTTTTCCCTTTAAAAGGCTATTTTAACAGCAAGGGAATAATTCATAGAACTACCTGCCCCTATACATCTGAAAAAAACGGCATTGTAGAAAGAAAACACAGGCATATTGTTGATACAGGGCTAACATTATTATCTAAGGCATCCATGCCTATGAAATACTGGAATGAGGCATTTGACACAGCTGTTTATTTGATAAATAAAATGCCAACTAAGGTATTGCAGTTCAAATGTCCTCATGAAATGCTACATGGAAAGAAACCTGATTATAGCACACTGAGGACATTTGGATGTATGTGTTTCCCATGCCTCAGACCATACAATATTCATAAACTTTCCCTTAGATCCAGCAAATGTACTTTTATAGGTTATGGCAATAGTCAAAAAGGTTACAAATGCATGGATGAGAAAGGGAAAGTCATAATGTCTAGACATGTTGTCTTTAATGAGTGTGTTTTCCCTTTTGCAGAAAAAGGAACTATACACAAACAAAGTCATGATCAAACAAAATTAATGATGGGGTCAATACCTACACTATCAGAATGGACTGCACACACACATGAAGATAAAGTGCCTGATTTAACTCTAGCTACACCAACTGTGTCTAGTACCAGATCAGGATATAGCTCAGATGATAATGATGATATAACTGATGATAACCAAGCTCAAAGTGACAACAACAATGTGGATAATCATGAAAATACCACAGTATCAGATGACAACAGCAGTGATAGTGAAGCACAGCAACCTCAAACAAGACACCATATGATTACTAGAGCCAAAAGTGGTATTTTCAAACCTAAAATCTACCATGCATCTATCAATGACATCAATTGTGATGTTGAACCAATAAACTATGATCAAGCAATCAACTACAGATAGTGGTGTGATGCTATGGATGAAGAATATGAAGCACTGATCAAGAACAATACTTGGAGTTTAGTCAGTGCACCAAAAGGTAAAAACATTGTGGGATGCAAGTGGACATACAGGTTAAAGAAAGATGCTGATGGAAAAGTTTACAAACACAAGGCAAGACTGGTTGCTAGAGGTTTTTCTCAAAAATATGGTTTTGACTTCAATGAGACCTTTTCGCCAGTTGTTAAACCAACAACCATCAGGATTATCCTATCCATAGCTATCTCAAATGGTTGGAACATTAGACAGCTAGATGTTTGTAATGCATTCCTGAATGGTGACCTTAATGAAGATGTCTACATGCAACAACCAACATGATATGCTTGCAAAGGCAAAGAAAATTATGTATGCAAACTTCAGAAAGCCATATATGGCCTAAAACAAGCTTCCAGAGCTTGGTACATAAAGCTGAAAAACATCCTCACTAATCTAGGTTACAAAGCCATTGTTTCAGACAATTCACTATATACCAGAATAAACAGTAAAAGCACTACATATATTCTGGTATACGTTGATGATATACTCATAACAGGGAATGACTCAACAGAGGTTAACAAAGTTGTGACTCAACTGGAACAGACATTTGCCATCAAAGACATGGGGAAATTAAGCTATTTCTTAGGCATACAAGTTGAAAGGAAAACAGACACTGAAATTTTCCTTTCACAAAAGAAATATGCAACAGAAATTCTTAAGAGAGCCAACATGGACAATGCTAAATCTATCTCCACACCCATGACAAGCAATTTGAGATTATCCAAATACGATGGTGAAGCAATTGAAAATCACAAACAATACCGTAGCATAGTAGGTGCCCTACAATATTTGACTATAACTAGACCTGAGATCAGTTTCAGCGTCAACAAGGTATGTCAGTTCATGGCTAATCCTCTGAAAAAACACTGGACTGCTGTAAAGCGTATTCTAAGGTACATACAAGGAACTACAGAATATGGCATCTCTATAAAAGCAAGCAAGGATATTAATTTAAACGCTTACAGCGATGCTGACTGGGCTAATGACCCAGATGACCGTCGATCCACTTCAGGTTACTGTTTGTTCATGGGACCGAACCCAATCTCCTGGTGCACGAAGAAGCAAGCTACAATTTCACGATCCAGCACTGAAGCCGAGTATAGAGCCATGGCCTCGACCGCGGCAGAGATAATTTGGGAAGAAGCCCTAATTGACGAATTAGGGTTAAAGTTTGCCAAGAGACCAACCCTCTGGTGTGATAACAGAAGCACGGTCTCTCTCTCGATTAATCCCATACAGCATTCGAGGACGAAGCACATGGAAATAGACCTCCATTTTGTCAGAGAGAAGACTGAAGCTGGAAAATTAGTGGTCAAACACATCCCCGCCTTTCATCAGAAGGCTGATGTATTAACCAAAGCATTGTCGAAGCAAAATTTTGAGAGATTAAGACAAGAGCTCAAGGTTTTCAATGGTGGCGGCGCAAAGAGACTGGAGAAGAAACCCTAGCACATTTTGAGGCGGGGTAATAATATAACAAGAGAGGCCGCTATCGGCTTATATCAAAATGAGCTTTGTAATGCCTATTGGGCTTATTATATGGGCTTGCATCTGTTTTATGCCCAGTATCATATCATTGCTATATATACTATAGCACACGTTATGTATCATCTATCTAAAACAGTTCAGAATACAATTACATTATCTGTTCTCAATAATATTACAATTTACTTTTCTTATATAGACAAATGTAAAGAATGATATATTCGGTTGTATCCTAGGTTGTTAACTATTGTGGATTTCATAATAAGCCTAAATTACAAATATCTAACATTGTTAATAAGGGTTCTTTTATTAACAGATATTTTAGTATGACTAAGAGATACGTTTTTTGTTTTTTTAAGGGATGAAATATGTTATTCTACTTAGATACGCTCAAAACATAAATAACAATCACAAGTTACTTATTGCTGCAACTTTCACTTAGGAAACCATGGAGTTTTATGCCTATTAATGAACCTTTACAAAGTGATCTCCTAAGTGGTTCTTGCTGCATGTAATCCGAGAAAGTATTTAGGCTATTAATTGTATAGTTGTTATTGACCTGCTTATGTCCTTCAAAATAAAGACATATAATGCAACACACTGGATAAAAAAAATGGAACTTCTATATGAAACTTAATGTTGGACAACTAACCGAATAATTATGAGCCACTGACAAATCCAAATGAGGGGGTTACCGAATATGTCATCGTTGTTGTCAATATTTCAACAGCCCACAATCGTCGTTCTCCTCGCCGTCGCCCTCTTATTCTCCATCACTACCATCTATGTCCAACCTACTTTCTTCATTGGAAACACTAGCTCAAATCTGAACAGGGAAGATGTTTGAATCTTGTCTGATTTTCAATCCCGAGTTCAACTATGTGTGGCGAGCAAATGACTAGGCATGACTGTAGATATAATCGATCACTGCAAGCTAGTGCTCAAATTTCCATCTGGCACAAACAGTACCTGGTATAATACACTGTTTAAAATTTATGAACCTTTGGAATACCATTATAATGTCTGTGAAGCCATCTTGCTATGGGAACAGTATCGAAACATGACAACGATATTGACAAGAGAATATCTGGATGTCAGACCAGATGGATGGCCAGATTATGCAGCAAAAAGGATAGCACGGCTTGGTACAGATGAATGTTATAATCTAACAATGTGTGAAGAGAATCTTCATTTGAACGTAATAATAATAATAACAGGAACAAAATAAAAAAATATGAACGCTGCTCAAACTAGATAATCAAGCACATCATCTAGATGTTTGTTTGATGTATCATAATCATGCAATGACATTATTCAAATATACCTCCACAAGTCGATCCACTATTAGGATGGAAAGACTGATAAGTAAATTCGAATATGTAGTAAAGTTCTTAGAAAATAATTATACGTATGCTCACCATGATTCAAAACCCATACCACGTAATTAATGGCGATTCATTCTTAACTCATCTTAGATTAAGTTGATGGATTTCGATTCCAATACCGAAAGCATATCTCCAGAACATAGATTCAAAAATTGACCATCAAAAACTGATTTGAATAAAAAAGAAAACAAAAAAAATGCTATTTGAATTGAAGGATGCTGAGCTAGAAAACCCTAGATCTGATTAATCCGACGGTTTGTGGTGCTGATTTGAGATTAAAAACCATCAAACTGAATTAGCGTAGAGAAAGAATCAGAATTCGAAAAATCTAAGGAAGGAAGAAAAGCCGGAGAAAGTACCGCGTTGCGTGAATGGAGAAAATTTGTTCCGAAACTGAAGGTCAGATCAGAGATTGAAACTGAATGTCAAATCAGTATTAGTTCGTGTAAATCCCGATTTGAAAGGAGGATTCGATATGAGAAAGATCGACGGAGCAAAATTGGCTTGCAAGAACGATTCGAGAGGAGAAACAGGGGAAGAAAGAATCGCGTGAAGAGAAAAGAACAGCATGAAGCGGCAAGAACGGGTATAGAGATTTTTAACGGTCCATTTGATAAGAGAATAATAAAATAATAAAATTGATTTAGCCTCTTACACTAAGGAAATCTCTCTAACGGTCCATTTAATAAGAAAAATAATAAAATTTCAATGTCCTACTTTACATAATTATTAATGTTTTCAATCAAATGAAAAGTCCGTCGAAATAAATTTTTGAAATATGTGAACCATTGAAGCTAATCTTTTTCAAACTGAGCTTCATGACAAACAAACTCTTGTTGCATAAGTAAAAGCTCAATGAAAAATGTAATTTGGAAGGACAAAAGAAAATAACTACAACTAATTATATTCTTCACAACTCAAGCTATGGAACCTTATTTCTCGGTCTAGGCCACTATGATTGGCTTTTTTTTAGCAGGAGTCTACACTTGATGCGGTTGTAGCCGAATCATGAAATTGTTATAGATGATATGTTCACGTGAATGCCTAAAATTGGCTTGGAATTCATAACATGAGTTATAGAAGTTTAATTAGCTAAACACTCCCAAAATAACGGAAAACATAAAAATTAACAATATAAAAATGAACATTTATGTTAGTTTTATTCACATGTACCTAGTCTTAATCAACAAATATTTGTCATTAGTAAAGCAACTGCAAGATTACATGTACGATATCCTATAAGCTAAATATCAGCTTGTTACAGTAATTATACTATTTTTTTATAAAGGAGTTTACATATCAATCCTAGTTCTTTTTATTTGGTAGGTGCAGAGTACAATATATAAGGATTTGGGAAACAGTTTTCTTATCAATTATTACCGTAAATGTGGTTTGCAGGCACAAATGTACCATACAATAGTCAAAGAGAAAAGCAATAGCAGCAAAAATAGAACCATCATTTAGCGTACCATTAAAACCTCAAGCAAAACACTCTGCAATAATTTTTATGATAATCTAGTCTTGTAGATTATGTATTCAGTTATTTTGGGAGGTTTTCCATTTGTTTGACTGTATATTGGCCCCTGACAAATTTCAAGATTGTAGCTTTCAAAATCTGTCGTTTCTAACGTAAAAAAAAGGAAAAAAAAAAAAAAAAAAAAAAAAAACAATAACTAGCAATGCAAAAATGTAGAGGTGAGACAATGAAATAGTTAATGAGACAAATTACACTTTTAGCTTTGCAAAGGTTGAACATTTAATTTAGGTAGCTTGAAAATTAAATAAAAATGCTATTGAATTTCGCAATAAAACTATAATGCCACTTACTGTTAAACTTTTTGCAGTCTCTTTTTCAGTTTATCCTTTGAATGCACTTTGAATCCAAGGCATCTACTCCAAAACTACTGGCAAAGAATAGCGACTTCTGATGCTCATGGATCTGAAGAGCCACTCCTAAGAAGAAAGAGGCTTCGCTCTGGAAATGGTTGCAAATGCCACAACTAATAATAAACATAATTTCATTAAATTAAACATAACACAACATGGTTCATTAAAGATTAAACATCCAAACTTAAAGTTGATATCTTGGACCAAGTATTTAATGCAAAAGGACACACTGGGGAATTTGTAGGATATTTGAAGCATTTATGTTTTGAAGACATATCTGTCATATTTTATTCAACATAGTAAGTAGTAAAGCAAAAATTATTGCAGGAGATTCATCAGCAAAGCTAAATATGGGTAAAAAACATCTATTAAGGAAGCTAAAATTATGGCTAAATATTTTATAGCACGGCTAAAATAACAGTGAAAGATCAAATGCAAGAAGTAAAAAGCAGCTTATTCATTATAATTTTCTACATGCACAAAACAGGAATGTAAATCTTAAAAGAATCTCTGATCTAATTAGTAGAAACATTAGTTATTCCAAGAATAAAATAAATGCAAACTGTTACCCTTGGAAAGTTCAATCATCTCCGTTCCTATGAGAAAGATTGACTTTTTTTACTTGTCCCAGCCTAGAGCATAAGTTTTGCTGCTAAGGTTAAGGCAACCATTACACGTATTCTTCAGTTTTCGTGTTTCATTAAAATTCGTCAGCAATTTGTACACAACTTTGAATATAGACAAAAAAAGATATTGTTAAATTTTAAATTACTTGAATTCTTTTTAAATTAAATATATGATACAATAGCCACTTGTTTTTAGTGCATGTCTGTAAGTAAATTTAATTCAGTCATTGCTTCAAATTGTGCAATATTATGGATTTTGTAAATAAAAATATAATTTGTAGACCTACGAAATACCAAATGTAATGAACCGAAGTAAATGTGCCTTGTACGATTTTGACATGAAACACATAAAGCTATTCATGTATAATAAGATATCTGCAATGCACAAAATTGGCTTGAAATACATAACTTGAGTTATAAAATTTCAGTTTGTTGATCCTTAACAAAAACATGACAAGGATTAACAATATAAAAATGAATCTTCTTGTTAGTTTTATTAACATGTATATATGGTTTTAATAAAAAAAAATTGTCTTTTATGAACTAAGATTACAGACAAGCTATCATATAAGCTAATTTTACAATTTTTGTTATAAAGGAGTTGATATATCAGTTCTTGTTCTTTTATTCAGTAGGTGCAAGAGTACAACAAATAAGGAATGAGGGAAAAACAATTTTCTTACTATTTACGGTACATGTTGTTTGCAAGCATAACCGTATCATACAACGATTATAAAAAAGAAAAACAATTTTGGAAAAAAATTAGAATCTTCTTTTAATTTATCATTAAAAGTTCAAGCAAAACATTCAACAATAAGTCCGTTCCATAATCTAGTCCTGTAGATAATGGATTTAATTGTTTTTGGTGGCTTTCTCTTTGTTTGACTATATATTGGCCCTTGCCAAATTCCAAGTATGTAGCTTTTAAAATCCATGACATTTTTTAAATTAAAAAACAATAAATGAAAGCAATGAAAATTATGAAGAGGTGAAACAATAAACAGCTAAGGAGACTAAATTTAGTATTCGTTTCGCGAAGGTTGAAAAATTAATATAGCAATGCTACTGAATTCTGCACTAAAACTATAATACCATTTAGAGTTAACCTTTTTGTGGCCTCTTTCTCTCTTTATCCACTGAATGTTCTTTTGAGTCCTAGGTGTCTATTCTGAAACCACTAGCAGTGAATAGCCACTCCTGATGATCATGGACCTGAAAAGCACTCCTAAATAGCAAGAGGCCTTGATCTGGAAATGGCTGCAAAGGCTGCATGTAATAATAAACACAATTTCGAATATCCTACTAATTCTCAAGGTGTCCGTTTTGCAATATATGGAATCATATCAAAGAAATTGTGGAGGGATTCAAAATCCTAACTTTAAGTACTACCCCTAAAATCATATCAAAGAAATTATGGAGGGAATCATATCAAAGAAACAACCTGATTTCACGACCTTTGACTTCGTGTTGTGTTGTTCGTCCTCCTGCAGTAGTGAGATCTGAGAATATCCGAGGGATTCTTAATCAAATCGGATCACGTGTGGGAAAATGAGTAAGACAATTAGAGCAAAAAAATTAGGGTTATGCTGGAGCCGGATTGCAAGGAGGGATGGAGGAGTGTACGTTTTCCAGTTTACTCAGAATTAGGAGGAGAAAAATCGCGAAGGAAATAAAACGAGAAGAAAACGAAAGTTTACTCAGAATTAGAAGGAGAAAAATCGGGAAGGAAGTAAAAGGAGAAGAAAAGAAAACGAAGGAAAACGCGAAAAGGAAAGTCTTGTGAGCGAAAATTATGCCGAAATTAATTGGCTCAGACAATTTGTTTTTGGCTCTTACAGTAGACAAACCTCCCTAACGGTCGATTTGATTATTCCAAGTGGATATTTTCAATGCTTATTTATGAAGAAAAAAAAATTTGCCATTCCTATTATCTTTTTGTAGGGAAAAATATTACCATCCAAGTTATATTTAGAACACTATTTATTGAAAAAAGTTATCTGATAACTAATATTGATTAAATGTGGAATTGGGAAATTATGAAAATAAACCCATAACTTTTCAATTCATAAC
Organism: Allium sativum; assembly: GCA_030737875.1. Classification (NCBI taxonomy): domain Eukaryota; kingdom Viridiplantae; phylum Streptophyta; class Magnoliopsida; order Asparagales; family Amaryllidaceae; genus Allium; species Allium sativum. The sequence goes on from CM060922.1 coordinate 67,435,977, forward strand.
CAAACCTTTTACAAAGGTTTACCTAAGATAAAAGATCTTTTAATATAAAAGACCATTCATTTAAATATTTTAAGATAAGGAATTAATTCTTGTTGGAGATTTTGTGGTTAGAGACGCTTTTGGAGGAGTAGAATCTGCCGTACTTCTGACTTCAAGGATTTGCAGAGAAAATTCTTTCAGACAATAGTTCAACCCACCAGGTACAAACGGGTTAACGAACTATTGACTTTAGGATTCAATGAAGCCTTGAAACAGCGTAATCGAATTCAAAATTTGTACGATTTTGATCCGACCAAGAACACTTTGATATTTGATCTTTGATGATGAAATATATAATATAGAAAAGAAGAGGAAGTAGAAGATGACAATTCTGCAGCAGTTTTAGGATCGAAACACTATATAAGTGTTTCAAACTAAACTGTTTTGCAACAGTTTGATGGCGTTGCAGAATTCAAGTGGAAGAAGAAGATAATTTCTAATTATCTGAAATGAATTTGCGCAGTTCTATATATAGAGGATGAGAAGAGGCATCCATTAGGCAAGCGTTGCAACCATTTAATTGCAATAGTGATTTCTGTTCGGATCTGAACATATGCACCATTTCAATTTTGCAACGCTTCTGAAGCGTCGCTTCCATTCGGGTTGAAACCGGTCGACCGCCAAAATGTCACCGGTCGACCGTTTTCAAACAAAGAGTAAAACTGTCGACCGAGTGAATTTTGGCCTGTCGACTGGTCTAATGGATCACAAGACCCCAAGAGCCCCAAGGCCCAAGGCCCATCTTTTGACATTTTAAATATTATTATCTATGCCAAGTTCATGCCTAAGGCCCATTGCCTTATCTCTCCTTCTCTTCTTTCTTTTGTTATAATAATTCATGTCTTTACATATATAGAGACAACCCTTTGTCTATTCCACGATGTGGGAGAAAGAGTTCTTTCCATTTCTTCTTCCTTCTTACTTCTCTCTTCAAAAACAAACCTATACCCAAACTAATTTGAAAATTTACAACATTCTCCCCCAATTTTCAAAATAAAATGGACGGATGAGTCACTAGTGTGACTTCCTACATACCCAAGTGGGATCAAGCCTATGTAGTTCTAAGATCAAGTTTTGCATCATCGTGGAAACAACACATAAATAAAAGTATCTTTTGGATTTGAACTTTTACTTAGTGTAAACCATTCAAAGTTCTATTGAGATTCAATGGTGAATGAATCTTGAACCAAGTATCCCTAAATGATAAAACCGGAACAATCGCACATGTTGTATTCCTTAGTTAGAGTGTTCTGTATTGCTCAGCACGTTAATGGCCATGTGCTTAAATCCTGGTTCATGAGTCTACTTAGAAAGTGGTCTTACTTTCCTAGGAAACGGCCTGATTTCCATACTCATATAGGTAAGTCACTTAAGGTGTTTCTGCGAGACACCTTTTAGTATTTCTTGACTTATTAAGGATATTTATCCATCCTTTGTTCTTGCAGAATCCAACATTAAATATTATGGGATTATTGATTTAGTGTTCCATAATCATTTCCTTAACTTGTTGGTACCCATTGAACTTTGTCTATCCTTTTCAAGACACAAGTTGGGTTTCTGTTAAGGATGATCAATCTTCATTCACAGACCTTAGTCCCATTTCTTTTGACTTTATAGAAACCATAGCGTTTGGAAGACTCTTCGTAAGTGGGTCAGCCAAGTTTTTCTTCGTTTCTATGTAGTCAACAGTTATAACTCCACTTTTGAGTAACTATCTCACAATGTGATGTCTTAGACTCACATGTCTAGACTTTCCATTATATGTTTTATTAGAAACATTATATATCGTTGCTTGATTATCACAGTTAATCAAGACTGCTGGAGATGGCTTCTTCCATAATGGAATTTCCACTAACAAATTTATAAGCCATTCCGCTTCTTTACATGCGTCTGCTAATGCAATTAGTTCTGATAACATAGTTGAATATGATATACAAGTTTGTTTCTTGGAAGCCCAAGACACAGCAGCGCCTCCTAATGTAAATATCCAACCAATCGTAGACTTGGATTTCGATTCTACATTGTTCCACGTTGCATCACCATATCCTTCTATTACAACAGGATATCCTTTATAAGATAAACCATAGTGTATGGTTCCCTTCAAATAAGCTAATACTCTGGAAATAGCTTTCTAGTGTTCGAAACCTGGATTACTCGTAAATCGACACAATACACTTATAGCATGTGCGATATCTGGTCTAGTGCAATGCATTGCATACATAATACTCCCAATAATACTGGAATATTTTAATTGAGAAATGGTACGTCCAGTATTCTTTTCTAATTTTAAACTTGGATCTAAAGGAGTTGGTGCTGGTTTGTTATCATAATGACCATATTTCTTTTGGAACTTCTCAATATAATGAGATTGGGTTAGTAATAACTCCCCTGATTTCCTAATGATTTTAATTCCTAAAATTACATCAGCCTCATCCAGATCTTTCATATCAAATTTAGAAGATAGAAACTTCTTAGTTTCATTCACACAGGATATGTTGGAACCAAATATCAGCATGTCATCAACGTATAAACATATTATAACATAACCGTTGATATCCGATTTGCTATAGATACATTTATCTGCATCATTAACAACGAATCCAAATGACAGTGCAACTTTATCAAACTTCTCATGCCATTGCATGGGAGCGTGCTTCAGGCCATTAAGAGATTTAACTAACTTACAAACTTTCTTTTCTTGGCTTGGGGTTATGAAACCTTCAGGTTGTTCCATGTATATCTCTTCTTCTAAATCTTCATTTAGAAAAGCCGTCTTTACATCCATTTTATGTATGACCAAGTCATGAATTGGTGCAAGTGCTATTAAACAGCGTATCGAAGATATGCGAGCGACTGGAGCATATGTATCAAAATAATCAACTCCTTGTCTTTGTTTATATCCCTTAGCGACTAATCTGGCTTTAAATTTATCAATAGATCCATTTGTATTCAACTTTTTCTTGAATATCCATTTACATCCTATAGGTTTAGCACCAGGAGGTAAATCGCTTAACTCCCAAGTTTGGTTTAACGTTATGGAACTAATCTCATCATTGATAGCCTCTTTCCAGAAATTAGAATCTCTAGAATTCATAGCATCAGAATAAGTTTTGGGATCATCATCGACATTCATTACATATCTTGTTACATTAAGGACTTTGTCCTTATTGCCTTCTACGAGATATGTTATGAAGTCAGGACCATAGTCCTTCTCTATTCTCGCTCTTTTACTTCTCCTGTGTTCAGTACTATCATCTGGTACTGACACTTCCTTGCTATTTTGAGCAGGAGCATATTCATCATCATTTGTATCATTAGTCTCAATTGGTTCTGGAGTAGATGATCTTAATGGATTCTCAATAGTTTGATTTCCAAAAAATTCTACGTCTACAGATTCTATGACTTCTATGGTATCAAGAATCATAAATCTATAAGTTATACTATTAAGAGAATATCCAATGAAAACACATTTAAAAGCCATATTACCTAACTTTCGTCGTTTAGGGTCTGGTTTTCTGACATAAGCTAAGCAACCCCAAACTTTGAGTCTAGTAAGATTAGGTTTTCTATTAAACCATAATTCATAAGGAGAAATATTCTTCTTCTTAAGTGGTACTCTATTTAAAATGTAACATGCAGATAATATAGCTTCACCCCATAGGTTATAAGGCAATTTAGAACTTATGAGCATGGCATTAACCATTTCTACTAAAGTTCTATTTTTCCTCTCAGCAACACCATTTTGTTGTGGTGTATAAGGGGCGGTACATTGGTGAATAATACTATTTTGTTTGCAAAACAAAGTAAACTCTTTTGAAAAATATTCACCACCACGATCTGAATGTAACACTTTAATTTTAATTCCTAATTGTGTTTCGACTTCTGCTTTGTAAATTTTGAATTTATCAAAGGCTTCATCTTTTGATTTCATTAGATATACATAAGCATATCTCGAATAATCATCAATAAATGTTATATAGTATTGGTTACCACCATAGGTGATATGACTTTTCAAGTCACCCACATCACTATATACTAAATCAAGCAAACCAGTTTTCCTTCCAACAGATTTAAAGGATTTTCGATGTATTTTTGCTTGAACACATATTTCACATTTAGAAATGGAATCGAAATCACAATCAGAAATTAATCCTAATTTATGCATATATCTAAGTGAGTTATTATTAACATGTCCTAACCTACTATGCCATAAATTAACAGAATCAACAATATAAGCAGAAGATTTCTTCATTAGATTCAACTTAATCATGCCGTTACAAGAATATCCCTGTCCAATAAATTTTCTGTTCTTGGACAACACTAACTTATCAGACTCATACACCATCTTGAATCCTCCTTTGTTAAGAAGGTATCCAGAAATCAAATTTTTACACATATCAGGTACATAAAATACATTGACTAAAGTAAGAACTTTCCCAGAGGTGAATGTCAATTCAATAGTGCCTTTTCCCAGAACTTTGCTTGCAACTTTGTTTGCGCCAGTTACTTTGCTGGATTCTCCGTTATTCTCATCGTAAGTCTTGAACAGATTACGGTCTTTGCAAATATGAATAGTTGCTCCAGTATCGAGCCACCAATCATTATCATTGCCAGTAACGGAGTTCGCCTCTTGTGCGACAGCTACAAGCTTTTCTTCGACCATATTCGCTCTTTGTTGTTTCTTCTGAAGACGACAGTCTCGGGCATAGTGGTCGGGTTTGTGACAATAGTAACAGTCACCCTTCTCCTTATTCTTGGAATTAGTACCTTTCTTTTTAAACCGTGTCTCATTCTTAGGCTTCAACTTATCGTTAATTTCAACATTATTAGCCTTAGATAGAGACTCAGTTTGCAGATTATCATCTAGTTCGCGTTTACGAGAATCCTCTTCAATACGAAGATGACGCTGTAAACCGTCTAAATCATAATCCGTTTCCGCATGTTTTAATTTTTTCTTATAGTCATTCCAAGAATTTGGGAGTCTCGAAATAATAACTCCAACAACAAAAGATTCAGGGAGATCAATACCGGCATCTTTAAGTTGATTTACCAATAGAAGAATTTCACTTACTTGTCCAATTATGGACTTGTTTGTGACCATTTTGAAATCAATAAAATTGCATATAAGAAAATTCTTATTACTTGCCTCAGAGATGCGATATTTTCTTTCTAGCGCAGTCGAGAGTGCCTTCGCGGTGTCCAAGGTCCTGCGAGCATTGTATATCGGAGTAGACAATGCATTCAGAATGTGGCCTCTGCATAGAAAATCTTCCTCTTTGCATTTTACCCTTTTAGCTTTTAGTTCTGCACTATCCTTATCGATTTCCTCCGGTATTTTCTCCAATCCATTTTCGAGAATATGTAATAATTTGACCGCGATCAGAAAGAATTTCATAGTCTCTTGCCAACGAGTGAAATTCTCTCCATAAAATCGCTCTAACTTCGTCAAATGCTGATTCATCACTTGCAACAGGCTCAAACCTTCCATGGTTGAAGTATTTTCTGAAAATTTGTTGGGGATTTTGTGTTTTGAGACGCTTTTGGAGGAGTAGAATCTGCCGTACTTCTGACTTCAAGGATTTTCGGAGCAAATTTCAGACAATAGTTCAACCCACCAGGTACAAACGGGTTAACGAACTATTGACTTCAGGATTCAATGAAGCCTTGAAACAGCGTAATCGAATTCAAAATTTGTACGATTTTGATCCGACCAAGAACACTCTGATATTTGATCTTTGATGATGAAATATATAATATAGAAAAGAAGAGGAAGTAGAAGATGACAATTCTGCAACAGTTTCAGAATCGAAACACTATATAAGTGTTTCAAACAGAACTGTTTTGCAACAGTTTGATGGCGTTGCAGAATTCAAACGGAAGAAGAAGATAATTTCTAATTATCTGAAATGAATTTGCGTAGTTCTATATATAGACGATGAGAAGAGGCATCCATTAAGCAAGCGTTGCGACCATTTAATTGCAACAGTCATTTCTGTTCGGATCTGAACATATGCACCATTTCAGTTTTGCAACGCTTCTGAAGCGTCGCTTCCCTTCGGGTTGAAACCGGTCGACCGCCAAAATGTCACCGGTCGACCATTTTCAAACAGAGAGTAAAACTGTCGACTGAGTGAATTTTGGCCTGTCGACTGGTCTAATGGATCACAAGACCCCAAGATCCCCAAGACCCAAGGCCCATCTTTTGACATTTTAAATATTATTATCTATGCCAAGTTCATGCCTAAGGCCCATTGCCTTATCTCTCCTTCTTCTCTTTCTTTTGTTATAATACTTCATGTCTTTACATATATAGAGACAACCCTTTATCTGTTCCATGAAGTGGGATAAAGAGTTTTTTCCATTTCTTCTTCCTTCTTACTTCTCTCTTCAAAAACAAACCCATACCCAAACTAATTTGAAAAATTACAACATTCTCCCCTAATTTTCAAGATAAAATGGACGGCTGAGTCATTAGCGTGACTTCCTATATACCCAAGTGGGATCAAGCCTATGTAGTTCTAAGATCAAGTTTTGCATCATCGTGGAAACAACACATAAATAAAAGTAACTTTTGGATTTGAACTTTTACTTAGTGTAAACCATTCAAAGTTCTATCGAGATTCAATGGTGAACGAATCTTGAACCAAGTATCCCTTAATGATAAAACCGGAACAATCACATATGTTGTATTCCTTATTTAGAGTGTTCTGTATTGCTCAGCACGTTAATGGCCATGTGCTTAAATCCTGGTCCATGAGTCTACTTAGAAAGCTGTCTTACTTTCCTAGGAAACGGCCTGATTTCCATACTCATATAGGTAAGTCACTTAAGGTGTTTCGGCGAGACACCTTTTAGTATTTCTTGACTTATTAAGGATATTTTTCCATCCTTTGTTCTTGCAGAATCCAACACTAAATATTATGGGATTATTGATTTAGTGTTCCATAATCATTTCCTTAACTTGGTTGTACCCATTGAACTTTGTCTATCCTTTTCAAGACACAAGTTGGGTTTCTGTTAAGGATGATCAATCTTCATTCACAGACCTTAGTCCCATTTCTTTTGACTTTATAGAAACCATAGCCATTGGAAGACTCTTCGTAAGTGGGTCAGCCAAGTTTTTCTTCGTTTCTATGTAGTCAACAGTTATAACTCCAGTTTTGAGTAACTGTCTCACCATGTAATGTCTTAGACTCACATGTCTAGAGTTTCCATTATATGTTTTATTAGAAACATTATATATCGTTGCTTGATTATCACAGTTAATCAAGACTGCTGGAGATGGCTTCTTCCATAATGGGATTTCCACTAACAAATTTCTAAGCCATTCCTATTCTTTACATGCGTCTGCTAATGCAATTAATTCTGATAACATAGTTGAATCAGATATACAAGTTTGTTTCATGGAAGCCCAAGACACAGCAGCGCCTCCAAATGTAAATATCCAACCAGTCATAGACTTGGATTTCAATTCTACATTGTTCCAGGTTGCATCACTATATCCTTCTATTACAGCAGGATATCCTTTATAAGATAAACCATAGTGTATGGTTCCCTTCAAATAAGATAATACTCTGGAAATAGCTTTCCAGTGTTCGAAACCTGGATTACTCGTAAATCGACACAATACACTTATAGAATGTGCGATATCTGGTCTAGTGTAATGCATTGCATACATAAGACTCCCATTAATACTGGAATATTTTAATTGAGAAATGGTACGTCCAGTATTCTTTTCTAATTTTAAACTTGGATCTAAAGGAGTTGGTGCAGGTTTGTTATCATAATGACCATATTTCTTTAGCAACTTCTCAATATAATGAGATTGGGTTAGTAATAACTCCCCTGATTTCCTAATGATTTTAATTCCTAAAATTACATCAGCCTCTCCCAGATCTTTCATATCAAATTTAGAAGATAGAAACTTCTCAGTTTCATTCACACAGGATATGTTGGAACCAAATATCAGCATGTCATCAACGTATAAACATATTATAACATAACCGTTGATATCCGATTTGCTATAGATACATTTATCTGCATCATTAACAATGAATCCAAATGACAGTGCAACTTTATCAAACTTCTCATGCCATTGCATGGGAGCTTGCTTCAGGCCATAAAGAGATTTAACTAATTTACAAAATTTCTTTTCTTGGCCCGGGGTTATGAAACCTTCAGGTTGTTCCATGTATATCTCTTCTTCTAAATCTCCATTTAGAAAAGCCGTCTTTACATCCATTTGATGTATGACCAAGTTATGAATTGATGCAAGTGCTATTAAACAGTGTATCGAAGATATGCGAGCGACTGGAGCATATGTATCAAAATAATCAACTCCTTGTCTTTATTTATATCCCTTAGCGACTAATCTGGCTTTAAATTTATCAATGGATCCATTTGTATTCAACTTTTTCTTGAATATCCACTTACATCCTATAGGTTTAGCACCAGGAGGTAAATCGCTTAATTCCCAAGTTTGGTTTAACATTATGGAATTCATCTCATCATTGATTGCCTCTTTCCAGAAATTAGAATCTCTAGAATTCATAGCATCAGAATAAGTTTTGGGATCATCATCGACATTCATTACATATCTTGTTACATTAAGGACTCCGTCCTTATTGCCTTCTATGAGATATGTTATGATGTCAGGACCATAGTCCTTCTCTATTCTCGCTCTTTTACTTCTCCTGTGTTCAGTACTATCATCTGGTACTGACACTTCCTTGCTATTTTGAGCAGGAGCATATTCGTCATCATTTGTATCATTAATCTCAATTGGTTCTGGAGTAGATGATCTTAATGGATTCTCAATAGTTTGATTTTCAAAATTTTTTACATCTACAGATTCTATGACTTCTAAGGTATCAAGAATCATAAATCTATAAGTTATACTATTAAGAGAATATCCAATGAAAACACATTTAAAAGCCCTATTACCTTACTTTGGTCGTTTAGGGTCTGGTTTTCTGACATAAGCTAAGCAACCCCAAACTTTGAGTCTAGTAAGATTAGTTTTTCTATTAAACCATAATTCATAAGGAGAAATATTATTCTTCTGAAGTGGTACTCTATTTTAAATGTAACATGCAGATAATATAGCATCACCCCAAAGGTTATAAGGCAATTTAGAACTTATGAGCATGGCATTAACCATTTCAACTAAAGTTCTATTTTTCCTCTCAGCAACACCATTTTGTTGTGGTGTATAAGGGGCGGTACATTGGTGAATATTACCATTTTGTTTGCAAAACAAAGTAAACTCATTCGAAAAATATTCACCACCACGATCTGAATGTAACACTTTAATTTTAATTCCTAATTGTGTTTCGACTTCTGCTTTGTAAATTTTGAATTTATCAAAGGTTTCATCTTTAGATTTCATTAGATATACATAAGCATATCTAGAATAATCATCAATAAATGTTATATAGTATTGGTGTAACACCCCGTGTATTCTATAACAGTGAGATTCACAAATTAAAGTATAATTAATTTGAAACCAAAGAATTAAGGGAAACGGGTTACGCCATTGCATTCGCTTCGAAATTCTGCTTAAGATAGAGTCCGAGTTTACGTAAAACGGATAACGTGTGAAGAAGATATCTTTAATTTAAATATCGCAGCAAAACATGAAAAAAAAAAAAGAATGGGAAACGAATAATGTTTAGCATTGTTCTAGGGTTTGTAAACAAAAGACTTAGTAGCTCATTTGGTTGGAACACATGACTTGCATACAAGAGGTACAGAGTTCGATCCCTGCCAGCGCCCTATTTTTGTTTTAGGGGAATGGCTTAAAATAGCCTAGTGTGAACGCAGTTCAAAAAGTGGTTTAGTGTGAAAATGGGTAATTGGGAAGATAGAGAAAAAAAATGAATATATATATAATATATATATACATATATATATATATATATATATATATATATATATATATATATATATGACGTGTACACATCATGTAGCGTACGTTGCGCATTTTTGGTTGTCAAGGATGGTTTTTTTTTTGGCCTTCTCCAATTTTTAATTATGACAAATTAAAGGTAAGAAAATATTTATTCATATATAAATAAGTATTTATATATGGGTAATTAATACGGTAAAGGGGAAAATGTATCTATTAAATGCGTATTTACGTTTGAATTGGTGAACATTTAATACGCTGAGTCATTTCTGACTCATCGCTGAGTCAATGCTGAGTCATTTCTGACTCATGGCTGAGTCAATAGGATAACTCTATCCTGACTGAACGGCTATTGTTGAATCAAGCTCCATCGACGGTCTAAAACAACTCACAAACATTATAAAAAGGACCTAAGACCTAGCCTAAATCATACTATTTCATTTTAGCCTCAGGCCGCCGCCATTAAACCTAGAGCTCTGAATTAAAAATATAAAGAATAAAATTATAGAAGATGGAGGACGATTCTTGAAGGCTACAACTAGAAGCTACAACAACTACGACGCTTTAGACAACGAATTCGAGACTAATTGATTTGGAATTATTATGTCTATGAGAATCATTATGTTAAAAATTCTAAATTGGAATCCACTATGCCCATTAGGATTACTATGCCTTTAATGTTTCATGTTTATAATAAAAATTTTATGATGCCGCAATGATTATTATGCCTATGATGCAAAGTTGAAAACATCATGTTAAATTAAGTTGGAATCATCACTATGCCAAGTTATCACCATACTAGTATTGCAACTATGTGATATGTTATAGCCTGTTTATTATGCAAGTAATGTTATAACTGTCACATATGCCTATCACATGTTTGGTATTATTCCCCTTTATCTCTTGAACTGTTTATACTTGTGAACGAAGTACGTTTATATACGTTGGGGATACGATTGGGTAGAATAGGCAAAACTTGAATTAATTATAAGCATAAACTATGAAATTTAGCATAAGTAGAACATAAAATATGGCACGAAAACTTGACTTGAACATGCCATAACTTGACTTTAAACATGCCTTAGTTGGGCACGAAGTTGACATATGAACATGATATCAAAATTCTGATAAGAACATGGGCATGACTTTAGAAAACAAGAAAGTGGCCAACTCGAGGTTGGGTTGAGTTTGTAGTGTAAATCTGCCCGGAACCGCCCGGCAAATCCAGTTGCTACAAACAATAGGATCCAATGTGGGTAGTTGGTCACATCGCGCTTGAAACCCGAGGTTGGGTTGAGTTCGTAGTGTAAACCTGCCCGGAACCGCCCGGCAAATCCAGTGGCTACGAACAACAGGATCCAATGTGAGTGGTTCGGTGCATTAACGAATCAATTAATGCCAAGTAGGGTTAAGTCATGAACATGAAAAAGACAACTTAACCAACTTGAACACGATTTGAAGGGCTAAGTCATGAACTTGAAAACGACGACACTTAGCCAACTTGACATGACACGTAGGCGGGTTAAGTCGCGAACTGAAATGACATGCTTAAACATCTTGACATGACTAGACTAGAAAAGGATTGAGTCACGAATTACATGACTTAATCTGTTAGGCGGGTTGGGTCACGAATTACATGACCTAATCTATTAGGCGAAACCCTAGACACGACCCCTTTCAGCAGTAACCTTCTAGATGTATCAAGGTACCCTGGGGCTAGGCCGAGTGGGGGCACGATTACTGGGCTGATTGTAAGAGGTGAACGGCGGCAGTGGGGTACGCCAGTGTAGGTTCGGCGGACTACGAGCGTGCACGTATCCGGGGCAGACACTGGGTATCCGTAGATTTATCTGTGCATCTTGAATCGTGTCAGGGGTTGACACCTTAGGGCTGATACACCCGAAGGTGGACCCAGCACAGGTAACTACATTCGTGATTAGCCGTATGACACGGACACTTGACGAGCTAGAACTTGTAGGGAGCCGATCGACTAGATAATCGCTCCGTAGGATCCCATACTTGGGTCAGACCCCGTTTCAGGGTCATTTCATGATAGTGGGCCGTGGGATTTATTTCGTGATTAACTTGTGACACGGGCTTAGTATACTAGTGAAGTCGATGCAACGGATCTCGAACATGTGATGCTTTACTTGACTTGTCTTGACTTATCCTGATCACCTTAGTCTATCTTGTTCACCTTGACACTATTCTTAAGTCTAGTTCCAGTTCATACATGACAGGTTGTTTTAACCGTTTTTACACTAAAAGTCACTAGAACTTACTCAGTCTTTATGACTGACCCTTTTCCTTTCGCCTCTTTTTCTTTCGTTCCCCCCCCAGGTTCTCAGGGAGGAATAACTAGCTCTTAGCTTGGATATCACTTGCTTTGGCTCAGCATGTACGGTTTGTTATGGCTGCTTCTTTTGACTGCACTTGGGGAATAAGCTGTTTTACGGTTTTTAAATTACTGCTTCTTTGGCTATTATTACAAGACAGTTGTAATGAGGTTACTTGAAATGTTTGTAAAAGACATGGTTTAATTTGGAATGAAATGAAGTTCTGTTTTGCTCAGAAATTCTTCCGCTGTTTACTTAATTATTTATTTATGTTCTGTCTTGTGATAATTCTGTGATGTTATCTCGATAATACCTCTCCAAAACTAGGGCATTCCCTTTGTGAGTGACCCTAGCGGAGGTGGGGTGTTACAATTGGTTACCACCATAGGTGATATGACTTTTCAAGTCACCCACATCACTATATACTAAATCAAGCAAACCAGTTTTCCTTTCAACATATTTAAAGAATTTTCGATGTATTTTTGCTTGAACACATATTTCACATTTAGAAATGGAATCGAAATCACAATCAGAAATTAATCCTAATTTATGCATATTTCTAAGTGACTTATTATTAACATGTCCTAATCTGCTATGCCATAAATTAACAGAATCAACAATATAAGTAGAAGATTTCTTCATTAGATTCAACTTAATCATGCCATTACAAGAATATCCCTGTCCAATAAATTTGCTGTTCTTGGACAACACTAACTTATCAGACTCATACACCATCTTGAATCCTCCTTTGTTAAGAAGGTATCCAGAAATAAAATTCTTACACATATCAGGTACATAAAATACATTAACTAAAGTAAGAACTTTCCCATAGGTGATTGTCAATTCAATAGTGCCTTTTCCTAGAACTTTGCTTGCAACTTTGTTTGCACCAGTTACTTCGCTGGATTCTCCGTTATTCTCATCGTAACTCTTGAACAGATTACGGTCTTTGCGAATATGAATAGTTGCTCCAGTATCGAGCCACCAATCATTATCAATACCAGTAACAGAGTTCGCCTCGTGTACGACAGCTACAAGCTTTTCTTCGACCATAATCGCTTTTTGTTGTTTCTTCCGAAGACGACAGTCTCGGGCATAGTGGCCGGGTTTGTGACAATAGTAACAGTCACCCTTCTTCTTATTCTTGGAATTAGTACCATTCTTTTTAAACTGCGTCTCATCCTTAGGCTTCAAATTATCATTAATTTCAACATTATTAGACTTAGATTGAGACTTAGTTTGCGGATTATCATCTATTTCGCATTTACGAGAATCCTCTTCAATACGAAGATGACGCTGTAAACCGTCTAAATCATAATCCGTTTCCGCATGCTTTAATTTTTTCTTATAGTCATTCCAAGAATTTGGGAGTCTCGAAATAATAACTCAACCAACAAAAGATTCAGGGAGATCAATACTGGCATCTTTAAGTTGATTTACTAATAGAAGAATTTCACTTACTTGTCCAATTATGGACTTGTTTGTGACCATTTTGAAATCCATAAAATTGCAAATAAGAAATTTCTTATTACTTGCCTCAGAGATGCGATATTTGCTTTCTAGCGCAGTCCAGAGTGCCTTCGTGGCGTCCAAGGTCCTGGGAGCATTGTATATCGGAGTAGACAGTGCATTCAGAATGTGGCCTCTGCATAGAAAATCTTCCTCTTTGCGTTTTACCCTTTTAGCTTTTAGTTCTTCACTATCCTTATCGGTTTCCTCCGATATTTTCTCCAATCCATCTTCGAGAATATGAAATAATTTGACCGTGATCAGATAGAATTTCATAGTCTCTTGCCAACGAGTGAAATTCTCTCCATCAAATCGCTCTAACTTTATCAAATGCTGATTCATCACTTGCAATGCGCTCAAACCTTCCATGGTTGAAGTATTGTCTGAAAATTTGTTGAGGATTTTGTGGTTTGAGACGCTTTTGGAGGAGTAGAATCAGCCGTACTTCTGACTTCAAGGATTTGCGGAGTAAATTCTTTCAGACAATAGTTCAACCCACCAGGTACAAACGGGTTAACGAACTATTGACTTCAGGATTCAATGAAGCCTTGAAACAGCGTAATCGAATTCAAAATTTGTACGATTTTGATCCGACCAAGAACACTCTGATATTTGATCTTTGATGATGAAATATATAATATAGAAAAGAAGAGGAAGTAGAAGATGACAATTCTGCAACAGTTTCAGAATCGAAACACTATATAAGTGTTTCAAACAGAACTGTTTTGCAATAGTTTGATGGCGTTGCAGAATTCAAGCGGAAGAAGAAGATAATTTCTAATTATCTGAAATGAATTTGCGCAGTTCTATATATAGATGATGAGAAGAGGCATCCATTAGGCAAGCGTTGCAACCATTTAATTGCAACAGTCATTTCTGTTCGTATCTGAACATATGCACCATTTCAGTTTTGCAACGCTTCTGAAGCGTCGCTTCCCTTCGGGTTGAAACCGGTCGACCACCAAAATGTCACCGGTCTACCGTTTTCAAATAGAGAGTAAAACTGTCGATCGAGTGAATTTTGGCCTGTCGACTGGTCTAATGGATCACAAGACCCCAAGATCCCCAAGGCCCAAGACCCATCTTTTGACATTTTAAATATTATTATTCATGCCAAGTTCGGGCCTAAGGCCCATTGCCTTATCTCTCCTTCTTTCTTTTGTTATAATACTTCATGTCTTTACATATATAGAGACAACCCTTTGTCTATTCCATGATGTGGGACAAAGAGTTCTTTCCATTTCTTCTTCCTTCTTACTTCTCTCTTCAAAAACAAACCCATACCGAAACTAATTTGAAAATTTACAACATTCTCCCCCAATTTTCAAGATAAAATGGATGGCTGAATAACTAGTGTGACTTCCTACATACCCAAGTGGGATCAAGCCTATGTAGTTCTAAGATCAAGTTTTGCATCATCGTGGAAACAACACGTAAATAAAAGCATCTTTTGGATTTGAACTTTTACTTAGTGTAAACCATTCAAAGTTCTATCGAGATTCAATGGTGAACGAATCATGAACCAAGTATCCCTTAATGATAAAACCGTAACAATCACACATGTTGTATTCCTTAGTTAGAGTGTTATGTATTGCTCAGCACGTTAATGGCCATGTGCTTAAATCCTGGTTCATGAGTCTACTTAGAAAGCGGTCTTACTTTCCTAGGAAGCGGCCTGATTTCCATACTCATATAGGTAAGTCACTTAAGGTGTTTCTGCGAGACACCTTTTAGTATTTCTTGACTTATTAAGGATATTTATCCATCCTTTGTTCTTGCAGAATCCAACACTAAATATTGTGGGATTATTGATTTAGTGTTCCATAATCATTTCCTTAACTTGTTGGTACCCATTGAACTTTGTCTATCCTTTTCAAGACACAAGTTGGGTTTCTGTTAAGGATGATCAATCTTCATTCACATACCTTAGTCCCATTTCTTTTGACTTTATAGAAACCATAGCCTTTGGAAGACTCTTCGTAAGTGGGTCAGCCAAGTTTTTCTTCGTTTCTATGTAGTCAACAGTTATAGTTCCACTTTTGAGTAACTGTCTCACCATGTGATGTCTTAGACTCATTTGTCTAGACTTTCCATTATATGTTTTATTAGAAACATTATATATCGTTGCTTGATTATCACAGTTAATCAAGACTGCTGGAGATGGCTTCTTCCATAATGGGATTTCCACTAACAAATTTCTAAGCCATTCCGCTTCTTTACATGCATCTGCTAATGCAATTAATTCTGATAACATAGTTGAATCAGATATACAAGTTTGTTTCATGGAAGCCCAAGACACAGCAGCGCCTCCTAATGTAAATATCCAACCAATCGTAGACTTGGATTTCGATTCTACATTGTTCCAGGTTGCATCACTATATCCTTCTATTACAGCAGGATATCCTTTATAAGATACACCATAGTGTATGGTTCCCTTCAAATAAGCTAATACTCTGGAAATATCTTTCCAGTGTTCGAAACCTGGATTACTCATAAATCGACACAATACACTTATAACATATGCGATATCTTGTCTAGTGCAATGCATTGCATACATAAGACTCCCAATAATACTGGAATATTTTAATTGAGAAATGGTACGTCCAGTATTCTTTTCTAATTTTAAACTTGGATCTAAAGGAGTTGGTGCTGGTTTGTTATCATAATGACCATATTTCTTTAGGAACTTCTCAATATAATGAGATTGGGTTAGTAATAACTCCCCTGATTTCCTAATGATTTTAATTCCTAAAATTACATCAGCCTCTCCCAGATCTTTCATATCAAATTTAGAAGATAGAAACTTCTTAGTTTCATTCACACAAGATATGTTGGAACCAAATATGAGCATGTCATCAATGCATAAACATATTATAACATAACCGTTGATACCCGATTTGCTATAGATACATTTATCTGCATCATTAACAACGAATCCAAATGACAGTGCAACTTTACCAAACTTCTCATGCCATTGCATGGGAGCTTGCTTCAGGCCATAAAGAGATTTAACTAATTTACAAAATTTCTTTTCTTGGCCTGGGGTTGTGAAACCTTCCGGTTGTTCCATGTATATCTCTTCTTCTAAATCTCCATTTAGAAAAGCCGTCTTTACATCCATTTTATGTATGACCAAGTTATGAATTGGTGCAAGTGCTATTAAACAGCGTATCGAAGATATGCGAGCGACTGGAGCATATGTATCAAAATAATCAACTCCTTGGCTTTGTTTATATCCCTTAGCGACTAATCTGGCTTTAAATTTATCAATAGATCCATTTGTATTCAACTTTTTCTTGAATATCCATTTACATCCTATAGGTTTAGCATCAGGAGGTAAATCGCTTAATTCCCAAGTTTGGCTTAACATTATGGAACTCATCTCATCATTGATAGCCTCTTTCCAGAAATTAGAATCTCTAGAATTCATAGCATCAGAATAAGTTTTGGGATCATCATCGACATTCATTACATATCTTGTTACATTAAGGACTTCGTACTTATTGCCTTCTACGAGATATGTTATGAAGTCAGAACCATAGTCCTTCTATATTCTCACTCTTTTACTTCTCCTGTGTTCAGTACTGTCATCTGGTACTGACACTTCCTTGCTATTTTGAGCAGGAGCATATTCATCATCATTTGTATCATTAGTCTCAATTGGTTCTGGAGTAGATGATCTTAATGGATTCTCAATAGTTTGATTTTCAAAAAATTCTACATCTACAGATTCTATGACTTCTAAGGTATCAAGAATCATTAATCTATAAGTTATACTATTAAGAGAATATCCAATGAAAACACATTTAAAAGCCCTATTACCTAACTTTGGTCGTTTAGGGTCTAGTTTTCTAACATAAGCTAAGCAACCCCAAACTTTGAGTCTAGTAAGATTAGGTTTTCTATTAAACCATAATTCATAAGGAGAAATATTATTCTTTTTAAGTGGTACTCTATTTAAAATGTAACATGCAGATAATATAGCATCACCTCATTGGTTATAAGGCAATTTAGAACTTATGAGCATGGCATTAACCATTTCTACTAAAGTTCTATTTTTCCTCTCAGCAATACCATTTTGTTGTGGTGTATAAGGGGCGGTACATTGGTGAATAATACCATTTTGTTTGCAAAACAAAGTAAACTCATTTGAAAAATATTCACCACCACGATCTGAATGTAACACTTTAATTTTAATTCCTAATTGTGTTTCGACTTCTTCTTTGTAAATTTTGAATTTATCAAAGGCTTCATCTTTTGATTTCATTAGATATACATAAGCATATCTAGTATGATCATCAATAAATGTTATATAGTATTGGTTACCACCATAGGTGACATGACTTTTCAAGTTACCCACATCACTATATACTAAATCAAGCAAACCAGTTTTCCTTTCAACGGATTTAAAGGATTTTCGATGTATTTTTGCTTGAACACATATTTCACATTTAGAAATGGAATCGAAATCACAATCAGAAATTAATCCTAATTTATGCATATTTCTAAGTGACTTATTATTAACATGTCCTAATCTACTATGCCATAAATTAACAGAATCAACAATATAAGAAGAAGATTTCTTCATTCGATTCAACTTAATCATGCCGTTACAAGAATATCCCTATCCAATAAATTTGCTGTTCTTGGACAACACTAACTTATCAGACTCATACACCATCTTGAATCCTCCTTTGTTAAGAAGGTATCCAGAAATCAAGTTCTTACACATATCAGGTACATAAAATACATTGACTAAAGTAAGAACATTCCCAGAGGTGAATGTCAATTCAATTGTGCCTTTTCCCAGAACTTTTCTTGCAACTTTGTTTGCGCCAGTTACTTCGCAGGATTCTCCGTTATTCTCATCGTAAGTCTTGAATAGATTATGGTCTATGCAAATATGAATAGTTACTCGAGTATCGAGCCACTAATCATTATCAATGCTAGTAACGGAGTTCGCCTCTTGTATGACAGCTGCAAGCTTTTCTTTGACCATATTCGCTTTTTGTTGTTTCTTCCAAAGTCGACAGTCTCGGGCATAGTGGCCGGGTTTGTGACAATAGTAATAGTCACCCTTCTTCTTTATCTTGGATTCTTTTTAAACTGTGACTCATTCTTAGGCTTCAACATATCATTAATTTCAACATTATTAGCCTTAGATTGAGACTCAGTTTGCGGATTATCATCTAGTTCAGGTTTACGAGAATCCTCTTCAATACGAAGATGACGCTGTAAACCGTCTAAATCATAATCCGTTTCCGCATGCATTAATTTTTTTTATAGTCATTCCAAGAATTTGGGAGTTTCGAAATAATAACTCCAACAACAAAAGATTCAGGGAGATCAATACCGGCATCTTTAAGTTGATTTACCAATAGAAGAATTTCACTTACTTGTCCAATTATGGACTTGTTTGTGACCATTTTAAAATCCGTAAAATTGCATATAAGAAATTTCTTATTCCTTGCCTCAGAGATGCAATATTTACTTTCTAGCGCAGTCCAGAGTGCCTTCGCGGTGTCCAAGGTCCTGTGAGCATTGTATATTGGAGTAGACAGTGCATTCAGAATGTGGCCTCTACATAGAAAATCTTCCTCTTTGCGTTTTACCCTTTTAGCTTTTAGTTCTGCACTATCCTTATCGGTTTCCTCTGGTATTTTCTCCAATCCATCTTCGAGAATATGAAATAATTTGACCGTGATCAGAAAGAATTCCATAGTCTCTTGCCAACGAGTGAAATTCTCTCCATCAAATCACTCTAACTTCGTCAAATGCTGATTCATCACTTGCAACGCGCTCAAACCTTCCATGGTTGAAGTATTGTCTGAAAATTTGTTGGGGATTTTGTGGTTTGAGACGCTTTTGGAGGAGTAGAATCTGCCGTACTTCTGACTTCAAGGATTTGCGGAGTAAATTCTTTCAGACAATAGTTCAACCCACCAGGTACAAACGGGTTAACGAACTATTGATTTCAGGATTCAATGAAGCCTTGAAACAGCGTAATCGAATTCAAAATTTGTACGATTTTGATCTGACCAAGAACACTCTGATATTTGATCTTTGATGATGAAATATATAATATAGAAAAGAAGATGAAGTAGAAGATGACAATTCTGCAACAATTTCAGAATCGAAACACTATATAAGTGTTTCAAACAGAACTTTTTTGCAACAGTTTGATGGCGTTGCAGAATTCAAGCGGAAGAAGAAGATAATTTCTAATTATCTGAAATGATTTTGCGCAGTTCTATATATAGACGATGAGAAGAGACATCCATTAGGCAAGCGTTGCAACCATTTAATTGCAACAGTCATTTCTATTCGTATCTGAACATATGCACCATTTCAGTTTTGCAATGCTTCTGAAGTGTCGCTTCCCTTCGGGTTGAAACCGGTCGACCGCCAAAATGTCACCGGTCGACCGTTTTCAAACAGAGAGTAAAACTGTCGACCGAGTGAATTTTGGCCTGTCGACTGGTCTAATGATCACAAGACCCCAAGAGCCCCAAGGCCCAAGACCCATCTTTTGACATTTTAAATATTATTATCTATGCCAAGTTCATGCCTAAGGCCCATTGCCTTATCTTTCCTTCTTTCTTTTGTTATAATACTTCATGTCTTTACATATATAGAAACAACCCTTTGTCTATTCCATGATGTGGGACAAAGAGTTCTTCCCATTTCTTCTTCCTTCTTACCTCTCTCTTAAAAAACAAACCCATACCGAAACTAATTTGAAAATTTACAACATTCTCCCCCAATTTTCAAGATAAAATGGACGGCTGAGTCACTAGTGTGACTTCCTACATACCCAAGTGGGATCAAGCCTATGTAGTTCTAAGATCAAGTTTTGCATCATCGTGGAAACAACACATAAATAAAAGTATCTTTTGGATTTGAACTTTTACTTAGTGTAAACCATTCAAAGTTCTATCGAGATTCAATGGTGAACGAATCTTGAACCAAGTATCCCTTAATGATAAAATAGTAACAATCACACATGTTGTATTCCTTAGTTAGAGTGTTCTGTATTGCTCAGCACATTAATGGCCATGTGCTTAAATCCTGGTTCATGAGTCTACGTAGAAAGCGGTCTTACTTTCCTAGGAAACAGCCTGATTTCCATACTCATATAGGTAAGTCAATTAAGGTGTTTCGGCGATACACCTTTTAGTATTTCTTGACTTATTAAGGATATTTATCCATCCTTTGTTCTTGCAGAATCCAACACTAAATATTATGGGATTATTGATTTAGTGTTCCATAATCATTTCCTTAACTTGTTGGTACCCATTGAACTTTTTGTATCCTTCTCAAGACACAAGTTGGGTTTCTATTAAGGATGATCAATCTTCATTCACAGACCTTAGTCCCATTTCTTTTGACTTTATAGAAACCATAGCCTTTGGAAGACTCTTCTTAAGTGGGTCAGCCAAGTTTTTCTTCGTTTCTATGTAGTCAACAGTTATAACTCCACTTTTGAGTAACTGTCTCACCATGTGATGTCTTAGACTCACATGTCTAGACTTTCCATTATATGTTTTATTAGAAACATTATATATCGTTGCTTGATTATCACAGTTAATCAAGACTGCTGGAGATGGCTTCTTCCATAATGGGATTTCCACTAACAAATTTCTAAGCCATTCCGCTTCTTTATATGCGTCTGCTAATGCAATTAATTCTGATAACATAGTTGAATCAGATATACAAGTTTGTTTCTTGGAAGCCCAAGACACAGCAGCGCCTCCTAATGTAAATATCCAACCAATCGTAGACTTGGATTTCGATTCTACATTGTTCCACGTTGCATCACCATATCCTTCTATTACAACAGGATATCCTTTATAAGATAAACCATAGTGTATGGTTCCCTTCAAATAAGCTAATACTCTGGAAATAGCTTTCTAGTGTTCGAAACCTGGATTACTCGTAAATCGACACAATACACTTATAGCATGTGCGATATCTGGTCTAGTGCAATGCATTGCATACATAATACTCCCAATAATACTGGAATATTTTAATTGAGAAATGGTACGTCCAGTATTCTTTTCTAATTTTAAACTTGGATCTAAAGGAGTTGGTGCTGGTTTGTTATCATAATGACCATATTTCTTTTGGAACTTCTCAATATAATGAGATTGGGTTAGTAATAACTCCCATGATTTCCTAATGATTTTAATTCCTAAAATTACATCAGCCTCATCCAGATCTTTCATATCAAATTTAGAAGATAGAAACTTCTTAGTTTCATTCACACAGGATATGTTGGAACCAAATATCAGCATGTCATCAACGTATAAACATATTATAACATAACCGTTGATATCCGATTTGCTATAGATACATTTATCTGCATCATTAACAACGAATCCAAATGACAGTGCAACTTTATCAAACTTCTCATGCCATTGCATGGGAGCGTGCTTCAGGCCATTAAGAGATTTAACTAACTTACAAACTTTCTTTTCTTGGCTTGGGGTTATGAAACCTTCAGGTTGTTCCATGTATATCTCTTCTTCTAAATCTCCATTTAGAAAAGCCGTCTTTACATCCATTTTATGTATGACCAAGTCATGAATTGGTGCAAGTGCTATTAAACAGCGTATCGAAGATATGCGAGCGACTGGAGCATATGCATCAAAATAATCAACTCCTTGTCTTTGTTTATATCCCTTAGCGACTAATCTGGCTTTAAATTTATCAATAGATCCATTTGTATTCAACTTTTTCTTGAATATCCATTTACATCCTATAGGTTTAGCACCAGGAGGTAAATCGCTTAACTCCCAAGTTTGGTTTAACGTTATGGAACTAATCTCATCATTGATAGCCTCTTTCCAGAAATTAGAATCTCTAGAATTCATAGCATCAGAATAAGTTTTGGGATCATCATCGACATTCATTACATATCTTGTTACATTAAGGACTTTGTCCTTATTGCCTTCTACGAGATATGTTATGAAGTCAGGACCATAGTCCTTCTCTATTCTCGCTCTTTTACTTCTCCTGTGTTCAGTACTATCATCTGGTACTGACACTTCCTTGCTATTTTGAGCAGGAGCATATTCATCATCATTTGTATCATTAGTCTCAATTATTTCTGGAGTATATGATCTTAATGGATTCTCAATAGTTTGATTTTCAAAAAATTCTACATCTACAGATTCTATGACTTCTAAGGTATCAAGAATCATTAATCTATAAGTTATACTATTAAGAGAATATCCAATGAAAACACATTTAAAATCCCTATTACCTAACTTTGGTCGTTTAGGGTCTGGTTTTCTAACATAAGCTAAGCAACCCCAAACTTTGAGTCTAGTAAGATTAGGTTTTCTATTAAACCATAATTCATAAGGAGAAATATTATTCTTCTTAAGTGGTACTCTATTTAAAATGTAACATGCAGATAATATAGCATCACCCCATAGGTTATAAGGCAATTTAGAACTTATGAGCATGGCATTAACCATTTCTACTAAAGTTCTAATTTTCCTCTCAGCAACACCATTTTGTTGTGGTGTATAAGGGGAGGTACATTGGTGAATAATACCATTTTGTTTGCAAAACAAAGTAAACTCATTTGAAAAATATTTACCACCACGATCTGAATGTAACACTTTAATTTTAATTCCTAATTGTGTTTCGACTTCTACTTTGTAAATTTTGAATTTATCAAAGGCTTCATCTTTAGATTTCATTAGATATACATAAGCATATCTAGAATGATCATCAATAAATGTTATATAGTATTGGTTACCACCATACGTGATATGACTTTTCAAGTCACCCACATCACTATATACCAAATCAAGCAAACCAGTTTTCCTTTCAACAGATTTAAAGGATTTTCGATGTATTTTTGCTTGAACACATATTTCACATTTAGAAATGGAATCGAAATCACAATCAGAAATTAATCCTAATTTATGCATATTTCTAAGTGACTTATTATTAACATGTCCTAATCTACTATGCCATAAATTAACATAATCAAAAATATAAGCAGAAGATTCTTCATTAGATTCAACTTAATCATGTCGTTACAAGAATATCCCTGTCCAATAAATTTGCTGTTCTTGGACAACACTTACTTATCAGACTCGTACACCATCTTGAATCCTCCTTTGTTAAGAAGGTATCCAGAAATCAAATTCTTACACATATCAGGTACATAAAATACATTGACTAAAGTAAGAACTTTCCCGGAGGTGAATGTCAATTCAGTAGTGCCTTTTCCCAGAAATTTTCTTGCAACTTTGTTTGCGCCAGTTACTTCGCTGGATTCTCCGTTATTCTCATCATAAGTCTTGAATAGATTACGGTCTTTGCAAATATGAATAGGTTCTCCAGTATCGAGCCACCAATCATTATCAAGGCCAGTAACGGAGTTCGCCTCTTGTACGACAGCTACAAGCTTTTCTTCGACTATTTTCGCTTTTTGTTGTTTTTTCCGAAGACGACTGTTTCGGGCATAGTGGTCGGAATTGTGACAATAGTAACAGTCACCCTTCTTCTTATTCTTGGAATTAGTACCTTTATTTTTAAACATTATCTCATTCTTAGGCTTCAAATTATCGTTAATTTCAACATTATTAGCCTTAAATTGAGACTCAGTTTGCGGATTATCATCTAGTTCGCGTTTACGAGAATCCACTTCAATACGAAGATGACGCTGTAAACCGTCTAAATCATAATCCATTTCTGCATGCTTTAATTTTTTCTTATAGTCATTCCAAGAATTTCGGAGTCTCAAAATAATAACTCCAACAACAAAAGATTCAGGGAGATCAATACCGACATCTTTAAGTTGATTTACCAATAGAAGAATTTCACTTACTTGTCCAATTATGGACTTGTTTGTGACCATTTTGAAATCCATAAAATTGCATATAAGAAATTTCTTATTACTTGCCTCAGAGATGCGATATTTGCTTTCTAGCGCAGTCCAGAGTGCCTTCGCGGTGTCCAAGGTCCTGTGAGCATTGTATATCGGAGTAGACAGTGCATTCAGAATGTGGCCTCTGCATAGAAAATCTTCCTCTTTGCGTTTTGCCCTTTTAGCTTTTTGTTCTGCACTATCCTTATCGGTTTCCTCCGGTATTTTCTCCAGTCCATCTTCGAGAATATGAAATAATTTGACCGTGATCAGAAAGAATTTCATAGTCTCTTGCCAACGAGTGAAATTCTCTCCATCAAATCGCTCTAACTTCGTCAAATGCTGATTCATCACTTGCAACGCGCTCAAACCTTCCATGGTTGAAGTATTATCTGAAAATTTGTTGGGGATTTTGTGGTTTGAAACGCTTTTGGAGGAGTAGAATCTGCCATACTTCTGACTTCAAGGATTTGCGGAGCAAATTCTTTCAGACAATAGTTCAACCCACCAGGTACAAACGGGTTAACGAACTATTGACTTCAAGATTCTGTGAAGCCTTGAAACAGCGTAATCGAATTCAAAATTTGTATGATTTTGATCCGACCAAGAACACTCTGATATTTGATCTTTGTTGATGAAACATATAATATAGAACATATAATATAGAACATATAATATAGAAAAGAAGAGGAAGTAGAAGATGACAATTCTGCAACAGTTTCAGAATCGAAACACTATATAAGTGTTTCAAACAGAACTGTTTTGCAACAGTTTGATGGCGTTGCAGAATTCAAGCGGAAGAAGAAGATAATTTCTAATTATCTGAAATAAATTTGCGCGGTTCTATATATAGACGATGAGAAGAGGCATCCATTAGGCAAGCGTTGCAACCATTTAAATGCAACAGTCATTTCTGTTCGGATCTGAACATGTGCACCAATTCAGTTTTGCAATGCTTCTGAAGCGTCGCTTCCCATCGGGTTGAAACCTGTCGACCGCCAAAATGTCACTGGTCGACCGTTGTCAAACAGAGAGTAAAACTGTCGACCGAGTGAATTTTGGCCTGTCGACTGGTCTAATGGATCACAAGACTCCAAGAGCCCCAAGGCCGAAGGCCCATCTTTTGACATTTTAAATATTATTATCTATGCCAAGTTCATGCCTAAGGCCCATTGCCTTATCTCTCCTTCTCTTCTTTCTTTTGTTATAATACTTCATGTCTTTACATATATAGAGACAACCTTTTGTCTATTCCATGATGTGGGACAAAGAGTTCTTTCCATTTCTTCTTCCTTCTTACTTCTCTCTTCAAAAACAAACCCATACCCAAACTAATTTGAAAATTTACAACAATTCTTTGAATATATAGAAGAAAAACTTCAAAATCCTAAATTATTGGAAGATAATAAAATGATTTACAATAAAGTTTCTATGAAATTTATAATGATTATCCATATGCTTTTTGGGGTTGAAAGAAACATACTATTTATTTGTCATACGAGGAAGATTTTGATAAAGAAAATCCTGCTAAGGCAATGCCATGTCGAATGAAATATGAATATTTATTGTTATGTTAAAAGGATATCGAATCATTATTACAAGAAGGCATAATAAAACCATCACAATCACCTTGATCATGTACGTGTACAACATTTTATGTTAATGACATATCAAGCAACAAAGTTGACCCTAAATAGGGGATAAATTATAAACCACCAAATACAGTTATGAAATGGATCAAACATCTGATCTCGAATTAAAAACATTTACTTTGTGGGTTGTATGATGCTAATATATTTTCTAGGTTTGATTTAAAATCTAGGTATTTCCAAACATAAATTTCAAAATTCTATTGGTAAAAAAATTCTTTAACAAATGTGAGATTTTTAGGATGTAATATTGAAAAAAGGGAACAACATATCCTTTTCCATTTTCATTTCGGTAAAATGTCCTCTTAGACCCAATTTAACTAAGGCTTCAGTTAACCTTGAATAGGTTCTTCTTGGGATGTTAGTGTCTCTAATCTATCATGATGTGATGCTCCCACGCAAAAAGCATCCCTGCCTTTCGAACCCTGCTATAATCTCCAGTCTCTCACCTTCGGTGCTAAGGGGTCATCTTTCTTCTCACAAATTTGTTTTCCAAATGGTCAATATTTAAAAATCAAAATCTTCCTACCTGCCTCCTGCTGTTTTAGGTCACATAGAACACGCTCGCAGAAATGGATACATATGCTTCTTCTATAGGTTATATGGGATTACATTCATCTCTGTCGCAAGCTTAAATAAAAGCAGCATTAAGTTCCTTTTCATTCTTTTTTTGTTCCTAAATAATCTATCTTCACCATAGGTCGCAACATTCTTAATTGTGTTTTAGCTACCCAGGATTTAATTTCACAGTGTCATTCATTCTTAATTGTCGGAACTTCATTCTTAAGACCCTCAAGCACTGTGGCTTTCTTTCCTAGTACTATAATGTGAACCCCCTTCTCAAATGCAACCATATAAACCCTTTCTTGTCCTCACTTTACAAGTTCTATATAATTTTCTTTGATTTGGTGTCTTCAGAACTATTTTTTGGGTTCACGCTATGGTTTCCATGAAGAAGGGCAATAAAACTTCCTGTTACCTCTGGTTTGGTTTGACACTTGATTCAATGACTCCCCGTCCACCTTGTCTTCCTTAACCTATTCGACCTTGTCACTAACCACTCGTTCACCATTCCATGGTCATACATCTCGGGGGTCGAAGGCTAACAAGCCTTTTAGGAGAACTCTGATTCTGATGTATCATAGTCGCTCTTTGTCCTTTCCCTTATATGCACTCTCGCAATCATCCCTTTTGTTGAACGATTTGCATGGGGCCCTAATGCTAGTAGTCCTTTCATAGTATATTATCTCTATTGTCATGTTTCTATGTTAAATAAAATTGTTAGAAATTTTGCGACTTGAGACGACTTTGATGAAGATAATGTCGCACTTCAGACTTCAATGATCTATCGGATAGATACTTTCAAACAATTGTTTAGCCCACCAGATACAAACGGATTATCGAACTATCTACATTTAGGATTCAATTGATAAATGTAAGGTGGCTTAATCAAATTCAAAGTTTGTACGACTTTGATCCGACCAAGAACTCTTTGAAAAATTGATTTCCGATGACACAATATAGAGAAAAGAATAAAGAGGAAGAAAAAAAACAAGTGTACAACGATATCAAAATTTGCAACACCTTGGACGCATCACAAAATAGTGTCTTTCAATACTTTTTGGCATTGCAAATTGTTTTGAAAAGAAGAAGATTCTGTTATAACTCACAACACTTTCTGTTGTTGTTATTTATAGGAGCAGAGGGAAGCATCTCATCACCAAGCATAGCGGCTATTAGGAACGATTCACAATAGTTGCAAACGGTCGTATCTATTTCAATTTAAAACCAGCATGTCCTTTCATTTCCAAGGATAGCAAAACATTGTAAACATTCTTTCCCTTCACAAATTTATTTTCGGGTCTATAACAGGCTGAAATTTGGCCCATTACAGTTCTCAAGTTTAAAAAAAATATGTTATTGTATCAGGACACAAAACCCGCACCCGGCCCGACCTGGTTCGGTACGGCTGGACGGACGGCAGCGGCGGTACATGTTTGTGGTTGTAATGCATAAGTTCTCTCCTTACAACAAAGCAAGCATTTGGGAGCCTCAAGTCCCCATCCTCCTTATGGGAAAGCCATACTTATACAAGTATAGTGCCCAAATTCCCACAATGTAGGACAATTTTTTTCTACCCTCTCCTCTTTCTTCAAAAAACAAACCCCATAACCAAAAACAACTTTGAAACTATTCAACAATGTCCCCCCATTTTCAAAATAAGAATAAAATAAATAAAGTGCACTACTGAGTCACTATAGTGACTTATTACATACCCAAGTGGGTCAAGACAATGTAGTTCTAGGATCAAGTTTGCGTCATAATGGAAACCAATTGATAAATAAAAGGTATCTTTTGGATTTGAATCTTTACTTGGTGTAATACATTCTAAGCCTAATCGAGATAAAATGGTGAATGAACCTTGAACCAAGTATCCCTAATGATAAAACCGGAACAATCACAAATGTTGATTTCATTAGGTAAAGTGATATGTATTGTTGCCACGTTAATGGCTATGTGCTTTTAATCTTGGATCATGAGTCTACTTTAGAAAGTAGTTTTACTTTCCTTGGAAACAACATGATTTCCATACTTATATAGGTAAGCCTCTTAAGGTACTTCTGCGATACACTTTTTAAGGTTTCTAGACTTATCAAGGACATATATGCATCCTTCTTGCAGAATCGAACACTAGATATTATAGAATTATTGATTTAGTGTTCCATAATCACTCTCTTATCTTATTGGTACTCATTGAAATTTTTCTATCCTTTTTAAGACATAAGTTGGGTTTCTGTTAAGGATGATCAATCTTCATTCTAAAATGTTAGTCTCGTTTCCTTTGACTTTATAGAAACCATGGTTTTTGGAAGACTCTTTATGAGCGGGTCAACTAAGTTTTTCTTTGTTTCTATGTAAGCAACAATTACTACTCCACTTTTAGGTAACTCTCTTACTATTTGATGTCTTAGACTCACATGTCTAGACTTCTCATTATATGTCTTATTAAAGACATTATATATCGTCGCTTGATTGTCATAGTTAATCAAGACTACTGGAGATGGCTTCTTCCATAATGGGATTTCCATTAACAAATTCTAGTCCACTCTGCTTCTTTACATATATCTGCTAATGCAACCAATTCTGACTACATTGTTAAGTCAGATATACAGGTCTGCTTCTTGGAAGTCCAACACACAACAGTGTCTCCTAATGTAAATATCCATCCAGTCATCGACTTGGATTTGTATCCAACATTGTTCCAGGTTGCACCATTATAACCTTCTATTACAACAGGATATCCTTTATAAGATAAACCATAAGTAATGGTTCCTTCAAATAAGCTAAAACTCTGGAAATAGCTTTCGAATGTTTGAAACCTGAATTACTCGTAAATCGACACAATACGCTTATAGCATAAGCGATGTCTGGCCTCAGCGATTTCAAAAAATAATCAAATCGTGATCAATCATTAAGTAAAAAGTTAACGGTTTTATGTTATGAGTATAATTTGGTATTTACAAATTAAAAAATCATTGTTCAATTTAATTAATTCAAACCACTAAAAATCTTATCATTTTGGTGACTATAAATTTTCATTACTAATTAACCTCTATTAGAACAATACCATTTATTTACGTTAATTTGATTCATATATTATTTTCGATATCAATAATTCATGTAAATGTGATTGGTAAGAACCATGATTAGTATTGTAGTAATTTTGGAAAATAAATAAATTAGTTATTAGATATCATACACGCACACACACACACACACAAAAAAAATACTAACTGGAACGTTTATTGTCAAGGACCTCTAGCTTAAGTGGTTAGAGGTGTTGTGCTTTAGACAAAGATTCTAAATGTCATAAGTTTGGACATCATAGATAAAATAAGTGCTCTGCTTAAATAAAGTATCACCGATGTTATAAAAAAATTGGAAAGTATATTACATTCATTTTAATATTGTGTTTAAATGGGAAAATGAAATAATCTTAACTACTTTTAAATAAATGGAAGAAGGATGTCCTTATTAGCTTATATATGTGTAGTTAAAAACCCTCTAAAGCCTAGAAAAATTACTAATATAGCCGTGGTTGTTATGCTATTTCAATTTACTATTATTAAAATAACATATCTGCTTTAAGCTCCGTTATTTTTTGTTATGTTTGCTAAACAAAACTTTTTAACATTTTCTTTAGCAATATAAATAAATTGTAAGACATAAGCATTTAATATAAGAGAAAAATATATTATGGTTATTAAATCTAGTCAGTATAAATCACGTTGTTCTTCAGTTTAGAAATATCCAATTAAACAAAATTTTCACTACAATATTGAATGATTATCACCATTATTGGTCACATTACAAACTTTACTATATATGTCTATGTTATGAAAACCCTTGACAGGCTCCAAAAGGCCATAGTCATCAGTCTGGGGATTTTTTACCATTTAAGGTGCCTATGATGCATGAGGTACCAAAAAAGCCATAAAGGTGCCACGGAGCTCGCAATATGAAGTGGAAGCGCGCATTTTGCAACAATTGAGTAGAAATTCAAATTTTCAGAATATGGCCTGATAGAAGCCCAAAATCCAACATGGTAAGAATAATGTGCATGTTTGACTGTTGATTCAAAGCATATTATCTAAAATCACTTCTTTTCTTTCGTTGACTCTTGAAAGGTTAAAAACCCGAGATTTCTTTTGTCGAACTGTCAAAAAACCTAGTCTAAAGAAGTTTAAAACTATACATAATGTTGTTTGTAATTTTTGTATTTTAGGTATTTTGTTGTTTACAGACTTGAATTAAATGGCCTTGTACCTTTTTAGTTTGATTTATGTTAATCACATGATATTTTGTTATAATATTTCTTTGATATGGACTTTTTAAACTAAAAATTGTGTTCTTTTACTTTTTTAAATGTAGTATTTTTAACTGAAAACTGGAAACAAAATGTCACTCAAAGCACTTAAAAAAGCCCTAGGCGCAAAAAAGCGTTAGACGAAGGCTTGGGGCTTTTTTAGGACTTTTTTGCGTTGATAACCATAGTATATGTTGTGTAATTGTATGCAGTTGACAACTGTCTGGTTTTTTTTGTAGTAAGCATTAATCAGTTGAATGCACAACACTTCTTTCATACTATCTTGGGCAAATGCAACACCTTCATTGGTGTCGCCTTCTATTATCCATTGTTCATTGTTACCACCTTCTTTGGTAAACGAACAACCAAGATGTCAAAATGAATATCGAAAAGGTTGCTTTGTTGGGTGCGTCAAAAACATTTTCTAAGATTAAGGCAAACATGATAATTGTTTCCTTTACTTTGAGTGCTACCTTAAGATATTTGGTCCTCGATCATGTAAGAGTTATGACTGATGAGCATCTTTATTAATATTAGCATTGTATCATTAGCTATAGACTGTTTTGGAGTCGAAAAAGCTTCTTGCGCTCATCCTAAGTTACTACAAGCAGGGACGAAACTAGTAGGGGGCAAGTGGGGGCTAGAGCCAGCCCTGGGGATTTGGATGCCTAGTGCAAATTTTCAAATGATGCCCTTTGTTATATAAAATTGCCCGACAATATTAAACAAAACTTTAATTTATTAATCTTAGTTTATTCGATTTAGAGATACGATTCATGTAAAGCAAAATTTACATTTATAGTTATTAAATCGTATGATTTGCTAAACACACTTAACTATAGGCTAAATTAAAATATAATGTGTTTGCTTAGGTACGTTTTTACTAATTTGTGGAACAACAGTACATAGGTAGAATCAAAACGAACAAGCATGAAAGCAATTATAGGTGGAATTGAAAAAAAATATAGTACATAGGTAGAATTAATTTTTGCTCATCTTAAAAACTGTTTTGATACATCAACGGATAAAAGAAAACGAAAGTATATGTCCTTTACTCCATCCTTTTCTAGAATTCGATACTCCTGTAGTAATGATAATTCCGAATTGAAATTGCATAATAACCCAGATTTGAACCCTATCCATCATCTGCCAACAGGGCCGGTCCTGAGTATTTGTAGGCCTAGTGCAGAAATAAAATTTTGGGCCCTTAATTTTTTTTTTTTTTACGAAATTGAAGTTAAGTCATATGTCATATCATTGTCATATGTCAAATAAATTTTAGTATACTCATGACATGTTTAAAAACACAACTGGTAATAAGCAGAAACAAGAAAGTTGAATAAATTTTTCTAACCTTTCTAAAGCAAACTTAACAAGTGTTGGATCTCATTCTTCCTCACTGAGCAGATCATAATGGAGATATATTACGCATCCTGACAAGAAAAAGCAGCTCTAAGTAAATAACTCATTAAAATTAATCTAAATTTGACATAAATTATATGGGATGAACATCATATAACAAGACACATTAAGCAAAAAAAATAAGATATTATGAATTATAAATGAAGTTAGTATACCTGTACAAAGATCATGGGCAAAAACAAACATCAATTCTCATTTAAAGTGACATCTTCTTGCATTTTTTGAAGCAAAATCATCGATAATATGCTTCATTTTGATATTTTTCAGCATATACTTTTCAATGCTCAAAATTGCTAAGCCATTCAACCTATCTTGAGTCATACTTGTGCGCAAATAAGATTTAATTAACTTCAACTTTGAGAAACTCCGCTCAGCAGAAGCCACAGTAATAGGTATAGTTAACAAAACCCGGTAAGCAACCAAAATATTTGGAAACATGTCCATCTTCTTCACAAATTCCAAAACTCTGATAGAATTCCATGGAATCTCACACTCATATGCTACACTAGGAAGCATTTCCTGTAATATTTGTAATTCAGATAGTAAGCTTTTTCCATTAATATCGCAATAATCACCATGAGTCAAGGACTTTTCAAGTTTTACACAACATTCTTTCAATCCTTCATCATCCAAAGAAATCAATCGGGAAGCATCGAACAAAAAACCAAATATAGACTCGAAAAGTTCCATTTGTTCGAACCTTATCTTCAATTGAGAGAGTGCCATATCAGCTAGAACAAGAAAGTAATCAGTTCTAAAGTTCTCTGAAGTAGATTGTTGTTCTCTTTCCGTGTTAGGATTCTCATCAAATTGTCTATTTCTTTTAATCCTACGCTTTATTTGAAAAACAGGTTCAATGTCCATTTCATCTGCAAGTTCTTTAGCATCAATCATAGCTGACACAAACCCATTTTCCCTATATTTCTCAAAGAAAGAAACCAACCCTTTTAAACTTGCAATTGCTACATCAAGACGCATATCTTCAGATTGCAAAATTTTTGCTCACCAAGTTGATTTTGTACATAATTTCATGCCAAATAATTAAGCTTAATAAGAATTCAAAACTTGAAAATTCATTAGAAGCTAATTTTTCAGCATCACAACTTATTTTTGGATCATCAGAAACTTCAGCTAGTTTCATTAAAGCATCTCTAATTTTAGGAGCTTGAGTTCTTATTGCTTTAACACTTTCAATTCGACTTTCCCATCTTGTCACACATAAGGATTTTAAAGTCAAATCATCAACATATTCAAGCAAAAGATGCCATCTTTTAGTGTAATTAGCAAACACATTATATAATGCTTGACACGCTCCAAAAAACGATTTTCCTTTCACACAAGAGTTTGCCATATCTGAAAGTACCAAGTTAAGAGAATGACAACCACAAGGCATATAAAAAGCTCTAGGATTAACATCAAGCAATCTTTTTTGAACACCTTGATGTTTTCCCCTCATATTAGAACCATTATCATACCCCTGTCCCCTTACATCATTAATATCTAAATCAAGAGAGCTAAGAGCAGCTTCCAATTCACCAAAAAGACCCAAGCTAGAAGTGTTCTCCACATTCAAAAACTCTAAAAAATATTCTTCTATTTTTATTGGGTAGCTCACGACATCAACACATCTAATCACCAAAGTCATTTGTTCAATACGACTTGCATCAGGAGTACAATCAAGGACCACAGAAAAATATTTTGCTTCTTTTATTTTCTTTATTATGGCACTTTTGACACTCGATGCCAACATTTCAATCAAATCATTTTGAATTTTATGACTAAGATAATGATAATGAATGTCCCTATTTTGAATGATTCTAAAATGATGTTTCATTACAGGATCAAACTCAGCTATTGACTCCAGAAAACCCAAAAAATTACCATTTGAATCTTCAAATATTTTGTCATGCATCCCACGAAATGCCAAGTTATTCATTACAAGACATTTAACAACAACAATTATTCTTATCATAACATCCCTCTAGTGTTTAGTGTCTTTTTTTATTTGCTCTTGCAATTCTTTATCAATAGTTTGATTTGTTTTCAGTCTAATTTGAAGTTCAGCCCAAGCTCTAAGGTTAATAAGATGTTCACGACTATCTTCATGTTGCTTAAGTTTTTCACCCAAATGCACCCAATCATCTACTCCAGAACTTGCTAAATTCCTTTGTGAACGAGCTTTTTTCACAACTTTACAACAAAAACAAAACACTTTATCTAATTCCTTTGAGTAAACTAACCATTTTCTGTCAATAAGTTCCCCGTTTCTTAATTTATGATCAAAATAATATGTAGAGAACCCCCTATTTTACTTATCTTTAGGAAAATTGATATTTTTTTCTCTAACATGACCCTTTTCGACAAGCAAATCTCTCATTTTATTATTTAATCCATCCCACACTCGAGGATCATAAATATTCAAAGACAGGGAACCAGGATCACTTGGATTAGTTTCTTCCCTATTTTCACTAATTATATTTTCGAACACATCAATTTCTTCTCCAATTACTTCATTTTCAGTCTCTTCATTAACCACATTCTCATCTTCTATAGAATTTCTTATAATTTCAGGCACTTCATTTTCAACATCAGGCACTTCTTTTTCTTCAAGTGGTTTGGCTTTTTTCCAAAGTTTTTCAAGTGATCCTTTAAGGGACTTAATCTTCTCTTCTTCCTCTTTTTTTCGTTTTTTTTTCTCATGACCAGACATATGTTTTTTATTGAACATTTTCAACTTAAATTGCAACACCGAATGGGAGGATGAGAATAATAATAAAACCTGGATGAATAAAATAGTGTCACAATCTTTAGCCCAACTGATTTAACAACAGGACTTCACGGCTTCACCAATCTTTACTGCACCAAGTAGCAGCAACCAATTCCAAAACTGAAAAAAAATTATCATAGTTAAATTAGTTTCAAATTTCAATCATTAAAAAAATAAGCATAGCTAGAAGAGATTAAAAAAACAAGTACATGATTTTTAAAACCCTAGGATTTTTGATTTTGAAAGCCCTAAAATTGGATTAAAAGCGAATTTGCATACCTGTGTAGATCAAAAATTTTGGGGATGGATCAGGCGCGGATTGCTTTCAGGTGAGGGGAGGGGAGGTTTTGTGCGGCGGTGGGAAGAAGAAGGGAATGGGCGAAAGTGGGTAACGGCGGAAATAGATAATGGAGAAGTCGAGATTTTCGTCGGTTCTAGTCGAATTTTTTTACAAAAGGTACCGGTATTAATTTTTCTATCGTATTCGACGCTGGCTTTTACAAAAGGACTAGTACAAATTTTTTGTGGGCCCCACCAGGCTGGTGGGCACTGTGCGGTCGCAACGGTGGCACCGTGAAAGCAAACAGCAAAGATAGTGGACTTGGATTCATAAACTGTTATAGAAACTGCATCATAAAAGATAATCCATTAACAACTGTAGTAGATGTAAATCGAGTTATGTAAGAATGCTTCTGAAACTTGTCATCTCAATTTTCTCCAGAATTGTTAGCATAACAGATCGAAATTTGATATAGTTTAAACTTCAGTTCAGCAAAAGTTTGACAATAGGAACCATTTTTCCATTTAGTGTCTATTTTCAAATGAAAATCTTAAAGCATAAATATATTTGTACTTTCAAAACCGATAAGGACTTACCGAAATTCGGTACAAAGTTTGGAAATAGCATGCCGAAAATAGATTAATTGAAGAAAAATTAAAATCCTACATATTTGGCAATAGTAAATCGGAAAATATGATTTTATTTGGTGGCCTATCGCCAAATTAGTGTTATTGTCATGCCTGTACGAAACATGATAGTAAATTTCCGGCTTTATGAACTAATTATTTTGCAAGACATTTTTGTTAATATTGTTGTTTGATTTTGGCCCCCCCATCACCAAATTTCTAGCTTCGTCCCTGACTGCAAGTGTGTATTTTGGTGCAAATAATTGTATTTTAAGGACAATCAATCTCTTGCAATGAAAAACCTAATTATAGGATCATTTATGGTATGGTGAAATAAATAGAATGGTCAATCCTCTAATCAAATAACAGTTATTCTAAAACCAATAGTGGTTTTACTATTGTCATGATAGTATGCATTCGATTTGATGAAGAGAAGCTTTACTATTTTCAATAAAAAGACAGATTACATTAGAATAATAAAAGTTGTCTAATTTGCTTAATTTGGGTTACGATTTGTTTTTTCACTTACTTGTATTATTTCTTTCTGAGTTGTGTGGGTGATGAACTTCGTCTGTTTATCCCTTAAGGTAATAGTATTCTTAAATTCTTGAGAGTTGTTGGATGCGAGTGGAAATATGGAAAGTTTTAAATAAGGTCATATTATAATTAAGGAAAGTTTCTAAAAATTTATATTAGAAAAGTTTACATATATTTCAAAAGTGCAAATTGGAGAAGTTTTCATACATTTTCAAATTTTCGATTTGAGAAAATTCCCGAATATTTAAATTGTTTAATGAAAAAAATTCAGTAATCCACCTCGATTCACATTATCTCACCGTCTCCTATTACAAGCTCCATATTAATATTAATACCGTCTGGATAGGTTCAGCCTCGACCATCCCTCATCACGCTTTGTTAACATGATCTAGCAAGGTCACCCCTCGCTAATAAAGTGTTAAAAATACTCAAAACTAAGGGAGATCCAAAACAATATTCTAACTAGATGTATACCACAACTTGTTTCTCTCCAACAAGATAAATATTCCATCTCAATCTATCTTCAACTAAGCTACTCCACCTTCCCTCATGGTGCCACCATAATTGTCATGGTGAAAAAAGTCAAAAAATCCAGGCTCTCGCCTAGCGTTTTTTGGTCACCTTAAATGATATTTTTTTAATTATATAACCAAAATACCTTTAGAAAATGCACTAACTCAATTTTTGACTTGAAAAGGCATATAAATGCAATATCGAGTAGCAATACTCTACGAAACCAGATTTTTTGTCCAAGAGTTCGATAAAATAAACCTAGCGCTTTTTGTTTGAGAGTTTGATGAAATAAAGCTAAATTTGTTTATAAAAAGTACACTCCAAAATGATAGTTAAACAAGTCCGTTATTTCACCCCTTGCTGGATTTCAGGCTCCTATTAAGTCAAATGTCCAAAATTTCAATTTCTCCTTAAATGTTGCGAAAGTGTGCTATTTTATCGCTTCGTAAGTCGAATGTCTTTAGGGCTTTTTTAGAGCTCCACATATTGTAGACGCCTTGAAAGGTAAACGAGTCCTGACTGATGTCGAGACGAGGAATTTGACAACATAGACCACCGTGTGGCACTAACACTTTAATAAGCGAATCACGTTCGAGTAATGCTTGATCATAGCATATGACGATGTTTAAGTGAACATATCAACCTCATTGTGATTTGGATTTATTTTCTCAAGATGAATAAACCTTTTTTATTCATGGCAACAAGGAATGACTCGCTACTTTATTCTGGAACTGAATGCCAAATTTTCATTCAAATGATTTCCACTCTAACTGTCGAAATTCACCATCACACTACTGTGCGTAGAATCTAGAACACAATGCTTTAGGTAAATTGTCTTTTTCGTTGCTTCAACAACAACTATCAGTTATGCTTCTATAGTAGATAATGCAAGCACAAGTTGCAATCCTGCTCTCCAACTAGTAGTTGTACCTACAAAAGTGAACACGTAGCGCGAGGATGATTTCCTTTTGCCACTATCTGCGGCATGATATGAATCACACAATAACCAACCAAGCTTCAACTCTTCCTAATAACCAACCACATCATACATCAAGCTCCCAATTGCACTTGCATAGAGTACCACCTCCATATCAGCGTTCAGTTGAAATAAGAGATCCTTTTTCCAGTAGCTTTACACACAGGAATACCAAGCGAACAAGCATCTTTCGTATATACACATTTCAACTCATTGTTAAAAAGTCCAAACTTTCTATCTTTGAAGAATTTCATATGTAAACTATTCCTTGCTTATCCAATATCTTTCATTTCAAATTCCACCTTAAAAAGCATCGTCAGCCAGTTGATTTCTGCTCTATCCCTGTAAGAAATAAGCATATTATATACGTATAAGAGTAAGCACACCCAATTAACTCTCTCTAACTATTTGTAATATACACAAACGTCTTTTACACTCCTATCAAACCCAATGCTTAATATAAACAAAACAAATATCTTGTACCATTGTCTTCACAACTGCTTTAGACCATGCAACTACTTCTTCAGTTTGCAAACCCAATCTGACTTGTCATCCATTACAAACTCATCTGGCTATTTCATGTAGTTTGTCTCTTTCAAGTCTCCATATGGAAAATATTGGAAACATAATTTGAAATTTATCTCTATTTAATATTAGTTATGAAGTCAAAGTATCAGTTCGTAATGTGTAGTGTCTTTTATGTTTCAAGAGTCATATGAATGTTTGTGTGTCTCTTAGTGAAATGGGATGTCTATTATATGAAGTGTCATGTAAGACTCTAATATATAAAGCCTACCATTTTGGTTATGAAATGTAAGGAAGATTAAAGTAAGAACAATGTAGTCATTAAATTATTCTACGTTTAATTTCTCTCCTTCTCTCTATATCAAATTTTAATAGAAAAGGTGTCTTTATGTCTAGCTACTCTAAGTTCATATCATAACAACTATAGTTAACAAAATTTTAATAAATATATATCACACTACTGAAGCAACGATTTCATCGTAATCTTCCCTTTTTCTCTGAGAAAATATTTTTTTATCAGTCTAACTTTATACCTTCCATTATCTTATAACTTAAATATCAATCTACAGCATGTGGCTCATTTCCTTAGGGTAATAGGACCAAATCTCACGTATTGTTCATCTACAACGATTATATTTCCTTATTCATGGCCCAAATCCATTTTGAACTGTATGTTGACTTCAAAGCATTTCCAAGATCAAATGGTTCCTCGTGAACTACATGCAAAGTATAATGGAACTGATCACCGAGGCTGAGGTTTGCAAACTGCCAATCTTCTTGCCTATCAGGTTCCTTCCTAATTTGTTGGCTAACACGCATAGCTCCAGCATCGTCTGCTACTTTTTCAGGTTCGGCTTGAACTGAATCTTCTTCAACTTCATGACCATCACCATCACTATTTAAGGAAACATGTAGACTAATACACGATGGTTTTTCGATTATATTTTATTTGCCATCAACAATATATATCTTACTCGTTGGATGAAATGTAAGAACAATCTCTATCTCCTAAGGTTTGTCTCCTTTCAAATCTGACTTATTTGATGTCTCCTCCAATAATTTGAACATGATTACACAGCAATCATAACATTTCTGAAGTGTATTAACTTATTCGTCGTTAGATTCCAATAGAATATCCTTTTATTCCATCTGTATAACCTAAGAAAACACACTTCTAGATTTTGGCTCGAACTTATCGAATCCTATGCTATGCACGTAAATAAGGCAACTAAAAATTCAAAAATAACAGATTGTATTAGGTTTGTCACTACACTCGTCCTATCATGGATGAACACGAAATCCAGTTAATGATGTGAGCAACAGTCAATATCGTCAGTTCATAAACTTTTAGATAAGCCTACAGTCAATCACAAGCCATGAGGCTTCTTTACTATTGTTCTATTCATCCTCTTAACACCTCATTCGACTATGGATAACTTAATATAGTAAATATCTTCTAGTACCATGTCATCTATGGTATCCAAGGAACTCTTTTGAGACATTTGTCTTGATTGACTGATCGAAGAATTCTAAATTTCCTTCCAATTTGGTTTTCAACAAAAGCTAATCATTCCTTAAACTTTTTAAACACTTCTGGCTTATCCTTCATTACATACACCCAAATTTTGCATGGGTAGTATACAAAGAAAGATACATATCAGTGAGCTACTTCAATGGAAGCTGTAGAAACTGGTCTCTAAACACTGAACGCCAATAGTTAAGTACCCCTTTAAAAGTGCTCTTGCGAGAGTTAGATAATACTTTGGCTTGCTTAATCAACACACGCTCCTTGTAGAAATCCACTTTACTAAAGCTTTCTCCTCTAATCTTCTTCTTTCTACAAATTAATTTTATGTTCTTCTATAAAGTATGACCTAATCTTAAATGCCAAAACTTAGTAGCATCCAAAATGTTACAACTCTAACGAACGATTTCCCTTGAAGAATGTTACCCTTCAACGAATAAAGATTTCAGACCTTTATACCTTCATCACCATAGGTGCTCCTCTAGAAAACTTTATACCATCTTTGTCGGTTGTAACCTTGCATCCCAATGATGTTAGCTAACCAAAAGATATCAAAAAAAAATTCAAAGATCTGGTGCAGAACAACATCTGAAAGAGTACGAACAATCTTGTAGAATGTGCGAATGTGAACTGACCCATAGAAGTAAATGTAGCATTATTACCCATAGGGATGAAACTCCCTTCATAAGTAACAAAAAAAATCTTTATTTGGTGTCATATGAAACAAGCTTCTGAATCAAGGATCCAATAATCTTACAGATAGAATTTGTGTAAATTGTATTTGAGAGAACAAAGAGATCCAGAGGAGTAAAGTATTCTATAAAATGATTATTCAATATTCTATCTTTTGCAATGTACAAACGCGATAATATATAATTGTAATATTGGCTTTACACTGCACAACCCAACTGGCTAATAAACCTGCACCACTATTTAGTATATTACACATAGTATATGCCGACGAGGCATTATCCCCTATCTCTGATGTTTTTATTTCCCCCTTTCAAATTAGGGTTGGGATGGCGAACCCTAATTTGCTTGCGAAATGAGATGTTGTCACTCTTTGGTATCTTCGATATTCAGGAAACTTGGATGGTGGGTTCGAAGCTTAGGTCTACTCATGCTGAAGTACTTACAAACCCTAATTTGTTTGTGAGAAGAAGATGATGACTTCCTGACATTCTCAGTGTTCTGGAAGCTTCAATAGCATGTTCGAGATTCAGATCTACTTATACTGGAGCACTTACGAACCCTATTTTGCTTATAAGGGAAGAGACGACGACTTCCTAGCATCTTTGATGTTCTGGAGCTTTCAGTGGCAAGTACAATTTCAGATCTGCACATACTTGGAGCGATTGCCAACAGCCATACAAGGTCGTATTAATCCTTGATTTTCAATTCATCTCTAAGTCGCTTAAAGTTTTTGGCTGATAATGACTTAGTAAATATGTCTGCTTTCTAATAAAACGTTGGTATGTGGTTGATTTGTAAGTTTCCCTTCTGAACTTGCTCACGAACGAAGTAAATATCGATCTCGATATGCTTAGTCCTAGCATGTTGAATTGGGTTAGCAGACATGTAAATTGCACTCTAGTTATCGCACCACACAGTAGGTTTTCTTTCAGTTGTTATCTTTAATTCCTTGAGCATAGATTGTAACCATAGTATTTCAGCAGTAGTATTAGCTTGGCTAATGTACTCTGCCTCGACACTTGACCTAGAAATGGTTGCTTGCTTCTTCAAGCACCATGAATTAAATTATCACCTATGTAAACACAGTAACCTGTAATAGATCTTCTATCGTCAATGTCTGATGCCCAATCTGAATCTGAATATGCTGTGATATTGAAGTGTTTGTTGTCCTTTAGGGTTAAGCCATAGTTGGTTGTGCCTTTTAAATATCTGAGAATTCTTTTCACGGCTTTCCAGTGTTCATTAAGTGGATTCTGCATAAATTGTGAAACTTTGTTAACACTGAATGATATATCTGGACGTGTTATAGTTGCATATTGCAATGCACCTATCACACTCCTGTACTGTTTAACATTAGTTATGGCTTCTCCCCTGTTTTTAGAGTAATGCTGGTTAGACACCATAGGTGTAGGTTGTGGATTGGCACTGTCCATGTTTGTTTTGATGAGTAATTCTGAGATATATTTCTTTTGAGAAAGATGTATTTCAGAATTTGGCCTTCTTTTGACTTCAATCCCCAAGAAATATGACACATCACCTAGATTTTTGATTGAGAATTGTTTATCTAAATATGTTGTTACATGCTTGATCTCCTCCTCATTGCAATCTGTAATAATTATGTCATCAACATATATTAGTATATATGACATTGATGAACTTGTAAATTTTGTAAAAAAGTGAGGGACCAGATTTTGTTGGATGATATCCCATGTTTCCCAGAGTAGCTTTTAATTTTTCAAACCAGACTCTGGGAGCCTGTTTCAGCCCATAAATGGCCTTATTGAGCTTGCACACTTGTTCAGAATTCTGCATAAACCCCTGAGGTTGCTGCATATATATTTTCTCTTGTAATGTGCCATTTAAAAATGCATTATTGGTATCCAAATGCTTTATCTTCCACCCTTTTGTTAGTGCTACTGTAAGGATTAACCTGATGGTTGATGGTTTGACCACTGACGAGAAAGTTTCATTGAAATCAAACCCATACTCTTGAGTAAACCCCTTGGCAACTAATCTAGCCTTGTATCTGTTGATAGTTCCATCTGAGTTCCTTTTTAACTTGTATGTCCATTTACAGCCAATTATATTTTTGTTAGGCGGATGATTCACAAGTTCCCATGTGTTATTTTTGATCAATGCAGCGTATTCTTCATGCATGGCCTTTTTCCAGTGGCTATCCTTGACAGCTTGGTCGTAGTTGATTGGTTCATCAGTGGTGGCAATTGCTGAGTATGTTTTGGGTTTAAAAATGCCACACTTGACTCTTGTCATCATTGGATGTCCAGGTTGATGCTGATTGGGATTTGATGGTGAGTTGTTAGCACTTTCTTGATGTGTGCTACTTCCAAGAGTACTCTCTTCATTTCTTTCACTTATAGTTTGAACATTGCTTTGTTCTGACATTCCTTGCTCACTGTTGCTTTTTGTAAGTGGGTCATTAGCGTGGCTGAGTGGCTCACTATGGCCTGGGCTGGAGTGCAGATCATTTTGAGCATCAGCAGCCATGGTATCATCATTCTTGTCCCAATTAGTGCTGAGATTTGGTATTTCAGGTATGGCTATTTTTGGATTCAGCACCTTTTTTGAAGTTTTCATGCTGAGTTCTTTAAATGGGAATATATTTTCGTTGAACACCACGTGTCTACTGATGTAGATTCTACCACTAGTGTCAATACACTTATAACCTTTTTGGTTAGCATAGTAGCCAATAAATGTACATGGTTTTGATTTAAAATCAAGCTTATTGGGGTTTTAAGGTCTTAAATAGGGAAAACATAAACATCCATATATCTTGAGCTTAGTATAATCTGGTTTAGTGTTATAGAGCTTCTCTAATGGACTTATACCATTCAAAATCTTGGTGGGCATTCTGTTTATTAAGTAAACAGATGAATTGAATGCTTCTGGCCAAAATTTTAATGGTAGAGAAGCTTGTGCAAGTAGTGTTATACCAGATTCGACTATATGTCTACATTTTCTCTCGATTAGTCCATTTTGCTCGGATGTATAGGGACAAGTTGTTCTATGATTTATGCCCCTTTTTGAAAGAAATTAATAATTGGCTTGAATTCAGTTCCCCCATCGGATTGAAAAATTTTAATA
This sequence comes from Allium sativum, assembly GCA_030737875.1. NCBI lineage: Eukaryota > Viridiplantae > Streptophyta > Magnoliopsida > Asparagales > Amaryllidaceae > Allium > Allium sativum. Next base: position 67,480,138 of record CM060922.1, read on the forward strand.
GTGCAATTGAACTGATTTTCAATCATTTTAACAAAATTGATAACTGTATTATAAGTTTCAGCCTTTGACTTTAATAATACAACCATGTATATCTTGTGCACGCATCAGTGAATGACAAATAGTATTTATAGCCAAAATCTGAACTTATTGGGGGCAGGACCCCAAAGGTCAGCTGCAATAAGTTCAAATGGTTTATAAGAGGTAAGTGACTTAGGAAAGGGCAACTTGTGACTCTTTCCCATTTGGCAATAGGTGCATATGTGAGGTAATTTGACATCAGAAAATGGAATTTCATTATCAAGAAGAATTTGTTTTACAATGCTTAGGCTAGGGTGACCTAATTTACAGTGCCACAAATCAAGTGTCGCTTTGTCATCGTGATTAGTACTATTTTCAACATTCTCAATAGTGTTGCAGCAGGGTAGAACTTTAACAGATTTATCACAGTCATCTAATCTAAATTTATAAAGTCCATTGACTGTGTCACCCTGCAATAAAACATCTTTAGTTAGTATGTCTCTAACTAAGAAGTTATTAGGATAAAATTCAAAGTAAATGTCGTTGTCCTTAGCAAATTGAGAAACACTAATCAAATTCTTCTTGATTTTTGGAACTCTCGATAGATTGTGTAAAAATAATTATCGTTTACGTCTTATGCTACCCTTGCCAATGTGAGATATGTTAATATGCTTACCATTGCCCATACTGATGGATTGATTACCTTTGTATTCCCTGCTACCAAGGTTTAGATTTTCAAGATTGTTTGTGATATGATTTTTTGCACCAGAATCAGGGTACCAACTGTCGTCATTAATGTGTTCAGCCATAGCAATTTCACATTGATTTCTTGATGAATCTGATTGACTAGTATTGTCTAACTAAACTTGAGCGACATTAGCACTAGCATTTGACCCCCTTTGATTACCTTGACCTTGTCCATTAGCATAATTGGGATTATATCTAAAATAACATTTGCCTGCAGTATGGCCATTTTTCTCGCATATTTGACCCTTTGGCCTGTTACTATTATTACTCCATCTTCCTCTACCTCGGCCACGATTAGAATAACCACCCCTTTGGTTAGATTGTTCAGGTCTGTTATTAATATTCTGATTCTTGTTTTTACCTCCAGTAGTGGCATAGTTGATATTCATATCTTTTTCCTGTTCTCTTTTGCTTTCAATTCTAGCCTCATGTGATAGTAGCATCGAGTGTACATCATCCATGGATGAGAATTGTCTTTGTGATGATATGATAGCTACAACAGCTTCATATTCATCACTCAATCCATTCAGGATGATAAGAATTTGTTCGGATTCAGGGAGTTTTGCCTAGCGGCCTCTAACATATCACATAAAGATTTGATCTTACTCAGATAATCTCTCATGGTACTGTCACCTTTCTTTACATTCTGCAATTGTCTTTTATTGTGCATTACTTTGGAATATGATTGATTATTAAATCCTTTTTCAATATTCTACTAAATGTCAAATGATGTTTTACACCCTATCACTTGTGGAAGGATTTTCTCACTTATAGAGGATAACAACCAAGAACATATTAATCTATCTTGTCGGTGAAACTTAACATATTCCTCATTGGGGATTACCTGATTTTCTTGATTTGTTGTGAATTGAGCAGGCGTTGCAATAGTACCTATCATATATCCGTCAAGACCATAACCATCCAACGCAGTTTCGATCTGCAACTTCCACAAGAGATAGTTATTTTCATTTAGCTGAACTGTTATAAGTTGTGATTGTGGACTAATCACTGTCTTGATTAACTTTTCTGCTGCAGTCGCTCCTTCTTGATGACTAGACACGTTGACTGATGCTGATGATGAATTGCTACTCGCCATGAGGAAGCAATACTGACCAGTGGGCTAAGGGATAAACTGGGTTGAGAAATTGATCAAGAAGGAGGAGGCTTAGTTTCAGAGGTCAACTGTAAGCAACCAGATTACTTCTTTGATGAGCTTGTCTCTGATTAGGATAACTGGATGGCACATTTGAGTTCTTGATACTTTTTCTTCACTTCTTGAAGTTTCTTGATGCAGAAAAGGAGATTGGCGATCTAATTTAGCAGATGCAGCCATAATTGATGTACAGATCAGCAGATTGCCTGAATCTGATTTGTAACTTGGTTGTAGACATGGCACTGCTGGCAGGAATGCCTCTCCGCACTCTCCAATGATGAAATTTAACTAAGGAGAGTAAAGATCACACTAGTTATGGTGTGATTCAATATCAATACAGGATCTTAATGTCGTTAAGCAAGTAGATGGCTCTGATACCAAGATAGAATTTGTGTAAATTGTATTTGAGAGAACAGAGGGATGTAGAGGAGTAAAGTATTCTGTAAAATGATTATTCAGTATTCTATCTTTTGCAATGTACAAACGCGAGAATATATAATTATAATATGGGCTTTACACTGCATAGCCCAACTGGCTAATAAGCCTGCATCACTATTTAGTATATTACACGTAGTATATGCCGACGAGGCATTATCCCCTATCTCTGATGTTTTTATTTCTTACAAAATCTAGTAATGTAGCGATCAACACGTCACTGTCTTCATTCTCCATTGAGATATATCAGGAACCCTCAGTCTCCTTCAAATCTCGGCAGTCACTTCTTCAATGACTTAGTTTCTTACAGTGATAACATTTTACTTCTTTAGACTCACTATGCTAGTACGACTTATTTGAATTAGAATGACCCTTAAAATTTATTTTCCTTTTTCTTCATTCTTTCTCTCCTAACAAACAATCCTGAACTAATATCACTTCCTCCACTACAATCTCCTAAACATATACCTTTCATATGATCTCTCAACTCATCATTAAGATAAGTCGTCTTCACATCTCCTATCGTTAATATTTACCTAATGTGAATGAGGCTACTAACGAAAATTGTGAAATGTTCCAGAAGCGAACACGATAGAACCATGACTTTCTGTTCTTTACCAATATTTGAATCAATCAACTTTATCTTCATCGGCTGGTCATCATATACTGAGATTTGTTTTAACTGAAGAACCTTCCTTCATCTTATAGGTAAAGAAGGCTTCAGCAAAATTGATCATTTGGTTAAATAAATTTTCAAGTAATATTCTTCTAACTTCTTCTAGATTCCTCTGGAAGTGTATTCCTAATTAAATAGAAAAACAGTATTCTTATCCATAGCAAGTTGAAGTATAGTACATGCTCATTCTTCAATCTCCTTTTTCTCTACAACAAATATTGTTGGTTCAAAATGCTTCAAGTCATAAACTACATTGTGGATGTGATTTCTTTTTAATACTTTCTTTATCATCCACTTCTACTTTCTAGAATCTACTCTTGTTTTAATTTCTCTCTCGATAATTATGAATATGAAGCTATGTAGGAACTTATAATATACAAAACAATTACTAGTGCTAAACTAATTTTGTTAGAGAATGAAGTTTTGATGGCAACAACCTTATTTCAATTATCATTGGTTATAAAATATACAATAACAATTCTATCTAGAATATATATACATATATATATGCAGGATTGGTATACGTGATTTAAATACTGAAGATTGTGCAGTTTTAGAGTTTCAGAATTCAGAGGAGATTCAAGGCTCAGGAGTAATCAGGTTATCAAGAGTTCAAGAGCTCAAGACAAATATAGTAATAGAGTCTAGTTTATATGTAAGACTCTGAACAGCACTCCAGGTTCAAATTCAAATTTTGTTTTTCAAATTCTGATTTTTAAATTTCAAATTCTAGTTTTCAAAATTCATATTTCCAATTGTCTTTCTATCTTACTTATGATTTCAAATATAAGTTTTAAATTTAATATATATATATATATATTTATATAAGTTTATATAATTATATAGTTTTATAGCTTTATAGTTTATAATTATATAGTTTTAAACCTTATAATTTTATAAATATGTTTATATATAATATATATTTATGATTTCATATGATTTTATACTTTAGAATACTCATCTATATGACTAAGTTTTAATTCAAGAATTTTTAGAGTAATATATACAATTAAACACTTGATAAATAGTTTTAAAAATATTTTGTACATGCTTATGTCGACATACATATACATCTATGTCGACATATAACTATCAGAAATTCAATTTTCAAAGAAAGTGTCTTTTCACCATTTGTAACGTTCCAGAAACGTTGCAACCTTTCAAATCTTATAAATAGAGGTTGATTTTGAATTTTTTAACCATTCTTCTTCTCCATCTTCACCCCTCTTCATCCCACCATTATTCTTTACTATTTTATTGATTTCTACACATATACTTTTCCGATTTCTACTCTAATTATATAAAACTTCTTCTTTTTCCTTTTCTCTACTCATTACTCTCTGAATTGAAGTGCTATTGAAGAGTTATAGGGCCGTGGTGATCTTTTGGGAAGTGTTTGGGAAAGGGTGTGTTCCTTATAGCACTGAAATCTAGGAAAGGGAGCGGAGATAATCTTGTAGTCATGAAATCAAGAGTGGTTGGAGCGGTGTTAACCTTGTAGCCGTGAAATCAAGGGGATTGTACTTGGATAGTGATATTTATAAAACTCTTCACAATCCAGCGTTGCGTGGGACTGGACGTTGGAGTAATCTGAACCAGTATAAAATCTGGTGTGTTCTTTCCTTTTTCTACATTTTATATTTATCTATTTCTGTGTTTGTGATTGATTCTGTGTTTGCGATCATCTCTGTTGTGTACGATCCATATAGTAGATCATACAAGTTTTATATTTTCATAAATTCTTTGAAAACTCTATTCACCTCCCCTCTAGTGTTAGTCTTGCCTTAAGACCCGCATTCCGTGTTCCCTAACAATTGGTATTGGAGCATATGTTTTTCAAAACTTCATAATCTGATTTTTGAAAATATTAAATAGCAAAAAACACTAGTATAGAAAATAGACATATAAACTATGTCTATAAGAATCCTATAAACTATGTAAATATTTTATGATTTCTCAACTTTATTTCAATTATCATTGATTATAAAATATATACTAACACTTTTTGTATATAATATATATATACATATATGCAGAAATTATATACAGGAAATATTACTGAAGACTGTACAGTTTAAAGAAGATAGAGATCCAAAATTCAGGGAAGCATCAAGACTCATGAGTATTCAACATTACAAGAGTTCTAGAGTTCAAGAGTTCAAGATTAATATAGTTATAGAGTCCAGATTTTGTAAGACTCTAAATAGTACTCTAGGTTCAATATTCAAATTATGATATTCAAATTCTATTTTCTATCCTCAACTCTCTCTATTCTCTTTCTTATCTTTTCTATTTTTTTTCTTTTTCAAACTTAAGTTTTATATATTTATATTTTTATGCTTTATATTTATACAGTTTAAAACCTTGTAATTTTATAAATATGTTTATATAGTTTAAGTTTATGTTTCCATATGTTTTTATATTTTATAATATTAATTTACAACACTATATTTTTATTTAAGAATTTCCAGAATTGTATTTATATCCAAACACTTGAAAAATGTTTTGAAATTCAAAAATATACTAGAGTATGTCGACATGTAGAAAACACTGTGTCGAAATATAATCGTCAGAAATTCAAATTTGAAAGGAAGTGACTTTTCACTATCTGAAACGTTTCAGCCTTTCGCACACTTAAAAAGGGTTTGAATTCGAATTTTTAATCATCACTTCTTCTCCACTTTCACTCTCTTTCATTATATAATTAATTTTAATCATTTTTATGATTTCTACACTTATACTCTACCAAATTCAATTTTGTTTTAATCAAACTTATTCTCTCTACACTCTCTTCTCATCTCTCTCTAAATCAAGTGTTATTGAAGAGTTATAGGGCCGTTTGTAATTGCTTGGGTTGAGTGAAGTAGGAATCAGTGTGTTCCTTGTACCGAGAAATCAAGGAAGTAGGAATCAGTGTTTTCCTTGTAGCTGAGAAATCAAGGAAGTTGGAATCGGTGTTTTCCTTATAGCTGTGAAATCAAGGAAGTAGGAATCGGTGGTATCCCTTGTAGCCGTGAAATCAAGGAGGTTGTATTTGACTATTGATATAGTAATAAAAATCTGCGCAATCCAGCGTTGTGCGGGACTGGACGTAGGAGCAATCTGAACCAGTATAAAATCCGGTGTGTTCTTTGTTGTATATATCGTTGTTGTATACACAATTATATGATTTTTTGTTTGATGATAACAACCAAATATATATATTATTATAAATGTGTTTGTAACTGTACTGTTCTACATATACATCACAGACAGGAATATAATATTTATATTTAAATAAAATACAACTGTACATACATTCAAATATTCACACAGTATTTTATTTAAATTGAATATTTTATTTCAACATTTGAACGGTACAAGTTTATTGCTCCACTATTTGAACATATCACTGATATACAATTCAATTCATATTAAATTTCATACACTGTTCTTCACTACAACACACTGTCTGTACAAATCATATACACATACATTTTCACTTTCATATTCAGACACATTTACTAACACTGCTTCATTCACTGTCTTATGTCTTCACAGTTCACTGTCAGTCCGGTCATCTTCTGCTTACCTGTCACATGAAACACCCACACAGTACACTGTAATAGAAATAAAACTGTATACGTGCGAATATAAATTTTAATTTAAAAATTTTATTTGCCTCAGATTTATGGTGTATTTCTCATCATTTTTCATGACTTGATCTGTTTATCTGCGTCTAGACAGCTTGTGATATTCACAGTGAAACAATGTAAATACCACAAGGCAGTCAGTTTGTATGTGTGTGTCTGTGTGTATATATATATAGTAGCAGGGATAGGGAAATCTTTTCTGATGGTCTGCAAATACACACGTGCATATATATATATATACACGTGTGCACTGCCTCGCCAATCAAAAATCAGCTAGCAACTGAGAAGCAGCCATGTGGACTAACTCGACTCAGTGCACGTGAAAACAACTCAACATATCACAAAATAGTCGAGTCTCAACAAATACACAGTTTCAACAAAATGGCCAACTTACATGGTCATGACAAGATACAAGACCAAATAATATACATGCAGCAAGTAGTCGAGCAAGTGAATGGTGCATCATGAACAGTGCTAATGCAGCAAAGATATCAATACATGGACAAAGTGGTCCAGACTCACAAGTGCAACTCACAATTCAGCAAAAACTCAGGTGAAATGTAAACATGGCAGATCATATGAACAAGGCAGTTTTGTTAAAGTGAAAAACTGTATGCATCCAAGTACACAAGGGAGTAGCATGGTGATGTAAGCTAGTTTATATGGTGGTGCATGAATCATGTCAGCATGGTCAAATGTTTCACACATCATAGTCAATATTACATGGTGTAGGTACATGCAGCAGCAAATACGCTCAGGTTCACGACAAATAGTCGAGACGGTTTAAAATTCAACAGCAGAAGAATGGTTCAGCACTTATAAAACAGAAAAACTTCCAAATGGTTCAACAAGTATGACAGTGGCAATACAACTAAAGGGAGCCGAGCACAATTCCAAGCCATGCGGCAAAGGACAGAGCACAGTCATACTCAAGTCAAAAATGGAGTAGCAAGAAATACAGTTAGACTCAAGTGGATGTATAATGGTGCAACAAGGTATAGCCATCAAAACAGTGCACAAATTTCAAGTGTAAGTGACGGTGAAATAGGTTGGAGACAAGTACATGCAACAACCAATTCATGGCAAATACATTGGTGCTGCAGTAGTGGAGCATGGTAACTTCAAATACACAAGCCAACAAAGTCAAGATTGAGTATACACAGCAATAACAATGGAAATGCAACACTTTGTTTAACTTCTTAGCACAATTATGGCAGCATAGTGGAAATACATTGAATCTACATCATGGATTAAAAAGAGAAATTAACAACTGATTTCATCCACACAACAAATATATGGATAAGATCACGTGTGATAAAGATTTCCTTTTTAAAATTCATAAAGAAAACGAAATTAGTGAATAATAAGTTTTTGGCAAGAACACAAAAGGTCAGAAAATGTTTTTTTTTTATTTCCAGATTTCACAAAACATATTTGGCAATAAATCAGAATGTCATACAACAATCAATGATTCAAGGCAGAGCAGAATATCATGCAAAGACCAATTTTTGGCAAGTGATCAAACAAATTTTTCCAGTTTTCATTGAGTCATACAAGGCATTCAAATCCGAGGAAAATCATGCAAATCATGGCATCAATTCAAATCTGTGAATATCATTTACTCAAGGCAACAAATGGCAAGATTTCAATCCAATGATTGTGGACGAGTATAAGTTTTAAAATTCAAAAGCTTTCAAGGAATTAGCAATTTAATCAAGGCAAATCAAAAGAGAAATCCATGCAAATCAGCCAATTGAAATCAGAGCGCAATTAAAGGATTCTACAATCCTATGTAAACACCAATACATCACTGGCAATTGTCGATCGTAGAAGAAAAAAAAACAATCCGATAGCAATTCAAAGACATATAATTCAGAAAACTCACAGTTTCGATCGAGAGAGAAAATTCCAAATCGAAGTATCAAGCATCACAGTTTCGAGCTTTAGAGATTAATCCATACTTGAAGAAATAGATTCGATTTGGGGATTTAATAAAACCCTAGCCGCCACCATTTTTTCTTCGAAAGAGGAAGTGATTGGATAATAACAAAGAAGGGTGGAACCATTTCTAAAAGGACAGACCTAGTTAATACTAAAGAGGAGTTGTTTTAATCCCTTTTTATTCTAGGGTTTTGATTTAAATTTTGTTGTATTTCAATTTTATTTGTAAAATGTTTCAAACAGTTACCAGAGTCAGTAAATTTCTAAGGATCCAGTTAGGGGTTTAACTGGCAGTTTATTAGAGTCTGTAAAACTAGGGGAAATCTAATCTAGGGGATATAGATCAGTCTAGGGTTTTGAGCGTAGGATTAGAATATGAGCGAGGGGTTTGCGAGTTTACATGGTCTTATAAGCGGGATTTGTTCTATTACCTAGTAGAGACCTTAGGAATAGGCAGGATTTTGCCGAAGCTGGGTATATCTGTGTGTTATTTACTTTCTGTATTTTTATTTCTACTGCATTCTGTGATCTAATAATTTTTAATATCTCGCTAAAATTTAATAAACCCTATTCATCCCCCTCTAGGGTTAATCTAGATCCAACATTCTTTCCTTTTCTGCATTTTTTATTTCTGTTTATTTAGCATCTGTGTTAGAATCTGTGTCTGTAATTGGGTATGTAGTGTTTGATTCATTCTGTTATTCACATAAGTTTTTTAATTTGTCTAAATTCTCACAAACACTATTCACCCCCAACCCCCTCAAGTGTTTGTTTTGCCGTAACGACCCATTCTGCAATCCCTTACAATTGGTATTAGAGCAAGGTCTTCCAAAAAGTATATAATCTGATTTTTAAAATTTTTTAATGGCAAATTTTGGAATCTCTGATGACACTAATGTCAATTCATGCATTGTATCAATATTGAAAAAGTCTGCATATAGTAATGTTAAAGAGGCACGTGATCTACTGAAATATTGTTCAATTCAGAAAAGGAATAGTTCTATGACTTTTGAAAGCTCAAAAGTTGAAAAGATGGGTAAAATGGCTGTTGGCAATTCAAATTCTGAAAAGGTGCCCGTTGGAAATTCAAATCCCGAACTGGTGTGTTACATGGCTATTGAAAATTCAAATTCTAGAAAGCAATTGGTGGAAATAAAAAAGGAAAAATGGATACTGGATAGTGGCTGTTCGAGACATATGACTGGAAGTGCAGAACTAATCAATAATCTGAAGTATGAAGATGGAGGAATGGTGAACTTCGGGGATAACTCTAAAGGATACATTATTGGAATCTTCAATGTCGGTAATTCTAAAACACCAACTATTTTTGATGTTTGATTAGTTAGGATATAAGTCAACTCTGCGATATGGGTTATAAAATAAGTTTTGAAAAGAATAAATGTTATATAGAAAATAGGAATTCAAAAGTTATATTCGAAGGAGATAGAAAGAAAAATGTCTATATATTGAGTATGAAAATCTCCCGCGATAATTTATGTCTTATGCCCAATACAAGTGATCCCTGGATCTAGCATAAAAAATTTGGTTATACAAATTTCAAACACAATTCTAGGATTTCTATATTAGATTAAGTTAGAGGATTACCTAAAATGTAATTTAAAGTTAATAATTTATGCGACGCTTATCAATTCGTAAAATTAAAGAAGAGTTCGTTTAAGTCAAAAGAAGAAATTACCACTTTAAAACCATTAGAGTTAATACACATAGATTTATTTGGTCCATCCCAAGTTCAATCGATAAATCATAACACATATGTGTACATAATAGTTGATGACTTTTCTACATTTACTTGGACTTTGTTTCTTAAAAATAAAAGTGATGCTTTCGGTCAATTTAAAACTTCTCCTAAAAGGATTCAAAATTTATTATCACTTAAAATTAAAATAATATGTAGTGATCATGGCTGAGAATTCAAAAATGAGCATTTTGAAAAATATTGTAATAAAAAGGGAATAACTCACAATTTTTCAATTCCAAGAACCCCTCAACAAAACGGAGTAGTTGAACGTAAAAATAGAACAATACAAGAATGTGCAAGAACTATGTTATCCAATAGTAATTTACCAATATATTTTTGGGCTGAGGCAGTTGCAATAACTTGCTATATTATTAATAGAATTTCAATTAGACCTTTAACTCATAAAATACCATATGAACTTTTGTATAACAAGAAACCAAAAGTATCATATTTTAAAATATTTGAAGTAAATGTTTTAACTAAATACAAAAGATAATTTATACAATATTGATTCAAAATCCAGTAAAGGAATATTTATTGGATATTCAGAAAGGAGCAAGGCTTATAGAGTTTCCAATACCCGAACCAACACTATAGAAGAAACATTAAATGTATCTTTCGACAAAACTATAAAAGTATAACTCAAAACAATGAAGACGATTGTGAAAATGAAATTAATAAAAAAAAATATGAGGATAATCAACCAAATAAAAAAATTAGATTACTTAGAGACCATCCTGTAGAAAATATCTTAGGAGATATTGAATCCATTGTTAGAACTCGTAATCAATTATATAATATGAGTAACAGTGCATTTATATCAACTGTTGAACCCAAAAATCCAAAAGAAGCTTCTTCCGATGATTCATGGATACTTGCTATGAAGAAGAACTGAATCAATTTACTTGGAATGAAGTATGGGAACTTGTTCATAGACCCATGGATAAAACAATAATAGGAACCAAATGGGTCTATAAAAATAAAACGAATGAACACAGTGAGGTAGTAAGAAATAAGGCACGACTAGTTGCACAAGGCTATACTCAAAAAGAAGGAATAAATTACGATGAAACTTTTGTCCCCGTAGCAAGACTAGAGGCTATTAGAACTTTACTAGCTTTTGCGAACTATAATAATTTCAAATTATATCAAATGGATGTCAAAAGTGCTTTTCTAAATGGATTTGTCAAGAAAGACGTATATGTAGAGAAACCACTTCTATTTGAAGGTGAAAAATTACCAAATCATGTATATAAGCTGAAGAAAGCGTTATATGGATTAAAACAGGCTCCTAGGGCTTGGTATGATAGATTACGAAATTATTTGTTACAATCAAACTTTGAAATAGGAAAATTAGATAATACTTTGTTTATCAAGAAGAATAATAAAGATATACAACTAATACAAATATATGTTAGTGATATAATTTTTGGGTCAAAAAATGATAAAATGAATAAAGAATTTTCAGATATTATGAACAAAGAATTTGAAATGAGCCATATGGGAGAATTATCATTCTTTTTAGGATTACAAATTCGACAATTAAATAATGGAATATTTATTAATCAAGAAAAATATGCAAGAGATTTAATTAATAAATATAATCTAACAACAACAAATGGTAGGCCAACACCTATGGCAACTAATATTGCTTTAAGTAAAGATGGCACATCAGAAGACGTTGGTCAAAAACTATATAGAGGAATGATATGATCATTATTATATATAACCGCTAGCAGACCAGCTATAATGCATAGCATATGTCTCTGTGCAAGATATCAATCATAACCTAAGGAAACACATTTAAAAGCTGTAAAATGTATTCTGAGGTATGTAAAGAATACATCAGATTTTGGATTATTTTATCCTAAGAATGATTCATTCGATTTAGTTTCGTATTGTGACACTGACTATGCAGGATGCAAATCCGATTGTAAAAGTACTAGTGGAACATGTCACTTCCTAGGACATTCCCTTGTATCATGGTTCAGCCAAAAGCGAAATACCGTTTCTTTGTCAACAACTGAAGCAGAATATATCTTTGCTACTTTGGCTTGTTCACAAGTAATATATATATATATATATATATATATATATATATATATATGCAACAAACTTTAAACGATTTTGGCTTAAATATAAATAAATCACCTATATACTGCGATAATACAAGTGCTATAAATATTTCTAAGAATCCAACTCATCATTCGAGAACTAAGCATATCGATGTGAGACATCATTTTCGAAGAGATAACGTAAGTAAAGAAAATATTTCACTTGAATTTATAGAAACAGATAAACAAATAGCAGATATATTAACTAAACCATTAAATGAAGCCACATTTGCTAAATTTTGGAGAGAATTAGGCATATGTTCATTAAGTGAGTTAGAATAATTAAATAAACTAAAATATATAAACATAACATAAGAAATTAAAACAATAAAATTTAAAACAACAGTATGTCGATATAGAGTTTTTGGTATGTCGACATATAACTGCCAGAGTTTCAAAATAAATTCCCACCAAAAGTTTGTTATTTCAATTATTTAAACCTTCTATTTCGATTTTTCTTCTTCATTTTCACTCCTCTTCTCTGTAAAAAAAAATCTGAATTAACAAAAGCAATGGCCTCCACTAATCTAAATACTCAAATCAACTTCGATTCACACGCTAGACCAGTCCTTCTCAACGATCTACACTATCTCGGGTTATCAAAATCTAAGAAAAGATGGAATATGTTCTACAAATAATGGCTGAAATTCAAGTACTCCAAATAAGGATGAATCAAGAACGAAACAGGCATGGAAAAGTAGTAAGGAGTTTACTCATATACATAATGGATAATCAAGCTAATCCGATTATCATCGATGATGATAATCAAGCCATGGAGGAGGAAGAACCAGAAGAAGAACCAGAGGAAGAAACAGAAGAAGAAGAAGAAATGATGGAGGAGGAAGAGCAACAAGAGACTCAACGAACGATTATTGAAGAGGATGATAAGGTTGAGTGTGTAGGAATAGTTTTATTTGATCAAATGAAAAGAATGGAGAATTTTGTCTCCATTATCCAAATTGTCCAATTCACAAATCTCCCATTGTCGAATAATTAAGTGTTTAAAGGTTTTCTTGTTCTTTCGTTTTATTGCGTTCCTATGACAAATCGTATAAATTCGTGTAAATGTACAAATTTGTGTTCATAATTAATAAAATTGTCATTTATGTTTGTGGTTTAATTAGTTATAACTCTCTAAACATAATAGTATGGACATAAGATTAAGGGGGAGTATTTTATTAGATTAGTTACATAAGTTGTACAATTTAGGGGGAGTAAATGCTAAAGGGGGAGAAATTATAAAATATAGACATAGTTTATAGGATTCTTACAGACAGGAGGAGGATTAGAAGGATCATCATCAACAGGTATATATACAGGTATGATATTTTATAAACTAGGGTTGTCATCATCAAAAAGGGGGAGATTGTTGGAGAATGGAGTTTTAATGAAGACAACCTTACTTCAATTATCATTGATTATAAAATACATACTAATACTTTTTGTATAGAATATATATGTATATATACACACATATATGCATAAATTATACACAGGAAATATTACTGAGGACTGTACAGTTTAAAGAAGATAGAGATCCAGAATTCAGAGAAGTATCAAGACTCATGGGTATTCAAGATTTCAAGAGTTGAAGATTAACATAGTTATAGAGTCTAGATTTTGTAAGACTCTAAATAGCACTCCAGGTTCAATATTCAAATTCTGAATTTCAAATTCTATTTTCTATCCTCAATTCTCTCAATTCTATTTCTTATCTTTTCTATTTTCTTTTATTTTTGTTTTTGTTTTTCAAACTTAAGTATTATATATTTATATTTTTATACTTTATATTTATATAGTTTAAAGCCTTGTAATTTTATAAATATGTTTATATAGTTTAAGTTTATGTTTTCATATGTTTTTCTACTTTATAATATTAATTGACAACACTATATTTTTATTCAAGAATTTCCAGAATTATATTTGTATCAAAACATTTGGAAAAATGTTTTAAAATTCAAAAATTACTAGAGTATGTTGACATGTAGAAAACACTATGTCGACATATAACCGTCAGAAATTCAAATTTGAAAGGAAGTGTCTTTTCACTATTTGAAACGTTTCAGAAACGTTACAACCTTCCACACACTATAAAAAGGGCTTGAATTCGAATTTTTAATCATCTCTTCTTCTCCACTTTCACTCTCTTTCATTAATAATTATTCTTAATCATTTTTATGATTTCTACATTTATACTCTGCCAAATTCAATTCTATTTTGATCAAACTTCTTCTCTCTACACTCTCTTCTCATCTCTCTCTCAATCAAGTGTTATTGAAGAGTTATAAGGTTGCTTGTAATTGCTTGGGTTAAGTGAAGTAGGAATCAGTGTGTTCCATATAGCCGAGAAATCAAGGAAGTAGGAATCCGTGTTTTTCTTGTAGCCGAGAAATCAAGGAAGTAGGAATCGATGTTTTCCTTATAGCCGTGAAATCGAGGAAGTAGGAATCAAGGGTTCCCTTGTAGCCGTGAAATCAAGGAGGTTGTACTTAACTATTGATATAGTAATAAAACTCTGCGCAATCCAGCGTTGTGCGGGACTGGACGTAGGAGCAATCCAAACCAGTATAAAATCCGGTATATTCTTTCCTTTTCTGCATTTTTTAATTCTATTTATTTAGAATCTGTATTTGAATCTGTGTCTGCAATTGTGTATGTAATGTTTGATTCATTCTGTTATTCACATAAATTTTGATTTTGTTTAAATTCTCACAAACACTATTCACCCCTCGCCCCCTCTAATGTTTGTTTTGCCTTAACGATCCATTATGCAATCCCTAACAATAATAATAGTTCTTTTGTAGAGGGTCAGTCCACTATTAGACCACCACCGTTTAATGGTAGTAATTATTCATATTGGGCGTGTGGAATGAAAATATATTTACAATCAGTAGGACTAGACACAAGGAATAGTAGTACACAAGTTGAGTATGTTAAACCCACAATAATTTTGCACAATGGACTAATGAACAAAAGATTGCTGCACAACGAAATTCTAAAGCTATGAATACGTTATTCTATTCATTAGATAGGATTGAATTTAATAGAGTGTTTGTTTGTAAATCTTCTTATGAAATATGGAGAAATCTTCAAGTTACTCATGAAGGAACTAGTAAAGTTAAACAGACAAAGATATCAATGCTAATTAATCGGTTTGAGTTATTCAAGATTAACGAGAATGAATCTATCTTCGATATGTATTGTAGATTTCAAGAGATAGTGCATTCATTAACTGCATTAGGAAAAACTTATTCAGAAGAAGACCAAGTCAGAAAAATACTGAGTTCATTGACTCCAAAATGGGATCAGAAAAAAAATTGGCAATTGAAGAAGCCAATAATGTCAGTGAAATGAAGATTGAGGGGTTAATCGGGAATTTGATGTCATTTGAAGTCCAATTACAAGAAAGAAAAGAAAATAAACCAACTAAAAAGATACTTATTGCATTCAAAGCAACAACAAATGGTTCTGACTCAAGCATTGAAGATGATGAAGAAACAGCCTTACTAACAAGAAATTTCAAAAAGTTTCTGAGATACAGAAGGAGAAATAACTTTCAAAGATACAATCAAGGAAGTTTGGGATGAAATGATGATCGATGTTATAACTACAATAAACCAGGCTATATAAAGAGAATGTGTCCATATCTAGATAAATCAATTCAATGGACGGACAATAATAATTCATCAAAGAAAAGAAAGAGGGCATATGAAGCAACTTTAGATGATTTAGATTCATCATCAAGCGATGAAGAGCCAAAAACCGAAAATTCAAATATATGCTTCACAGCAATTCAGAATTCAGAAAATATCAAAGAAATGAATCTAAAAACCAAGTACGCCTTAATTAATTTTTAATTTCTTGGTTGAATGGATGTTTTATTTGCTTTGTTTTGAATTTGAAATTTAAATTTTAAAATTCAAACTTGAAATTAAAAATTCAAATTTAAAATATGAAATTGAATTTTGAAATTCAAAATAATAAGAAAATAATAAATAATAAATACAATAATAAAATAAATTTTAGATGTTTGTTAGGAATAATATTATTTTAGGAAATAATTAAACCTGAAATATAATTCAATAATATAAAACCAAAAGTCACAAAATCGTATATTCTTTGAAATTTTGCATGTATGCCGACATACATAAATGGTCATGTCGACATAAAGACCAAAAAACGAAATTCAAAATTTTATTTCAAAAGTTTAAACTTTCGAACCTCCCTCCAACTTTTCACCAGCACCCAAAGTCTGGAAAGGTCTCATTGATTTCAGAAAAGTTAAGCCCATTCAATCTCTATTTATATATCTATTCAATCATATTCTCTCTACCTTTCATTCAAAATTCAAACTACTCTCTTCATATCTATACTCTTTAAAACTCTCTAATGGCTTCCTCTAGCAATCCTCAAACAATGAAATTGTCCAAAACCATCAAAGGATATCTCAATAATGATAGAGAAGCAATCAAAACCTATGTTGACTATGTAGCCAATGCAAAAGTCAATACGGGAGCTTTCACCATTTTTGGAGATTTTCCATCTTACTGCCTTTGTAACGACCCGCATTCTACGCACCGGAGGATCGTAGAATATTTATTTCTTTTTCATATGAAGTCGTATGGTCAGGTAACATTGGGGAACGACTAGTGGGGTCATTTCCCATGTTCATGATTTTTGCCGATTTTTAAATGACCGTTTTACCCCTAGCTGATCTTGTTTCGGCCATAACTTTTGATTGGAAAAGAGTTTTGACCTGAAACCACTTCCATTAGATTCAGATGATGGTTTACCTTTCCGTAGAGTGGTCACATATGTAAAACGGACTTACCGTTTGTGAGATATGGCTGAATTAAGATTCAAAAGGTGAAAAACAGCTTAATTAGGCTTAACTGGGTGATTAGCAACTAGGCCCATTGGGGGATTTCGGGATTAGGAGTATATGAGGGCTGCTAGGGTTTAGAAAACATTCTTTTTCAGTATTTTTCAGCCGCCACTAACCTCCTTTGAGCCCTAGCCATGGCCTCCACTTTCTAAATCTCTTCAAAACACCTCTAAATCACTTTCTTATCAAGGATTAAGCTAATCAACATCAAACCAAGCCAAAATAGCATCAAATCAGAGTTGGGGCTGGTGCTAAGCATTGGGATTTGACCCAAATCAGAGGATATTTCAGATCTATAGTTTAATTTGTGGCAAAGGTGAGTGATTTGCATTGTTTTTCACTAATTATGGCTAATTAGGGTAATTAGCGAAATTATAACTCAGAAAAATCTAGAAAAATTTGTAAAATTCCAGAATATTATTTTATGTCTCTGATATGAATTTGGGTTAATTTGGACTAATTTTGCTAATCCCGAAATTTAGGGGATTAAGGGGTGATTAGTGATAATTAGCGAAATTTTGCATCATAAAAATCTAGAAAAAAATTGTAAAATTCTTAAATATTATTTTAGGGCTCTGATACCAAGTGTGACGGCCCGCCCCGCATTAACCGACATTTCCTCTGAAAGTGCGCTGTACACATGTCCGCTAGCACGGGACGGTCGTCAAAGAAAGGAAAGAAGATGAAAGAACTAACAAAGAAACCTATAGAATGTCTCACAGCGCATAGAATAAAATATAATAGTAACATACTTGACATAAAACAGGCGAGGCAGTGCATAAGCTGAAAACTAAAACCATCATCATCATAGCAGCGGAAATCCAAAATACAGCTTATGATCCAACATCATTATTACAACTTTAAAACTGTCTCTAAAGCAAAAGAAAGTAAAAGAAGGAGGTACACTACTAATGCCCAAGCAGTGACCTTCAACAACACAGGGAGAATATCTATATATCATACGTGGGAGCCTCTTGCTCGTCTCCGGTACCGCTACTCGTGCATACCACCTAACCAATCCATATTTCGATAAAGTGTCGAATTCAGCGATATACTCCGAGACTGCTCTACCATTCTGCTTAAGCTCCAAGAACTTCCTGAACAATTCTGATTTATGAGCAGTTGGAATAAACTTATCACAAAAGCGGGTCTTAAACTGATTCCAAGTAACCTGATCCTCAGGAGTAGCTGCCTTAATAGCATTCCACCAATTCATAGCTCGTCCCTGTAGTTGACGCGATGCTAGCTTCCTCTTCATTGCGTCCTCGATTCCCAGATCTTCGACGATGCGCTCGCAACTATCTAGCCAATCTTGAACTTATGTAGCCGACTCGGTTCCATGGAACGGCTTCCCACCAAGACTAGTGTAATCCTTACAAAGCTTGGTGAAATCGGCCCTAGGCGCCTGCACCGCTGCACCACCACCACCATTAGCAGCGTTAGGAACTGTTCCTTGCACATCTCTCGCACGAGGCCAGTAAACATCGTCCTCATCTCAACAACATTCCCGTTATTGGCTCCTCTACCAGTACCCCTCGTGTATCGACTCATCGTTCAGTCTGTAAAGAGAAAACGATTAACCATCTCCATAGTGGTGCTAGTGCAATGCGACTTCATCCTTAGCTATACTAATAGTGTATATATATAGCTTTTGAAAACCAAAATAATTACAAATACACACTCTCATATACGTGTACTATCTCTCCCTGATGACTTTTCCTAGGCTACGTATCAGTGCAGTGGGGTAGTCATTACTCCATGGGGCAGAGTGATCGTAGCAAGGCTATGAGCCAGTGCAGTGAAGTTGTCATGACTTCATGGGGCAGAGTGGACATAGCAAAGGATTTAGGTGTGGTAACAGTTGCATTGAGTAGGAGGCATGCCAGTCTAGAGGTTATGTTTCTGGGTTGGAAGCAACTAGAGTATATCACAGGATATGATTTCAGACCCAAGAGTGAATTGGATTCAGAAACGCTAGTAAGCTTGACGATTAGATCGATTTTGATTGAGTGGATTGGTTCCAGTTAGAAGGACGATCCTAACCTATTGGAAATCATCTCTACGGTAGAGATGGGTATCGATGGAAAGAGAATGATCAAGCAAGGATTTGATCGAGAAGGATGGTTTCAAAAGAATGGGGGACTAGTTGTACCCAACGTAGATGGACTGAGAGATGAAGTGCTTAGAGCATATCATCACTCAAAACTGACTATACATCCCGGTGATAACAAAATGTATTGAGACATGGATCAGACCTACCACTGGGAAAGGATAAATTAGGACGTTGAGAAGTTTATGTCCAAATGCATGAATTGCCAGTTAGTTAAAGCTGAGCAAAAGAAGCCTAGTGGGTTGTTACACCCATTAGAAATTCCTAAATGGAAATGGGAACGATACGAAGCAGCTTTGAAGGAAGGCAGTGAAACTAGTCAAAGTTCAATGGGGTGATGATGAGAAAGGTTGTAGTTGGGAAACAGAGGATGACATAAGGAAGAAGTATCCAAAACTCTTTGCCTGGTAAGGTTTTGGTAGTGATAGTTCTTCCCTTGTTAGTAAACCGCATGCTAGGATAGGCTTGTTGTGTTGTTTTGTATGTTTTATTGTTTGAAAATGATTGATAGGCATGTGAAATTCTTTGTATGTTTCGGTTAAGGAATTTCGGGGACGAAATTTCTTAAATGGGGGGGGGGGGGAGGGGATGTAACGACCCGCATTCTACGCATCGGAGGATCGTAGAATATTTATTTCTTTTTCGTATGAAGTCGTATGGTCATGTAACATGGGGAACGACTGGTGGGGTCATTTCCCATGTTCCTGATTTTTGCCGATTTTTAAATGACCGTTTTACCCCTAGCTGATCTTGTTTCGGCCATAACTTTTGATTGGAAAGGAGTTTTGACCTGAAACCACTTCCATTAGATCCGGATGATGGTTTACCTTTCCGTAGAGTGGTCATACGTGAAAAATGGACTTACCATTTGGGAGATATGGCTGAATTAAGGTTCAGAAGGTGAAAAACAGCTTAATTGGGCTTAACCGGGTGATTAGCAACTAGGCCCATTGGGGGGATTTCGGGATTAGGAGTATATGAGGGCTGCTAGGGTTTAGAAAACATTCTTTTTCAGTATTTTTCAGCCACCACTAACCTCCTTTGAACCCTAGCCATGGCCTCCACTTTCTAAATCTCTTCAAAACAACTCTAAATCACTTTCTTATCAAGGATTAAGCTAATCAACATCAAACCAAGCCAAGATAGCATCAAATCAGAGTTAGGGTTGCTGCTAAACATTAGGATTTGACCCAAAACAGAGGATATTTCAGATCTATAGTTTAATTTGTGGCAAAGGTGAGTGATTTGCATTGTTTTTCACTAATTATGGCTAATTAGGGTAATTAGCGAAGATTAGCGAAATTATAACTCAGAAAAATCTAGAAAATTTTGTAAATTTCCAGAATATTATTTTATGTCTATGATATAAATTTAGGTTAATTTGGACTAATTTTGCTAATCCCAGAATTTAGGGGATTAAGGGGTGATTAGTGATAATTAGCGAAAATTTGCATCCTAAAAATCTGGTAAAAAATTTGTAAAATTCTTAAATATTATTTTACGGCTCTGATACCAAGTGTGATGGCCCGCCCCGCATTAACCGACATTTCCTCTGAAAGTGCGCTGTACACATATCCGCTAGCACGGGACGGTCGTCAAAGAAAGGAAAGAAGATGAAAGAACTAACAAAGAAACCTGTAGAATGTCTCAAAGCGCATGGAATAAAATATAATAGTAACATACTTGACATAAAACAGGCGAGACAGTGCATAAGCTGAAAACTAAAACCATCATCATCATAGCAGCGGAAATCCAAAATACAGCTTATGATCCAACATCATTATTACAACTTTAAAACTGTCTCTAAAGCAAAAGAAAGTAAAAGAAGGAGGTACACTACTAATGCCCAAGCAGTAACCTTCAACAGCACAGGGAGAATATCTATATATCATACGTGGGAGCCTCCTGCTCGTCTCCGGTACAACTACTCGTACATACCACCTAACCTGTCTCTAGTTTGGGTGCTCCTAAACGAGCAGACTAGAGACAGGTTAGGTGGTATGCACAAGTAGCTGTAACGGAGACGAGTAGGAGGCTCCTACATACGATATATAGATATTCTCCCTGTGTTGTTGAAGGTCACTGCTTGGGCATTAGTAGTGTACCTCCTTCTTTTACTTTTTTTTGCTTTAGAGACAGTTTTAAAGTTGTAATAATGATGTTGGATCATAAGCTGTATTTTGGATTTCCGCTGCTGTGATGATGATGGTTTTAGTTTTTAGCTTATGCACTATCTCGCCTCTTTTATGTCAAGTATGTTACTATTATATTTTATTCCATGCGCTGTGAGACATTCTACAGGTTTCTTTTTTAGTTCTTTCATCTTCTTTCCTTTCTTTGACGACCGTCCCGTGCTAGCGGACATGTGTACAACGCACTTTCAGAGGAAATGTCGGTTAATGCGGGGCGGGCCGTCACAGCCTTTCTTCTCTTTTCAATCATAATGAAGTATTAGGATAGGTTGACACTTGGAATAACGATGAAATATGTTACCCGAAACTCGTCAAAATGTTCTATGCAAGTCTTAATCATGACTGTTACGAAGGAGATGAAAAACAAATTTGGAGTAGCGTGAAAGGCACACAAATCGTTCTAGATGGTGAAATATTAGGCAATATCTTAAATTGCAAAAGTACGGGCTTGGATTTTTCAGAATTCAAAACAGATGAAATGGATTTGGAAACCTTTCACCACATATTTGAAAGCGATGCTCTCTTGGAATTCAAAAATTGCTTTTTCGGTCCAAAAATAAGAATCATAAACCTCCTCCTTCAACATACCACTCCTCATTCTAGAAACTTCAACAACCCAACTCTCAAAGTTCAAAAAGCACTCTTTGCTATTATTGGTGATCATGACATCAATTGGGCCAATATGATCTTAAAAGAACTTAATCCCAAAGAAATGTCAACTCGAGAAAACACTCTTTACTATGGAGTTTACCTCACTCGTATTTTCAAATATTTCAGAGTTGATTTCAAAGGAGAAGAGTTTGTATCAAGAAAGGAGTTTGACTCCACAAATATACACCTTATGCAAATTCCACTCACTTTCTAGCCTTATGAGACATTCGAAGACAAACAAGCTCGAATGCACAAAGAACAAGAGCCTTTGGATATCGAAGAAGAAGAAACTTCTTTGGAAAGTGTTGATTGTCCAATCAACACTAGAACCATTTCCAAAGAGACACTTGTCAAAATGAAGTAAAACTAGCTAAAAATAAAAAAAAGCTCAAAAAACGCTTACTCATAAGTCTAAGTTTATTGGAAAAATAGGAAGAAAACTTGGAATTTCATCTTCCTCCTCATCATCCGCTGAAATCTAAGCCTATCTAGTTTAATCTATCTTTAGTATTTGCTTTCGAATCTCGTATTTACTGTCCCGTAATTAGTTGGATGTATTTGTTTACTAGTTCAAATGAATGGAGCTTTATTTATGTAAAAATTATCCTTAAGTTACTGTAAAAATATTAGAATTAAATAAATTAAAATAATATAACAAGAATTAAACCAAAGTTGAAAATTTCAAAAAATTTATATAGTATGTCGACATACATATGTCACTATGTCGACATATAACTGTCAGATTGTCAAATTTGTTCAAATTTTAAAATTTAAATAACTAACTCATGTCTATTCAAATCCAACGAATTCCAGATACTATATAAACCTATTTCTTCCAGAAAAAATTATTATATCATTTCTCCTTCTTCTCTATTCAATTCTTATCCAAAACCATCAAATTATAGCAAATCCAATTCATAATTTTAGTGAAAATCTTGAAGAAACTTTGAATTCTTTCAAGAAAATCCTCTCCATAATTCTACGAAATGAGCGTCATCTCGAACTAAGCCAAATATAGATAGTAGAACAACAAGAGAAGCAATTTGATGTCATCTGTTGGCTAATGTCTTCTCTTTTCAAAGACGAAGACAACAATCTCGCTAAGGCACCACCAACAAAAGAAGATGAAGATAGGGAAGTTATCAAGAAGGATCCGATCTTTGGATAAGGCGGATGGGTAGAAGTTCCAAGAGACGTTTGATTGTATGGTATGATTTGTTTGATTGGTTTGTTTGATTTGAATTTGATTTGAATTTGTTTGAACTTATGTGTAAATATTGATTGGCTTGGATTGTTTGGATTGAAAACTTGTATATATGGTGTGAAACATATGTAATTATGATACTTTGATTGATTTGTTTATACATTTAGTATAATATAGGCATAAATTTAGGGAGAGTTATATATTTACATGTATTAGTACTTTAGTATAGAATATTGTAATAATAGTATATGTATAGATAGATATAGGATTTAGGGGAGTATGTTTAGATTTTTTTTTTTGATAATGACAAAGGGGCGATTACAAAATAAGGATTAGCTAGACTTAGTTTAAGAGAGAGTATGTAGGATTAATGATGATAGAGGGAGTATTAGAAGGATCAGAATCAACAAGTATAAACATGTATGAATATTTCATAACTAAGGTTGCCATCATCAAAAAAGGGAGACTGTTGGAGAATGGAGTTTTGATGACAACAACCTTATTTCAATTATCATTGATTATAAAATATATACTAACATTTATATCTGAAAATATATACATCTATATGTGGGATCTGTATATAGGATTTAAATATTGAAGACTATACAGTTTTAGAGTTTCAAAAGATTCAGAATTTAGAGGAGATTCAAGACTCATGAGTACTCAAGAGTTCAAGACAAATATAGTAATAGAGTCTAGTTTATATGTAAGACTCTGAATAACACTCCAGATTCAAATTCAAATTATGGTTTCAAAATTCATGTTTCACACTACTACAAAGTTGGTCTGTTACTTCTATTGTCTAACCCCTATTGCTTCTGTTCCACAACCAAAGCAACTGCAACCAAAGCAATAAACTAAAAATTGTTGCTTCAGCTGGAAAACAGAAGCAAAAAACATTTTTTTTGCTTCGGTTTCTTACCCCCTATTACTTCGGTTTACATCAGAAGCAAATAAATAGACGCAAATAGACCCAAATTTGTTGCTTCTGCTACAACACAGAAGCAACAAAAACGTCCTTTTTTGCTTCCGTTCCCAGCTATGGAGGCAAAAACGGGGTAATGGGGCCTTATTTGTTGCTTCTATTGTGCTTACATCAGAAGCAAAAAACTACATTTACCAATAAAAAATACCCCTTTCAAATCATTATAATCCTCAAACAAGCAATTGATATATATTACAAATAATTATCTTTTGCAATTATATAATCAGACTATATAATAATATAAATTAGACAACTGAATGTAATAATTTCATTGATAGTATTATCATTCATACACTTAAGAGCAACAACATAACAAAAAACAAAATAATTTAGTAATATTATTAATAATTTGGTCTTAACACAAGGAAACACCAAGTACAAACTTAGAACTACCACCTACTAATTATAAAATCACATTTTCTCATCAGTTTCTTCAAACATGCTGATCTTTGATTGTTGGCAACAATTTGACATAGTGCAGTACCTGAACAGCAAAGAAAAATAAACTTTTAGCGCTGGTTTAATGCCACTCTAAAGAAGAAGAAAAAAAATCACTTCAGGACAAACTACACACGATTGGGATTGGTGTGTTGCGATGCCAGGTGCATCTGATAAAAAATTACAGGCATGTATATCATTTTAAGTAAAACTTCCACATAAATGGAGAAATTTTATCATAGAAAATAGTTGACGTACCTCTTTAACTTCCCCATAGTCAATGAATATCTGAAGAACGCCTTCATTTGAAACTGATGGATCCAAGTTAAAAACTACAAGTGTACCTTGATTCATATCCTTCTCCAATGGAATATCCTAAAACATATACAGAAGCAATGTTTGAGTGTGATCTTAAACGAAATACATTAGCATCAAAATGAGTGAAATATGTAAAACCTTTGGGATCGAAAAGTGAATGTCCAATTTCCTACGTGAAAGACTAAGGTTTTTTCTACAGTGCATGCATGGCTATTCTAGCTGAACAGATATCGTAGTAAGAAATCATCACAAATCCTCTTTGTTTGCATGTTGTGTAAAGGGTGCGGATAATTCCATATTGACGAAGATTTTAATTTTATTATTCCAGCAAGCATAAAGAACGCAACTAAACCTAGAAAATCACTGTTAAATATGTACATGCAACGCATTATCTAGTAGATAGTAGAAATGGTATATCTTATTTTAGATAATAGAAATGGTATCAACAACTTAGGATATATCAAAGCTAAAATTCGCTAGATAACAGAGTGAAATTTATGAAGTGGTTTGACAATAATTCCAGGTACCAGTTTAAACTGGTCTATTCTCATGTTAGCTAAAATAACTATTGGCTTATACATTCCAAAACCTAAAAATGAAACTGCAACATGCTACAATCATCTTGGGATTATCTTTCAATAAACAATGAGACCAATGAATTTTAAGTTTTTAACAGCTTTAATTAAACAAAGAAACTGAATATATTCCATTACACATAATTATCAAAAATTTCTTTACATCTAATAATGATTTCAAAATGTGCCCACTTGGGGTCAGATACAAGTAGAACATAGACTATAATGTCATGTTTACTTATGAAAATGTCAACATGAGTACTTATAGTGGAAAAACCAACTCTTTTTATTTCAAAACTAAACCTATGTGTTTGATGAAATGCAATTGTAGACTAGTAGATAATAGAAATGGTATGTCTTATTTTAGATTTCCACATAGTTTCTTTGAGGAAGGCAATGTATAATCTTCCTGAATATCATTCCAAAATAATTTGATGGTAGCTGAACTAACATGAAGAAGAGCGACCTTTCCCCTCAGTAATATAATCAGATGTTGTCGCATTATCTAGAATTCTAATAAGGGATCTACGATTGAAATCCATATAATCTAATAGAATAATTCCTTGCTTGCACTAAGGAGAATGTCAGAAAGAAGAGTTAGGAAGCACCTATCAAGAGGAAAAAAATTGTATCTCCAATTTAAGAAGCTGCACCAAAACCATGTGCTATCAACATGTATTTCCATTGTTCAAAAATTATTGTTCTTTATATTTCCATGGCTTTACCAAGAATGAGATTGGAATAGTGAAAAGCAACAGATTGATTCTATAACTCAAGGTTGACCAAAGCCACCTTATTTACATAATTATTGAAGCTCATGGTATTATAGCTTCTTAGTATAATGATATAAAAGATATAAAATGTCTCATCACATATTAGAAATAAAAGTGACCATTTCTGCGATCAAGGCATGCATAAATAACAAACTAAGAAAAGTTGTTCTATAATAACAAAAATAATATAAAAATTTAATATAGACAAACCTGATATTGTTCAGCGAGAACTACAACAACTGCTAGTACTATTGAATAACCAATAATTTCATTAAGGCAAGAAGCACCCCATTTGCGCTCCATCGTTGGTGAAAATTATTGCACAAGATTAGCTATAGCTTTTGTAGATTCCTGAACACAGTAAAGCATGTGTTACAGTTCTAAAAGGCAAAATAGATGCAAAGACATTGGGCATGTATTGCACATATACCTCACTGTGGCTCCACATAGCCTTCAATTCCACAGCATCTCCATTTGATGTAATAGTAGTAGTAATAATAATAAAGAAACTCCATTTGTTTATTCGTAAAAAACTTAAGATCAAAATCGAAAAAGAAAAAAAATGAAATTCAAACGAAGCAGACTTATGATAATCAATTAAAATGACATGGATCTGAAAGTGAGTGCGTGTATTTGTCAAGTATAATACACACAAGGATCGTGTAATATGACGAATAATATACAAGTAAGAAGTAATAGCTAATCGCAGAAAAAGTATCACTGATAAGTAAATGCAGTAAAAGGAAAATCACACCAGAGATTTTTATACTGGTTCAGAGCACCGTCCTACGTCCAATCCCAGACCTCTCTCTGGATTTTCACTAATCAACTACCTCGCTTCACTCGGAGGAACAGGTTCACAATACCCGAGCAGCCGAACGGGATTTCACGCCTCTTACAACACGAGGACTTCACAACTTTGCCTCTCACAACCCGGAGATCTTTACACAAGATGAGTAGACTTGTAATTTGACAATGTGTGTTCTTAATAACACGAATTTGTCAATTCTTGTACAACCTTCCTATAATCTTATCCTCAAATGGAATTTGAATTCGTGAAGATTTGGAAGATGATATCGTGTTTGAATCAAAAGAATAGTATATAGATTCTAGGATTCAACAACGATATAAGAAGATTATGAACTTTTGAGTGCTTTGAATAATCAAGAATGAAATCAACAATAGATAAAATAGATAGAAAGAATTAGTTTTTTTAATTGATGATTTCATGTTGTATTTATAAAAGATAAAGAGTTGTAAACATTGGTGAAGAGAAGTATTGAATAGAAATGATTTTAGATGAAAGGAAAAGGATGCAACCATTAATGAATGAAGATGTCTGTACGAAGAGTTGCTTTCAACTCGAAGACTAGTCGACAGGTAAAAAATAACCAGTAGACTAGTATTTGAATATATATACGTTGTATACATGTGTGCACGTTCATTGTGCATTTCTGCCTAGAAACGGTCGGCCGCATGTATTGAAACCGGTCGACCGGTTTCTGGCATTATGCACAATGAATTTGCATTTATATATATACAAATATATATTCAAACTACTGAGGTATATGACTATTTGAGGATAGATTTTAACATTTTTAACACAACTAAATCACTAAATAACAAACCTCTAACTTTCAGTACCATTGAATCTCTTCTTTTTGTCGATCTTGATACTTCTCCTTGTCATTAATCAAAATGCCATGAATTCCTTGATTCAACATTCTCCCCTTTTTTGATTGATGACAACATGCTCTGAAAGTGTTTCTAACTCCCTCTGGTTATGTACTCCCCCTGAAATATATATTAAACAAATCTGCAAAACATATTGTTAGTAACATTTTTCTTCCCCTTTGTCATCGACAAAAAAGAGTAGATATCATACAAATACCATAACTTAAACATGAAATGCACAAGGATTGTAGCATACAGTACACACCAGATATAGCCAAACAAGTCATGTATGTAAGAGTTAATACGTACAAACCCAAAATGAAATACAACATTATTTATGTACAAGTGCTGAGTTAAGTCTTGCTAAAATAAAATATAATACCAAAAGACGTGGATGAAAAGAACTACTGAGTTGGAGAATCGGATTCAGTTGTATCCTAGTCGATTTATTTGTTTCCTTCTTCTTCCTTGTCTCCTTCGTCTTGAACGTCTTCTTCCTCAGTCTCGGTTTCCCCATGACCACGTCCAATAGTCGCTCCAGAACTTGTGCCTTCCTCTGAAGATGACCATGTAGAAGTAGGAGGCATTGGACGTTTGCCTGGGTCTTGTATGTGCGTAGAGGAGGATGACGATGCACATGAAATTGCATCCCAAAGAGTACCAAAGAAAGACTTAAGTTTTGAGAATCGTTTGTCAAGCTTTGTATCTAAACGTTCGATTTTGTTGTCGGTACGCTTAAGTCTTGCTTCAAGAAGGAATTGATTCCGTACAATTTGTTCAAGTGAATCTTTAGTTGACGAGGGTGGTTGAAGGAGTTTAACCTCTTCCGATTTAGGTTTGGAGGCCTTCGATGAAGTGCTTTATTGGGGACCTTGTTCTTGATATTGTTCGAAGGGTATGATATTCAAACAAGGTTCAGGAAGTTTCATTCTCTTTCTCTTTGCTTTGTCGATACATTTTGGTTTGGAGATTTTAGATTGGGGAGACTTGAGACCACAATCGAGTAGAAGTCACATGATATATTCATTGTAGAATAAGTGTGGTCTTGGATGATCGTTTACAAGCAAAATCTCATCAAAGATCATACTTATCCAGTTAATTTCTATGTCTCCATATATCGCGTACAAAGCCTTAAAATTCTCTTTATAGACGACATCGAAATTTCCAACTCTCGGTAATAAAGAGTGCGTAATAGCACGATGTAAAATTCGAGCAGTAGGCCGTAGGTTAATAGCTTTTGTACTGACTTTATGATCTTCAATAAATAGATGACTCACCTCGTCTCGAGTATGAACCGTACAAAAATCGCTAGAGAACTTTCTTCCATTATTAGGCAAACCAAGAACCGTAGCCATTCGTTCCTTTGAAATGAATATGTGCTCACCATAAACAACGGACCATAGACAATGAGCAGCATTCTCGGGATTAAACTTTTCTAAGTTTAGATTAGCATAGAACAACTTAATCATGAGACAATTGATTTCCACGTTGTTCTTATCAATATTTAGGAGATTTTGAATATGAGCTTGGTTTGCTAATTCTTGAACATTGTAGAGAATAAAATCAGAGAATTTGATGAAATAACCTTCATGGATTGTATAATCTTTCATAGCATTCCATCTCTTCACTGCTATTGGATCCATTAACCATTGTTTGATGTTGGAATCAATAGGTTGGAGTTGAGTAGAACTTGATTTCTTTAATCTCTTTTTTGGTGGAGCCATTGATTTTGTAGGAGAAAGAAATTTGGGGATTTTTTTGGTTTTCAAAGGGTTTGAGAGTATGAGAGAAATAAAAGGAAGTGAATGGGTGAGTTGATAGAACCGATGTGTGGATTTGAGATTCTAAAAACAGAAAAACACATAACCGGTCGACCGCGTGGATTTCACCGGTCGACTGGTTTCAAACAGAAACATTTCCGGTCGACTGGTTGATGGAAAAGCAATATTTTTCCAGAAAGGTAAACGATCGACAGTTAAGTTCATACCGGTCGACCGGTAAATGAAAAGTTTGTTTTCCAGAGACTTTTCCGGTCGACTGGTGGATTTTTGGCGGTTGACCGTTTTTCCTGAGCTTTGTTTTTCCTGTTTTATGAGATTTTTAGGAACTCTACAACATTGTATAAAAAGAATTTATTTCAAAAACATGAAAGATTCAACCAAAATACATGAAAAACAAACAAAAGAAATCTTTTAAGATATTGAAAACAATTATTATCTAATAAAGTAAAAAGTAATATAAGATCAATGGGAGATGGATGACTTGTCTTCGGAAATTTCTTCGATATTGGTAACTCTTGGTATCCATGGTGACCAAGTTTCCTTTGCTCCTTCATTTCTCATGTAGTTACGATCCCAGGAGTTAGGACTCCTAGAAGAAGACAGAGCATGTGGCATTGGTTCATGAACTCCGTGTTTGTTCATGCTACAGAAAAATGACGCCATGCGTTCTAAGAGAGTTAAGCGATCGGATGTGAGTTTTTGTTCGTAATGTAGTTGACGCGGGAGATCCATCTGATTTTTCAGGTAGTGGTGAATCTCACTTATCTTCTCTCTAGTCCGTGGGGAACAAAATAATGCTTTCTTAGGACGTTTGGACTTTGGTGTAATTCTGGGGGTATGCGAACATTCTGGTCTACTTTTAGGTGTCTCCGGAGAGTAGTATTCCTCCGGATCAGAACTAGTGACCGAGATATGCGATCTCTGAGAACATTCGTCGCAGATGTGTGCCATTTTGGATATAACTAAACTCGTTTTTAAAAATGGACTCAAAGGAAGTAGATGCTGAAAGGAGATGGAAGGAACACACACACACACACACACACACACACACACATATATATATGTATATATATAGGGTTTTCTAAATAAAAAATGGTCAAAATATTCAAAGCATATATACCATTAAAAAATGTAAAGCTCATAATTGTTTACTAATAATAACCAAAGCTACTTAATAGCTAAGATATAAAAAAAATGAAAGCACCGTTTAGAAAAGAACTTGACAATGTATTTTTATTGTTTAGCCTTTATATATCAAGTTCAGTTCTAGAGATTAATCCAAGCTCTCTACGCAGAGAAATAAAACTTGATTCCAGTAGAGGCTTAGTAAAAATGTCCGCTAGTTGATGTTCAGTCTGGACATATTCAAGACATATTGTTCCTTTTTCAATATTATCTCTTAAGAAATGATGTCGAATATCAATGTGCTTTGTTCGAGAATGATTGATTGGGTTTTTCGATAAGTTGATCGCACTTGTGTTATCACAGTATATGATGGAGTTTGATAAATGAATATCAAAATCGCGAAGTGTTTGTTGCATATATAGTACTTGAGTACAATCTAGAGCTGCTGATATATACTCAGCTTCACATGTCGAGAGTGAAATGCAATTTGTTTCTTACTAAACCAAGAGACAAGTGATTTTCCAATAAAATGGCACGTACCACTTGTACTCTTTCTATCTATACGAGAGCCGCCGAAATCAGCATCACTATAAGACACTAGTTCGAATGGACAATCTTTTGGATAGAAAAGATCAAAGTCTTTGGTTTTATTAAGATACTGTATTATACGTTTTACAGCTCGTAAATGTGACGACCCAAACCCCGTAACACGAAGGCAAGGGTAATCTTTGGAATATAACATATAAATAGATAACAGCATAACAGATTTAAATGAATACACCAGATAATAGACAACAGAATATACTGGATAAATATAAACATCAGAGTTACACAGTATACAGGATCATACTTAGAACAAGTACAGTTCAGCTATACATAAATGTCTACAGCGGAAAACAACATAATATGTACAATAGGAGCTGAACAACATAAAAAGAGATAAATGATAGAATCCATCTTTAGCTCCAGCTATCCAGAAAGAGCTTGCTAAAACCTGAATACAAGGCTGCCCATGTAGAAATAGGGGCACCCGAGTTTGCAAGTGAAACAAACTACGAGCCAGTCATGGGACTGGTACGAGAAATCTACTTAACATCTTTTACAATACGGCAAATCACAGGAACACGCCACTTTCGCAGAACGGGTTTACTTCAGTGATTTCTAGTGCTTTAAAACAAGTAAATCTTTTTAACATCGCAATGCTTTTTATAAAAATGAAGGCATTATAAGACTCAGGTCCCATCACACAATGCAACACAAACCGGAGGATAGAGTTTTATCTTATAATGGCCAAAATATGCTTGATACGAATAAAACAAAAGCATTTGATATTATTAGTAGTGTTTATATCTTTCAAAAACGATTTGAATCATAATTATCAATCATAGGCGGCATGGGTACCATATATCATGTCGCCATATATATATACAATCAAAACCGCACGTTGTCGTATTTGAAAATTGGATTTCTGTCATGAACCGAGGCAAGGGATCATCCTCACCGCTTCAAGATGCTCTAGCCCGCCCCTCAGGAACAACCACAACTGATCCTTGGATCGTCAGGGCCGGTCCACCGATGTGGCTTATAATGCCTGAACACTATGTTTCCCCACCCTATGGGGCATCACTGGTCATATCCGACCAAATCATCGGCTCCAAAGAGACCGAACTAATCGAGGCGCCTCGCAGTCCATCATCCACATAAGTAAAATGTCAGGCCATGTAAAATCTGACACCACTCCTAGCTAGAAGGAAACGCATGTTCTCACTGAGGTCCTCTCCCGTTTCTGGCTCATACCAGGGTGTGAGGCTCGCGAAACAATGATAAACACAAAGCTATGCCATACAGGCGGGGCTTTGATCATCCACCACAAAGCTCTGCTTTACAACAAAAGCTTTGATCACTGCATCTCAACATGCCATACAGGAAATCCACGCCATGCAACTGATGACTATCAATTACACAGAATGAAATCCAATGTCAGACACACAGCCCATTTACAAGCCCATTCTGGGTCTGAACAGAACTGGAGGATGTTGATTCCTCGCACATCAGCACAATCAACACGTACGTCCGGACGACTACTACTTCAGCCCCTTCAAGGTAGCTACTCCCATCATGAGCATCAGTAGCGCCCCTCCATCCGACGTGAAGATCATCGGTCTTGCACCGTCTTCATATCTTCGACCTTTAATCGTCGATCAATTATTTGAAATGAGAATTAACTCGGCCTTTTCAAATAATTCACGTACATTTAATATTTCAAATCAATTCATTTCAATGGTTAAATTATTCGACATCATTAATTTAGTTCATTAATTGTAATTTTCACGCCAAACACATTCAACCACCAAATATCTAATAAATCGGGTAAATTCGGTTTATTTCCATTCCATATCGTTTATAATATTTTATCATGGTTTATCGCTATTTTTATTTATTTTAAAGTTAGCCAATTCATTCGAACGACGCTTCAGGCCATAACGCGGCCGTGGCGCTGTTTTTCTTTAGATTTGATTTACATATATCTGAAAATCTAACTGTTGGATCTTCACAAATTTTATATCATTAGAAAGATCTTTTTAAAACGAATCCAACGGTTTCAGTTTTGGGGAAATCCGACGGTCGGATCTCCCGCAATAATCATTTGAAGTTTCGATTTCAAATATCAAACTGCAGCTTCGTTATTCGATTTATTTTAATTATATATATATATATATATAATCGATTCTGGCGCTGTTTTTCTTCAGATTTGAATTACACATTCCAGACAATCCAACCGTTGGATCTTTACAAAGTTGGTACCGTTGGAAAGATATTTCCAAGGCGAACCCAGCGGTCGCAGCTTCAGGAAAATCTGATGGTCGGATCTCCCGCAATAATCGTTTGAAATCACGGTTTCAAAATACGAACTACAGCCTCGCTATTCGATTATATTATAATTATATATATTTATATATAATTCATTCTTCGATTTCAAAACCATCTTCATTTCATACATTTGATAAAAAAGATATTTTTATCCTACAGATATTTATTTCCACACATCACTATTTTTAACAATTCATGTATATAATAAAAATGTGATTTTTATTGTAAAACAATTTATTTCAAAACACGATTATTTTATATAGTTCAAACAGGTGATAAAAATGTGATTTTTATTATAAAATAATTTATTTCAAAACAAGATTATTTTATATACATGAATTTCTATTCCACACATGAATATAGTTTCAACAAATGAAAATAAATCAAACACAGAAAGATTTCAGGAAATTTCGGTAGCATAACGGTAGGGTAGTTAAAACCGGGACCGTATCGATGTACGGCTCCTCGCTCTACCTTAAAACCTTGCGGTTTTTGACAATGGGGATTTCATGCATCTAATTCGCACGCAAACGAGCATGTTTTTCTTTTATTTCCACAACCTATTCTAATTTGTTTTCAACCACAAATGGGTATTTTTCAACCACAATAGATCATTCTCAACCACAAACAATTCTATCAACCATTCGCTTTATTAACCAAATTTCACATCAAACAAATAATCCCAAATAATATCACAATAAATAAATATCGTCCATGGTCTGTGGACGAGGGGATTATATATATTCGTATATAATTATATTTCAATTCACTTCAATTCATTTCAATGTCATTTCATTGCATATATAATTTTTACAACGCATATATAACTTATACATCGAACATACAACTTATACAACGCTTATACATGAGGTATACAACGCTTATATAACTCATACATCGACTATATAATTTATACATCATCATTTCCATATCCTTTATAATTCAGAAATCTCACATTGGGTTCCACTCCACCAAAAATTGTAGAAGGCTCAGAAAAATATGCGGTCTCTTCTGAAATGTAGAAGACGTCCTCATGGTCCCGGCGTCTCTTGTTTCACTGAATTTCGATCACACATGAAAAAGATACGATTTTTACAAGTTTGCAACATTTAAAAGTTTAAAAACAGTTTAAAATAAATAAAGTCGTATGTTTTCCATACCTATTCAAAACTAGGTTTAGATTTAATCTCCAATCCGTTGCGCTTCATCCCGATCAAGTTACGCCACCTCGTCGAGCTTGGAACAGGCTTCAAACGCCAGGTGGTGACGCTCAATTCGGTGGAGAGACCAAGGCGCGGCGACGGCTGAAAGTGGCGGTCTTTGGAGCGACGGATCTCGATGTACGGCGAACGAGAGGTGACGAGACCGGTATGGATTGGAAGCTCTCGTCGAGGGCTACAAAATTCCCCAAAGAAGCAGGTTGTTTTGGTGAGTCGATTGGGAGATTTTGAAGAGAGAAGGGGCCAAAGGGTTTCCGCGTGCGCGATTGAGGGATCGGGGAAGAAATAGCGGGGAGAGAGAAAGTGATATGATTGGCCGATATTTTCTTTTATTTATATATTTTTAAAATCCCAAAAATACACCTTTATCCATACGAACACCAAATCAAACCCAACGACTATCACCCCTAGCTAAATACCCCTATTCCGAACACAATGGGATATGTTTCGTAGGACAATTCGACTTTTACAGTCAGTTATTCTTCAAATTAAAATATAAAACATTCAAATTCTATTTTGAACGTACATTTTAATTTGCTGGGGCCACATACTGCTTCTAAAAATTCCAAAAAAATTATATCTGGATATGTTGCGACGATACGGTCCCAACAAAACTGATTTCGTCGAATTCTGAGACCGTTTGAAAAATGACCATTTTCTGGTCGATTAAAATCAACTGAAACTGCCAAAACACGTTTTACTTCGCCACACTCACATATTGATTCAGAAAATTACGAATTTTGAAACCTAGAAATAACTTGATATCCCAGATCCAACAAAAGTGGTTTCGTCGAACACCGAGGTCGTTTGCAAAATTTCCATTTTTAAGGGCTAGAATTCCATAGCGACTATTCTGAATTTTCTACTGGACGTAACTTTTGATTCCCGCTATGAAATTTCGATTTTCCGGATTCATTGGAAAGATATTCTCAATTAGATTCTAATATTTTTGGTTTCGCTAAAATCCAGTTTATTTTGAATCTTGTACATTCATTTGAACTTTGAAATCGAATTTTCGAACTACCGCGTCATTTTCAATTCCTTTTATAATTTAAAAAAAATAATTATATTCTAACGACGATCTATATAAATATATTTATTCTAATTCTATTCAAAATAAATTTCTCGCCGTTATTATTTAAAATAATTCATTTTAAATATTCAAAATTCATTAAAATTGCCAAAATAAAAATTTTAAATTGGCTCAGATTTCTGGGTTATTACAGTAAATGTGATTCTTTATGATTTGCTTGAAACCTTGCACACAAACAAACACTCATCATTATATCAGGACGACTTGCGGTAAGATAAAGAAGAGAACCAATCATGCTTCGATATAACTTCTGGTCAACATTCTTACCACGTTCATCTTTTTCAAGATGTGTAGTCGTACTCATAGGAGTTGGTTTACTAGATGTATTTTCTAAACTGAAGCGTTTGATAAGATTTCCACAGTATTTTTCTTGATTAATAAAAATACCATTAGAAAGCTGTTTGATTTGTAGACCAAGAAAATACGATAGTTCTCCTATATGAGACATTTCAAACTCTTTGGTCATAATATTTGCAAACTCTTTGCAGAGTTTATCGTTTGTTGAGCCAAAGATAATATCGTCTACATATATTTGGATAACTAATGTATCTTTTTGAGAATGTTTGATGAATAAAGTCTGATGGACTTCACCAATTTGAAATCCAGAATCAATGAGATAGCTTCGTAAACGTTCATACCAAGCACGAGGTGCTTGTTTTAGTCCATATAAAGCTTTCTTAAGTTTATATACGTAATCTGGATGTTTCTCATGTACGAACAAGGGAGGTTGTTCGACATATACATCTCTTTGATAAACCCATTTAGAAAAGCACTTTTGACATCCATTTGATAAAGTTTGAAATTATGGTGACAAGCAAAGGACAATAAGATTCTAATAGCTTCTAGTCGAGCAACGGGTGCAAAAGTTTCTTCGTAATCGATACCTTCTTCCTGATTGTATCCTTATGCTACTAATCTTGCTTTATTTCTAGTTATATTTCCTTGTTCGTCGGCCTTATTTTTATAAACCCATTTCGTACCAATAACTGACTGATCAGTTGGTCTTGGAACAAGTTCCCAGACATCATTGTGCTCGAACTGATTTAGTTCTTCCTACATGGAAATGATCCAGTAATCATCAGTAGCAGCTTCTTTCGGATTCTTAGGTTCGATATTTGAAAGAAACGCGACATGACCCATTTGATTGAGTTGACTCCTTGTTCTTATTTGTGATGTTACTTCTTCAATAACATTTTGAACCGGATTATCTCTTAGAATTCTCGGAGGAGATCGAAATCTTGGTGGAGAAGGTATCACAACAGACTGAGGAATATCCTCAACAATTTCTGAGTCAGAGTCATTATTTGTCATGATAGGATTATCAGTGACTATAGTTTCTTCATCATCTGATATATCATGAGACGGTTTATAGAATTCATCGAAAGATACATGAAGTGATTCTTCAATAGTTTTAGTTCTCTTATTAAATATACGATAGGCCTTGCTTTGTTCCGAATATCCGACAAATATACCTTCATCGGATTTTGGATCAAATTTTCCAAGATGGTCTTTCGTATTTAAAATAAAGCATTTAGAACCGAAAACTTTGAAGTATGAGATATTTGGCTTTCTTTGATTAAATAACTCATAAGGTGTATTTTTGGTAAGAGGTTGAATGGATACACGATTCAAAACATAACACGGAGTTGCAACAGCTTCTGCCCAAAAATGTTTTGGTAAGGTGGATCCATTTAATAATGTTCTTGCACATTCTTCTAAAGTCCGATTTTTCCGTTCTACAACTCCGTTTTGTTGTGGAGTTCTAGGAAACGAAAAATTATGATTTATACCTTTCTTTGTACAAAAATGTTCAAAATCATTATTTTCGAACTCTCCGTCGTGATCACTTCTTATACTCTTAACCTTAAGCCCTTTTGATTTTTGAATTCTCTTGATGAAGGATTTGAAATGATTAAAAGTGTCACTTTTGTTTTTCAAGAAAATCACCCATGTATAACGAGAGTAATCATCAACAATTACAAACACATATCGACTATGATTTATTGACTGAACTTGTGTTGGTCCGAATAAATCCATATGTAATAGTTTAAGTGGTTGTAACGTTGATATGACTTTCTTGGATTTGAATGACGATTTATTCAATTCTTCTAATTGACATGCATCACAAATATTATCAACCATAAAGCTCATTTTGGGTAGTCCTTTAACTAGATCATTTTTGGCTAGCTTGTCGATAGTTCTAAAGTTTATATGACAAAAACGTTTGTGCCATAGCCATGGATCATTATCATTTGCTACAAGACACATATCTGAATTATGATTAATATTCATATCCAGAATATAAATATTTCTGTCTCTATAACCTTCGAAAACTAAATTACGATCTTTATCTAAAATACAACATTTGTTATCCGAAAAGGAAATGGTAAAACCTTTGTCGCATAGTTGATTGATACTAAGTAAATTGTGTTTTAAATTTTTAACTAGCATGACATTTGTAATAAGAGGTAAGTTAGATGTACCGCAATTTCTCACATCGCCTTTGCTGATGATATAGCCTTTTGAATTATCTCCAAAAGTGACGGAGCCACCATCTGAATAACTGATATTTGTCAATAAGCTCTTGTCTCCCGTCATATGCTTCGAGCAACCACTGTCCAGTATCCACTTTCCTCTTTTCTTAAGTGGGACCTACAAAAAATAAAATTAAGTTCATGGTACCCACCTTTTCATAGGGTCCTAAGAGTTAGGTCTTAGGAGTCCAAACCCATACGGGTCCGGTATCCCCTTTCTATAAATAATTGGAATTACGATGCACAGTATTCAAAAAAATTCTAAATGTATTTGTTCCTAATCAAATTTTTATTTGTTTTAGGAACCCATATTTTGTTAGTCTTGACATTTTTCTTTTGAAATTTCACAACCGGTTTTGGTTTGGAATATAATAAACTAAGATTTTTCCGAGCTTCAGTTTCTTGTACTACTTTATTTTTTCTTTTTCTTTTATTACCAAGATTTTTCTTGATAGCTTGTTTCTTATATCCCAAACCATGTTTATTTATATCAGATTGTGAACTTTCAATAATTTTGGTCAAATTTTCTCAACCTTTGTTAAAGTTAGAAACATTTTGAGTAATGCCGTCTAACTTTGTTTGTAAGCTACCTTTTTCTAGGTCTAAAATTTTAACTTTTTCCTTAAGCTCATGATTTTCAGTAGTAAGAGCATCGTTTTTCTCTTTTTGAGTTTCAATTTCTTGACTCAAAATAGATAGTTGAGAATCAATATTAGATGATGATTCTTGAGCTTTTTCAAGTTCCTCTTCTAATATCTTCTTCTCGTCTTTTAACACATCTCATTCAAATTCTGCTCTACTTAAATCAGCTTGAGCTTTCTTACATTGTCTTTTCATATCTTTAAATTTAAATATTAATTCAGCATTTATATCAAGAAGATCTTCAAAAGAAGGAATTTGTACCTCATCTTCTGTCGCCATGAAACATAAATTAGCTTGTTCATTGTCTGAGTCACTTTCACTATCAGATGAAGATGAGTTTGAATCATCCCATGTCACTGAGAATGCTCGCTTATTTGACTTGTCCTTCTTGTGTTTGAATTTTTCATTTTCTGGTTTCTTCTTTTGTTCTGGACAATCCTTTTGTATATGTCCCTTTTTGTGACAATTGAAGCATTCTATATTTGATGAAGATGGTTTATTCGATCCGGACTTTTTTCTGTTGTATCGACTAGCTTTTCGTTGCTTTAAGAATTTCTTGAATCCTTTTGCAATGAACGCTAGATCTTCATCTTCGGAATCTTAGATATCTTCATCCTTTTCAGCATGAAAAGCTACAATTTTCTTTTCTTCTTTTTGTTCTTTTCTAGCCTGCAAGTTAGCTTCATAGGACATAAGATTTCCTATCAATTCATCTGGCTTCATAGTGGAAAGATCATTAGCTTCTTCTATTGCTAATACTTTTCCTTCCCATTCATTAGTCAGAGAATGTAGGACTGTTGAAACTACATCAAAATCAGAATATTTTTGCCCTAATCCGATAAGTGCATGATGAATGGTTTGAAACCGTGAATACATCTCATTGATTGTTTCATTCGGCTTCATTTTAAAATTTTGAAATAGACTTTTCAATAATTCTATTTTTGCTTGTTTAACCTTGTTAGTACCTTCATGAATGGTTTTTAGCGTTTGCCAAATTTGATATGCAGTGGTACAGATACTAACACGGTTATATTCGTTTTGATCGAATGCACAAAACAACATATTTATTGCTTTTGCATTTACAGCTGCTACTGATTTCTCAGTAGGTGTCCATTTTGAATACTCAGTTGTTGGATTCACTATTTCTTTCTGAGTAGCATTCCAAGCATCATAGCTAGTTAATTGCATGTAAAAATCCATACAGGTTGCCCAATAGCTATAGTTAAGACCATTGAAGAAAGGAGGTCTTTGTGTCGATCAACCTTCCGTGTAGGTGGTGTTAATGCTACTACTTGGGTTATTTGCCATATTACTAGAATATATCAAATAACTATGTTACGGTTATGAGATAACCTTTCTCTGATACCAAATGAAAATGAGTGCGTGTATTTGTCAAGTATAATACACACAAGGATCGTGCAATATGACGAACAATATTCAAGTAAGAAGTAATAGCTAATCACAGAAACAGTATCACAGATAAGTAAATGCAGTAAAAGGAAAATCACACCAGGGATTTTTATACTGGTTCGGAGCACCGTCCTACGTCCAGTCCCAGACCTTTCTCTGGATTTTCACTAATCAACTACCTCGCTTCACCCGGAGGAACAGGTTCACAATACCCGAACAGCCGAACATGATTTCACGCCTCTTACAACACGAGGACTTCACAACTTTGCCTCTCACAACCCGGAGGACTTCACACAAGATGAGTAGACTTATAATTTGACAATGTGTGTTCTTAATAACACGAATTTGTCAATTCTTGTACAACCTTCCTATAATCTTATCCTCAAATGGAATTTGAATTCGTGAAGATTTGGAAGATGATATCGTGTTTGAATCAAAAGAATATTATATAGATTCTAGGATTCAACAGCGATATAAGAAGATTATGAACTTTTGAGTGCTTTGAATGATCAAGAATGAAATCAGCAATAGGTAGAATAGATAGAAAGAATTAGTTTTTTTAATTGATGATTTCATGTTGTATTTATAGAAGATAAAGTGTTGTAAACATTGGTGAAGAGAAGTATTGAATAGAAATGATTTTAGATGAAAGGAAAAGGAAGCAACCATTGATGAATGAAGATGTCTGTACGAATAGTTGCTTTCAGTTCGAAGACCAGTCGACATGTAAAAAATAACCAGTAGACTGGTATTTGAATATATATACGTTATATACATGTGTGCACGTTTATTGTACATTTCTGCCCAGAAATGGTCGACCACATGTATTGAAACCGGTCGATCGGTTTCTGGCATTATGCACAATGAATGTGCATTTATATATATACAAATATATATTCAAACTACTGAGGTATATGATTATTTGAGGATAGATTTTAACATTTTTAACACAACTAAATCACTAAATAATCAACCTCTAACTTTCAATACCATTGAATCTCTTCTTTTTGTCGATCTTGATACTTCTCCTTGTAATTAATCAAAATGCCATGAATTTCTTGATTCAACAGGAACCTGAACAAAAATATTGTGCAGCAGCATGAAAAATAAAAGCGAACATACAAATATCAACCATATTATTTATTTGCATGAAAAATAATTTTACTGTTTGAAACTGAGATCATGATTCACTACGAGTGGTTGGCATCGATTGTTGTACCTGTCCTTACTAGTGATATCCTGTTAGCGTAAATGGTAACTAATCTCAATTGGGTAGTGCTGAGTCCTTCTAGGTAGGGAAGGAATGATTTTCCAAGCATTATGTATATATCCACCAAACAGAACACCACAGTCTGCAACAACAGTATAAATGTTAATTTTGATGGCAGTAATCAGCTTAAATCACCACGAAACTACAAGTTAGATTACATTAAAATGCCATATTGACAGTTTGGTGATTGAACATTTATATAACTAAACTACCACTGAATAACATAAATAGAACCTCTCTAACATCAGGGATCTGGTTGCCAAAGACCTCGAAAAGTGCAGGCAAAAATGAAGGCAATTGCTCCATTAAATCGCTTTGTGATAACCTACTGACAAGCTGTAGTAATATAAAGTGTGTGTTACTGAAGCAGTTTCACAAACTGCTACTGGCATAAAACTCACATTTCAAACATTCACCATTATAACTAGTTTGATACAGTTGCTAAACAAGACGAATAATGATTTGTTCATAAAAGAGGTAGCACAACGAAGTGAAAAAGGTTCAAATATTTTGAATCAAAAGTTCTTAAAAAAAGCAACTGAGTAGAAAGAAGCTCATCAAGACAATTAGATGAATCTCACAATGGGTACAAAGAAATATTAGTAGCATACCTCAGATAAGGGAGTGTAATTACAAATTTCTAAAATACTAATATCAACAAACGAAGATAAAAATACCTTGGTTAGGCAGTTAAGGCAAATAACCAGTGTTTTCTCACCATTGCTGACCAAGAATGGAACAATTACCTGTACATGCAAACAACATGAATTGGGTAAAGTTACTTAAGAATATCATGATATTGTGTTCTTTTCAAGAAATAATATAAATCAAGTTAATTTACATACAGTAAGAGATCGAAATGGATCGTACTGAGTCAATATAGTAGTCAAGCATTGGTGTGCGTCATTTGAAAGCTGTAAAGCAATATTCTTAGAAATGAAAGTAGCATTTTTTTAATAAGATACGATAACTTGAACCTATAAAGTAAGAAGCACGATACTTTTGCAACATCAACTTTTGCTGCATGTAACAACTGTTCGATAACAATCTCAACAGAATCTTCCATCGCATCTTTCTATAAAAAAAATAGTTATGAATGAGTAAACAAATTGATATTAATATACAAAAAAATAGATAAAGATACTACAAAACCGGATTGTTAAGCATTTCATTATTAGCGAAAGAGATAGTTCCCTAGCTGATGAATCAGAGTCATCCAACACCTCAACTGCTGTAAAATTTGATTGAAGTACTGCAGATATATAATTAGCTATCAGTGGACCATTCATGCAAAACAAACTAACTAATATGACCTAACCATAAGCATGAAACCATCTATTTCACGAATATAAAAGGCTTAATACAGTGCTATACTGTAACAACCCGTATTTTCGGCGATATAATAATTAATTTATTTAATTTTTTAAATAGTGATATAGAGAT
The DNA here is from genome assembly GCA_030737875.1 of Allium sativum. Classification (NCBI taxonomy): domain Eukaryota; kingdom Viridiplantae; phylum Streptophyta; class Magnoliopsida; order Asparagales; family Amaryllidaceae; genus Allium; species Allium sativum. Next base: position 67,523,807 of record CM060922.1, read on the forward strand.
TTAAATAGTAGTTTAATTAAATTATAATGAATATTTAACTAATATAATAATAGAATAATATATTTAAATTTCTGAAATAATCGAAAATAACAGAATTCACAGTATTGTGTGAATTGGGCAATTTAAAATATATAATTCAGTTTGTAATTGAATTTGAATAACGAATATATTATTTAAATGAAGTTCGAATATAGAATTTTAATATAATTATAATCGAGCTCGAAATGGCGTGGCAGTTCGCAATTTGGCGATTCGAACTAAAACTGGATATACATAATCCGTTTTAAATTGGATTTCTGTGAAACAAGAAACGTTCGGAGCTGGTGAAGTATATTTTTCTAGTGGAAGAGAAAAATTGGGATTTCATTGTGTAGATTTTTATTTATGTCCAAATCAAATTTTTGAAAAGTCGTTATGGAATTCCTTTATAATTTATAACGATATATAAAAGGAATTTCAATATAAATTGAATATTGATTCAACCGGGATTTGAATATCGAGTTAGAAATCCATATAGGATTATTATGGAGCTATATGATATTCTAGTGAATATATACGATAATATTAAATTATTTTTATTTAATTTAATTATTTTAAATATATTTACATATTTAAAAGGGTTATTTAGAGCTTTAAAAATAGCCAGTTTTGGTTTGAGTTTTTATGATGCGATGAAGGAGGTGTTGCGTGGAAAATATCGATAATGGAGGAAGTAACGAGCAGGAATTTTATTCCAGGGGAGGAAGAAAGAATGCGGTTCCTTTTTAAGTGGGCCGAGTTTGTAAAAGTAAGCCCAACTGAATTTTAGTAAAAATAAAGTTTGGTTTTAATTATATAAAATATATTCACAACTTGTAATTTTCATATCTAGGCCATACGGTGTCAGATTTACGAATGGTCAGATCCGTTGGGATCGTATGGACGGCGCCTATAAAATGGAACTAACTGGGAGTGAATTGGAGTCCGTTACAATTTATAGCAAAATAAATTGTTCGTTCTGAATCGACAACGGTTATCGATATTTAACAATAAGCCGCCAATGTGAGTAAAACTCACCAACTCTATCAATTAATATTTTTATAATGTATTTTTAGAACTGATAATTATTGATTGATATCTGTGTGTTGATTGTTTTATTGAATTGTTGATTGATTGGTTGAAAATATAGATAACGATATATATATAAATCGTTAATCAAATATTGATTATGTTTATCAGAATATTTCATATTGAAATGAAATTGATGTAAATTATATTGTGTAACATCTGTGGATGCAGGGAAATAGGTCGGAGGAATCCAACTGGATTCCTCAACATTTATTTTACTGTTTTTCATATATTGTGTTATATGATGTGATATGAAATCTGTTGCTGATTTTGTATATTTGAATGATACTGATCATTGTTATATGGTACGTTAAATACCATAAGAAATACTGGGATGTAGAAAAGGGGATTTTCAAAGTGTATTTTGAAAATAAATTATTTATATAAAATCAATGTATTTTATATATAAAAGGAAAAGGATTTTATAAAAGAAAATATTTGATAAAATCAAAGAATAATTATAAATGGGAAAATATTTGTGAAACAAATATAAAAGGGAAAATATTTTTGAACCAAATATAAAAGGAAAATATTTGTGAAACAAATATAAAAGGAAAATATTTGTGAAACAAATAGAAAAGGAAATATTTGTGAAACAAACAGAATAGAAAAGGAGACAGAAAATAAATAGAATTGAAAAGGAAATATTTATTTGTTAAAAAAATAGAGATAAAAGAAATATTTATTTGGAAAATAAATAAAGATAAAAAGGGAATTATTTGATAAATAAATAGAATTATCAAAAGCGGTTTATTTGGTAAATAAATAATGTTAAATAGAAATCTGTTTTAACAGATAAGTTAAGAAGATTAATTTATAAATAATGTTTATAAATTAAGTAAATCATTTATCTTTTGGATAAATGGAATATATAAGTCAAGATTTATATAGAGAAGTAAGAATCAATTTCAACATCGATATTTGAAATTGAATATGGACGAAGAGTGAATCGAATATTACTTATTCGAAAAGGAGTTAATCAATAGGAGTAAATCGATAGAGTTAATCAAATAGAGTTAATTGATTAGAGTTAATGTAACACCCCGTGTATTCTATAATTGTGAAATTCATAAATTAAAGTATAACTAATTTCAAATCAGAGAATTAAGGGAAACGGGATACACCATTGCGTTCGTCTCGGAATTCTGCTTGAGATAGAGTCCGAGTTTGCGTAAAACGGAGATCGTATGAAGAAGATATGGATGAACGAAGTTGGGCGAAAAACCAGAAAACGGGTCAGAATGCACTGGCGCACTTGGGAAGTGCTCCAGAACAAAAATGCACTGGCGCACTTGGGAAGTGCGCCAGTACATTTTTGACTTGGCGCACCTGCCAAGTGCGCCCAGGTCAAAAATGACCTACTGGTCAGGTCTGGTCAAGTCCTGGCTGGCCAGGTCTGTGTTTGGTCGATTTTCTAAGCCTTGCCTTGTCACTAGGGCTAGGTGTCAGCTCCTGGTTGGTCTCTCCTTCAAACGAACGGCTATTATCAAGCCAAGCTTCATCGACGGTCTAAATCAACTCACAAACTCTATAAAAAGGACCAAGGTCTAACCCTAATTCACACAAACTAAAATGGAGATGAGACCGTCATGTTACTGAGGAGAGACTAAGGATAGCCGTCAGAAATAGAGAAACAACTAGGAGATAATTCAAAGTACAAAGCAACGTTAATCAAATCAAAGCAACGCCTACAGCAAAGGATAGCACCTCCAAATTCAGAATTCAGATTCCTGAATTGAAGATTCGACATACGCTGTAAGTAGAGTGCTATTCCGATATGAATTAAATAATTGTGTTGATTTGTGTGATGTAAGAAATGGAATTGTGGCGATAATAATCTATATTTGTATGTTGCTTCGATGCAAAACGATTTGGGAATATTATGGTATACGATTGGATATTTGCAAGTACGCGATTTGCGTTGGAAACGAAATGGAATTGTGGCGATAATGACTTATATTTGTATGTCATTTTGATTCTAAACGATTTGGCAATGCTATGGTTTGATTCATACAAGTATATGGTTTATGTTGACAACCACATGTTGTGGAATTTTGATTGGGACTCATGCAAGTATATGATTCATATTGAAAACTACATGTTTGTGGTAGTTATTTACAATACCCATTTGGTAAATGCAAGTATAAGATTCATGTTGAAACAACAACTACATGTTGTAATAGTTTATTTTGAAATTCATGCAAGTCTATGATCTATTGTTATGACAACATGATGTAAAATTATATGGTCATCTTTAGTGTAATTATGTTCACCTAAGTATTATGATTCATATGAAGGTTATGTTGAAATTGGCATCATAGTTCAAGTATAAAAATCATATTTTTGTGATAGTGACAAAAGCACGCATCTTTGTAAATTTGTATTAATTTTATGAACATGACTAAACTATGTTCGTTATTATGCCCAATTGAAAAACATGTTTTTAGGCTCATGTTGTTATCATAAGTTACATTAGAATTACATTCCTCTTGCAAGTTTACATAGATAAAATAAAAACCATGATGTAAGTTTAGATATGTTTATGCTATAATTCTATGAATAGAATGAAAACCATGATTCATATAAGAATTAGGTTGGGATAATTCTAGTTGAACCATACTTTTGTATTAGTGACAAAAGTAAGTACCCTTTTGTTAACATGTAGTGATTTTATGAACACGATTAGTTTATGCCTGAATAAAAATATAGGCTTATATTTCTAGTCAAGACCCTGTGCCAATAATAATGATATCTAATTTAGTTAGATTCTCAATTTCAAGTTTACATGGTTAGTTGAACCTATGATTCATGTTTAAGTTTATGCCATTATCATATGACTAGAATAATTCATGTTTAAGTACTGCTTATGCCATAATCATATGAATAAAATAATTCATGTTTAAGTATTGTCTATGCATTAACCATATGAATAGAATGATTTATGTTTAAGTATTGTTTATGCTATGATTATATGGATAAAATGATTCATGTTATGCCATGATTATATGATGTTACAATTGCAAGTTCACATGTGCCTATTTTATGCTAATTGAATCGTTCATTGCAAGTTCATGCGTTCACACTCCCCTTTTTTTCATGTTATCTTATAAACACCATGTTATAAGCCTCCCCTTTTCATATGGCTAAATTGGGATTAAGTGTTAAACCCAACACACCTTACATTGGAACGAACGTATAAAACGGGGGTAATGACGTTTGGGCTAAAATATAGAACATATGTGTTGGCATGTTCGACGCATGCCAACAATCTTGAAAAACAATTAAGTGGCATAAATGAAATTTAACCAATAAAGATGAATTTGAATAATGGGCCGCAAATATTTACATATAAAAAGAAAAGAGACAAAATATGTAAATGTAGAAAAACACGATGTGTTTAACCCGAGGTTGGATTGAGTTGTGATGTAAACCTGCCCGGAACCGCCCGGCTGTCCAGTAGTCACAACAATACCTATCCAATGTGGGTGGTTAAACACGGAGCCCAATAAGGACCCGAGGTTAGACTGAGTTGTGGCGTAAGACTGCCCAGACCCAACCGGCAACAGGCAGCCACAACAATACATGTCTAATGTGAGAGGTCAAGGCTTTAATAAGACAATTAAGGCTGAGTCAGGATTGATAGGATTAAGTAAATTATATTAATACTTAATCAAAATGGAACATGCTAAACTAAACAGACTGATTGGGGGTTAGGTTTGTAAAACACTTAACCAACTTAGCATGTTGGCTAGAAATAGAAAACCTAGTAGCGGGGGACCCTTTTCGCAGTAACCCTACAAGGTATCATGATACCCTGAAACTAGGCAGGGTGGGGCACGATTACTGGGCTGATTGTAAGAGGTCAAATCGACGGCAGTGGTGCAGCAGTGTAGGTTCTAACGGGGTGCGGGCGTGCACACACTCCGGCGCAGAAAAATAAGGCACTGGGCACCAATAGCATACCTGTGCATTCTAGGATTGTGTCGGGCCGCCATCATGGGACTTGATACACCCCATGGTGGGACCAGCATAGGTAACTACAACATCGGGGGCCGTAAAACACATGTAACTATGCGAGTAGGAGCCGATCATCATAAAATGGATCACTTCACCCTGATTATAGGGTGCCCGTTGGGAACTAGTTTATATGGGTATAGAGATTAATATGGGGTACGATAGTATATTCGACCCTAGACAACTTAACTAAGTTTATGGTGCTTTCCCATTTCTAGTTTATACTTATCATACCCAGTTCTTTATTCATAGACTGAATAGTCCTAGACTTACTCAGGCTTTATGTCTGACTCTACTTTTCTTTCGTCTTCTTTTCTTCTGTTTCCCCCCCCCCCCAGGTCCACAGGGAGGGAATACCGCAGCTTGACCAGCCTTCATATCCAGTTTGAAGAGAAAGAATGTATTGCTTGGATCTTTTCGTTTTGGACTATGGCTTTGGACAGCAACTATGGGACTTTTGCAGTTTATTTATGTTTTCTTTATGCTTCTTTAAATAATGTAATCAAGACAGTTATAAAGATGTTATGTTTTTGGAAGTATTGTAAGACAATTATGGTATGGTTGGTGTAACACGTATTTTAATGAAATAAAAGTTGTTGTTTTCCGCTGTTAAAAAATATGTGTTCTTATATCTATCTTGTATATCTGTGACTTATACTTATAAACCTCCACCAAAATTAGGGCATTCCCTTTGAGAGTGACCCTAACGGAGGTGGGGTGTTTCACTTGGTATCAGAGCATAGGTTTACCAGATAAGATAAAAAGTTTTGAAAATTTATTTTCAAAAAGAAAATTTAAAGAAGCATTTTTAAAAGATAAAATATTATTTTGTTTTAAAAGGCAAAGTCCCCCCAAAGCCATAGGTACTATCTTCTATCCTTCGTTTTGAATCTATCCTTTCTGTTTCAGCATGTCTGGAGACCTTACTCCCCAGCTGCTGACACTTTCACTCCTCCTCCTCCACGTGAACCAGCAAGCGGAAGAGTCTCAGAGTAGGAAGACGAATAATAGTCAAACAAGAAAGGATCGTAACAGTAATAACAAGAAACGGGAAAAAAGGAAATGCAATTTTTGTGGTACGGAAGGGCACATAGCCAAGGATTGTAGAAAGAGGAAAAGAAAGCAAGGAGAATGTTTTCATTGTGGGGAGACTGGACACATCAACAAAGACTGCCCTGAGAAGACAGACTCTAAGAAGGGCGGGAAAGACAGCAAGTCCCAAGAGAAGAGGAAGTGTAAATTCTGTGACAAAGTGGGGCACTTAGTGAAAGATTGCCGGAAAAAGAAGGCCAAGATGAAGGGCGGGTGCTTTTCTTGCGGTGAGATAGGCCACATGGCTAAGGACTGCCCAAAGAAACGAGGTATAAATACTTCTGTAGAAAGTGTAGTTTATCTTTATGATCACCCCGTTCGCACTTTATTTGATTCCGGCGTGTCACACTCCTTTATCTCGTCTGCTTTAGTTAGAATCTCTGCACCTAAGAACTAGTATGGTAGAGGACCCCTTAATTGTTTCAAATCCAATTGGGGGCCCAGCTCATTTGTCTATGATCTGTTTGGGATTGAAAATTTCTATTCTAAGCGTAGAGTTTAAATGTAGTGCCTTTGTTTTGGGCTTTTCGGGATATGGTTTGATTTTGAGCATGGATTGGCTATCCAGTAATGGGGCCATCCTTGATTGTGAGAAAATGGTTGTTAGGCTCCTGACCCAGCTCAGTAACACTTTGGAAATTTCTTGTAATCCCTCGTATGCGGTTATGCTTAGTTATCTTGAATCGCTAGATGCCTCCGTTGAAAATTTTCAATCGATTAGAGTGGTCCGAGAATATCCGGATGTCTTCGAAGAGGTGAAGGGCTTGCCTCCGAAGCGGGAGATAGACTTCCGTATACATCTTGTAGATAATGCAAAGCCCGTTGCGTCACCCATTAGACACATGGCTCCACGGGAAAGGAAAGAGCTCAGTAAACAAATTAAAGAGCTTCTAGAGAAGGGGTTCATTAGAAGGAGCATTTCTGAATGGGGCGCTCCAGTAGTGTTCGCCACTAAGGCAGAAGGTTCATTTCGCTTATGCATGGGTTGTGGAGAATCACCTTAGAATTATATGATAATATATGTGACACATAAGTACATTTGGCAACATGGCTGGCATTTATTTCCAAGAGATAGTTCTGCTACGTGGAATACCTGATAGTAAGTGGACGAGATCTAAAATTCACTAGTGAATTTTGGAGAGCCTGCATGAAACCATGAGTACGTCGTTATGTTTGAGCCGAGTATACTAGAAGTAGAGTAAGTGAAAGAGGAACGAGAAACAGGTTCCAACTCATATTTTGGAAACAAGAATTAAGAAGCTACGAAATTGTGAAGTTAAAGACGGACAAAGCATAATGGAGTTAAGCTCAAGAAATGCGACTTAGAAGATTGAAGACTAGATTCGTGCATCATATCTCTTCTTAAGAGTATATCCTTGATCCCTCTCTTCCTGTAGAGCTTACTTGCATGTTATCTTTTGTGTATATCCTCTCGGTCCTATTCTCAATCCAATTTCTGTTGCAAACCCCATAGGGAGTATGACTCATCTGTTAGTAACACATGTTGGGGCTTGAGGGTGTTCGTTGGTTTGACTAAACTCTTTGGGTTTTTTAGGATACGGGTTGGTCTTAGGAAGGGACTCCCGTGTGACCTAAAAGGAGTCCATCATGCTTAGTTTCCTAGAATCATATATAGTGGTTGGGTTGAGCAATTCTTTGGGTGTCAGTCTGATGTTGATTTCGGTCTTCGGGGCTGATGCTTAGAGAATTCTTCTCCTAGTCAATATATATGCGGCATAGATTTCCAGTTTTGACATTGCCTAATGGGCACAAAGTTTTTACTTGCTTCTATCATTCGACTATACCTTTAGATAGGAACAATTGGGTGTAAACATGTGTTTGAGACATATTATGATTGATGGTTGCAAGTGGTTGCAAGTGATTGCTAGTGGTTGCTCGTGGTTGCATATACACACACAATCTAGGTTTTAGATCGGCTCAGTCACTTCATAATTGCATATGCATATATGTTTGCATTCGTATATGGTTGAAGTTTAATGTGTTGTCATATGGATGTTGCATTTATATGAATGGTTGAGCACTCATGTAGAATCATAAATAGGAAAATTTGCATACATAATGGATTCATGGCACTTACATAATTTGCATTAAGGAGGTCAACTGAATCAGTAGACCGCCTGATTTTGCATTAGATAAGTATATGTACACACACACACACACTTCGCATATGATCATGAAGCATTAGAAGTCTTTTAAGGACAATGGATGCTTGTGTTTGATGGATGAGTAGATGGATGTTTGGATGTTAGGATGTACATTCTTCCTGAACTTGAAGATTTCGGGGACGAAATCCTTTTAGGTGGGGGAGAATGTAACACCCCGTGTATTCTATAACAGTGAAATTCATAAATTAAAGTATAACTAATTTCAAATCAGAGAATTAAGGGAAACGGGATACGCCATTGCGTTCGTCTCGGAATTCTGCTTGAGATAGAGTCCGAGTTTGCGTAAAACGGATATCGTATGAAGAAGATATGGACGAACGAAGTTGGGCGAAAAAGCAGAAAACGGGTCAGAATGCACTGGCGCACTTGGGAAGTGCGCAAGAACAAAAATGCACTGGCGCACTTGGGAAGTGCGCCAGTACATTTTTGACCTGGCGCACCTGCCAAGTGCGCCCAGGTCAAAAATGACCTGCTGGTCAGGTCTGGTCAAGTCCTGGCTGGCCAGGTCTGTATTTGGTCGATTTTCTGAGCCTTGCCTTGTCACTAGGGCTAGGTGTCAGCTCCTAGTTGGTCTCTCCTTCAAACGAACGGCTATTATCAAGCCAAGCTTCATCGACGATCTAAATCAACTCACAAACTCTATAAAAAGGACAAAGGTCTAACCCTAATTCACACAAACTAAAATGGAGATGAGACCGTCATGTTGCTGAGGAGAGACTAAGGATAGCCGTCAGAAATAAAGAAACAACTAGGAGATAATTCAAAGCTCAAAGCAACATTAATCAAATCAAAGCCTACAGCAAAGGATAGCACCTCCAAATCCAGAATTCAGATTCCTGAATTGAAGATTCGACATACGCTGTAAGTAGAGTGCTATTCCGATATGAATTAAATAATTGTGTTGATTTGTGTGATGTAAGAAATGGAATTGTGGCGATAATAATCTATATTTGTATGTTGCTTTGATGCAAAACGATTTGGGAATATTATGGTATACGATTGGATATTTTCAAGTACGCGATTTGCGTTGGAAACGAAATGGAATTGTGGCGATAATGACTTATATTTGAATGTTATTTTGATTCTAAACGATTTGGCAGTGCTATGGTTTGATTCATACAAGTATATGGTTTATGTTGACAACCACATGTTGTGGAATTTTGATTGGGACTCATGCAAGCATATGATTCATATTGAAAACTACATGTTTGTGGTAGTTATTTACAACACCCATTTGGTAAATGCAAGTATAAGATTCATGTTGAAACAACAACTACATGTTGTAATAGTTTAATTTGAAATTCATGCAAGTCTATGATCTATTGTTATGACAACATGATGTAAAATTCTATGGTCATCTTTAGTGTAATTTGGTTCACCTAAGTATTATGATTCATATGAAGGTTATGTTGAAATTGGCATCATAGTTCAAGTATAAAAATCATATTTTTGTGATAGTGACAAAAGCACGCATCTTTGTAAATTTGTATTAATTTTATGAACATGACTAAACTATGTTCGTTATTATGCCCAATTGAAAAACATGTTTTTAGGCTCATGTTTTTATCATAAGTTACATTAGAATTACATTAGAATTACATTGCTCTTGCAAGTTTACATAGATAAAATAAAAACCATGATGTAAGTTTAGATATGTTTATGCTATAATTCTATGAATAGAATGAAAACCATGATTCATATAAGAATTAGGTTGGGATAATTCTAGTTGAACCATACTTTTGTATTAGTGACAAAAGTAAGTACCCTTTTGTTAGCATGTAGTGATTTTATGAACACGATTAGTTTATGCCAAAATAAAAATATAGGCTTATATTTCTAGTCAAGACCCTGTGCCGATAATAATGATATCTAATTTAGTTAGATTCTCAATTTCAAGTTTACATGGTTAGTTGAACCTATGATTCATGTTTAAGTTTATGCCATTATCATATGACTAGAATAATTCATGTTTAAGTACTGCTTATGCCATAATCATATGAATAAAATAATTCATGTTTAAGTATTGTCTATGCATTAACCATATGAATAGAATGATTTATGTTTAAGTATTGTTTATGCTATGATTATATGGATAAAATGATTCATGTTATGCCATGATTATATGATGTTACAATTGCAAGTTCACATGTGCCTATTTTATGTTAATTGAATCGTTCGTTGCAAGTTCATGCGTTCACACTCACGTTTTTTTCATGTTACCTTATAAACACCATGTTATAAGCCTCCCCTTTTCATATGGCTAAATTGGGTTTAAGTGTTAAACCCAACACACCTTACATTGGAACGAACGTATAAAACGGGGGTAATGACGTTTGGGCTAAAATATAGAACATATGTGTTGGCATGTTCGACGCATGCCAACAATCTTGAAAAACAATTAAGTGGCATAAATGAAATTTAACCAATAAAGATGAATTTGAATAATGGGCCGCAAATATTTACATATAAAAAGAAAAGAGACAAAATATGTAAATGTAGAAAAACACGATGTGTTTAACCCGAGGTTGGATTGAGTTGTGATGTAAACCTGCCCGGAACCGCCCGGCTGTCCAGTAGTCACAACAATACCTATCCAATGTGGGTGGTTAAACACGGAGCCCAATAAGGACCCGAGGTTAGACTGAGTTGTGGCGTAAGACTGCCCGGACCCAACCGGCAACAGGCAGCCACAACAATACCTGTCTAATGTGAGAGGTCAAGGCTTTAATAAGACAATTAAGGCTGAGTCAGGATTGATAGGATTAAGTAAATTATATTAATACTTAATCAAAATGGAACATGCTAAACTAAACAGACTGATTGGGGGTTAGGTTTGTAAAACACTTAACCAACTTAGCATGTTGGCTAGAAATAGAAAACCTAGTAGCGGGGGACCCTTTTCGCAGTAACCCTATAAGGTATCATGATACCCTGAAACTAGGCAGGGTGGGGCACGATTACTGGGCTGATTGTAAGAGGTCAAATCGACGGCGGTGGTGCAGCAGTGTAGGTTCTAACGGGGTGCGGACGTGCACACACTCCGGCGCAGAAAAATAAGGCACTGGGCACCAGTAGCATACCTGTGCATTCTAGGATTGTGTCGGGCCGCCACCATGGGACTTGATACACCCCATGGTGGGACCAGCATAGGTAACTACAACATCGGGGGCCGTAAGACACATGTAACTATGCGAGTAGGAGCCGATCATCATAAAATGGATCACTTTACCCTGATTATGGGCTGCCCGTTGGGAACTAGTTTATATGGGTACAGAGATTAATATGAGGTACGATAGTATATTCGACCCTAGACAACTTAACTAAGTTTATGGTGCTTTCCCATTTCTAGTTTATACTTATCATTCCCAGTTCTTTATTCATAGACTGAATAGTCCTAGACTTACTCAAGCTTTATGTCTGACTCTACTTTTCTTTCGTCTTCTTTTCTTCCGTTTCCCTCCCCCCCAGGTCCACAGGGAGGGAGTACCGCAGCTTGACCAGCCTTCATATCCAGCTTGAAGAGAAAGAATGTATTGCTTGGATCTTTTCGTTTTGGACTATGGCTTTGGACAGCAACTATGGGACTTTTGCAGTTTATTTATGTTTTCTTTATGCTTCTTTAAATAATGTAATCAAGACAGTTATAAAGATGTTATGTTTTTGGAAGTATTGTAAGACAATTATGGTATGGTTGGTGTAACACGTATTTTAATGAAATAAAAGTTGTTGTTTTCCGCTGTTCAAAAATATGTGTTCTTATATCTGTCTTGTATATCTGTGACTTATACTTATAAACCTCCACCAAAATTAGGGCATTCCCTTTGAGAGTGACCCAAACAGAGGTGGGGTGTTTCAGTTAATCGATAGAGTATTTGGTTAGAGTTAATCGATAGAGTAATTGGTTAGAGTTAGAGTTAATCGAATAGAGTTAATGGAATAGGGTAATTGATTAGAGTTAATTAATAAGAGTAATTGGTTGGAGTTAATCGAATAGGGTAATTGGTTAGAGTTAATCAAATAGAGTAATTGGTTAGAGTTAATCGAATCGGGTAATTGGTTTGAGTTAATCAATTAGAGTTAACCAATTAGAGTTAATCAATTAGAGTTAATCGATTAGAGTTAAATCGAATTAGAGTTATTCAAATAGAGTTAATCGACTTAGAGTTAGTCGAGTATTAGTAAATTGGAAAGAGAGATTTTCGAATAATAGTTATTCGAAAAAAGGAGTTAATCGAATATAATTTATTCGAAAGGAGTTAATCGAATATAGTTTACTCGAATAGAATTAAAAGGAGTTGTCGAATATAGATATTCGAAAGGAGTTAATCGAATATAGTTATTCTAAGAAAGGAGTTAATCGAATATAATTTATTCGAAAGGAGTTAATCGAATATAGTTTATTCAAATAGAGTTAAAAAGGATTTAATCGAATAGCAGTTTATTCGAAAAGGAGTTATCGAATATAGATATTCGAAAGAGTTAATAGAATATGGTTATTCGAAGAAAGGAGTTAATCGAATATAATTATTCGAAGAAAGGAGTTATCGAATATAGATATTCTAAAGGAGTTAATCAAATATAGTTATTCGAAGAAAGAAGTTAATTGAATATAATTTATTCGAAAGGAGTTAATCGAATATAGTTTATTCGAATAGAGTTAAAAGGAGTTAATCGAATATAATTTATTCGAAAGGAGTTAATCGAATATAGTTTATTCGAATAGAGTTAAAAAGGAGTTATCGAATAGAGATTATTCGAAAGAGAGTTATACGTTGAATTCGATTATATCGAATTCGTGAAAGTACTATTTACTTTCCATTTTTAATTAAGATTTATTTATTTATTAATAAATTAGTTATTTGGTTATTTATCCAAATTAATAAATAAAAGTTATATTGAAGTTATTATATTTCGGAAGCATGGGATTATAACACTATTGTTATAATCAAATGATTTCAGTAAAAGAAGTGGATTCGTAAATAGAATCTGAGAGTTACGTAAGGAAGTTTGTGAAAGTTTTAAAAGGTGAACTTTGTCTGTTTCGAGGTTCAAAATGATTGTTCAGTTAAGGTCTGAGAGGTAGTTATACCCCTACTTGATTGGCTCCATTTTTAACTAAGGAATGGTTAAGGTTTGATAATGAAGGTTGGTTAAGTGAATTTAGTTAATAAGTTTAATGTTTGAGTTGGCATAGAGGTGTTTATTTAAACATCTGTTAAATCCAAATGTAAGAATTTTGGAAATGTTTTCTAAATAAGAATCAGAAATGTTTTCTAATATAGAAAATAGGAAATGTTGAATATATGGAAACAAGAGATGAAAAATGACCTAAAGAGATAAATGTTAAATGATGTTTGATCGATATAATTTCCATCTGGAAATAATATCGCTGTTTGCACACGTGTTTTTCTTTGATAAATAAATCACCAGCTATCAAAGTTTTTGACCATTTTTCCGTTGTCAATGTAGAGACCGGGATCAAATTCATGACCTAAAAACCGCTCTGTATGGGAGTTAGCGTTGCGAATCAAATATGATCTAGATAATTGAAGACAGAGTTATGCTAGGGCTGTTCTGGCGATCCTAGGTAGAAATTGCCCTAGATGGATTTAAAGAATAGTGCCTTCGGTTTGTCCAGTCTCAGGACGACCCGTATGGAAGAATGTCTGACATAGTATATTTAATGGATCGCGTAAGTTGATCTCTTCAAACGTATTTACGTTTGGTGGCAGAGGAATTCGTTTCTCTTAGCTGTGTACCCGTTGTATTTTTGGGGAAATAAATTTTGTGATTTGGCGGGTATGACGATGTGACATTCAAAGTGAATAATTGTGTGATCAGTCAGAGATAAGCGTGGCCTCTAGCCTCACAACCGTGAAATGACAAAAATCGGGCAAGCAGCATGGCTAAGTGGTTGGCGGCCAATTAGGGTGTATTATCACCTATCTAGATATATTCATTTCATTCTTTAATCTATTCGATGTTGTCCCATTCGGGAAACAGTTGCTGATCCCAACCGTTGGTGATATACATTTGATACACTCCAGCGAAATGAGTGGTCGGTCATGTGTGGTCGGGTTGCAAGATGTTCTTGTTGAACCCAGTGTATTCCTCTCTAGAGGTACACTATCGGAAGGTGGTTCCATACCTTGTCATAGTTGAAAATCCATTGCCCAATAAGTGCTCGCAGTTTTGATTGTATACTATATATGTGGAACGTGAGATGAAAGTGTTCTGCAAGATGATTATTATATTGTGGTTGATAGACATATTATAATATTAAAAGAGTTTTGATATAAAAGATCATTGTTTCTATCAAAATGATTTGAAAGTTAAATCAAATTGATTTGGATTCTCATAAGGTAAAAACCCGTTCCGTTATACGGCGTGGTCTTATAAGATATCGTTATTTTCCCAATTTTAAAGTGTTTACTCATACCATCCCATGACTGACCCGGAGTTATTTTGTTTTGTTTTCCCTAAACTCTTGGGTGCCCAATTTTGTACGGGCAGTCAAGTAGTCAAGATTTTACAGATATACTTAGAGAGCTTGGAGCAGGAGGCTTCAGGATTATATAGCTATTGTTTATTCCGCTATGTTGTAAGTATTGTACTCTGATTATGTTACTGTATACATGTACTGATTTTATTTCAAGGATATGTTATCTATTATATGTTGTTCGTTTCGCTGTGAGATTCGTGTTACTCTGAAGTTGTATGTTCTTCTTCTTCTTCTATTATAAGTTTCTATGTTATCTATTCTCACCCTCTGTTTTCTTTGTATTATTTTTCTGGTCTCATTGCAATTTGGGTTGGACTTGTGTTATTTGGTCAGCTCAAATTGCACCGGAATTTCGGGACACTGCATATACAATTTCAACCATTATGCAAGTACAAAACACAATTCAGAATATTTCCATTTGGTTTACATATAACATTACTGTCGAAAATTTTAAAATCTTATAACTTAAATCATAATTCAAAGCGGATCCCCTCCCTTTACGATTCAACTTACATTCTGATTCGAACTTACTTAAAACCAGGATAACAAAAACCCATCCAATTCATACTAACAAATTTAACATACTTATTTCGATTCACAAATTTAGTAAAGAGTCTCCATTTGTTTATTCATAAAAAACTAAAGATCAAAATCGAAAAAGAAAAATGTAAATCAAAAGAAGCAGACTTGTGATAATCAATTAAAATGACATGGATCCAGATCACAAAAGGATTGTGTAGAAGCATGAAAATAAAAGGGAATATACAAATATCAACCATTTTCATGAAAAATAATTTTATTGTTTGAAACAGAGATAATGAAATTGTGATACATTTATCTTATTCATTAAATATTTATTTAATTATGCAAAATACACTTGGTACAATAACAAACATAATGAATATAAAATATCATCAAACAAAAATAATAAGTGTTATAGTCAACACACTAGACTTATCATTTGTGTATTAGTTAAACTATCAGCTGATAAACAAGTCAAAATTATGATCTGCTTAATTTAAGTTTATTCATATTTATAAACAAAACATCAACTAATTTAGGCAAAGGAGACGACAAATGTGAATAAAGCATCAAACAAATAAAAATGCCCAAAATGACAGTCTTGTCGTTGTCAGTAAACCAAAAAAGGGATTTTTGATTTCTGTGTGTGTGTGGTGCGTGTGTTTGTGTGAGTGTGTGTGTGCATGTGTTTGTGTTCATGCTTATATGTGTAAAGATATTTAAATATATACTTAGTATAAATATGAAGAAGAAAATATATAATAAAGTCATCTTTAGGATATTTTAAATCTGGGAAAACCATTCTCTATCCAAACCGTGTAAGACGCTTGAAACCATATTATCTTTGCATGAAAGGTTTAAGAATCTAAATCTTAAAACCATGTTGTGATTTTCTACATTCATGCTTCATAACTTCTGATGATAGCACATACACCGTCTACACGTGAATGTAAGAAACATGTTACAGGAAATGATTTTTTTTCTTTTATTTACATGTATTTTGTTTTTCTCATCTTCAAAAAACAAAATCTCCAATTGTATGCAATATTAACCAGAACCATAAGCTGTGTGTAGTTATTTCTAAATACATGTTATAGGAAATGGATTTTTAGATGTGTTATGAAGGAAAATTTTGTAATGATCTGTTTTGGGTATTTGGTGAAATTTTTGCCCCTCTATTGATCAGAGGGAATATGAGTGGTCACCAGGTAGGGAGCGAGTCAGGATGATAGTTGATGTACGGGCGAGGTTACATGATTTCTAGAGGTCAGAGTTTCCCAGGACACACACATGCACCACACACCACACAGAAAATAGAGCATAAGGCCATCCTATATTCCTACTGATATAGCTTTGGTTTCATGGCAATTTCCGCGCTACTCTACTATAATCTTCTAGATGCCCGAGGACTACCCCATGTGGCCTTTCTTTTAATGCAACCTGTCCTTCCAAAGCTAGCAACGAGAAGCCTACATGAATGAAATATTTCCTGCCAAAAGATATCTGAAACGACCCAAACTTCCCAATAAAGGAAAGCCTAGATTGCTTTGAGAACAACACACATCAGAACACAGACTGAAGAACATTTTATTGCTGATTACAAAAATTTCATCAGAGTACAAGAATATAATAGAGTATGAATACTTATTACACAAAAGAAATACAATATTATCAGAGATTTAAATTACAACTTAAATAGCAGCGGAAAATAAAACAAATATACAACTGAAAGGAATACACAGATACAGAGCTTTCTGAATACCATTTCAGCTGTAAAGCAGGATCCTGTAAATATATCTGTAAAGAGCTACTCGACTGCCCGTGTGGAAAATACAGGGACCCGAGTTTGCCAGTGAAACAAACTACAGGTCAGTCATGGGACTGGTATGAGAAATCTTAACTTAAATTGTCTAATAATAAGGCTAATCACAGGACCACGCGCTAACGCGGAACGGGGTTTCCCTATTGGATTGCCAGTGCATAAAATAAAGTAAATCGTTAAACAACGCAATGCTTTTTAGAAAAATGAAACCATTATAAGACTCAAGTCTCATCACACAATGCAACGCAAACCGGAGGATAGAGTTTTACCTTATAATGGTCAAAAGATGCTTGATACGATAAAATGGATTTAATACTAGTGTGTATATCTATGGGTATGTATATATATTTTAAAAACATTTCAATCATAATGTATCTATCATAGACGGCATAGTACCCCATCCTACCATGTCGCCATACTAGTTCTATAATCAAAACCGCAAGGTCGTATTGGAAATTGGATTTCCATCATGAGTCGAGGCTAGGGATCGTCCTCTCTGATTCGAGACACTCTAGCAAATGCCTCAGGATCCCCCACAGTGAACCCTTGGATCTTCAGGGCCGGTCCCCGCCTATCGGCAGTGGATTGGTTATGCCTGAACACACGCTTCCCGGTCCCTTTGGACCTCCATATGACCACTAACGGCCTATAAATCCGAGGCGCCTAAAAATCCATCATCCACATAAGTAAAATGTCAGCCAGTTTAAGCACTGACACCACTCCTAGCTAGAAAGAAACGTGTGCACTCCCTGCAGTCCTAATCCCGTTTTTGACTCATATCGGGGTGTGAGGCTCGCGAAGTCATGCTATACACAAAGCTAGGCCGTAAAAGGCTATACTTTGATCATCCCACAAGGCCCTGCTTTTCAACAAAAGCCTTGATCATTTTCATCTTGGCATTCCACATTGACAATTCACGCCATGCGATCAATCACTATTAATATATATCAGGGTGTTAAGTAGAGAATAAATTCTCCACCACCAAACAGACATACATTAATAGAAATCAATTTAGTTCACATGGAACGAAATCCAATGTCAGACACGCATCCATTTACAAGTCCGTTCTGGGTTTGAACGAAAACGGAGACACCTGAGAGGTCCTCGCATATCCGAAACAATCAATAATAGTCCGGACGGCTACCACTGAAGCCCCTTCAAGGTAGCTACTCCCATCATGGGTCTCAGTAGCAACACATCCATCCGATGTGAAGATCGTCGGTCTTCAATCACCATCTTCAACTTCGACTCTTCGTCGCCGTACTGATTATTCGGAATGGGTTAAACCTGGTCTTTCGGAATACTCGCGTATTTTTAAAATTAAAAATCAAGTACTATAAAAGCACATCCAACGTCTCATTCCAATTCAGAATATTCTTTCAAACAAAGTATTCACATTTATCTTATCAAAGATAAATTCTTTACATTTATTTTTAAATCTTTCTTTTAAAGATTGATTAAAAACCCCAATCTGGTTTTAAATATCAAAAATCATTATTCAATGATTATTTAAATTTAGGAAAATAATCTTATCTTTAACTGGGTCAAAGAACTAATGTAATTTAAAACATAGTTCACGGTAAACCCATAATCATCTTCCATAAAATATGGAATCTTCACAGAAATCAAATCAATATATAATCGTTATAAATTTCTGTATCCGACCAATAATACAAATGGAATAACGGCAAAGCCTTTTAAATTCCATATGTAGTATCGGTCTTCTTTTACAGAAAATTATCACGATTATTATTAATTCGAATTCTATTCAATTCCACTTTAATATATTAAATTGGAAAACTTTACTTTTGGAAAATTTCCATTTAAATCTAAATAAAAGATTTATAAATTCCAAATCACATTTTTTCTGTCAGTTGGGTTAAAGAACACATGTCACTTAAAAACACGGTTCACAATAAACCCAACTCACATTTCATCTTTTTCCCATTACTAAATATAATTGAAAACTGTAATGATCTTAATTAAAAGATTTATTCTTTCATACGGGGCTTTAAAAACAGTGTTATTGAAGACACTATTCATGACGAACCCAAAATCCAATTTATTCAATTTAATCATCAATTAGATATTAACAAATTGGAAAAATTCATTTAATCTAAATTTAATGATCTATTCTAGTTAATAGCTAGTTAATATTAATGAATATGTTTTTCTAAAATATATTCTTTTCTAAAATGTTTCTTTTTCTAAGATATTTTCTAAAATATTATTTTCCTAGAATATTCTTTATTGGAATGTGACTAAATCAACAACCATTGAAACGCCCCGAAATCCCCCTTACGGGAAATCACGGATTGAGTTGAGGACAAGCCACATCAGAACACAGACAGAAGAATATTTCATTGTTTATTACAAAAATTCATCAGATTACAAGAATATACAGAGTATAAACAAATAATATACATCATAAAATATCAGAGACTACAATAAATTACATAGCAGCGGAAAATAATACAAAACACAACTGAAAGAGAAATACTGATACAATGCTTTCCGAACATCATTCCAGCTGTAAACCAGGTTCCTGTGAATATAAATCTGCAAAACCAAAACTACTAGCTGCCCACGTCGAAAATAAGGGCACCCAGAGTTTAGGTTAAAACAATAAACTCCAGGTCAGTCATGTGACTGGTGTGAGAACTAAAACAGTTATTAATCTTTATTTTAAAGTTAGGTAAATCAAGGGACCACGCCGTATAACACGGAACGGGTTTCCTCCCAAGAATACCAGTGCATAAAACAAAAGCGCGATGCTAAATAAAGAAAAATGAAGTTATTATAAGACCCAGGTCCCATCACACAATGCAACGCAAGCCGGAGGATAGGGTTTTACCTTATAATAGCCAAAGGATGCTTGATACGCTTAAAACAAATCATTTGATACTATAATAAGTGTATAGTGTTTAAAACAATTTCAATCATAAGTATCAATCATAGACGGCATGGGTACCATATATCATGTCGCCATACTAGGTTATACAATCAAAACCGCACGGTGTCGTATTTGGAAATTGGATTTCCGTCATGAACCAAGGCAAAAGATAGTCCATACCGACTTCGAGACTCTCTAGCCCGAGCCTCCGGAATAGCCGCAACTGCCCCTTGGAGCGACAGGGCCGGTCCACACGGAGTGGATTATAGTGCCTGAACAATGTATTTCCCCGCCCTTTGGGGCGTAAATGAGTCCACTTACTCCATCGGTTCGAGAACGACTGATGTATCCGAGGCGGCTCGCAACAGCAACAACCACACAGGTGAAAAGTATATAAATGTCAGCCAGTTTAAGCACTGACACCACCTAGTTAGAAGAAAACGCATGTCCTCCCTAAGTTCCTTGTCCTGTTTTTGGTTCATACCGGGGTGTGAGGCTTGCGAATTAACGCTACACAAAGCTACGCCACAAAGGCCGTGCTTTGATCATCAACCACAAGACTTTGCTTTTCAATAGAAGCCTTGATCATTTGCATCTCAGCATGCCACACAGGCAATTCAGGCTATGCAACCGATATCAATCACACAGAATGAAATCTGATGTCAGACACACAGTCCATACAAGTTCGTTCTGGGTCTGAACGAAACCGGAGGTACTTTATACCTCGCATATCCATTGATCTCCAAATACGTCTGGACGACCACCAACTATTTTCCTCCTCTTGGGTGTACAGCCCAATCAGGATCATCAGTAATTATCCAAATGATGTGAAGACCTCCGGTCTTCGACCACCGTCTTCATCTTCGACTTATCGTCGTATCAGTTATTCAGAATGGGATAAACCTGGTCTTTCTGAATAACTCGCGTATATAATAAACAAGTGTTACACAAACACAACATACGCCTCATTCCAATTCAGAATATTATTTTATTCAAATATTCTTATTCTTTGGGAAAGGTTCCCAATAATTTTATCAAAGATAAATTCTTTAAATTTATTCTTTAATCTTCTTTTGAATATCAATTCAAACTAGTCGGGATTAGCGAACCACACCGAAGTAATCATTTATTTTATATCCCAATCCCGACCTATTTATCCTATGAAGTAAAACTGGTCAAACTCCATATCTAACACCACGGTGTTATCGGTAAATTCAATTACCATTTCACGTTTAAATCTAATTAAAGATTTAACTATCGTCTGGAGTAAAACTGGTAGTACTCCATTCTCGATTATTCCTTGAATTTGATAATTTTAATTATCAAATTCACTTTTCAATCTATATAAAGATTCATTAAAACTCCACTTAGTTTTAATCTTTAACTAGGTTAAAGAACCAATGTCATTTAAAACATGGTTCACGATAAACCCAAAAATCAATTCCAATTCAATTCCAGATAAATATTATTTAATTGGTACACTTCATTAAATCTAAATAAAAAGATTTAATCTTTTTCTCAACTGGGTTTAAGAACAGTGATAATGAAGACACCATTCACGACAAATCCAAATCTCATTTGATATTAAATACAAGGCTCTGAATAGAAAATATATCGGCTTATATTCAATATCAAATTCTACGACCAACAAATATCGTATTGGAAATAACGATATAAATATATCTTTCAAAATTCCATAACAATATCTGTATAATCACGACATTCAATATCCAAATATTCCGAAGATAATTTCAATTCAAATCCATTTCCAATTTATATATTGGAAATTCTGGTTATTTTTTAAACCCCTTTCAAATCCAATTTATTTATTTTAAAAATAAAGGGATTATAATTCTAGTTCAAAACTAGTACATTTCGATAAAAATCTATTTTTATCTTTTCAAATATGGAGTTTTTCATCCCAATTGTTTCCAAATCATTTCTTATGATTTTACACTAATTATTGGTATTTTTAATAATTTTATCAAGGCCCGTACAGTCGATTTCCACCAACGGCCATCGAACTGCACTTACAGCGACCTTTTCCAAATTTGATTTAGACATAATTCCAAATCCAACCGTTAGTTTTCTAATTTCTTATATTCGTTAGAAATTTCTTTTCGATACGAACCCAACGGTTCCGGTTTTAGGACGATCTGACGGTCGGATCTCCCGTAAGATCCATTCGAAGTCAATGGTCGAAATTCACGAACTGCCGCAGCGCGGCGCGTTCTATTCAGGCCATTATATATAATATTTATATATATATTATAAATTTCGTCGATTCCCTTTTAAAACGTATTTTATAAATCGTTTTAAATTCGTTTTCAAAATGATTTCAACTTCATATTCAATTTCAAATCAAAATTGAATATTCCATATCATCGATATATAAATGATAATATTTTTAAACATTATATTTTGAAAATCAATTCCTTTTCGATATTCATTATAAAAACGAATAAAATCGATATAAATATCGTTCACGTCAAAATGGCGTCGATCTAATCGACACGGCTTTATATATTTCTATTTCAAATATTTTTATCCAAATATTTCTATTCCAAATATTTCCTTTCAAATATTTCATTTCAAATATTTCATTTCAAATAGTTTAAAATATTCGATAATTCTGAACTGGAATCAGGCAGAGTCAATTACCATATAATTTCAGTTATATGGATTTCATCCAATATATGTATACAACAATGACGATAAACAATCAACCATCATCCAAAGTGCGTTCTACACTGTATAAGCATCAAGTATAAATATTCGACGCTTATAACAGTCTGTCCATCAATCGATCGACATACAGCTAATTATTGAGACTAGTGTATGTCATATATCATCCCAATACCCGTATGGGGTTTCAAACAATCAAACACAGATTTTATTTGTGCAGTTGGGCGATGTTAAAAATTTATCGTCCCAATCAATATCAGTCAAATGTGTGTATATAAACAAGTCGTCCGATTTGTTTATAAATATTTATTTTATATACACGTTAAAAATTATATTTTTAACTATAAAATATTTTCTAATTAAATATTTTCTATATAAATATTTTATTTCATTTCACATCACATAATCAACTACACATCAAAATCAAACAAGCAAGCATGCAAGCCGTCCATGGTCTGTGGACGACGGGTGTCGGGTGCTACTAAACACCGTGTGCATCCTAGTATATATTTTTAACTAGAAAATAAATTAAAAGTGAGAAGTTCTCACCGAGGGTTCCACTCCTCCATTCTTTATATTTCTGAACATCTGAACTTCTTGGATTTGGTTCCAGTGGTTCCATCTCAATCTGATTCACGCTGTTTATAGTAAAAATCACATTTTTATTTCTATGCTATAAAAATCACCTTTTTATTTCCGCTACTTCATTATAAAAAGTTCACATTTTTAATTCAAAACCATTTGCATAAAGATCATAACTTTCCCTGAATAAAATCTTAACTTTTCTAATTTAAAATTCTAACCTTTTCTAATTTAAATATCTAACTTTTCAGATCAAAGTAATCGTATATTTTCTAATCTCTACTTATATATAAAAATTATATTTTTAATCTCTACTTTATATAAAAATTATATTTTTAATCTCTACTTTATATAAATTATATTTTCTCTACTTTATAAAAATTATATTTTCTCTACTTCAATACGTATAAAAATCCAATCTTTATCTGTAATCTTTCTCTAAATAAAACATTAACTTTAACTAAATAAAAATACAACTTTAACTAAATAAAAATATTACTTTAACTAAATAAAAATATAACTTCAACTAAATAAAAATATGAACTTTAATTAAATAAAAATATAAACTTTAATTTATAAAAAATATAAACTTTATATGGTTAAAAACCATCTCCTTTATACTGTTAAAAGCCCTTTCCTTTTGTCATTTGGAAATCAACATCAAAGAGGGCTTAAGAACTTACAGCGAGAGGGGGCGAAAGGCGTGGCGTCAGAGGTGGGGAGTGGCTCAGGCGCGGTGGAGAGGTCCTCCAGTGGTCGGCGGCTGTGGTGGGCTCCGGGTCTGGGCGCGTTTTTTTTGAGAGGGCTAGGGTTTCGATTTGGTTCGAATTGGGGAAGGAGGCGAGGGAGCTGGAAGCGAGAGGAGGAGGAGTTCGACGGGGAAGTGGCGCGGTCGGAGGTTGGCGACGTGGAGGAGAAAGCGGCGGCGGACGAGATTGAAGGGGGGGGGGAACGAGCGGGACTTTTCTGAAAGAAAGGGGGTCGAGTTTTGGTTTGGGGGAGAATGGTAAGAGGGGGGTATATGTTAATTTATATATAAATTATTTTATTATTTTATATTACTAAAGGTTGACTTTTCTCTTGAACCCCAAACGAGGCCCAACGACTGTCGTCCATAGCTAATTACTGTAACACCCCACCTCCGCTAGGGTTTCTCACAAAGGAATGCACTAGGTTTGGTGAAGCATTATCGAGGTAAACATGCACAGAACTATTACAAGACAGAACATATATAAAACAGCAGAAGTAAAACAAATTTCATTACCTTATAAAATAAGGTCTAAAGCCTTTTACATCAGAATACATCAAAACCTGTCTTGCAATAGTAAAGAAGCATAAAACCTTTTTATAAATTATTCCCCAAAATAAAGCGGTGAAGCAGCCATAGCCAAGAGAAGACCAAGCTATACATGATGACCTTCGAGCATAGGAGGTCCGAACTAAACAACATCATTTCCTCCCTGAAAACCTAGGGGGGAAACGGAAGACAAAGAGGCGAAAGAAAACGGGGTCAGTCATAAAGACTGGTAAGTCCTATCTACTTCCAGTATAAAAACAGGTAAAAGTAACATGACATGCATAAACTGAAGTAAACATAAGGATGACGACAAGATAGATAAGATAACCGGATGAACTACTGTAGCAAGATAAACTAAGGTATCATGATAAACTACGGTGTCAAGATAAATCAAGGTATCACATCGTCAGGTTTCTATCAAGTTTACTATCCCAAGGTATCTATCATGTATAACATCCCACGGTATCTATCATGTATAACATCCCAAGGTATTTATCATGTATATTTGCTCTGCACCTCTTGTACTAGTATCCCAACCCGCGTCATGTGTTAACTATGAATGTCCCTTGCTCAATGTCATGTAATGGTCCATGTCAACCTAATATATAGCATATGTAGGTTTTCCCAACTCGTATGTTTCTTTCCATGTATAAGTTCAGTCATTTGCCGTAGGCCGTACGGGCTTTCCCATGTAAGTATATACCACCTCAACGTAGTACCATTTTATCCTTGAAGTTGTTTTGGACTGCTACCCTTGATCTGGTTATGTTTTCTTACCATGAACTATCGCGTGTTCACTCAGGATTTATACCACCTAGGACCACTAGGGATTATGCTACCTAATGAACGTATTCGTAACTTGGTTTGGGTTTTAGCCACCTAGGACCACTAGGGATTATGCCACCCGTCAACCGCGCCCTTTATCCCGTGTATGTATCGTGAATCGTTTTCCATGTCTAGACGCACATGTTCCTCAATGTGCCATCTGAGTTCCGTGCCAGGGCAAATCAAGAAATACGGAACTCAGTCGGGAGCTTTAAGTCGTCTGCTGATGCAGATATCAAGGTCTGTTTTTGTATCCGTGGCTATGGTCCCACGTGACCCCTCCCTCAACTACTGAAAGGCAATCCAAGAAAAATAATGTATGAGAACCACATCCCGGCCCCACTATATCCCCACTTTCCTATGGGCCAACCTCATCCATGACTCGATAGCAAGAACATGGTCTGTTGGGGGTTCTCTGCCTTTCCGTTCGTACACGATTGACTAAAGATGGTAGGTAGTCGGCGACGTGCTATCCAGGGCAAAAACAAGTATCGTCGACTCCACGCTAATCCATCCCAGTCTTTAGGTCGCTCTCATAGCAACCAAGGCACACTCTTGGTTCTTCTACCGCAGACCTTAACCTCTGTGAGGCCAGGTTTCATGGACCATATGCCACTTCACAGAGGGATACCAAGAGTACCCTCACGTCCCCCGAAGCTACTGCTTCGTCACCTAGTTCGCTGGAGCTTTTTATCTAAGTCAGATAAGTTGCTCCTCCTCGTATACTAAGCGATGACCTACCGTATCAGGTTACTCATCTATTTACGAACTAGTCTCATGTCCTTGGCTAAGAATTATTACTTAGTTATTCTTAACTAAGGTTTACCACTTAGCTTCTTTTCCCATTATCCTTGATTAACTACGATTTTCTACCTAGTTCCTCTAACTAGGGTTTTGTCTATTGGGTTAAGTGTTGTTATTCAGGCTCATGACTTAACCCGCCTACGAATCATATTAAGATTGGCTAAGTATTTAAGTTCAAGGCTTAGCCCTACTAGTTGGTTAAGTATACCAAGAAGCCCATGACTTAACCCTATTCAATCATCAAGTCAAATTGGTTAAGTATTTGTTTGTCTTAACCCTATCAGATTATCGTGTTAGATTGATTAAGCATAGATTATCTTAATCCCATCAGATTATCGAGTCGGATTGGTTAAGTATGGTTTAGCTTAACCTCATCCACTAATCGTATTACAATGGTTAAGTATATTTAAAAGGTCTTGTGACTTAACCCTATTAGGTCCGCATGTTAGATTGGTTAAGTATAGGTTACTTAACCTCATCAAATCATCATGTATAATTGGTTAAGTATAAGTTACTTAACCCCATTAAATTATCATGTTAAGTTGGTTAAGTATTGGTTACTTAACCTCATTGAATTACCAAGTTTAGATTGGTTAAGTGTTTAACTTAACCCCATCGAATTACCGAGTTTAGATTAGTTAAGTGTAGGTTAATTAACCCCATCTAATTACCGTGTTTAGTTTAGTTAAGTCTAAGTTACTTAACCCCATCTAATTACCAAGTCGGATTAGTTAAGTGTAAATTACTTAACCCCATCCCCTAATTGTCTTATATGGTTAAGTGTCATTAAGAAATCAAGTCCGATTTAACTTAACCTACACATTCGTGTCATATCGGTTAAGTGTCATTAGTCAAAATTACTTAACCTTTTCATGTGGCATTAATTAGATTAATGCACCCCAACCTCTCACATTAGACTTTGTTGTGGTTACTAGTTAAGCCGGGCGGGTCCGGGTAGATTTACACCACAACCTAGTCTAACCTCGGGTTTTGAGTGCTATATGACCAACTACTCACATTGGGTCCTATTGTTTGTAGCCACTAGTTAAGCCGGGCGGGTCCGGGTAGATTTATGCTACAAACTCAACCCAACCTCGAGTTGGCCACTTTCATGTTTGGTATAGTGTCATATTACACTTACAACCCCATACGTGTCTAGTTTCAAGTCCCATGTTTACCCCACATGTCATGTCCACATTTAGGTGTATCATGAGTGCCATATTTTCATGAAATCCCATGTCAAATTATCATGTCATAATCACGCACGTCTAACCTACCCCAAATCGTGTTTCCAACCCAAGTAAAAGCGAGTCAACATAGTAAGGATACTATGCTGCATATTGGCCTCAAAACATGCACGATGCCAAAAAGGGATTGGCCACAATCATGCATGGCATCATAAGGGGTTTGGCCTCAAAATATGCAGAGCATCATAAGGGGTTTTTGGCCACAAACATGCATAGTATTATAAGGGAATTTGGCCACAAACATGCATAGTATCATAAGGGAATTTGGCCACAAACATGCATAGTATCATAAGGGAATTTGGCCACAAACATGCATAGTATCGTAAGGGAATTTGGCCACAAACATGCATGATAACATAAGGGGGTTTGGGTTCATTTACATGCGTAAGCCCCAAAGTCAAGTCTTTGCCAATATTTCACAAGTCAAATGGTTCCCAAAGGTTCATGCTAACATTCCATAGATAAAGATTCAAACTTACAAGATAAACTAGGTGAAACATAACATGAGTGGCATGATTAAGTCACTAAAACTTAGCCCAAGGTCATAGATCATAGAAAAGGGGCAAAGTTAGGTTCTCATAGGCTAGCATACTTATGTTTCATAGCATTTTATTCCATGTCACATTAGAACCACCGTTAGAATCTACAAGTAGCTAGAACTTACATAGCGTGGCAAGAGGGCTAGGAGTATGAATCGTCTTGACGAAGAAAGGTGGCTCCTTTGTTGAAGAATCATCATGAAATTTGCGTAGCAACGTTGATCTACCCTCGATTTGACATAGGAAGCTTGCACCTTTTGATTTGAACCCGATTTGAATGCATAGTCTCTAGGAATTGGAGATGGAGGCCATGATCACTTGGCATTTGGGCGGCACTTCGTGGCATGAGTGGTTTGTGAGGGTTTAGGGTAGGCTTAGGGGTCTTTTTTATAGAGATTAGGAGTAGTTTAGGCCCTTAGATTAACCCTAGGATAGATCTGAGCCTTTAAAATCCATCACAAGCCTCCAAACATGTCTTGAGGAACAAGTCAGGTGCACCCAGGCCAAACTGGACGACCACCCAAGTCGACAGGGGTGTCGACTGGGCAGTCGACACCACCTGGGGTGTATCGACTCCCAAGTCGACTCCCCAGTCGACTTGGGGGTGGCGGGAATTTTTCCCGCCTGTTCTACTTGGCTGAATTTAAATTTTGAACTGTTTTTGAGCTTGAAATTCTCTGAAAACTTTGACGGGCCATAACTTGGTCATACGGACTCCGATTTTCGAAAACTCGAACTCTATTTCGCGTATTTTTCCGAGACGAACGCAATGGCATAGCCCGTTTCCCTTGATTCAGATTTTATCATTAAATTCTGCCTTAATTCTTGTCTTAACACGTTATTAAAAATCTGGGTTGTTACAATTACCCCCATTCCGAACACAATGGAATATGTATCGTAAGATGATTCGATCGTTTTGACCAATTTTCGTCAAAATCAAAATATAACTCTATATATTGAATTTGAACGCGCATTTCAATCTACCGGGGCCACATACTAACTCTAAAAATTCCCGAAAAATATTTTCTAGCTTCATATTGACGATACGGTCCTAACAAAACTAGTTTTGTCGAATTCTGAGACCGTTTGAAAAATGGCAATTTTCCAGTCGATTAAAATACTCTAAAACAGGTCAAACCCGTTTTCCTTTGCCACGCTCACATATTGATTCGAAAAATTATGAAAATTGGAATCTAGTAATAACTTGACATCATGGATCCAACAAAAGTGGTTTCGTCGAAATCCGAGGTCGTTTGTAAAATTTTCATTTTTAAGGGCCATAATTCCATAGCGACTATTCTGAATTTTCATTTGGCCATATCTTTTGATTCCTGCTATGAAATTTCAATTTTTCGGATTCGTTTGAAAGATATTCTCAATTATATTCTAATATTTATGGTTTCGCTAAATTCCGGTTTATTTTGAATCATGTACATTCATTTGAAGTTTGAAATCGAATTATCAAACTACCGCGCCATTTTCAATTCCTTTTATAATTAAAATAAAATATTTATATTCTAACGACGCTTTATAAATATATACATTCGAATTCTATTCAAATTAATTTTTTCGTCGTTATTATTTAAAATAATTCATTTTAAATATTCAAAATTCATTAAAATTGCCAAAATAAAAATTTTAAACTGGCTTAGATTGTCCGGGTTGTTACAATCTCCCCCACTTAAAAATTTTCATCCCCGAAAAGGAACGAAGCCGAAAGTTGTTTTAAAAACCAACTCAACTTCCATTATTTTCATTACGGCTTAAGTTCTTCAACTTTTCAGTTTCTAAGAACTTTTCAAATTTTTCAAAAATTTGGCTAACACCCTAAATTTTCGAAAAATTTCGCCATAACCTCCCCTGCACCGGGGACTTCGGGATATTTCATATAGCCTCCCATGGCCTTCTTCAATCCAAAAGAAAAAGAAAAAGAAAAAGACAAGAGGCTAGCCAATCGGCTCATAAAATCACCTAAAATTCAAGAAATACACTAAACATGTACCTATTTGTCGGGCAAACAATTTTATTCCTCTTCTCTAGCCTCCTTGCTATGACCTGTTCAATGGATATATATGTGCATGCATGCAACTGCAAATAATTCTCAATACAGTTCAATATTTGGTTCAATTTGGCCTAAATTCACCATTCTTTCATATAATGGTTTAAATAAATAATCACACAACACAACCATCAATCAGTTAGTGAATTAACGTTTCAAATTCATAATTTTGATATATAGTCAAAAATCACATTTTTGGTGCCAATTCACAACAATGTATTCTAGCAATATTTTGGTTCTCACACCAGCCTAAAGGAAATATATAAATATCACACCTTTGAAACTCGAACACAAATTCTGATGATGATCGACCAATCTTCAGAACAATCTCCGAGCGACTAGAGTGTGATTCTATATGTAACCAGTATATTAAAATTTCGAATATACGTTTGCAAGGCGTATATGCAAAATCTTAATATATTGGATTGTCCAAATTCAAAATAAATAAATATTCAAATACGTATAAAACGATTTAAATTTTCAAAACAAAATCGGTTTTCATTTTAAAAACATACTCTTCACACTCGTTCTAGGATACTACTGATCCTATCTCTAACGAGTAATTCTTATTGGATATTGCTAATCCAATCTCTGATGAATTCTTTCATTCGGTCCTAATGTGTCTTGTTCTCGAGCTTTGTAAACCAAAGATCTGATACCAAAATGAAACGCCCCGAAATCCCCCTTACGGGAAATCACGGATTGAATTGAGGACAAGCCACATCAGAACACAGACAGAAGAACATTTCATTGTTTATTACAACAATCCATCAGATTACAAGAATATACAGAGTATAAACAAATAATATACATCATAAAATATCAGAGATTA
Organism: Allium sativum; assembly: GCA_030737875.1. Classification (NCBI taxonomy): domain Eukaryota; kingdom Viridiplantae; phylum Streptophyta; class Magnoliopsida; order Asparagales; family Amaryllidaceae; genus Allium; species Allium sativum. The sequence goes on from CM060922.1 coordinate 67,554,815, forward strand.
CAATAAATTACATAGCAGCGGAAAATAATACAAAACACAACTGAAGGAGATATACGGATACAACGCTTTCCGAACATCATTCCAGCTGTAAACCAGGTTCCTGTGAATATGAATCTACAAAACCAAAACTACTAGCTGCCCGCATCGAAAATAAGGGCACCCAGAGTTTAGGTTAAAACAATAAACTCAGGTCAGTCATGTGACTGGTGTGAGAACTAAAACAGTTATTAATCTTTATTTTAAAGTTAGGTAAATCAAGGTACCACGCCGTATAACACGGAACGGGTTTCCTCCTAAGAATACCAGTGCATAAAACAACAGCGCGATGCTAAATAAAGAAAAATGAAGCTATTATAAGACCTAGGTCCCATCACACAATGCAACGCAAGCCGGAGGATAGGGTTTTACCTTATAATAGCCAAAGGATGCTTGATACGCTTAAAACAAATCATTTGATACTATAATAAGTGTATAGTGTTTAAAACAATTTCAATCATAAGTATCAGTCATAGACGGCATGGGTACCATATATCATGTCGCCATACTAGGTTATACAATCAAAACCACACGGTATCTTAGTTGGAAATTTGATTTCCGTCATGAACCAAGGCAAAAGATAGTCCTTACCGACTTCGAGACTCTCTAGCCCGAGCCTCCGGAACAGCCGCAACTGCCCCTTGGAGCGACAGGGCCGGTCCACATGGAGTGGATTATAGTGCCTGAACAAAGCGTTTCCCCGCCCTTTGGGGCGTAAATGAGTCCACTGACTCCATCGGTTCGAGAACGACCGATGTATCTGAGGCGCCTCGCAACAGCAACAACCACACAGGTGAAAAGTATATAAATGTCAGCCAGTTTAAGCACTGACACACCTAGCTAGAAGAAAACGCATGTCCTCCCTGAGGTCCTCCTCCTGTTTTTGGTTCATACCGGGGTGTGAGGCTTGCGAATTAACGCTACACAAAGCTACGCCACAAAGGCCATGCTTTGATCATCAACCACAAGACTTTGCTTTTCAACAGAAGCCTTGATCATTTGTATCTCAGCATGCCACACAGGCAATTCACGCTATGCAACCGATATCAATCACACAGAATGAAATCCGATGTCAGACACACAGTCCATACAAGTTCGTTCTGGGTCTGAACGAAACCGGAGGCACTTTATACCTCGCATATCCATTGATCTCCAAATACGTCTGGACGACCACCAACTATTTTCCTCCTCTTGGGTGTACAGCCCAATCAGGATCATCAGTAACTATCCAAATGATGTGAAGACCTCCAGTCTTCGACTACCGTCTTCATCTACGACTTATCGTCGTATCAGTTATTCAGAATGGGATAAACCCGGTCTTTCTGAATAACTCGCGTATATAATAGACAAGTGTTACACAAACACAACATACGCCTCATTCCAATCCAGAATATTCTTTTAATCAAATATTCTTATTCTTTGGGAAACGATCCCATTAATTTTATCAAAGATAAATTCTTTAAATTTATTCTTTAATCTTCTTTTGAATATCAATTCAAACTAGTCGGGATTAGCGAACCACACCGAAGTAATCATTTATTTTATTTCCCCAATCCCAACCTATTCATCCTATGAAGTAAAACTGGTCATACTCCATATTTAACACCACGGTGTTATCGGTAAATTCAATTACTATTTCACGTTTAAATCTAATTAAAGATTTAACTATCGTCTGGAGTAAAACTGGTAGTACTCAATTCTCGATTATTCCTTGAATTTGATAATTTTAATTATCAAATTCACTTTTCAATCTATATAAAGATTCATTAAAACTCCACTTAGTTTTAATCTTTAATTAGGTTAAAAAACCAATGTCATTTAAAACACGGTTCACTATAAACCCAAAAATCAATTCCAATTCAATTCCAGATAAATATTATTTAATTGGTACACTTCATTAAATCTAAATAAAAAGATTTAATCTTTTTCTCAACTGGGTGTAAGAACAGTGATAATGAAGACACCATTCACGACAAATCCAAATCTCATTTGATATTAAATACAAGGCTCTGAATAGAAAATATATCGGCTTATATTCAATATCAAATTCTACGACCAACAAATATCGTATTGGAAATAACGATATAAATATATCTTTCAAAATTCCATAACAATATCTTTATAATCACGACATTCAATATCCAAATATTCCGAAGATAATTTCGATTCAAATCCATTTCCAATTTATATATTGGAAATTCTGGTTATTTTTTAAACCCCTTTCAAATCCAATTTATTTATTTTAAAAATAAAGGGATTATAATTCTAGTTCAAAACTAGTACATTTCGATAAAAATCTATTTTTATCTTTTCAAATATGGAGTTTTTCATCCCAATTGTTTCCAAATCATTTCTTATGATTTTACACTAATTATTGGTATTTTTAATAATTTTATCAAGGCCCGTACAGTCGATTTCCACCAACGGCCATCGAATTGCACTTACAGCGACCTTTTCCAAATTTGATTTAGACATAATTCCAAATCCAACCATTAGTTTTCTAATTTCTTATTTTCGTTAGAAATTTCTTTTCGATACGAACCCAACGGTTCCGGTTTTAGGACGATCTGACGGTCGGATCTCCCGTAATATCCATTCGAAGTCAATGGTCGAAATTCACGAACTGCCGCAGCGCGGCGCGTTCTATTCAGGCCATTACATATAATATTTATATATATATATTATAAATTTCATCGATTCCCTTTTAAAACGTATTTTATAAATCGTTTTAAATTCGTTTCCAAAACGATTTCAACTTCCTATTCAATTTCAAATGAAAATTGAATATTCCATATCATCTATATATAAATGATAATATTTTCAAACATTATATTTTGAAAATCAATTCCTTTTCGATATTCATTATAAAAACGAATAAAATCGATATAAATATCGTTCACGTCAAAATGGCGTCGATCTAATCGACACGGCTTTATATATTTCTATTTCAAATATTTTTATCCAAATATTTCTATTCCAAATATCTCCTTTCAAATATTTCATTTCAAATATTTCATTTCAAATATTTTAAAATATTCGATAATTCTGAACTGGAATCAGGCACAGTCAATTACAATATAATTTCAGTTATATGGATTTCATCCAATATATTTATACAACAATGACGATAAACAATCAACCATCATCCAAAGTGCGTTCTACACTGTATAAGCATCAAGTATAAATATTCGACGCTTATAACAGTCTGTCCATTAATCGATCGACATACAACTAATTATTGGGATTAGTGTATGTCATATATCATCCCAATACCCATGTGGGGTTTCAAACAATCAAACACAGATTTTATTTGTGCAGTTGGGCGATGTTAAAAATTTATCGTCCCAATCAATATCAGTCAAATGTGTGTATATAAACAAATCGTCCGATTTGTTTATAAATATTTATTTTATATACACGTTAAAAATTATATTTTTAACTATAAAATATTTTCTATATAAATATTTTATTTCATTTCACATCACACAATCAACTACACATCAAAATCAAACAAGCAAGCATACAAGCCGTCCATGGTCTGTGGACGACGGGTGTCGGGTGCTACTAAACACCGTCTGCATCCTAGTATATAGTTTTAACTAGAAATTAAATTAAAAGTGAGAAGTTCTCACCGAGGGTTCCACTCCTCCATTCTTTATATTTCTGAACATCTGAACACCTTGGATTTGTTTCCAGTGGTTCCATCTCAATCTGATTCACGCTGTTTATAGTAAAAATCACATTTTTATTTCTATGTTATAAAAATCACCTTTTTATTTCCGCTACTTCATTATAAAAAGATCACATTTTTAATTCAAAACCATTTGCATAAAGATCATAACTTTTCCTGAATAAAATCTTAACTTTTCTAATTTAAAATTCTAACTTTTTCTAATTTAAATGTCTAACTTTTCAGATCAAAGAAATCGTATATTTTCTAATCTCTACTTATATATAAAAATTATATATAAAAATTATATTTTTAATCTCTACTTTATATAAAAATTATATTTTTATTCTCTATTTTATATAAATTATATTTTCTCTACTTTATAAAAATTATATTTTCTCTACTTTATATAAATTATATTTTCTCTACTTCAATATGTATAAAAATCCAATCTTTATCTGTAATCTTTCTCTAAATAAAACGTTAACTTTAACTAAATAAAAATATAACTTTAACTAAATAAAAATATAACTTTAACTAAATAAAAATATAAACTTTAATTAAATAAAAATATAAACTTTAATTAATAAAAAATATAAACTTTATATGGTTAAAAACCATCTCCTTTATACAGTTAAAAAAGCCCTTTCCTTTTGTCATTTGGAAATCAACATCAGAGAGGGCTTAAGAACTTACAGCGAGAGGGAGCGAAAGGCGCGGCGTCAGAGGTGGGGAGTGGCTCAGGCACGGTGGAGAGGTCCTCTAGTGGTCGGTGGCTGTGGTGGGCTCCGGGTCTGGGCGCGGTTTTATTTTTAGAGGGCTAGGGTTTTGATTTGGTTCGAATTGGGGAAGGAGGCGAGGGAGCTGGAGGCGAGAGGAGGAGGAGTTCGACAGGGAGGTGGCGCGGTCGGAGGCTGGCGGCATGGAGGAGAAAGCAGCGGCGGACGAGATTGAAGGGGGGAAACGAGCGGGACTTTTCTGAAAGAAAGGGGGTCGTGTTTTGTTTTGGGGGAGAATGGTAAGAGGGGGGGGTATATGTTAATTTATATATAAATTATTTTATTATTTTATATTACTAAAGGTTGACTTTTCTCTTGAACCCCAAACGAGGCCCAACGACTGTCGTCCATAGCTAATTACCCCCATTCCGAACACAATGGGATATGTATCGTAAGCTGATTCGATCGTTTCAACCAATTTTCGTCAAAATCAAAATATAACTCTATATATTGAATTTGAACGTGCATTTCAATCTACTGGGGCCACTTACTAACTCTAAAAATTCCAGAAAAATATTTTCTAGCTTTATATTGACGATACGGTCCTAACAAAACTAGTTTCGTCGAATTCTGAGACCGTTTGAAAAATGGCCATTTTCCAGTCGATTAAAATCAACTGAAACTGGTCAAACCCATTTTCCTTTGCCACGCTCACATATTGATTCGAAAAATTATGAAAATTGGAATCTAGCAATAACTTGACATCACGGATCCAACAAAAGTGGTTTCGTCGAAATCCGAGGTCATTTGCCAAATTTCCATTTTTAAGGGCCAGAATTCCATAGCGACTATTTTGAATTTTCATTTGGCCATATCTTTTGGTTCCCGCTATGAAATTTCAATTTTTCGGATTGTTGGAAAGATATTCTCAATTAGATTCTAATATTTTTGGTTTCGCTGAATTCCGGTTTATTTTGAATCCTGTACATTCATTTGAAGTTTGAAATCGAATTATCGAACTACCGCGCCATTTTCAATTCCTTTTATAATTAAAATAAAATATTTATATTCTAACGACGCTCTAAAAATATATACGTTCAAATTCTATTCAAAATAAATTTTTCGTCGTTATTATTTAAAATAATTCATTTTAAATATTCAAAATTCATTAAAATTGCCAAAATAAATTTCTTAAACTAGCTCCGATTTTTCGGGTTGTTACAACCATATATAGCATGTTATCAACAATTATGATAAATAATTATCAAACATCCAATTAATCAACCAGAGTGGATTCTACACTAAATATTGGGACTAGTGTAGATCAAATATCGTCCCAACACTCGTGTGGGGTTTCATCCAACAATCAAATAATAAATTATTTGTGCACTTGGGCGATATGTAAAAATTATCGACCCAATCACACAAACAAGTCGGATGACTTGTAAATGGAAGTGTAGTATTCAGTTGAATATACTAACCATTTAACATATCAAACATTACAACATCACATACATCTATTTCAATTCTTTTTATTGTGTACAAATGACAATAAAGATCTTAACTTTTATCTCAATACTTTTATTGTTAACAAATGACAATAAAATCTTAACTCTTAATTATTGACCAAAAAGTATATTTTTGGTCTCATTCATTTTAATGACAAAATGAATATTTTACTTCACCTCTTGTAAAATGACAAAAATGTATCTTTCCAATTCATCCTTTTAATATGACAAAAATATCAGTTCTATTTCATCCTTTTAATATGGAAAGAATGATTCTTTCTAATAAATTTCTTTTAATATGACAAAAATGATTTTATTTTAATTTACATTTTCTAACAGAAATGTACTTTTTATTCTAATATTCATTTTCTAACAAAATGTACTTTTTATTCCAATATTCATTTTCTAGCAAAATGTACTTTTTATTCCAATATTCATTTTCTAGTAAAATGTACTTTTTATTCTAACAAAAATTATGTTTAACTCTAATTCATTTCAATGTAAACAAAATGTCGGTTTTGTCTAATTCATTTCAATGTAAACAGAATGAGTGTTTTTACTTCGCTCTTTTTAAATGATAAAAAGAATGTTTTTATTTCATTCTTTACATTTGACAAAAAATGAATACTTTTGTCATTCTTTTACCTTTGACCAAAAATGCATAATTTAGTCTAATCTTTTCAGTGTACAAAATATGATAATTTTGTATAATCTTTTCAATGTTACAAAATATGATAATTTTGTATAATCTTTTCAATGTTACAAAATATGATAATTACAAAATATGCATTTTCTAATTCCTTCTTTTAATGTATAAAAATATACATTTTTAACTCACTCTTTTTAATGTATAGAAATTTACATTCTTAGCTTCTTCTTTTTAATGTATAAACATATACATTCTTAACTTCTTCTTTTTAATGTATAAAAATATACATTTTCTAACTCATTATTTTAATGTAATTAAATATGACAATAAAACATGATTTCTTTTTATTGGAAAGAATCGTACTAAAAAAAATCTATTCTTTTGTTTTAAAAAGAATGTTTAACAAAATATATTCTTTTGTTTGATAACAAACTTCTAATCAGAAATGTCATTTTGATTTGCATAACATATTGCAAATAAAAATGTCCATTTTTGTTTAACATAATCTGATTAACAAAAGTGTTGATTTTGTTTAATACTTCTAATGTAAACAAAAATGTTTCTTTTATCATATTTAACATTTTTAAACAAAAATGTCCTTTTTTCATAATTAACATTTTTAAACAAAAATGTCCCTTTTTCATATTTAACATTTTTAAACAAAAATGTCCTTTTTTTTTACACTAATCATGGTTTGAAAAAAATTGTGTCTTTTATTTCTATAAATATATTTGGACAAAAATTTGTCTTTTATTCTAATATTCATATTTAGACAAAAATATGAATTTTTGTTTTTTTTCATTTTTTTTTCAACAAAAATGTGAATTTCTATTTTATAAATCAAAGCTATATTCTTGGGCCTAAAATGGAGCTGAAGTCTTTAATTTCAAACACTTTCAATATTCATAACTCCGAGATAGAAATATAAATTTTATTTCAAAGCAAATGTGAATCCAATTTTTAAACAAACGCATATACCACCATCACGAAATCAACAAGCAACAAATACCACATCATACATCACAAATTTGAATTTAATTAACATACACACATGGAATTTAAATAACGAAATATAATTAAATTTTAATTAGTTTAAAATATAGAAATCTCACCGAGGTTGAATTCTGTGCTATTCAGAACTGAAGTTTTCTCAAAATTTCATCTGCTCCTTTTCAGATCTAGTTTATTCCATGTTGTAGATTTCGGAAAGACAAGTTCAACGCAACTGGGTTCATTGATTTCTGTTTTGATTTGCAAAAGTTATGGTCATTTAAATATTAATCATATTAGTTAACAATTAAATATTATTTAATTAGAATAGATTAGGTAATAACCCTTTCTTCCTCTTTCTGTAAACACCGAACCCATCGTCGACTTAAAGGACCACCTGCGCACGCCAATCGAGGACGCCAGGACCCGATCTGAAGCCTCCACTCGAACAGCCACGACGCCAGCTCCCCGCGGACCCCACCCTTGACCAAATCATGCCCCTTAGGACCCGCCATCCACCAATAAACGCAGCCTGTAACGTCCCGCATTTTGTCGTTTTGTATTTGAATATTTAAATCAGTTTAAATATTGAATTCAGAATATAAGTGAATTTATATATTAATTAAAACGAAATTGAATGTATAAAAATATATATTAATTATAATCGAGCTCACAACGACGCTGCAGTTCGAAATTTAACGTTCTGAACTTCAACTGAGTGCACAGGACTCATTATTTGTCGGATTTCTTCGAAACAAGAAGCGTTGGAATCTGTTGAACTGTATCTTTCTAATAGAAGTGAAAAATCAAGATTTCGGCGTATAGATTGTAAGATATGTCAAAATCCAATATTCAGAAAGTCGCTATAGAATCATTTGTCGACTGTAACAGTTTATTTGAAATAACTAGATATCAGATTCAAATTTGGACAGGGTTCTTTTGAGACATAGCGATAATTTATTTTTTAGAATTTTACTGTAATTTTTAATTAATTAAATACGCAACTTTTTATTTGGAGTATTTCGCACCCTGTATCGATATTTCGGGATTTCACAATATGAGTTAAACTACCGGTATTATTACATTTTTGGGATAGTGACACCTCGCTGGACACGATCGTATCTTTATTTTTGTCCGCAGCCATCCAGACATGAACAAAATTTATGAACACGGTATCATATTATGATGAACAGTAATATGTTTGCCTTCACACGATATAATAACTCAAGCCTTACCCTATAATTTACCTAAGACTAAACGGATAAGAAAAACCCATACCCTAAGCCATCAATTTTCTGGTCGCATATTTTGGTTCACGTCTAAAAATATATACATATCATTTGAAACAGGAAAAATAATACTAGTAGGGCTTTGTTTATATGGTATTTGGGATAGGAATATAGCCTAGCTATATATATAAACATTCACGCACGTCGCCTTCAAAGACCTTCCCTGCATATACCCAAGTTTTCCTCAAATGAAGCCCTCCCCTACATTGTACCTTGACAGCAACAACACATACTATACATTGTTTTTCACCATAACCCTACTCCATTTCTACTCTATTCCCTATTGCTTAGAAATTAAGTTGTCTAAGCATATAAATACGCGCAAGTATTCTCAATCTCAGAAAAACAAAACACTCCTCTTTCTGTTCTCTTCCAAAACGAGATCTCAACTGTTAAAAATAAATCAAATGAAGGAGTAGACGCATGAAGGGGGAGCAACAGGCCAAAATATAGAAGAGAAGTGCGGTTTTGATTGTTCATGGATACAGCAGAAGGGATGTAAGGAGTGTTGTGCGAGTTGTAGGTGTTTAAATGGAAGAGGAGTGAACGTGATGAATGGTGGACGAGTGCATGGTTTGGTGAAGCTTGTAGTGGCTTGCGGGTCTGAGCAGTTACAGAGAAAGGTAGCGATGGACACGTTCAACTTGGGGATGCATAGAGACTGAGTTAGAATGTTTCAGGGTAGTGAGTAGCATGGGCATTCGGTGATGGTGTGGATCAGTTTGAAAGGAGAATGATGGAGAGTGTCATGGTATTGTATACTTGCTGTGACGAGGCAGTCTGGCACGATGATGATCCGACAGCTTGGAGGGAGTTCTGGCATGAAGTGGAGGGGTTGAAGTAGTGGTGTCGGCCGGGGGAAGTGAGCTTGGTTGGTAGTACGTGAGAGTAATGGATGCATGTGAGCTTTGCAGCTTTTGTGGTGGTCGGTGACAACAAGTACGGGGTGGACATGCACATGGAGTTGGACTGGGTATGGGAGAAACTGCGGTATGAAGTATGAGGGAGCTCACGGTGGTCCAGTTCGTTGATAGGGGAGGTGTTTTAGTGAAGTGGGAACATGAATGGAAACGTGTTTTCCATGCAGGAGGCGTGTGGAAGTATGGGAAGGAAGTTGTACTGTAGAGGATATAGGGTAACGATGGGAGAAGGATTTAAAGAGAGGGTGGGATGTTCTAGAACGTGACGCCGACAGTTACGTTGGAATCATATAGTCGTAAACTGAATATTGAAACCAGTCTGAAGTGATTTACTGACGCAAATCGTATTTAACAGTTAATGAGCCAAGGTGAGTAAATTCACTCACTCTGATCTATTTTAAAATATTTTAATTATATTTTAATAATCGTTAAATGCTGTGTGATGGTCGTTTAGATAAATTACAGTTAAATTGGTTGAATCGTTGTATATGTACACATCATTAGATTGGGTACTGATTCCGTCGATTTTAACATCCCCTAGTAAAAATCAGTGTAAATTGTTTGACTAACATCTGTGGATGCAGAAAACCGGTTGGAGGAATCCGACCGGATTCCTCAATATTTATATGTACTGTTTGTTTTATATATGCACTGTTTAACTATAGCGATAAAATAAACGTTGTTACCTAAGCTTAAGCGCGACTGTTAGATTAGTATAAAAGGAATATGGCAGCGTGTGCAACTCTTAGAACTATAGCGATAAAATAAACGTTGTTAATTAGGCTTAAGCGTGACTATTATGTCAAGATTAGTTATAAAGGAGAATATTACAGTATATGACAAGTCTTGAACTGTAATGATAAGTTAATGCTACTGACCTAGCTTAAACGTGATCTTTATATATAGCAGCACTTCCTAGGAGATGAAAACAGTTTGGTTTGAAATCCACTTAGTTTATAGAAATAAGAAACGGTGTTTGTCCAAAGGAATACCAGAATTAGTTTAGAAAGGGAAATAGGAGAATCGTGTTAGAAAACGATGACAACATTTCGATGTTCGAAATGTGATTAGAATTAAACCTTTAGGATTTGAGATTTTAATTCAACGATGTCGAATGTGTTAAAGTAAATCATTTTAGTAATTATAATCTGATATGATAATTAACAATTAGTTTCAAACAAATAAATGTTGATAGGATAGGAATCATTATTTAGTTATAAACTTGATATTTGATTTGATAAGAAGTTGACTTAGAAACATAGTTTATAAAATGGAATAAGAAAATAAAGTAGGAAAGAGATTTCGGTAAACAAGATAAAGGAAATTATTACGTGAATAAAGAGTATATGATAAGATGTTCAGATTTCTATAATAAGGAATGGTATTCACATTTCAAAGTGAATAATGTTTTTAAAAGTGAACGTTAGACTGATTAAATGGTTAAAATGAAATTGGAAATATTTTCAATGTAAATAAGGTAGATTATCCAAGTATAGAAATAAAGAATGTGAAATTAATGGAAATAGTTCGAACGTTTATAACGTATATCTTCTGGAATATGGGAGAATAAGAGTTCGTAATAACTGGGAATGTTTTCCAAGAAATGTAAAAAGGATAAAACGGGATTTGAGAAATATCTGGTAAGATATGGGAATTCGAATAATAAAAACGCATGTTAAAAAGTACCCATGTTTGTGTGATGTCTAGTTATACATTTGAATGAATGTTTTACTTCGATAGTTAAATAACCGACTATCGAAGTGTTTTGACCATCGTTATCAATACGGAGAGACCGGTTCGATATATTATCGGGAAACCACTCCGCATAGGCATAAGCGCTTCAAATTATATTATGCTGAAGACAATTGAAGACGGAGTGAAATGCAAGGGTCGTCCAGTTCCAGAATGGTGCTTTCTGTTTGCCCAGTCCCAGGACAACTTGTATGGACGAGTGTCTGACAGAGTATTTCCAACGGTCACACCGTTGATTTTACGAATATACCAAGTTGGTGGGGAGAAGGTAACTTCCCTTTATTCTACACCCAGTGTGCATTTGTGTAATCAATATGTGATTACGGATCTGACGATGTGGCATTCAAAGTGAATGGTGATCAGATGTTCTGAATATAGACGTAGCCTCTAGCCTCACAACCAGGAAGTGGCAGAAGTTGGGCTAGGCAGCATGGCTACTTGGGTCATCCCCAAGTAGGTGTATTGTCACCGATCTAGAGAAAAATTCATATTTATACTTCTTTCCGATTTTGTATCTTTGGATGACGGTTGGATGGCCTACAACCGTGGTGGCAATATATTCGCGACACTCAAGCTAAATGAGTGAGCGGTCATGTGTGGTCGGGTTGCAAGACGTTCTTGTTGAACCCTGAGTGTATCCCCTTTAGTGTACACTAATCAGAAGGTGCTCCCATACCTTGTTAGTTGGGATTCAATCTCCAATACGCGCCCTACGGTTTATGATTTTATACTATATATATGTGGAGTGTGAGATGCAACCGTTCTACTACTTGTATAATTATTTGTTTAGACATTATCATAATATCACTGGTTTTGATATCAAAGTATTTTGGGTTATAGTAAGGTAAAAACCGTACATGTTTTCGTGTGGGCTGGTCTTACTATTATCCTTTTGTTTCAAAAGGATTTTCAAGGTTAAACAGTATAGTTGGAATTTACTCACACCAGTCCCATGACTGACCCAGAGTTTATTTTGTTGTTTTCCCTAAACTCTTGGGTGCCCAAATTTGTACGGGCAGTCAAGTGTTTCAGGCTTTTACAGATTCACTTGGAGGAGCTCAAAGCAGAAGGCTTCACCATTAGTTTTTAGAGATTATTTCTGATGTGATATGATGTATTGTACTCTGATATATGGTATGTATATACAATACAGTTTTGTAACTCAGAGTTATGTTATATAATACATTTTATTTATTCCGCTGTGAGTTTCGTGTTTTCTCTGATTATGTTCAGTGTTCTTCTTCTTCTTCTATTCTATTAGTTCTATCTTATGTTTCTCACCCTCTAAATTCTTCTATTAATGATCTGAATTTTCGTGCACTTTGAGTTGAATGTGTAGAATATTAGTCAGCTCAAATTGGTACGAATTTTCCGTCCATTACAGTTGGTATCAGAACTGAAGGTTAAGTGATTACCTTGGCTCTGTGGCGTAACTCGGTAGAGATGGAGTTAGTAATAATCTAGATTGAGTTTGAGTGTATATATATGAGTGCGTATTTGTAAATCAATATAAAAACTGTTTTATATTGTGTTGACTGGTCAGTCGAGTGGTTTATGAATTCTGGTCGAAACAGTAATGCAAACTGCGTCGATAGGAGTTTCTAAACTCTTTGAACAGAGTAATTCGACACGGTATGTTTTTAAAAGAGGGTAAATAAAATAATTTTACCCAAAATATATTTTGATATAAAAAGAAGTATATATTCTTGAGATTATTGTAATATATTGGATCTGTGATCATTATTATGATCGAACAAGATTTATAATTGAGTTGGTTATATAAATAACCAATTGAAATATTATATGTATATTATGAAAAATCAGATGAACTAAATCTGAATTTAAACCCAGAATTGAAATAAAAACTCTAGAAACTTGGAATGATGTTGTAAATGAATTTGAATATATGGAATTTTAAGATCCTGGGTGAATTCAGAAATATTTTCTGAGCATTTTGAAAGAAAATTTTGATGTAGTTTCAAAATAAAAGTGTTCAAAAATGAGTTTTGAAAGTAATACAGTATTGAACTCACTTCGATGGCTGGAAAATAATTCCGATGATGAAGCGCGCCATTATCGGTGTTCATTTTCGAGTTGCTAAGTGATGGATTACTACCAAAGATTTTGTTTTGAATTATTGTGAGAAAAACAAGATGTTAGAAATTCAAAATGTTTTGAATTATATATATGATTTCAAACTGATTTGAAATAAATCCCAGGAATTTGAATTCTGAAATAAAAATTTAACTTATGGAGTTAAAATGGTAAAAATGAAACCGAAACGAAGATAAACAAAATTGGACTGAATTGGGAACGATCCAGAATGGGAATTGTAAGGAATATTGGAGATTCGAGTTATTAAAATGAATTGATTCTTGGAAAATAAGAATCGAATTTTGAATTTGGAAATAAAGATAACTGATTGGAGAAATAAATCAGTAAATGGAATTGGAGTTGAAAATAGAAATTTGGCTTAGTAAAAAGCGAATGATTGGATTGGAAAATAATTGATTGGAGATTAGTTGGAAATGTTTGGATATATGCTGGTTTGATAGCAGATGGCAAAGATAGAGTTGAATGCCCAACAGAGAAGGTACACGTTTATATTTTAATGGAATATGAGATTTATCATCCTGTTTGGCAAGATGCTTAGTATTGATTTTCTTCTGGATTGGAAATTGCCTAGAGAGGCAAGTTGTTGTGGTACCAAATAAGCCATGCAGAGGAGATACTGGCGGAACTCTCCGAAAATTTAAGCCGTTAGGAAATTTTCAGAATTTCTGAAAGTATTCATTAATAAGAAGGAATTAATATTTTAATTGGAATAAATTAGTTCAGTTGAAACTGAAATTATGAAGTAAACCAAAAATATTTTTAACCTGTTTACAACAGAGATTATAGCATTTTCCCTATCTTAGCAATTTCGAGGACGAAATTATTTTAAGGGGGAAGGACTGTAACGTCCCGCATTCTTTCGTTTTGTATTTGAATATTTAAATCAGTTTAAATATTGAATTCAGAATATAAGTGAATTTATATATTAATTAAAACGAAGTTGAACGTATAAAAATATATATTAATTATAATCAAGCTCACAACGACGCTGCAGTTCGGAATTTAACATTATGAACTTCAACTGAGTGCACAGGACTCGTTATTTGTCGGATTTCTTCAGAACAAGAAGCATTGGAATTTGTTGAACTGTATCTTTCTAATAGAAGTGAAAAATCAAGATTTCGGCGTATAGATTGTAAGATATGTCAAAATCCAATATTCAGAAAGTCGCTATAGAATCATTTGTCGACCGTAACAGTTTATTTGAAATAACTAGATATCGGATTAAAATTTGGACAGGGTTCTTTTGAGACATAGCGATAATTTAATTTTTAGAATTTTACTGTAAATTTTAATTAATTAAATACGCAACTTTTTATTTGGAGTATTTCGCACCCTGTATCGATATTTCGGGATTTCACAATATGAGTTAAACTACCGGTATTATTACATTTTTGGGATAGTGACACCTCGTTGGACACGATCGTATCTTTATTTTTGTCTGCAGCCATCCGGACATGAACGAAATTTATGAACACGGTATCATATTATGATGAACAGTGAGATGTTTTCCTTCACACGATATAATAACTCAAGCCTTACCCTATAATTTACCTAAGACTTAACGGATAAGAAAAACCCATAACCTGAGCCATCAATTTTCTGGTCGCATAGTTTGGTTCACCTAATAATAACTAGTACTATACATATCATTTGAAATAGGAAAAATAATACTAGTAGGGCTTTGTTTATATAGAATTTGGGATAGGAATATAGCCTAGCTATATATATAAACATTCACGCACGTCGCCTTCAAAGACCTTCCCTGCATATACCCAAGTTTTCTTCAAATGAAGCCCTCCCCTACATTGTACCTTGACAGCAACAACACAAACTGTACATGGTTTTTCACCATAACCCAACACTATTTCTACTCTATTCCCTATTGCTTAGAAATTAAGCTGTCTAAGCATATAAATACGCGCAAGTATTCTCAATCTCAGAAAAACAAAACACTCCTCTTTCTGTTCTCTTCCAAAACGAGATCTCAACTATTAAAAATAAATCAAATGAAGGAGTAGACGCATGAAGGGGGAGCAACAGGCCAAAATATAGAAGAGAAGTGCGGTTTTGATTGTTCATGGATACAGCAGAAGGGATTTAAGGAGTGTTGTGCGAGTTGTAGGTGTTTAAATGGAAGAGGAGTGAACGTGATGAATGGTGGACGAGTGCATGGTTTGGTGAAGCTTGTAGTGGCTTGCGGGTCTGAGCAGTTACGGAGAAAGGTAGCGATGGACACGTTCAACTTGGGGATGCATAGAGACTGAGTTAGAATGTTTCAGGGTAGTGAGTAGCATGGGCATTCGGTGATGGTGTGGATCTGTTTGAAAGGAGAATGATGGAGAGTGTCATGGTATTGTATACTTGCTGTGACGAGGCAGTCTGGCACGATGATGATCCGACAGCTTGGAGGGAGTTCTGGCATGAAGTGGAGGGGTTGAAGTAGTGGTGTCGGCCGGGGGAAGTGAGCTTGGATGGTAGTACGTGAGAGTAATGGATGCATGCGAGCTTTGCAGCTTTTGTGGTGGTCGGTGACAATAAGTACGGGGTGGACATGCACATGGAGTTGGACTGGGTATGGGAGAAACTGCGGCATGAAGTATGAGGGAGCTCACGGTGGTCCAGTTCGTTGATAGGGGAGGTGTTTTAGTGAAGTGGGAACATGAATGGAAACGTGTTTTCCATGCAGGAGGCGTGTGGAATTATGGGAAGGAAGTTGTACTGTAGAGGATATAGGGTAACGATGGGAGAAGGATTTAAAGAGAGGGTCGGATGTTCTAGAACGTGACACCGACAGTTACGTTGGAATCATATGGTCGAAAACTGAATACTGAAACCAGTCTGAAGTGATTTATTGACGCAAATCGTATTTAACGGTTAACGCGCCAAGGTGAGTAAATTCACTCACTCTGATCTATTTTAAAATATTTTAATTATATTTTAATAATCGTTAAATGTTGTGTGATGGTCGTTTAGATAAATTACAGTTAAATTGGTTGAATCGTCGTATATGTGCACATCAATAGATTGGGTACTGATTCCGTTGATTTTAACATCCCCTAGTAGAAATCAGTGTAAATTGTTTGACCGACATCTGTGGATGCGGAAAACCAGTTGGGGGAATCCGACCAGATTCCTCAATATTTATATGTACTGTTTGTTTTATATATGCACTATTGAACTATTGCGATAAAATAAATGCTGTTACCTAAGCTTAAGCGCAACTGTTAGATTAGTATAAAAGGAATATGGCAGCGTATGCAACTCTTAGAACTATAGCGATAAAATAAACGTTGTTAATTAGGCCTAATCGTGACTATTATGTCAAGATTAGTTATAAAGGAGAATATTACAACATATGACAAGTTTTGAACTGTAACAATAAGTTAACGTTGTTGACCCAGCTTAAACGCGATCTTTATATAGAGCAGCACTTCTTAGGAGATGAAAACAGTTTGGTTTGAAATCCACTTAGTTTAAAGAAATAAGAAACGGTGTTTGTCCAAAGGAATATCAGAATTAGTTTAGAAAGGGAAATAGGGGAATCTTGTTAGAAAACGATGACAACATTTCGATGTTCGAAATGTGATTAGAATTAAACCATTAGGATTTGAGATTTTAATTCAACGATGTCGAATGTGTTAAAGTAAATCATTTTAGTAATTATAATCTGATAGGATAATTAACACTTAGTTTCAAACAAATAAATGTTGATAGGATAGGAATCATTATTTAGTTATAAACTTGATATTTGATTTGATAAGAAGTTGACTTAGAAACAGAGTTTATAAAATGGAATAAGAAAATAAAGTAGGAAAGAGATTTCGGTAAACAAGATAAAGGAAATTATTACGTGAATAAAGAGTATATGATAAGATGTTCAGATTTCTATAATAAGGAATGGTATTCACATTTCAAAGTGAATAATGTTTTTAAAAGTGAACGTTAGACTGATTAAAAGGTTAAAATGAAATTGGAAATATTTTCTATGTAAATAAGGTAGATTATCCAAGTATAGAAATAAAGAATGTGAAATTAATGGAAATAGTTCGAACGTTTATAACGTATATTTTTTGGAATATGGGGAATAAGAGTTTGTAATAACTGGAAATGTTTTCCAAGAAATGTAAAAAGGATAAAATGGGATTTGAGAAATATCTGGTAAGATATGGGAATTCGAACAATAAAAACGCATGTTAAAAAGTTCCCGTGTTTGTGTGATGTCTAGTTATACATTTGAATGAATGTTTTACTTCGATAGTTAAATAACCGACTATCGAAGTGTTTTGACCATCGTTGTCAATACGGAGAGACCGGTTGGATATATTATCCGGAAACCACTCCGCATAGGCATAAGCGCTGCGAATTATATTATGCTGAAGACAATTGAAGACGGAGTGAAATGCAAGGGTCGTCCAGTTCCAGAATGGTGCTTTCTGTTTGCCCAGTCCCAGGACAACTTGTATGGACGAGTGTCTGACAGAGTATTTCCAACGGTCATGCCGTTGATTTTACGAATATACCATGTTGGTGGGGAGAAGGTAACTTCTCTTTATTGTTGTATATAACGGTGTTGTATACACAATTATATGATTTTTGTTTGATGATAACAACCAAATAAATACTATTTTATATGTGTTTGATATTGTACTGTTATTATACATCACAGACTGGAATATAATATTTATATTTAAATAAAATACGACTGTATATAAATTCAAATATTAACACTGTATTTTATTTAATATTTTATTTCAATATTCAAACAGTACAAATTTTACAACTCCAACTATTTGTACACTTCACTGATAATTTTCATTTCGATACATTTCAGTACATATCAAGTTCTCACTCAACTCTAACACAGTCTCTCAGTCATTCATTCACATTTCATATATACATTTACACACTGTTTTTTGTTTTCTGTCTTCTGTCTTCAGTCTTCTATCTTCATAGCATCCTCACAGTCAGTCCAGTCTTCTTACCTGTCACATGAAACACACACACAGTATACTGCAATAGAAATAAAACCGAACACATGCAAATACAAATTTTATTTTTAAAATTCTATTTGCCTCAGTTTTCTGGTGTGTTTCTCATCATTTTTCATGACTTGATCTGTTTTATAAAACCATAAATCTGTGTCTAGACAGCTTGTGATATTCACAGTGATACACTGTAAATACCACAAGGCAGACAACATATATATATCAATGCAGGGACAAGAAAATTAGTCTGATGGCTGCATATACACACGTGTATAAATATACACGTGTGCACTGCCTCGCCAATCAGCGAGCAACTGAGGAGTAGCCACGTGGACCTTCTCGACTCAGTGCACAAATAAAAATGGTGAGTCATGATCAAGAAAAGTCAACATAGTCAACAAAGCTCATGTGTCGAGCCATACAAGTGATCCAGATAAGTCTTGTCTACATGATCAAGCACATACACATGCACAAGATCAAAGCAGTGGAGCTCAACACAAGTGTGAACACAGCATCAAATCAGCGTGCATGTATACATATTTGAGCAAGCAGCTACAAGGTAGAAAAGTGCAAGCAACATGTCAAAACAGAAAATGCATGGTCCAGCAAGACAAGTGATCAAGACAGCTTAATTTGACAAATGAACATGTGTGGTCAAACACAGGCAAGTCATAGCCGCAAATGAATAAAGAAAACAGGTGAACATGGTGAAGACATACTGCATAGTCAAGCCCAGACCAAGACATGGTCAAGACAGACCAAAATACAGTTCAGTTTTCAAGTGTAAAGTAAAGTGGTCGAGCAAAGTGATTCAGTTGTGAAAACAGTTCACATGTCATGCCAGACTTCAATGAACCAGCATATGTCAAGTGAAGGATAAAGTGTGGTAGCATGGTACGACACAGCAACTCATGAATGCAAGAAGTACACAGGATGTACAAGTTAATATGCTCAGGTACAAAAATGAACACACATGCAAATACACATGATCAAGCCTCGACAAGCACAAGGAAAATGTACACAAGTCAAAGCATGTACAAAGTAAATTGTTTCAGCATAAGTGAGACAGTTCAGATACAAGAGAGTATACATGCAGCATGTTCAAAATAGTTCAAGTTTGTGTAAAATAAAATGATCAACAAATAAACAGTCTAGTGCCTTGCAACAAATCAAAAGTTAATAGCAAGCTTATGGTACATGACAAGGTTCAGGCACAAACTACAAGTGAGCATGCAGGTGGACACAATTACATGGTTAGACAAATGCAACTATGGTGAAAACATGTGAGCAGATGGTACAACAATATAAAGGCAGGGGCAATGCAAGTTCATGGAGGAACCAACATGATATAAGCTAGCAAGAAACAAGGTGTGCAAATTCAAATTCAAATTCAAATGGCACATAGGTGCACCTACAGGTTGAACCACAAGTTGCAGTTTTTAAATGTGCATATGGACAGTGCAGCAACAATGAGCAGGTCCAGTATAGTAGGAGAATACAAAATCTAAATGGTCACGCAATGCATATACACAGCTTCAAATTCTTAGTATTGAGACAAAGTTTTTTTAAGTGCAAAGAAATCTCAGGAAAAAATTTCTGTATCTACTAAATGAAAACAGAATTCACTGTTTTTTATTTTTGGTTTAAATTGTTGGTCCAGAAATATAAACAACAAATCAGGGATTAAAGACAAATGGGAAATCTGTTTTTGGCAAGTTTTTATTTTTTCAGAAATTGCAGAAATCAGAGAAAGTTTATTAGACAAATCAGCATACAGATTTTCCAGAAATGCACAAGGGAATTTCAGATTATGGTACACAAGATTAAATGCACTCATGTCTAATTTACAGCGAAACAAAAAGGGAAACAATCAATCAGGAATATTGTTTCAAAGGGGACACAAACATTTCAGGAAAGCTTTTAAAAGCCAAGGAATCAATTCCAGGATTCAATCAAGGCCGTGGAGCATATAGGTGGAAAACAAATCAGCCGAGGTGATTAAAATAAAAAGGGAAACCGGGCAAAATCAGATCGAGCCAATATAATGAAATCAGAGTAATTATCGGATTTTATAATCCTATATTACACACAGATTCATCATTGGCAAAGTGCAGAACATAGAAGATCGTAACTGCAAATCAAATTGAAAACAGAACCCACAATTTCAAAGAGCAGTAATCGATTAAAATCAGAAGCAACTCACTGTTTTTTTTTTTTATCGAGAGAAAGCCCAAATCAGAGAGGAGCATCAATCGACCAGCATCAACTAAAGTGAAGCATCAGAGTTTCAGAATCCTTCAAGAAATCGATTCGATTTGGGGAGGAAGTTTCAGAACCCTAACCGCCATTTTTTCTCCAGAGTACAAAAGGAAGTCGGGCAAAGACAAAAGAGAAAGGGGCCGGCTTATTTTCCTATTTGACTAGGCTAAGCTTTAAAAGGGGATGACCCTTTGATTTATCTCCTAGGGTTTTGTTTCTTTTTATTGTGTATTTTTAATTTCTTCTGTAAACCGTCTGAACAGTTTCTAGGTCTGTAAAATCTAGGAGGGGAATCAGTCAGGGTATTGACTAACAGTTTTAGAGTCTGTAAAATCTGAGTTACGGATTACAGGGTTGTGATTCGGGGAAATCTGATCGAGGGGATATCGATCAGTCTACGGTTTTGAGCGTAGGGTTAATACAGGAGCAGGGAGTGCGAGTTTACAAGGTCTGTAAGCGGGATCTGTTATTATCACCTAGTAGAAACCTTAGAAATGCAGCAGTAGGCAGGGTTTTGCCGAAGCTGGGTATATCTGTGTGTGATTTATTTTCTGCTCTTTTATTTCTACTGCATTCTGTGATCTGTTTATTATTTTAATATCCTGTCAGTTATTCAATTCAGTTAAAAACTGTGATAAACCCTATTCACCCCCCTCTAGGGTTAATCTAGATCCAACAAGTGGTATCAGAGCAGGTTATTTCATTAACTCTAGAGATGGTGTTCCCTAGTTGTCAACCAATAGAGAGTCAGTCCAATTCATCTCCAACAATTTTTGATGGAACAGATTTTTTAAACTGGAAATCCAAAATGGAATTTTATTTAAAATCTGTTAATATTAAATGTTGGGATGTTGTTATCAATGGGTACGATATGGTAGATAAAGTTTTTAATTCTCGTGCTACACATATTCTTTATTCTCATCTTGATGATAATCAATACAGTCTGATTTCCCATTGTTTAACTGCACAGGAAATTTGGACAGCTCTCAATACGAAGTATGGTCAAATTGACAACTCCAGCTCAAAACCCCAGATTGTCAACCCAGATTCAGAATTCTGTTTAACAGGATTTACAAATGAGAATTCAGAAAGATCAGATGATGGAGAATCAACGGATGCTGAAGTTGAAAATTTATCATACGAAGATTTGGTTTATATGTGTGATTTAACTAAATCTGTTGATAAACTCAAATCTAAAAACAAAACCCTAAAATCTAGGAATTCTGAGTTGACCAGCAAAATTGATGATTTGGAATCACAGCGTGAATATTCTAAAAACCTTTCAGATTCAGATTGTAAAAATTGTTTGAAATTGAAAACCAATCTTGTTAATCTCAATAAAATATTCAAAAGTTTGAAGATGAAATTTTGATCCTAAAAGCAAACAAGATTGAGTTATCAAATTTGAACAATCATCTGCAAAAGGAATTTGAAATTTTTAAAACTAATATTCATTCCAAACTTGAAATTGCAGAAAAGGAAAATTTGTTGAAATCGAATTCGATTTTAAAAGAACTTGAAAACGAGATTGAAAATTTCAAGAAATTTGGGTCTGAAAGTCGAAAACATTTTGAGTCTGAGATTGCTGAGTCCCAAACCAAAATAAAGTTACTCAATGTTGAAAATTTGGTTTTGAAATCTGATTTTGAAAGAAGTGAGATCACTAAAAATCGTTGTTCCGATTTATTGAAAGAAAATGGTGATCTTAAAACTGAAATTCAACAACTTGAAACAATCTTGTCTAATTTTTCAAACGGTGAAAAATCTTTGAATATGTTGTTGAAAAACCAATTTTCTGTTCAAAATAAACGTGGACTTGGGTTTGAGAAAAATAATGTTTTTGAAAGACGAATTTCGAATGATTTGAAAAATCCCTCAAACAACCTTGAAAAGAATCAATTTGAAAATTTGAACTCTTATAATTTCAAAGGTTTTTTGAGTCAAAATCAAAATGAGAAATTGTTCTATAATAATCCTTCTAAACAATCCTGGATCCCAAAAGGAAATAAACCTAACTTCGTGAAATTCAAACAGATTTGGGTTCCTAAGGGTACAAAGGTTTATTCTGATGGTTTATTATATAAATAGGTTTGGGTACCAAAACGAACAAATACAACTATGAGTGGTTTTACTGCTTTTGTTAGACCACTCAATCCTCTAAACAGTTAGCTACCAAAGGAGGCTGAGGAACAACTGTGCTGAAAAGAGAAACTGATTCAAACTGCTTCACATCATTGAATCATCTACTGTTCCTTAGCAAAGTCTGATGGGTTAGAGATCCACAACGTTTTCTGTGAATCAGGTATGATTTCTGACCTCAACCTTGTAAATATTTTTTATTGTTTATTCCTGCTTCTTCTACCCCTTTCTATTTTATTTTCTTCTATTTGTCTTTATTTGATTTGTCACTTCCATATCTCTTTGTTTATTCTGTGCTTCTTAAACTTCCAGTTGCAGAATTAATGATTTTCTGGAAATTTGCCTTACTTGTATAAAATCATCATGTGTTAATTATTTCCATATCCTGAATTTGAACTTGTATATATCTGCAATTGTTTTGAAGTTT
This sequence comes from Allium sativum, assembly GCA_030737875.1. Lineage (NCBI taxonomy): Eukaryota > Viridiplantae > Streptophyta > Magnoliopsida > Asparagales > Amaryllidaceae > Allium > Allium sativum. The sequence goes on from CM060922.1 coordinate 67,578,276, forward strand.
ATTTTCTGATTTTTGAATTCATAACAGTGTTGATGCATTCATATCATATCTTGAACACTGTTAACTAGAATTCTAAATTTTTGAAGATCTGAATAATTAATGAAAATTTCACACACTTATACGATTTTGAGTCCCTTCCAATTCATTTTGGAAACGCTTAAAGTTTTATACTCATTACAGCACTGTTACTTCTCAGTTGTGATAATCTCATTAATTTTTAGATTGGCTTGATTATTTCTGACTTGAAAAATATTTGGGTTAAATCAGTGATACATCTAGAATTTCATCCTTATTCATGATTATTATGGTTGAAATTAGTTTAGTTTGAAATCATCTGAAATTCCTGATATTTTGAATCTCACACACCACTTAAATTTGAAATAATTAACCTTGTGTGACTGATTCATTATATCTCAAACTTAACATTGATTTAAGTGATTTCAAATAATTTTTTTTTTAATTTCTTGTATCATGAATATCTCTCAAATTTGATGTAAATGATCTGATATTTCTTTTGGGCTTGTAAGAAATAGTTTTTGAGAAATTCTTGAAAAGTTCTTTTTGAAAATGGTCTTTGAAAATCATTGATATTTCATGATTAATTGATTTAAATATTTATTTGTTTAAAATCATTTGAAATTATTGATTTATTGAATCACACACATATCTTGAATCTGACATTAATAATTTGGTGTGATCGATTCATTGAATCTAGAGTATTTCATATTCATCAAATGATTTAAAATAAATGGTATTTTTAATCTTGGATCATGAACCATCTTATGTGACCATCATTCTGACAAGTTTGTTTTTGAAACTATTTTTGTGCTGCTCTGATACTGTTTTCAAATAACTGCCTGTTTTGATTTGTCTGTTGCTTGCCAAATTTGTAAATCTTGTCTGCGTGGGCTCTGTGTTTGAAACTCTTTGATATCCTTGTTCGTCTCAAGTGTCAATTTTAAATCCTCGAGAAGAGAGAACAATTGGTATCAGAAGTGCTGATTTTTTTTCCCTCTTGTCCTGTATAGCTTTTCACATTTCCTCTTGTAATTGATTTTCAACTTTAAAATTATTTGTTGATTATTCATTTAGAAATTGAAATCAATATCCAATTGAACTGTATTTATAATTCATCAAAATTATTATCAGATTTTGAAATGGTGATGAATTATGACTGTAATATATTTCATAATAAGAGGAGATTTTATTTGGTTTTTCATGATGGTTGAATATTTTTTATAATATCTTTGAACTGGCAATTATTTCACGACCATTTTCTTTATCTATCATAATTCTGCCATCCATCATGATTTTATATTAATGTGGAGAGTTAATATTTGTAATAAAAAAAAATCTTTTTTAATAAACAGTGGAAATTTGTGATAGAAATGGAACTATATTATTTATTCAGAATTAGTGATATTTGAAAATTTTCAATAATCTCGGTACAGTTGGTCATATTTCATAATATTATTAATTTAGAAATTTATTTCACATTCCATTTCTGTACCTACCACACTTCTATCATTCATATTGGTTGTATATACCGAGGAGTTTTTCTATTTAAAGCTGAAAACGATAAATATTTAATTAATACATAAGTGTGTCTCTAATCTCATTTAAAAATCCAAGCTCTGGTCATGCATGGTTGAGAGACAACTTATAATTTAAGCTGCGACTGACTTCATTTAAAAATCCAAGCCTTGGTTATGCACGGTCAGTGTGCTCTTAAATACAATAAAAAAAATTGTGCTATAAATTAAAATTTATCTGAAATTCTCCTTTGTGTATAAAACCAGCCTATCTATCCATCTTTCTAATCTGTGAAATGTGTTGAAATTTTATGACGTATTATGATTTGTTGATTGATATGTATTGGGATATGAGATTATTAGTTTTTGTCACTTAAGTTGAATTATAACTATAGTCCAAATCCATCACTGTTTTTGTGCTCATTTTTATAAAAAAAAAATTTTTAAAAAAAATTGGAAATATATGTTTTTGAAACTCTCTCCATTTTATATAAAATTCATCGTAAATCTGTCATTCTCTACAATGTGAAATATGCCACCAGTTCTTAGTTTATTATGATTTTTGTTTGGCTGATTGAGATTTATGATGACTGTTCTTCCTCTTAAGCGGAAATTATATTATTTAGTCATTTTTCATCTATATTTTAATTTCTGTATCCTTTTGATGATAACAAAAGGGGGAGAATGGATTGAGATTTTGATTTATGAGTGAATATTTTATAAATATTTTTAATTTTGAAAATTCTTTATTATTCATACATTTCACTCATGCACAGTTATAGGGGGAGTTGTCTGTTGTATGGGGAGCTAATAAATAGGGGGAGTTCAATATTCACTGCCAAACACATCTATTGTATACAAAATCTTTTGTTTGTTTGTCATCATCAAAAGGGGGAGATTGTTGTATATAACGGTGTTGTATACACAATTATATGATTTTTGTTTGATGATAACAACCAAATAAATACTATTTTATATGTGTTTGATATTGTACTGTTATTATACATCACAGACTGGAATATAATATTTATATTTAAATAAAATACGACTGTATATAAATTCAAATATTAACACTGTATTTTATTTAATATTTTATTTCAATATTCAAACAGTACAAATTTTACAACTCCAACTATTTGTACACTTCACTGATAATTTTCATTTCGATACATTTCAGTACATATCAAGTTCTCACTCAACTCTAACACAGTCTCTCAGTCATTCATTCACATTTCATATATACATTTACACACTGTTTTTTGTTTTCTGTCTTCTATCTTCAGTCTTCTATCTTCATAGCATCCTCACAGTCAGTCCAGTCTTCTTACCTGTCACATGAAACACACACACAGTATACTGCAATAGAAATAAAACTGAACACATGCAAATATAAATTTTATTTTTAAAATTCTATTTGCCTCAGTTTTCTGGTGTGTTTCTCATCATTTTTCATGACTTGATCTGTTTTATAAAACCATAAATCTGTGTCTAGACAGCTTGTGATATTCACAGTGATACACTGTAAATACCACAAGGCAGACAACATATATATATCAATGCAGGGACAAGAAAATTAGTCTGATGGCTGCATATACACACGTGTATAAATATACACGTGTGCACTGCCTCGCCAATCAGCGAGCAACTGAGGATTAGCCACGTGGACCTTCTCGACTCAGTGCACAAATAAAAATGGTGAGTCATGATCAAGAAAAGTCAACATAGTCAACAAAGCTCATGTGTCGAGCCATACAAGTGATCCAGATAAGTCTTGTCTACATGATCAAGCACATACACATGCACAAGATCAAAGCAGTGGAGCTCAACACAAGTGTGAACACAGCATCAAATCAGCGTGCATGTATACATATTTGAGCAAGCAGCTACAAGGTAGAAAAGTGCAAGCAACATGTCAAAACAGAAAATGCATGGTCCAGCAAGACAAGTGATCAAGACAGCTTAATTTGACAAATGAACATGTGTGGTCAAACACAGGCAAGTCATAGCCGCAAATGAATAAAGAAAACAGGTGAACATGGTGAAGACATACTGCATAGTCAAGCCCAGACCAAGACATGGTCAAGACAGACCAAAATACAGTTCAGTTTTCAAGTGTAAAGTAAAGTGGTCGAGCAAAGTGATTCAGTTGTGAAAACAGTTCACATGTCATGCCAGACTTCAATGAACCAGCATATGTCAAGTGAAGGATAAAGTGTGGTAGCATGGTACGACACAGCAACTCATGAATGCAAGAAGTACACAGGATGTACAAGTTAATATGCTCAGGTACAAAAATGAACACACATGCAAATACACATGATCAAGCCTCGACAAGCACAAGGAAAATGTACACAAGTCAAAGCATGTACAAAGTAAATTGTTTCAGCATAAGTGAGACAGTTCAGATACAAGAGAGTATACATGCAGCATGTTCAAAACAGTTCAAGTTTGTGTAAAATAAAATGATCAACAAATAAACAGTCTAGTGCCTTGCAACAAATCAAAAGTTAATAGCAAGCTTATGGTACATGACAAGGTTCAGGCACAAACTACAAGTGAGCATGCAGGTGGACACAATTACATGGTTAGACAAATGCAACTATGGTGAAAACATGTGAGCAGATGGTACAACAATATAAAGGCAGGGGCAATGCAAGTTCATGGAGGAACCAACATGATATAAGCTAGCAAGAAACAAGGTGTGCAAATTCAAATTCAAATTCAAATGGCACATAGGTGCACCTACAGGTTGAACCACAAGTTGCAGTTTTTAAATGTGCATATGGACAGTGCAGCAACAATGAGCAGGTCCAGTATAGTAGGAGAATACAAAATCTAAATGGTCACGCAATGCATATACACAGCTTCAAATTCTTAGTATCGAGACAAAGTTTTTTTAAGTGCAAAGAAATCACAGGAAAAAATTTCTGTATCTACTAAATGAAAACAGAATTCACTGTTTTTTATTTTTGGTTTAAATTGTTGGTCCAGAAATATAAACAACAAATCAGGGATTAAAGACAAATGGGAAATCTGTTTTTGGCAAGTTTTTATTTTTTCAGAAATTGCAGAAATCAGAGAAAGTTTATTAGACAAATCAGCATACAGATTTTCCAGAAATGCACAAGGGAATTTCAGATTATGGTACACAAGATTAAATGCACTCATGTCTAATTTACAGCGAAACAAAAAGGGAAACAATCAATCAGGAATATTGTTTCAAAGGGGACACAAACATTTCAGGAAAGCTTTTAAAAGCCAAGGAATCAATTCCAGGATTCAATCAAGGCCGTGGAGCATATAGGTGGAAAACAAATCAGCCGAGGTGATTAAAATAAAAAGGGAAACCGGGCAAAATCAGATCGAGCCAATATAATGAAATCAGAGTAATTATCGGATTTTATAATCCTATATTACACACAGATTCATCATTGGCAAAGTGCAGAACATAGAAGATCGTAACTGCAAATCAAATTGAAAACAGAACCCACAATTTCAAAGAGCAGTAATCGATTAAAATCAGAAGCAACTCACTGTTTTTTTTTTTTATCGAGAGAAAGCCCAAATCAGAGAGGAGCATCAATCGACCAGCATCAACTAAAGTGAAGCATCAGAGTTTCAGAATCCTTCAAGAAATCGATTCGATTTGGGGAGGAAGTTTCAGAACCCTAACCGCCATTTTTTCTCCAGAGTACAAAAGGAAGTCGGGCAAAGACAAAAGAGAAAGGGGCCGGCTTATTTTCCTATTTGACTAGGCTAAGCTTTAAAAGGGGATGACCCTTTGATTTATCTCCTAGGGTTTTGTTTCTTTTTATTGTGTATTTTTAATTTCTTCTGTAAACCGTCTGAACAGTTTCTAGGTCTGTAAAATCTAGGAGGGGAATCAGTCAGGGTATTGACTAACAGTTTCAGAGTCTGTAAAATCTGAGTTACGGATTACAGGGTTGTGATTCGGGGAAATCTGATCGAGGGGATATCGATCAGTCTACGGTTTTGAGCGTAGGGTTAATACAGGAGCAGGGAGTGCGAGTTTACAAGGTCTGTAAGCGGGATCTGTTATTATCACCTAGTAGAAACCTTAGAAATGCAGCAGTAGGCAGGGTTTTGCCGAAGCTGGGTATATCTGTGTGTGATTTATTTTCTGCTCTTTTATTTCTACTGCATTCTGTGATCTGTTTATTATTTTAATATCCTGTCAGTTATTCAATTCAGTTAAAAACTGTGATAAACCCTATTCACCCCCCCCCCCTCTAGGGTTAATCTAGATCCAACATTTATTCTACACCCAGTGTGCATTTGTGTAATCAATATGTGATTATGGATCTGACGATGTGGCATTCAAAGTGAATGGTGATCAGATGTTCTGAATATAGACGTAGCCTCTAGCCTCACAACCAGGAAGTCGCAGAAGTTGGGCTAGGCAGCATGGCTAGTTGGGTCATCCCCAAGTAGGGTGTACTGTCACCGATCTAGAGAAAAATTCATATTTATACTTCTTTCCGATTATGTATCTTCAGATGACGGTTGGATGGCCTACAACCGTGGTGGCAATATATTCGCGACACTCAAGCTAAATGAGTGAGCGGTCATGTGTGGCCGGGTTGCAAGACGTTCTTGTTGAACCCTGAGTGTATCCCCTCTAGAGTACACTGATCAGAAGGTGTTCCCATACCTTGTCTGTCGGGATTCAATCTCCAATACGTGCCCTGCGGTTTATGATTTTATACTATATATATGTGGATCGTGAGATGCAAGAGTTCTACTACTTGTATAATTATTTGTTTAGACATTATCATAATATCACTGGTTTTGATACCAAAGTATTTTGGGTTATAGTAAGGTAAAAACCGTCCATGTTCTCGTGTGGGCTGGTCTTACTATTATCCTTTTGTTTCAAAAGGATTTTCAAGGTTAAACTGTATAGTTGGAATTTACTCACACCAGTCCCATGACTGACCCAGAGTTTATTTTGTTGTTTTCCCTAAACTCTTAGGTGCCCAAATTTGTACGGGCAGTCAAGTGTTTCAGGCTTTTAAAGATTCACTTGGAGGAGCTCAAAGCAGAAGGCTTCACCATTAGTATTTAGAGATTATTTCCGCTGTGATATGATGTATTGTACTCTGATATATGGTATGTATATACAATACAGTTTTGTAACTTAGAGTTATGTTATATTATACATTTTATTTATTCCGCTGTGAGTTTCGTGTTTACTTTGATTCTGTTCAGTATTCTTCTTCTTCTTCTATTCTATTAGTGCTATCTTATCTTTCTCACCCTCTAAATTCTTCTATTAATGATCTGAATTTTCGTGCACTTTGAGTTGAATGCGTAGAATATTAGTCAGCTCAAATTGGTACGAATTTTCCCTCCATTACACAGCCACTTCCCGTCCCAAAATCACCCACTTCAGTACACGGTTTCCGATCATCGCCCTATGGAATTAAAGAGCACAGGATGTACTTCGATTTGGTTCTTGGAGTTTTGATTTTCGTTTAGAGGATTAGGAGAAATTAAAGATTGAATTCTGGAGCGTTTTGGCCATTAATTCAAGTATACGGCGGCTGTTGTATTTGGTCCTAGGGTTAACGTATACCAAGAGTATTTATACTGTGTATTTATTATTTATTTAATTATTTAATTTCTTTAAATTCCAATATAGCTCCTGTATCGTACCGAACTCCAAATCAAACCCAACGAGTGTTGCCCCTAGCTAATAACCCCCGTCCCGGACACAATGGAATATGTCTCGTAACCTAGTTCGGATGTTACGATATGTTTCTCTTTAAATTTAATTATAAATCATTTAATTATTAATTCAAACGTACATTTTAGATTATCGGGACTACATACGGACCCTAAAAATTATAGAAAAATTATTTCTAGTTATATTTTGACAACACGATTCTAACAAGACTAATTTCGTCGAATTCTGAGATTGTTTGAAAAACAGCTATTTTCTGGTCGATCCGATTTGACTTAAATTGACAAAACACATTTTCTTCTACCACGCTCACATATTAATTCGAAATATTCTGGAAAATTAAACTTAACAATAATTTGACATTGAAACGACCCGCAAATCCGTACCCTTTGAGTCGTCTGATAACACTACACGTCCAACCCAAATGACACAGAAATACGAACCATTATTAGAAAGAAGTTAGAGGGTGAGGAATAGAAAGAAAGAAATATTAGAATAGAAGAAAACGAAGATCACAAACTCACAGCGGAACGAAGAAATATATTAGATAACATAACTTTTTGAAATGAAAATCAGTAACTGTATATACATACCATTATCAGAGCACAACAATTATTCCTGGAACAGTTATAAACACCTGTTTCCAGCTACAACATAGTACACAGCGGAAAATATGATAGCCTATGGCTGACAGGTAAAGCCTCCTGCTTCAATCTTCTCTAGGTGAATCTGTAAAATCCTGACTACTTGACTGCCCATACAAATTTGGGCACCCAAGAGTTTAGGGAAAACAAACAGAATAAACTCTGGGTCAGTCATGGGACTGGTGTGAGTAAACTCCAATCATTTGTTTAACTTTCAAAAATCCTTTCAAAAGAAATGATAATCGTAAGACCAATCCACACATAAACACGGATGGTTTTTACCTTACGATAACCCAAAACACTTTGGAAATCATATATTATCTGATATTATAATAATGTCTAATCACAAGTAATTAAAATCTAGTAGAACGCTTGCATCTCACGCTCTACATATATAATATACAATCAAACTCGCAGGCGCTTATTGGAGATTGGATTCCAACTTGACAAGGTATGGGGCCACCTTCCGAACATGTATCTCTAGAGGCAAATACACTGGGTTCAACAAGAACATCTTGCAACCCGGCCCACACATGACCGACCACTCATTTCGCTTGAGTGTATCGAATGTATACCACCAACGGTTGGGATCAGCAACCGCCTCCCGATAAGGGACAGCATCGATAGATTTAAGAACAAAAGGAATTTCTCTAGATAGGTGATCATACATCCTAATGGGTGCGACCCACATAGCCATGCTGCCTGCCCGATTTTTGTCCACTTCCGGGTTGATGAGGCTTGAGGTTTGAATTACCCTCCAGAACATCTGGCCATCATTCACTTTGAATGCCACATCGTCAGATCCATCGGAAATCACTAATTGATTCCCACAAAAATACTCAGATTGTTAGGCTAAAGAAGTTTCCCTTCTATGCCACCAACTTCGTACGTTTGAAGAAATCAACGTACGTAATCCCCTTTGGAAATACTCTGTCAGACACTCGTCCATACAAGTTGTCCTGGGTCTGGACAAACCGAAGGCACTAACCCGTAAACAGGATAGCCCTTGCATAACTCCGTCTTCAATTTTCTTCAGCATAAGTTGCTTCATAACGCTTACGCCAATACGGAGTGGTTTTCAGATATCAAATCTGATCCCGGTCTCTCCATATTAACAACGTTAAAATGGTCAAAATTTCGATAGTCGGTGATTTAACTATCAAATGAAACATGTCGGTGTGCAAACAATGATATTATTTCCAGAAGGAAATTCTATCGACCAAACATCATTCAACGTTTATCCCTTTTAGTTCATTCATTTATTCATTTCCCTTTTTACTTTCATTTACATTCCTTATTTAATATATTTAGAAAATATACGTTATTAACATTGGAAAACATTTCCATTATCTGTCCTCTATATTCAGAAAACATTTCTGACTCTCATTTGGAAAACATTTCCAAATCTCCTTCATTTTTGTTTTAAACAGATGTTTGAATAAACATCGCTATGCCAACTCACTATTTCACTCATTTACTAAATCCACTTAATCACTTCCATTCTCGAACCTTATCCACTTCTTAGTTAAAACTAAAGTCAATCAAGTTGGGGTATAATTACCTCTCAGACGTTAACTGAACGACATTCTTAACTTTGAATTAGTCAGAGCTCACAACTTTAAACCAAACATTGCTTTCAATAACAGCGTTAAAACCGCTGTCTTAGCATTATAGAACACTTATCATAACCATAGCATTAAGATTGCTATTAAAACAGTTATTATAACGGCAGCGTTAAAATTGCTATTTAGATTTACCAAGACATTTATTATAACAGCAGCGTCTAAAATTGCTGTATAGATTTACAACATCTATTATAACAACAGTGCTATGATTGTTGTTTTGAATAAAATACCGTGTGCGACGCACACGCTTCCGTTGTTCATTTATAAACTCTGTTTATTTTAAACAATTCAAGTTCTCCTTTAAACATATTTATAAGCTATACATTCTTCTAACCACTTAATTCGATTTCTATAAATCCCCTTTTTATATACATTTTATTTGCAAAATATTTCCTTGTTTTAAAGCATTTATTCTTTCTTTAAACTTTAAGCATTTGGAAATCTTTCTTTAAACTTTCCTCTATACTTTGCTAAATTCAAATCTATTTCAAATATTGGTTTCAAAACCGATACTCACTTTCAAATATACATTCATATTTGAACTCACCTTTTAATTTATCCAATGGTTAATGATCCACTTAATTTATATCTTTATTTATAACATTTTTCTTGGTTTACCCAATGGAATAGGTTTCCATTTGCAACTCAATGAAAAAAAAAGAAATTATTTCTAATTTGGGAATAAACTCTGCTTTTAAATTCTAATTTCCTTTTTCACATTCGATGATATTTTACGGTATCTAAAATACCAGGTTCCTAAGGCCAGGGTAAATCAAACACACAAATTCAACCATGGATAGTGTAGCATAACATATATCACCATCAAATAAAACAGTAAAATAAAATGTTGAGGGATCCAGTTGGATCCCCCCAACCTGTTTCCCTGCATCCACAGATGTTAGTAACATCAAAATATCGCATTAATGGAAAAATCAATCAACGATGTGATTATATCAAACAATTTATCAACTATTCAACCAATCAACCATTGCACATTATAAAAATATTTAAAACTCGTTTATATATAAAAATATAAACGAGAGGGAGTTAGTGAGTTCACTCACCTTGTTTCGTAGTTGGCGGTTCTATTATTTCGTTGAGAATCAAACAGGCGTCTGATTCTTCATGAAATTCCGATAGCTCCGTTCTCAGTCCGGTTAGTTCCATCACGTGGATTTCGTCGTTACGGTTCCAGCGTGACTGGTTCTGTCAAATTCTGATAATATATGAGCTCGTCATGATCATTACAAGTTTAGACAAATCAACGGTGATCATTAACAACTAAATTAATTATTTTAATTAAATATTAAATTATACCTTGAATCATTCTTAAATCACGGTTTGGCCATTATAATGTTTCTTCCTCGATATCAACTTCTGTTCCTTACCAACTATAACAGCTTTTCTTCACCGTGAACGTAACCCTTTCCCAAATACTTCGATCGCCAGCTTCCACTTAACATGAACGAACCCAACATAAAAAAACAATGCCTCTATGTCAAACTTAGATGCCCGGAACTCCACTGTTCATCACCTTTCATTTCCTCATCCCGAGTTTAATACCGCCATCGCCACATAACTTCTCTTTATTTCCTTCACGGTCTCACACCCAACCAACTACAGGAAAACATGGTCCTCGCTTCACATACACAAACCGTACCACCCTTCTCAATTCACAGGTCATCTCCTTTGGACTGTGTTGCTCTAACAATTCCAGTATAACTCAGTTTTGCCATGACCGCACTCTTTGGCTCCCCATGAACTTACTAGTACATTGAAACTTCTTGAACCCATCAACCAGGCCAGTACACTGCTATCACCATGTTTTTCCCTCACACGCTTGGACCCAATTTCCTTCATCAAAATACCATACACAGACCTTTAATTCCCACTTTCGATCAAGACTTTGACCTCCTAAATGACCAGCTCGCAAATCCCTACTGTTTAACAACACAACTTCATCCCTCCCCCTTCACCAATATACAAGCTGCTACCGCACCTTATTTCCCAACGTTATTTTTCCTCTTCGTTGATAAATCAAGCCATTTCAAGATCCCAAGACCACCGTATTACCTGACTTAATATTCAAATCTTTGTTCCCACTTTATCATGTTGCTTCACCGATACCAAGCCTTCACCAATACAAAGTTGTTCATTGTTTCATCGCCTATGAGCCACGTACAAACACTGTACTGACCCAAACCATCCTTCACGCTTTTGTTCGTCTGCCCACTTCCTTTCAGCATTATACGAATTCCATACAAATTCCTGCTTCACGTTTTTGAACAACAAAGCTTCTGCTTCAAAAGCAAAAGCCACAAACCCAACTTTATTTTCCTAAGACCAGTCCCTAACTCTCTTCTTCTAGACATCACGTTAACAGCTCCACCGTGATACCCACGCACTATTCCTCCCCCAAAACCAAACTTCCAGTAAACATCATGACCAAAGTTTAACCTTTTAACTTCCCTTCTCTCCTTTGAACTCAGCTCGCCTAGCTCAGCAAAATCACCGCGCCGGCTCTTGTTCTTCCCATCGAAAATCAAAACGCCTAAGTCTTCTAGCCCTAGGCTTTCAGAGAGCCATTTGCGCCGAACTCGAGATGTATCGCGCCCAATACGAAGGCACTCGGGTAAAGTATACCTTAAAGCAAACTCCTGGATCAAAGTTTGATGAAATTAGGAATTTTATATAATTTGATATTGAAATTTGAAGGGTCGATTTTAATTGAGGGAGCAGTTTTGATTTACTTTTGCTGAAGAGAAGTGAAAAGGTTCGGTTCATTATTATATAGGAATTTGGGTAGCTTGGCACCCACGGTGTCCAATGGCTTGGCAAGCACGGTTCTTCATTTCTTGGGACACACGGAATTAAGGAGAAACGTGGTCTCCACGCTATGGTAATATGTGAAAGACAAGAAAAGTATCTTAATTATATTTACAGATTTACTCATGAATGGGAAGTCATGCTGAATGTTTCGGTTACAAGCTTGCCGTATGAAATTTTATTTTGGTTCAACTCTTCGTGTTGCTCCACGAGACTATGTAGTGGTCATCACGTATACAATGTGTTAAGTCATTAAGCGCGGTGTATTTGGTTATGAACGAATAATCATATGAACAAACAGTCTGTTTACTGATAAAAAAGCTTATCTTGGTGTAAAAAGGTATTCTGAACCTAATGGGACAAGTTTCGTCGAATTCCGACATCGTTTGAAAGAAATTCCTTTATAAAACCAGAAATGAACACGCGTTTAAATTTTTCACGATCACCAGATAAATCAAATCAACTTGAAACTGCGAACACTGATAATAACTTTTCGATACGAACCCAACGGCACTAGTTTCGTCGCATTCTGAGACTGTTGCCCCGGTAGACTGTTTCTAGGTGTACCGCAATGCCATTTTTAACGCCAAATTATCCGGTCTTTAAAATTAACAAACTATATAGCTATCCTGACTCTAATCGACAATACGAACTCAACGGAACTGGTTTCGTGGCCTGATTTGATCGTTTGTTCAAGTTACACTCTAATATCCCTTTATTCAGTTGAATTAATTTAATTGCCCTGAACGAGCGTTTACGGCTACCGTGGTCACATACGACATCGGTTTGCCACGCAATTCAACATCGTACAATAATTTAACAATACGGTCCCAATGAAACTGATTTCGTCGAAATCTGAGTCCGTTTGCAAAACGGCTATTTTAAAGGCCTATATTTAAATGGCGATTTCCATAGCGACTATTTCAAATTTTGATTTGGCCATAACTAACAAATTATAACACGAAATCTAGATTTTTCTCTTTCATATGAAAATTATAATCAATACGGTTCCAACGTTTCTTGTTTCACAGAAATCCGACTTATATCGGATCCTGTATCCTCAGTTGAAGTTCAAAACTCTATATTACGAACTGCCGTGCGATTTCGAGCTCATTTTAAATAAATTATTGTTCAAACTTCATTTTATAAATAAATTCGTTATAAATTCCTATTTAAATTATCAACACAACATTAAAAACCAATTTAAATGTTCAAAACAAAATGGCTAAAAATCTGGGTCGTTACATTCCTTCCCCCTTAAAATAATTTCGTCCTCGAAATTGCTAAGATAGGAAAAGATGCTACGTACACTGTTAACTAGGTCCAATAATCCTTTCTGTTGGCTTCTTAACTTTAGTTTAATTAGGCCAATTTATTCCAATTTAAATATTAATTTATTCTTACTGACGAACATTTTCAAAAATTCTGAAATTTTCTAACACTTTAAATTCTAAAAAATTTCGGTAGCAACTCCTCTGCACGGCTCAATCGGTACAACCACAACTCGCCTTTCTAGGCCTTCTCCAATCCAAAAGAAAATCAAAAGCCAAGTGGCTTGCCTCATAGGCTCATAAAATCATCAACCCAAACAATATTGTAAACACGTACCTTTTTGTCGGGCATAATTCTATCTCTTGCACTTTCTTCCATTCAATATCTGCCCAGCATACATATATCCATTTCCAGCTGGTTTCCAATCAATCCAACTTCCAACTCTAATCAACTTCTGATTAGTTCACATCCATTTTATCAATTCAAACTTGATTTCTATTTCCAAAACCAATCTACTTATCCTGCTTGGGTTCAAATTCATCACCCTTGATTCCAATTTACCACATCCAATATATATATTCAACTTGCTTATTCATATGTCGAATTCATATGAACAATTCGAGTCTCAACATCTCTCTTTATTTAATCTCATTTGGAATTATTTTTAATTCAATCCAATTTTTTATTTAACTTATCTTAACTTAAATTTCAATTCATTTGATACATTTTTACCATTTCAATCTGTTCCACTTATACAAGTTATATTTTAATTTTAGAATTCAAATTCCCGGCTTTATTTCAAATTGGTTTGAAATCGTATATATTTATACTCATATACTTCTAATCAACCCAATTCAAAACTTTTGAATTTCTAAAACATCTTGTCATTTTCAAACAAATTTCCATTCCCAAATCACTATGGTAGCAATCCATCACTCAGAAACTTGAAAATGAATATCGATAATGTCGCGACCCATTATCAGTACTATTTTCTCGCCACTGAAGTGATTTCAGTGCTTAATTACTTTTAAAATCTATTTAAAATCGTCATTGTTCAAAAATCATTCAAAGTAACGTTATATTACTTTTAAAAATACTTCAGAAAATATTCTCTAAACACCCGGGATTTAAATCCACCAATTTTGGTTTGAATCCAATTCCAATATAGCTTATTTTTATATCTCATTCATATACAAATTCAATTTGGTTATAAATATAACCATTTAGGTATTATAATTTCATTTGATTATAATAACAACCAACCAACTCAATAATTTCAGAAAATTATCCCTTTTATATCAAAATATCCTTTGGGCGAAATTATATCATTTACCCATCTTAAAACAATACTGCGTCGAATTGTTCTGTTCGAGAATTTAGAAACACCTATCGATACAGTTGTCCATCCTGTATCGACCAGAATTCATAAACCACTCAACAAACCAGTCAACACAATATAAAACAATTTTATATCAAATCCACAAATACGCGCTCATATATATACACTCAAACTCAATCTAGGGTATTACTAACCCCATCTCTATTGAGTCACGCCACAGAGCCAAGGTAATCACTTAACCTTCAGCTCTGATACCAAATGAAACGACCCGCAAATCCGTACCCTTTGAGTCGACTGATAACACTACACGTCCAACCCAAATGACACAGAAATACGAACCATTATTAGAAAGAAGTTAGAGGGTGAGGAATAGAAAGAAAGAAATATTAGAATAGAAGAAAACGAAGATCACAAACTCACAGCGGAACGAAGAAATATATTAGATAACATAACTTTTTGAAATGAAAATCAGTAACTGTATATACATACCATTATCAGAGCACAACAATTATTCCTGGAACAGTTATAAACACCTGTTTCCAGCTACAACATAGTACACAGCGGAAAATATGATAGCCTATGGCTGACAGGTAAAGCCTCCTGCTTCAATCTTCTCCAGGTGAATCTGTAAAATCCTGACTACTTGACTGCCCATACAAATTTGGGCACCCAAGAGTTTAGGGAAAACAAACAAAATAAACTCTGGGTCAGTCATGGGACTGGTGTGAGTAAACTCCAATCATTTGTTTAACTTTCAAAAATCCTTTCAAAAGAAATGATAATCGTAAGACCAATCCACACATAAACACGGATGGTTTTTACCTTACGATAACCCAAAACACTTTGGAAATCATATATTATCTGATATTATAATAATGTCTAATCACAAGTAATTAAAATCTAGTAGAACGCTTGCATCTCACGCTCTACATATATAATATACAATCAAACTCGCAGGCGCTTATTGGAGATTGGATTCCAACTTGACAAGGTATGGGGCCACCTTCCGAACATGTATCTCTAGAGGCAAATACACTGGGTTCAACAAGAACATCTTGCAACCCGGCCCACACATGACCGACCACTCATTTCGCTTGAGTGTATCGAATGTATACCACCAACGGTTGGGATCAGCAACCGCCTCCCGATAAGGGACAACATCGATAGATTTAAGAACAAAAGGAATTTCTCTAGATAGGTGATCATACATCCTAATGGGTGCGACCCACATAGCCATGCTGCCTGCCCGATTTTTGTCCACTTCCGGGTTGATGAGGCTTGAGGTTTGAATTACCCTCCAGAACATCTGGCCATCATTCACTTTGAATGCCACATCGTCAGATCCATCGGAAATCACTAATTGATTCCCACAAAAATACTCAGATTGTTAGGCTAAATAAGTTTCCCTTCTATGCCACCAACTTCGTACGTTTGAAGAAATCAACGTACGTAATCCCCTTTGGAAATACTCTGTCAGACACTCGTCCATACAAGTTGTCCTGGGTCTGGACAAACCGAAGGCACTAACCCGTAAACAGGATAGCCCTTGCATAACTCCGTCTTCAATTTTCTTCAGCATAAGTTGCTTCATAACGCTTACGCCAATACGGAGTGGTTTTCAGATATCAAATCTGATCCCGGTCTCTCCATATTAACAACGTTAAAATGGTCAAAATTTCGATAGTCGGTGATTTAACTATCAAATGAAACATGTCGGTGTGCAAACAATGATATTATTTCCAGAAGGAAATTCTATCGACCAAACATCATTCAACGTTTATCCCTTTTAGTTCATTCATTTATTCATTTCCCTTTTTACTTTCATTTACATTCCTTATTTAATATATTTAGAAAATATACGTTATTAACATTGGAAAACATTTCCATTATCTGTCCTCTATATTCAGAAAACATTTCTGACTCTCATTTGGAAAACATTTCCAAATCTCCTTCATTTTTGTTTTAAACAGATGTTTGAATAAACATCGCTATGCCAACTCACTATTTCACTCATTTACTAAATCCACTTAATCACTTCCATTCTCGAACCTTATCCACTTCTTAGTTAAAACTAAAGTCAATCAAGTTGGGGTATAATTACCTCTCAGACGTTAACTGAACGACATTCTTAACTTTGAATTAGTCAGAGCTCACAACTTTAAACCAAACATTGCTTTCAACAACAGCGTTAAAACCGCTGTCTTAGCATTATAGAACACTTATCATAACCATAGCATTAAGATTGCTATTAAAACAGTTATTATAACGGCAGCGTTAAAATTGCTATTTAGATTTACCAAGACATTTATTATAACAGCAGCGTCTAAAATTGCTGTATAGATTTACAACATCTATTATAACAACAGTGCTATGATTGTTGTTTTGAATAAAATACCGTGTGCGACGCACACGCTTCCGTTGTTCATTTATAAACTCTGTTTATTTAAACAATTCAAGTTCTCCTTTAAACATATTTATAAGCTATACATTCTTCTAACCACTTAATTCGATTTCTATAAATCCCCTTTTTATATACATTTTATTTGCAAAATATTTCCTTGTTTTAAAGCATTTATTCTTTCTTTAAACTTTAAGCATTTGGAAATCTTTCTTTAAACTTTCCTCTATACTTTGCTAAATTCAAATCTATTTCAAATATTGGTTTCAAAACCGATACTCACTTTCAAATATACATTCATATTTGAACTCACCTTTTAATTTATCCAATGGTTAATGATCCACATAATTTATATCTTTATTTATAACATTTTTCTTGGTTTACCCAATGGAATAGGTTTCCATTTGCAACTCAATGAAAAAAAAAGAAATTATTTCTAATTTGGGAATAAACTCTGCTTTTAAATTCTAATTTCCTTTTTCACATTCGATGATATTTTACGGTATCTAAAATACCAGGTTCCTAAGGCCAGGGTAAATCAAACACACAAATTCAACCATGGATAGTGTAGCATAACATATATCACCATCAAATAAAACAGTAAAATAAAATGTTGAGGGATCCAGTTGGATCCCCCCAACCTGTTTCCCTGCATCCACAGATGTTAGTAACATCAAAATATCGCATTAATGGAAAAATCAATCAACGATGTGATTATATCAAACAATTTATCAACTATTCAACCAATCAACCATTGCACATTATAAAAATATTTAAAACTCGTTTATATATAAAAATATAAACGAGAGGGAGTTAGTGAGTTCACTCACCTTGTTTCGTAGTTGGCGGTTCTATTATTTCGTTGAGAATCAAACAGGCGTCTGATTCTTCACGAAATTCCGATAGCTCCGTTCTCAGTCCGGTTAGTTCCATCACGTGGATTTCGTCGTTACGGTTCCAGCGTGACTGGTTCTGTCAAATTCTGATAATATATGAGCTCGTCATGATCATTACAAGTTTAGACAAATCAACGGTGATCATTAACAACTAAATTAATTATTTTAATTAAATATTAAATTATACCTTGAATCATTCTTAAATCACGGTTTGGCCATTATAATGTTTCTTCCTCGATATCAACTTCTGTTCCTTACCAACTATAACAGCTTTTCTTCACCGTGAACGTAACCCTTTCCCAAATACTTCGATCGCCAGCTTCCACTTAACATGAACGAACCCAACATAAAAAAACAATGCCTCTATGTCAAACTTAGATGCCCGGAACTCCACTGTTCATCACCTTTCATTTCCTCATCCCGAGTTTAATACCGCCATCGCCACATAACTTCTCTTTATTTCCTTCACGGTCTCACACCCAACCAACTACAGGAAAACATGGTCCTCGCTTCACATACACAAACCGTACCACCCTTCTCAATTCACAGGTCATCTCCTTTGGACTGTGTTGCTCTAACAATTCCAGTATAACTCAGTTTTGCCATGACCGCACTCTTTGGCTCCCCATGAACTTACTAGTACATTGAAACTTCTTGAACCCACCAACCAGGCCAGTACACTACAATCACCATGTTTTTCCCTCACACGCTTGGACCCAATTTCCTTCATCAAAATACCATACACAGACCTTTAATTCCCACTTTCGATCAAGACTTTGACCTCCTAAATGACCAGCTCGCAAATCCCTACTGTTTAACAACACAACTTCATCCCTCCCCCTTCACCAATATACAAGCTGCTACCGCACCTTATTTCCCAACGTTATTTTTCCTCTTCGTTGATAAATCAAGCCATTTCAAGATCCCAAGACCACCGTATTACCTGACTTAATATTCAAATCTTTGTTCCCACTTTATCATGTTGCTTCACCGATACCAAGCCTTCACCAATACAAAGTTGTTCATTGTTTCATCGCCTATGAGCCACGTACAAACACTGTACTGACCCAAACCATCCTTCACGCTTTTGTTCGTCTGCCCACTTCCTTTCAGCATTATACGAATTCCATACAAATTCCTGCTTCACGTTTTTGAACAACAAAGCTTCTGCTTCAAAAGCAAAAGCCACAAACCCAACTTTATTTTCCTAAGACCAGTCCCTAACTCTCTTCTTCTAGACATCACGTTAACAGCTCCACCGTGATACCCACGCACTATTCCTCCCCCAAAACCAAACTTCCAGTAAACATCATGACCAAAGTTTAACCTTTTAACTTCCCTTCTCTCCTTTGAACTCAGCTCGCCTAGCTCAGCAAAATCACCGCGCCGGCTCTTGTTCTTCCCATCGAAAATCAAAACGCCTAAGTCTTCTAGCCCTAGGCTTTC
The DNA here is from genome assembly GCA_030737875.1 of Allium sativum. Lineage (NCBI taxonomy): Eukaryota > Viridiplantae > Streptophyta > Magnoliopsida > Asparagales > Amaryllidaceae > Allium > Allium sativum. The sequence continues at coordinate 67,597,958 of CM060922.1, forward strand.
AGAGAGCCATTTGCGCCGAACTCGAGATGTATCGCGCCCAATACGAAGGCACTCGGGTAAAGTATACCTTAAAGCAAACTCCTGGATCAAAGTTTGATGAAATTAGGAATTTTATATAATTTGATATTGAAATTTGAAGGGTCGATTTTAATTGAGGGAGCAGTTTTGATTTACTTTTGCTGAAGAGAAGTGAAAAGGTTCGGTTCATTATTATATAGGAATTTGGGTAGCTTGGCACCCACGGTGTCCAATGGCTTGGCAAGCACGGTTCTTCATTTCTTGGGACACACGGAATTAAGGAGAAACGTGGTCTCCACGCTATGGTAATATGTGAAAGACAAGAAAAGTATCTTAATTATATTTACAGATTTACTCATGAATGGGAAGTCATGCTGAATGTTTCGGTTACAAGCTTGCCGTATGAAATTTTATTTTGGTTCAACTCTTCGTGTTGCTCCACGAGACTATGTAGTGGTCATCACGTATACAATGTGTTAAGTCATTAAGCGCGGTGTATTTGGTTATGAACGAATAATCATATGAACAAACAGTCTGTTTACTGATAAAAAAGCTTATCTTGGTGTAAAAAGGTATTCTGAACCTAATGGGACAAGTTTCGTCGAATTCCGACATCGTTTGAAAGAAATTCCTTTATAAAACCAGAAATGAACACACGTTTAAATTTTTCACGATCACCAGATAAATCAAATCAACTTGAAACTGCGAACACTGATAATAACTTTTCGATACGAACCCAACGGCACTAGTTTCGTCGCATTCTGAGACTGTTTCTAGGTGTACCGCAATGCCATTTTTAACGCCAAATTATCCGGTCTTTAAAATTAACAAACTATATAGCTATCCTGACTCTAATCGACGATACGAACTCAACGGAACTGGTTTCGTGGCCTGATTTGATCGTTTGTTCAAGTTACACTCTAATATCCCTTTATTCAGTTGAATTAATTTAATTGCCCTGAACGAGCGTTTACGGCTACCGTGGTCACATACGACATCGGTTTGCCACGCAATTCAACATCGTACAATAATTTAACAATACGGTCCCAATGAAACTGATTTCGTCGAAATCTGAGTCCGTTTGCAAAACGGCTATTTTAAAGGCCTATATTTAAATGGCGATTTCCTAGCGACTATTTCAAATTTTGATTTGGCCATAACTAACAAATTATAACATGAAATCTAGATTTTTCTCTTTCATATGAAAATTATAATCAATACGGTTCCAACGTTTCTTGTTTCACAGAAATCCGACTTATATCGGATCCTGTATCCTCAGTTGAAGTTCAAAACTCTATATTACGAACTGCCGTGCGATTTCGAGCTCATTTTAAATAAATTATTGTTCAAATTTCATTTTATAAATAAATTCGTTATAAATTCCTATTTAAATTATCAACACAACATTAAAAACCAATTTAAATGTTCAAAACAAAATGGCTAAAAATCTGGGTCGTTACAGACATTCTGGTTCCAACAAAAGTGGTTTCATCGAAAACTGAGGTCGTTTGCAAAATGGCAATTTTTAAGGCCAATATTTTTAACTAAAATATATATATTCTACAGCGACTTTTCTGAATTTTAAACTGGGCATATCTTTCTGTTTTCAAAGTGAAATTTCAGTTTCTTACATTCGTTAGAAAGATATGATTAAACAGATTTAAATATTTCTTGTTTCGCTCAATTCTGATTTATTTTGAATCCTGCACAGTCAGTTAAAGTTCAAATTCAAATTTTCAAACTGCAGCGCTGTTTTAAACTCCTTTTCTAATCAAATTAAATTTATTCGTTTTAACTTCAAAATTATCACGGTTATTATTAATTCGAATTCTATTCAATTCCACTTTAATATATTAAATTGGAAATCTTTACTTTTGGAAAATTTCCATTTAAATCTAAATAAAAGATTTATAAATTCCAAATCACATTTTCGCTGTCAGTTGGGTTAAAGAACACATGTCACTTAAAAACACGGTTCACAATAAACCCAACTCACATTTCATCTTATTCCAATTACTAAATATAATTGAAAACTGTAATGATCTTAATTAAAAGATTTATTCTTTCATACGGGGCTTTAAGAACAGTGTTATTGAAGACAATATTCATGACGAACCCAAAATCCAATTTATTCAATATAATCATCAATTAGATATTAACAAATTGGAAAAATTCATTTAATATAAATTTAATGATCTATTCCAGTAAATAGCTAGTTAATATCAATGAATATGTTTTTCTAAAATATATTCTTTTCTAAAATGCTTCTTTTTCTAAGATATTTTCTATAATATTATTTTCCTAGAATATTCTTTATTGGAATGCGACTAAATCAACAACCATATATAGCATGTTATCAACAATTATGATAAATAATTATCAAACATCCAATTAATCAACCAGAGTGGATTCTACACTAAATATTGGGACTAGTGTAGATCAAATATCATCCCAATACCGGTGTGGGGTTTCATCCAACAATCAAATAATAAATTATTTGTGCACTTGGGTGATGCGTAAAAATTATCGACCCAATCACATAAACAAGTCGGATGACTTGTAAATGGAAGTGTAGTATTCAGTTGAATATACTAACCATTTAACATATCAAACATTACAACATCACATACATCTATTTCAATTCTTTTTATTGTGTACAAATGACAATAAAGATCTTAACTTTTATCTCAATACTTTTTATTGTTAACAAATGACAATAAAATCTTAACTCTTAATTATTGACCAAAAAGTATATTTTTGGTCTCATTCATTTTAATGACAAAATGAATATTTTACTTCACCTCTTGTAAAATGACAAAAGTGTATCTTTCCAATTCATCCTTTTAATATGACAAAAATATCATTTCTATTTCATCCTTTTAATATGGCAAAAATGATCCTTTCTAATAAATTTCTTTTAATATGACAAAAATGATTTTATTTTAATTTACATTTTCTAACAGAAATGTACTTTTTATTCTAATATTCATTTTTTAGCAAAATGTACTTTTTATTCCAATATTCATTTTCTAGCAAAATCTACTTTTTATTCCAATATTCATTTTCTAGCAAAATGTACTTTTTATTCCAATATTCATTTTCTAGCAAAATGAACTTTTTATTCTAACAAAAATTATGTTTAACTCTAATTCATTTCAATGTAAACAAAATGTCGGTTTTGTCTAATTCATTTAAATGTAAACAGAATGAGTGTTTTTACTTCGCTCTTTTTAAATGATAAAAAGAATGTTTTTATTTCATTCTTTACATTTGACAAAAAATGAATACTTTTGTCATTCTTTTACCTTTGACCAAAAATGCATAATTTAGTCTAATCTTTTCAATGTACAAAATATGATAATTTTTTATAATCTTTTCAGTGTTACAAAATATGATAATTTTGTATAATCTTTTCAATGTTACAAAATATGATAATTACAAAATATGCATTTTCTAATTCCTTCTTTTAATGTATAAAAATACACATTTTTAACTCACTCTTTTTAATGTATAGAAATATACATTATTAGCTTCTTCTTTTTAATGTATAAAGATATACATTCTTAACTTCTTCTTTTTAATGTATAAAAATATACATTTTCTAACTCATTCTTTTATTGTAATCAAATATGACAATAAAACATGATTTCTTTTTATTGGAAAGAATGGTACTAAAAAAAATCTATTCTTTTGTTTTAAAAAGAATGTTTAACAAAATATATTCTTTTGTTTGATAACAAACTTCTAATCAAAAATGTCATTTTGATTTGCATAACATATTGCAAATAAAAATGTCCATTTTTGTTTAACATAATCTGATTAACAAAAGTGTTGATTTTGTTTAATACTTCTAATGTAAACAAAAATGTTTCTTTTACCATATTTAACATTTTTAAACAAAAATGTCCTTTTTTTCATAATTGACATTTTTAAACAAAAATGTCCCTTTTTCATATTTAACATTTTTAAACAAAAATGTCCCTTTTTTTTACACTAATCATGGTTTGACAAAAATTGTGTCTTTTATTTCTATAAATATATTTGGACAAAAATGTGTCTTTTATTCTAATATTCATATTTAGACAAAAATATGAATTTTTGTTTTTGTTCATTTTTTTTTCAACAAAAATGTGAATTTCTGTTTTACAAATCAAAGCTATATTCTTGGGCCTAAAATTGAGGCGAAGTCTTTAATTTCAAACACTTTCAATATTCATAACTCCGAGATAGAAATATAAATTTTATTTCAAAGCAAATGTGAATCCAATTTTTAAACAAACGCATATACCACCATCACAAAATCAACAAGCAACAAATACCACATCATACATCACAAATTTGAATTTAATTAACATACACGCATGGAATTTAAAAAACGAAATATAATTAAAATTTAATTATTTTAAAATATAGAAATCTCACCGAGCTTGAATTCTGTGCTATTCAGATCTGAAGTTTGCTCAAAATTTCATTTGCTCCTTTTCAGATCTAGTTTATTCCATGGTGTAGATTTCGGAAAGACGAGTTCAACGCAACTGGTTTCGTTGATTTCTGTTTTGATTTGCAAAAGTTATGGTCATTTAAATATTAATCATATTAGTTAACAATTAAATATTATTTAATTAGAATAGATTAGGTAATAACCCTTTCTTCCTCTTTCTGTTAAACACCGAACGACTTGAAGGACCACCTGCGCACGCCAATTTAGGACGCCAGGACCCTATCTGAAGCCTCCACTTGAACCGCCACGACGCCAGCTCCCCGCGGACCCCACCCTTGACCAACTCGCCCCCCTAGGACCCGCCATCCACCAATAAACGCATCCACTTCCCATTCCAAAATCACCCACTTCAGTACACGGTTTCCGATCATCGCCCTATGGAATTAAAGAGCATAGGATGTACTACAATTTGGTTCTTGGAGTTTTGATTTTCGTTTAGAGGATTGGGAGAAATTAAAGATTGAATTATGGAGCGTTCTGGCCATTAATTCAAGTATACGACGGCTGTTGTATTTGGTCCTAGGGTTAGCGTATCCCAAGAGTATTTACACTGTGTATTTTGTATTTATTTAATTATCTAATTTCTTTAAATTCCAATATAGCTCCTGTATCGTACCGAACTCCAAATCAAACCCAACGAGCCCCTAGCTAATAACCCCCGTCCCGGACATAATGGAATATGTCTCGTAACCCAGTTCAGATGTTACGATATGTTTTTCTTTAAATTTAATTATAAATCATTTAATTATTAATTCAAACGTACATTTTAAATTACCGGGACTGCATACGGACCCTAAAAATTACAGAAAAATTATTTCTAGTTATATTTTGACGATACGGTTCTAACAAGACTAATTTCATCGAATTCTGAGATTGTTTGAAAAATGGTTGTTTTCTGGTCGATCCGATTTGACTGAAACTGACAAAACACATTTTCTTCTACCACGCTCACATATTAATTCGAAAAATTCTGGAAAATTAAACTTACAATAATTTGACATTCTGGTTCCAACATAATTTGTTTCGTCGAAAACCGAGGTCTTTTGCCAAATGGCTATTTTTAAGGCCAATATTTTTAATTAAAATATATATATTCTACATCGACTTTTCTGAATTTCAAACTGGGCATATCTTTCTGTTTTCAAAGTGAAATTTCAGTTTCTTACATTCGTTAGAAAGATATGATTAAACAGATTTAAATATTTCTTGTTTCGCTCAATTCTGATTTATTTTGAATCCTGCACAGTCAGTTAAAGTTCAAATTCAAATTTTCAAACTGCAGCGCTATTTTAAACTCCTTTTCTAATTAAATTAAATTTATTCGTTTTAACTTCAAAATAAATTTTTAGTCATTATTATTTTAAATAAATTATTTTAAATATTTAGAATTCATTAAATTTTCTAAAAATAAAAATTTTAAATTGGCCGCAAAATTCCGGGTTGTTACGATATCCCACCTAAATTTATGGAGTACCCACCAAACCTTGGTCTCCCCAAAAGAAACATGCCAACATTACGGGCCCAACAGAAAATGCTGTAGATAGAGGATAAGCGATAGAATCTTGGAGCAAGACAAACCAAAAATAAATAGTAAAATTGAAAATCAACCTAGCATCCTTTACACTTTAAAAAAAATATATTGGAAAGCGACTTAGGAGATTTCCTCTCCCAAAATAGAAGATATTTTCTTAAGAAGAGAGAAATAATGTATAATTCGAATCCATATATTTGTAAAAATCATAATACATTAGGGATTACCATGTAGATGTTGGATAGATTAAAATCCAAATAACATAAAAAAATGAATGTGCCATGTACTTCCAGTATTTCAGTATTCCGTTACTTTTCTTTATATTTTAATGCTTGTTCCCAGCAAAAGGAACATTCCTCTCTAAATCACACTGATAAGGCGGTGCAAGATGAAAGCAACACAGTCGCTGCCATGTTTCCTTGAATCCAGAGTTGCAAAAAAAAGAGTATAAATAATTAATAGTCCCTCTAAGGTAAAACAGTTTAATACGATATACGCTAAAGCTTCGCACTTGATGTTTAAAATTTGCATGACCGACCCACCCCCCTCTCCACCCTCTCCTTCTCTCCCTCCCTCTCTCTCCCCCCTCCCTCTCTCTCTTTCAAGGGGAACAAAAAGGAAGGCAAAACAACCATACATAAGTTTTACACAAATACAATAAAAAATTTTGCTTAATCAAACAAATGGATAGCCCAAGTATCATAAATGATAATAGATAATGGCATAATTATAGAATATCATAACAAAACACTTGCATTCAAATAGTGCTCCAACCAGGGAAAAAATTATTGTAAGAATAATGAGAAAATAAGAAAGTAAGTAGCGCTACATTCAAGAAAATATCAAATGCAACAATAAAAAACGGTGGTTTCTTTGAAAATAGAACTAAAGACATCATTAAAAACTAAAGAATAACATAATAACCAATACACATTCTTTGCTGTAAAATGTCAATGGACAGACTTGCAAATGTGCCTGCCTGTCATGCATGACATCTAATCACGAACCTATTGCTTTCACAAGCGATTAGTAGTGTTACTATTGCATTTACAGTTAGAAAATTTATTAATTGTTACAGGCTTTTCCATTCAATTAAATAGCGATTTGGAGCATTCAATTAAATAGTTCATACAATCCAATATCTTTCCCATACATCACTACAACAGAACAAAGCACACAACAGTATTGTTTCTTTGCATTTAAAGTTAGCAAATAAATTAATTGTTACAGGCTTTTGCAAGTTTATTTAGAATGGATTAGTGGGTTTATAAATTGATTTTATTATTTTCTAACGAGAAATAATAATGTTCTCTATCAAAATGGAATTATAACAAGAGTGCTACTATTCATACCCCGATTTACATTTCTGGCCACCAAAACTAAAAGCACCCCAAATATTTCAGATTTCCTCTACTGGCCACCGTCTAAATTATTAACCTAAAAATGGAGAGGCCACCGACACCTTCCTCTACACTAACATTTCTTATCTCGCTTACATCATGCATTATGTCTTTTGAGTCATCTGATTGAATATCTTGCATCATATTATCACAAACATCATGCATATCATCCAATTTATCATCATTCAAATACTCCATCTATCAAACGACGAAAATAAGTTAATGTATCAATTTGTAAAAGAAGATACGTAAGTTATACGAATAAAAACCCTACAAGTCAAAACTTATATTGTCATTCTCTATTACAACGTCGTCAAATTAAATGACCTCAAACTTGAAATTTCCAACGGAGCGGAAAAAATATCCTTAAACGTAATGAAAAACCCTAACCATTAAAAAAACCCTAACAACATGTTCTATAACATAATAGAAAACAATAAAAATCAAGCAATCCTAACCTCTTTTTTATCTTCATCTTTCATCTCTATTAGGCACAAAATAATATATGCTTTTGTTAGGTTTTTGGATTTGAAATAGTAGAGAAGTACATGCTTTTCTTAGGAGAAATACAGTGGTGAATAATTGAGTGAAAGAATAATAAATGGTGGCCAGAAGAATATAAAAAATAATCATTTGTATTAAATTCAGAAAGGTGGCCGGAAGTGTAAACTGGGGTTTGAATAGTAACACCCTATAACAAACATGTAAAATAAATCCAAATAAGTAATTTGAGCTTTTATTGTTACTAAAACTGTCTAATGAATGCCTGCTAATATTATTGTAGAAAACATTAAATCGCACCAAGTTTAATAACATATAACTAACAAAAATAAAATCATCAAATCACTTTAAACTCTTGGCTAAACTCAAAAACGAATTACATTAATTTAGGGAATTACAAACAAGGGAATTAGTAAATCGATTAATACCTAAAGCAATCCAAACTAGTGAATCTGAAAATCAGGCAGATCCAAACTAGACTTCGTAGAGGACATCGTAGGGAATTAGTAAATCGAGTGACTTGCAGTCAGGATTTCTAGGGTTAGGACATCGCTGAGAAGAACCAGGCGTAATCTGATCGGACTTCGTAGAGGATGCAATTGGTTGATCAAGGCCAGGTTCCGGCGGGTCTGGAAGCTGCATAGAAGGCGAGGCTGGAGTCGAAGGTGGGAACGGTGGTTGGAAAGAAGGCGGAGGACAAGCTTCAGTTTTCCATGAGAACTTGCCTGAGGTCAGCATGAGATTCTCGAATAGCGGCATTTTTATTTCTTTTTCTTTCCCTTTCATAAACAATTTTGTTTTCTGTGAATTATATGCGTGATGATACATTGTTTGGGCGGCAAGATTTGGCTGATGTGCTCCAATACAATTGGATGCAAATAAAAGGAAATTGCTTATATTGAAAAATAATCGGAAGCAAAAAATGAATTTACTTCCGTATTATTGCTTCTGTTTCTACAATAACGGAAGCAAATTTTCGTAGATAGATTTTATACTGCTTTCCTAGTACTAATTGCTTCTGTTGTAATGGCAGATCAGAAGCAAATAATATTATTTGCTTCTGTTGTAAGCACATCAGAAGCAAATGAGGAGAAGCAACATTTTCTTTTTGTACTAGTGTCAAATTGTCTTTCTATCTTACTTATGATTTCAAATATAATTTTTAATTTAATATATATATAAGTTTATATAGTTGTATAGTTTTATAGCTTTATAGTTTTATAATTATATAGTTTTAAACCTTATAATTTTATACATATGTTTATATAATATATATTTATGCTTTTATATGATTTTATACTTTAGAATACTCATTTATATGACTACGTTTTAATTCAAGAATATCCAGAATAATATATACAACTAAACACTTGAAAAATAGTTTTAAAAATATTTTGTACATGCTTACGTCGACATACATTTATGCCTGTGTCAACATATAACTGTCAGAAATTCAATTTTCAAAGAAAGTGTCTTTTCACCATCTGTAACGTTCCAGAAACATTGCAACCTTTCAAATCTTATAAATAGGGGTTGATTTCGATTTTTTTTATCCATTATTCTTCTCCATCTTCACCCCTCTTAATCCCACCATTATTCTTTACTATTTTATTGATTTCTACACTTCTACTTTGCCGATTTCTACTCTAATTATATAAAAATTCTTCTTTTCTCTCTCTCTCTCTACTCATTACTCTCTTAATTGAAGTACTATTGAAGAGTTATAGGGTTGTTGTAATCTTTTGGGAAGTGTTTGGGAAAGGGTGCATTCCTTGTATTCTTAAAATCAAGGAAAGGGAGCGGTGATAATCTCTTAGCCGTGAAATCAAGAGTGGTTTGAGTGGTGTTAACCTTGTAGTCGTGAAATCAAGGGGATTGTACTTAGATAGTAATATTAATCAAAGTCTGTGCAATCTAGCGTTGCATGGGACATGACGTAGGAGTAATCCGAACCAATATAAAATCCGGTGCGTTCTTTCCTTTTTCTACATTTTATATTTATCTGTATATGTGTTTGTGATTGATTCTGTGTCTGTGATCATCTCTGTTGTGTGTGATTCATATATTAGATCATACAAGTTTTAGATTTCCGTAAGTTCTTCGAAAACACTATTCACCCCCTCTAGTGTTAATTTTGCCTTAAGATCCGCATTCTGCGTCCCCTAACGAATTTGTCATATATAATCTTCAACAGCCATTCTACTCAACTTCTTTTATGCAACAAAAACATGAATGCTCTGATGCAAGTTTTAAAAGGATTATCAATGCATTGTAGCGGAAAAACATAATTAATGTGGTAAAATATAACGATTAGTCAATTCTCAAGTAAGATTACGACTATTTCAAAAGCATAGTTAATAACTATAAAAGTAGAAATGAGACAAACGATTTATAGTGGTTGCACTTTCATCATGATAGCATACAACCACCTTAGGAATGAGGAGTTTTTTTAATTTCAGTAAAAATGTATAAATTAATGAATAAAAAAATATCTAATTTAATTAAAGTAAGGGTTTTCCAATTCTTGAAAGCAGTTGGTTGCAAACGGAGATATGGAAAGTTTAAAATAAGGTTAGGTTATAATCAAAGAAGCTTCCATAAATTAAATTAGGAAAGCTTCAGTATATTCCAAAATTGCAAATTAGAAAAGATTTAATATATTTTCAAATTTGCAATATAGGAAAGTTTCCATATATTTGAAACACAATAAGAAAATCAACGCATTTCCCATTTTTATTATCAACCATTTTAAGATATATTCAATTTGAATAACTAATACTCAGCCTAAATTCTAGCAAGAAATTCTTCGTCTTCTATTCAAAAAAAAAAAATATTTAGGATATAAATGATACATTCCTTTTTGTTCTCCTTCATGTTGCGACTTACTTGCCAACAGTTTTGATAAGTTTGCAAATTAAATTTCCCATAAATCAAAGGAAGAAATCACATTTGTAATTAAATTGCTCATAACACATTGCTTTCCATGCAAATGATAAGATTATATTGATGTTGTTTCAACCATGCGAAAACCCATCTTTTATTCATAACACATTGTTTTCCATGCAAAGGACAAGATTATATTTTTGCTTCAACCATGCAAAAGCCTATCTTTCAGTTTGTATGATATAAGCCTTTACTTTGTTTTCTTCCTAAAGAGGCAAATTGTTAAAGGAAATAGCGTAATGATATGCACTTAGTAAAACAAATGTCTAATGTGTAATAGTTCATTGAAACTATATAGATCCATCTTTATTTGGAATTTACCTCATAAGGAATATATATCACCAATAAAGACAAAAAAATTATCTTCATTGAAAGACAAATTATTCGATCATGCTTGATATAGTTATTTAAACTATGTGTCGTCGTTGGCGGCAATCACCAAATTACCAAAACAGAAAAATTAGGGTGCGTTTGGTTTACTATTTTCAAATCATTTTCAGTTTTTAGTTTTGAAAAATGATGAAAACTTGTTCCTTTTTCCATTTTGAAAAACTGAGTTTGAAAATTTGTGGGTGCGCTTGGTTTTAATTTTGAGTTTTCATGGTTGTTTTCAATTTTCCATTTTGAATGTTTTCACTATTTCTCAAAATGCGTTTGGTTATCCTTTTTTCAAAAACAAGTTTTCAAAACTAAAAATTGAAAATGCGTTTGCTTTGAAATATAGTTTTCAAATTTTGAAAATTTGAGTTTTCATTTTGGCAATTCAAACATATATTATTCAAATAATCGCCCCCAATGATATATACTGTTCATTTATCATGTTTGCATGAACATACTACATGTTGTAAATCGAACAAAAAAACAAAATGAAGAATTCAAACATAAAGAAGTTGAATAAAACCAACTGTAAATATATCAAGCTGCTAATTAAAAACTATTATATATGAAAGATAATAAGCTGAATTCTAAACATAATGATTAAACATTAAAGAGAATACAATATTCTAAATTACATAAGGCCGAATAGTACATGAATAAAATTACAATAAAAAAGTTCATAACACGGTTTTAAATTTAACATAAGAGATAGGCTAGATAAAGAGAAAGTTGAAAGAGAACAACTCAAGCATCTATCATAACAATATGATACTTATATTAGCCATAAACTTTGTAAGCAACGTGCTTCTGATGTCTTCCAAGTTACATCTGCAAATGATAGTACGAAAGTAAGACATCTACTGAATCACAGCATAAAATTAAATAAAAATAAGAGTACCTGAACAACTCAGATATGTTACTGAAATAAAGATGGATTGATTTATTAATTTGGAATTGAAATGAAATTGTACCTGAACTATAAATGACGAGTTGTTACATACTCGTTCCACATCCTTGTGGCTATTTGATCTCTAACATATCCCGTTTGAGCCGATTGACTAACATTAAACTGCACAACCTCTTATTCATGACTTGACTCCAATATGGGTTGAAATACCATGTTTTCAGATGAATATTCAGTAAATAGAGTATCCATCGTGTGTTCTTCCCGAATAAAGTTGTGTATTGTGCAACATGCAATTGGAATTTGCCTTTGTCTAGAAAGCGGGAAATTTGTCATCAACTTTAAAATAGGAAATCTTTCTTTTAGAACTCCAATACAATGCTCAATAATGTTCCGACATGATGAATGTCTATAGTTAAATAAGTCTTCCTCTCCACGTAGTCTTCCTTGTCCGTTATAGTCACGTAAATGATATCTTTGTCTACGATAAGGAGAAAGAAATCCAGGTATGTTTGGATATCCAGAATCAACAAGATAGAATTGTTCTACAAATAAATTATAAAAACCATCATATGAAAGAATTGTGCTTTTGAATAAGTTAATTATAAATATTTGTTATCTATCACAAATAAAACTAGTTAAAAGTACCTCTTCGTGGCAACGGAAATTTGTTGCTTGGTTTTGAAACTGCATCGATAAATACTCGAGAATCATTAGCGGTACCTTCCCATCCAGCATATAAAAATATGAATCTCATATCGAAGTCACATGCAACCATCACATTTTGTGTCATGGCATTTTTCCTGCCACGGAATGATGTTTGCCTTGAAGAAGGAGCCGACGCTGAAACATGTGTTCCATCTATTGCTCCAATACAATTCTGTTGTATGATATTAAATGACAATATTACTATTATTCTATTTCTAACTAGATAAATATCATAAGTATTCGATTGTATCACCTTGAAATGAGGATACTTTTGCAAAAGACGCTGATGGACAATATCCTGATTTTTTGGTTGAATAACCTCCATGTCTAACGAGCAAACAACTCGCAATACTTTACGAAAACCATTTTGAGATTGTATGATTGGAATGCTGAAAACTATCACCAACCACTCTGTAGCGTGTTGTGTGTCCTATAATCATAAAAAACATAGCAACACCCTCCTCAACATCCACTTTTTTACCATTTTTTAGTAGTCCCTTCTCTTTCAAAGCATTACAAAAGTTCAAAAACACATGTTTTTGCATGCGAAACATTTCATGACACACAGATGGATGCCCATTTGAAATCTCAAGCATTAATCCTTTTCCGGTAAGAGATGATGTCCTACAAGGCCTTCCACTAACGACACTTCTTCGGTTAGCAAATAAAAAATTAATCATCATAATATCTTCATTGTCATCTGACGTAATGTCATCCATTGTTATGGAATCATCATCGCTTGAACCATTGTCGCTTGAACCATCATTATATGTGTTTGAAGTTTATCCAAACTCAACAGGCATCTCACTGGAAAAATGCTTAACATGAATTCATCATTTAATGAACTTTTGCATTTATAATAAATTTTCAAAAGGTTGACTGAAAAATTAGACAAGTTTTAAATTATAAACTTATTTGGTAGAATTCATTATGCTCCCTTCATCCATGTTATTGTAACTTTAGTACCTAATATAAAGTTAACGGAGCAAATGTCAAACAAATACGTGTTATATGTAATATAAAATTTGTAGCCATGGGTAGAATTTTATCATTAAACAAAAATATCAAAGGCTTACTGCAACCAAAAAACACAGCTTCACATATCATGGAAAAATCATCACAAGACATCCAAAAACGAAGACCACAATGGAAAAATAAATTGACATTCACAACAAGCCATTCACATCAACAATACATGGAACAATGCAGCTCTACAAGGAAAGAAGAATAGACAACACCAAACCCAAACACTACATGATGGTAGAGAGACAAAATGAGAAGCAACATGTGTCCAGAAAATCCAAAGTGAAATTATACATAGTATTGGCAGCAACTTCAAAACAGAAAAAGGCATAGACACCACCAGACCCAAACATAACAACGTACAAACAGTCATAACAACATAACAATGTATCATAGTTTAGAATTAGCTAAGTTCCTAGCACAAAAGTGCAGTAGAGCAAAATAGAAAAATACAACAATAACATGATTTAATTCAGATAAACATTATGTGAATCAAAGAAGCTCTAAAACAGGTAAGCGCCTATGCTCCGCCATCTTCACAAATGTCACTCGAAAAGCTGGATCCTTAAAAGCTTTTACTGCTTTGACATAAACTTCGTTGGTCACCTCGGTCATGCTATTCAATATATCTAAACAAGCCATATGTGAGTAAGGGCCCAAATCAGTGGCACTGCTCTCCGAAGTAGACGAATTTCTCTGAAGGCGTGCAAGCTTTTCTTTCAAGCATGCATTTTTCAACTCAGCTTCTTCACGACGTATGCTAATCCACTTTTCCATAAAAGCTTCAAGTTTGTCTGTCTTGTTACTTTTCAATTTCTTATGACGACGATCGTTCGTACTCGTATCATCACTCATACGGAAATTTGCTCTATCATCATCTTCGGTCTCCACGTGCACGTGCACTCCTTTGGATAAGAAATTTTCTTCTAATTGTCGTTCTTCTTCTGAAGTAGGAGATTGCTGAGTAGAAGCATTTCCCAATCCACCTGTGGCGGTTGTCCCACCAAATATCTCTCCAAGAATTGCATAATGCTCACATCCTTCCTTCCTAAATTTCTTGTACTCCGTCTTGTTTTTCTATAATTGCAAAAGTAATATATTATATATTATTTAATTACAATATTTACAAGGATTATAAATTTTAGTTCAATTATACATTTTTTTCATAATGTATATTACCGTATAGAAGTGTTGCCAAACTTCTTCTGGGGCATTGACTTGATTTGTATTAGAATCCCATGTAACTCCCGTATGTGCTAAAACATCAGAAAATAGACGATGCTCACAACGAAGACGATTCCATTTTCCTTTTAGCTTATCTATCCCGTAGTCTAATTGCGTTGCCTGAATCATCTGCTGATTAATCTGACCCCATACGTCTTTTGTGAAAGTAGAACATTGTAATTTTCCCGCTTTCACATTCTCATAAAGTATATCAATGAAAATCTTCTCATTCTTTGCGGACCATGACATCGGTTCTTTAGTTTTTCCACCTCCCATATTCTATTTTTTAAGAAAAACAACCTTATAAGTGGTTCCTCAAAATGACAGGGGTTTCAAAGAACTAGAGAACCTCTCAAAGGACTAGAGAAGAGCATCATATATAATTAGAAAAAACTATGAACAAGATCATAACAAGTATAATCCACTTACGAAAAACCATACCTAACTGTCCAACACTATTAATCTGCACCAACTTTATAAGTCAAACACAGGCAAGACCGCTACACGTGTGCGCATTTGAGGAAGGTTTGTCTCAAAGAGTTTATTCAACACATGAATTTCTATTCAACACATGAATATAGTTTCAATACATGAAAATAATTCTAACGCATGAATATTATTGAAAATTTCGGCAGCATAACGGCAGGGTAGTTAAAACCGACACCGTCCCTAGTACGGCTCCTCGCTCTACCTTAAAGCCTCGCAGCTTTTGACAATGGGGATTTTCAATATCTAGTTCGTACGCAGACAAATTTTCCCATATACTAATCCTATTGGGATTTCAATCATAATCAATCATTTCAAATCATCCATTCATGATATTCACCAAATTTCACATTAACCAATAATCCAAACAATATCACAACCAATACATATCGTCCGTGGTCTGTGGACGAGGGGAGTGTATATATATATAGATATACGTATATAACTATGATATACGTATAGAACTATGAAATAGTTCACGTATATGCTAGTAAAGAAAGAATCCTATGACATAGTTCCCAAATTTTAATGGCTTTAGTCTGACTTCTGTTCTATTAAAATCAAATCCTATGACTTGTTGTTATTGATGAAGAGAATCAGCTGCTTCAAATAAGATAATCTGAAAGAATTCTGGCTACGAAATTGAGCTTGTATCATCAATGGTAAATGTATTCATACCTGGTTACCAATAGTTAAATTGACTACTTCAGTTTTTGTTATCTAACCCTGAATGCCTGCTTCTTTTTGCATTTTGTATGATAATAAAAATTATTCGAGGGCATAAAGAAATATTATGATGCAATGAGTAAGAAAGATTCAGAACAACTTATAACATTTGACTCTTTATTCGATATTGTAGGCAATTTCTGGACCGTTCCAGTGTACATATAGTTCACTTGAATTAAGAAACCAAATAGCACAACAAATATTTTGTATGATTGCTTCTAGTTCTTGCAAAGATAAAGCTCTGTTAATAGTTGCAAGCTTGCACCAGCAAGCTTGCGCTTGCAGTTTAAAAGTTACAAGCAACCAATAATCTAGAAAATCTAAACAAACCTAATCTCCTTTTCTTTCTGACCTGTACGAGCAAGTGATAATATCCTGTGGTACATGACTAGAAAGAGCAACATGATATCACATTAATATAAGTTAATGTGTATTAAAGGCAAACTAACAAGCAAAAAATGACAACACGAAGGAAATGAGTAGCAGTAGCACAAAGTCTGCTTTTAAGTCACCGTAACATGACTTAATATAAGTTAATGTGTATTAAAGGCAAACTAACATTCATGTATTATTACTTTTGTTTTTCGTTACTTTCTTTTGTCTGTTATAGATTTAGAACTTAATTTACCTATGCTATTTTAATATTATTGTCATTTGTTTCATTTTTGACCGTATAACTCAGTAATAACTTTCCTTCCCTGTTATACTTTTGTTTCCCTCCTTACCCTCCTATAGTTAATAATGATCATACACTATTTAACAATGAACTAAACAGACGTTATTATTTTTGAAAGATGAAGAGGGACTTGGAAGTTGTTTGGAGCAACCTGTACGGCTGTACCCAAGCTAAGGATGAACATAGGAGAAAATAAAAATGATGTAATAAGCCTTTAACAGTATATTTGGACATTTGAATGCAATGGAATCGAATTCCTTGGCTAGCAGACTGATTTCGCCATGCATATCAAAGGCGCTAGGCCATCAAATGATAACCACTTTCCACCACCATATGCAGATGATAACAAAGTCATACTTTTGTTACACATCTATAGTAATGATGTTACCTTGGATAGCAAAGAATCAAATGCAAACTGGAGATTCTGAAGATTAAAAGAAGAAAACAAAGGTACTTTTAGCACTGTAATAGATTTGGACAGCTTAGTATTTTAGTTATTGATGATCTGATTAAATTCCTAACAATATATTCTAGCATAAATTCATAATGCAAGATCCTTTCGGACTGTAGAAATAGCACAATTATGATGTCATAAAATTCACAATTGATGCATGGATTTCAAATCTACTTTCTTACTTCATCAAACATAAATTCGAGTTCAACTATTTCATGCCTTTTACTTCTGCAAGAAAATTATTCATATAACATACTGTGAAAAAGCAACACTTTTATACAATTATATGCACAAGATATGAGTTAAAGACCACTAGCTTATGTCATACGATCTTTAAATTTTGTTCTAGAGATATTAGGCCCAATCCCAGAGCATTAAAATGAGTGCTCAAGTTAAAGTTCTCACTCATACTTAAAAAAAATATGTCAAGACATGGGACTATAGGAATTTCTCTTTCTCAACAGAAGTGAACTAAATCATTAAAGTTCACAACTTCAACATACAGAAAACAAAATAGTATGTTGATTAATAGTAACATGATAAATTAAGAATGAATATGTGTATGCACACATACACACACATACACATGTGTGTGTATATGTACATTACAAACAACATTAAACCCGACTCTATGATGGTGATAGTGCCATGCACCCACTTCAATGCTAACTGTATGTTTCAATTTTTTAGCCAACATGTGCGAATTCTTCCCTGTTTTTGCAAAACAAAAGACCATAGTCACACATACATTCAGCCTATTATTGCTATTTCACTTCTCCCTTAACTTGCGTGCTTTAAAACTGTTAGTTGAATTCATTGTTGAATATGCCAAGTCTTATTTTATACGGTATAATTATTGATCCACCTTAATGCATGTTTCCCATCACTCATGTTGCATCCTATTATCTATCGTATTAGTTGGAAACTTCAATTGTTCATTACCAATTCAACATGGTATCTGCTTTCCCATTTGACTCTGTTTTTGATGACCACAATATATAAATTATTGCTCCTGACACTGCTAACTAATACTATGCACAAATATTCCCACCTAATCAAAACCCTTACTGACCCTTGTACAAAGCACGGCTCTTGCCTTACCTTAGTGTGGGTTTATAACACTACTAGCATAGACTAGAAAACAAAAACCAACTAAGGGGGTCGATCACCAACTAATGACTCCCGATTAGGGTGCATAAGCCCCATTTTGTGCTCACCACTGACTGTGCGTTCAGTTTAGTAACCCTGGTATTCAGTAATTAACCCAGCCTTACTAAAGCATTGTAAATTACCGTTATTAGTAACATCAGTTAAACACAACAGTGATTGGATTTTTTTGTGTGTTGCACAAGTTCAGAAAATATTTTATGTCAATAATATCTTATGCTTTGATTCAGTTTGTAAACAAGCAAGGGCAGTGTGAGAATACCTGAAACACTTTATAATGACCAGGTTTGGTATTGTAGAAGGAAAAGAATGGCATGAATAAAATGGCGGGTGACGTTATTTACCAGTAGAATCTTACATGTCTGTCATTCATTTTTGCAAACAACTGTTATTGGAAAGGACTTTTCTCTATTGGAAAGGATTATGTCAAAATATTGGAATTGTAAAGGGAAATATAAGTAGGATAGTATAAACGAAAGAACTTGTTAAATAGAAAATAGAAAGAGTAGTCATTTGTGAAAAAACTCTTCAGCGATTTCTTCCAGGAGCCAGTACAAAATAAGCTTAGCTTACAAAGACCAAAACTGTTGATCGCCTTATTAATGAAAATTGTTGCTCATTAGATTTTTAATTGGTGCCAATTCACGCCTTATTAATGAAAACTGTTGATCGCAACTGCGCGCTTAGCTTACAAAGACCAAAACTGTGGACATTTAACCAATTTGTGCCGAATAAAATAAAGAAAAAAAATATTAAAATTATAGTTTTCAAGACATAAAAAAATTTCTAATGGATATGATTTAGAACTCAGCAGTTTGGAGCATACGTAAGTTTTGTATACATGGTTTTTCTTTACTGGTTTTATATGAAATAAATTTTGGAAATGTGAGAATTTAAATAAAGTGGGCACTCAAATGCAAAACTGTATGCTAAAGTACGATTTTATAACCTTAAAATTTGAGATTAGCTAAAATAATTCCTGCAACATTTCAGAAATATTTTATTTTATTTTCTTCACTAACTGGTTTATTCTAGTTTTGTCATTCTTTTATGTTATATAGTATTATTTTTTATATACATGAGAATTTAAAAGCTCAATGCATGAGGTCAAAAGTACTTAATTATATAATTAAATAATATATTGAAATATTATTATGTGCATTCATGTATGCTGCAAAAAAAAAAAAAAGAGTTTGACAACATAAGCTAAATTTTTTTGAGAAATATCTCAAAAGATCAATGCAAAATCATGACCAAAATAAATATTACACCAAAACCAACATAACTTGAAAATTGAGCTAGTATACAAAAAAGACTGAGAAAGCAAATAGATAAACCCCTCGGCTTTTAACTAAAACTAGTCTTAAAATCTGCATAGTTAATCGCTACAACTTCAGTAAACATGGGAATTCAAGGCAATAATTTATGGCATTTGAATCAAGATGAAACGACCAAACTACAGACACACTATCAAAGACAACCACATTCAGTTCAGTTAGTAAGTATGGGAAAGCAAATTCAACCTCAGACTTCTGATAAATCAGATCAACTATCTCAATTTTTGAATCAAAGAATCAAAGAACAGAAGCATTCGACCAAACTACACTATAATAAATCAAAGAATTTACCTTTTGAGATATTATATTAATTTATTATATTCTGTTCTAAGGTAAATTCTTTGATTTATTATATTGTAGTTTGGTCGAATGCTTCTGTTCTTTGATTCTTTGATTCAAAAATTGAGATAGTTGATTTGATTTATCAGAAGTCTGAGGTTGAATTTGCTTTCCCATACTTACTAACTGAACTGAATGTGGTTGCCTTTGATAGTGTGTCTGTAGTTTGGTCGTTTCATCTTGGTTCAAATGCCATAAATTATTGCCTTGAATCCCCATGTTTACTGAAGTTGTAGCGATTAACTATGCAGATTTTAAGACTAGTTTTAGTTAAAAGCCGAGGGGTTTATCTATTTGCTTTCTCAGTCTTTTTTGTATACTAGCTCAATTTTCAAGTTATGTTGGTTTTGGTGTAATATTTATTTTGGTCATGATTTTGCATTGATCTTTTGAGATATTTCTCAAATTTTTTTAGCTTATGTTGTCAAACTCTTTTTTTTTGCAGCATACATGAATGCACATAATAATATTTCAATATATTATTTAATTATATAATTAAGTACTTTTGACCTCATGCATTGAGCTTTTAAATTCTCATGTATATAAAAAATAATACTATATAACATAAAAGAATGACAAAACTAGAATAAACCAGTTAGTGAAGAAAATAAAATAAAATATTTCTGAAATGTTGCAGGAATTATTTTAGCTAATCTCAAATTTTAAGGTTATAAAATCATATTTTAGCATACTGTTTTTCATTTGAGTGCCCACTTTATTTAAATTCTCACATTTCCAAAACTTATTTCATATAAAACCAGTAAAGAAAAACCATGTATACAAAACTTACGTATGCTCCAAACTGCTAAGTTCTAAATCATATCCATTAGAAATTTTTTTATGTCTTGAATACTATAATTTTAATTTTTTTTCTTTATTTTATTCGACACAAATTGGTTAAATGTCCACAGTTTTGGTCTTTGTAAGCTAAGCGCGCAATTGCGATCAACAGTTTTCATTAATAAAGCATGAATTGACACCAATTAAAAATCTAATGAGCAACAATTTTCATTAATAAGGCGATCAACAGTTTTGGTCTTGGTAAGCTAAGCTTATTTTGTACTGGCTCCTGGAAGAAATCGCTGAAGAGTTTTTTCACTAATGACTACTCTTTCTATTTTCTATTTAACAAGTTCTTTCGTTTATACTATCCTACTTATTTTTCCCTTTACAATTCCAATATTTTGACATAATCCTTTCCAATAGAGAAAAGTCCTTTCCAATAACAGTTGTTTGCAAAAATGAATGACAGACATGTAAGATTCTACTGGTAAATAATGTCACCCACCATTTTATTCATGCTATTCTTTTCCTTCTACAATACCAAACCTGGCCATTATAAAGTGTTTCAGGTATTCTCACACTGCCCTTGCTTGTTTACAAACTGAATCAAAGCATAAGATATTATTGACATAAAATATTTTCTGAATTTGTGCAGCACACTAAAAGAATCCAATCACTGTTGTGTTTAACTGATGTTACTAATAACGGTAATTTACAATGCTTTAGTAAGGCTGGGTTAATTACTGAATACCAGGGTCACTAAACTGAACGCACAGTCAGTGGTGAGCACAAAATAGAGCTTATGCACCCTAATCGGGAGTCATTGGTTGGTGATCGACCCCCTTAGTTGGTTTTTGTTTTCCAGTCTATGCTAGTAGTGTTATAAACCCACACTAAGGTAAGGCAAGAGCCTTGCTTTGTACAAGGGCCAGTGAGGGTTTTGATCAGGTGGGAATATTTGTGCATAGTATTAGTTAGCAGTGTCAGGAGCAATAATTTATATATTGTGGTCATAAAAAACAGAGTCAAATGGGAAAGCAGATACCATGTTGAATTGGTAATGAACAATTGAAGTTTCCAACTAATATGATAGATAATAGGATGCAACATGAGTGATGGGAAACATGCATTAAGGTGGATCAATAATTATACCATATAAAATAAGACTTGGCATATTCAACAATGAATTCAACTAACAGTTTTAAAGCACGCAAGTTAAGGGAGAAGTGAAATAGAAATATTAGACTGAATGTATGTGTGACTATGGTCTTTTGTTTTGCAAAAACAGGGAAGAATTCGCACATGTTGGCTAAAAAATTGAAACATACAGTTAGCATTGAAGTGGGTGCATGGAACTATCACCATCATAGAGTCGGGTTTAATGTTGATTATAATGTACATATACACATACATGTGTATGTGTGTGTATGTGTGCATACACATATTCATTCTTAATTTATCATGTTACTATTAATCAACATACTATTTTGTTTTCTGTATGTTGAAGTTGTGAACTTAAATGATTTAGTTCACTTCTGTTGAGAAAGAGAAAGTCCTATAGTCCCATGTCTTGACATAATTTTTTTTAAGTATGAGTGAGAACTTTAACTTGAGCACTCATTTTAATGCTCTGGGATTGGGCCTATGATCTCTAGAACACAATTTAAAGATCTTATGACATAAGCTAGTGGTCTTTAACTCATATCTTGTGCATATAATTGTATAAAAGTGTTGCTTTTTCACAGTATGTTATATGAATAATTTTCTTGCAGAAGTAAAAAGCATGAAATAGTTGAACTCGAATTTATGTTTGATGAAGTAAGAAAGTAGATTTGAAATCCAGGCATCAATTGTGAGTTTTATGACATCATAATTGTGCTATTTCTACAGTCCAAAAGGATCTTGCATTATGAATTTATGCTAGAATATATTGTTAGGAATTTAATCAGATCATCAATAACTAAAATCCTAAGCTGTCCAAATCTATTACAGTGCTAAAAGTACCTTTGTTTTCTTCTTTTAATCTTCAGAATCTCCAGTTTGCATTTGATTCTTTGCTATCCATGGTAACATCATTACTATAGATGTGTAACAAAAGTATGACTTTGTTATCATCTGCATATGGTGGTGGAAAGTGGTTATCATTTGATGGCCTAGCGCCTTTGATATGCATGGCGAAATCAGTCTGCTGGCCAAGGAATTCGATTCCATTGCATTCAAATGTCCAAATATACTGTTAAAGGCTTATTGCATCATTTTTCTTTTCTCCTATGTTCATCCTTAGCTTGGGTACAGCTGTACAGGTTGCTCCAAACAATTTCCAAGTCCCTCTTCATCTTTCAAAAATAATAACGTCTGTTTAGTTCATTGTTAAATAGTGTATGATCATTATTAACTATAGGAGGGTAAGGAGGGAAACAAAAGTATAACAGGGAAGGAAAGTTATTACTGAGTTATACGGTCAAAAATGAAACAAATGACAATAATATTAAAATAGCATAGGTAAATTAAGTTCTAAATCTATAACAGACAAAAGAAAGTAACGAAAAACAAAAGTAATAATACATGAATGTTAGTTTGCCTTTAATACACATTAACTTATATTAAGTTATGTTACGGTGACTTAAAAGCAGACTTTGTGCTACTGCTACTCGTTTCCTTCGTGTTGTCGTTTTTTGCTTGTTAGTTTGCCTTTAATACACATTAACTTATATTAATGTGATATCATGTTTCTCTTTCTAGTCATGTACCACAGGATATTATCACTTGCTCGTACAGGTCAGAAAGAAAAGGAGATTAGGTTTGTTTAGATTTTCTAGATTATTGGTTGCTTGTAACTTTTAAACTGCAAGCGCAAGCTTGCTGGTGCAAGCTTGCAACTATTAACAGAGCTTTATCTTTGCAAGAACTAGAAGCAATCATACAAAATATTTGTTGTGCTATTTGGTTTCTAAATTCAAGTGAACTATATTTACACCGAAACAGTCCAGAAATTGCCTACAATATCGAATAAAGAGTCAAATGTTATAAGTTGTTCTGAATCATTCTTACTCATTGCATCATAATATTTCTTTATGCCCTCGAATAATTTTTATTATCATATACAATGCAGATAGAAGTAGGCATTCAGGGTTACATAACAAAAACTGAAGCAGTCAATTTAACTATTGGTAACCAGGTACGAATACATTTACCATTGATGATACAAGCTCAATTTCGTAGCCAAAATTCTTTCAGATTACCTTATTGGAAGCAGCCGATTCTCTTCATCAATAACAACAAGTCATAGGATTTGATTTTAACAGTATAGAAATCAGACTAAAGCCATTAAAATTTGGGAACTATGTCATAGGATTCTTTCTTTACTAGCATATACGTGAACTATGTCATAGTTATATACGTATATCATAGTTATATACGTATATCTATATATATACACTCCCCTCGTCCATAGACCATGGATGATATGTATTGGTTGTGATATTGTTTGGATTATTGGTTGAAATTTGGTGAATATCATGAATGGATGATTTGAAATGATTGATTATGATTGAAATCCCAATAGGATTAGTATATGGGAAAATTCGTCTGCGTATGAACTAGATATTGAAAATCCCCAATGTCAAAAGCTGCGAGGCTTTAAGGTAGAGCGAGGAGCCATACTAGGGACGGTGCCGGTTTTAACTACCCTGCCGTTATGCTGCCGAAATTTTCAATAATATTCATGAGTTATTATTATTTTCATGTGTTGAAACTATATTCATGTGTTGAATAGAAATTCATGTGTTGAATAAATTCTTTGAGACAAACCTTCCTCAAATGCACACACATGTAGCAGTCTTGCCTGTGTTTGACTTATAAAGTTGGTGCAGATTAATAGCGTTGGACAGTTAGGTATGGTTTTTCGTGAGTGGATTATACTTGTTACGATCTTGTTCATAGTTTTTTCTAATTATATATGATGCTCTTTTCTAGTCCTTTGAGAGGTTCTCTAGTTCTTTGAAACCCCTGTCATTTTGAGGAACCATTTATAAGGTTGTTTTTTCTTAAAAAATAGAATATGGGAGGTGGAAAAACAAAAGAACCGATGTCATGGTCCGCAAAGAATGAGAAGATTTTCATTGATATACTTTATGAGAATGTGAAAGCGGGAAAATTACAATGTTCTACTTTCACAAAAGACGTATGGGGTCAGATTAATCAATAGATGATTCAGGCAACGCAATTAGACTACGGGATAGATAAGCTAAAAGGAAAATGGAATCGTCTTCGTTGTGAGCATCGTCTATTTTCTGATCTTTTAGCACATACGGGAGTTACATGGGATTCTAATACAAATCAAGTCAATGCCCCAGAAGAAGTTTGGCAACACTTCTATACGGTAATATGCGTTATGAAAAAATGTATAATTAAACTAAAATTTATAATCCTTGTAAATATTGTAATTAAATAATATATAATATATTACTTTTGCAATTATAGAAAAACAAGACGGAGTACAAGAAATTTAGCAAGGAAGGATGTGAGCATTATGCAATTCTTGGAGAGATATTTGGTGGGACAACCTCCACAGGTGGATTGGGAAATGCTTCTACTCAGCAACCTCCTACTTCAGATGAAGAACGACAATTAGAAGAAAATTTCTTATCCAAAGGAGTGCACGTGCACGTGGAGACCGAAGATGATGATGGAGCAAGCTTCCTATGAGTGATGATACGAGTACGAACGATCGTCGTCATAAGAAATTGAAAAGTAACAAGACAGACAAACTTGAAGCTTTTATGGACAAGTGGATTAGCATACGTAGTGAAGAAGCTGAGTTGAAAAATGCATGCTCGAAAGAAAAGCTTGCACGCCTTCAGAGAAATTCGTCTACTTCGGAAAGCAGTGCCACTGATTTGGGCCCTTACTCACATATGGCTTGTTTAGATATATTGAATAGCATGACCGAGGTGACCAACGAAGTTTATGTCAAAGCAGTAAAAGCTTTTAAGGATCCAGCTTTTCGAGTGACATTTGTGAAGATGGCGGAGCATAGGCGCTTACTTGTTTTAGAGCTTCTTTGGATCACATAATGTTTATATGAATTAAATCATGTTATTGTTGTATTTTGCTATTTTGCTCTATTGTACTTTTGTGCTAGGAACTTATCTAATTCTAAACTATGATACATTGTTATGTTGTTATGACTGTTTGTACGTTGTTATGTTTGGGTCTGTTGGTGTCTATGCCTTTTTCTGGTTTGAAGTTGCTGCCAATACCATGTCTAATTTCACTTTGGATTTTATGGACACATGTTGCTTCTCATTTTGTCTCTCTACCATCATGTAGTGTTTGGGTCTGGTGGTGTCTATTCTTCTTTTCTTGTAGAGCTGCATTGTTCCATGTATTGTTGATGTGAATGGCTTGTTGTGAATGTCAATTTATTTTTCCATTGTGGTCTTTGTTTTTGGATATCTTGTGATGATTTTTCCATGATATGTGAAGCTGTGTTTTTTGGTTGCAGTAAGTCATTGATATTTTTGTTTAATGATAAAATTCTACCCATGGTTACAAATTTTATATTACATATAACACGTATTTGTTTTACATTTGCTCTGTTAACTTTATATTAGGTACTAAAGTTACTATAACATGATTGAAGAGAGCATAATGAATTCTACCAAGTAAGTTTATAATTTAAAACTTGTCTTATTTTTCAGTCGACTTTTTGAAAATTTATTATAAATGCAAAAGTTCATTAAATGATGAACTCATGTTAAACATTTTTCCAGTGAGATGCCTGTTGAGTTTGGTGAAATTTCAAACACATATAATGATGGTTCAAGCGACAATGGTTCAAGCGATGATGATTCCATAACAATGGATGACATTACGTCAGATGACAATGAAGATATTATGATGATTAATTTTTTATTTGCTAACCGAAGAAGTGTCGTGAGTGGAAGGCCTTGTAGGACATCATCTCTTACCGGAAAAGGATTTATGCTTGAGATTTTAAATGGGCATCCACTTGTCTGTCATGAAATGTTTCGCATGCAAAAACATGTGTTTCTAAACTTTTGTAATGCTTTGAAAGAGAAGGGACTACTAAAAAATGGTAAAAAAGTGGATGTTGAGGAGGATGTTGCTATGTTTTTGATGATTATAGGACACACAACATGATACAGAGTGGTTGGTGATCGTTTTCAGCATTCCAATCATACAATCTCAAAATGGTTTCGTAAAGTATTGCAAGCTGTTTGCTCGTTAGACATGGAGGTTATTCAACCAAAAAATCAGGATACTGTCCATCAGCGTCTTTTGCAAAAGTATCCTCATTTCAAGGTGATACAATCGAATACTTATGATATTTATCTAGTTAGAAATAGAATAATAGTAATATTGTCATTTAATATCATACAACAGAATTGTATTGGAGCAATAGATGGAACACATGTTTCAGCGTGGGCTCCTTCTTCAAGGCAAACATCATTCCATGGCAGGAAAAATGTCGTGACACAAAATGTGATGGTTACCTGTGACTTCGATATGAGATTCATATTTGTATATGCTGGATGGGAAGGTACCGCTAATGATTCTCGAGTATTTATCGATGCAGTTTCAAAACCAAGCAACAAATTTCCATTGCCACGGGGAGGTACTTTTAACTAGTTTTATTTGTGATAGATAACAAAAATTTACAAATATTTATAATTAACTTATTCAAAAGCATAATTCTTTCATATGATGGTTTTTATAATTTATTTGTAGAACAATTCTATCTTGTTGATTCAGGATATCCAAACATACCTGGATTTCTTTCTCCTTATCGTGGACAAAGATATCATTTACGTGACTATAACGGACAAGGAAGACTACGTGGAAAGGAAGACTTATTTAACTATAGACATTCATCATGTCGGAACATTATTGAGCGTTGTATTGGAGTTCTAAAAGCAAGATTTCCTATTTTAAAGTTGATGACAAATTTCCCGCTTTCTAGACAAAGGCAAATTCCAATTGCATGTTGCACAATACACAACTTTATTCGGGAAGAACACACGATGGATACTCTATTTACTGAATATTCATCTGAAAACATGGTATTTCAACCCATATTGGAGTCAAGTCATGAACAAGAGGTTGTGCAGTTTAATGTTAGTCAATCGGCTCAAATGGGATATGTTAGAGATCAAATAGCCACAAGGATGTGGAACGAGTATGTAACAACTCGTCATTTATAGTTCAGGTACAATTTTATTTCAATTCCAATTTAATAAATCAATCCATCTTTATTTCAGTAACATATCTGAGTTGTTCAGGTACTCTTATTTTTATTTACTTTTATGCTGTGATTCAGTAGATGTCTTACTTTTGTACTATCATTTGTAGATGTAACTTGGAAGACATCAGAAGCACGTTGCTTACAAAGTTTGTGGCTAATATAAATATCATATTGTTATGATAGATGCTTGAGTTGTTCTCATTCAACTTTCTCTTTATCTAGCCTATCTCTTATGTTAAATTTAAAACCGTGTTATGAATTTTTTTATTGTAATTTTATTCATGTACTATTCGGCCTTATGTAATTTAAAATATTGTATTCTCTTTAATGTTTAATCATTATGTTTAGAATTCAGCTTATTATCTTTCATATATAATAGTTTTCAATTAGCAGCTTGATATATTTACAATTGGTTTTATTCAACTTCTTTATGTTTGAATTCTTCATTTTGTTTTTTGTTCGATTTACAACATGTAGTATGTTCATGCAAACATGAAAAATGAACAGTATATATCATTGGGGGCGACTATTTGAATAATATATGTTGAATTGCCAAAATGAAAACTCAAATTTTCAAACTTTGAAAACTATATTTCAAACCAAACGCATTTTCAATTTTTAGTTCTGAAAACTTGTTTTCGAAAAAGGATAACCAAACGCATTTTGAGAAATAGTGAAAACATTCAAAATGGAAAATTGAAAACAACCATGAAAACTCAAAATTGAAACCAAACGCACCCTTATTTTGGCCATCAAAAACCTTCGCAATAACTCATCACGGAAAAGGGGCCTGTTGTTAATGCGATCTTATAGGAGAGGTCAAGGGGTAATCCACACCAAACAAATTCTTGTGCCATCTGTCATATGGATCCTCATTGTAGAAGCAGTCATATACATCCCTGAGGTTCACATGCCTGCATGGTTCCTCTGTCGTTAAAAAACCCTTGTACAAGATTGTGGAAAACTGCAACAACATTAATTTCGTCACTAATGACGACTAAAAAATATCACCGATTGTCTCCTTGCTCAAGTTGCCTATATACTCCATCATTTCTTTGTATGTATGTATATAATTGAGGAGTTCATTGAAAATCATGATTTGCATATTGGATAGTGTCAACTGTGCCTTCAACATTAAGTTTTGGCACTACTGCTACCACCACTAAATTGGTTATCTAAAATTTATTATCTATCAAAGTCATGTTAATGAAGAGTTTCACCTTTAGTTGAAAATCAGAATAATTGCACACCTAAGATGTTGTAGGACTAGATCCACACAATTTGCATCATGTTCACCTTTGATCACTCTACTATTATCTAGGTTGTGGTATGCTGAATGTTAAATTGTTAGACTATTGTTCCCTAATATTATGCTATCTGCTTAAAACTTGTGCTATATACACATAATAACGACTGGAGTTTCACCGATTAATCAAATTTTTCTTGAATTTTACTAGCCATCATAGTCTGTTCGCACTTGAATCATTTTTCAACCATCAAAATAAAGTAAAGTTGTACAGATGTGAAACTAATATGGTGCTTAATAACAATTACAAAAAATAAAAATAAAAATAAAAAGCAAAAATTTGGAGAATAAATCTAATAAATTTCACTTTTTGTTGGGCTATAAAATAATTATTTTATTTTAAAAATTAATAATAAATCGAAATAAATATGATAGGATATAATTCCCAAAATAGTAGGTAATAAAAATAAATTTCTCTCTAAATAAAAGAAAATAAATGAAATTAGAAATCTAAAATAGGAAATTTATGATTTTTAGTAAAATAGAGAAGTAAGTTTAATCATGTTCAACATTAATATTTTAAGGAATCGTGGATGGATATGTAGAGAATATTTTGATTCATATTATTGTTGTGTCATCGTCCATATACACTCAAAAAATAAACAAATAAACAAATGCATATTTTAAGTAAGAATTAAGACCTTTTTTTTGATTTAAAAACAACAAAATCACTTATTTCAAACAAGAAAACCACCACTTTGGAGTTAGTGAACCATCTTCAATTTTAAGTCAGAAACCCCCTCCTAAGAGTCAAGTGCACGATAAATTTTCATAACTCCAGTTGTGCATTGTTACATGTATATTATCAAAATCAAGTTTATCAATAAGATATTTGTATGGTTTGCCAGAGATGAATAAATTTTTAGTGGCTAAGAAAACATACAAATGTAAGGATTTTTTATGATTACCTTTATTTTATTATCTACAAATATATTAACAAGAATATAATAGAATTCCAAACCGTACATAGTGATTTGCCTTGTTGTTCCAGCACCTACATTCCCAAAGTCTTCTAATATAACTTGGTTTTAAGAGAAACAAATTCGAAGGTAACATTTTTTTGCTATGTTAGCTTATTTAATGATTTAGTAATATTTGTGCAATGGTGATTTTGAAGGATATAACAAGTAATTTCGCCAATTTCACCTTGAATATCCTTATTATTGGTTGATATAAGCTACTCAAAATTGAATAAAATATTTTTGTTTCATTTTTCTAATTATCTAAATACTTTCTAAACTCGACTACATAATTTGGACTATTTAGTGGTCGGTAGTGGGATTAAATTTGAATTTAAAAATACAACCCTAGAGAAAACTTCTAAAGGATGTTATACCACTACAATGGGAGAAAAAAAATTACATTATATATAAAACCTAATCAATTTTACCATGTATTAAAAACCATATAGTTATAGAGCACCACAACTCCTTGTGATTAATTCAAAATTTTAGATATATGAAACTAGTGCTGAAGGTCAAAATAAAAAGGAAAATTATAGAACAAAATATAGGTTTTTTTTAGGAGCAAACTCTTGGGTACAAGTTGAAGCAATTGATAAACTTCAGCACGTACTGCATCTGCCTCACTCTTCAGCTGAAATGTATGGTTGGCATACGTAGTAAAAGAAACTCGAGTTCCCTCCTTGTATAAAAGAACATACTTGGCTTTCTCGTCTTTAATTATTTGCCTCAATTCATTTTCCTATAGAAGTCGCAGATATGCTTTTAGCACAAGAAAGTGATATGTACTAATTATACAAAAATTAGTTACTTTTTTCCTTGCAGCAAAAACTTTATCGTTGTTTTGTTTCACTGCATCATCAAATTTAACAGCTACCATATCAACAATAGCCCTCGGCTCACTATGGGAAAAGAAGATAAGACGAGAATATCAAAATTGTAAATCTAATTAACTTACCAGCTTTATATAAATTTAAGTTAATGTATTTACTTGGTGGTAAGAACTTCATCACAAAGGAAACTTAAAAGCTTCAGTTTCTCCGAGATGTCAAGCTTTTCGTATCCAGATATACCATTGTCTAAGAAATCAGTTCTGACATCATCAGCCTTGCATACAGACTTTTCAATACATCTTCTTATATCTATTAACCACGAATCGTTGCTGTTTCTAATAACATAAAACCGATCTATTTCCCAAGAAAATAAACAGGTCAAAGGAGCCAATTTTTCGAGAGATATTTCATAGAAATACACTTCTCATTTATACCTTCTTTTGATAAAGAAAGAAATTTAACATTGAACCCCGTCGAGGCTGATTGTGTTCTGAGATATGTGTCTTCACCTTTAAATATATCTCGAAGAACGCTTTTTGGCTGCCCTTCCTTTATATTAAGGATCTATGAAAAGAAAAGTCACTAATACTTTATACTCTCAGTTCTCGAAGATTTTCATTATTTATATATATTATGTACAAGCACCAATAAGCAAGCTATTTAATACACAAAATGAGCTAATACGCCAATACAAATAGTTAACACATGTCGAAATTAGAAAGTGATGAATTCTGATATGTCATAAAAGGATGTTAAGTGCAATTATATTAACTATCCTTTCAGCAAACAAATACCCCAGAGAATGCATTGCAGAATTCCAGAAAATGCAATGCATCACTAATATCATGAGGAGTGAATTCTATGCCTGCAACTTCAGTAAGAGGCATGATTGCAGGAAGCATTATATCTTCTTCAATGATATGTTCTTTCAATTTGCGAACTTTTTGTGATGTCTCCGGCTTCTCTTCATTATAACTTTTCAAACCATTTGGCATCATTTTGCAATTTCCTAGGTACTTCTTTCACTATTATCTAAACGTTTGAGTCGCCATCATTATGCTCAAAGTTTCGGCTCTCGTTATCCTAAGATTTTGTGGAAGGTAGTGCCTCCTTCTAAAACAATGCTAATTTGATTAATGATTACACATATGGTATACATGTAATCATTAATCACATTAGCATTGTTTTAGAAGGAGACATTTCCTTCTAAAACATCTCAGGATACCGAGAGCCAAAACTTTGAGAAGAATGATTGTAACTCAATTACATCTAAGAAATTTCAAAATGATGTAGATGGTTTGAAAAGTGAAAATGAAGAGAAGCCTATGACATCACAATTTTTTTGCAAATTGAAAGAACATATCATTAAAGAAGATATAATGCTTCCTGCAAGCATGCCTCTTACTGAAGTTGCAGGCATAGAATTTGCTCCTCGTGATACTAGTGTTGCATTGCATTTTATGGAATTCTACAATGCATTCTCAAAGGTATTTGTTTGTTGAAAAGATAGTTAATATAATTGCACTTAACATCCTTTTACGACATATTAGAATCCATACTTTCTAATTTTTCACATGTGTCGCCTATTTGTGTTGGTGTACTAGCTTATTTCGTGTATGACACAACCTGCTTATTGGTGCTTAAAAATAATATACTATGAATAATGAAAATCATTAGGAATTGAGAGTAAAAAAATATTGACTTTTCCTTTCATAGAACCTTGATAAAATGGAAGGGAAACCGGAAAGCATTCTTCGAGATAGTTAGAGGACAAGACACACATATCAGAACACAATCAGCACTAGTGGGGTTCAACATTAAATTGCTCTCTTTATTAAAAGAAGGCATAAATGAGAAGTATATTACTATGCAACATCTTTTGAAACTTTGGATCCTTTGTCCTTTTTATTTCTCATGAAACAGGTCGGTTTTATGTTATTACAAGCAACGAAGATTTTTGGTTAACATCTATAAGAAGATGCATTGAAAAGTCTATATGCAAGACTGATGATGTCAAAATTGATTTCTTAGACAATGGTATATCTAGATACGATAAGCTTGACGTCTCGGAGAAACCGAAAATTTTAAGTTTTCTTTGTAATGAAGTTGTTACCACCAAGTAAACCCATTATCTTAAGTTTATATAATGTGGATAAGTTAATTAGATTTACAATTTTGATATTCTCATCTTATTTTTAAATTTTTTTCATAGTGAGCTGAGAGATATTGTTGATATGATAGCTGCAAAATTTGATGACGAAGTGAAACAAAACAATGATAAAGTTGTTGCTGCAAGCCAAAAAGTAACGATTTTTTTTTTGATAGGTACGCATTACTTTCTTATGCTAAATACATATTTGCGACTCCTGTAGGAAAAATGAATTGAGACAAATAATTAAATAAGAGAAAGCGAAGTATGTTCTTTTAAACAAGGAGAGAACTAAAGTTTCTTTTGCTGAGTATGCCAACCATATATCTCAGCTGAAGTGTGAGCCAGATGAAGTACGTGCTGAAGTTTATCAATTGCTTCAAATTGTACCCAAGAGTATGCTCCTAAAAATACATCTATTTTGTTCTATCAGTTTCCTTTTTGTTTCGACGTTTGGCGCTAGTTTCATATATCTAAAATTTTGAGTTGATCACTAGGTGTTGTGATGCTCTATAAATATATGGTTTTCAATAAATGGTTAAATTGATTAGGTTTCTAGCTATATGGTAAAATCCTTTGGCCAATTGCAGTAATCTAATTTTTTAGTAAGGTGTTAAGTTGGGAGAAATGTCTGCATTAGCTTGCTAAACTTTTAATAAGCATAACAATTTACAACCAGAATGACTAATGAATGGTCACAAGCATTTTTAACTACATCCCATCTATGATATACTATTAGCATCTTAATAAAAATGTTAAAAAAGGTGGCATCTTAGTAGGATATTTAATACTAATAATTTGGTGGATTTATACTCTTTTATTAATCATATCACAAAAATAGGTTACTTTAGAAACTAACTGTAAATATAAATCAATTATAATCACATGAGCATGTTTTTTTTCTATTGCCAACATTTCCCTTTTTTAAATTATATACTGGTGACGTTTGGAAAACCCTTGATATATTTGAAAAAACTACACAGGAAGCTTTTCAATAGTCTCTGGTGTATGTTTTTAAAGGAAAATTCTATTTACACACCAATAATTTCTTAGTATACACCAATGTCAATAAGAAAAACCATGACCATGCTGCTCTTATACTTAATTGCATTTTCAACCCTGCAGCATAATGCATTTGATTAAAACTTTAAAATCTATAATATATAATTAAATCTGTAGAATTTTTTGAAGTTAATAAAATCTAAAATTTCAATTTTGGCAACTTTTACAACTAAACACTCTATCAATGTGTTCAATCATCTAAAAGTGGAGCTGATTTTTAAAATAAAAACAATCAAGTGTTTACAATACTAGTGTTAAAAATTAAAGTTTTATTTGAATTTTAGGTAAATTTATTGCAATGAATTCTCGGTTTTATGTAATTTAGTTTTAACGTCAAAGCTAGAGGGAAGATGATTAAAATTTAAAAGCGTAATTTAGCGAATGACATGGTATATGAAAAGGAAATTTTGGTGTATAGTATTTCATTTTATTTGACGTTCGTATTAAGAAATTATAGGTGTATGAATAGAATTAGCCGTTTTTAAATTAACATAAATGACTATTTTAAATACATCATGAGAATTTCCGAAATTTAATGCTATATGTCTCATTTTTCTGCTAAATAGGTCAGGGACATTTAAATTTCTTTAGCGGCTAAAATTCAGCATAGCATTGACGTGGCCAAATCCAGTTTATGTTTGTAATAAATTTGTAAAGTGGTCGTGATAAGTTCAAAATATGGTCCAAATCTACAAAATTTCTTCTTGCATTGTTTTACAGAACTAGGATGATATAAATGTTAGTATTATATATACAATATAAGGAATACTAAGCTCTTCTTATTGGAAAATTTCAACATGTGGATCACAGATCTAAAATAAAACGTGTCATCTATTTTGATATAAAGCCTAATTAGAGTGATCAAATAAAGAAATAAAATATTTAACCAAAGTCATTTTAATTTGTTAATAGGACAAATTGACTATATCACACTATTAAAATAAAGGGTTATGATTCTCAATTTACATAAGCTCTGTTTATTCTTTTAATAACTTCTATGAAAATAATTCAGATTTAGGGTATATGCCAATTTGGGACATGGATTCAACTTTTACCTTTCAAATTTGTCTTTTTCTCTTGATCAGTTCATAAAAGTAGAGGTTATGGATTCAAATCTAATACAGATCTAAGTTTGTGTCAATTTTCAAATCTGAACAAAATCTAAGACTAGTTAATCTTCATAAACACCAATGGATTCAAGTGCAATTTCTGCTAATCCATTTCATTCTCAGTATTTTTTTCTAAATTAAATCAACATAGGTCACTTGTTCATATCAAGGGTTTCATGGTTAACTATTTCTAAGGTATATTGAAATTATAACACTTCTACTTAATCCCGATTAGTTGATTTCTCCTAGAGTCTTAGATTATGTTGTTTGTAGACGCTATTCGTATATGGAATTAGTGCAACATCAGTAAAGCGTGTAGTGTTAGTGAGATATAACAAAAATGTGGTGTTCTCATGGTACTTTGTTTACTTGACGTTAAGTTTTGCAGAGAAGTTTAGAAAACATCATGCGCAATTTTCAAAATCTTCACTACAGACGAAGCATCCTTGATGCGACTAAGGTTTCTATGCACCAGAGACATTTAAAAATTTCTTAGAGTAGAGAACTTGTGGGGTGTCCTTATGCTCTCCCTATTCCTCGAGCTTTAATCCACTTTAACTTTAGTTAAAGATGACTATTTTTCAAAATTTTCAAAATTATAGTCATAACGTAATTTAATAATTTTGTTACTAATATAAAATTAAAATAATTTTTGGTAAAATCTTCCAACACTAGTTAATAATAATTAGATGCTAAATTTATGTAGATAACCAAATTATTTGCACCCGAAAGGTGTAGGTAAGGGATAGTTAGAATAATGTCCTACTAATGCTACTTAATCATATAAGTATGAAGTATTTGGAATTGGATTTCTTTTGGGGTTTCTTATTTAACTTTTTCTGCTTTATTCTTATCAATCCTAACATCCATAATTTTATGGGAATAGCATAAAGTGGAGACCAACAAAGCACCCTTATTTTCAAACATAATACTCAGTTACCACTTTCTAAGAAATATGTTTTCGAATTAGCCCACGACATTTTTCAATAAGTTTTTAATTTTATTATCAAGAATTAAATATGTCCATGCTTGAAAGTTGATATGACCAAAATCAAATAGTATTAGAGAAATATGTGTATTTTTTATTAAAAATGCAAATACTTATAGTTTAAACTATGAACATTTGTCCTTTCAATTGTAAATATTTGCACTTTAATTGCATATATAAAACTTTGCAAAAACTGCAAATATTTGCAACTTTTTTGAAAATTATTCATAAAGTGTTTCCGAAAAAGAAGACCTAAAATAATATTAACCAATGACAACACATGTTCATCTAGTTTCTAATCCTGATAATGAAAATATTAACAAAATTCCAGTTTATATGAATGTTAATGTAGATTATTGGGTACGAATTATAGATAAAAAATGGTAAGTTCTTCTTCAAACGAAAAGCAAATATCCTATTTTGGGTAGTATGAATGTTTTTGGAATATGATTAATAGTTAAGAAAATTAAAATTTATGCATATTTTCTATCAATAATAAATTACTTGATAAGGAAAAAAAATGAGAAATGGGGATATACCGATTCATTATGTTATTTGTGTGAATTTGAGTCAGAACCTATTAATTATTTTTTATTTGAGTGCAAACATTCCTTTCATATTTGAAACAACATTCAAAAGATTATGGAAATCAAATGTAATGACTCCAAGGAGCTAAATCAAGCTATATTACACATCAAATACGATTTTATCAATAATCCCTTAGAGAAAAACATATCTCATATGATGCTAACTACTGCAATTTATCACATATGGAAAGAAATGAACTACATAATTCATAACAAAGCTAAAGCAACATGGAAAAGAGATTAATTCTAATCAACATAGGCAGAAAAAATATAATACAAAGATCTAAGAAAAATTTCAGAAGCCAAACCTGTTTTAGATACTTATCTAAATGGTGGGGCAAAGAAGTTGGAAATAAGCATAGTGAAAGCTTTCTTCATCGAGCTATGTTTAAATAGATAGGACTTGAGCCTTCTACAATACCGATGAAGATTGTACAATTTCTTTGGTTTCTTGACAAGAAACCAGCTCACATAATATTCTAGATCTGCTTATCCCTGTTTATGAAGCCCATAATTAGTTTGTTATAAATAATTATTAAGATTTAGAGAATAATTATAAAAAATCTAGAAATTATTCTTCTCTAATTCGTTCTATTGCACACAGAATTATAGATTTGGAGCGTAATCTTTTCAAATCTTCCAGGTACCACAAAGACATCAGTAATGGTAAGCTTTAGTTTGATTTTGGTGGATTAAGAAGTAAATTTAATTACCATTTGTCATATTAAGAGAGGATGGAGATCGGGAAATCTAGGGATTCAATGTATAAAGTTGTTTGTTTGGAAGAATATTACTTTTTTGAATTTTTCTTTGTTCTCGATGTTTCTCTAGTTTGTAACGTGATGTGCGACATAGTCTGACCACAGCTCTACCTAGATCATTTGGCCTAGCCCATTTTTTACTTAATTTCAAAAATAAAATTCATAGTAGTACTAATAATTTAGTTGAAAGAATTGTCGACATTACAAAAGCACATCCCACTGTTGCAAGAACTAACTATACTGGAAACATGGAACAATTTGCTGGCCTTACTGTCAATTCAAACAAAAGCAAAATCTGTTTCAATAAAGAGGCTTTGCATAAAGATGATATTTTGAATCTGGTGAAATACAAAGATGGGAAGTTACTAGTCAAATGTCTTGGCCTTCCATTTAGCATTAACCAGATTAAAGATACAGATCGTTCTAGATTATTTGATATCATTCATAGCAAATTAGAAGGTTGATCTAGCAAATTACTATCCATGGCTGGTAGAATGGAACTTACACACACAGTCATCACAGCAATTGTCCTGTATTGGATTCAAACACACAACATTCCTGCTTGTGCTATTCAAAAAATTGGAAAAGTTGTGTGCAAATTTTATTTGGAGAGGTAAGCAACATAAGATTGCATGGGAAAAGTTTGCAAGACAAAATAATTTGGTGGACTTAGGCTTAGAAATATTAGAGACCTTTCTGAGGTTTGCAAATTTAAATTATTCTGGAAATTTTTGGTTGGTAAGTCACTAAGGGCTAGATTGATGAAAGCTAAATATTTAAAGAATAAGAATTTCTAGATTATTAGAAAAGTAGTCAACATTCTTATGTTTGGAAAAATATTCTTGATTGTAGAGATATTGGTAAAACCTTATTGAGAAAAAAAATTAAAGAATGGTAATCAAACCAGTTTGTGATTTGACCCATGGATATGTGGTAACCCACTTATTAATCTCCTTACTTGGAACAATTTATATCTTTTAAAGGGGATTAATGATAAGGTTCAGAAAATTATTGTTAATAATTGTTGTAGCTTTCATAATTGTACTGCAGCTCTTATTTCCAAAGAGGCAATAAATTGTCTTCAAATTGATCAAAGCAGATTTAAAGAGGAATGGGTTTGGAAATTATGCTCAAAGGAGAAATTTTCTTTTAAAAAAATGTGGGAGCATCTTTAAGGGGATGAGGTGGAGGTCGATTGGTACAAGGTAATTTGGTGCAAAATCAATAATCCAAAAATGGCTCACTGTGCATTTTTTGCACTTCTTAATAAATTACCTACCAGAGATAGATGTTGTAAATGGAGTAAGGATTTGGATAGAACTTTGGGATTCAATCAATATATCCCTACATTAGATATAAGAAGCAATATTGATTATATTTTGAAATCCAATTTTTTTATAAGACTTGTGTTTTAATAACTGATGTGATATATATTATATTTGGAAAGAAAGGAACCAAAGGCTCCATACAAACAAGGAAATCAACTGCAACCCACTTTGGAAGAATATCTTAACTGATAGCCAGATTGTTATGAGAAAAGCAAGTAGACATAAGAACGACAACATAAATAATCAAGATAATTTTAGTAAAGATGAAGGCTATGATAAGTAAGTTGAAGACTTCTTACTAAATGGTAAGCAGAGCTTCCACAAACTTCATAGCCTTTTTATGTTCCAAGTTCCAATGAATTGGGGGTTAAAGGCAACAAAGGAAAGTGCAAACACTCTGCCTTCCTGCTTGGTGAAAGACATCCCAGCCCTGCTAACAGCCATCAATTCTGCAAGGGAAGTAAACAAAATATGTTGGATAGTCATAATATTTTTTAAAAGTTTTCGAACAATAATGCGTGGTTCTCACCTGTTGCATGGGATAGAGATCACCTTCCAACCAATAGTGATCCAGAGTGTTATCAGGATATTCATAGCAACCCTGACTTCCTTCTTGGAGCATGTTTCAATTCTAATAAAAGAAATCTTTTCTATAAGGTAAGTAAACAAATTACTGATTCGTGTCATCCTTATTTTGAATATAAATCGAATAGTAATCTACTGTTTTTACCTGAATCAGAAAGAAATGACTCCACCAATGATCCAAAGTTCAACAAATACCTGAAGAAAAGAAAACATGAAGAAAAGTTCAGCTTTTTACAAAGAGTGGGGGAGTATCACTACAAAAGTTTGATTAATAACCATATATATCATTTATCTAGCTGGAGTGATGGTGAAAGCTGACTATAGAGACTTAAAAAGACCTAGAGACAGCTATGGAACCCCGATTGGGTCGATTCTTAGCATCTCTGCTAAGATTGATTGTCAGATAACCGATTTGAAGAATAATATAGCCAAAAGTCAGCTCGATTCTCCTTTGAGATGGAAGGAGAACAAAGCTGGTTACATTTGGAAGCTGCCTTGAAGGTATACTAAGTATAACAGAGATTGTATCTCACGAGAGCTCGCCATTATTAGGGTTTTCATAGAGATAAGAAGTACAGTTGCATTCTGTATTGCGGCTAGGGTTTGGTATTGGCTTGTAATGTGGTCTTCGGGTTCAACTGGGTATATGTACCCAATAGTCTTTTAGACCGTGGGCCTTAACACTTT
The DNA here is from genome assembly GCA_030737875.1 of Allium sativum. NCBI lineage: Eukaryota > Viridiplantae > Streptophyta > Magnoliopsida > Asparagales > Amaryllidaceae > Allium > Allium sativum. Next base: position 67,638,681 of record CM060922.1, read on the forward strand.
TTTATGTTTTTTTTAAAAGAACTAACTATGAGAAAAGATTTTATTTACCATATATAATACATCCATCAACGATGAACTCAAGTCTTTAGGGTAAAGACCTCCTTTTTCCATAAAAATATGTGATAGCTTAATATTAAAAGATGTGAAAGCCTTTCCAATTTTACCTTTTTCGACCTTTTTTCACTTCTACTTTAGTTTATAGATTTTTTGTAATAAGGCTTCATTTAGCAACCATTTTTACTATTCTAAACTATTATTTATTTAGTTTTCTTATCTCTTTTTTCATCGCTTGAATATCCCTTTTCAACCAAATGTTTTCAGATATAGATTTTTCAAGATATCCTGGAAGTTCCTTAATTTTGAAACATTACAATCATACTCGGTGTTGTAAAATGAATTCAGACGTAGATTTTCCATTAATTGGAAAATTGCCGAATTTTCTAAAAGATTAAATATCGCAAGCTCATGGCATTCAATTGTAGTACAAGTACGAATTGATCTATAGTGAAAGTAATAATTTTAATATTACTTAATCAGATTAAACCAAGAAGTTTGGAAATGTTGTAAACTAAAAATTGCTAAAAAACTAGTATAGATTTTGGAATTAAGTTATGAGGCTGGGAGAAATTTAGAGGCAATCTCATCTCATGATCATATAAATCAACAAAAAATGAATATGTAATCTTTTAAAAAACATTTGTAAAATTACCGAATGTATCTATTATAAGAATGACCTAATTTTGTTATTAATTAATACAGCTTAAACCATCAAACTCTAATATAGCCTATAACCCACTTGTGAACTATTATGAAAATGATAAGAAATTAAAAATAAATTCTACCTTAAGCATGCTTTATTTCATGTTTAACTAGTAACAAGGAGCATCAAATTTTGGTTTTCATTTTACTCTCATTACCATAATTATCTTTAGATGAAAATGTAACTTGTTTTTTGGTACTTTTAAGCATAGCCTGTTTGTTTTGAACAAGCATAAACTATTAAATTCAATGTCAAACCAAAAAACTTACATAAACATTCAATTTTCCATTAAGTACAAAGGAGAAAATCATAAATAAGATCATTATGTAAATTTTATATGTTTAATGCGAGCTTTATTACCTTTAAATTGAAGGTTCTTACCTACTCATTTTGCATACACGTTGACATAAGTAGATTTCAAGATAAACACAAAGAAAATGAAGTCTAATTAATAAAAACAAGATATAACAAACATACATAAAAAGAAACCAAACTACTCATATAAGCATAAAAAAGAGCATAGTGGAAACTAATATAAAAGACCATAACATAAAAACATAATCATAAAAGAAGATTGCATTAAAAAATAACAGTAAGAAGCCATCAATGAGAATGTTTTATTTCTAATTTTTTCTTACAACATGTTTTATTTCTAATTTTTTCAAATAACACTATGGATTAAAAGTAAGATTCTTCTACATAAATATAAAAGGGTTATTTATACGCCTAAAACTCTAATCCATATTTGGTTACCATCAAAAATATCATTCTCATTACGTAGCCTTCAACTCATCATTGACATATAATTAATCCTCCATTAACTTTTTCTTTTGTTTTTTATTGTGATCCACAAGTTAATGGGCAGGTGGACCACTTCCATGTTAATACAATTCCTTTTATTATTACTTTTTTCAAGCCTTTAACATGTATTCATATACAAATCCATGATGGATTTTTCATTCTTCACTCATTTTCCTATAAATAAAATTAGAATATGTAACAAAATTTTATTCAGATTATCACACACATAAAATGATCATTTGCTCTTATGTAGATGAGTGAATGATGATCTTAAAACATGCTTATATTTGGATTTAAAACATGTGAAAACACCCTAATATAATAGTTATTTAAATAAAAGAAGATTAAGTATATGAGTAATGCATGTTTTTACATGCACATCCAATAACTCCACATCAAATACCTCCACTCTTGTCTTTTTATTTGTCCTTGAATAAAGTACAACTAAGGTAAATCCATTTTGTAGGAAAACAATTGTATTGAATGCATGCAACAAGCCGTTAAAAATTTGGTTGTTTCCCACTAAAACGAGTGTTGTCTCGTAAAGATTTTCAGCGGATACTACCCACAAAATCCAAAAGAAATATCCAAAGTTCATGAGATTATTTACAAAGATATGAATGCATGTTTTAATCTATAAAATGAAGAACTTACTTTTGAATTGACATGAAATAGTAAAATATAATTTTCGATCATCATCAAGAAATATAAGTTCTTTACTTGTCAACTACCAAAACAAAATTCATTACATTTTGTTACGATTGAATCATAGTACAACTACAAAATAGATACATTAATTGATTGTCAAAGTTTGCATAATCACGTGTTCATTTCTTTTAGTGTGAGAAGTCAAACCAATAAAGTTAAGATGATGTTTGAGTTCCAATAGCTTACTGTAACAACCCGTATTTTTGAATAACATGTTATAACACAAATCAAGGCAGAATTAAACTGTAAAATCTGAATCAAGGGAAAAGGGCTGTGCCATTGCGTTCGTCTCAGAAAAATACGCGAAATAGAGTCTGAGTTTTTGAAAATCGGAGTCCGTATGACCAAGATATGGCCTCGCGAAGTTTCACGAAAAATTCAAATTCAAAACAGATTCGAATTTCAGAAAATCAGAAGTGGCGGGAAAATTCCCGCCAGACCCAGGGGGTCGACTGGGGAGTCGACCTCCCACTCCCCCCCCCTAGGTCAACTGGGGAGTCGACCCTAGGGTCGACCTAGGGGTCGACCTCCCTGGTCGGCCAGGTCGGCCTGGTGCACCTGTTTTGGCTGTTTGGACCTGTTTTGGAGGCTTGTGACGGGATTTGATGGCTTGGATTGAATCTAGGGTTAACCCTATGGCTAATACTATCCTAATCTTCTATAAAAAGACCCCTAAGCCTAGCCTAAATCACCATTATTCAATCCTACAACTAAACTATGTCAAATTTGTTCCTCTCATGGCCTCCAATTTCATGCTAAAATTTCTAAGTTTATTTCTATGAGAGATTTTGAGTTCATACAAGTGTTTTCAAGCTTGTATGAGTGTTCTTAGTTTGCATTCAAGTCAAGTTGCAACATTTCTATTTCAAAGCAAGGGTTTTTATTGATTTGGCTCAAGGGTTTTTCATTTGGAGCTTGCATATTTGGGTGGTTGCATAAGGGCTTCGTCTCAATCTTTATAATAAATATTTATTTGTGTCTTCATAGCATTGTAAGCCCTTTTCTACTTTCATTTTTGAACTCTAAAGTTAAATGAATGATGCAAGTTTGGGGTTGATCATTATGATATGCAAGTTTGGTTGATCATTATATGCAAGTTTGGTCGATCATTATGCAAGTTATGTATGACACATGTTGCCATGTTATGCAAGTTTGGGTTGATCATGTTATCATGTTATGCAAGTTTGGGTTGATCATGTTATCATGTTATGCAAGTTAAAAATGAGTTTGTGAGCTTAAAGCTTCAAGCTTTATGTTAAAGGTTACTTTTTGGCTACATGTAAGTTATCATATCCCTTATGATAACTTGCATGTGAGGCTAAATGCGAACTTCTAGCAACTTCTACATGTCATTTATCACCATGTATGACTTATATGCTAAGTTTGGTTTTATGCATACTTTTGAAGCGTAATAATGCAATATGCAAGTATATGAACATATGTACATTTCATATGCCACCATGTTAAACTTGTGGCTTCAACACCTTTATGTCATGATTATGCCAAGTTCCCTATTTTATCCTTTATGCGTTGTTGCAATTATGTAAACGATGGGATTACGTTGGGGTTGGGTAACATTATGACATGAACATGGTTTTTATAACATGACGTGATATGTAATTATGTTTTGGAAACATAATGGACATGACACTTAGAAAATATGAGTGTGGCCAACTCGAGGTTGGGTTGAGTTTGTAGCATAAATCTACCCGGACCCGCCCGGCTTAACTAGTGGCTACAAACAATAGGACCCAATGTGAGAAGTTGGTCATGTTGTGCTCGAACCCGAGGTTAAACCAAGTTGTGGTGTAAAGCTACCCGGACCCGCCCGGCTTAACTAGTAACCACAACAAGGTCTAATGTGAGAGGTTAAAGCACATTAAGTTAATGAATGCCTCTTGATTAAGGTTAAGTCATGGTCCACTTAATACTTAACCAATTTGGGCTTGATGGGTTAATCGGGGTTAAGTCATGAACCTTGGGTACACTTAACCAATTTAATCCACGTTTGGATCGGCTTAACCACATTTAACCCGTTAAGAAACCCTAGTTGCGTGGTCCTTTTCAGTAGTAACCCTCTTGATAGTATCATAAGACCCTAGGAGTAGGCTAGGGTGGGGCACGATTACTGGGCTGACATGTAAGCGACCAAAACGACGGCTGTGTAGGTACGCCGGTGTAGGTCCAGGCGGACTATGGTCGTGCACATAGTCCGGCGTTGGAGAATCAGGCACGGGTACCAGTAGGTCTAGACTGTGCATACTTGATTGGTGTCCGAGGTTGACACCCTAGGACTTGATACACCCTAGGGTGTACCTAGCACAGTTAACTACATTGCATGTTTGGGCCGTATGACACCGACACTTGACGAGTTAGGCTTGTAGGGAGCCGATCAACTAGACCGTGTAGTTGGACCTTGATTTAGGTCACCTCATGATATTGGGCCAAGCTGGGCCAGGGGATCAATTCTTGTTTTTATTTAACATGTTAGAATGCTAGTACATCCGTGGTGCAAAACTTAACCTTGATTATGCGATGACATCTTCACCTATCTTGTTAGTTAATCATCATGCCAGTATGTTGTTATCCTTATGTTCATCTCAGCTTCTCATGCCAGTTAACTTTACTAGTTTATGGACTGATAGTAGTTAGGGCTTACCAGTCTTTTTGACTGACCTGTTTTCTTTCGCCTCTTTTCTTCCGTTCCCCCCCCCCCCCTCAGGTCCTCAGGGTGGGAACATTGGAGCTTAGCTTGGATCTTTATAGCTTGCTTACTGGATTTGCTCATGTACGGTTTTGGACATTGAGCTAGCTATGGTTTATCACTTCACTTTGGGGATAGTACTTTATGTATTTCAGTTTTTCTATTTATGCTTTTATCTAGACTTTGTTTGTTGGAAAATAATGACTTTGTTGTAACTTAACTATGGTTTTGAAATGCTAGTTTTATCCGCTGCTTTACTACTCTGTTTTACTTATATGTTCTGTCTTGTGATATCTGCATGCATGTTTACCTCGTTTAACGCCCCTCCAAAGCCAATGTACTTGCAAGAGTTACCTTGGCGGAGGTGGGGTGTTACATTTGGTATCAGAGCATAAGGTTTACAAGATTTGAGCAAAAGTGTTTTTAAAACTTACCTTTTGGAAAACTATTTTCAAAACCAATTAAGTATTTTCCAAGAAAAGTCTAGTTATTTTAAAAGGCTATTCCCCAAAAGCCATAGCACTATCCTTCGTTTCTTCGTTCTGAATCTATCTTTTCCTTTTTAAGTATGGCCGATCTTAACCTTCCCGAGGGAGTGACCATTCCCGGATGGTTCCGGAGGTACTTGGAAGCTAGGGCCAACGATGTGGGCCCAGCAAATACCCCAAATATAACTGAGGTCCCTCCTCCTCCTCCCCCTCCTCAGAATCCACATGCGGATTTCGCTAAAGTTTGCAAGGACTTTAAGGCGATGGGTGGCAAGAACTTCATAGGGACGGAGAGTTTTGTGGAGGCACGAAACTGGTTGAAAGAAACTGAAGATCTCTTCGCCATCTTTGATGTGGAAGATCATAGAAGGGTTTTATTGGCAGCATGGTTATTAAAAGAAGAAGCTGCTTATTGGTGGGAGGTCACCAATGCCACGAGGCCTATAGAGACTTGGGCCGAATTTAGGACAAGATTTGGGCTTAAGTTTCTATCATCAGCTGAGGCGAATCTGCAATTGGAGAAGTTTATATCTTTGAAGCAAGGGGACATGATAGTGAGGGAGTATGTGAATGAGTTTAACAAGCTCGCCCGATTCGGTTTGGACATGATTAATACTCCCCAGAAGAAGGCTTTGCGCTTTGCACGAGGGTTGAATGAGCCATTACAAGGTTTAGCCCTATCTCATATACCCATGGGGGCCACTTTTGAGGGACTAGTAGACATGGCATTGCTTCAAGGAGACGATAAGAATGGAAAGAAGGAAGTCAAGGCTAATGAGACTCAAGCCAAGAAGACAGACTCCAATTGGGGAGGAAATCAGAGCAATCAGAACAACAAAAAACAACAAGAACAACAAGGGCAACAAGGCCAAGGCAAAGGATCCAAGAAAATGCAACTACTGTGGGATTGTTGGGCACATAGCTAAAGACTGTAGGAAGAAGAAGAGGAAGTTGGGCGGATGCTTTCATTGTGGAGAGGCCAGACATTTTAGCAAGGATTGCCCCAAGAAGCAAGGGCAGAATCAGCGTGCAGGACCTTCTGGAGGGCAAGTGCATGCTCTCACTGCTGCTCCAGTTCAGGACCGAGGTAGTATTTCTGTAGAAAGTCTTGTTTATATTTATGATTACCCTGTTCGCACCTTATTTGATTCTGGCGCATCGCATAGTTTTATTTCTTCTAACATTGTTGAAAGTTTGCACCTAAGTACTAGCCTAGTTGAGGATCCCGTTTGTGTTTCAAATCCAACTGGGGGTTCCGCCCATTTATCTATGATTTGTGTGGATTTGAAGATTTCTATCTTGGCCGTAGAATTCACGTGTAATGCTTATGTTCTCGGATTCACGGGATATGGGTTGATCTTGGGCATGGATTGGTTGTCCAGTTATTGAGCCATCCTCGATTGTGAGCATAGGGTGGTGAGGCTCATGACTCGCCTCGGTAATACCCTAGAAATTTCTTGTAACCCTAGAGGTCCCGTCATGTTATGTTATCTTGAATCTCTCGACTCGTCCATCGATGATCTGCAATCTATAAGGGTGGTCCGAGACTATCCTGATGTCTTTGAAGAAGTTAAGGGGTTACCCCCTAAACGAGAGATAGATTTCCGCATTTACCTGGTCGATAATGCCAAGCCAGTATCATTGCCCGTTAGGCACATGGCCCCTCGTGAGAGAAGGGAGCTCAGTAAGCAAATCAAGGAATTGCTTGAGAAGAATTTTATTAGACGAAGCATTTCTGAATGGGGTGCTCCGGTGGTATTCGCTACTAAGGCAGATGGTTCGCTTCGTCTATGTGTTGATTATCGAGAGTTGAACAAGCTGACAAAGAAGAATAGGCACCCTTTACCGAGGATTGATGATCTCTTTGACCAGTTGGTAGGTGCTTCTGTTTTCTCTCAGCTCGATCTAGCCACCGGATTCCATCAGCTTAGAGTAGCTGAGGATAGCATTGATAAAACTGCGTTCAGGACTCCAGATGGATTCTTTGAATGGCTTGTCATGCCATTCGGTTTGACTAATGCACCCGCCTACTTCGTAGACTTGATGAGTAGGGTGTTCAGGGAGTTCCTTAACAAGTTTGTTGTTGTCTTCGTGGATGATATTCTGATCTTCTCAAAGGATGAGGAAGAGCATGCTAGGCATCTCAAGGAAGTGATGGATACGCTTAGGGCGCATCAGTTGAAAGCCAAGTTCTCCAAATGTCATTTTTGGAGAAGGGAGGTTCGGTTTCTTGGACATATAGTTTCTAAGCAAGGCATAGCGGTGGATCCCGCGAAGGTGGTTGTGGTTCAAGACTAGAAGACTCCTAGGAATGCAACCGAAGTAAGAAGCTTTCTCGGTCTGGCGGGCTACTATAGGAAGTTCATCAGAGACTTCGCTAAGATTTCGGCCCCTCTTACTATGTTAACAAAGAAGAACTTAGTCTTTGCATGGGACTTGGAGTGTGAGCTTGCTTTTCAAAGGCTCAAGAGAGCCCTTACCTCAGCTCCAGTTTTGGCATTACCCGATAGCGGTAAGATGTTTATCGTGTACACAGATGCATGTGGCACGGGGTTAGGGGCTGTTTTGATGCAAGAGGGGAGAGTGATATGTTATGGGGGTAGGAAACTTAAAGTTCATGAGAAGAACTATCCCACCCATGATTTGGAGTTAGCGGCGATCATCTTTGCACTCAAATCCTGGCGCCACTATCTTCTAGGCGAAAGGTTTGAGTTGTATACTGATCACAAGTCACTCAAGTACCTCTTCTCACAAAAAGATCTGAATCTAAGGCAACAAAGGTGGATGGAATTCTTGGCATCTTATGACTTCGAGATAGCTTATACCCCTGGCAAGGGTAATGTTGTGGCAGATGCACTAAGCAGAAGGAGGTTGACTTTGAGCCCCTTGTTCATAGAGATGAAGAACTTAGAATTCTTGGCAACCTTTGATTTCACGATGACTGTTGAGTCGATGACGGGTTCTTTAGCATCCCTGGAGCTTAGACCCACACTTCTTGATCAAGTTGGGGCTTCGCAGAAGGAAGATCCACGGATAGTCGAGGTCATGAACAAGTTGATTCGTGGTGAGATGTCTAGTCACCTTGCTAGATATACTATTGATGATAAGGGTTGGCTAAGGCGTGATGGAAGGCTATGCGTTCCACAAGTAGGGGACTTGGTGCATAAAGTTCTCGAAGAAGCACATCATTCGAAGATGACTATACATCCGGGAGGGGATAAGATGTATAGGGATATGAAGCGCATTTTCTTTTGGGCTGGAATGAAGAAAGACGTGGCAGAGTATGTCTCAAGGTGCATGGTGTGCCAACAAGTGAAAGCCGAATCAAAGAAACCAGGTGGGCTATTACATCCATTGGAGGTCCCGCAATGGAAGTGGAAGAGTATTTCTATGGATTTTGTGGATGGATTGCCTAGGTCAAGGAGAGGGAACACAAGCATATGGGTCATAGTTGACAGACTTACGAAGAGTGCTCACTTCATCCCAGTAAAAAGAAAGAGGACCGCATCATGGCTAGCATCTATTTATCTTCGAGAGATAGTGCAGTTGCATGGAGTTCCTTCTAGGATAGTTAGCGATTGTGACCCAATTTTCACTAGCCAGTTCTGGAATAGTTTGCAAGAAGCAATGGGTACGCGATTGAATCTGAGTACAACCTATCACCCCCAGACGGATGGCCAAACCGAAAGGGTGAATAGAGTGCTAGAAGATCTCTTGAGGCTTTGTGTTCTCGACTTCGGTGGTACTTGGGAAGACCACCTTCCTCTTGTGGAGTTTGCTTATAATAATAGCTATCAAGCCAGCATAGGGATGGCACCATTTGAAGCTTTGTATGGGAGGCCGTGTAGGTCACCATCTTGTTGGTGGGAGACAACAGATAGGCTTATACTTGGGCCCGATATGATACGGGACACATCCGAGAAAGTTGAATTGGTGAGAAGAAGGATGAAAGCAGCCCAAGATAGACAGAAATCCTATGCTGACAAGTGAAGGGCAGATTTGGAATTCGAAGTGGGAGACATGGTTTTCGTGAAGGTTTCTCCTTTGCGTAATGTAGTACGTTTTGGAGCAGTTGGGAAGCTGGCACCAAGGTTCGTAGGACCCTTCCCTATCATAGAGAGAATTGGAAAGATGGCCTATAAGGTGGGATTGCCCGAGAGGCTAGCCGGAGTGCATAATGTCTTTCATGTCTCGCATCTCCGAAAGTGCCTACATGAGTCCGCTGAGGTGGTTGAACCAAGCATTCTCGAAGACATTGAGGTAGAGAAAGAAGCAACCTTGAGAAAAGCTCCGATTCGTATTTTGGGAACAGAGATCAAGAAGTTAAGGAATCGAGAAGTCAAGTTGGTGAAAGTTCAGTGGAGTGAAGCCGATGAAGATGCAACTTGGGAAACCGAGGAGAAGATGCGTGGGCTTTATCCATTCCTTTTTGAGGGTACATTCTCGACCTCTTTCTTAATTAGCATATCTTTCTTTTGCTATCCATGTTTATCTTGTTTATCTTGTTAATCATGTCATGAGGACCTTAGGTAGAAACCCGTAGGATGAAACATGTATTTGAAACATGTTATGCTTGATGGTTGCAAGTGGTTGCAAGTGTTTGCACGTGGATACTCGTGGATGCATGGTACACATTAGGCACTAAGATCGGCTCACACACTTTCATGTTGCATATGCATGAGTGCTTATACTTATTCATAGATGAAACTTGTTATGCTATCACGTGGATGCTGCATATGGATGAATGTTATGTGCACTCATGTAGAGATTATAAATTATGTTAGGAATTTGCATACATATGGACTCATTTCACTAACATGTTTTGCATTAAGGGGGTTTACTGAATCAGTAACCTCCTGATTTTCGCATTAGATAAGTACATATACACACACCTTTGCATATGATCATACAGCATTTAGAATCCTTTAAGGACAATGACTGCACGTGGATGATGTTTTGAGTAGATGGATGATGGATGGTAGGATACGTTCTTCCTAACTTGGAGATTTCGGGGACAAAATCCTTTAAGGAGGGGAGAATGTAACAACCCGTATTTTTGAATAACATGTTATAACACAAATCAAGGCAGAATTAAACTGTAAAATCTAAATCAAGGGAAACGGGCTGGGCCATTGCGTTCGTCTCGGAAAAATACCCGAAATAGAGTCCGAGTTTTCGAAAATCGGAGTCTGTATGACCAAGATATGGCCTCGCGAAGTTTCACAAAAAATTCAAATTCAAAACAGATTCGAATTTCAGAAAATCAGAAGTGGCGGGAAAATTCCCGCCAGACCCAGGGGGTCGACTGCGGAGTCGACCTCCCCCCCCCCCCAGGTCGACTGGGGAGTCGACCCTAGGGTCGACCTGGGGGTCGACCTCCCTGGTCGGCCTGGTGCACCTGTTTTGGCTGTTTGGACCTGTTTTGGAGGCTTGTAACGGGATTTGATGGCTTGGATTGAATCTAGGGTTAATCCTATGGCTAATACTATCTTAATCTTCTATAAAAAGACCCCTAAGCCTAGCCTAAATCACCATTATTCAATCCTACAACTAAACTATGTCAAATTTGTTCCTCTCATGGCCTCCACTCTCATGCTAAAATTTCTAAGTTTATTTCTATGAGAGATTTTGAGTTCATACAAGTGTTTTCAAGCTTGTATGAGTGTTCTTAGTTTGCATTCAAGTCAAGTTGTCTATTTCAAAGCAAGGGTTTTTATTGATTTGGCTCAAGGGTTTTTCATTTGGAGCTTGCATATTTGGGTGATTGCATAAGGGCTTCGTCTCAATCTTTATAATAAATATTTATTTGTGTCTTCATAGCATTGTAAGCCCTTTTCTACTTTCATTTTTGAACTCTAAAGTTAAATGAATGATGCAAGTTTGGGGTTGATCATTATGATATGCAAGTTTGGTTGATCATTATATGCAAGTTTGGTTGATCATTATGATATGCAAGTTTGGTTGATCATTATATGCAAGTTTGGTTGATCATTATGCAAGTTATGTATGACACATGTTGCCATGTTATGCAAGTTTGGGTTGATCATGTTATCATGTTATGCAAGTTTGGGTTGATCATGTTATCATGTTATGCAAGTTAAACTTGAGTTTGTGGGCTTAAAGCTTCAAGCTTTATGTTAAAGGTTGCATTTTGGCAACATGTAAGTTATCATATCCCATATGATAACTTGCATGTGAGGCTAAATGCGAACTTCTAGCAACTTCTTCATGTCATTTATCACCATGTATGACTTATATGCTAAGTTTGGTTTTATGCATACTTTTGAAGCCTAATAATGCAATATGCAAGTATATGAACATATGTACATTTCATATGCCACCATGTTAAACTTGTGGCTTCAACACCTTTATGTCATGATTATGCCAAGTTCCCTATTTTATCCTTTATGCGTTGTTGCGATTATGTAAACGATGGGATTACGTTGGGGTTGGGTAACATTATGACATGAACATGGTTTTTATAACATGACGTGATATGAAATTATGTTTTGGAAACATAATGGACATGACACTTAGAAAATATGAGTGTGGCCAACTCGAGGTTGGGTTGAGTTTGTAGCATAAATCTACCCGGACCCGCCCGGCTTAACTAGTGGCTACAAACAATAGGACCCAATGTGAGAAGTTGGTCATGTTGTGCTCGAACCCGAGGTTAGACCAAGTTGTGGTGTAAAGCTACCCGGACCCGCCCGGCTTAACTAGTAACCACAACAAGGTCTAATGTGAGAGGTTAAAGCACATTAAGTTAATGAATGCCTCTTGATTAGGGTTAAGTCATGGTCCACTTAATACTTAACCAATTTGGGCTTGATGGGTTAATCGGGGTTAAGTCATGAACCTTGGGTACACTTAACCAATTTAATCCACGTTTGGATCGGGTTAACCACATTTAACCCGTTAAGAAACCCTAGTTGCGTGGTCCTTTTCAGCAGTAACCCTCTTGATAGTATCATAAGACCCTAGGACTAGGCTAGGGTGGGGCACGATTACTGGGCTGACATGTAAGCGACCAAAACGACGACTGTGTAGGTACGCCGGTGTAGGTCCAGGCGGACTATGGTCGTGCACATAGTCCGGCGTTGGAGAATCAGGCACGGGTACCAGTAGGTCTAGACTGTGCATACTTGATTGGTGTCCAAGGTTGACACCCTAGGACTTGATACACCCTAGGGTGTACCTAGCACAGTTAACTACATTGCATGTTTGGGCCGTATGATACCGACACTTGACGAGTTAGGCTTGTAGGGAGCCGATCAACTAGACCGTGTAGTTGGACCTTGATTTAGGTCACCTCATGATATTGGGCCAAGCTGGGCCAAGGGATCAATTCTTGTTTTTACTTGACATGTTAGAATGCTAGTACACCCGTGGTGCAAAACTTAACCTTGATTATGCGATGACATCTTCACCTATCTTGTTAGTTAATCATCATGCCAGTATGTTGTTATCCTTATGTTCATCTCAGCTTCTCATGCCAGTTAACTTTACTAGTTTATGGACTGATAGTAGTTAGGGCTTACCAGTCTTTTTGACTGGCCTGTTTTCTTTCGCCTCTTTTCTTCCGTCCCCCCCCCCCTCAGGTCCTCAGGGTGGGAACATTGGAGCTTAGCTTGGATCTTTATAGCTTGCTTACTGGATTTGCTCAAGTACGGTTTTGGACATTGAGCTAGCTATGGTTTATCACTTCACTTTGGGGATAGTACTTTATGTATATCAGTTTTTCAGTTTATGCTTTTATCCTGACTTTGTTTGTTGGAAAATAATGACTTTGTTGTAACTTAACTATGGTTTTGAAATGCTAGTTTTATCTGCTGCTTTACTACTCTGTTTTACTTATATGTTCTATCTTGTGATATCTGCATGCATGTTTACCTCGTTTAACGCCCCTCCAAAGCCAATGTACTTGCAAGAGTTACCTTGGCGGAGGTGGGGTGTTACACTTACTCTCTTTTATTACTTTTTAAAAATTATTAATATTAAACTTATTTACATGCGCCTAACTCAGAAAATTGAGGTCAAATATACCACCAGGCACTACCTTATAGGCTTACGTGGGATAAATAAAGATTACGACGATTGCATACACTATTTTTCACACCTGACTCTGTACATTTATAAAATATATCCAAAAAATTGAAAGGAGAGCACATTTTGTAGAAACATATTAGCAAAATATTTAAAATCTTATTAGAAGAAAACAAATGTGCATTATATGCACATTGGTGTTATCGATGTTGTTCACCACAACATGCATTATATATTCGAATAACACCCACTTCAACATAAGTAACATTTAAATTAATAGCTATGATTAGAAGAAAACACTAACTGTAATAGTGAAGTAGCTCACCTCCATTTTTACATTAAAAAGGAAGCTACTTAAATAATTGTAGATGCATAAGTTGCACATCATGGAGAATGCATTTCAATATTAAAGTTTGTTATTTACATTAAAAAATTGCAAAATTAGCACAAAATAGAATGCTATATAGTAAACACTTTATTACAATGGCAAATACCCAATATACATCTCAGAAGCTGAAACCAAGCATATATTTGTAATGGTTATCATCCCATAGGCACATCATACATACCCAGCACGTCATTATGCTACTGGAAAAAAGAAACACCCAAATACCCTGCAATTCACCTCATGGCGATCAACCCACGGATTATCAGTCATGTAATTAGTGTTATTGCTTACTGCAGAATCAATGATATTCAACAGTCACAGTGCTATACTATAAAATGACCATACACATTACAGTTCACTAGTACAAAACTTGTTTTTTGTGTCTCTTCATTTACATCTGTTGTACAAGCAACGGATGCAAATAATATAATTTGCATCTGCTTCTGCCCGACAGTAGATGCAAATAAGGGGAAGTAAAATATTGCTCCAACCTTTTGCATCAGGTGTTGCCTATAGGCAGGCGCGTTAGAGGGAAGGGAAATTAAATACATATGTTTGCGTCTTATTTGTTGTATAATGAGATGCAATTGGGCAATATAATATTATAATTTGCGTCTGCCCTTTTTTAATTAGACGCAAATGTAATAAGGGAAATAATTAGAAAAAGGCATTAGGGTAATATTTGAGGGAATGCTGTGTACAGTCATTTGCACATGTGTAATAGGCGTCCGCTAGCTAGGTTAATAAGACGCAAATATGTTCTAGAGGGAAAATAAAATAAAAAAAGACCGCTCTAGTCATAGGCATCGTGGAGGGAAAAGGAAAACCATTTGCGCGACTGGTAAACAAAAAAAACCTTCGTATGAAATAAAAAATACGCCATCTCCTTAACACCTATTTCTGCCCTATATTCAAGCCAATCAAATTTCCGTTAATCTAGTCACTACTCTCAGGTAATGCGTGATTGGTGAAAACTTATAACGCTCTCAGGTTCGATTTCGATTGATTTGGGTATTTCGATTGATATGTATAATTTTATTTGGTTCGATTTGGATTGATATGTGTAATTTTATTTCAATACTTTAACTGTATAATTTGGATATTTTAACTGATCTTTTGCCCTCTAATAGCTTAGCATGATTTGGATTTGACTGTAATTTAGTTCGTAAGTTTTGATTTTAGCAATTTAACCGTATAATATGGATTTTAGTTCGTAAGTTCCGACTGTTAAACTTGGATTTGGATTTGACTGTTAAAAAATATATGATAATTTACCAATTGTTTTTTAATAGTTAATACATTTTGCTCTATCTGTATGCCAGCACAGTTTAGCAATGTAAGGCAAAAACCTCGTATACACAGTAACAAAGACATTTGCAGAGATAACAAGTAAATGAAAAGCTCCACCAATGGGGATAATCAACCATGGAATAGCAATTAATAATACAACAGATTAATCAGCGGCGGTTAGTAAATACCAAAACCATCGCATTAAGAGCAGCATGCACCGGATTGAGATAACGAGCCAACTTGATCGCCTGTTCCACTTTGAACACCACCATACCCAACTTTTATTCCATCGGACTCATTTGACACATCAAAAACTCGATCCTGAATCTAGCTTGTATATTGTTGACGTAGTGATAATTTACCAAGTGTTTCTTTTACATGAGCAGTAAAAATTTAGCTGGTCGACGCCTATTTGTCTCGGTTGCTCGCAATCATCTATGATTTTCTAGCTTTAGTCCATGCCTTCTAAGTCGATGCTATGTTAACATACAGGCTTGCAGCTATACCAGGACGATAAAAAACCTAGAGGTTGTTACAAGCTCAAGACCTCTTTATTGTAAGTTCTTATTACCCAGATAAGTTAATTTGTTTGCTTCTCATAAATTGTTTTTTCTCCTACACAGTACTAGCCAAAATGATTTCATTTTTTCATGCTATCATATGTACGTCAATCTTGGTATTTCTTTTCAATGGATTGGTTTGCTTCTACCGACCAATGGAAGTTGTAACAGTGAGGAACTGACAAAATTATGCATATGTTTTGGACTAGTACTTGTTACGACTTATTTTTGTCTTTGAAAAAAAAAACTTAAAACTATTGTTTTAGGTTACCTATTCGGAACTCTTGACTTGAGTAAATGCTATTCCAATTGCTGTTTTTAAAGTATTGAAACATCCCATGTTCGTTATCTCAGTTCCTGCTGTCAACAAAATCCACTCACGTAGCGTAGTATAATTTACTTCACCTGGGACTTCATCATAAGGGCAGTGACTTGCATTCAATTGCTTTACTGTGATATGTTCACAATGCTTCTTGATTTTGGACACTGTCAACTGGGAATCATATAGTGGATCTCTCATATCCTGTATAATCAGATAGTTAGTTTAAATGTTTATAGACGTTTTATATAATGCAATGGTGCTTATGTTCACTTACTCTGTTAAGGAAGGCTGATATGGTGATTTCATTGTTGATAGCAAATAAGGTATACTGGTGTTATGTAACCATGATTTAAAAGGGGATGCTGGAATGATAAAATAAAAGAGGCCAGACACATACTGGCCTATACATGAGAAATATACTTGAATTTAAGATATAAGCCATGCACTATGAAACTAAAAAAAAAAAAGCTATTCTTTTGAGAAAAAATGGAATTGCTATATAGTGTGAATATATATATATATATATATATATATATATATATATATATATATATATATATATATGCTCTTGGGAACTTTTGTATAGTTGACGTAAAATACCTAAATGAAAACATCTAAAACTCTTGTAATATGTATATTAGCATTATAGTTTTGAACACAGATATCATATAAAACTAACATTAATAGCTAACGTTCTATGACAGGAGCTACACAATGATTTCAGCCATGGTTAGTTTTCTATTATATTACATGTACTGAATAAAAGAAGTTTCTACGTACAAATAAGGTCTCATAGTAAACTAGAATTGTAAACACTGGATGTCAAGATATATGGCAGGCATTCTAGAAATGAAAAGTGAAATTGGGCTTCGATTTGTGGTGATTCTTTTTTGATATGGCCATTAAGACATTTGATGTGGGGCCTAGCAACAATTTTTTATTTTTATATATTAGGCTGCACCTCAAATGTCATAAACGGCATAAGTTTCTAATATACCATAGAAATTGGACTCCTGCAATATATGAATTCGAAATGTTGTAAACATCTTTTATTTTTATAAATTGAGGTGATTTAGGTTAGTGACATTAATCAAAATTAGGCATATCAAATGTATGTTCATATAACAATTGAGATTAATAGAATCCTACCACACTTAACATGTTTTATAATGACTTATTTCATCGCCTCCTGATTTACAAAGGACTTCTTCGTATAAGTTTTGTTAACTCTATTTGGAATGAACTTGTATATTTGTTATTTCTACTCAATAGCTAACTTAA
Organism: Allium sativum; assembly: GCA_030737875.1. Lineage (NCBI taxonomy): Eukaryota > Viridiplantae > Streptophyta > Magnoliopsida > Asparagales > Amaryllidaceae > Allium > Allium sativum. The sequence continues at coordinate 67,656,029 of CM060922.1, forward strand.
CCAATTCACTTTCGAAAACATTACTGTAACAAGGTTGAATTGCAAATATAGCAATAAATGATATGTATGATGAAGCATCCTAGTTATAGCCCCTATCTGGACTCATTTAAAGCATCAATCCAAGTACGCATTATAATCCTGCCTTTAACAACGTAAATTAATTGTAACTTGTAACATAGTAAACTCTTGGGAATGGCTGCAGTAGGAGTTTCTCATCCCATCTCAGTTTTAAGATCCTGGATGCTCTGCTCCAGTTCATGGATTCTACTTCCCATTTCATCTATCTTTGCTACAATACCGTCTGACATAGCCTGGAACCTGCTATACCATATTTTTGAAATATGTTTGATGATGGGTACAATTGTTTGATGATGGGTGGTATCTAACTTAGGGAATCCCATACCATACGTAACGTTTATTGAAATTGGATGGTTCGGTAAAGAACAGTTATACTTTTTAGTGATGAATAATATAATGTACAACTTAATAAATACAACAGCAATTGCAAATGAAATAACATTAATGACAAATATATTAATATGCTTGTGTAATAGATGGCATACCGTAGTAAATGAACTTTAATTATATAACATGAATGTTTTGTACACACGTGATTCTGCTTTAAAATCAAAGGATTCAAAATTAATGCACACATGAATGATGGCCGACAATAATTCCAAATTTAGAAGTCCAATTAAGGTATATTCAAGGACAGTCATCGATAAAATCCGCTACTATATAAGACATGCTAGCTATGACCAACAATTCAATTTAGGTACACACGTTTATTGGGTATTGCAAATTAAACAAGTCAAGTGCATGCCTATGACCAACAAATTGATTTTGAAAATTGAAGCATATGCATATATTATCATATTTCAGGATAATAACAGACAATCTTAAGTCTACAAAAAACATAAATAAAATATATGATATATAGCATATTTATTAACAACCACATTATTTGATTGCTTGTGAATTGTTGATCAATGCATGAAAATCCTTACATGTATATTGCAGATAGTAGCACCTTTTATTTACTGATTAGGAAGGACTTTTATTAAGTTAAGGACATACAATAAGATATACTGTGGATATTAATATCCATGATAAAGATTTGTACCAAACAACCTTAATTGAACTGCTAACTTTTGCAGGATATATGTAGTTTTTTAATTTTGGAATTTAATTTACGTACTTTTTCAAAAATAATATTTGGTGCATTTTAAAAGTTACTATACTCTTTAACCATACTGTCTTTTTTTTTCAATTTAAGTTTGTCTTTCTCTATAGATATCTATTTATTTTTACTTTTGTTTGAAGTTTAACCATCTACAAATTACCTAACACATAATAAAACATTTTTTTAGCTGAACTTTATTTACTTGGCAACTTAATTCTTCTTACAGTTTTTTCTAGACTCAAGATTGTCTGATATTATCCTAAAATATGAGAATATATGCATATGCTTCAATTTTCAAAATCAATTTGTTAAACGCTGCTCCTATTGTATCCTGGTCAATGACTCCAAAGTTTTGTAGCTGGATAGAAGATGGTATTTCTTAGTTTTATTTAAACGTAACATTAAAAGTATGAGGGTACGAATAAAATTGATCTTAGTAGACAGCTTAATGAAAGATGAAACAGTAATTATACAAATTTCAGGAGAAAATGTGATGAAAATTAAAAAAAAATAGTGCATGAATTTTAAACTTAGGAGGCATGTCAGACTCATTCCTTTAATATCCATATCATTGTTTCTTTTAGATAAAGCCAATATTTATGCCACTAGGAGCCGATCTATCATTTGATTAAATACGCTTCTATGCTTATGTTTTAAATAGTTGTGTAAAAATATGATCAAAAATTCATGATTACTAATTGGTAATTTTTTTAAAATAAGGTAGAGATGTACAAACAACTTCAGTGAACGCATTTAAGGTAGTGGTGCTCTTTATAACAATAATTACAATTACGTATTACATAGGAAAACCAACAATGAAACACCCAATTCTTATGTAAGGTGAAGATGTACAAACTGCTTTTTAGTTGTTGTTGTAAGGTTATATTTTCAATAAAAAATTGATTCTCTGTTGTTGTGTACTAGTGATATGTGTAATTTCATTTCAGTATTTTAACTGTATAATTTGGGTATTTTTATTTTATGTGGCTTTGTACTCCTATCCATAAGCATTAAAGCTTGACACTCACAAATCTCAAAACTCATGCAGGATGATCCAAAAACAAAACAAGGCACCTTTAATGTTTAAAAATTAAAATAATGTGTAGCATTAATCACTACGCCATAGATGGCCTACGGCAACCCCGGAGAAGTGACGCGGTAGGTGCCAAAAAGTGTTGCTACAGGCCAAAAATGATCTATGGCAACACTTTTTTGGGGTTGCCTTTTGCCGCGTTGCCTTAGAGTCAAAGGCAACACCTTTGCGACCCTAAGGTAACATCAGTACAGGTGTTGCCACAGGTACCACTAGAACAAAAAAATACCCTTTCACAACTATCAAAAACAGTTGTAATATGTCTAATACAGCTGGCAATCGAAATAAAGTCAACCTTTTTTACAACTGTTTCTAGCAGTTGTTAAAATTTGTTTTAGAACTGCTAAAACTAATTCCACCTCAACTGCTATTAATCAAAGATTTCATAATATTATAATAAATATTATTATAACACGGTATTTTATTCAAATAAGTATTTTATTTCAACATTTCAAATGGTACAAATTTTTTGACTCCACTATTGTACATTCACTCGTATATTACACAATCATTCATATTTACATACATTCCTCACTACATTGTCACTCGATTCACTCATATACAGACTCACACATACAACCATAAGCAAGAAAAAATACACGAAAATGATTATATAAACTAGTACCTTTATTTTTTTCCCTTTGTATAATTCGCTCATATGTCACTCGATTCACTCATCCTGCACTGTACTATACCCGCGTTTCTTCTACTATACACGTCCAGGTCCAAAGAAGAAGAAAAATAGGTTAGTCAATGAAGGCTCAGGTCGTGGGCTCCATCACCGCAACCTAGAAAACTTTGGTGGTTTAGATGCACTGGCAAAGTAAACATATACAATTTGCTGAAATTGCAAAACATAAAATATCAAAAAAAAAAGGAGACTTACAAGCTTGGTCCATTTTCAGCATGGCCAGCAATCAAAAGTTTAGCCATCTTAATATGTGACGTAAATCCTTTGGCTAGATAACACAACATAATATATGAAATTTTTGAAAAAATAAAAATAAAAATATCGATGGGAAATGACAGAAGAATAGTGAAAACATAATATGGACAAAAACATATCACTTACACAAAGAGGGTGAGTGAGCAATTTCGGAACTTCTGAGTGAAATTCTGCTAGCATATGTAAACACTATCAACACCAATTAATTATAGACAAACAATAATCAACTTATAAAAGAAAAGAAAAGTACATTGTAACTTAGTAGTGCACAAAAGAGACGGTGCATATGTTATTGGTATCCGCAAGCATAAGCTATAGGATGATTTTCAAAAGAAACTGAGTTAAAATTTCTAAACAGGCTGATGTGGAAGTAGAATTTGAACTCGGAAGCTTGACTGCAGCTGAGCACATATTTGGAAACTGGGTTATGGATTCTCCAAAACTTTGTATAGATAAGGGATCTTACTTGAATGGTGGAATAGGGCCTTTTGGTCTCATACTTCTTGCTTTAGATGACTTACAAGAACATAATGCCGTTTTGTAACAACCCGTAAATTCTGAGCTAATTTAAATTTTTTATTTTGGCAATTTTGATGAATTTTGAATATTTAAAATGAATTATTTTAAATAATAACGACAAGAAATTTATTTTGAATAGAATTAGAATGTATATATTTATATAGATCGTCGTTAGAATATAAATATTTATTTTTAATTATAAAAAGAATTGAAAATGGCGCGGTAGTTCGATAATTCAATTTCAAAGTTCAAATGAATGTACAGGATTCAAAATAAACCGGATTTTAGCGAAACCAAAAATATTAGAATCTATTTGAGAATATCTTTCCAACGAATCTGAAAAATTGAAATTTCATAGCGAGAATAAAAAGTTATGTCCAGTTGAAAACTCAGAATAGTCGTTGTGGAATTCTGGCCCTTAAAAAAGGAATTTTTGCAAACAACCTCGGGTTTCGACGAAACCACTTTTGTTGGATCCGGGAGGTCAAATCATTGCTAGATTCCAAAATTCATAATTTTTCGAATCAATATGTGAGCGTGGCAAAGGAAAATGCATTTGACCAGTTTTAGTTGATTTTAATCGACTGGAAAATGGCCATTTTTCAAACTGTCTCAGAATTCGACGAAATTAGTTTTATTAGGACTGTATCGTCAATACGAAGCTAGAAATAATTTTTCTGGAATTTTCTAAATCAGTATGTGGCCCCGGTAATTTAAAATGTATGTTCAAATTGAATATATATAGTTTTATATTTTAATTTAAAGAAAAACCTATCGAAATGGTCGAATAGGCTTACGTGACATATCCCATTGTGTACGGAATGGGGGTATTTAGCTAGGGGCGATAGTCGTTTGGTTGGATTCGGGGTTCAAATGAAAAATTAACTTTTTGAAGAATAATATAATAATTAAAATTATTATATAAATCCAACTCACTCCCTTCTCCCTTATTTCAGTCAACGCCGTTCATTTCAAAGAAGAAAAAAGAGGGTTGAACATCGACGCCCCCCCAGGCGTTCGTCATCGCCGCCGCCTAAGGAGGCTGCCGCCCTCCGTCGATCGGCACTCCCCCTCTGCGCCTCTGCTTCCTCCTATCCTCGTGTCTTTCTCCTCCTCTGAACCAGACCTCGCCCCAAATCAGTTGCCGACGCCCCACACACCACCGTGACTGGCGCCCCCTCCCCAAGCTCCGACACCTCTCCTTCCCTCCCCGTCGCGAAATCCATAGCCCAGAAACCCAAAAAAAAAAAAAAATCGACGCAACCGCTGCTGTGGCTCAGTGCCGCCACCTGACAGCCGGCGCAAACCCCCCCACCTTCCCGAACCCTCCATCCACCCTCCCCGGCCACCATCTCCGCTGTAGGGCCCCCGCTCCCCATAAAACCGAATTAAAGTAAGTTTTATAATTAATTAATTTATTTTCATGTAATCAGTTTATTTAAATTAGTATACAAACAGTAATCAGATTTTTATAAATTAAAAAGAGCATAGATTTTATTTTCTGATTTTAATAATATAAAGAATGATATGAAGTTGAGATAAAAAATTTGATTTTTATCTATATGGAATGATAAGGTAAAAATAGAATTTTTACATATGGAATGGAAAAATAAAAATTTGGTTTTTACATAGGGGAAGTTAAGATTTTTATTTACAAAAAGTTATAATTTTTGCCTATGGAAAGATATGATTTTTAACACCATAAAAATATAATCTTTAGCTAAGAAAAAAAATTAGATTTTTCCATGTAGATTTGTGAAGTAAAAATTGAATTTTTCCATATACGGTTTGTGAATAAAGATGTGATCTTTATTCATGTAGCAATGCTATAAAAATATAATCTTTATATAGAAAATAGCGTTATAAAAATTTAATCTTCATATATGAAGTGTCATTATAAAAATGTGATTTTTAATATAAACATCGAGTGAAACAGATTGCGATGGGACGAATCGAAATCAAAAAGGAATTCAAATGGTTTAGAAATTCAGAAATATAGAATGGAGGAGTGGATCCCCAAGGTGAGAACTTCTCACTTTTATTTTATTTTTCTAGTTAAAATATATACTAGGATGCAGATGGTGCTTAGTAGCACCCGACACCCGTCGTCCACAGACCATGGATGACTTGTTTATTTGACCGATGTGTTTTGAAAATTGATTGTGTGATGGAATAAATATTTTATAGTTAAAAATATAATTTTTAACGTGTATATAAAATAAATATTTATAAACAAATCGGACGATTTGTTTATATAAACACTGATTTGACTGATATTGATTGGGATGACAAATTTTACACATCGCCCAACAACACAAGTGAAAACTGTGTTTGATTGTTTGAAACCCCACACGGGTGTTGGGATGACATTTGACGTACACTAATCCCAAATATTTAGTGATTTGTAGATCGATTGATTGACAGACTGTGTAAGCGTTGAATATTTATATTTAATGCTTATACAGTGTAGAATGCACTCTGGATGATGGATTGTTGTTTTCACTATTGTTATACACATTGGTTGTGTGAAAATCCATATAATCACATTATATGGTAATTGACTGTGTCTGATTCCAGTTCAAAATTATCGAATATTTTAAAATAATATTCAGTGAATATTGAAATGTAAAGTCGTGTTAAGTAGTTAAACGCCATTTTAACACGAACAGGAATTCTGGCGATTTTATTCATTTTACAATGAATATCGAAAGTGATTTCAAAATCTGATATTTTGAAAAGATTTGAAATTAGAATTAAATTGAATAGAATTGAAATTCAAATTAAATTGAAAAGAATTGAAATTCGAATTAAATTGGAATGAATTGAAATTCGAATTAAATTGAAATGAATTGAAATTCGAATTAAATTGAATAGACTTGAAATTCGTATTAAATTGAATAGATTTGAAATTCGAATTAAATTGAATAGATTTGAAATTCGAATTAAATTGAATAGATTTGAAATTCGAATTAAATTGGATAGATTTGAAATTCGAATTAAATTGAATAGACTTGAAATTGGAATTAAATTGAATAGATTTGAAATTCGAATTAAATTGAATAGATTTGAAATTCGAATTAAATTGAATAGATTTGAAACTCGAATTAAATTGGATAGAATTGAAATTCGAATTAAATTGAATAGAATTGAAATTCGAATTAAATTGAATAGAATTGAAATTCGAATTAAATTGAAATGAATTGAAATTCGAATTAAATTGAAATGAATTGAAATTCGAATTAAATTGAATAGATTTGAAATTCGAATTAAATTGAATAGATTTGAAATTCGAATTAAATTGAATGGAAATGAAATTCGAATTAAATTGAATAGAATTGAAATTCGAATTAAATTGAAATTGAATTGAAATCGATTTGAATTGAAATGGATTTCAATTCAAACCAATTTCAATTCAATTTAAAACGAATTTATATTAGAAAATTCAATTTTGATTTGAATTTGAGGTGGAAGTTGAAATCGTTTTGAAAATGAATTTAAAACGATTTATAAAATACGTTTTAAAAAAAGGAAATCGATGATATATATATTATATATATAATATAATGGCCTGAATAGAACGCGCCGCGCTGCGGCAGTTCGCGAATTTCTACCATTGACTTCGAATTGGCGTTGCGGGAGATCCAACCGTCGGATTCTCCTAAAACTTGAACCGTTGGGTTCGTATCGAAAAGAGCTTTCTAACGAATGTCAGAAATTAGAAATCTAACAGTTGGATTTGGAATTATGTCCAAATCAAATTTGGAAAAGGTCGCTGTAAGTGCAGTTCGATGGCCGTTGATGGAAATCGACCGTACAGACCTTGATAAAATTATTAAAAATAGTAATAATTTGTGTAGAATCATAAGAATTATTTGGAAAGAATTGGGATGAAAAATTCCATATTTGAAAAGATAAAAATAGATTTTTATCGAAATGAACTAGTTTTGAACTAGAATTATAATTCATTTATTTTTAAAATAAATAAATTGGTTTTGAAATGGTTTTAAAAATAACCAGAGTTTCCAATATATAGATTGGAAATGGATTTGAATTGAAATTGTCTTCGGAATATTTCGATGTGTGATTTCATGATTATACAAATATTGTTATGGGAATTTGAAAGATATATATATATATATATATATATCGTTATTTCCAATACGATATTTGTTGGTTATAGGATTTGATATTGAATATAAGCCGATATATTTTCTATTCAGAGTCTTGTATTTAATATCAAATGGGATTTGGGTTTGTCGTGAATGGTGTCTTCATTAACACTGTTCTTTAACCCAGTTGAGAAAAAGATTAAATCTTTTTTATTTAAATTTAATGAAGTATACCAATTAAATAATATTTAATTGGAATTGAATTGGAATTGAATTTTGGGTTTATCGTGAACTGTGTTTTAACGACATTCGTTCTTTAACCCGATAATTAAAGAAATGTGAATTGGGTTTATTGTGAACTGTGTTTTTAATGACATTCGTTTTTTAACCCGATTTACAGTGAAATACGATTTGGAATTTATAAATCTTTTTATAAAGATTTAATGGGATTTTCCAAAGTTAAATAATCATTAATATTGATTTTTGGAAATTAAAACTGAATTATAGTTTTAATGAATCTTTAATTAGATTTAAAAGTGAATATGATAATTAAAATTATCAAATTCAAGAAATGATTGAGAATGGAGTACCACCATTTTTACTCTAGACGATAGTTAAATCTTTAATTAGATTTGAACGTGAAATGGTAATTGAATTGACCGATAACACCGTGGTGTTAGATATGAAGTAATACCAGTTTTACTTCATGGGATGAATAGGTTGGGATTGGGAAAGTTAATAAATGATTACTTCGGTAAGGTTCGTTAATCCCGACTAGTTTGGATAAACCATAATTTGTTTTGAATTGATATTCAAAAGAAGATTAAAGAATAAATTTAAAGAATTTATCTTTGATAAAATTAATGGGAACCTTTCCCAAAGTATAAAAATATTTGAATAAAAGAATATTCTGAATTGGAATGAGGCGTATGTTGTGTTGGTGTAGCACTTGTTTATAATATACGCGAGTTATTCGGAAAGACCGGGTGTATCCCATTCTGAATAACTGATACGACGATAAGTCGAAGATGAAGACGATGGTCGAAGACCGGAGGTCTTCACATAGTTTGGATAATTACTGATGATCTTGATTGGGCTGTACACCCAAGAGGAGGGAATCAGTTGGTGATCGTCCAGACGTACTTGGAAATCGAGGGATATGCGAGGAATAAGGTTCCTCCGGTTTCGTTCAGACCCAGAACGGACTTATAAATGGATTTGTGTCTGACATCGGATTTCATTCTGTTTGATTGATATCGGTTGCATAGCGTGAATTGCCTGTGTGGCATGCTGAGATGCAAATGATCAAGGCTTCTGTTGAAAAGCAAAGTCTTGTGGTTGATTATCAAAGCACGGCCTTTGTGGCGTAGCTTTGTGTAGCGTTAATTCGCGAGCCTCACAGCCTGGTGTGAACCAAAAACAGGAGAAGGACCTCAGGGAGGGCATGCGTTTCTTTCTAGTTAGAAGTGGAGTCAGTGCTTGAACTGGCTGACATTTCTTATGTGGATGATGGAATTTGAAGCGCCTCGGTTAGATCGGACGATCCGGGTCCGATGGAGTCATTTGGCTCATTGACACCTCATAGGGTGGGGGAAACATAGTGTTCAGGCATTTTAATCCACATCGGTGGACCGGCCCTGACGATCCAAGGCTTGACTGAGTACTTACCTGAGGGGCGGACTAGAGCATCTCAAAGCGGTGAGGACGATCCCTTGCCTCGGTTCACAGATGGAAATTCAACTTCTAATACGTGACTTTGCGGTTTTGATTGTAAACCTATATATGGCGACATGATATATTGTACCCGTGCCGTCTACGATTGATACTTATGATTGAAATTGTTTTGACACTATACACTTATAGTAATAATAAAAGATGAAATTTCACGTACCAAGCATATTTAGCTATTATAAGGTAAAACCCTATACTCTGGCTTGTGTTGCATTGTGTGATGGGACCTGGGTCTTATAATAGCTTCATTGTTCTTTATTTAGCATTGCGCTGTTGTTTTATGCACTGGTATTCTAGGGAGGAAACCCGTTCCGTGTTATACGGTGTGGTCCCTTGATTTACCTAACTTTAAAATAAAGATTAATAACTGTTTTAGTTCTCACACCAGTCACATGACTGACCTGGAGTTTATTGTTTTAACCTAAACTCTGGGTGCCCTTATTTTCGACACGGGCAGCTAGTAGTTTTGGTTTTGCAGATTTATATTCGCAGGAACCTGGTTTACAGCTGGAATGATATCCAGAAAGCTTTGTATACGTATATCTCATTCAGTTGTATTTTGTATTATTTTCCGCTGCTATGTAATGTATTGTAAATCTCTGATGTTTTATGATGTAATATTGATTCATTACTCTGTATATTCTTGTAATCTGATGAAGTTGTTGTAATATACAATGAAATGTTCTTCTGTTTGTGCTATGATTAGTCTTGTTCTCAACTCAATCCGTGATTTGCCGTAAGGGGGATTTTGGGTCATTTCATAGTAGTATCAGAGCTTTGGTTTACAAAGCTCGAGAACAAGACACATTAGAACCATACGAAGGAATTCATCAGAGATTGGATTAGTAATATCCAATGAGAATGACTCATTAGAGATGGGATCAGTAGTATCCTAGTGCAAGGGTGAAGAGTATATTTTAAAAATGAAAACGAATTTTTGTTTTGAAAATTTAAATCAATTATACGTATTTGATTATTTATTTATATTGATTTGGGCAATCAATTATATAGAAATTTTAATATACGTCTGATCCACGTGTATTGAAGCCTCAAATATATTTGATAGATATAGAATCAAACTCTAGTCGGCCGTAGATGATTCTGATGATGAGGCCTCTTCATCAGCATTTATATTCAAGTGCCGAAAGTAGGATTTCTATATGTTTCCAATTGACTGGTGTGAGAACCAAAATTAGATAGGGCCTATTGTTGTGATTTGGCACCAAAAATGTGATTTTTGACTATATATCAAAGCTATGAATTTGAAAAGATAATCAACTAATTAATTGCTGATTGTGTTGTTTGATTATTGTTTGATTAATTAAATGTTGAACCTTTAGCCAAATTGAACCAAATATTGAACTGTATTGAAATTTGTTTGGAATTGCATGCATATGCATGTACTTACATTGAACAGGTCATAGCGAAGAGGCTAGAGAAGAGGAATAAAATTGTTTGCCCGACAAATAGGTACATGTTTATTGTATTTTTTGGGTTTTGGATGATTTTATGAGCCGATTGGCTAGCCGCTTGGCTTTTTCTTTTTCTTTTGGATTGAAGAAGGCCATGGGAGGCTATATGAAATATCCCGAAGTCCCCGGAGTAGGGGAGGTTATGGCAAAAAATTTCGAAAATTTAGGGTGTTAGCCAAATTTTTGAAAAAATTGAAAGGTTCTTAGAAACTGAAAAGTTGAAGAACTTAAGCCATAATAAAAATAACGAAAGTTGAGTTGATTGGTAAACAACTTTCGGCTTCGTTCCTTTTCGGGGACGAAAAGTTTTAAGTGGGGGAGATTGTAACAAACCGTAAATTCTGAGCCAATTTAAAAAATTTATTTTGGCAATTTTGATGAATTTTGAATATTTAAAATGAATTATTTTAAATAATAACGACGAGAAATTTATTTTGAATATAATTAGAATGTATATATTTATATAGATTGTCGTTAGAATATAAATATTTATTTTTTGATTATAAAAGGAATTGAAAATGGCACGGTAGTTCGATAATTCGATTTCAAAGTTCAATTGAATGTACAGGATTCAAAATAAACTGGATTTTAGCGAAACCAAGAATATTAGAATCTATCTGAGAATATCTTTCCAACGAATCCGAAAAATTGAAATTTCATAGCGAGAATAAAAGGTTATGTCCAGTTGAAAATTTAGAATAGTCATTGTGGAATTATGACCCTTGAAAAGGAAATTTTGCAAACAACCTCAGATTTCGACGAAACCACTTTTGTTGGATCCAGGAGGTCAAATCATTGCTAGATTCAAAAATTCGTAATTTTTCGAATCAATATGTGAGCGTGGCAAAGGAAAACGTGTTTGACCAGTTTTAGTTGATTATAATCGACTGGAAAATGGCCATTTTTCAAACGGTCTCAGAATTCGACGAAATTAGTTTTGTTAGGACCGTATCATCAATACGAAGCTAGAAATAATTTTTCTCGAATTTTCTGAATCAGTATGTGGCCCCGGTAATTTAAAATGTACGTTCAAATTGATTATATATAGATTTATATTTTAATTTAAATAAAAACCTATCGAAACGATCGAATAGGCTTACGTGACATATCCCATTGTGTTCGGAATGGGGGTATTTAGCTAGGGGCGACAGTCGTTGGGTTGGATTCGGGGTTCGAATGAAAAAATAACTTTTTGAACAATAATATAATAATTAAAATTATTATATAAATCCAACTCACTCCCTTCTCCCTTATTTCAGTCAATGCCTTTCATTTCAAAGAAGAAAAAAAGAGGATCGAACATCGGCGCCCCCTCAGGCGTTCGTCGTCACCGCCGCCGCCTCAGGAGGCTGCCGCCCTCCGTCGATCGACACTCCCCCCATGTGCCTCTGCTTCCTTCTCTCCTCGCGTCTTTCTCCTCCTCCGAACCAAACCCCGCCCCAAATCATATGTCGATGCCCCACACACCACCGCGACTGGTGCCCCCCTCCCCAAGCTCCGACACCCCTCCCCCTCGTCGCGAAATCCGTAGCCCAGAAACCCAAAAAAAAAAAAAAAAACTCGACGCAACCCCCGCTGTGGCTCAGCGCCGCCACCTGACAGCCGGCGCAAACACCCACCACCTTCCCGAGCCCTCCAACCACCCTCCCTGGCCACCATCTCCGCTGTAGGGTCCCCGATCCCCAAAAGACCGAATTAAAGTAAGTTTTTTTAATTAATTTATTTATTTTAATGTAATCAGTTTATTTAAATTAGTAGATAAACAGTAATCAGATTTTTATAAATTAAAAAGAGCATAGATTTTATTTTTTGATTTTAATAATATAAAGAATGATATGAAGTTGAGATAAAAATTTGATTTTTATCTATATGGAATGATAAGGTAAAAATAGAATTTTTACATATGGAATGGCAGAATAGAAAATTGGTTTTTACATAGGGGAAGTTAAGATTTTTATTTACAAAAAGTTATAATTTTTTCCTATGGAAAGATATTATATTTAACACCATAAAAATATAATCTTTAGCGAAGAAAAAAAAATTAGATTTTTCCATGTAGATTTGTGAAGTAAAAATTGAATTTTTCCATATATGGTTTGTGAATAAAGATGTGATCTTTATTCATGTAGCAATGCTATAAAAATATAAACTTTATATAGAAAATAGCATTATAAAAATTTAATCTTCATATATGAAGTGTAATGACCCGCATTGGCAGAGGTATTATAATTAATTTATTTAATTATATAAATGGTGATATAGTGAATTAAATGGTGGTTTAATTAAATAATGGTGAATATTTAATTAAAATAATAAATTAAATAATATATTTAATTCAGTAATAATCAGAATTGGCTGAAATGGCGATATGGTGTGAACTGGATCATCTGTGATATTTAATTCAGCTTGGAATTGAATTTGAGTAACGAATATATTATATAAACGCCAGTTTGAACGTAGAATTATAATACAATTAAAATCGAGCTCGAAATGGCGCTGCAGTTCGTAAAGTGGCGATTCGAACTTCAACTGAATGTACAGGATTCATTTTAAGCCGGATTTCTGTGAAACAAGAAACGTGTGGAGCTGGTGGAGTATATCTTTCTAGTGGAAGAGAAAAATTGGGATTTCGTCGTGTAGATTTTGATTTACGTACAAATCAAATTTTAGAAAAGTCGTTGTGGAATTCCTTTATAATTTATAAAGGAATTATTTATATTTTAAAAAGGAATTTCAATATAAATCGAACATCGGGTTGACCCAGATTTGAAATATCGAGTTATAGATCCCATTAGCGCTGTATTGTATTCCACTGCGAATATAGACAATAATACTTATTTTTAAATATTAAATATAATTATATTTAAAAATATTTTGTATATTTAAATGGGTCATCTAGAGCTTTAAAAATAGCCAGTTTTGCAAATGACCTCAGAATTCGACGAAACCAATTTTGTTGGATTCGTAATATTTAATTATTGCTAGATGTCAATTTTCGTGATTTTTAGAGTCAGTATGTGGCCGTACCGATTTTAAAAGTGAGAAACAATCGATATTCTGACAGTTAAAAATACGCTGTGTAAGCATACAAAGTCGGAATTCGACGAAACCAGTTTCGTTGGGACCATAGTGTCGAACTCTACCTACATGTCCAGTTCCGTGATTTTTGGGTATCATGTGTGACCACACAGATTTTTAGAAGACAAAAACAAATAATTGAAAATAAAAGAAAAATATCTCGAAGCCTTCTAAAGTCTAGAACGAGCCACCCCAACCATCGTTTACAACCACACAACAGAAATATGATCCCTATAAAAACATTCTCTCAGCCGCAACATTTTTTTTCTTCTGAAACCCACAAACGCAAAAAGTAAAAATCAAAGAAAAATCAAAATAAAATAGAAACAAACTCTGTAAATCCTAATATATACATATTTGAGTTGCAAATGAAGTGCTCTTCATTTTGGTATGGAAATCTGGGAGCTCGATTGATGTTCTGGATTTCGTGAGTTTGGTACAGCGGCCTAGGGTTCGCCGTCGAGTGTAAATGGGGAAGCCGGAGTTCGATTTGAGTGTATAGGGGTGTTCGTGGAGGCAAGGCGCACGTTTTGGTGCTGATTTTGTGGGATTCGATCCCAACAGGCGATGGGTTCGTCACTGTACAGCGCCGCAATATCCAGTCGCGCGACATCAGGGGAGGCGCGAGCTCGTCAGGGTATTGGCGAAGTGAAGGAGTTGGCGAAGAGAAGGAGGATGGTATTCTTACTTTTAAATTTCATGGAGTAAAGAGCGAGAATGGGAAGGAGGAAGGATCGACCATTTTTGGTGTTGGAATACTGGAGCGTGGACTTTAATTTGGGGGAGATGATGTAGGCGGGCCGTTGTTTTAAGGGAGAGGTAATGGGCCAAGGTATTTAGTTAAGGCCCAAGTGTTTTTTTTAATTCATGTTTTAATTATTCAATAAGTGTTCAAACTTTAGAAGGTTATAACTTGAGCATACGTTGTCAGTTTTCTGAACGGTCAGTCACGTTAGGACCGTATGGACGAGAGCTTCACAATAAAGCTGACTGGGAGTGGATTGGGGTTCATTACAATTTATGGCGAAATAAATTGTCCGTCTGAATCAACGACAATTATCGTTATTAATGATGATAGTCCAACGTGAGTAAATCTCACTAACTCTGAACAGTCTTATAATTTCATGTTGTATTTTTTGAACTATTAGAAATTGTTTGATTTACTGTGTGTTGACTGTTTGATTGAACTGCTAGTCAGTTAGTTAAATTTCTATATTGATTCTATTTAATAGAATATATCATATGGAAATGGAAGTGATGTTATCTATATTGTTTAACATCTGTGATGCAGGGAAACAGGTTGGAGGAATCCAAATGGATTCCTCAACAATATTTTACTGTGATTCATATATTGTGATATATGATCCGTTGTTGATTATGTGTGTTTGGACGATATTTATCGTTGTTATATGGTATGTTAAATACCATAAGAAATACTGGATGTGGGAAAGGGGATTTTCAAAGTGTATTTTGAAAATGAACTATTTATATAAACTCGATGGATTTTATATAGAAAAGGAAAACGATTTTTATAAAAGAAAATATTTATAAAATCGAAGGATTTTATAAAAAGAGATATTTATTTAGAAATAAATAAATAGGATTAAAAAGGTTATTTATTTAGAAAATAAATAAAGAAGTTAGAAGGAGATATTTATTTAGGAAATAAAGTTAAAAAGAAAATATTTATTGGTTAAATAAATAGGAAATATATTTGTAAACAAAAGATAAAAGGAAATATATTTGGAAACCAAATGTTAAAGGAAATATATTTGTAAACCAAATGTTAAGGGAAATATATTTGTAAACCAAATATAAAGGAAATTATTTGTCAAACAAATAGAAAGAGAAAATATTTGTAAAACATTTACAAATAGGATTTAAAGGAGATATTTGTAAAACAGTTACAAATAGATTAAATGGGATTATTTAGTTATTTAGGGAATAAATAGAAAAGAAAAGGAATATTTATTTGTTAAGTAAATAGAATAGAGAAGGGGATATATTTGTAAACCATTTACAAATAGAAAAGTTAAGGGAAATATTTATTTGTTAAATAAATAGAATTCAAAAGGGAATAGTTACTTGTTAAGTAAACAAATAGAAAAGGAATAAACTAAAGGAGTTAATTCAAAAGAGTTAATCGAATATTAGTTGTTCGATTAGAGTTAATCGAATAAAGTATGAGTTAGAGTTAACCAGTAGAGTTAATTAAATTAGGGTTGACCAGTTAGAGTTAACAAGTTAAAGTAGAGTTAACCAATAGAGTAATTAAATAGAGTTAATCGAATCAGAATAAATCGATTAGAGTTAGTCGAATAAAGAGTTAATCGATGTTAGTTTAATCGAAAAGAGTTAATCGATGTTAGTTTAATCGAAAGGAGTTAATCGATGTTAGTTTAATCGAAAGGAGTTAATCGATATTAGTCTAATCAAATGGGGTTAATCGAATTTAGTTTATTCGAATAGAGTTAAAGGAGTTAAGTAAGGAAGTGTTAAAAAGTTAAAAGATGAACTTACCCTATTTCGAGATTTGAAATGTTGTTCAGTTAAGGTCTGAGAGGTAGTTATACCCCAACTTGATTGGCTTCGTTTTAAATTTAGAAATGGTTAAAGTTCGAGAGTGAAAGTGGTTAAGTGAATTTAGTAAATAAGTATAGTGGTTTGAGTTGGCATCGCGATGTTGATTTAAACATCTGTTTAAATCCAAGTATAGAAGATTTGGAAATGTTATCCAAATAGAATCAGAAACGTAATCAAATATTGAAACGAGGAATATATATATATAAATATATATGATTGATGATTGATTGATAGAATTTTCATCTGGAGATAATATCGTTGTTTGCACACTTGTTTTTCTTTGATAGTTAACTCACCGACTATCGAAGTTTTTGACCATTTTAACGTTGTTAATATGGAGAGACCGGTTGGATTATCATCCAAAGAATGGCTCTGTATTGGCATAAGTGTTGCGAATCATATATGCCAAATTAAATTGAAGACGGAGTAAAGTGCAAGGGCTATTTTATAAATCTTAGATAACAGTGCCTAAGATGGATATACTGAATAGTACCTTCGGTTCATCATGTTCCTGGATGACTTGTATGGATGGATGTCTGACAGAGTATTTCCAGACGATCACGTGTATTGATTTCTCCAACCGTACCAAGAGTGGAAGCGGAGAAGGAAACTTCTTTTAGCTAACACATAATGTATTGTTGAGGACATCAATCAGTAATTGGATGGATTTGATGATGTGGCATTCAAAGTGAATATGGTGTGATGATAAAGCGTAGTTTCTAGCCTCACATCCGGTAAATGACAGAAATCGGGCAGGCAACATGGCTATGTAGGTCGCACCTATTAGGGTGTATAATCACCTGATCTAGAGTTTCATTTATTTCTAAAAATATATTGTCGATACTGTCCCATTCGGGAAACGGTTGCTGATCCCAACCGTTGGTGATATACATTCGATACACTCAAGCGAAATGAGTGGTCGGTCATGTGTGGCCGGGTTGCAAGATGTTTTTGTTGAACCCAGTGTATTCCTCTCTAGAGGTACATTAGCGAAAGGTGGCTCCATACCTTGTCATAGTTGGAAATCCATTACCCAATACTTGCTTGCGGTTTTGATTGTATACTATATTTGTAGAACGTGAGATGAAAGCGTTTCTGCTAGATGATTATTATATTGTGGTTGATAGACATTATTATAATATCAAAGGGTTTTTGATATAAAGATATTTTGGATTCTCATATGGGAAAAACCCATTCCGTTATACGGCGTGGTCTTATGAGATATCAATTACCTGCTTGAACTGTTTTAAAACTGTTTTACTCACACCAGTCCCATGACTGACCCGGAGTTTATTTTGTTTTGTTTTCCCTAAACTCTTGGGTGCCCAATTTTGTATGGGCAGTCAAGTAGTCAGTATTTTATAGATATACTTGAAGAGCTGGAGCAGGAGGCTTCAGAATCATATAGCTATAGTTTATTTCCGCTGTGTTGTAAGTGTTGTACTCTGATAATGTTATTGTATACATATACAGATGTATATTTCAAGTTATGTTATATATATTATATGTTATTCGTTCCGCTGTGAGGTTCGTGTTACTCTGATGTTGTGTTCTTCTTCTTCTTCTATTCTAAGTTTCTATCTTATCTTTCCTCACCCTCTAATTTCTTTCATAAATGACCGGTATTTTTGATCCTTGGATGTTCGATATGTGTTGTATATCGGATAACCAAGGTCGCCATTTTTCCGGGTCATTACAGTTGGTATCAGAGCAGAAGGTTAATTGATTAACTTAGCTCTGTGGCGTGACTCGGTAGAGATAGGGTTAGTAATGCCCTAGATTGAGTTGAGTGTATATATACGAGTGAACATATTTGTTATTGATATAAAAAAAATTAATTTTATATTGTGGAGTTTCATTGGTTGAGTTGTTTATGGGTTCTGGTCGATCAGTTTGATCCACTGTATCGGTAGGAGTTTATAAACACTCGAATACGATGGGTCGACACGATATGTTTTGAAAAGAGGCTAATTTAAAATAAGTCTATCCAAGGTATATCTTGATATGGAGAAGATATATATATCAAAATTATAATATAGTGGATATATTGGTTGTTATTATAATCGAGTAGGATTAAAAATTTAATGGTTATGTAAATAACCAATCAGAATTCATATAAGTGAAATACGTGAAATCAGATGAGTTAAAATCTGAAATTTAAACAAGAATTTGAATTAAAATTCTGGAAAATTTGGTAAGTGTTTGTAAATGGATTTGGATTAAAAATAAGGAAAATTAAAGATCCTGGGAGATTTTAAATTATTTAACAAGCAGTGTGAATTATATTTTGAAATGAATTTCAAAGTGGAAATGTTTAGAAATGGTTTTATAGTATTGAACTCACTTCGATCACTGGAAAATAGATTCTGATGATGACAGCTGCATCACCAGTATTCATTTTCGAGTTGTAAGCGACGAATAACTACCAGAGATACTGTTTTGAATTTGTTTTGGGAAAGACAAGTTGTGTTGAATTTCAAAATGGGATTTATAATATAGAATTTGTATATAGAAATTCAAATGGCATTTATAATATATAATTTGAATAGAAAATGATATATATATATTTGAATAATAGAAGTGATATAAAATTTGAACAGAAATTGAATAGAATTAACTAAGTCGAAGAGGAATTAGTTAATCGATTTTTGAATTTGAAGTTGAACTTTGAAAGGTGAATTGGATTTGTAAATGGATATTCGAAATCGAATATAGGACTTAAATTTGAAATTTGGATTCAAATTAGTTAATAAGCAAGTTAAAATATATTTGAACATGTCATGTTCAAATATAAAAGTGAAATAGACTAAAGAGTTAATTAACAAATTAATTAACGAATTAAGTTAAAACAATCGGGTATAGTTGAATTAAATTGGACAGTTATAGATATACAGGAGATAGGTTTGGAATATAGTATAGAAGTGAAATAGATAGAATGCTCGATGAAAAGGTATGTATTTAATTCATATATGAGATTTTATGCGCCGTATCGGCTAGCCGCTTGGCTTTTTCTTTTTTCTTTTGGATTGGTGAGGGTCATGGGAGGCTATTTGAAATATCCCGATGCTCCTAGTACAAAGGAGGTTATGGCGAATTTTTCCGGGAATTCAAGGAGTTAGAATATTTTAAAGATAATTTGATAGTTAGAAATCAACGTATCGATATATATATATAGAAGTCAATAAGGAAACAAACTTAAAAATAGAATAGTAAATCAAAAAGGAAGTCTACAATAAATTCTAATAAGAATAGAAAGAGGAAGCGTATACGTGTTTAAAAGAGAATAAGTAATTGTATGTTATTGATTATGCGAGTAAGTAGTCATATCTGTTTTGATGTTATAAATGTTATTCAGTCAAGGTCTGAGAGGTAGTTATACCCCAACTTGATTGATTTCATTATTAACAAATAAATAGTAAGATTTCAGGCTCGAAGATCAATGTTGAATAAGAGTTAGTTGAATATAGTATTTGGGTTGTCGTAACAATGTTTTACACAACATCCATTTTAACCCAAATAAGTGTAAGCTTGGAAATATAATAAAGAATATTTCCTGAGTATAGAAATAAACGAGATCGAAAAAGAGATAAGTAATTGGAATATTTTCCAATTATAAATAGCATATATTTTCTAAAGTTTAGAAAATAAAGGAAGACGATGTTCGGAAATGTTTTCCAAATAACATAAAAGGCCAATATGTTTATTGAAAATATTTGGTTAACAAATATTGATAAAGAAATAGAGAAGTGATTTATTTAACTAATGGAATATTAATTAAGGGCTCAGTGACATGTTCAAAAGGAAAATTTGATTTTTGAAAAGAGTAAACTGTTTAAAAACTCCCAAGAAAAGACTGTTTGAATTAAAAACAAATTTAACAGAAATTTGTGAAAGCAAATTTGAATTAAAGTAAAGCCAGTAAAGTGGTAATTGAGATTGAATTAGAATGATATCAAGACAAATTGGATTGTGAGATTCAAATTGGAAGTGTAATGTGATAATCAAGTTAAGAGTTGGGAATCGATAAGAAACTCGATTTGAAATGATATTTGGCTCGGATATAAGCGAATGGTTGTGTTGTGGATAAAAGCAGTTTGGAATTTGATTGGGATGACCCTTGTATCTGCTGAATTGATAACAGGTGGAAAGGATATAATGATATGCCGACAAAAGGTACAAGTTTATATTTCTATTGGATATAAGATTTATGAGCCGAATTGGCAAGCTGCTTGGCTGTTTGATTTTCTTTTGGGATGGAGATGGCCCAGAGAGGCGAGTTAGAGTTTGATCTATCGACCAGTACAAAGGAGGTGCTGGCGAAATTTTTCGAAGAGTTAAGGCGTTAGAAAATTTTCAGGATTTTTGGAAATTTTCGTTGATAAGAATTAATTAATATTTAATTGAAATTAAATTGGTTCAGTTGAAACTGCAGTTAAGGAGTGAACAAATAAGTTCTAACCAGTAGATAGGGTCGTCTTCTAGCTTTAGCAATTTCGAGGAAGAAATTATTTTAAGTGGGGAAGAATGTAATGACCCGCATTGGCAGAGGTATTATAATTAATTTATTTAATTATATAAATGGTGATATAGTGAATTAAATGGTGGTTTAATTAAATAATGGTGAATATTTAATTAAAATAATAAATTAAATAATATATTTAATTCAGTAATAATCAGAATTGGCTGAAATGGCGATACGGTATGAACTGGATCATCTGTGATATTTAATTCAGCTTGGAATTGAATTTGAATAACAAATATATTATATAAACGACAGTTTGAACGTAGAATTATAATATAATTAAAATCAAGCTCGAAATGGCGCTGTAGTTCGTAAAGTGGCGATTCGAACTTCAACTGAATGTACAGGATTCGTTTTAAGCCGGATTTCTGTGAAACAAGAAACGTGTAGAGCTGGTGGAGTATATCTTTCTAGTGAAAGAGAAAAATCGAGATTTCATCGTGTAGATTTTGATTTACGTCCAAATCAAATTTTAGAAAAGTCGCTGTGGAATTCCTTTATAATTTATAAAGGAATTATTTATATTTTAAAAAGGAATTTCAATATAAATCGAATATTGGGTTGACCCAGATTTGAATCATCGAGTTATAAATCCTAGTAGAGTTGTATGGCATTCCACTGCGAATATAGACGATAATACTTATTTTTAAATATTAAATATAATTATATTTAAAAATATTTATATATTTAAATGGGTCATCCAGAGCTTTAAAAATAGCCAGTTTTGCGAACGACCTCAGAATTCGACGAAACCAATTTTGTTGGATTCGTAATATTAAATTATTGCTAGATGTCAAGTTTCGTGATTTTTAGAGTCAGTATGTGGTCGTACCGATTTTTAAAGTGAGAAACAATCAATATTCTGACAGTTAAAAATACGCTGTGTGAGCATACAAATTCGGAATTCAACGAAACCAGTTTCGTTGGGACCGTAATGTTGAACTCTACCTACATGTCCAGTTCCGTGAATTTTGGGTATCATGTGTGACCACACAGATTTTTAGAAGACGGAAACAAATAATTGAAAATAAAAGAAAAATATCTCAAAGCCTTCTAAGGCCTAGAACGAGCCACCCAACCATCGTTTACAACCACACAACAGAAATATGATCCCTATAAAAACATTCTCTCAGCCGCAACATTTTTTTTCTTCTGAAACCCACAAACACAAGAAGTAAAAATCAAAGAAAAATCAAAATAAAATAGAAACAAACTCTATAAATCCTAATATATACATATTTGAGTTGCAAATGAAGTGCTCTTCATTTTGTTATGGAAATCTGGGAGCGCGATTGATGTTCTGGATTTTGTGAGTTTGGTACAGCGACCTAGGGTTCGCCGTCAAGTGTAAATGGGGAAGCCGGAGTTCAATTTGATTGTACAGGGGTGTTCGTGGAGGAAAGGCGCACGTTTTGGTGCAGATTTTGTGGGATTCGATCCCAACAGGTGACGGGTTCGTCACTGTACAGCGTCGCAAGATCCAGTTGCGCGACATCAGGGGAGGCGCAAGCTCGTCAGGGTATTGGCGAAGTGAAGGAGTTGGCGAAGAGAAGGAGGATGGTATTCTTACTTTTGAATTTCATGGAGTAAGGAGCGGGAATGGGAAGGAGGAAGGATCGGCCATTTTTGGTGTTGGAATACTGGAGCGTGGACTTTGATTTGGGGGAGATGATGTAGGCAGGCCGTGGTTTTAAGGGAGAGGTAATGGGCCAAGGTATTTAGTTAAGGCCCAAGTGTTTTTTTTAATTCATGTTTTAATTATTCAATAAGTGTTCAAACTTCGGAAGGTTATAACTTGAGCATACTTTGTCAGTTTTCTGAACGGTCAGTTACGTTAGGACCGTATGGACGAGAGCTTCACAATAAAACTGACTGGGAGTGGATTGGGGTTTGTTACAATTTATGGCGAAATAAATTGTCCGTCTGAATCAACGACAATTATCGTTATTAACGATGATAGTCCAACGTGAGTAAATCTCACTAACTCTGAACAGTCTTATAATTTCATGTTGTATTTTTAGAACTGTTAGAAATTGCCAGATTTACTGTGTGTTGACTGTTTGATTGAACTACTAGTCAGTTAGTTAAATTTTTATATTGATTCTATTTAACAGAATATATCATATGGAACTGGAAGTGATGTTATCTATATTGTTTAACATCTATGATGTAGGGAAACAGGTTGGAGGAATCCAACTGGATTCCTCAACATTATTTTACTGTGATTCATATATTGTGATATATGATGTGATATATAATCTGTTGTTGATTATGTGTGTTTGGACAATATTTATCGTTGTTATATGGTATGCTAAATACCATAAGAAATACTGGATGTGGGAAAGGGGATTTTCAAAGTGTATTTTGAAAATGAACTATTTATATAAAATCGATGGATTTTATATAGAAAAGGAAAAGGATCTTTATAAAAGAAAATATTTATAAAATCGAAGGATTTTATAAAAAGAGATATTTATTTAGAAATAAATAAATAGGATTAAAAAGGTTATTTATTTAGAAAATAAATAAAGGAGTTAAAAGGAGATATTTATTTAGGAAATAAAGTTAAAAAGAAAATATTTATTGGTTAAATAAATAGAAATATATTTGTAAACAAAAGATAAAAGGAAATATATTTGGAAACCAAATGTTAAAGGAAATATATTTGTAAACCAAATGTTAAGGGAAATATATTTGTAAACCAAATATAACGGAAATTATTTGTCAAACAAATAGAAAGAGAAAATATTTGTAAAACATTTACAAATAGGATTTAAAGGAGATATTTGTAAAACAGTTACAAATAGATTAAATGGGATTATTTAGTTATTTAGGGAATAAATAGAAAAGAAAAGGAATATTTATTTGTTAATTAAATAGAATAGAGAAGGGGATATATTTGTAAACCATTTACAAATAGAAAAGTTAAGGGAAATATTTATTTGTTAAATAAATAGAATTGAAAAGGGAATAGTTATTTGTTAAGTAAACAAATAGAAAAGGAATAAACTAAAGGAGTTAATTCAAAAGAGTTAATCGAAATGAGTTAATCGAATATTAGTTGTTCGATTAGAGTTAATCGAATAGAGTATGAGTTAGAGTTAACCAGTAGATTTAATTAAATTAGGGTTGATCAGTTAGAGTTAACCAGTTAAAGTAGAGTTAACCAATAGAGTTAATCGAAATAGAATAAATCGATTAGAGTTAGTCGAATAAAGAGTTAATCGATGTTAGTTTAATCGAAAAGAGTTAATCGATGTTAGTTTAATCGAAAGGAGTTAATCGATGTTAGTTTAATCGAAAGGAGTTAATCGATGTTAGTTTAATCGAAAGGAGTTAATCGATGTTAGTTTAATCAAATGGGGTTAATCGAATTTAGTTTATTTGAATAGAGTTAAAGGAGTTAAGTAAGGAAGTGTTAAAAAGTTAAAAGATGAACTTACCCTATTTCGAGATTTGAAATGTTGTTTAATTAAGGTCTGAGAGGTAGTTATACCCCAACTTGATTGACTTCGTTTTAAATTTAGAAATGGTTAAAGTTCAAGAGTGAAAGTGGTTAAGTGAATTTAGTAAATAAGTATAGTGGTTTGAGTTGGCGTCGCGATGTTGATTTAAACATCTGTTTAAATCCAAGTATAGAAGATTTGGAAATGTTTTCCGAATAGAATCAGAAACATAATCAAATATTGAAACAAGGAATATATATATATATATATAGAAATATATGATTGATGATTGATTGATTGATAGAATTTCCATCTGGAGATAATATCGTTGTTTGCACACTTGTTTTTCTTTGATAGTTAACTCACCGACAATCGAAGTTTTTGACCATTTTAACGTTGTTAATATGGAGAGACTGGTTAAAACCACTATGTATTGGCATAAGCGTTGGGAATCATATATGCCAAAGAAAAATGAAGACGGAGTAAAGTGCAAGGGCTATTGTATAAATCTTAGATAACAGTGCCTAAGATGGATATACTGAATAGTACTTTCGATTCATCCTGTTCCTGGATGACTTGTATGGATGGATGTCTGACAGAGTATTTCCAGACGATCACGTGTATTGATTTCTCCAACCGTACCAAGAGTGGAAGCGGAGAAGGAAACTTCTTTTAGCTAACACATAATGTATTGTTGAGGACATCAATCAGTAATTGGATGGATTTGATGATGTGGCATTCAAAGTGAATATGGTGTGATGATAAAGCGTAGTTTCTAGCCTCACATCCGGTAAATGACAGAAATCGGGCAGGCAACATGGCTATGTAGGTCGCACCTATTAGGGTGTATAATCACCTGATCTAGAGTTTCATTTATTTCTAAAAATCTATTGTCGATACTGTCCCATTCGGGAAACGGTTGCTGATCCCAACCGTTGGTGATATACATTCGATACACTCAAGCAAAATGAGTGGTCGGTCATGTGTGGCCGGGTTGCAAGATGCTTTTGTTGAACCCAGTGTATTCCTCTCTATAGGTACATTAGCGAAAGGTGGCTCCATACCTTGTCATAGTTGGAAATCCATTACCCAATACGTGCTTGCGGTTTTGATTGTATACTATATTTGTAGAACGTGAGATGAAAGCGTTTTTGCTAGATGATTATTATATTGTGGTTGATAGACATTATTATAATATCAAAGGGTTTTTGATATAAAGATATTTTGGATTCTCATAAGGGAAATACCCGTTCCGTTATACGGCGTGGTCTTATGAGATATCAATTACCTGCTTGAACTGTTTTAAAACTGTTTTACTCACACCAATCCCATGATTGACCCGGAGTTTATTTTGTTTTGTTTTCCCTAAACTCTTGGGTGCCCAATTTTGTACGGACAGTCAAGTAGTCAGGATTTTACAGATATACGTGAAGAGCTGGAGCAGGAGGCTTCAGAATCATATAGCTATAGTTTATTTCCGCTGTGTTGTAAGTGTTGTACTCTGATAATGTTATTGTATACATATACAGATGTATATTTCAAGTTATGTTATATATATTATATGTTATTCGTTCCGCCGTGAGGTTCGTGTTACTCTGATGTTCTGTTCTTCTTCTTCTTCTATTCTAAGTTTCTATCTTATCTTTCCTCACCCTCTAATTTCTTTCATAAATGACCAGTATTTTCGATCCTTGGATGTTCGATATGTGTTGTATATCGGAAAACCAAGGTCGCCATTTTTCCGGGTCATTACATGAAGTGTCCTTATACAAATGTGATTTTTAATATAAACATCGTGTGAAACAGATTACGATGGAACGAATTGAAATCAAAAAGGAATTCAAACGGTTCAGAAATTCAGAAATATAGAATGGAGGAGTGGATCCCCAAGGTGAGAACTTCTCACTTTTATTTTATTTTTCAAGTTAAAATATATACTAAGATGCAGACGGTGCTTAGTAGCACCCAACACCCGTCGTCCACAGACCATGGATGACTTGTTTGCATGATCGATGTGTTTTGAAAATTGATTGTGTGATGGAATAAATATTTTATAGTTAATAATATAATTTTTAACGTGTATATAAAATAAATATTTATAAACAAATCGGACGATTTGTTTATATAAACACTGATTTGACTGATATTGATTGGGACGATAAATTTTACACATCCCCCAACAACACAAATGAAAACCGTGTTTGATTGTTTGAAACCCCACACGGGTGTTGGGATGATATTTGACGTACACTAATCCCAATTGTTTAGTGATTTGTCGATCGATTGATTGACAGACTGTGTAAGCGTTGAATATTTATATTTAATGCTTATACAGTGTAGAATGCACTCTAGATGATGGATTGCTATTTTCACTGTTGTTATACACATTAGTTGTGTGAAAATCCATATAATCACATTATATGGTAATTGAACGTGTCTGATTCCAGTTCAGAATTATCGAATATTTTAAAATAACATTTAGTGAATATTGAAATGTAAAGCCGTGTTAAGTAGTTAAACGCCATTTTAGCACGAACGGGAATTCTGGCGATTTTATTCATTTTACAATGAATATCGAAAGTGATTTCAAAATCTGATATTTTGAAAAGATTTGAAATTAGAATTAAATTGAATAGATTTGAAATTCAAATTAAATTGAAAAGAACTGAAATTCGAAATGAATTGAAATTCGAATTAAATTGAAATGAATTGAAATTCGAATTAAATTGAATAGACTTGAAATTCAAATTAAGTTGAATAGATTTGAAATTCGAATTAAATTGAATAGATTTGAAATTCGAATTAAATTGAATAGATTTGAAATTCGAATTAAATTGAATAGATTTGAAATTCGAATTAATTTCAATTGATTTGAAATTCGAATTAAATTGAATAGATTTGAAATTCGAATTAAATTGAATAGAATTGAAATTCGAATTAAATTGAAATTCGAATTAAATTGAAATTCGAATTAAATTGAAATGAATTGAAATTCAAATTAAATTGAAATAAATTGAAATTCGAATTAAATTGAATAGATTTGAAATTCGAATTAAATTGAATAGATTAGAAATTCAAATTAAATTGAATAGAATTGAAATTCGAATTAAATTGAATAGAATTGAAATTCGAATTAAATTGAATAGAATTGAAATTCGAATTAAATTGAAATTGAATTGAAGTCGATTTGAATTGAAATCGATTTGAAATGAATTTATATTAGAAAATTCAATTTTGATTTGAATTTGAGGTGGAAGTTGAAATCGTTTTGAAAATGAATTTAAAACGATTTATAAAATACATTTTAAAAAAGGAAAACGATGATATATATATTATATATAATATAATGGCCTGAATAGAACGCGCCCCGCTGCGGCAGCTCACGAATTTCGACCATTGACTTCGAATTGACGTTGCGGGAGATCCGACCATCGGATTCTCCTAAAACCGGAACCGTTGGGTTCGTATCGAAAAGAGCTTTATAACGAATGTCAGAAATTATAAATCTAACGGTTGGATTTGGAATTATGTCCAAATCAAATTTGGAAAAGGTCGTTGTAAGTGCAGTTCGATGGCCGTTGATGGAAATCGACTGTATGGACCTTGATAAAATTATTAAAAATAGTAATAATTTGTGTAAAATCATAAGAAACGATTTGGAAAGAATTGGGATGAAAAACTCCATATTTGAAAGATAAAAATAGTTTTTTATCGAAATGAACTAGTTTTGAACTAGACTTATAATTCATTTATTTTTAAAATAAATAAATTGGTTTTGAAATGGTTTTAAAAATAACCAGAGTTTCCAATATATAGATTGGAAATGGATTTGAATCGAAATTGTCTTCGGAATATTTCGATGTGAGTTTTCGTGATTATACAAATATTGTTATGGGAATTTGAAAGATATATATATATATATATATATATATCGTTATTTCCAATACGATATTTGTTGGTTATAGGATCTGATATTGAATATAAGCCGATATATTTTCTATTCAGAGCCTTGTATTTAATATCAAATGGGATTTGGGTTTGTCGAGAATGGTGTCTTCATTAACACTGTTCTTTAACCCAGTTGAGAAAAAGATTAAATCCTTTTTATTTAAATTTAATGAAGTATACCAATTAAATAATATTTAATTGGAATTGAATTGGAATTGATTTTTGGGTTTATCGTGAATTGTGTTTTAACGACATTCGTTCTTTAACCCGATAATTAAAGAAATGTGAATAGGGTTTATTGTGAACTGTGTTTTTAATGACATCCGTTCTTTTACCCGATTTACAGTGAAATACGATTTGGAATTTATAAATCTTTTTATAAAGATTTAATGGGATTTTCCAAAGTTAAATAATCATTAATATTGATTTTTGGAAATTAAAACTGAATTAGAGTTTTAATGAATCTTTAATGAGATTGAAAAGTGAATTTGATAATTAAAACTATCAAATTTAAGAAATGATTGAGAATGGAGTACCATCAGTTTTACTCCAGACGATAGTTAAATCTTTGATTAGATTTGAACGTGAAATGGTAATTGAATTTACCGATAACACTGTGGTGTTAGATATGAAGTATTACCAGTTTTACTTCATAGGATGAATAGGTTGGGATTGGGAAAGTTAATAAATGATTACTTCGGTAAGGTTCGTTAATCCCGACTAGTTTGGATAAACCATAATTTGGTTTAAATTGATATTCAAAAGAAGATTAAAGAATAAATTTAAAGAATTTATCTTTGATAAAATTAATGGGAACCTTTCCCAAAGTACAAGAATATTTGAGTAAAAGAATATTCTGAATTGGAATGAGGCGTATGTTGTGTTGGTGTAGCACTTGTTTATAATATACGCGAGTTATTCGGAAAGACCAGGTTTATCTCATTCTGAATAACTGATACGACGGTAAGTCGAAGATGAAGACGATGGTCGAAGACCAGAGGTCTTCACATCTTTTGGATAATTACCGATGATCTTGATTGGGTTGTACACCCAAGAGGAGGGAATCAGTTGGTGATCGTCCAGACGTACTTGGAGATCGAGGGATATGCGAGGAATAAGGTTCCTCCGGTTTCGTTCAGACCCAGAACGGACTTGTAAATGGATGTGTGTCTGACATCGGATTTCATTCTGTGTGATTGATATCGGTTGCCTCGCGTGAATTGCCTATGTGGCATGCTGAGATGCAAATGATCAAGGCTTCTGTTGAAAAGAAAAGTCTTGTGGTTGATGATCAAAGCACGATCTTTGTGGCGTAGCTTTGTGTAGCGTTAATTCGCGAGCCTCACAGCCAGGTGTGAACCAAAAACGGGAGAAGGACCTCAGGGAGGGCATGCGTTTCTTTCTAGTTAGAAGTAGAGTCAGTGCTTGAACTGGCTGACATTGCTTATGTGGATGATGGAATTTGAGGCGCCTCAGTTAGATCGGACGATCTGGGTCCGATGGAGTCATTTGGCTCATTGACACCCCATAGGGTGGGGAAACGCAGTGTTCAGGCATTTTAATCCACATCGGTGGACCGGCCCTGACGATCCAAGGCTTGACTGAGTACTTTCCTGAGGGGCGGACTAGAGCGTCTCAAAGCGGTGAGGACGATCCCTTGCCTCGGTTCATAGATGGAAAACCAACTTCCAATACGTGACTTTGCGGTTTTGATTGTAAACCTATATATGGCGACATGATATATGGTACCCATGCCGTCTATGATTGATACTTATGATTGAAATTGTTTTGACATTATACATTTATAGTAATAATAAAAGATGAAATTTCACGTACCAAGCATATTTGGCTATTATAAGGTAAAACCCTATCCTCCGGCTTGTGTTGCATTATGTGATGGGACCTGAGTCTTATAATAGCTTCATTGTTCTTTATTTAGCATTGCGCTGTTGTTTTATGCACTGGTATTCTTGGGAGGAAACCCGTTCCGTGTTATACGGTTGGGTCCTTGATTTACCTAACTTTAAAATAAAGATTAATAACTGTTTTAGTTCTCACACCAGTCACATGACTGACCTGGAGTTTATTGTTTTAACCTAAACTCTGGGAGCCCTTATTTTCGAAACGGGCAACTAGTAGTTTTGGTTTTGCAGATTTATATTCGCAGGAACCTGGTTTACAGCTGGAATGATATCCGGAAAGCTATGTATCCGTATATCTCATTCAGTTGTATTTTGTATTATTTTCCGCTGCTATGTAATGTATTGTAAATCTATGATGTTTTATGATGTAATATTGACTCATTACTCTGTATATTCTTGTAATCTGATGAAGTTGTTGTAATATACAATGAAATGTTCT
Organism: Allium sativum; assembly: GCA_030737875.1. Lineage (NCBI taxonomy): Eukaryota > Viridiplantae > Streptophyta > Magnoliopsida > Asparagales > Amaryllidaceae > Allium > Allium sativum. Next base: position 67,687,020 of record CM060922.1, read on the forward strand.
TATGTTTGTGTTCTGATTAGTATTGTTCTCAACTCAATCCGTGATTTCCCGTAAGGGTGATTTCGGGTCGTTTCACGTTTTCTTTGATGTATTTAAGGGTGAAAATGGTTACGTTGTCCTTATGTGCACTGATCAAAGAAGGTAAAAGTAAAACAAGTTATAAAATCTTAGCATCACAACTTGCAATTTAACACATATGCATGATTTAGCTTATTTTATTCTGGTAAGCATATATCAAGTATGAAAGGCATATTAATTCTATGTTGTTTAAATATTAACACTTGAAATATTGAAACAGATCGATCATTCAGTAGTGGAAAGCTTTGGAAGTAAAGGAAGAACGTGCATCACATCCAGAATTTATTCAACGTCTTGGTTAAATGCCGCTCGTCTTTATGCATTCAACAATGGGAGTGAAACAGTCAAAATTTCAAAGCTGAGTGCATGGGTTATGGCTCAGGCCAGAATCAACTAGGACAGTAAAAGAGGAGAAGAAGTAGGAGTAATGTATAAGTAGTAATATATGAGTATGGTATTTTGCGATCTGGGTTGGATAGAGAATCTGTTCAGCCTATATGTAATCGTCATTGAATAAAAATTGCAGCTGTAATGTTTGTAAATCATGCAAGTTGGTTTCTGACTTTGGTACATGGAAACATTAGTTTCACCCACTAGATTGAATCGGTATCTTAACAGCTTTAGGAAAGAATCTAAAATTTTTAACAGAATGATGAATATATTCATGCCAACATTATGTGATTGGAATTTGTTCTATATATCAGAAATCAGTTGAACTACCTGAACATAGCAAGATGCAAAGGTCACCAAGGAACACTCAGCACCATTAATGTTCCAAGAAATCATTTCCAGTTCTATCGAACAAGCACTGCAAGAAAAATCAAATGTCTTATAAGTAGTTGCTCAGGATGTATTATAATATGGCAACAAAGAGGTGGCAACAATACTAAGGATTTGAGCAAAACTCTATAACTTATACTCAAGATTCTTTGTGCTAACTGTGCTTGTAATGATTTTATCAACCACCAACTTCATGCCATTGTCTTAATCACAATATTTGTTGATTGAATGGTCTCTTCATCAAAGTAATTCCTCTTTAGCATGGATTGTTCATGAAAAATTCACAACTCTTTCGCTATTGATTCATTACTAACTGACTGCACAAAGCAACATGCTAGAATAGTACATCTTTTGATTATTGCAAAATACACATAATCTGCAACTCAACCACCATAAAATTAGTCCACTTCATTTAAGCATCAATTATACACATAACTACTTTGGCCAGATCAAAAATAAAAATCATCGATAAAATCAATCAGCCATAATATTTCATATAAGTGTTTATCACTTATTTCATTGCTCCTACCATTTCAGTTTTGTCCAGTTATTGAAATTCCCAGATTGATACTAATTGGATTCTAAAAATCCTACTTGTATATGACATGCCAAAAATCCTAAAATCTTAGAGACTATACTAATTGGAAGTACAAAACATAACATGCCAAAAATCCTAAAATCTCCACTTGAACACTGAAATTGCCAGACTGCTGGAAGAATCCACAAATCCAAAACTGCCAAATACATTGCCAAACTATACTGCTGAATACATTGCCAAACTATATTGTCTAATATTTTACCAATTTCAATATTCAAACTGATTCCGAATTACATTACCAACTCTAATTCCGAACTACTTCCAAACTACTTGGTAATTCATTCCAAACTGAAGAAAATGGGTTAAGGATTAACAAAAAGCTACTGGTATTCCATTCTAAATCCAAACTAAACTTTGAACTTGAAGTATTTCCAAGTTGAATTGTCAATTACTTGCATTGAGTATGTCAGATGATACAAAAACTGAACCTACAGTACCCAAATTAATCGATTTCTACCAATTTCGTTAAACGAGATTAAAAACACTAACATGACCTATGACCTGGCACTCACCTGACCTACAACCTTCCTTTCAGCGTTGAAGAACGCGGTTGTAGTAGGTTTCGCCACTATAGCCTCCAAGTAGCAGCAGCCAAACTCCTGGATCTTGAATCTAACGGGTCCGCGATTACTCATCTTAGGGCAAAACCCTAATTTTCGTTTAGGCCATTATAAAGAAAGCGAAATGTATTTTTTTTGTCAAGTGAGAAAGAATAAAGGCTTTCAGCGGGAAATTGAAAATTTGGGGGTAAAGGTGGTGAAATGGTGAAGGAAAATCAGATTCATGCGGATTGGTAATATAGGCCGTTGGATCACATTCACGCGGATTACTAATTTTATTAATTTTTTAATTTGAATATATCTTGTAACTGCTGCAACACAATTTGACTTCAATGCCAACACATTGAAGGGTGCGTTGCAATAGACAAAAATCAGCATAGTTGTGGTAACATTTTAGCTAGCAATACCATGGATTTTCGTTGTGATAGGCCATCTATGGCGTAGTGAATGTATGTATTTATTCTTGGCTTCAATGTGTATATGCACTCCTCTCCTTCATAATGAAAATATACCCATACTCATTTATATCAAAGTTAAAATAGCCTCGAACATTACTTTTTGATCAGTATAGATGAATTAATATTCATTCATCACTATTTAATAGTTATTGTTTTTTTTGCCATGTTTATACATAGTCTATTTCTGCACTTTATATTTGGATGTTTTAATTGTATTAAACGATTTAGTTGGTTCTTTATGATTTTATAATATTAGAACCAAAATCAATTGGATCGGTTAGGTAAATGTGTTCATATTTATACATTGCTTTATGCTTTAAAAAAGGATAATAGATGGTAGTAATAGCAATTTGTGGGAGGCCACACCAGCTTTGGAAAAGATGGTAGTAATAACCATTTATCGACGTCGCATCAGCTTTGGCATTGTTAAACGTAAATGATTTAATAACAACGGATTTTTATTCTTGTTTTGTACTATGTTTGGACGAGAGTGGTTTGGATGAGTGGAGCGATTGGGTTTGATACAACAACTATAGATGTGTTATGGTTCTTGCATGAGTGGAACGTCGACATGCATTGATCGGGATTGTGAAAAGTGGGTAGGTAGCTTGTGAGGGTTGTCCATAGATTTATTAAAAAATGGTTTATTTTGTATATTTGGACCCTTGGAGAGTTTATAAGTGGTGTAATGTTTACGTTGAGGACTCTAAATTGTACATAAAAAACTATTTACATTACACAATACTTTCAATCCGACATCTAACTAAATTTTTGTCCATGAACGCCACAACCTTTAATACAATGTCCGTGAACGTAATCATTAGTCATAGTGTAAGTCAGGATGGGTAGGCTACGATTGAAAAGTAGGAAAACTTCCTTGCACAAACGTAGCATCTTGTTAATTTTTTTGAAGTATTCAACTCAAGAGTTCATCAGTTTTGATTTTAATTTCTTTATTGTTTTTTGTACAGTCTCTCTAGAATTTGCACATGGATCGTACTTGGATGTACAACTTGAAACGTAACGAAAATGAGTTTTTACACAAAATGGAAGAGTTCATCAGTTATGCGTTGAACGGTCAATTAAGAAAAAGGAAGATACTATTTGTTGTCCTTGTAGACGTTGCAACAATAGGAGGAGATTGTGTAACATAGAGCATGTTAAGGATCACATAATTCGTAATGGGTTTAAAGATAATTATACACGTTGGATATAGCATGGTGAAAGCATACTTAGCAAAACTCGTTCTAGCAATCATGAAGTTGATGAGAATGATCAAGGAGATAACGTGAATAACGAGGTGGATGATGAAAATGATTGTGTTCATGAGATGTTTCAGGATGCTGAAGAACATTTGATAAAAGATCCAGAAATTTATGAAAGAATATTAATAAATGCTGAGAAGCCATTACTTTATGGTTGTGCTAAGTTCACGATATTAACTACTGCGCTCAAGCTTTTCAATTTAAAAACAAAACACGGGTGGAGTGATAAAAGTTATACATCACTGTTGGAACTTTTGAAAGACATGCTTCCGGAAGATAACGAGCTTCCTAGTTCTAATTATGAAGCAAAGAAAATTTTGTGCCCAATTGGTATAGGATACAAAAAGATACACGCATGTCCAAATGACTGTATATTGTATCGAAATGAATATGAGAGCATGCATGAGTGTCCCAAATGTGGATTTTCCCGTTACAAGCCGCGAGGGAATGTTCATAATGACTCAAATAAAAAAGGGCCTCCGGCGAAGGTATTATAGTATTTGCCCATTATACCAAGGTTTAAACGTTTATTTGCAAATAAAGAAATGCAAAAAACTTGAGATGGCATGCGGATGTAAGGAAAGATGATGGATTATTAAGGCATCCAGCCGATCTCCACAGTGGAGAAACATTGATACATTGTATCCTAGATTTGGTGAAGAAATTAGGAATCTCAGACTTGGTCTTTGCACAGATGGCATAAACCCATTTGGAAATCTTAGTAGTCAGCATCGTACTTGGCCTGTTCTTTTGGTGATTTACAATCTTCCACCTCACTTAAGTATGAAGCGCAAATACATCATGTTATCTCTTCTAATCTCAGGACCAAGACAGCCAGTAAATGACATTGATGTTTACATAGCTCCTCTTGTCGATGATCTAAAACTTTTATGGGATAAAGGTGTACGTGTGTTTGATGCATATACCAAAACTGATTTCACATTACGTGCCATGGTTTTTGTACCATAAACGATTTTCCTGCATATGGTAACTTGTCTGGCTATAGTACAAAAGGTGCCAAAGCATGCCCAATATGTCAAGACAATATGGTTGTTGAGCGCTTGCATTTCTGTAAAAAAAGTGTATATGCATCACTGTAGATTTCTCCCTATCAATCATCATTATCGTAAGAAGAAAAAGTCTTTCAATGGGAAGATAGAGAGTGGAGTTGCTCGTTTTCCATTAACAGGAGATGCAGTTTATGAATTGGTCAAAGATACTGAAAATACATTTGGTAAAACTTTTCCTCTTATAGAAGGCTCGTGGAAGAAGAAATCTGTATTTTGGGAACTTCCATATTGGAGACACTTACAGGTTAGGCATTGTCTAGATGTAATGCATATAGAAAAAAATGTCTGTGATAGTATCATTGGGACACTCTTGATTATACCTGGTAAGAGGAAGGACAGTGAGAAAGCTAGGCAAGATATGCTAAAAATGGGTATCCGGAAAGATTTAGCACCGATGGAGAAAGGTAAGCGTACCTATTTTCCTCTTGCTTGTAACACATTGTCCAAAAAAGAGAAAACTAGTTTATGTGAGTGTCTTCGTGGCGTCAAGGTTCCAACAGGTTATTCTTCAAATATCAGCAGTCGTGTATCAATGAAGGATTTGAAATTGACCGATATGAAGTCTCATGATTGTCATTTGTTGATGCAACATTTGTTACCTGTTGCAATTCGAGGTATATTGCCTAAACACGTTAGATATGTTATTACAAAGCTTTGCATCTTTTTTAATGTAATTTGTAGCAAGGTGATCGATTTTGATATGTTAGATTATCTGCAAGCTGAAATTATCGTTACCTTATGCCAATTTGAAATGTATTTCCCCCCTTTATTTTTTGATGTTATGGTGCATTTGGTTGTTCATCTAATCAGAGAAATAAAGATTTTTGGTCCTGTGTTTATGAGATACATGTATCCGTTTGAAATGCATATGGGAACTTTAAAAAGGAAAACGAAGAATAAATATAGACCTGAAGCTAGTATCATAGAAGGTGTTGTAGCCGATGAAGTTATTGAATTTGTACTCAATACTTACTGGGTGTTGAACCTATTCGACTTTTCAAGTCTTGGCATAAAGGACGACTTGATGGTCAAGGGACAATTGGGTTAAAATCGATTTCAATTGGTGATGAAACAATTCACAAAGCAGAGCTACTTGTTTTGCAGCATCTTAGTAAGGTCAATCCTTACTTGGAGGAGCACATGACATTTCTAAAGTCTGAGAACCCTTCAAAGAATGAAAGGTCGTTGCCAATTGAACATAACCGCTCCTTTGTCGCATGGTTTAAAACCAAGATAATGAAACAACTATCTCAAACAAATCATAATATTTCTGATACAATAATATGGTTGGCGTATGGCCTCGACTTCAAGTTAAATCTTATGAAGGATACGATATTAATGGATTTGTCTTTCATACTAAGTGCCAAGATGAGAAGAGAAAAATGCAAAATAGCGGAGTTAGTATTGTGGCATCTTCAAGAGAGTTTTCTAGTGCTAAAGATAATAGGCCTGTAAATGCGACATTGTCATATTATGGGATAATTGAGGATATTTGGGAACTTGAGTATAAAGAATTCACTATCCCTCTATTTCTATGTAAATGGGCGGACAACCATCATGTTGTACGAGCGGATGAACATGGATTCACACTTGTTAACTTAGATGCAATGAGTCGTGATAATGATCCACTCATCTTGGCTAATCAAGCAAAACAAGTTTTTTATGTAACCGATCCAGCCGATCATAAGTGGTCTGTTGTTCTTCCCGGTAAAAGGCGCATTGTTGGGATTGGTGATGTGGTAGATGAAGAAGGAGTATAATCAGTTTGATGAGAACCCACCTTTCTCCATCGGTGTAAGTCTACGAGAAGAAGAAGCCGAATTAAATTCAAATTATGCACGCTCTGATCATGACGAAGGGGTTTTGATAACATAGTAATTTGGTGCATGAGATCTAATATGAAGGCTGACACTAGGAAAATGTGGATTATACATTTTATGTGGAATTAAAAAATGGATTAAACATTTCGTTTTACTCTGCCTTCTTTATTCCCCCAAGTTTGAGGCTTTTATCAAATTCAATTTAAGTAATTTCTTCGCCCTCCATATTTGTTATATGAGTTCATTGTTTATTTTATCATAGGTGATTCAACAATAACCAAATTTGTCTAATCACTATTGTTATTACTCGACTATTAGCGCCATTCAACAAACATTTACATCACCTTTTGATGTTTTGAAGTTCTTGAATTTAGCATGTACTTCGTGCTTGATATTGGATAGATTCATCACTGTTCTTCCTCTTGGGCTAGGTGATCTAATTCGGTAAATTTTGTTCGATTAAGTCAGCTCTCCTTTTAATATTTGACAATTGCATACTTTTTACGTGTGTAAACCATCATGTGAATGAATTGTTGTCTACAACACTATTTATTACAAGTAACTACATGTCGATCATTGATTTTGTTGGTTGGTTACATGGTATTGCGTTAACTATCTTTTTAAGAATTTATGACTGGTTTCTAAATTTGAATTCCTAATTTCCAACATGATGAGTTTAAATGATACAAGTATGACCATGTGCCAGTAACATGTTTTCAAAACTGTTCTTAGAACAAGGATTTGTACAACTACCAATATTGTTATAGTAATTATCACTTTTTTCTCAACTCTAGCAGCTAACAATGTTTATATCACCATTTGTTAGCTTTCTATCACACTATTTTTCACACTACTAAATATGGCATTAGTTTATCCATCTATGCCATTGTGTTCCTATTTGTGCAAAGTACAAGTACGTGAGTTAAAAGTGAAATTTGATATCATATATTTTCTCTTGGGGTTTCAGTTACTGTAAAAGCAGGATGCAATGAAAATATTTTATGTGGAAAATCACTTCAAATGAAAGTTATAGCTTAGGTTGTAGGCTTTCCGGAAAGTATAAGATCGTCAAATTCGGATAAACCAATCAAAAATTACAATTAAATTGGTTAAGCAATGTTTTATGTTACCTTCCTATTAAAACTGCCTTACACCACACATAATACATAACCTATATAATATCTTAGCAACTCCAACTACAAGCATACCCCAGATGTGAAAAATATGAAAATAACTAATCCATATTACATAGATTCAATTTCTTTGTTCTTCGATTTGTGTTCTCAACATACAACAAATCACAACCACGTTATTTGTGTAGAAAATTAATTAGTGGAGCCTATACTCAAAGTTGAATAAGTTTCCTATTATTTTTCTCCATCAGTTCAATTCATTTGTCCCAATTTCATCTGTCCTTGTGTATCAAACTAATCTCACTCATTTATTTTCGTATAATCATGCTACTTTAACAGCATTGCGAGTCCTGGGAATTAAGTAAATCATAGAATGGATGAACCAGATTAATGATATTAACATTTTATTTGTTGGATCCCATTTTAATTAATTTATTTGTTTTAATGATTAATTACCATTAATTAATTCATTTGTTTTAATGAATGAATGACATACTTTTTGACACTCGCACATGAACTTAACATTGAATAAGAAACGTATCAATTTAGCCCATTTCAATTTCTTTTTGACAACAATAACATAATCCAATGTCCTGCTGGTTATCAAATATCCATATGAACATATCTACTTATAAATAATTCTACGAACAATACTCAGACCATTTAAGATTTTTAATCCGAGACAATAAACATCTCCACTAAAATATTGTGAGGGAACTTGTGATACGATAGAAAACATGGTGATATGATATACTGACATATGACAAAATTATGCAGATATGGTGTTTTTATTCAGAATGTTATCTGTGATTGCTTCTCTATGCTTTTTTTTTGGACAAAATTATGCAAATATGACATATGACAAAATTATTCAAATCTTTACAGGCGTGCAATTGCTTCTCTCAGCCCATATGGTGTTTTTTTGGATTGTTATATGCGATGTTTACTTGTTGGTAGATGGCTTGATTCGATAAATCATGTTTACTGTTTGTTCCCACATTGAATTGAATGTTAGTTTATGGTGGATGCTCTACTTTCTATATTGCTCAATGGCTGACTTTTTTGATGAGCTGCTAGTTAATTACCGAATTGTTTGTTGGTTCGTCTGTGGTTGTACATATCAGCAATGCAAGTAGCAAGTTATAGTACATACCAAATTAGCATGGTCAAATAAATCCGAGTTCATGGTATGTGCAAAGAAAGGCATTTCAGTTTTATATGAACTGAAGCTGTACCCAAAAAGACAAAGTAACAAACTTGAATATGTTTCACCTGAGGGACTATAGTCATTGTTCAGTTTTGATCCCGATTTGCCAAAACAAATTGTGCAAAGATAGACTCATTGGATTAGATAGCTTAAACTTACAAGTTTTTATATGCAAATTAAGTGATTTTCATTCAATAATTGATACAGGTTTAATGGAAATAGTACATGGACAGAATGAGGAGAATGAGGAGCAGGGCTCTTCTTCGCAACCATCTAAGAAGAAGCGAAGAGGTCTAACTACTGGAAAGAAATATAAAACGCGTGAGCCAAAATTCCTTGAGTGGGCTGAAAATGGCAAACCCATCGGAAAGTGGGCTAATTGTTATAAGACATATATAGGCGATATAGTTAAAACCAAAATTGATATCACTATTAATAACTGGGATGGCGTTAGCGATGGGCTTAAGGACATTATCTGGGAATATGTTAAGGTATTATTTATCTGCAAATGGATTGTTTTCATTGTAATTTCATATTTTAATAGTTTGACGTTTATTTTTTATTTTTTATTATTTATTATCTCAGACTGAGTTTCATCTCGATAACAAATTGAAAGGCATTGTGTTAAGAACTGTTAGAGAAAGATGGAAGGATTTTAAAACAAGATTAGTTAGTGGTTGGATTACGAAAAGAAGAAAGCTTCTAGCCGACCGTAGAGAGCCCTACGAATATTATGATGCTATCACACAAGCACAGTGGGAAACATTCAAAAAGAATCATGAAACCGAGGAATTTAAAGTATATTTCTTTTTTATTGTCAATTTGCATAAATATTGTACAATGAACTAAAATATTTATTTATTCAAAATCTAAAATAGGAAATAAGCGAGAAGGCTAGGAAGTGTCAGGCATTTAATTTGCATCCTCAGTATTTAGGGCAAGTAGGATATGTTGGGAAGAAGGCTAATTGGATAGCTGAAGGCCACCATTCCTCAACCACATTACCAAGTGGAATTGTTTTGGATCGAAGCGTTGATTGGATTATGGCAAGATCAAAGAAAGGAATTGATGGAAATTATGAAATACCTAATGAGAAAACCAAGTTAGTTGCAGAAAAAGCGGTATGTCTTGTTTTCAATTAAATGTATCACTTTATTAGTTATGAGTGCTTCTGTTTTGAGCATCTTCTATGTATACGAATGTGTCAGTCATGAGCATCTTCTATTTATAAAACTTAATTCTAAGCACCATTTTTATGACTCCAAATATTTTCCATTAAAGACTTTCGTATGGTTTGTTTTCTAGCATATGTGATTGTTTGAGTCATGAGCTATTCATTTTTTAGCCCTGCTATACGCATGTTATTGTTCTTATAATAAAATTACAACATAATTTTACCAAGGAATATAGATATAGTAACTTTAAAAAATCAAAAGAACGTGATTATAAGAAAATAAAACACTAGGAAATAATGTCAATTAGGATGTAAGTCAGAAATTGAACATAGAACATTCTGTGGTGTACTAGGTACTTCAGTGACCAGTATTGATATTGATTTGCATAAAAACTAGAAACTGCATTAGGTGATCACACAATGAATTGATAAGTAATAACACTGAGCCTTGCAATATGACATAGTCTAGGCTTTTTCTTACACGGTTTTTCTAAAGTTTAGGCTTGTGCTAAATGTTTCTAGCTTTGCATTAAGGAGAAGATCAATAAGAATTGGTGTAAGACACATACTTTGAATAATTTTGTTGGGTCAAAAAGTGATAAATTATACATAATAAATGATGAACATCTCCAAGAAAAGATTGCGGAACATATCTTCAACTAAAAAAATGTAGATTTGCATGATTGATAGTGTTCCACAAAGCACAATTCAGGAAAAACACACCTTCAAGCTCTAGCATTAAAGAATATATAGGCATATAAACTGTAAGCTATACAATGATACCACTATCATAAATGTGAGTACAAATTAATGGGTCACCCCTACATAAATCATTTAGTCTGTTACTGACCAGACCTAAAAGCCTAAACTCACATAAACCAATACATAGAATCAATGCACTATTTCAATTAAATGCATCACTTTATTAGTTATGAAAGCTTCTGTTTTTGAGCATCTTTTATGTATATGAATGTGTCAGTCACATTGATGCCATATGTATATATGTATCACTTTAATGCTGCTGTTACCATGTTCTCTACACCCTCTTTACTTGACAGTGGAGTAAAATACAAATGTGTGAGTCTGACCAGTTCCTGGATCCACAAGCAGGAACTGGACCTGCATATTGTAATATAATCCCGCCGCCACAATCAAAACATTATCACGATTGTAACAAATGCGTCCTTCAGTTTGATTATCACTGTGTTTAGCTGTGAACTTACATTGAGAAAGGGAACCACTATCGCTTTTGGTGAGTTAATTCGTTGTTGATTAAGGAACCGTTTATTTACAGCTTGAATGATAGTGTTAAATTCATGATGTATTATTTCCTTCTGATCTCACATCGATTGACTGGCAACAACTTTAGATTTTTTTTTTAATGACAAAATGAAGTTTTGATTAGCTTGTCTTCCGGTGTGACAGTATTCATGCGTGCAGTATGTAAATTTATTTTCGGACGTGCATACGTAATCCAACGCCAAATCCAAAGTATAGTAACATGCTACTTAAATTTTGTGTGATTGGTAACTCATCATAGTGGTATTATGGAATAGTCTATTATATTTGTCGATTATTTTATTTACGCATATTGTACTTTGAATTAGTTTGATAAACCCTCGTTTACAAGTTGATTGGTTGTCCCATTTTCATCTATTCACACTTTAAAGGATAATATATGTTGCATTTCATTTTCGTTTTTAAAAAAAACATAGAAAATAAAGGAAAAAAATAACACATGATTCGCACTAATATAGATGATCCTCCCTTTTTTGGACTACAAAATTATTCATCCATAAACTGTAGCATCTTTTACAAGTTTGGGATCCTCATGATGGTTCTTTATAGCCATTTGCAGTAATAGGAACAGTGTTTATGGCAACAGCATCAACTATACATTATTCTGGAAAATGGATATATTAAGAAATAAGCATTATACTGAAATAATTCTAATATGTAAAGTAACATGATAGATCACCTCATGTATTAATCCAACAATGGCAATCAGTGCAGGTATAGGACTTTTGAAAGATCTCTCATCATTCCCTACTGGGGGAAAAAACAATTCTTTAATTTACATATAAAATAAAATAGTGTGAAGTTATATCATGGAAAAAACAATTCTTTAATTTGTTATTTCATTGAGTGATATACACTTGCTATTTGTTTACAGTATGATTTGAGACAAAAAGCAATCGAAGGGGAATGGACTCCGGATAGACATGATGATGTCTCAAGTCGTGCACTTGGAAAAAAGGAACATCCGGGCTGAGTTAGAGGAATTGGTGGGACGGTCGGTATCAAAGACGTATTTGGAGAGGGAGAGAAAATGAGAGGTCCAAGAGGTGTAATATCTGCAGATCAGCTATATCTTATTACTCAAGACTTAGAGGCTAAAATGAGAAAAGAAATGGAGGCTAAAGTGAGCCATATGGAGGGTATGATGCATTCAATGGTTGAGCAGCAGGTTGCAAACATTTTGAACAAGGTTGGTATCCAAATGCCTATTGCAATGGGGTTCAACAACATATCACCGGATGGTCATCGCAGTAGTCATCAATCAATACTCCCGACAAAAGTACAAGTTGCAAACAAAATTCAAGTGACGGAACCCTTTGCAGAGTTGGTGGTAAGCAATTCAAAAGTTGATTTTAATTTACGTATATGGTTTTATGCATTTGACAAGTGTAAGTGAAAAATGATGGTTTTGTGCTTTCATTTTAGAAACTAACAAAATGTCATTTAGCTATGAATTTGGACTCCAATATTATCGTCGTGGGTAGTGGCATGGTACATCCTGCTTCAAAAACTGCAGACCAATGTCACAATCAACAAATGTTGGCTAGTCATGTAAAGGTTGGGGTTGATGCAGTGGAATCTAGTCATGAAGGAACACCACTTCCGGTTCCAATGAAATATTTCAACACGATAGGTGAAGCGATTGGCAGTTTTGTTCAATGGCCTAAAAGTCTCGTGCTTCTTAGAGATGATACGGTAAATGAGAAAATTTTGTTTAGTCAATTATAGTGAAATAAAGTTGTTTTATGTTATTGTTTTATATTTGAATTAATATGAGTTTCACATCGGAGTCTTCCAATTTATTACATCAATATTTTAGACATCAAATAATTGAGATACTGACATTTTGCTAACAAAAAGCACCTTAAACACTTTTGAACTAGGGTTCTATATCTCAACCAAACAAAAGCATGATCGGAAGTAATAATGACAAGGTCATTAATGCAATAACAAATGAGTCAGCAAAGCGCAATACACTAGTGGATGAAGGAATCCTCAAAACTTTAACGAAAGAGTGCCGGTATTTTCATGACCTGGTAGTTCAAGGGCCATCAGATGATAACATCATTAATACAATTCAAGTGAATAAGGATTTATTTAAGTGCGGCAAGGACTATGAAATCAAGATCAGAAACAATGACATTGTCCAATTTCTTAATATGGCATGGTTGAATGCATCATGGTTACAGATTTACATCATGTAAGCATTTCACTCCTATTATATGTATGTTAAAAAATTAGCAAAAAAAGTATACTAGAAAATTACAAATTTCAAGTACGGAATAAGACAAGTACAAAGTTGGAATCGATATAAGGGTCTATGTCTGATAATATAAACTGAAATGGTCACATAATTTGTAGGTGGTTAAATCATAGGTTTAATGACCTTGAAGTGGAGGCCATCTGGTTTATATGTCCTCATAAGCTTTCCTAAGTACGGAAATCTCCAGACGCGACTAACTCATATATCCTCAAAACATGGCGTGAGTCGCAATCAAAAAGACTACTTTTAGCCCCACACTACGAAGAGTATACACTATAAATTTTTGTTAAATACTTTATAAATTTGCTACTAATTTTAACCTTCTACAAAAATTATACTACAGGAAACATTGTCTACTGCTTGTTTTCCATCTACAAAAGGGCGAGGTTTATGTTTTTGATTCCCGGGCCGAAAGAAAGCGTAACCCAGAAATTAAGGCGCACGTGAACGTGTGTGACGGCCATGGAATTTCGCTCGATCTGAATCAGTCGCTAAACCGATCTAGACCGTTCGAAACCCCTGAACGTTGAGAACAGGACAAATCAGAACACAAACAGAAGAACATTTCATTGTATATTACAACATTTCCATCAGATACAAGAATATACAGAATATAAATGAATAAATACACATTCGATAAATATCAGAGATTACAGTAAATTACATAGCAGCGGAAAATAATACAAAGCACAACTGAAGGTGATATACGGATACAGAGCTTTCCGGATATCATTCCAGCTGTAAACCAGGATCCTGTGAATATAAATCTGCAAAACCAAAACTACTAGCTGCCCGTGCGGAAAATAGGGGCACCCAGAGTTTAGGTTAAAACAATAAACTCCAGGTCAGTCATGTGACTGGTGTGAGAACTAAAACAGTTATTTAAAACTTTATTTTAAAAGTTAGGTAATTCAAGGGACCACGCCGTATAACACGGAACGGGTTTCCTCCCAAGAATACCAGTGCATAGAATAACAGCGCAATGCTAAATAATGAAAAATGAAGCTGTTATAAGACCCAGGTCCTATCACACAATGCAACGCAAGCCGGGGGATAGGGTTTTCCCTTATAACAGCCAAAGCATGCTTGATACGTTTAAAACAAATCATTTGATACTATAATAAGTGTATAGTGTCAAAGCAGTTTCAATCATAAATATAAATCATAGACGGCATGGGTACCATATATCATGTCGCCATACTAGTTCTACAATTAAAACCGCAATACACCTATTGGAAATTGGATTTCCGTCATGAGTCGAGGCAAGGGGCAAGCTCCTCTCCGCGTTCGAGACACTCTAGCAAATGCCTCAGGGTTACGCACTCTGGGCAACCCCGGATCCTCCAAGGCCGGTCCTCACTTACGTTAGAGGATTAATTATGCCTGAACACACGTTTCCCAGTCCTTACAGACCTATAATCGAGGCGCCTCGCATCAAAACCACAAAGGTGAAAAGTATATAAATGTCAGGGCTGGTAAGTCACTGACACCACCATAGCTAGAAAGAAACGTCATGCACTCCTTGGGTCCTTATCCCGTTTTTGACTCATACCGAGGTGTGAGGCTCGCGAATCCACGCTATACACAAAGCTATGCCACAAAGGCCATGCTTTGATCATCAACCATAAGACTTTGCTTTTCAACAGAAGCCTTGATCTATGCAACTCAGCATGCCACACAGGCAATTCATGCCATGCGATTGATATCTATCGATATATAACCTCTAAGCTCGTATGTCTCAGAGAAGGGCGTTAAGCAAGAGAATAAATTCTCCGCCGCCAAACAGATATATATTTAATAGAAATCAATCAACACAGAATAAAATCCAATGTCAGACACACAATCCATTTACAAGTCCGTTCTGGGTCTGAACGAAACCGGAGGCACTTTCCTCGCATATCCATCCATCTCCAAGTACGTCTGGACGACCACCAACTATTTCCATCCTCTTGGGTGTACAGCCCAATCAGGATCGTCAGTAATTACCCAAACGATGTGAAGACTTCCGGTCTTCAGCCACCGTCTTCATCTTCGACGTATCGTCGAATCGGTTATTCGGAATGGGTGTAAACCCGGACTTTCCGAACAACCCGCGTATATTTAAAAACAAATGTTACACAAACACAACATACGCCTCATTCCAACTCATTAGTCACTAACCGCAAATTAGCAAGAGAACAATTTCCCAAATATTAACCCCGAAGGCCGAAACCAACATCAGATCAATACCCAGGAAACCATTCTTCTTAGCCAACCTACAGCTAGTTTCTAAATTCCACATTCTTAGGGAAAGGTTCCCATTAATTTTATCCAAGATAAATTCTTTAAAATTTATCCTGTAATCTTCCTTTGGATGTCATTTAAAACCAAATTATGGTTTTTCCAACTAGTCGAGATTAGCGAACCGTAACGAAGTAATTATTTATTTTATTTCCCAATCCCAACCTATTCATCCCATGAAGCAAAACTGGTAATACTCCATATCTAACACCGTGGTGTTATCGGTAAAATTAATTACCATTTCACGTTCAAATCTAATTAAAGATTTAACTATCGCTTTGGAGCAAAACTGGTAATACTCCATTCCCGCTCATTTCTAAATTTGATAATTTAGATTATAGATTCACATTTCAATCTAATTGCAGATTCGTTAGAACTCCTTTTACTGGGTTAAAGAACTAGGTGTTATTTAAAACACAGTTCACGACAAACCCAAATCACATTCTATTTGTTATCGGGTTAAAGAACTAGTGTTATTTAAAACACTGTTCACGATAAACCCATTTCAATTTCAATCAAATATATTAGAAATTCCGATTATTTAAAACCCCTTTTTAAATCTAATTCATTTATTAAAAAAATAATTGGGTTTTAAATTTAGTTCAAAACTAGTTCATTTCGATAAAAACTCATTTTTATCTTTTCCAATATGGAGTTTTTCATCCCAAATCTTTCTAAATCGTTTCTTATGATTTTACACAAATTATTGATATTTTTAATAATTTTATCAAGGCCCGTACAGTCGATTTCCATCAACGGTCATCGAACTGCACTTACAGCGACCTTTTTCGAATTTGATTTGGACGTATCTCCAAATCCAACCGTTAGATTTCTAATTTCTAATATTCGTTAGAAAGCTCTTTTCGATACGAACCCAACGGTTCCGGTTTTAGGAGAATCCGACGGTCGGATCTCCCGTAATGTCCGTTTGAAATAAATGGTCGAAATTTATGAACTGCCGCGGCGCGGCGCGTTCTATTCAGGCCATTATATTATATATATAATATATATAATATATATTTCGTCGATTTTTATTTAAAACGAATTATATAAATAGTTTTGAATTCATTTCAAAAACGATTTTAACCTCCATTTCAATTCAAAGAAAAATTAAATTCTTCTTTATAATTTCGTTTAAAATTCATTTCTATTCAATTCAAATTTCAATTCAATTTGAATTCATTTCAATTCGCTTTCTATTAAATTTGAATTCGTTTTCGATTCAATTCAATTTCAAAGTCGTTTTCTATTCGATTCAACTCAAATTAGTTTTCTAATCGATTCAATTCAAATTAGTTTTCTATTCAATCCATTTCAAAATCGTTATATATTCAATCCATTTCGAAATCGTTATATATTCAATCCATTTCGAAATCGTTATATATTCAAATTATTTCAAAATGAGTAAAATCGATATAAATATCGTTCACGTCAAAATGGCATCAATCTAACCAACACGGCTTCATATATTTCTATTTTCAAATATTCCATTCAACAAATGAATATTTATTTTTGTCAACACACGACTAATCTCAACGAATGAGTACTGTCCACGTGTGACTATTTTTGCTATTTAATATATTTTATAAAAATTAAGGTATCTATCGTTTGATATAAAATTAGACTTCAACTGTAAATTAGTAAGAGAACAATTTCCTGAATATTAACCCCGAAGGCCGAAACCAACATCAGATCAATATCCAGGAGACCACTCATCTCATCTATTTTCCAGTTGATTTCTAATTCTATATATGATAAAGATGTAAATTTTATTATTAAAATATTTCGTTCAACACATGACTAATCTCAACGGATGAGTACAGTCAACACGTGAACCTTTATTTTACAAAGATAAAGATATAAATTTTATTATTACAATATTTCGTTCAACACATGACCAATCTCAATATATGAGTACTGTCAACACATGAACCTTTATTTTATATTGTTCTTTATTTTCTACATTGGAATGAGGCCCAATCAATTACCATATAAAGTTAATTATATGGATTTTCATACAACACATGTATATAATAGCATTGAAAAAAAATCAACCATCAACCAAAGTGCACTACACTGTATAAGCATCAAATATAGATATCTAACGCTTATAACAGCCTGTCAATCAATCGATCGACATATTTAATCAATTAGGATGAGTGAACTTCATATTTCATCCCAACACCCGTGTGGGGTTTCAAACAATCAAACAAATATTTTATTTGTGAAGTTGGGCGATGTGTAAAATTTATCGTCCCAATCAATGTCATTCAAATAGGTGTACATAAACAAACCGTCCGGTTTGTAAATGAATATTTTATTTTATTTTATTTTATTTCCACGTTAAAAATTATATTTTTAACGAGAAAATATTTTATCTCAACATATGAATTTCTATTCAATTCATTTATTCAATAAAATGATATTTTTATTTTTCTAACATATTTTAGAAAATTTCGGCGGCATAACGGCACGATACTAGAAACGGGACAAGGCCTAGCCTTATCCCCGGTCTAGTGAAGGCCCACGCCATTCACATATCAATCAAATTCACCAAACAATCAAATTCAAATCAAATCATCAAACTAATTTATGCAACCAAACAAACAAGTCCATGGTCTGTGGACGATTGTGTCGGGTGCTACTAAGCACCGTCTGCATCCTAGTATATATATATATATATATAAAACTAGAAAAGAAATTGAAAGGTGAGAAATTCTCACCGATAGCTATCCAACCATCTAGACTCTTCTTTGATAAAAATCTTCATCGTTATCGCATCTTTGTCATCTTCGTTGCCCGTAGCCACTACATATATAAAAATCGAATTTTTACTTCGTTATTCAATATATAAAAATCGAATTTTTACTAGTATGTTATATAGATAAAAATTATATTTTTATCACGCTATTCTCCATATAAAGATTTCGCCTTTTCTAAAATAAAGATTTCGCCTTTATAAAAACATAGACTTCGCCTTTTCAAATTTAAAGATTTCATCTTTATAAAAATCTCATTTTTATTTTTCTACACATATAAAGATGATATTTTTAATATTCCTATCATGTAAAAATTATATTTTTAACTCTCTACCTAACCAAAAATCATATTTTTACATCTTCTATATAGTAAAGATTATATTTTTAATACTTTAAAAATATAAAAGTCATATTTTTATCACTCTAAAAATTATTCCATATCTTTATAATTTTTTAAAAAATCGTATCTTTATACAATTAAAAATCTAATCTTTTCTGAAAATCAATCTTTATTCTGCTACACATATACTCTACCTAAACAAAAATCATATTTTTACCCTTCTACTATATGAAAGATTATATTTTTATCCTCCTACAATATAAAAGATTGTATTTTTAATTGCTAAAATTAATTAAAATACCTTTCTCTATCGATTTCAACCTGGGAGAGCTCGAACCCGTGCTCCCCTCGACTTCACCGTTGCTGTGCTACCCCAAAGTCCACCGGAGAAGCTCTAAATCGATGAAACTCGGCGTCGGAGGAGGGCTTGGTTCTCTGGTAGTCTGAGAAGGGTCGCTGGGGTTTGTTGGTGGCGCAGGAGCCTCGTCAGGCGGTGGTGGAGCTCGGTGGGCCGGTGGTGCTGACTTGGGGAAGGGCGCAGGCGGTTTTCAAGAGGGGGAGGAGGAGCGAGACACGAGGGCGAGAGAGGGGGGCTTCAGCTTGCAGCGGCGCGCCGGGGGAGGGGGGGGGGGGGAAGATGGCGGCTGCGACGTGGGGGGGGGGGGGGCGACGGGGTTTCGGGTTTTTTTTTTCCGATCTGAAGAATGAGAGGAGAGAGAGTGGAGGGTAGGGATATATAATAATTTATTTTATTTTATTATTCAATTAAAGTTGACTTTTTCATACGACCTCTAAACGAGGCCCACCGCCTGTCGTCCATAGCGTTTTACCCCCATTCCGAACACAATGGGATATGCTTCGCAAGCTGATTCGACCATTTCGATCAGTTTCCGTTGAATTTACATTTAAATCACTATATTGAATTTTAAACGTACATTTCAAATTACCGGGGTCGCATACTAACTCGAAAAATTCCAGAAAAATATTTTCTAGCTTCGTATTGACGATACGGTCCTAACAAAACTAGTTTCGTCGAATTCTGAGACCGTTGGAAAAATGGCCATTTTCCAATCGATTAAAATCAACTGAAACTGGTCAAACGCGTTTTCCCTTGCCGCGCTCACATATTGATTCAAAAAAAATTATGAAATTTGGAATCTAGCAATAACTTTACATCACGGACCCAACAAAAGTGGTTTCGTCGAAATCCGAGATCGTTTGCAAAATTTCCATTTTTAAGGGCCTGAATTCCATAGCGACTATTCAGAATTTTCAACTGGACATATCTTTTGATTCCCGCTATGAAATTTTGATTTTTCGGATTCGTTGGAAAGGTATTATCAATTAGATCCTAATGTTTTTGGTTTCACTAAAATCCGGATTGTTTTGCACCCGGTACATTCAATTGAAGTTTGAAATCGAATTATCGAACTACCGCGCCATTTTCAATTCTATTTATAATTATATATACATATTTATATTCTAACGACGACGCGTATAATATATACGTTCTAATTATATTGAAATGAATTTTCTCGTCGATTTTATTTAAAATAATTCATTTTAAATAATCAAAATTCGTTAAAATTGCCAAAATAAAATTTTTAAACTGGCTCAGAATTTCCGGGTTATTACAATCTCCCCCACTTAAAACTTTTCGTCCCCGAAAAGGAACAAAGTCGAAAATGGTTTGATCAATTAACTCTACGTTCGATCCGGCTTCCATCCTCCAACTTTTCAGTTTCTGAGAATTCTCAAATTTTCAAAAATTTGGCTAACACCCTAAATTTTCGAAAAATTTCGCCATAACCTCCCTTGCAATGGGAGCATCGGGAAATCTCAAATAGCTTCCCCGGTCCTTCAGATTTCAAAAAGAAAAAGAAAAAGCCAAGCGGCTAGCCAATAGGCTCATAAAATCATCATCACCCAAACAAAACAGTAAATTATGTAGTAAACATGTACCTATTTGTCGGGCAAACAAATTTTATTCTTCGGCTCTAGCCTCCTTGCTATGACCTGTTCAATGTAAGTATATGTATATGCAAACAAATGCGACCAATTTCAATACAGTTCAATATTTGGTTCAATTAGGCATAATGATTCAAAATTATCAAACAAATAAACGAACAACACAAACATCAATCAATTAGTGGATTAACGTTTCAAATTCATAACCTTTGATCCATAAACAGAAAATCATGTTTTTGGTGCCAATTCACAACAATGTGTTCTAGCTATATTAGTTTAGGTTCTCACACCAGTCTAATGGAAATATATAGAAATCACACCTTCGAAACACGAATCATAAATACTGATGATGTCATGACAATCATTAGTACCATCTCCGGGCGACTAGAATGTGATCCCATATCTATCCAATATATTAAAACTTCGAATATACGTTCATGACGCGTATATGCAAAACCTTTATATAGTGGATTGTCCATATTCAAAATAAATAAATAATCAAATACGTTTAAAGCGATTTAAATTTTCAAAACAAAATTGTTTTCCATTGAAAAATATACTCTTCACACTCGTTCTAGGATACTACTGATCCTATCTCTAACGAGTCATTCTAATTGGATACTACTAATCCAATATCTGATGAATTCTTTCGTATGGTTTTAATGTATCTTGTTCTCGAGCTCTGTAAACCAAAGCTCTGATACCAAATGTGACGGCCATGGAAGTTCGCTTGATCTGAATCAGTCGCTAAACCGATCTAGACCGTTCGAAACCCCTGAACGTTGAGAACAGGACAAATCAGAACACAAACAGAAGAACATTTCATTGTATATTACAACAATTCCATCAGATACAAGAATATACAGAATATAAATGAATAAATACACATTCGATAAATATCAGAGATTACAATAAATTACATAGCAGCGGAAAATAATACAAAGCACAACTGAAGGTGATATACGGATACAGAGCTTTCCGGATATCATTCCAGCTGTAAACCAGGATCCTGTGAATATAAATCTGCAAAACCAAAACTACTAGCTGCCCGTGCGGAAAATAGGGGCACCCAGAGTTTAGGTTAAAACAATAAACTCCAGGTCAGTCATGTGACTGGTGTGAGAACTAAAACAGTTATTTAAAACTTTATTTTAAAAGTTAGGTAATTCAAGGGACCACGCCGTATAATACGGAACGGGTTTCCTCCCAAGAATACCAGTGCATAGAATAACAGCGCAATGCTAAATAATGAAAAATGAAGCTGTTATTAGACCCAGGTCCTATCACACAATGCAACGCAAGCCGGGGGATAGGGTTTTCCCTTATAACAGCCAAAGCATGCTTGATACGTTTAAAACAAATCATTTGATACTATAATAAGTGTATAGTGTCAAAGCAGTTTCAATCATAAATATAAATCATAGACGGCATGGGTACCATATATCATGTCGCCATACTAGTTCTACAATTAAAACCGCAATACACGTATTGGAAATTGGATTTCCGTCATGAGTCGAGGCAAGGGGCAAGCTCCTCTCCGCGTTCGAGACACTCTAGCAAATGCCTCAGGGTTACGCACTTTGGGCAACCCTGGATCCTCCAAGGCCGGTCCTCACTTACGTTAGAGGATTAATTATGCCTGAACACATGTTTCCCGGTCCTTACAGACCTATAATCGAGGCGCCTCGCATCCAAACCACAAAGGTGAAAAGTATATAAATGTCAGGGCTGGTAAGTCACTGACACCACCATAGCTAGAAAGAAACGTCATGCACTCCTTGGGTCCTTATCCCGTTTTTGACTCATACCGAGGTGTGAGGCTCGCGAATCCACGCTATACACAAAGCTATGCCACAAAGGCCATGCTTTGATCATCAACCACAAGACTTTGCTTTTTAACAGAAGCCTTGATCTATGCAACTCAGCATGCCACACAGGCAATTCATGCCATGCGATTGATATCTATCGATATATAACCTCTAAGCTCGTATGTCTCAGAGAAGGGCGTTAAGAAAGAGAATAAATTCTCCGCCGCCAAACAGATATATATTTAATAGAAATCAATCAACACAGAATAAAATCCAATGTCAGACACACAATCCATTTACAAGTCCGTTCTGGGTCTGAACGAAACCGGAGGCACTTTCCTCGCATATCCATCCATCTCCAAGTACGTCTGGACGACCACCAACTATTTCCATCCTCTTGGGTGTACAGCCCAATCAGGATCGTCAGTAATTACCCAAACGATTTGAAGACTTCCGGTCTTCAGCCACCGTCTTCATCTTCGACGTATCGTCGAATCGGTTATTCAGAATGGGTGTAAACCCGGACTTTCCGAACAACCCGCGTATATTTAAAAACAAATGTTACACAAACACAACATACGCCTCATTCCAACTCATTAGTCACTAACCGCAAATTAGCAAGAGAACAATTTCCCAAATATTAACCTCGAAGGCCGAAACCAACATCAGATCAATACCCAGGAAACCATTCTTCTTAGCCAACCTACAGCTAGTTTCTAAATTCCACATTCTTAGGGAAAGGTTCCCATTAATTTTATCCAAGATAAATTCTTTAAAATTTATCCTGTAATCTTCCTTTGGATGTCATTTAAAACCAAATTATGGTTTTTCCAACTAGTCGAGATTAGCGAACCGTAACGAAGTAATTATTTATTTTATTTCCCAATCCCAACCTATTCATCCCATGAAGCAAAACTGGTAATACTCCATATCTAACACCGTGGTGTTATCGGTAAAATTAATTACCATTTCACGTTCAAATCTAATTAAAGATTTAACTATCACTTTGGAGCAAAACTGGTAATACTCCATTCCCGCTCATTTCTAAATTTGATAATTTAGATTATAGATTCACATTTCAATCTAATTGCAGATTCGTTAGAACTCCTTTTACTGGGTTAAAGAACTAGGTGTTATTTAAAAGACAGTTCATGACAAACCCAAATCACATTCTATTTGTTATCGGGTTAAAGAACTAGTGTTATTTAAAACACTATTCACGATAAACCCATTTCAATTTCAATCAAATATATTAGAAATTCCGATTATTTAAAACCCCTTTTTAAATCTAATTCATTTATTAAAAAAATAATTGGATTTTAAATTTAGTTCAAAACTAGTTCATTTCGATAAAAACTCATTTTTATCTTTTCCAATATGGAGTTTTTCATCCCAAATCTTTCTAAATCGTTTCTTATGATTTTACACAAATTATTGATATTTTTAATAATTTTATCAAGGCCCGTACAGTCGATTTCCATCAACGGTCATCGAACTGCACTTACAGCGACCTTTTTCGAATTTGATTTGGACGTATCTCCAAATCCAACCGTTAGATTTCTAATTTCTAATATTCGCTAGAAAGCTCTTTTCAATACGAACCCAACGGTTCCGGTTTTAGGAGAATCCGACGGTCGGATCTCCCGTAATGTCCGTTTGAAATAAATGGTCGAAATTTATGAACTGCCGCGGCGCGGCGCGTTCTATTCAGGCCATTATATTATATATATAATATATATAATATATATTTCGTCGATTTTTATTTAAAATGAATTATATAAATAGTTTTGAATTCATTTCAAAAACGATTTTAACCTCCATTTCAATTCAAAGAAAAATTAAATTCTTCTTTATAATTTCGTTTAAAATTCATTTCTATTCAATTCAAATTTCAATTCAATTTGAATTCATTTCAATTCGCTTTCTATTAAATTTGAATTCGTTTTCGATTCAATTCAATTTCAAAGTCGTTTTCTATTCGATTCAACTCAAATTAGTTTTCTAATCGATTCAATTCAAATTAGTTTTCTATTCAATCCATTTCGAAATCGTTATATATTCAATCCATTTCGAAATCGTTATATATTCAATCCATTTCGAAATCGTTATATATTCAATCCATTTCGAAATCGTTATATATTCAATCCATTTCGAAATCGTTATATATTCAAATTATTTCAAAATGAGTAAAATCGATATAAATATCGTTCACGTCAAAATGGCGTCAATCTAACCAACACGGCTTCATATATTTCTATTTTCAAATATTCCATTCAACAAATGAATATTTATTTTTGTCAACACACGACTAATCTCAACGAATGAGTACTGTCCACGTGTGACTATTTTTGCTATTTATTATATTTTATAAAAATTAAGGTATCTATCGTTTGATATAAAATTAGACTTCAACTGTAAATTAGTAAGAGAAAAATTTCCTGAATATTAACCCCGAAGGCCGAAACCAACATCAGATCAATATCCAGGAGACCACTCATCTCATCTATTTTCCAGTTGATTTCTAATTCTATATATGATAAAGATGTAAATTTTATTATTAAAATATTTCGTTCAACACATGACTAATCTCAACGGATGAGTACAGTCAACACATGAACCTTTATTTTACAAAGATAAAGATATAAATTTTATTATTACAATATTTCGTTCAACACATGACCAATCTCAATAGATGAGTACTGTCAACACATGAACCTTTATTTTATATTGTTCTTTATTTTCTACATTGGAATGAGGCCCAATCAATTACCATATAAAGTTAATTATATGGATTTTCATACAACACATGTATATAATAGTATTGAAAAAAAATCAACCATCAACCAAAGTGCACTATACTGTATAAGCATCAAATATAGATATCTAACGCTTATAACAGCCTGTCAATCAATCGATCGACATATTTAATCAATTAGGATGAGTGAACTTCATATTTCATCCCAACACCCGTGTGGGGTTTCAAACAATCAAACAAATATTTTATTTGTGCAGTTGGGCGATGTGTAAAATTTATCGTCCCAATCAATGTCATTCAAATAGGTGTACATAAACAAACCGTCCGGTTTGTAAATGAATATTTTATTTTATTTTATCTCCACGTTAAAAATTATATTTTTAACGAGAAAATATTTTATCTCAACATATGAATTTCTATTCAATTCATTTATTCAATAAAATGATATTTTTATTTTTCTAACATATTTTAGAAAATTTCGGCGGCATAACGGCACGATACTAGAAACGGGACAAGGCCTAGCCTTATCCCCGGTCTAGTGAAGGCCCACGCCATTCACATATCAATCAAATTCACCAAACAATCAAATTCAAATCAAATCATCAAACTAATTTATGCAACCAAACAAACAAGTCCATGGTCTGTGGACGATTGTGTCGGGTGCTACTAAGCACCGTCTGCATCCTAGTATATATATATAAAACTAGAAAAGAAATTGAAAGGTGAGAAATTCTCACCGATAGCTATCCAACCATCTAGACTCTTCTTTGATAAAAATCTTCATCGTTATCGCATCTTTGTCATCTTCGTTGCCCGTAGCCACTACATATATAAAAATCGAATTTTTACTTCGTTATTCAATATATAAAAATCGAATTTTTACTAGTATGTTATATAGATAAAAATTATATTTTTATCACGCTATTCTCCATATAAAGATTTCGCCTTTTCTAAAATAAAGATTTCGCCTTTATAAAAACATAGACTTCGCCTTTTCAAATTTAAAGATTTCATCTTTATAAAAATCTCATTTTTATTTTTCTACACATATAAAGATGATATTTTTAATATTCCTATCATGTAAAAATTATATTTTTAACTCTCTACCTAACCAAAAATCATATTTTTACATCTTCTATATAGTAAAGATTATATTTTTAATACTTTAAAAATATAAAAGTCATATTTTTATCACTCTAAAAATTATTCCATATCTTTATAATTTTTTAAAAAATCGTATCTTTATACAATTAAAAATCTAATCTTTTCTGAAAATCAATCTTTATTCTGCTACACATATACTCTACCTAAACAAAAATCATATTTTTACCCTTCTACTATATGAAAGATTATATTTTTATCCTCCTACAATATAAAAGATTGTATTTTTAATTGCTAAAATTAATTAAAATACCTTTCTCTATCGATTTCAACCTGGGAGAGCTCGAACCCGTGCTCCCCTCGACTTCACCGTTGTTGTGCTACCCCAAAGTCCACCGGAGAAGCTCTAAATCGATGAAACTCGGCATCAGAGGAGGGCTTGGTTCTCTGGTAGTCTGAGAAGGGTCGCTGGGGTTTGTTGGTGGCGCAGGAGCCTCGTCAGGCGGTGGTGGAGCTCGGTGGGCCGGCGGTTCTGACTTGGGGAAGGGCGCAGGCGGTTTTCAAGAGGGGGAGGAGGAGCGAGACACGAGGGCGAGAGAGGGGGGCTTCTGCCTGCAGCGGCGTGCCGGGGGAGGGGGGGAAGATGGCGGCTGCGACGTGGGGGGGGGGGCGACGGGGTTTCGGGTTTTTTTTTTCCGATCTGAAGAATGAGAGGAGAGAGAGTGGAGGGTAGGGATATATAATAATTTATTTTATTTTATTATTCAATTAAAGTTGACTTTTTCATACGACCTCTAAACGAGGCCCACCGCCTGTCGTCCATAGCGTTTTACCCCCATTCCGAACACAATGGGATATGCTTTGCAAGCTGATTCGACCATTTCGATCAGTTTCCGTTGAATTTACATTTAAATCACTATATTGAATTTTAAACGTACATTTCAAATTACCGGGGTCGCATACTAACTCGAAAAATTCCAGAAAAATATTTTCTAGCTTCGTATTGATGATACGGTCCTAACAAAACTAGTTTCGTCGAATTCTGAGACCGTTGGAAAAATGGCCATTTTCCAGTCGATTAAAATCAAATGAAACTGGTCAAACGCGTTTTCCCTTGCCGCGCTCACATATTGATTCAAAAAAAATTATGAAATTTGGAATCTAGCAATAACTTTACATCACAGACCCAACAAAAGTGGTTTCGTCGAAATCCGAGATCGTTTGCAAAATTTCCATTTTTAAGGGCCTGAATTCCATAGCGACTATTCAGAATTTTCAACTGGACATATCTTTTGATTCCCGCTATGAAATTTTGATTTTTCGGATTCGTTGGAAAGGTATTATCAATTAGATCCTAATGTTTTTGGTTTCACTAAAATCCGGATTGTTTTGCACCCGGTACATTCAATTGAAGTTTGAAATCGAATTATCGAACTACAGCGCCATTTTCAATTCTATTTATAATTATATATAAATATTTATATTCTAACGACGACGCGTATAATATATACGTTCTAAATATATTGAAATGAATTTTCTCGTCGATTTTATTTAAAATAATTCATTTTAAATAATCAAAATTCGTTAAAATTGCCAAAATAAAAATTTTAAACTGGCTCAGAATTTCCGGGTTATTACAACGTGTAAGTTGTAGAATATCAAAAATTAGTTTTTTAAAACAACTCGTTGTAATAAGATAATTTTTGATTTTTTGGCTATACAAATTGTTTTAACATTTTCCTGCATGTGCAGGGCATTTAAACTTTACAAATCATATGATTGCAAGTCTCAAGGAGCCACGTTGGATTGGAAAAATGTTACGCTGATTGATTTTCTACCATAAACAATTGTATTTCATTTGAGATATAAATTTACTTTGAACTGACAATTAAATTTTCTTTTAATATTGTTAGTGTGCTAAACAATCTATATCAAGGGATTGTGTATATTATGTAATGAGGTATATGTACGAGATAATAAAAAATCACCATTACAGCATCGACTTAGAAAAGGTGCCACTTTAGTTTTTTCTTTTTCCTTCACTATTAAAGTTCATTAATTATATGATTCAATTTTCAAAACAACCTATTAATTGCAGGACTTTGTACGAAGTCGTTCTTATAGCCAAGAAGAGATGGAAGAAATTCGGGATCATTTATCTACTTATATCATGCAAAACTGGATTTAGTTGTCCTTTTATTTGGTGGTGGCATAGGACAAGGTTAGTTTTGCATTGGTTTCTGTTGAAATCATAAAGAAGTTTTTATGTTTTCTGCTGATATTCGAAAGAATGTTGTTTAAGCTTATTATATATATGCATTAGTTTGGTTGTTTTTAAAATACCATAGAATGGTGATGCTATTTTGAATTTTGTTGGTTGCCGAATTGACCTCAATGAACCAGGCCTTTAGCTGATCATGGGTTTTTAAATGGTAATCTGCAATTTCTTACCAATCAATTAGAAAATACAATGTATATTATGCAAACAAAAAAGGGGGAAAATAGCAACCTGTCACTTTAAAGCAGGGTTCATTGGGTTTTCTAATTCCGACGTATATCTTATCGAGAATACTGTCTCCTTCAAAACAATCTATACATGGGTATAGAGCATCAACAT
This sequence comes from Allium sativum, assembly GCA_030737875.1. Lineage (NCBI taxonomy): Eukaryota > Viridiplantae > Streptophyta > Magnoliopsida > Asparagales > Amaryllidaceae > Allium > Allium sativum. The sequence continues at coordinate 67,716,353 of CM060922.1, forward strand.
CAGAATATAGGTCCTTTAAAACTATCTATTCAATCGCTGTATATGTTCACAAATTTACCTTTGATGCGCACAGAACCAAACGGATAGGATTGTCCATAGTACCAATGGTATAAGCCGAATTCCGCCGAATCAATTATTATAACAAGAAAAATACTGATTATTTTTTAACACATCAAAGTAAAGAAAATTTAACCTCGATGACTACTAGCAATGCTTGGAAATGTGCAGCATTATCGAGTAGAAAGTCCACTGGGGCATCCCATTAATGTGTCAAATGCTTTCAATTATAATGTGTAAACTACGAAAATAACTCTTTTACGCATTTCACAAATATTATCTCTTAAAATTGAAATTTAATGGTTTCCGTTAAAAACTGAAATATTTGTAAATATTAATAACTTAGAAATATGACATAAGAATTAAACTTTCTTTACAAACTCAAAAAGATTATCAACCTGATAACTAAGTATATTATCAAATTGTACTATTTAAAAATAGAATCTAAAAAAAAACTTCATTTATAATTTCATTTCTTATGAATTAATAATATAAATAAAATAATTAAATTAATAAAAATTAGACGTAACATAGAAATAGAAACTCAAAATAAGTATACATGATTCTAATACAAAAATCTAGCTAAATATTTAGTTAAATTATTTTATGTTAAATGTGTTAAATATATATAAATTGTAAAAAGCAATTCATGCATAAAGAGTGTGTCATTATCAAACACAAAACGCATTACGCTTATAAATTATCTTGTTTCATTGTCTCTTCTCCGTTCTACGCTTCTATCTTCCGTAAACTCACGTAGATAATTGCTTTTACCGAACTACTTTGTTATATCCTCCGGAAGTTTCTCGGCATTTCCAAACCATTTCGTTGTATTTTGAAGAAATTTCTCCATCTTTTTCTATTTACTATTCTTTGTAATGGAAAAGAATAATTCCATAACAAAATATTAATTTGATACATGCCTCAAACATGTTCATTTCTTTGTCTAACTTCTAGTTCATAATATCGAATAAAATGTTTATTCCTACATTGAGTTTTAGCACTGGATTGGTGGGCTGAAAAGGGCTGCTTAGTCTTTCACATTCCTACTTCAGCTCATGCGACCAAAATATTCCACTTTAATTTTTCAGGAAAGGGACAAACTACAAGAGGCTGATAAATGCCGTTGTACATGTTGCATTTGACTCAGATTCCCATTGTTTTTTTAATCAACATAGCTACTAATAATAATAATAATTTTGACTAATAAAATTTTTAGTGTGCATTATTGTGCATACCAAGACAATTAATTAATGAATTATACAGTATAAACAACTGCACATGAAAAAGGACGTTATGCAGAGTAACAATTATTGTGGATATTCTTTAACAAAAAAGATCATATGCTTCTAATTTGTTCTCATCCACCCATCATGTTGTTATACTGATATTTTATAGGCTTTAAATTTGCTTTACAATAATATTTGTGAAAAAATTGACGTATCATAACTCTGAAATTATTTTAGTCGCAATTCTGGCCTGTTTGCAATTTATAGAACATTTGCTATAACTATTTTTTTTATAAGTTCCACTTGTAGTTTCTGGATTTCAAACATAAATACCCTTCTGTTTTGCTGAAAGACTATCAGTAAACAAGATATTTCTTTGTTAATGTTAATTTTAGATGGTGTTGGATTTTTTAGTGCATGCATTGTGCAGAAAATTAATTAAAAAGGATGAAAAAAAGTGAGAAGAATAAAGGAGATTATATAGTTGCCCAAGAAGTATTTGATTGGTTATCTGGATTTTTGGAAACAAATACCCTTTTGTTTTCTTAGAAGACTGCTATAAACTAGATATTTTCTTTGTCAGCGTAAAATTTAGGTGTTGTTGGATTTATAACGCACACATTATGCAGAAATGAGTTTAAAAGAGTGGAAAAAACAGGAAAGAATAAAGGAGATTATATAGTTATTAAGAAGCATATGAGTTGGCTAATATTCTAAGATCATTAGTTGACCATTAATTTGGGACTCTGAAATCTGGCTCACATTTTGTTATGCATTTTCTTTACACCCTTGTCTGATTATAGGATAATATCTAAACGTCGACTTGTAGTCAGCAACCTTACACTCATAAGGTCGCAGCCATGTGTGGATTCTTTCATGCTCAGTGCAAACTGAGACACGCTATCAGCACAAGATGAAAAAAAATCAACTCGTGCAGATCAACCAATGTGACACGTACAGCCTTGATGCGAGAAAACAAATCATGGGAACTGAATGGTATTAGATTGATTTACGTAATAACATTGCCAGGGAAGCAAAGTTATCCCGCTGCTCCGCAATACTGATTTTTCTGAAAAAATCAACATGGTTCAGCATTTAACAGCAACTACAATATGCTACATTTTCTAAATTAGAAACAATACATGTAAAAATGCTGGATTTAACAATTTTAACGTAGCAAGTTCTAACAAGGTAAATTTCCAAATTCCATTATTTGATGAAATGTAACTGAGATATGCACACAACAAAGAGATACCGTAATTTGAACCAAATATTCACCATTAATCAATACATACCTAATAAGAGGTTTTCTGGGAGCAATAAATGGTAGCGCGGCCACTGAAAGACCGCCAGAAACTGGAGCAGATAGCTCTGTTGACTATAATCCAAAAACAATGAAAATATAATAAGCCTGACATATGTCCGATAACCAGTTAAATAATGCAATTTTAATTTTCCGCATAGACCTAATGTTTTTTATTGTGGCTTTACAACTGAATTGTAATTGAAAAGTTCGGTATAAAACAAGACCACATTGTAGATTTTTAAGGCTTCTGTAATCAAAGAGCATGCTGCATACAAAAGTCCAACAAAAGATGAAATCATTGCATATATTTTGACGGCCCAACAAGCATGTAAATGGCAATCCAGTTCATTGAATCCATATTCTCAAGTTAACTTATCATTGTTTGTCATGAACTTAGAAAGAAATAATATAAATCCTTAGCGCGCTGAAGAAATGATAAACTAACATGTGCAACACACATATATAGAATGCCAATATAAATATACATGTGTATGCGTTGGGCAACTTGCTTCTGTTTGAAACCAGTAATGCGCGATGCAACTTGCTACTGTTTATATTCAATCATATATGCATACGCAGTGTATCATTGATATAAATTATGTATGCTGTCAAAAATAATCTGAATAGCTGTGCACTGCTGATGTATCACATGTTTGTAATCGATCGGTTTCAAGATAATCATGTATAGACTGTTTGACTATCAAATGTTTTTTGATCTCTGATAGAATAGTGCTGAAAATTCACATACTGGTACGTTATTATTGCTGACTATTTTATGGCAACTCTGAATTTATGACAATGGTTGGTTTTGTATTCCAATTCGGCAGTCATTGTGAATTTTTATGTGCAGTTGTGCAGTTCCTTTATATGTTCGCATTGACATCTGAAAACCATTTCCTTACTGCAGTTCTGCAACCATTTATCTTCCGGGACTCGACTGGTATATTTCACATTTTTTGGTCTGAGGCAGTTAGGTTGGATTTGATTTTAAACCTGTTAAAATGGGCGCATCTGTTAATAGATCCAGATTTAAACCTGTCTTATAAACTGATTTAAAACATTTGATAACCATCTAACAAAATTCAATACGTGTTACTTTCTGAATTTAGCGCCATCGTTTCCTCTTTGTGTCAGCCTGATGCCCTTTAAACCGATTTAGGTATTTTGTACATAGTGGGATGATTAGGTTCTTTTAGCTCGCATAAGGATTAATAGTTTTGTCACTAAGAGCCCAACAGGGAACAACTTTTCTATAGTTACAGAAGTATTTTAGACTTTATTAGTAGTTGTGAAGCTGTAAACACCGCGAACACTCTATTCCTTTTTTAGTTTTAATCTGGGATGATGTGAATTAGCCAAATCAGATATGCAGCGGCTCCTTAATGGATTCGTTCTAATTGTAACACTGGCATATTTGGTATTTTTTACTGAATATATGAACATTATAATATGGATTAGTTGCTAGATGACCGGATTTTTATTTAGCTATTAAGTTTATCAATTGAAATTTAGCTATTAATTTTATATTAGCTTTAGAACAAATTTGATTTCAATTTTAGCTATTAGGATGGGTTTGAAAATTAGTTTCAAGCAATGTTGATTTTTTTTTTTTTTTAAATTTCGGATTTAAAGATGCAACTAATAACTTTGCTTTGTTTGCTTGCTTGTAGGTGCTATTTGTAATGGAAGTGACCAACTTCTAGGTGTAGGACATTGTACAAGGTGATGTGTGCGATATGTTTAACTACATGTGTACCAAATATAATAGATTTATGAAATAGAATGAATTTTACAAAGATGCAGCAAGTACAGTGGCTCTTTAGAACACTAATGGAGTTGATTACAACATTATAAAGTTTTGTTTGTGACTTCCAGTTGCCATTGTGTTTAACTTGAACCTGTTACCTATTACAATGGCTCTTTAACTTGTTAATTTTTTTGTCTACTATTATATATGTTGCATATATCTTCCTGTTTTTTGTTTATGAAACAATTACTTACCAATTTTTTTTGGTTTTATTCGTAGGAAATTTCTTAGATGATCAGCGCATGATTTGCAGATATGGCTTAGTTATTAGAAACATGTGTACCTATGAACTGTAGAGGTTTCCACGATGTGTCCTTGTTTTGGTAGTATGTTGAATAATTGTTTTAAACTTACTTACATTGTACTGAATAATTCTCGGTTAATCAATATTCAGTTTGTTTCGCACAATTGGTCTAGTCCGTTCGTATTCTTGAATTTTGATATACTTTTGGTTCAAAAGCAGCATTTATTGTAGCAAGCCTGAAAAGGTCATTAAAAAAAAACAAATTTGCATTTGTCGTAGTAGTAAAGCAGATGCAAATACACAGACGAGCAAAATTGCCACTCACAACAATTTGCATCTGCTGGAGTATGAAGGCAAATGCAAATACGTCAAATTTGCGTCTAGTTTAATAGGAAGGCAGATGCAAATAGATTGCCATTTACGTCTATAGTACTGTGTAACAGACACAGATATATCACTATTTGCGTCAAATATTGTCTACACTAGATGCAAATAGGTAAGATTTGCGTCTGCCTACCAGCAGATGCAACAAAAATTTAATATTTGCATCCATTGCATTTGCATCTACACTAGATCAGACGAAAATAATAAAAAAATATTGGATGCAAATAACCAGTTATGTACTAGTGGTTGTTACTGTTGTAGAAAGGATTTCACTCAGTCCTCTTAATTCTTCCACGACATTAATTTAACCATTCCCCTTCTACTCTTCTGCCTTCATTAAATTAGTCCCAACTTCTCGGTCCTTCTCCACTTCATTTAGCTTGGGTTTTTCACTGCCTATCCTAAAAACATTAGCTCCTCTTCATCGGCAACATCCAAGTCCTCCTTCGCATTAAGAAGTAATTCATCAAAATCCATGCTTGCACGAATTTATTCTCCTTTCGCTTGTTTCTCAACATGAAAAAAAACACAAATATTTATTGTTCAATATAGATAGCTATAAAGCATAATGCTCGGTATCTTCCCATTTGTACTCATTTTATTCTTCTTCTCTTATCAATTTCTCTATATCTACAGTTATTTTTGAACACCTCTTTGTCTACAGGATCTCAATAACATTTGTTATATATCATCGTCGTTGCTATTTCATTGGGGCATGTTTCAGATGTTTTTCTACCGGTGCCTATTTTAATTGGATCTCTATATCATGACGCCTGTTTCTTTTACCCTATTGAAAAGGTGATTGAAGCAACTTTAACAATGTATAAAATTTAAGATCTAAACTCAGTACATTGTATTGTATATTTAGAACACATGAAAAAAAGGTGGTGTTATAAAATAGTATGGAGTCCAAGGTATAAACGTAAAAATCTTAAATCCAAATGTAGGTAAATATCCATAGAAAAACACAATGTTGTTACAACCTTATGCCATTCAATCTTCAAACAAACTTTACCGATTTCATAACATTCGCGGTCACTATCTAAAAAGTATGATAATCCAAACTAACCAAAATTCCTAAACATATTGATACTTAAACAAATTATGGTGTATAATTTGAGACAAACTTAATGTTCAGTGCCTAAGTACTGTAATAGATCAAATTTCAAATTGTTAAATTAGCACAAATGAATTCAGAATAAATAAACTTATTTATGATGACGTTGACATTTGCTTACAAATCATCAATGAGTTCATCATCGTTCTAAGCTAAAAACACTCTGCACCTATTGGATTTGGCCAGATTTGAAACCTATTTGCTTGATGGAGCTTCTACTACCACTTGCCGACTACATTGTCCAGCTACTGCTCATCGGTATTCACTTTCTCTTGTACTGGCCTTTATGGTTTAGCAAGGTTGAGAATTGAATGATGCTTACGATATGAAAATCATAAACAACAATTGTAATATGCATCACTGGTATTAGAAGTATACCATAAACATATCTAATACGAAATCCAATACAACTAAAAAAGGGTTTGTTATCTAATTTGTTTATCCTCCATTGGCAACTATATCAAGCACATGTAAAGCAGAGAAACAATATATTAATAAGAAAAATGAGCATGAATGAAGCTTATGCATATTTTAAGTTTTAAAAATGGTTCATTCATAAAGTTTGAAAACAACATTAGCTGGTGAGATCATGAGAACCAATTTGCAACTTGCATCTAAAACCTACATCTTTAGTTGTTAATCTTGTCCCACATCGAGCAATTTGTTTATTGTACATTTACTATGGGACCGTGTTTCCTATTTCCAATTGATTTTAGGAACATTTTTTTGGTTCTCTAGTATTCTACATGGTATCAAAGCTTGGTTTTGGTTGTGGAACACTTGTTTCGTCTCGTTGTGTCTTGGGCGCGTCTTGACAGGCAGGGGTGGCGTTAGTCTTGTCCCACATCGAGTAGTTTGTTTCCTATTTCGTATACATATATCATGAGACCGTGTTTGTAATGACCCGCATTTTACGTATCGGGGGATCGTAACATATTTTTTTATTTATTTCCCCGAGGGTCGGATCATTATCATATTTTGATATGTTGTTCATGGGGATGTGAGACATGTCCATGATTTTTACCAATTTTATTTATGACCATTTTACCCTGTTGTTTTTGTTTAGGGCACAAATTTTTAATAGAATCAAATCAGGTGTTGGGATCAATTTCATTGGATCGGAAATGGTGTTTCCTGTCCCATAGAGTGGTCACATCAAATTTTAGGCTAAGCGGTTTTGGAGGAATCGCTGTTTTAGTGTTGCTAGTTTTCTGGACATGATAATTAGTCATTAGTGGACTGATTAGTGAGGCATATTAAGGCTAGGGGTTGTTGGCTATAAATAGGAGAGTAGGAGAAAGGAGAACAATTTAGTTTCTTCATTCTCTTATTTGGTTGGGTGCCTATGATTCTCCAACTCAACCAAATACACCTCCACTTCATTCAATTCATAGATTTACATGAGAAGATTGAAGATCATTATTGAAGAAGGTTAGACCGCATCAATTTGATTGATTCGGAGGCTGTTCTTCGTTGTCCAAATTAAAGATTCATTGATTTCAAGCTATTTTGTGGATTTGGTGAGTGAAAAGCATCTCTCACACGGATTTAATCGAGTATATGGATTTGTTTGATCTTAATTTCACCATTTCGAGTCATTTTCACCTAGATCTAATGGAGGTAAGTATATATTTAATTCAAATCACTATAGGATCTAATCTAGCAAGATTATAATGGTAAATTCATATACTGATTCTATGTTTATGCAAGTTTAGATCCAATTATTGGTTTTTTTATCGTTTTATCATGATTTGGTGAATTTCATGTGATTAATTGTTGTGCTAATGCTGGTTGATGATTGCTATTGATTGTTTGTTGAAGTTTGACGATTTGGATGAGATGGATGCATAGATGTTCATCGTTAAGCATTGATTGTGTGGATCGGTTTAGCGAAAGTGGATCTAGCAATGGATCACATGAAGCTTTGATTGATCGGTGGTGACGTGGAAAGTGCAGATCAGGGAAAGCATGAAGTGATGGGTCACATGAGCATGGATCGCCTTGAGTGTGATGCAAGAAATGGATGGATCGGTGGCTTGGGATGGAGTATAGTCAATGGATCGCATGGATCGTGGCTTGATGGATCACATAGGTCGATGGTGATGGATCAGACTTGGCTCATGGTGGAATCATTGGGTCAAGGCAAGCTTGGATCGGCCAGAACGATGGATCATTTGTCGGGCAAAGTGGAGTACGTAAAAGCTTGAGATGGATTGGTCTGTGGTGTTAGCTCTTATGGATCGGTCATTGGAGTTGGGTCGCTCGTGTATTGATCGATTGACCAAAGACACAGAAGCTCAGTTGAAAGCATGGATCGGTCGTGTGATCCATATGGATCGGTTGCGATCTAGGAAGGGTTCGGTCCATCTAATAACAACCATATGAAGTTTATTTTGGTTCGACGATGGGCGTAGCTTCGAAGTAAATTCAGATGGAATGTTCAGAGCAAAGTGAAGTGTTCATTGACTGATGAAATGCAACGAAGTCATGAAGATGACTCAAGGATGTCTGAGCTCATAGGTTATGGTCACTCGAGAAGGCGCTTAAGCTTATAGATAGTCATCAAGGTTGATGGCTAGAGTTATTAAAGGCCGAGGGATCGTTGTAGGTTCTAGCGGACTCAAAGCCGGAGTATAATGGAGGCACCAAAAGACTAGATGAGTCGAGTACCATGGGAAGTCACGATAGGCCTAGATACGAGTCGCGAAGGTGTATAGAGTTTCGCCAGAACCAGGGCTAACATTAGCCCTTGACGGATGGCAAGATGGGCTAATCATACTATTAAAGATGGTTTTAAGGCAAGATATGCGGTGATAGCTAAAGACATCGATGTTATTGTTTGCTTATATCGTCTTGTGTGGATTGTCCGACATCCAGGGTGATATCTCTTGGGTGCTTATCTGATGTTGGTTTCGGCCTTCGGGGTTTGTGCTTAGGAGGTGTTGAGCTCGATTATGGATATCTGTTTGTTTCTTCTCTAATTCTTTGGGAAAGGATATCACTGCCAGTCGTGGAAGAGATAGGTTTTGGTTTCTTTTATGTTGATGTGTTGGTAGATTAGATGATTGTCAGTCGTGGGAAAGTCTATAATTGTTTTATCGCTCATTAATACAATTTTCTGACTCAAAGTTTTATGTTTTCCTATCATTATCTTGGGCTATTCATCCATGTTGTGAATGGGAAGACTAGGTAGCAGGTATTAGGCAATAGGTCTTGATGAAGATGATGCTGCTGAGCGATGACGAGCTAGAGGCTTATTAGTTTCCTACTATACATATTTTGTTGTTTCTGCTACTATTGTTTACAATGTATGCTACTCTGAGTGAACCTGTGGTAAGGCTTATCGTACAGACTCTGATGTAATCTAGTTTGATGTATGGATATTCTCATGATGATATGAAAGTTTAAGATTATGTTCAATGATGCTTCACTATTACTGCTTGTTGTATATGTTCTATTATATTTTATCTCTGTGTTTTGAGTTATAAATAGGTTTCGTGTGTGATATTCTACCCTGATGATCATCGCGGTATCGGCCTGGCACGTCATACAGTGCACTTCTCCTCGGTTTGTGCAGGAGGTACGGGGTGGTCATCACATTTTCTATCAGAGCTTTGGTTAATCGGTTTTATCCAAAGCTCATGGAGTAATGACGTATGAGAGACGTATTTGTATTTTCTGATGGATGTATACTATATTATAGTCGCTTGAACCCCATTGCAGTTTTTCTCATATGTGGACTAATCATTCTATTTTCAGATTTAGAACGAGTCATCGATCTTTGAGACATACTGCTAGGGAGGAGACTATTCTTGGAGGGGGAGATGGTGGTATACCTGATTACCCAGCTTTATTCGAGGCCATGGCGGCAGCGATCATGAGGAGGGTACCCGCTGCAGAAGTAACCGTGGTAGATGTTGGTATTCAGGTGCAAGTGCCTAGGATGGTTGATTTTGCTAAGCTGTGTAAGGACTTCACATTTCTTGGAGGGAAGCTATTCAAGGCGACAGACCTGACAATATAGATTCAAGTGTGGCTTGATACGTACATTCGGATTTTTGGAGACTTGGGTATTGAGGATGCGACTAAGAGGAAGCTTGGATCTAGACAACATAGGGTAGAGCTATGGATTGGTGGAACTCTGTCACATTAGAGACTCTTAAGGATGAGATTACTTGGGATCGGTTCCAAATCAAGTTTGAGATGAAGTTCATTTCTACCGGAAAGAAGTCAGTTCTATTCAAGAAGTTTGTTGAGCTAAAGGAGATAGTGAAGGAATATGCTTTGGAGGTTGTTCCATCTTCTTCGAGCGTTCCTACGTCGGAGGTGAAAGGGAAGAGTGTTGTTCGAGGTACGCTTTCTATCGATGGTGTTTCAGTTCGAGTGTTGTTTGATACTGGAGCATCGCATTCTTTCATTTGCAATGAGCTTGTGAGTCGTTTGGGTTTAGAACCCGAGATTTGTTATAGACCATTGGTTGTGACAAATCTGGTAACGGGTTCGTCTAGTTTGTATTATTTTCTGTGGTCTAGTGTTGTTGAGTCATGGTTGCTCTTTTATGTGTGATTGCTTTGTTTTGAACTTCGTTGGGTTTGGGATCATTTTGGGTATGGAATGACTCGATATGTGGCAAAAGAGGAATGCGAGAAGCTAGAGGTAACAGTCGGGAATGTGGATGGGAGAATGGTTGTGATTCGATGTAAGCCAGAAGATGGTATCTTCATAAGCTTTTGGTATTCACTTGTGATTCCGCATGAGATGTGAGAAAATGGTGGTATACACCGATGACGAGTGCACCTGTTTTGGAATCCTGAAAGATAGACTGACGAGTGCTCATGTTTTGATTATTCCGAGCGGGAATGAGTAAATGGTGGTATACACCGATGCATGTGGTACTGGACTTGGAGCAGCGCTAATGCAAAAGAATAGAGTTGTGGTATATGCGAGTCGACAGCTTAAGCCACACGAAAGGAATTATCCGACTCATGATCTGGAGTTGACAACAATTGTATTTGCTCTTAAGATGTGTTGACATTACCTGTTGAGAGTTTGATTCAAGCTTTTTACGGATCACAATTCGTTGAAGTGTCTTTTCTTCCAAAAAGGATTTGAATCTTCGGCAACAACAGTGGTTAGAGCTTTTGGCATCATACGATCTTTGTACAGCCTATACTCTTGGTAAAGGTAATGCAGTGGAAGATGTGTTAAGTCGAACACATGCCGGTTTGTGAGCTATGTTTTCGGAATGGACTACCTCAAGTACTTGGCAGGGTTTGATTTCAAGCCAAGGTGTGAGTTAGAGCCTGAAATTCTTGCAAGCTTATCAATAAGACCTACTCTTATCGAAGGGATGAAATCCAAAAGCGTGACGAAAAGTTTGTCGAGATTATCCAGAAGCTAGAGGCGAGAGTGGAACAAAAAAAAGTAAGGAATTCGAGGTTGATCGAGATGGTTGGCTATGAAAGAAAGTGTAAAGACCCGGAAATTCGAACATTTAATCTTCGAATATCACAACAATTTGGAATATTGTTAGATGTTATAAATAGGATTTTATAACCTTGTTAAACATCATTTAATTAATAATTAATGATCCTAAACTCGTTTTGGAAATAAATGTTTACAAAATTATATTTTTGGGAAAATTATCGAAAATATGACTGTAAGCCGTTTTATAGATATATAGCTATTTTCTCAATAAAAATGTAGAAAAATTAAATGAATATCTAATTAATCATTAGGAAAGTAATTAGCAAATAAAATATTTTTCATATTTATGGCTAACTATTGTGATGATGTCATCATTTTCAAAAATGAGCATTTAAGGAAAGATTTTGTATTTTGGGTATTTAAGTATTCAAATAAGTGCTTTATAATTTGAATAGGCTTGTTTTAATTATTTAAATAGGTTAATGAATTTATTTTTGAGTTTTGTCTACTTAAATAAATAATCAGTTAAAGAACTAAAAATATGATCGAGGTTCGACTTTCGAATTTACAACCAATTGTCGAACAGAAATTGTTACAGATCGTTGCAACGTTGTTTGGTACATTTGTACACATACATATACATTAATATACAAGTATAAGTGTATGCATAATTAGTCACATCAAAGGTTTATAAGTATCATAAGTGTATGTATGTAAGCTTCTTATATGTATACAAATGTATGCTTAATGTTTAAGCTTTGAAAAAGCAAACTTACCATCTCTTACACACCTTTCGCTTCTCTTACACACCTTTCCCTTCACCTTACACACCATCCCATCTATCATAATTCCTATTGGGGTTTTAAGGGCATTTTGTTCTTTTCCCATTCACATTCCTAAGGCTATATAAAGGAAGGCATACCCTTAGGAATTTTACACAATTTCTTTTCTTCTTCTTCTTCTTCTTCTTAAGCTATATTAATGGCTTCTTCTTGAGTAATGGTGGTGGTGGAGGAGGAAGCAAGGAAAAGCAAGTGAAAGAAAGGAAAGGAAGGAGGTTACTAGCTTGGATCTTTATTCTTATTCTTGGATCTTTATTCTTATTCTTGGATCTTGGGTTTGCTAAGGATTAAGGTGAGTTTACTTACTATTTAGGACAACAAACATAAACCCTTTTGCATGTTTTTAACTACGCTTAAAATTGCTTGAATGTTTGAAACTTATGTTAAAAATGTTAACTTGATTCTTGCTTTAAAAGTAAGCGACATATGTGATCTATGTTAATGGATTGGAATGGACTTGTAATTAGACTTGAATGGACTTGTATAACAAGTAGAATGGACTTGAAACAAAGCACATAAGTATTAGTAGGTGATTGACATATTGCGGACTTGAACTTGAAAGTGAACCTATAGCGATAGTCGCTATGCATGCAGTTTGAATTGTTGTGTTTCCAACACTTTGTATGGAACTTTGTAATGACATCTTTAGTGATTTATTATCATCTTGAATCTTGTATTACTTGTATGTTTACTACCTTGAAGTCATTGAATAGTAAAATGCTAAGTAACCCCTTGAAAATGACCAAAACTTCACTAGTGCAAAACTACCCGTTTAACCTTGATTTTTGGATATCAAGGTATGATAAATGTTCTTTAAGTTTATGTAAATATCTTATCTTCTTCCAAAATATCTTCTAAAATATCTTCTAAAAGTATCTTCTTATAAAATATATTTCTAAAAACAGGGGTTAGAAAGGGTTATGAATTGCTAAACCTTGTCATGATTAAGGAGCTAGATTAAAAAGTTAATTGATAATGCTTAACACTAATAAGCCAACTAAGTACGCTTATCTATTTGTGAGATTTAAGATTGATGTAGAGTAGGGACGAAGCAATAGAGCTCTAACCTACCGGCTTTCCTCTTAGCCGAGGATTAGATAGGTTGGGAATGTTGGAAACGTGTTAATCATGTTGATTACTTACCTGTTTATTGAATATCATTGATACAGTGCTTAATTCTAATAAGCCGACGAGTAGGCTTATCTATCTGTGAGTGTCAAGAATGAGGTGTCTAGGAAAGGGGTGATATGCAACCAGTGCTCTAACTTACCTGGCCTTACTCTTGACTGAGGGATAATTAAGTTGATAATGTCGGAAATGAGTTAAGTGTACGAACTGTGATTTTTATGAGCATAAAACGGTTTTAGGGTTGTTGTGACAATGTGTTAATTACATTCGTCTTTAACCCTCTCAGATTATATCATCGAAGTAAATATAATTGAATATGTAAACAAAGGTTTAAAGATAATTATAAAAAGATTTGTTTTGGGTTTGTTGTAAACAGTGTTTTAACAACACTTGTTTTAAACCCATGGCATATAGTAAACTGGAATTATACGGTTTAATGATTTTGAATATACTTAGATCTTTATTAACTGATTTTAAAGATAGAAATGTGACGATCCCAAAATCCGAGGGGCGGTATTAAGGATAATCATTGGAATATAACACATTAATCATCATAGCAGAGCCAAAAACAACGTATCACCTGTGAACTAGGCTGCCCGTGTGAAAATAAGGGCACCCGCGTTTGCAAAGTGAAACAAACAACGAGTCAGTCATGGGGACTGGTATGAGGAATCTATTTAACAGTTTAAACAATAGTATTAAGCAAATCATAGGACCACGCCACTTTCGCGGAACGGGTTTACTCCAGTGATTGCTAATGCATTTAAAACAAAGTAAATTCTTTTAAAACAACGCAATGCTTTTAAAAAGAATGAAGCCATTATAAGACTCAGGTCCCATCATACAATGCAACGCAAGCCGGAGGATAGAGTTTTACCTTATAATGGCCAAATATTCTTGATACGTGTAAAGAAAAATCATCTGATATTATTACTAGTGCATATATGTTTCAAAAATGAATAGCATCATAAATATCAATCATAGGCGGCATAGCTACCATCTACTATGTCGCCATACTAGTTCTACAATCGAGTTCGTTATTTCATATTGGAAATTGGATTTTCGTCATGAGTCGAGGCAAGGGGCAAGCTCCTCTCCGCTTCGAGACATTCTAGCAAATGCCTCAGGACTACGCACTCTGGGCAACCCTGGATTCGGCTGGGCCGGTCCTCTCTTACGTTTGAGGATTGGCAATTCCTGAACACAGGTTTCCCAGTCCTTACAGACCTATAATCGAGGCGCCTCGCATTCCAACAACCACAAAGGTGAAAAGTAGATATAAATGTCAGGGCTGGTAAGTCACTGACACCACCATAGCTAGAAAGAAACGTCGTGCTCTCCCAGCGGTCCGTATCCCGTTTTTAACTCATACCGAGGTGTGAGGCTCACGAATCTACGAAATACACAAAGCTAGGCCACGTAGACCGGGCTTTGATCATCATCCACAAGACTTTGCTTTGCAACAGAAGCCTTGATCACAACATCTTGGCATGCCACATAGGCAGTCCACTCCATACGATTGATTTCCATCGATATATAACCTCTGAGCTCGTATGTCTCAGAGAAGGGCGTTAAGCAAAAGAATAAATTCTCCACCGCCAAACAGATATATATTTAACAGAGATCAATCAGTATAGAACAAAATCCAATGTCAGACACACAGTCCATTTACAAGTCCGTCCTGGGTCTGAACGAAACCGGAGGCGTCAAATTCCTCGTATATCCGTCCAATCAACACATACGTTCAGACGGCTACTACTTCCGTTCCTTCACGGTAGCTACTCCGGTCAGGAACCTCAGCATTGCCCATCCAACCGATACGAAGATCGTCGGTCTTGAATCGTCCTTGTATTTTCTAATTCGAGCCACTCGATAAATTAGTTGAAATGAGGGTTAGCCCGGCCTTTTCAAACAATTCACGTAATTAGAATTTAAATCAATTCTTTCCATGGTTATATTATTCGACATCCATATTTCAGTACTTTAGTGTTATTTTCGTGTCAAACACATACAACCATCAAATATCAAACAATTCAAGCCCAATTGGTTTATTTGCAATCTATGTTGCTTATAATATTTTATAATGATTTTTCGCCATTTTTATTTATTTAAAAATGGCCATATTTAATTAAACGACGTTTCAGGTCGTGCCGTGGCACTGTTTTTCTTCAAATTTGAATTAAACATTCCGGACAATCCAACCGTTGGATTTTTACAAGGTTGGTGCCATTGGGAAGATATTTCCAAGGCGAACCCAGCGGTTGCGGTTTCGGGAAAATCCGATGGTCGGATTTCTCGTACTAATCGTTTCAAATTACGATTCCGAAACACGAACTGCAAGGCTTCGATTCCTTTTAATTATATTTATATTTATATATATAAATATAGTTCATTCTATAATTCCAACTATAGCTCATTCTATATTTTCAACTTCGTTTTCACTTCAAAAATTTCACTAACACCTTAATATTTCGAAAAATTTCGCCATAACCTCCTTTGTACGGGGAGGGGTTTGGAAATTTATTGGGCCGTGTTAGGTACCCAATAAATCCTAAAAAGCATCCACATATTTATAGTGATATATTCTGGTGTTTACGGGGGAGCATGTATAGATAATCACTCCAGAGAATAAATTCTCGTCACCCCGTTTCCGTGTGGAAATAAATAGTCCATGTGCCATATCTAATAACTAGAGAGACGTGATTATTGTCAACTCCAGACCCGTGTGGGTTTTTTTTATTAATCTGGCAATTTACCGTTATATTTTATATAGTCCATATCAGTCATCAGTTCAACCTGTAGTATATAGTCATCTCCATACAAGCCTCTCGCTCGTATGGTAAATCTTCCACCTCGTCACACAAGCTCCAATTGCTTATGTGGAATATGATGAAGTATGCCTATCGTCAAGAAGTATGCCATGTAGTGTAGTTCAAAATTAATTGTTACTATCCTATGGCGATATTTATTATTTCACACAGAATAACCAGCACTCCGCATCCAATGGCATTCACAGGAGTTGATATAAAAATAAAATTGCGCAGCCAACTCATCAAGGCTTACCTATTTGTCGGGCACGCAAATAATTTCTTTACTTTACAACTAATCCATTTTTCCTGTTCAACACATGTATGTATATGCAGAATAAAGCCAATAATAATATTTCTAGCAAACTATTATTTATTTCAACACGTGTGTATTTTTATCAAAGCGTATACATGATAAAAGAAATATTTTTATCATCAAAAATATTTATTCAACACGTGAATGTTTTTAACACTTCATATTCACAATAAAATGTAGTTTTTATTGTCTATTCATTTTATTTTAAAATACGATAACATTCAACACATGAATTTCAACTCGACAAACGAATTTCAATTCAACACATGAATATTCTATATAGTTTGTATATATATATATATGTGATTTTTTTATCGCTAAAGCTATTTGTTTAAATTCGAATAATATTCAACACATGAGTTTTGATTCAACGAATGAATTTCAACTCAACACATGAATATTCGCTATAGTTTGAATATATATAAAAATGTGATTTTTGTCGCTAAAGCTATTTGTATAAATTCAAATAATATTCAACACATGAATTTTGATTCAACGAATGAATTTCAACTCAACACATGAATATTCGCTATAGTTTGAATATATATAAAAATGTGATTTTTGTCGCTAAAGCTATTTGTTTAAATTCAAATAATATTCAACACATGAATTTTGATTCAACGAATGAATTTCAACTCAACACATGAATATTCGTTTCAATATATGTAATTTATTTCAATGAATGAAAATCATTCTAACACATGTATATTTCAGAAAATTTCGGCAGCATAACGGCAGGGTAGTTAAAACCGGGACCGTCCCTAGTACGGCTCCTCGCTCTACCTTAAAACCTCGCGGTTTTTGACAATGGGGATCATGCATCTAGTTCGCACGCAGGCGGCTTGTTTTATTTTCAATTCCACAATCTTATCCTAATTTGTTTCAACCACAAGAGGGTATTTTTCAACCACAAAGGTATTTTTCAACCACAATATCAACCACGAACAATTATTTCCAACCATTCGTCATACCATATAATATCACGTCAATCACAAGCAATAAATATCGTCCATGGTCTGTGGACGAGGGGAGTGTATATATATATATATATATATATATTATAATTCACTTGCATTTCATCACAATTCAAAGCATATATGTTTCATTCAACGCTTGTATAATTTATACATTGCTAATATAACTTATACAACACATGTACATAAGGTATCCAATGCGTATATAATTTACACTTCGCTTATATAATTTATACAACGCGATTCCATTCACACAATTTAGTTTAGATTCCTCACATTGGTTATTGCAGTGCTAAAAATCGTAGGAAGATCAGAAAAATCCGCGGCTTCTTCAAGATGGTAGAGAGCCTCCTTGCGGTCACGGTGTCTCTTGTTTCATCGAATTTCGTTAACGAACAAAAAAGATATTATTTTTCAAATTTTTGCAACGCTTTATAGTGTTATTTTCATTTCAGAATAATAAAGGTCGTACCTTTATTTTTGATTCCGAACTAGGGTTGAAAAATTCGTGAAATCTGTCGATCGTTGCTTCGATCAGGTGGTGCCACGCCCTCGGGCTTAGAGAGACGCACCTGCGCCTAGGAGCAGGGCCAGCTCGGTGGTCGGAGGGAGGCGGTGCGGCGTCGGAAAGGCGGCGACTTTGTGGGGGTGGTTTGGGCGATACAGGCGATGGTGGCGGGTGAGGTTTGGTCGGATGTGGAGAGGGGAGGAAGGGCTGTCGAACGGTGGTGGTGGCGCGGCCTGTAGGTGGCGGTGGCAGCGGGAAAGTCGAGGGGAAGTTTCGAGCTTCCTGGATCGTCGATTTCGCCTGGGGCGGCTAGGGTTTCGTAGGTTTTTATTTATTTTTAGAAAAAATCCTATTGGTCGAGACATTATAGGAAATTTTAAATAGTGTTTTTGCAAACGAACTCGAAATCAAACCCAACGACTGTCGCCCCTAGCTAAATACCCCCATTCCGGACACAATGGGATATGTTTCGTTGGCCAATTCGACTGTTACAGTCAGTTATTTTTCAAATTAAAATATAAAACATTCAATATTTAATTTAAACGTACATTTCAATTTGCCAGGGCCACAAACTGAATCGAAAAATTCCAGAAAAATAAAACTAGCTTTGTTTTGACGATACGATCCTAACAAAACCATTTTCGTCGAATTCTGAGCTCGTTTGAAAAACGGCCATTTTTAGGTCGACCCATTTTAACAGAAATTGACCAATCACATTTTCTTTTGCCCCGCTCACATACTAGCTTCAAAAATTATGAAATTTGAAACCTAGCAATAGTTTGACATCCCGGACCCAACAAACAGGAAAATAGTGTGAAGGACAAAATGAACAACAAATTTATCCATAAGGACAAGGAGCGAAAAATTTAACCACAAGGACAAACTATAGTGTAAAGTATGAAATTGTAGTGGTCCCCTGAATTCTTCCCTTTACACTGAAAATTGTCCTTGGGGTTAAAATTTTAGCCTCTTGTCATTATTGATAAAAAATTTGTTGGGTTCGTCCTTGTGCCTAAAAACCCCCCCAACAAAAGTGGTTTCGTCGAATTCCGAGGTCGTATGCAAAATATCCATTTTCAAGGGCTATATATGCTATATAGCGACCTTTCTGAAAATTCATTTAGCCATAACTTTTGATTCCCGCTATGAAACTTCAATTTTTCAGATTCGTTAGAAAGGTATTCATAAACAGATTTAAATATTTTCAGTTTCGTTAAAATCCGCTATATTTTCCACCCGGTACAGTCAGACAAAGTTTGTATTCAAAATTTCAAACTGCAATACTATACCCAATTCTCTATTTTATTGAAATATGTTATTTCAACTATTCAAATTCTTTGGTAATAACCAAATTTTAAAATTTTTAAATTGGTTCACATTTTCCGGGTTATTACAAGAAACAAGTATAGAAATCTTTCAGGATAAAGATATTGAATAAGAGGTTTAACTTATAAAAGATAGGAGGTTCTTTATTAAACAATGGTTTTAACCTCTTTGATTATATTTTAAGAAATCTTAGAAACGAATTAGGGTTATTCTTATACCAGAGGGATAAGTATAAGAATACATTTTCAAGTATTGAAGTTATAAAGTAAATCTTAGAAATGAATTGTGAGTATACTTATACCAGAGGGGTAATTATATTAACCCTTTTTAGTAGTGAGTATATAAAGGAATATTAATCGAGTATTAGTTATTGATTAATAAGGGAAGTCAGAATTGACAAATGAAGGTTTATTTGTTAAAAAGAAGTTTTACTAATAAAGGAATATTAATCAAGTATGAGTTATTGATTAATAATTGAAGTCGTAATTGACAAATGAAGTTTTATTAGTTAAAAGGAGTTCTACTAATAACAGAGGTTTTAATTAATGAAAGATTAATTAAATGGGAAAGGGATTAGAAGCCGTTTGTATGAGTTAACCGTGCTTCGGCTAAGTATCATGTTATGTGACTTGATAGTAATTCAACTGTTATCATGCTTTGTGATCTTGATAGTGCCTTGAATGTTTATTCATTTGCTATGGAAATTAAGCAGGGCTGTTTTCCATATACAATCGTCTATTGGGTGAATTATAGTCAGTTAATTGACTATAGAACTTGACCTTAAATTTAGCGACTGGTTTTGAGGAGACCGGGATTGGTAAGTGTTCTACTTATCGAAAACCACTTCAAAACTAGTATACAGATTCTATGTTTTGGAAGCGGTTGTGAAGGGAAGGCTATTCGGGGATTCGAGATCAGTTGAGATGCTCGAACGCATATGGTGATTCTATGATCTGTGAAGGATTCTATGCGCGATTCCAAGATCTATTGTACTGTTGGATTCCATCTGGGAATTCGTGTTCTGATCGAGTGATGAAGACTCGTGTGGAAGATGCCAAACGAAACCTCAACATCGGATATGGCTAAAAACGGAGTAGGAGCACAATCTGGGGTTTTTCTAACCTACGGCAGGATATATTGACCCCATATCTATTGTATGCTTATTATCTGTAACACCCCGTGAATTCTATAACATTAAGCTTCACGAATTAAAGTATAATTAATTATAAATGATGAAATCAAGGTAAATGGGTTACGCCATTGCATTCGTCTCGAAATTCTTCTTGAGATAGAGTTCAAGTTTACGTAAAACGGATATCGTATGAAGAAGATATGGACGAACGAAGTTGGGCAGAAAAACAGGAAAACGGGTCAGAATGCACTGGCGCACTTGTGAAGTGCGCCAGAACAAAGTTGAACTGGCGCACTTGGGAAGTGCGCCAGTACAATTTTGTCCTGGCGCACCTGCCAAGTGCGCCCAGGTCAGAAAGACCTGCTGGTCAGGCCCTGGCTGGCCTGGTCAGGGTCTGGTCGAATTCTGATGCTTGGTTGAGTCACTAGGGCTTACATATCTCTTTCTTATTGGCCTCTCTTGAGATGGATGGTCTGGATTCACCCAAGCTTCATCGACGGCTCAAAACAATTTAAAATTCTATAAATACAACTCAAGTCTAACCCTAAATTCACACAAATAATAGAATACAAAAGCCGTCATGCTACTGGAGAGGAACCAGGAATGGCCGTCAATTAGAAAGCCTAGAGACAAGCCAACAAGGCTAAGAGACGAATCAAATTAAAAGAAGATCAAAGCTTAATCAAATCATTCAACGCAACTTTGCTACCCAAAGGGGAGCATCTCCAAATCAGAAGAATCAGAAAACAAGAATTCATCACACGTTGTAAGTATAGTGACCTTTCAAAATATAAATAAAAACTGTGATGTGATTCGATGTAAATGAAAATAGAATCGTGTTGTTATAATCTTTGTGTATTGTGATGGTTCTATCATGACTTGTGTATTGATGTTTGTGGCATAAATTAATTGATGCAAGCCTATTGAACAAATGTATATGAAAAACAATGGCACTTGCAAGCTTGTGGCAAAAACTAGAAATTTATCACTTTTTGTATATGTCGATGGCATGGACTATGTATATTCCCTTAGTCTAAATTAGAATTTGTGTAAACATGTAATGGACCTTTTATGTGACGGCCCGCCCCACATCAACCGACATTTACTCCAAAAGTGCGCTGTACACATGTCCAGTTAGCACGGAACGGGTCGTCAGGAGGAAAGGGAAGAAGGAAATGAACATACAAAGAACCTGTAGAATGTCTCACAGCACATAGAACAAAATATAATAATAACATACTTGACATAAAACAGGAGAGACAGTGCATAAGCTGAAAATCGGAACTAAACATCATAGCAGCGGAAATCCAAAATACAGCTTATTACAACTTTCAAACTGTCTCAAAGCAAAAGTAAGATAAATGAGGTACACTACTAATGCCCAAGTAGCGACCACCAACGACACAGGAAGAATGTGTATATATATATCATACGTGTAAGCCTCCTGCCCACCTCCGAATCAGCTACTCGCGCATCACCAGCTAACCTGTCTCTAGTCTGCTCGTGTGAGCACCCAGAGTAATAAGAGGAGACATAAAACTCTGGGTCAGACATAAAGCCTGGTATGGGCGATAAGCATCTAAAGTGAACAATAACAGGTAGACTAAAACATACTTGAACCTGGACCTGCAACCAAAGAGTTAGCACTACATACTGTACAACACTCTAAGGTATCATATCAAACAGTGTAAAGATACGGAGGTGGGGGAGGTGTGCATGTCATAATGATGGCAAACAATCAAGCATAGCATCCATCCTCACATCTCTCACTCAGTGCGTAAAGCATACGATATTCACCACTTCGATCACCCAACATTCCTTGCTACAATCACTTTGCCCCATGAAGTCATAAATGGCTTCACTGCACTGATAACGTAGCCACAAATCCTTCGATATGTCCACTTTGCCCCATGGAGTCACAAGAACCCCACTGCACTGGCTCATAGCCTTACTAATCCTTACTATGTCCACTCTGACCCATGGAGTCACAAGAACCCCACTGCACTGGCTCATAGTCTTACTACGCATCACTTTTCCCCTCGGGTCATAATGACCCTACTGCACTGATAACGTAGTCTTGCTACCATCACTTTGCCCCTCAGGTCATAATGACCCTACTGCACTGATAAGTAGCTCATCATTCCTTTTTAGTGGTGAATCGAAGTTATGAACGTCGTCAACTCCTTAGCACACGTCCCGCAACAAAGTCCAACCATGAAGTGAACTCCTTGGTTCCCAACTGGATCATGAGATCTAACTTCTCATATTGTACTACCTTTGCATCTCGGGTTATTGGTCAATACTGGGTCGGGTCGGATTCCTCATCAAGCCATCGGTTCGGGTCGGGTATCATCCATTGGTTCGGGTCGGGTCTTCTCCTAGTGCGGTTCGGGTCGGGCGTCCCTTCTTGGTTCGAGTCAGGTGTCCCTTCTGGTCGGGTCGGGTGCTTCCCTTCGGGTCGGGTCGGGTGTTCCTTCTTGGTTCGTGCTTCCGATCCGTCTCCATGCTCCCTTCACATGCTCCTATCCGATCTGTTTCATGCTCCCACTCCGATTCGTCTTTGTGCTTCCGCTCCGATCCGTCCACCTTAATCCGATCCGATCCCAGTTCAGCTAGCGTGGCCTTCCTTTTTGCCACTTTTTCCCAAGTGCCAGGTTCCGATCCGATCGGTTTCCTTGCTCAGTTCAACATATCTGATCCGAGCCCTATGTCCGATCCGATCCGAACCCTGCACTGTTTTCTGAAACTGTTCTAGCAAGTGTTTACGCCATTCGACGACGTTTTCGACCATTCTAACTATTGAAATCAATCACAAAGCATTTCATACAGTCATAGCAACATGCCTAATCAACCACAACCATCATTCACATCAATATCATAGGTTAAAATGGATCAAACATACCCAAAATCCCATACTTCCCCTTAAGCATGTTTAGGTGAAACTAATGATAGGATTAGCAAAACTTAACCAAATTAACCCAAATTCATATCAGAGATCTAAAACATCATTTAGGAATTTATGAACATTTTTCCCGAATTTTATCATGCTTAAATTCGCTAATTAACACTAATCACCCTTAACTAGCCATAATTAGTGTAAAACTATGCAAATCACTCACCTTAGCCACAAAATAAACTAAGATCTGAAATAATTCTCTGATTTGATGTGAATCTCAATGCCAAACAGCAGCTCCTATGTTGCTTTGGTGAAGATCTTTCTTGATTAGGGGTTGCTAAGCTTAATCCTTGACCAAAAGATGATTTGGAGGTGATTTAGAGGTTAGAGGTCATTTTTAGGGTTTCTTGGTGATAAGTGAAGGCCAGAAAACTGAAATGGAATGATTCTCCATCTCATTTCAGCCCTCCCATAACCCTAATCCCGAAATGGGTTATGGGCCTACTCGCTAATCACCCGATTTGGCTAGGTTAAGCAGTTTTTCACCCTCCAAACCTTGTTTCAGCCATATCTCCCAAACTGTAAGTCCGTTTGGCTATTGTGACCACTCTACGGAAAGGTAAACCATCAAACGAATCTAATAGAAGTGGTTTCAGGTCAAAATTCCTTTCAAATCAAAAGTTATGGCCAAAACAGTACCAACTAGGGGCAAAATGGTCATTTAAAAATCGACAAAAATCATGAACATGGGAAATGACTCTAATGGATGTTTCCCAAAGTTACATGACCATACGACTTCACATGGGAAAGAAATAAATATTCTACGATCCCCCGATACGTAGGATACGGGTCATTACACTCTCCCCCCCTTAAGAAATTTCGCCCCCGAAATTCCCTAATCCAAACACACACAAAGGTCCCGCATGCCTATCAATCATAAAACAACAATCAAACATGCAAAGCAAGTAAAATAAGTCTATCCTAGCATGCAGAATAACTAAATCGCAAAGTAAATCTTACCAGGTAAAGAGTTCTGGATATGCCTCCCTAATGCTCTCCTCTGTCTCCCAAGTACAATCATTCTCGTCCTCGCCCCACTGAACCTTGACTAGCTTCACCGCCTTCCTTCGAAGTTGCTTCGTATCATGCCCCACAATACGAATCGGCTTGCGGTTCCCAACCGCCTCGTGTTCTACTTCGAAGTCCTCTAACTGATCAGGTGAAATAGTCATATCTGAGTCATGAACGAACTTCCTTAGTTGGGAAACATGAAACACATTGTGAACTCCCGCCATTTTCTCTGGTAAGCCAACTCTATATGCCAAATTCCCGACTAGTTCAAGAACAGGGAATGGGCCAACAAATCTTGGTGCCAACTTGCCTCTCCTGCCAAATCGTTTCACGCTCTTCAACGGAGAGATCTTGACAAACACCAAGTCACCAACGGAGAATTTCAAGTCTCTTCTCCTCTTATCGGCATAACTCTTCTGCCTATCCTGAGCAGCTTTCATTCGTTGTTGAATGACCTTAATCTTATCTGAAGTTTCCCTCACCACATATGGTCCAAGCACAAATTTCTCGCCAGTCTCTATCCAACATGATGGTGAGTTGCACGGTCTTCCGTACAAAGCTTCATATGGAGCCATATCGATAATGGATTGGTAGCTATTATTATATGCAAACTCTACTAGATGCAAATGGTCATCCCATGATCCACCAAAATCCAATATACACGCTCTCAAGAGATCTTCCAATATACGATTCACCCTCTCCGTCTGACCGTCGGTCTGAGGATGATATGCGGTACTGAGATGTAATCTTGACCCTAGAGCCTCTTGTAAGCTCTTCCAAAACCCACTAGTGAACAACGGGTCTCGGTCACTCACAATGCTTTTGGGTACTCCATGAAATCTCACTGCCCACTTCATATACAATTCTGCCAACTTAGCTGCCGTTCTGGTCGATTTGACTGGTATAAATCTTGCACTTTTAGTCAATCGATCCACAATTACCCAAATGCTATCATATCCCGGTCTAGTCCTTGGTAAACCATCGATGAAATCCATCGAGACTTGGTCCCATTTCCATTCGGGAATTTCTAATGGTTGCAACAACCCACTAGGCTTCTTTTGCTCGGCTTTAACTAGCTGGCAATTCATGCATTTGGATATAAACTTCCCAACGTCTCTTTTCATCCCTTCCCAGTAGTAAGTCTGTCTCATGTCTCGATACATCTTATTACCACCGGGATGTATAGTCAGTTTTGAGTGATGACATTCTCTAAGCACTTCATCTCTCAAACCGTTCACGTTGGGCACAACTAGTCTTCCATTCTTCCGAAGCCATCCATGTCGATCAAGCCCATACACATTCATCTCCTCATCAATACCCATCTTTAACTTGGAGATGATTTCCAATAAATTAGGATCGTCCCTCTGACTAGAACCAATCCGCTCTATCAAAGTGGGTCTGATCGTCAAACTTGCTAGCATAACTGGATCCAATTCGCACTTTGGTCTGAAATCAAACCCCGCGATATACTCTAGTTGCTTCCATTCAAAAAACATTGCCCCTAAGCTAGCATGTCTCCTACTCAAGGCATCGGCTACCGCATTACCCTTCCCAGGTGTATATGCGATATCAAAATCATACGAAGCCAAGAACTCTAACCATCTCTGCTGACGGAGATTTAAATCTTTCTAGGAGAAGAGATACTTTAATGATTTATGATCGGTAAACAACTCGAATCTTTCTCCCAAGAGATAATGTCTCCACATCTTCAGCGCAAACACGATCGCTGCTAATTCCAAATCATGGGTAGGATACTTCCTCTCATGCGGCTTTAGCTGTCGACTAGCATAAGCTACAACCCTACCTCCTTGCATCAATACAGCACCCTGTCCGGTACCACAAGCGTCTGTGTATACCGTCATCTCTTCATGCCCTTTAGGAATGACTAACACTGGCGCACGCGTCAACCTCTCTTTTAGACTCTTGAAGGCATCCTCACACACTCCGTCCCAGACGAAGGGCTGATTCTTCTTAGTCAACTGAGTCAACGGTGCTGCTATCTTGGAGAAGTCCTGGATAAACTTATGATAATATCCAGCTAATCCCAAGAAACTTCTTACATCTGTAGCATTCTTGGGTGTAGGCCAATCCTGTACCGTAGCCACCTTCGCAGGGTCCACGGCAATACCACTCTCTGAAACAACATGACCCAAGAATCTCACTTCCCTTCTCCAAAAATGACACTTAGAGAATTTCGCTTTCAATTGGTGTTTCCTCAACACCTCCATCACTATCCTCAAGTGTCCCTTGTGTTCCTCCTCTGTCCTTGAGTAAACAAGGATATCATCCAGGAACACAAGAACAAACTTATTCAACTGATCTCTGAATACTCGATTCATAAGATCCACAAAATAGGCTGGTGCATTGGTCAACCCAAATGGCATGACCAACCACTCATAAAATCCAGACGACGTCCTAAATGTCGTTTTCGGAACACTCTCATCCGCTACTCGAAGCTGATGAAATCCTGTCGCGAGGTCCAACTGGGAGAACACTCATCAAACAAATCATCAATCCGCGGTAGAGGATACTTATTCTTCCTCGTAATCTTATTCAACTCGCGATAGTCCACACACAAACGAAGGGAACCATCTACCTTAGTGGCAAACACAACTGGTGCTCCCCACTCGGAGACACTCCTTCTAATAAATCCCTTCTTCAAAAGATTGCTGACTTGCACCCTGAGCTCTCTCTGCTCCCTTGGTGCCATACGACGAAGTGGCAACACTATAGGTCTGGCATCTTTCACTAAATCAATACAGAACTCAATCACTCGGTGTGGTGGAAGCCCGGTCACCTCCTCGAAGACGTCCGGATACTGGCCAACCACGGGCACATCTGACAGCTCATCCTGCGGGATGTCGAGGGAATTTACAAAACTAGCCATAACCCCATCACTAGGTAGGCTACCAAACACTACCCTCCGCCCATCATCCGCCCTCACTGTCACCAAAAAGCCCTCACAGTCTACCACCACCCCGTATCTTTGGAGCCAATCGACTCCCAATATAATGCCATACCCAGTAAAGCCCAAAACAAAGCAATCACATACAAACATACATCCATGACTCGATAAGACCAAATTCCTACAAATCATACTAAGGCTAGTCGAACCACCAATCGGGTTCGTCACAACCAATGGTCTATCGACTATCTCGGGTTCCAGTCCCAACCTATCTACCAGGTCACTAGATATGAAGGAACGGGAAGCCCCAGTATCAAACAAAACTCGAACTGGTATATCATAAATAGAAAGCATACCTTGAATAACAACATTCTTTCCTTTCTCCGCCGTAGTTGGGGCATTCGACGAAGAAGGAACAACATCAATAGCATATGCTTTCACAATCTGCTTCTCCTTAAGAGGTTGCGGACACTTATCCTTATAATGTCCCACTTGACCACAGTTGTAGCACTTCCTTTCCGCTGGCTTGGCCCGACATTCTTTAGCATAATGGCCCTTCTTACCACAGCTGAAGCACTCAACATCCTTCTTGCTCTTTTTCTGGCCACCTTTGGATTGGTCCTGCTTCCTCTTATTCTGAGAGTTATTCTTGCCTCCACCGCCTGCTTGCGGCTTTGGCCCTTCTGCAGATACAGCCTCAGTCTTTGACTTAGGGTAAAGACTCTCTGACCTCAAAGCTTTCCCCACGATCGATTCAAAAGTCTCATCGATGTGGTTGATAAGCCTTTCCCCCAAGTATCCATCCAAACCAGTAATGAACTTCTCATTCTTCTTTTCAGGAGTATCAATGAGAAACAGTCCATACTTCGACAAAGTGTTAGCAAGGAAAAGCAAGTGAAAGAAAGGAAAGGAAGGAAAGGAAGGAGGTTACTAGCTTGGATCTTTGTTCTTATTCTTGGATCTTTATTCTTATTCTTGGATCTTGGGTTTGCTAAGGATTAAGGTGAGTTTACTCACTATTTAGGACAACAAACATAAACCCTTTTGCATGTTTTTAACTACGCTTAAAGTTGCTTGAATGTTTGTAACTTATGTTAAAAATGTTAACTTGATTTATGCTTTAAAAGTAACCGACATATGTGATCCATGTTAATGGATTGGAATGGACTTGTAATTAGACTTGAATGGACTTGTATAACAAGTAGAATGGACTTGAAACAATGCACATAAGGATTAGTAGGTGATTGACATATAACGGACTTGAACTTGAAAGTGAACCTATAGCGATAGTCGCTATGCATGCAGTTTGAATTGTTGTGTTTCCAACACTTTGTATGGAACTTTGTAATGACATCTTTAGTGTTTTCTTATCATCTTGAATCTTGTATTACTTGTATGTTTACTACCCTGAAGTCATTGAATAGTAAAATGCTAAGTAACCCCTTGAAAATGACCAAAACTTCACTTGTGCAAAACTACCTGTTTAACCTTGATTTTTGGATTTCAAAGTATGATAAATGTTATTAAAGTTTATGTAAATATCTTATCTTCTTTCAAAATATCTTCTAAAAGTATCTTCTAATAAAATATCTTTCTAAAAACAAAGGTTAGAAAGGGTTATGAATTGCTAAACCTTGTCATGATTAAGGAGCTAGATTAAAAAGTTAATTGATAATGCTTAACACTAATAAGCCAACGAAGTACGCTTATCTATTTGTAAGAGTTAAGATTGATGTCGAGTAGGGACGAAGCAATAGAGCTCTAACCTACCGGCTTTCCTCTTAGCTGAGGAATAGATAGGTTGGGAATGTTGGAAACGTGTTAATCATGTTGATTACTTACCTGTTTATTGAATATCATTGATACTGTGCTCAATTCTAATAAGTCGACGAGTAGGCTTATCTATTTGTGAGTGTCAAGAATGAGGTGTCTAGGCAAGGGGTGATATGCAACCAGTGCTCTAACTTACCTGGCCTCACTCTTGACTGAGGGATAGTTAAGTTGATAATGTCGGAAACGAGTTAAGTGTACGAACTGTGATTTTTATAAGCATAAAATGGTTTTAGGGTTGTTGTGACAATGTGTTAATTACATTCGTCTTTAACCCTCTCAGATTATATCATCGAAGTAAATATATTTGAATCTGTAAACAAGCGTTTAAAGATAATTATAAAAAGATTTGTTTTGGGTTTGTTGTAAACAGTGTTTTAACAACACTTGTTTTTAAACCCATGGCATATAGTAAACTGGAATTATACGGTTTAATGATTTTGAATATACTTAGATCTTTAATAACTGATTTTAAAGATAGAAACAAGTATAGAAATCTTTTAGGATAAAGATATTGAATAAGAGGTTTAACTTATAAAAGAGAAGAGGTTCTTTGTTAAACAATGGTTTTAACCTCTTTGATTATATTTTAAGAAATCTTAGAAACGAATTAGGGATATACTTATACCAAAGGGATAAGTATAAGAATACGTTTTCAAGTATTGAAGTTAAAAAGGAAACCTTAGAAATGAATTGTAATTATACTTATACTAGAGGGGTAATTATATTAACCCTTTTTAGTAGTGAGTATATAAAGGAATATTAATCGAGTATTAGTTATTGATTAATAAGGGAAGTCAGAATTGACAAATGAAGGTTTATTAGTTAAAAAGAAGTTTTACTAATAAAGGAATATTAATCGAGTATGAGTTATTGATTAATAAGTGAAGTCGTAATTGACAAATGAAGTTTTATTAGTTAAAAGGAGTTTTACTAATAACAGAGGTTTTAAATAATGAAAGATTAATTAAATGGGAAAGGGATTAGAAGCCGTTTATATGATTTAACCGTGCTTCGGCTAAGTATAATGTTATGTGACTTGATAGTAATTCAACCTTTATCATGCTTTGTGATCTTGATAGTGCCTTGATTGTTTATTCGTTTGTTATGGAAATTAAGCAGGGTTGTTTTCCATATACAATCGTCTATTGGGTGAATTATATTCAGTTAATTGACTATAGAACTTGACCTTAAATCTAGCGACTGGTTTTGAGGAGACCGGGATTGGTAAGTGTTCTACTTATCGAAAACCACTTCAAAACTAGTATACAGATTCTATGTTTTGGAAGTGGTTGTGAAGTGAAGGCTATTTGGGGATTCGAGTTCCGTTGAGATGCTCGAACACATATAGTGATTCTATGATCTGTGAAGGATTCTATGCACGATTCCAAGATCTATTGTACTGTTGGATTCCATCTGGGAATTCGAGTTCTGATCGAGTGATGAAGACTCGTGTGGAAGATGCCGAACGAAACCTCAACATCAGGTATGGCTAAAAATAGAGTAGGAGCAAAATCTGGGGTTTTGCTAACCTGCGGCAGTATATATTGACTCCATATCTATTGTATGCTTATGATCGAATCGTGTGGGAGCTCCTCGAAGTTGCGCGCGGGAGTTGGATATATTTGGTTCCACGTGGTGCATTTCGGTGTTTCGTGCGTGGGCCAGTTGTGTTTACCTTATGATATATTTTATCTAGAGACATACGACGCTCGGAGGTACTTTCTGACCCTTGTGCATGGAGTTTGGATCTGTATTGAGAGATCTCCAATGGAAAAATCCAATATGCGAACGTGCCTTATCGAATTTGTTTGTATACTTAATAGTTATCGAATGTAACCAATGTAACCATTCCTTCTATGTGAATTTATTTATATGCTACACCCTAGACATTATCTATTATACCACTATACTTCTCCTAATAAATGGTTGGATGTTATTGAGGGGATAACCGTTAAGGACATGCGTACGGCCTCAGATTGTATTGATATGTGTTACTTAAATGTTGAGGGAATTGGGAAATAAATTAGGATGGATTTGAAAATAATAAGGTTGATTAGATTTCATAAATCTATGCTTAAAGATTAAGCATGAAGGGTAGTTTTGGGATTTGCATTGTTGTGTGTGCATCGTAGGCTCCATGAGTCCTATTTGCGAATAGGATAACTACATTGGCTTGATCCTGTGTCTAATTGGGTACCCAATTAGATAGGGGTATGTAGGTAGTCACAAGTGATAGTGATGCAGCCGCGAAAATAACATAACCCTTTCCAGTTTATTGTTTCTTATTCATCTTATGATTCCTATATTTCTTGCTTACTATATTATTCCGCTGTGTATGTTATCGTATGTATCAGCAATTGTAAGGATAGGTTGTTATAACTCTTTAGGCTAATTGTAAAGACCCGTAACTTCCCCGGTGAGGAAAGCGCGGATAGTTCGAGAACAAGCCACATCAGAACGCAGACGGAAGAACATTTCATTGTATATTACAACAATACCATTAGAATACAAGAATATACAGAGTATAAATGAATAAATTACATTCGATAAATATCAGAGATTTAAATACAGTACTGCAGCGGAAAAATAATACAAAACACAACTGAAGGAGATATACGGATACAAAGCTTTCCGGTTATCATTCCAGCTGTAAACCAGGATCCTGTGAATATAAATCTGCAAAACCAAAACTACGAGCTGCCCGTGTCAAAATAAGGACACCCAGAGTTTAGGTTAAAACAATAAACTCCAGGTCAGTCATGGGACTGGTGTGAGAACTAAAACAGTTATTAATCTTTATTTTCAAAGTTTGGTAAATCAAGGGACCACGCCGTATAACACGGAACGGGTTTCCTCCCAAGAACACCAGTGCATAAAACAACAGCGCAATGCTAAATAAAGAAAAATGAAGCTATTATAAGACCCAGTTCCCATCACCCAATGCAACACAAGCCGGAGGATAGGGCTTTACCTTATAATAGCCAAAGCATGCTTGGTACGTTTAAAACAAATCATTTGATACTGTTATAAGTGCATAGTGTATAAAACAACTTCAAATCATAAGTATCAATCATAGGCGGCATGGGTACCATATATCATGTCGCCAATACTAGGCTCTACAAATAAAACCGCAAATGTCACGTATTTGGAAGTTGGGTTTCCATCTGTGAACCGAGGCAAGGGATCGTCCTCACCGTCTTCGAGACAATCTAGCCCGTGTCTCAGGGTCAGAGCGCATCGACCCTTGGATCGTCAGGGCCGGTCCACTGATGTGGATTAAAATGACTGAACAATACGTCTCTTCGCCCTATGGGGCGTAAATGAGCCAACAAATGACTCCGGCGGACCTGGATCGTCCGATCAAACCGAGGCGCCTCGCAACAACAACAACCACATAAGTCAAACTCGTCAGGGCGTGTAAGACCACTGACGCCACTTCTAGCTAGAAAGAAACGCATGTCCTCCCTGAGGTCCTCTCTCGTTTTTGGTTCACCACCGGGTGTGAAACTCGCGAAGTAAACGTTACACAAAGCTACGCCACAAAGGTCGTGCTTCGATCATCAACCACAAGACTTTGGTTTTAAACAGAAGCCTTGATCATTTGCATCTTAGTATGCCACACAGGAAAACCACTCTATGCAACCGATATCAGTTACACAAAATGAAATCCGATGTCAGACACACAGTCCATTTACAAGTCCGTTCCGGGTCTGAACGAAACCGGAGGCACCTAGTACCCCGCATATCCATCGATCTCCAAGTACGTCTGGACGATCACCAACTGTTTCCATCTTCTTGGGTGTACGACCCAATCAAGATCATCAGTAATTATCCAAACGACGTGAAGACCTCCGGTCTTCAACCACCGTCTTCATCTTCGACTTATCGTCGTATCAGTTATTCAGAATGGGATAAACCCGGTCTTTCCGAATAACTCGCGTATATTATAAACAAGTGTTACACAAACACAACATACGCCTCATTCCAATTCATCAGTCACTAACCGTAAATTAACAAGAGAATAATTCCCCAAATATTAACCCCGAAGGCCGAAACCAACATCAGGTCAATATCCAGGAAACCATTCTGCTTAGCTAACCGACAGTTAGTTTCTAAATTTCACATTCATAGGGAAAGGTTCCCATTAATTTTATCAAAGATAAATTCCTTGAATTTATTCTTTAATCTTCTTTTGAATATCGATTCAACTAGTCGGGATTAACGAACCTTACCGAAGTAATCATTTGTTTTAATTTCCCAACCCCAACCTATTCATCCCATGAAGTAAAACTGGTTATACTTCATATCTAACACTACGGTGTTATCGGTAAATTCAATTACCATTTCACGTTCAAATCTAATTAAAGATTTAACTATCGCCTAGAGTAAAACTGGTGATACTCCATTCTCGATCTTTTCAATCTAATTAAAGATTCATTAAAACTCCACATAGTTTTAATCTTTAACTGGGTTAAAGAATCAGTGTCATTTAAAACATGGTTCACGATAAACCCCAAAATCATATCACATTTCAATCAGTCTCTAACCGTAAATTAGCAAGTGAGCAATTCCCTAAGTATTAACCCCGAAGGCCGAAACCAACATCAGATCAATACCCCAGAAACCATTCAACTTAACTAATCTCCAGTTAGTTTCTGATTTTCTTAACTCCTTTAGGTCTAAGAACAGTATTATTGAAGATACCGTTCACGACAACCCAAAATACCATTACATTAATTATCGGGTTAAAGAACAAGTGTTATTTAAAACACTGTTCACGATAAACCCTAAAATCAAAATCAATTCAATTCCAATTAAATATTATCTAATTGGTACATTTCATTAAATATAAATAAAAAGATTTAATCTTTTTCTCAACTGGGTTCAAGAACAGGGTTAATGAAGACACCAATCACGACAAACCCAAATCACATTTGATATTAAATACAAGGCTCTGAATAGAAAATATACTGGCTTATATTCAAAATCAAATTCTATGACTAACAGATATCGTATTGAAAATAACGATATTAATATATCTTTCAAATTCCCATAACAATATCTGTATAATCACGAAATCCAACATCGAAATATTCCAAAGACTATTTCGATTCAAATCCATTCCAATTCAATTATTGGAAATTCTGGTTACTTTTAAAAACCCTTTTCAAATCCAATTTATTTATTTAAAAATAAATAGAATTATAATTCTAGTTCAAAACTAGTTCATTTCGATAAAAATCTATTTTTATCTTTTCAAATATGGAGTTTTTCATCCCGATTTTTCCCAAATCATTTCTTATGATTTTACGCAAATTATTGATATTTTTAATAATTTTATCAAGGTCCGTACAGTCGATTTCCATCAATGGTCATCGAACTGCACTTACAGCGACCTTTTCCAAATTTGATTTGGACATAATTCCAAATCCAACCGTTAGATTTCAATTTTCTAATATTTGTTAGAAATCTCTTTTCGATACGAACCCAACGGTTCTGGTTTTAGGAGAATCCGACGGTCGGATCTCCCGTAATATCCGTTCGAAGTCAATGGTCGAAATTCGCGAGCTGCCGTGGCACGGCGCGTTCTATTCAGGCCATTATATTATATATATATAATATATACTTCGTCGATTTCCTTTTTAAAACGTATTATATAAA
This sequence comes from Allium sativum, assembly GCA_030737875.1. Lineage (NCBI taxonomy): Eukaryota > Viridiplantae > Streptophyta > Magnoliopsida > Asparagales > Amaryllidaceae > Allium > Allium sativum. The sequence goes on from CM060922.1 coordinate 67,751,323, forward strand.
TCGTTTTAAATTCGTTTTCAAAACGATTTCAACTTCTTTTTCAAATTCAAATCAAAATTGAATTTTCCTTTACAAATTCGTTTTAAATTCATTTCAAATTGATTTCAAATTGATTTCAATTCAAATCGATTTTGAATTCAATTTCTATTCGTTTTCAATTCAATTCAATTTCAATTCGAATTCCATTGTATTCAATTTCAATTCGAATTCATTTCTATTCAGTTTAATTCGAATTCATTTCTATTCAAAATATTAGATTTTGAAATCACTTTCGATATTCATTATAAAATGAATAAAATCGATATAAATATCGTTCACGTCAAAATGGCATCAATCTAATCAACACGGCTTTATATATTTCTATTTTCAAATATTTTATTTCAAATATTTCCTTTCAAATATTTCTATTTCAAATATTCTATTTCAAATATTTCTTTTTCAAAACTGGAATAATGCCCAATCAATTACCATATAATGTTAATTATATGGATTTTCTACAACGCATGTATACAATAACAACGATGAATAATCAACCATCATCCAAAGTGCATTCTACACTATACAAGCATCAAATATTGGGACTAGTGTATGTCATATATGATCCCAATACCCGTGTATGTCATTTAACACTCATAACAGTCTGTCCATCAATCGATCGACATACAGCTAATTATTGGGACTAGTGTATGTCATATATCATCCCAATACCCGTGTGGGGTTTTCAAACAATCAAACACAGATTTTATTTGTGCAGTTGGGCGATGTGTAAAATTTATCGTCCCAATCAATATCAGTCAAATGTGTGTATATAAACAAATCGTCCGATTTGTTTATTTTTATTTCATTTCATATACACGTTAAAAATTCTATTTTTAACTATAAAATATTTTCCACTATATAAATATTTTATTTCATTTCACATCACATCACACAATCAACTACACATCAAAATCAAACAATCAAGCATACAAGCCGTCCATGGTCTGTGGACGACGGGTGTCGGGTGCTACTAAACATCGTTTTCATCCTAGTATATATCATTAACTAGAAAACAAAATTAAATGTGAGGAGTTCTCATAGAGGATTCCACTCCGCCGTGCTTTGCTTTTCAACAGCTGAACTGTCTGGATTCCTTTGAAATTCCTATGCAGTCCTTGTCCCGCTGTTTATAATAAAAATTATATTTTTATCATTTCATTCCAATAAATAAAAATCATATTTTTATTTCTACTTTATATATTTTTACAACGCTTCTTTTTATATAAAAATATAAAGATTGAATTTTTTTATCTTACTACACGTATAAAAATCGAATTTTTATTTCATCGTTATAAAAATCACATTCTTATTTCAACATAGATATAATAAAAATCAGATTTTTATTTCGCTACATATATAAAGATAATATTTTTATTATTTCTACTATGTAAAAATCTTATCTTTAATATTTCTATAGTATAAAAATTATATTTTTAACCTTTCTATATTATAAAGATTATATTTTTAATTCTCTACATAAACAAAAATCATATTTTTACGTCTTCTACATAATAAAGATTACATTTTTAATTGTTCAAAAATCAAATCTTTATTTTCGCTACTTCCTTATAAAGATCATACCTTTATAGTACTCTTCATATGATAAATATCATATATATTTTTTGGTTAAAAATCTCAACTTTTCATGATAGAAAAATCTAATTTCTTATAAATAAAAATCTATACATTTCTAAATCAAAGGTTTAATCTTTTCTAAAAACAAAAATATGATCTTTCTCCCTTAAAAAAAAACCATAGCTTAATAGAAATCAAAATCAGCAAGGAAACTTACATATATTGGGTTTTTTTTCCAACGGGGATGGGGGTTCCTTTTGCTGTGTTCAGATCCGTGGGAGGCAGGGTCGAAGCTGCTGCGCGTGGCTGGAGGAGGGCGGGGACTGGTGGAGCTCGCGGTCGATTGGAAGTGGGGGGGTGTTTGCGCGTAGGTGCTAAGGAGTTTGTCGCGAAGGGGGTTTTGAGGATGGGAGTCTTCGACTTAGGAGGAGGCCGGATGCTGTACGGAAGGCGCGACGGTCTCGGAGGGGGAGGGGACTTCGACGGCGTCGGTCTCTGGTGGGGCGCGCTCTAGGAGTGATGGCGATTGTCGATCTGCCCCCTTTTTTTATTTCGATGACTGAAAGTAACGGGGAAAGGAAGAAAAGATCGGCGGGGGGGGGGGGGGGGGGTGTTTGAGCAAAGGAATTATATATATTTTTATTTATTTAATTTTAAAAAGCAACTTTTTGTCTCGACCCCGAAACAAGACCCACCGCCTGTCGTCCATAGCTAATTACCCCCATTCCGAACACAATGGGATATGTATCGTAAGCTGATTCGATCGTTTCGATCAGTTTTCATCAAAATCAAAATATTACTCTATATATTGAATTTGAACGCGCATTTCAATTTACCAGGGTCACATACGAACTCGAAAAATTCCCGAATAATATTTTCTAGCTTCGTATTGACGATACGGTCCTAACAAAACTAGTTTCGTTGAATTTTGAGACCGTTTGAAAAATGGTCATTTTCCAGTCGATTAAAATCAACTAAAACTGGTCAAACGCGTTTTCCTATGCCACGCTCACATATTGATTCGAAAAATTATGAAAATTGGAACCTAGTGATAATAAGATATCACGGATCCAACAAAAGTGGTTTCGTCGAAATCCGAGGTCGTTTGCAAAATTCCCATTTTTAAGGGCCTGAATTTCATAGCGACTATTCTGAATTTTCAACTGGGCATATCTTTTGATTCCCGCTATGAAATCTTGATTTTTCGGATTCGTTGGAAAGATATTCTCAATTAGATTTAAATATTTTTTGTTTCACTAAAATCCGGTTTATTTTGAATCCTGTACATCCATTTGAAGTTTGAAATCGAATTATCGAACTACTGCGCCATTTTCAATTCCTTTTATAAATATAAATAAATATTTATATTCTATCGTCGATTCAAATGAATATATACGTTCGAATTATATTCAAAATAAATTTCTCGTCGATATTATTTAAAATAGTTCATTTTAAATAATCAAAATTCGCTAAAATTGCCAAAATAAAATTTTTAAATTGGCCCAGATTTCCTGGTTATTACACTGATTCATTGTGTACTCTGATTGAGGTATGTATATTTGTTTAAAGTTTTTTGCTTTTTGTAAAGAGCACTGTTATTATTATACATTATTCGTTCCATTGTGAGATTCTGTTTTATATCTTCTTTCTTCTATTCATCTATCTCCTTTCTTTTCCCCTAGCTATCAGACTTTCAGGCCCTTGATTTGAGATACATGAATACAGAGGATGTATTAGTGTTGATTTTCGAGAGCCAAAAAGTCGGGTCGTTACAGAAAGGATGACTGGTTGTTTCTGATATTGATGGATTAAGAGATGAGGTTCTAAGAGAACGCCATCGCTCTAAGTTGACGATTCATCCTTATGGTAATAAGATGTATTGGGACATGAAAAGATCTTATTATTGGGAAGGGCTAAAGAGGGATGTTGGAAATTTTATTTCTAAATGTGTGAAGTGTTAGTTGGTGAAAGATGAACAGAAGAAGACGAGTGGATTTCTTCAGCCATTGGAAGTACCTACATGGAAATGGAAGCAAGTATCGATGGATTTTAACGATGGACTACCTAGGACCAGGACAGGAAATGAAGGGATTTTTTTCATAATGGATCGCTTGACCAAGGGTGTAAGGTTTATTCCCATCAGATCGACTAGGACAGCGTTGAAGTTGGCTGAACTACACATTAAATGGATAGTTTGATTCCATGGTATCCCGAAGAGCATAGTGGATGATCAAGATCCATTGTTCACAAGTGGATTTTGGAAGAGTTTGCCAGAGACTTTGGGAACCGAGTTATGTTTGAGTAAGGCTTATCATCCCCACATTGATGGTCAAACTGAGCGAGTTAATCGAGTGTTGGAAGATCTCCTCAGAGCTTGTGTGATGGACTTCGGGGATCATGGGATGACAATCTACATTTGTTGAGTTCGCATATAACAATAGTTACTGGTTAAGCATTGGGATGGCACTATACGAGGATTTGTATGCAAGACCGTGTAACTATCTGACATATGGGTTAGAAACTGGAGATTGTTGGGGAATGGAGTTTTGATGACAACAACCTTATTTCAATTATCATTGATTATAAAATATATACTAACATCTTTATCTAGAATATATATATATATATATACACACACACATATGCAGGATTTGTATACAGGAATTAATACTGAAGACTGTACAGTTCAAGAGCTTTTAGAGATTCAAAATTTAGAGTAGATTCAAGACTCATGAGTAATCAAGATATCAAGATGTGAAGAGTTCAATATTAATATAATTATAGAGTCTAGATTTTGTAAGACTCTAAATAGCACTCCAGGTTCAAATCCAAATTCAAATTCTGATTTTTCAATTCTTTTCTCAATCCTCTCTATTTTTGTTTTTCTCAATTCTCTCTAATTTTTTTTCTATTTTATTCTCAATCCTATCTATTTTATTTTTATATTTTTATTCTTCTTTGTTTTTCAAACTTAAGTTTTTATATATACACTTTATTTATATTTTATAGTTTAAAACCTTATAATTTTATAAATATATTTATATAGTTTAAAAATATGTTTTCATATATTTTCTATCATATAATATTGATTTACAAAATTAGAATTTTATTCAAGAATTTCCAGAATTAGTTTTATATCAAAACACTTCAAAATGCTGTGAAAATCAATTTTGTACATAGGTATGTCGACATAGCATAATATGTATGTCGACATATAACAACTAGTTTTTTTAATTTTGAAGGGAAATGTCTTTTCACTATTTGAAACGTTTCAGAAACATTGCAACCCTTCATTCTCTATAAAAAGCTTGTAACAATTTTTTTAGAAAGGAACAGCTAAGGATGGTTCTACAAAAGCTTCCATTTTTCATATATTTTTCTATACTTTTAAGTGTTTGGAGTTCATGAAATTAAACTTGTAACAATTGGTTTCTAAGAACTATCTTGATTAATCAACCAAGTACAAGTTTACATAATAGAATATGCAAATTACTGGGAGTGGAGTAGAAAACAAGTTCTCATTTTCTATTACATGGCAAGCATGTAACATACTTACAAGCATGGCTTATGGTAGGTCAAAATTATGAACGTGTAACAGACTAACATGCATCTTTTTCCATTATCCGTTAAAAATATATATGTATATTCATGCTTGGGTGTACCTCCACAGAAACATCTTAAAAGTTCAGTGTGAAAAAAATATTCATAGTATAAATATATAAAATTAAGAAACTTACATGAGGCACTCATCACTTTGAGGCACTGAACCATTAGCAGTAGAACCATCCTTAGCTGTATTTTCTCAGTAGCTGAAATAACTGACTGGTGCGTATACATACCTGAAACAATTTTTTAGAAAGTTCAAATCATGAATGGAAAGCAACTGCTCCATTCACTAAAGCATGAATTAAATTTGCATGTAAATTAACACATATGTATTGCAATAGTTGTGACTATTGTCACTTGCGTTTTTTGGTTAAATTTGTGTGTAAATTTGGTATGTACTAATAGTTATTTTGAATGATGATACATATGTACTGCAATTCAATGTAATCACTATTGCTCTTGTGTCATTTTTATCTTTAAAAAAAAGACAACTACCTGGGGCAACAAACTGAACTAAATTGACACATACATGAGCTCTATTTTTATATCATATTTCTAAATAATCCCCTAAAATTTCATTGTATAGTAGTAATAAAAAGCTGTGTTCAACATGTTGAGTCAAAGCGTCGATGGTTATTTTGATTTATGACAAGAAGAAGCTTCTACATCGACAAAAAGAAGACAAGATGACTTCATAGGTTAGAAGTTGATTATTTAGAGTTATAAAATGTTAAAATCTATCCTCAAATAATCATACTTCTAATTGTTTGAAAATACTACTCATGAAGACATTTTTTATGCATATGACCGAAAACATGTCGACCTACAATTTTTTATAGGTCAACAGGTTTTTAAATTGTAACGGTCAAAAATAGGTCGACCTACAAAATTTTATAGGTCAACAGGTTTTTGAATTCCAACGGCTAAAAACATGTCGACCTATAAAATTCTATAGGTCAACAGGTTTTTGAATTTTGACCGTTATATTGAAAAGTCATCTTCTTTCTTCAAGAGTTGCATCCATTTTTCTTCATGAATAATCACTCCTTTTAGATGCATCTTTTTACCAACATTTGCAACCTCTCGATCTCTATAAATACATGATTTTACAATCATCCAAATCATCGAATTTACTCTCTATTTTCTGATCTATCTTGCATTATCCTTTTCTCTCAAAAAGCACTCAAAAGCATTCAATTATCGTTTGAATCTTCAAGCATAATTAATACACTTGTGATTCAACTCGATAATTTACTTCCTAATCTTTCTAAACATCAAAATACATTTGAGGATAAGATTATAGGAAGGGTGTACTCAATCATTGACTATTCAGTGTTGAAGAAAGAACACATTCAAGGTCAAACTCTTGTAATCGTCTTGTGGGTAAGCTTGTAGCCCGTGAAATCAAGTGGGTAAGCTTGTAGCCCGTGAAATCAAGTGGGTAAACTTGTAGCCCGCAAATCAAGTAGTGAACCTGTTCCTCCGGGTGAAGTGAGGGTGTTGTTTAGTGAAAAGCCGAAGAGGAGCTTCGGGACTGGACGTAGGACGGGAAGTCCGAACCAGTATAAAATCCTGGTGTCTTTACTTTACTTTACTTTACTGCATTTAAAGTTATCTGTGATATATATATATTGTTATCATATTCCGCATAGCCATATTATAGATCCTGCACAAGTCGTACACACTCGACTTTTCAATTGGTATCAGAGCACGGTCATCTTATAACCGTAACACAGTTATTTGATATATTCTAGTAATATGGCAAATAACGCAAGTACCAGCACTAACACTTACACTGAAGGTCAATCAACACAAAGACCTCCTTTCTTTAATGGCCTAAATTATAGTTATTGGGCAACACGTATGGCTTTCTATATGCAATCAACAAGTTATGATGCTTGGAATGCTACTCAGAAAGAAATAGTTAATCCAACTACTGAGTATGCAGAATGGACTCCTGCTGAGAAAACAGCAGCAGCAGTAAATGCAAAAGCAATAAATATGTTGTTTTGTGCATTAGACCAAAATGAGTATAACCGTGTTAGTATCTGTACCACTGCTTATCAAATTTGGCAAACGCTAAAAACAACTCATGAAGGTACTAACAAGGTTAAACAAGCAAAAATAGCTTTGTTGAAAAGTCAATTCCAAAATTTCAAAATGAAGCCAAATGAAACAATCAATGAGATGTATTCAAGGTTTCAAACTATTCATCATGCTCTTATTGGGTTAGGACAAAAATATTCTGACTTTGATGTAGTTTCAACAATCCTACACTCACTGACTAATGAATGGGAAGGAAAAGTATTAGCTATAGAAGAAGCTAATGATCTTTCTACCATGAAGCCAGATGAGTTGATAGGAAATCTAATGTCCTATGAAGCAAGTTTACAGGCTAGAAGAGAACAAAAAGAAGAAAAGAAAAATGTTGCTTTTCATGCCGAAAAAGATGAAGACATTTCAGATTCTGAAGATGAAGACTTAGCACTTATTGCAAAAGGCTTTAAGAAGTTTTTGAAGCAAAGAAAAGCTAGTCGATACGACAAAAGGAAGTTTGGATCAAATAAATCATCATCTTCAAATATGGATTGTTTCAATTGTCACAAAAAGGGACATGTACAAAAAGAATGTCCGGATAAAAAGAAGAATTCCGAAAAATTCAAGAAGGACAAATCAAAGAAGAGAGCTTTCTCAGTAACCTGGGATGATTCAGACTCATCTTCATCTGATAGCGAAAGTGACTCAGACACTGAACAAGCAAATGTATGTTTTATGGCAACAGAGGATGAGGTACGAATTCCTACTCTTGAGGATATGCTTGATATTTATGATAAAGTAATGATTAAACTTAAAGATACAAAATATCAGTTAAAAGAAGTCAAGACAATGTTGAATAGATCCGAATTAGAACGAGATACGTTAAAAGATGAGAAGAAAATATTAGAAGAAGAACTTGAAAAGGCTCAAGAATCGTCTTCTAATTCTAATTCTCAACTATCTCTTTTGACTCAAGAAATTGAAGTTCAAAAAGAGAAGAATGATATTCTCATTACTGAAAATCATGAGCTTAAAGCAAAAGTCAAGATTCTAGACCTTGAAAAAGCTAGTCTACAATCAAAATTAGATGACATTACAAAAAATGTTTCTAACTTTAACAAAGGTCAAGAAAATTTGACAAAACTTATTGAGAATTCACAATCAACTACAAATAAACAAGGATTGGGATATAAGAAACAAGTTATCAAGAAAATCTTGGTAAAAGAAAAAGGAAAAATAAGGTAGTACAAGAAACTGAAGCTAAGAAAAATCTTAGTTTATTATATTCCAAACCTAAACCGATTGTGAAACTTCAAAAGAAGAATGTCGAATCTATAAAAGTATGGGTTCCTAAAACAAATAATAGTTTGATTAGGAATAAGTACATTCAAAATTTTTTAAGCACTGTACATCATAATTCAAATTATTTGTATAAAGTGGATACCGGACCCGTATGGGTTTGGACTCCTAAGACCTAACTCTTAGGACCCTATAAAAAGTGGGTACCATGAACTTAATATTATTTTTGCAGGTCCCACTAAAGAAAAGAGGAAAATGGATTTTGGACAGTGGTTGCTCAAAGCATATGACTGGAGACAAGAGCATATTGACGAATATTACATATTTTGATGGAGGCTCAGTCACATTTGGAGATAATTCAAAAGGCTTTATCATCGGAAAAGGCGATGCGAGCAATTACGGTACATCTAATTTACCTCTTATTACAAATATCATGCTAGTTAAAAATCTAAAACATAACTTACTTAGTATAAGCCAATTATGTGACAAAGGGTTTACGATTTCTTTCTCAAACAATAAATGTAGTATACTGGACAAAGATCAAACGTTAGTTTTTGAAGGATATAGAGACAGAAACATATATATTCTGAATATGAATATTAATCATAATTCAGATATGTGTCTTATCGCTAATGATAATGATCCATGGATATGGCACAAACGTTTCTGTCATATAAACTTTAAAACTATTGACAAGCTAGCTAAAAATAATCTAGTCAAAGGTCTACCGAAACTTAGTTTCAAAGTTGACAATCTTTGTAACGCATGCCAAATCGGAAAATTAACCAAGTCATCGTTTAAATCTAAGAAGGTTATCTCAACATTACAACCACTTGAACTATTACATTTGGATTTATTTGGACCTACTCAAATACAATCCGTAAATCATAGTAGATATGTGTTTGTAATTGTTGACGACTACTCTCGATTCACTTGGACTATTTTCTTGAAAAATAAAAGTGAGACTTTTGAAAAATTCAAATCTTTCGTCAAACGTATTCAGAAATCGAAGGGACTTAAAGTCAAGAATATAAGAAGTGATCATGGCGGAGAATTCGAAAATAATGATTTTGAACATTTTTGTACAACAAAAGGTATCAATCATAATTTTTCGTTTCCTAGAACTCCACAACAAAATGGAGTTGTAGAACGGAAAAATCGAACATTACAAGAATGTGCAAGAACATTATTAAATGGAAGCACTTTACCAAAACATTTCTGGGCAGAAGCTGTTGCAACTGCATGTTATGTTTTGAATCGTGTGTCTATTCGACCTCTGACTAAAAATACATCATATGAGCTATTTAATCAAAGAAAACCGAATATCTCATACTTCAAAGTTTTTGGTTCAAAATGCTTTATTCTAAACACGAAAGATCACCTTGGTAAATTCGATTCAAAAGCTGATGAAGGAGCTAGTGGAAGGTTTAACCCTTGGGAACCAAAGAATTCATGGGAGACAAAGAAATAATTTATATCGTTTAAAATTCTCATTGAAAATAAATTTGTATTTTCAAGTATTTGTTCTTTTGAATTTTTGTTGAATAAAGTTTGTTTTATATATAATATATTATCTTCCCAAAATATTAAAAGAATCCATCAACTGTCGACCGGTCTATAAAGCCCTGTCGACCGCCATAGTTTAAATTAAAATTCATTTTCAACCAGAACTATTACCGGTCGACCGCTACAAAAAAAAAACACCTGTCGACCGATCAAGTCAAAATCTTATACATTTTCATCCAGAACTTTTTCCGGTCGACCGCCTACTTTCTACCCTGTCGACCGGTCATTTATAATTTATATGGCCAATCTTTCCAGAACTTTTTCCTGTCGACTGCCCTAATATAACCTGTCGACCGGTCCATTTAAAATCGTATACTCCAATATTTCCAGAACTTTTAACGGTCGACCGCCCCTATATCACCTGTCGACCGGCCTTAACAAAATTTTGTATAATTTTGTTCCAGAACTTCAAACTGTCGACCGGTCCACTATTAGCTGTCGACCGGTTTCGCTGATTTTTGAGTTTTCACCAATCAACACGTCCTTTCCTTTTTAAATCTTATATCCCTTCACCAAAGGCCACTTCTTTCCAATATCTTCCTTGTTAAAAACCCTACTTCATAAATTTCTTTGATCTCTCTTCAACAAAATCAATGGCCCCAAAGCAAAAGAAGTCCAAAACATCATCTTCTCAAGCCCCTATTCAACCTATAGATACCCAAATCAAACAATGGCTTATGGATCCTCTTGCAGTAGAAAGATGGAATAAGATGAAAGACTATACTATTCATCATGGATATTTTCTCAATTTCTCTCATTTCATCATCTACGATGTTAGAGAACTATCAGCAAGAGTTGGTATAGAGTCTCTTCTCAATTTTGAAGATAACCATGTTGAGATTAGCCATATTTTGATAAAATTATTCTATGCTAATCTCAATTTAGACAAATTTAAGCCTCAAAATTCTGATGATTGCTTATGGTCAGTGGTGTGTGGCCAACACATCTTTCTCTCCAAAGATCGAATGGTAGAAATTCTTCGAACCCACAATGATGGAATTCAATTTACTAGTGAGTTCTGCCCTATTCATATTCGTGATAAATATAGTCACCTTTTTATTGAAGACCATAAGTCAAGTACTAAAGGTATTAATCTAAGACCATCCGCTAGACTTCTACACCTTTGTATCACACATTCTCTTCTTCCTAGAACCGGAAATTTTGATGAGGTATACAAAGAAAACTTTAAGGCACTATATGCCATTTATGCAAATATCAGAGTAAATTGGGTTGCGATGATATTTGACGAGATTTTGATGGTTAATAAACGCTCAAGGCCTCACTTGTTTTATAACGAGTATATTATGCGTTGCCTCATGGAATGTGGCGTAAGATCTCCTCCATCAAGAATATCAATACCAAAATGTATTGATAAAGCTTCTAAAAAGAGGATGAAGCTTCCAATTCCATATTTGAATATTATTCCTTTTGAACAATATGTCGAACATGGAACACCTCCACCTCCACAAACTTCCACTTCTCAAGTTCCTACTCATAGGCCTGAAGATGTTGTGATTCCGCCTCCTACTTCTTCTACTAAGGATACACTTGAGCAAATCGCCCGAAATCAGTTCTTACTTGAAGCTAGGCTTAAAAGAACCGATAATAAACTCGACCGCTTAGATTCTAAACTTAATAAGCGGTTCAATAAATTGAAATCTTTCTTTGGGACGATTTGGGAAGCCATCTCTTGTGCTTCGACCTCCGCACCACTTGCTCAAGACCCAGGTAAACGTCCAATGCCGCCTACATTTACATGGTCTTCCTCTGAAGAAGGTATGAGTTCGGGAGCAAGTACTCAACACATGCGAGGTCGTGGAATGTCACAAATTGAGGAGGGAACTCATGACGATGATAATAACAGTGATGATGAGGAACGAGAGGAGGAAGGTGACAAGGACGAAGGAGAAGATAGTGATTCTGATTGGCCTCCACAATCACCACAATAGTCTCTACACATCATTTCTTACGCTTTGATCTATGAACTTCTATTTCATTTGTTTTGTATTAACTATACTATCTCCTTGTGCTCGTTTGGTTTGACTTGTAACTCGTACAATATTCTATGGATTTTTAGTAGTATGGTATCTCTGTGAATTATTGTTCTCTTATGCATTTTTATGAAAACCTTTTTTGTCGATGACAAAGGGGGAGAAAATGTTGTTGCTAACAAGTGCTATGCAGATTATATAATTCAGGGGGAGCATATATACAGGGGGAGCAATATACAAGGAACAATACCTTTATTATGCCAGGTTGTCATCAATCAAAAAGGGGGAGAATGTTGAGTCAAAGCGTGGATGGTTATTTTGATTTATGACAAGAAGAAGCTTCTACATCGACAAAAAGAAGACAAGATGACTTCATAGGTTAGAAGTTGATTATTTAGAGTTATAAAATGTTAAAATCTATCCTCAAATAATCATACTTCTAATTGTTTGAAAATACTACTCATGAAGACATTTTTTATGCATATGACCGAAAACATGTCGACCTACAATTTTTTATAGGTCAACAGGTTTTTAAATTGTAACGGTCAAAAATAGGTCGACCTACAAAATTTTATAGGTCAACAGGTTTTTGAATTCCAACGGCTAAAAACATGTCGACCTATAAAATTCTATAGGTCAACAGGTTTTTGAATTTTGACCGTTATATTGAAAAGTCATCTTCTTTCTTCAAGAGTTGCATCCATTTTTCTTCATGAATAATCACTCCTTTTAGATGCATCTTTTCACCAACATTTGCAACCTCTCGATCTCTATAAATACATGATTTTACAATCATCCAAATCATCGAATTTACTCTCTATTTTCTGATCTATCTTGCATTATCCTTTTCTCTCAAAAAGCACTCAAAAGCATTCAATTATCGTTTGAATCTCCAAGCATAATTAATACACTTGTGATTCAACTCGATAATTTACTTCCTAATCTTTCTAAACATCAAAATACATTTGAGGATAAGATTATAGGAAGGGTGTACTCAATCATTGACTATTCAGTGTTGAAGAAAGAACACATTCAAGGTCAAACTCTTGTAATCGTCTTGTGGGTAAGCTTGTAGCCCGTGAAATCAAGTGGGTAAGCTTGTAGCCCGTGAAATCAAGTGGGTAAACTTGTAGCCCGCAAATCAAGTAGTGAACCTGTTCCTCCGGGTGAAGTGAGGGTGTTGTTTAGTGAAAAGCCGAAGAGGAGCTTCGGGACTGGACGTAGGACGGGAAGTCCGAACCAGTATAAAATCCTGGTGTCTTTACTTTACTTTACTTTACTGCATTTAAAGTTATCTGTGATATATATATATATATATTGTTATCATATTCTGCATAGCCATATTATAGATCCTGCACAAGTCGTACACACTCGACTTTTCACAACACGTTAAGTACCCTTTTCTTGAAGATGAAGCTGGCTCCAATAAAGGCGGATGAGGAAATGTTGAGAATAAAACTCCCACTATCCCAACAGCATTCAGCTTGTCCCCGTCGTCACTAGCAATACCCCTACCATCCACAACAACTCAATCAGCAAACATCTCCTATACAAATCAAAATCACCTCCTTCTCCCTTCCCACCTTATCAAAACTCCAACATTGCACCTCCACAAAACATCACCTGAAACTTAAAACTGCACCATTCACAAATAAACCTCTATCGGTCCCAAACATCACTTGAATTAAACCAAAACTACACCCATTTCTACCCCATGTTAAACAAACTCTTCCTTATATTCAAACAAATATTCTTGCACATCCAACCTAGCCATCTCCCTTCAAACAGTCCACTTGAAACACCGCAGTTTGAAAATGACCTAAAATTTTCACTTAAGGCTGCATAATCCCCTGTTCCACTTCTTATAGCCATTAGTTACCCTCTGACCTCCGCCCCCTGACCGAGAACCAATCGCCTGCAAATACATATTTGAATGTGAACAAAAGTGGAGTGTTCAAACAAAATCAAATGTACCTAACACTTGAACCTTACTGAGAATTTTAAACTTAACCTAAGCTAGCCTAAATCAAACAAACCAATGAACTTATTTAATCAAACAAACCAATGAAGAGCGTTTTGATGATGAAATTCAATTATTACATCTTCTCATACATTACTTATTTAAGGGAAAACAAGAGAGTCAATTTGTGATTTTGTATAAACATGCTTAAGTTCCCAAAAATATACCTGAATCCTACTTTGCGAAGTAGAAACCACGCTTCTGTTGCTTTTAAGAATCATGCTTCAACTGGCATGACGAATCTCGAAGTTGAAATCGAGCAGCTATCTTGGAGTCGGCAGCAATTATGAAATCAAGTAGAGGATTGCGGTGCGGAGTCGGATTAAAGAGGGATTTGTGTTAAAGAGGGAATGAATGTGAGTAATTTGGAAGTGAAAGAAGAAAAGGGGTAAGAGATACTAGCGACAACGAAAAATAGATGGAGGGAAATGCCCAAAAAAAATTCACATGAGTTACAACAACGTGAAAGTTAATATCAATGGCGATTACACAAGTCATTTCTATCCTAATCAACCCATAACCACTTGACTATAGCAAGTCAAATTCTCTTGCATTCCCTACTTGTTATAAATATAACATTTTCTTGTAGTGGAATTGATCAAACTTCTTCTCTTTGAACTCTCTACTCTCTGAATCAAGTGCTATTGAAGAGTTATAGGGCTGTTTTGTAATTGCTTGGATTGAAAGATCCAATTATAAGTCAAGAGTAAACGGTTTTATCCTTGAATCTGTGAAATCAAGGTTTAGGAGTCGGTGTGCCCTTGTTGAGCCGTGAAATCAAGGGATAGGAGTCGGTGTCTCTTTGTTGAGCCGTGAAATCAAGGAGGGTGTATTTGGCTATTTGAAAATAGTAATAAAACTCTGCACAACCCAGCGTTTTGCGGGACTGGACGTAGGAGTGATCCGAACCAGTATAAAATCCGGTGTGTTCTTTCCTTTTCTATATTTTCCTTTATTTCTGTTATTTTGCATTTTCGTTTGAATTAGTGTCTGTGATTGTGTTTATGTTGTTTGATTCACTCCATAATTCTATTTAGATTTAAGTTTTGTTTAAAATTTTTACAAACACTATTCACCCTCCCCCGTTTAGTGTTTGCTTTGCCTTAACGATCCTTTCCGCAGTCCCTAACAGAGATAAGTTTCCACTTGGGCCAAAGATGATAAGAGAAACATTAGATTGTAGATCGTTCGACAACAAATGAAGGCGGCCTAAGATCGTCAGAAGATTACGCCGATAAGCGTCATAATGATTTGGAGTTCGATGTTTGTGATATGTTTTTTGTGCATATTTCACCGTTGAAGCATGTTGTTTGGTTCAGAAGTAAAGTAAATTAGGTCAGAGGTTCATTGGACCGTTTCCGATAGTCGAGTGTATTAGAAAGGTCGCATATAGATTGGATTTACGAAAGAAGATGGCGATGTGCACAAATTTTTTCATGTGTCTTTTCTACGGAAGTGTGTTCATGATTCGAATGTGGTGCTAGCTCTAGATCATATAAAGACCTAGAAGTTGAGTTTATAGTTTCGAGGCCTCATAAACCGCTTCGCGTTGTGGGGAATGACACAAAACAACTTAGGAGGAAGGTGGTTAAGCTAGTCAAGATGCAATGGAGTGAGGATGATGACGATTATACATGAGAAATGGAAGAGAGTATGAAGATGATCCATCCAGAACTCTTCGTTGGTGTGACCCATTGATGTTGTGTCACCCTCACACCTTTGTAACTTGTGCTATTTCTAGAATCTCGCATGTTAGGTTCGGGCTATGGATGCATGGCTTATTGGATGGTAGATTGGCTGCTCGTGGATAATAGGCACGCAGAATGGGATTTGGTTGCTTGTGGTTTTTTGGAATTTCGGGGGCGAAATTGCTAAGGGGGGAGAATGTAACGACCCGTATTTTATGCATCAGAAGATCGTAAAATATATTTTTTCGTTTCATCAAGGGACGGATCGTTTTCATATTTTGATATGTTATTCTTGGGGATGTGAGACATATCCATGATTTTTACC
Organism: Allium sativum; assembly: GCA_030737875.1. NCBI lineage: Eukaryota > Viridiplantae > Streptophyta > Magnoliopsida > Asparagales > Amaryllidaceae > Allium > Allium sativum. Next base: position 67,767,469 of record CM060922.1, read on the forward strand.
AGTTTTATTTGTGACCATTTTGCCTCTATTGTTCTTGTTTAGGGCATAACTTTTGATTGGAATCAAATCAGGAGCTGAGAACAATTCTATTGGATCGGAAATGGTGTTTCCAATTCCATAGAGTGGTCACATTAAAGTTTTGGCTAAGCGGTTAGGAGGAATCATTGTTTTAGTGTTGCTAGTTTTCTAGACAGGCTAATTAGTCATTATTGGGCTGATTAGTGAGGCTCATTAAAGCTAGGGGTTGTTGGCTATAAATAGGAGGGTTGGGGTAAAGAGAATAGTGTAGTTTCTTCATTCCCTTATTTGGTTGGGTGCATGTGACTCTCTGTCTCAACCAAATACATCTCCACTTCATTCAGTTCATAGATTTACATAAGAAGATTGGAGATCAACATCGAAGAAAGTTAGATCGCATCAAATTGATTGATCCGGAGGCCATTCTTCGCTGTCTAGATTAGAAATTCATTGATTTCAAGCAATTTTGTGGATTTTGGGAGTGAGGAGCATCTCTCACACGGATTTATTCGAGTATATGGATTTGTTTGATCTTAATTTCATTATTCAAGTCATTTTCACGTAGATCTAATGGAGGTAAGTGTATATTTAATTCGAATCACCATAGGATCGATCTAGTAAGATTATAACAGTAAATTCATATGCTAATTATATTTTTATGCAAATTTAGATCCATTTATTGTTTTATCATGCTTTAGTGAATTTCATATGATTGAATGGTGATTAAATGTTGTGCTAATGCTTGTTGATGATTATTATTGATTGTTTGTTGAAATTGGGTGATTTGGATGAGATGGATGCATAAATGTTCGTCGTTAAATCATAGATTGTGTGGATCTGTTTGGCGAAAGTGGATCGGACAATGGATCACACAAAGCTTTGATCGGTCGGTAGTGACATGGAAAGTGTGGATCGGGCAGAAGTGATGGGTCGCATGGGCATGGATCGCCTGGATTGTGATGTAATAAATGGATGGATCGGTGGCTCCGGACGGAGAGTGCATCGATGGATCGCAGGGATCGTGGCTTGCTGGATCGCATGGATCATGGCTTGATGGATCAGTGGTGATGGATCAGACTTGGCTCATAGTGGAAGCATTGTGTCAAGGCAAGCTTGGATAGCGAAAACGATGGATCGTAGGTCAGGCAATGTGGATGGATCGATCTTTGGTGTTGGATCTTACTGATCGCTCAGTGGAGTTGGGCCACTCATGTATTGATGTGTAACAACCCGGAAATCCGAGCCAATTTAAAAATTTTATTTTGGCAATTTTAATGAATTTTGAATATTTAAAATGATTTATTTTAAATAATAACGACGAGAAATTTATTTTGAATAGAATTAGAATGTATATATTTATATAGATCGTCGTTAGAATATAAATATTTATTTTTAATTATAAAAGGAATTGAAAATGGCGTGGTAGTTCGAAAATTCAATTTCAAAGTTCAAATGAATGTACAGGGTTCAAAATAAACCGGATTTTGGCGAAACAAAAAATATTAGAATCTATTTGGAAATATCTTTCCAACGAATCCAAAAAATTGAAATTTCATAGAGGGAACAAAAAGTTATGCCTATTTGAAAATTCAGATTAGTCGCTATGTAATTCTGGCCCTTAAAAATGGAAATTTTGCAAACGACCTTCGTTTTCAACGAAACCACTTTTGTTGGATCCGTGATGTCAAGTTATTGCTAGATTCCAAAATTCATAATTTTTCGAATCAGTATGTGAGCGTGGCGAAGGAAAACGTGTTTTAGCAGTTTCAGTCAATTTCGATCGACAGAAAATGGCCATTTTTCAAACGGTCTCATAATTTGGCGAAATTAGTTTCGTTAGGACCGTATCATCAATACGAAGCTAGAAATAATTTTTCTGGAATTTTCTGAATCAGTATGTGGCCCCGGTAATTTAAAATGTACGTTCAAATTGAATATATACTGATTTATATTTTAATCTTGATGGAAACTGATCATAACAGCCGAACTGGGTTACGAAACATCTCCCATTGTGTTCGAAATGGGGGTAATTAGCTAGCGGAGACAGTCGTTGGGTCTCGTTTGAAGATCAAATCTAAAAGTTGACTTTTTTGGAGAAAATAAAATAAAATAAAATAATATATATATATTTATATCGTTTAAAAATCTAAACCTAATTCTCACTTTCTAAATCGATCCCCCTTCGTTCAAAAACCCGCACCCTTGAATTCCGCTGCCCCCCTTCAGTCAACCACCGCCGCGCCTGGCGCTAGCCGCTGCCGCCACCGGCAAGACCGCCCCTCCTCAATGAACGCATTGCCCTTCTCCCTCCCCAAATACGCACACCCCAAGCCCAGACCCGCGATTTCAGGCCGCCACCATCCCTGGCCCGCCGCCGCTGACCAAGACCGACCATCCACGACCGCCAGCAACCCGCCGACACCCTCCTGAACACCTACGACGCCTCCAACGCCTCGCCTCCAATGCAGTCTCCTCCACTCCCTCTGAAAAATAAATGTGAGTCTTTATTTTTGTATTATTTAATGAAATTGGTTGTAGGAAAAATATAAAAATCAGTTTTCTTTATTTTCAATATATAAAAAAATCAGTTTTCTTTTACATAGAATAATGGTTGAAATCTTTAACATAGAAAGGTTCGATTTTTATACATGTATTAGCGAGATAAAAACATGGTTTTTATTTTTATAAAGGGATGATTTTTAAAATCTAGAAAGTGAGTTTTGACGTAAGAAAAGATTAGAAGTTTCATTGTAGGAAAATATGATTTTCATATATGTGAAGGCGTTATAAAAATATGATTTTTATTTATATCGTAGTAAGATAAAAATATGATTTTTATTTATGTAGCGATATTATAAAAATATTTTTTTTATACATGTAGCATTATAAAGATATGATTTTTATATATGAGGCGAAATAAAAATCGGATTATTATTATTATATATATATATGTGTTGAAATAAAAATGTGATTTTTATAGCGTTGAAATAAAAATATGATCTTTATATATAAAAATGTGATTTTTATATGGGTAGTGGCGAGGTAAAAATGTAATCTTTATATAATTATTAGCGATCTAAGAATGTGATTTTTAATATAGAAACTGTGGGAAACAGACTGCGAATGGAATCCAAATCGTTCAGAAATAAAAATGGTGGAGTGGAACCCCAAGGTGAGAACTCCTCACTTTTAATTTATTTTCTAGTTGAAATATATACTAGGATGCAGACGGTGCTTAGCAGCACCCGACACCCGTCGTCCACAGACCATGGATGACTTGTATGTTTGATTGATCTGTTGTGAAAATTGATTGTGTGATGTGGAATGAATAAATATTTTATAGTTAAAAATATAATTTTTAACGTGTATATAAAATAAATATTTATAAACAAATCGGACGATTTGGTTATGTACAACCATTTGACTGATATGGATTGGGACGATAAATTTTACACATCGCCCAACTGCACAAATAAAATATGTGTTTGATTGATTGAAACCCCAGATGGGTGTTGGGATGAAATTGGACATACACAAATCCCAATAATTAGCTGTATGTCGATCGATTGATTAACAGACTGTGTAAGCGTTGAATATTTATATTCAATGCTTATACAGTGTAGAATGCACTCTGGATGATGGATTTCTGTTTGCATTATTGTTATACACATTTGTTGTTTGAAACCCATAGAATCAAATTATATGGTAATTGACTGCGTCTGATTCCAGTTCAGAATTAACGAATATTTTAAAATAATATTCGGTGAATATTGAAATGTGAAGCCGTGTTAAGTAGTTAAACGCCATTTTAACACGAACGGGAATTTTGTCGATTTTATTCGTTTTATAATGAATATCGAAAAGTGATTTCAAAATCGAATATTTTGAAGATATTATAGTTTTAATATTGAAATGATATGGAAAATTGAAATTCAAATTAAATTGAAATGAATTGAAATTCGAATTAAATTGAAATGAATTGAAATTCGAATTAAATTGAAATGAATTTGAAATTTGAATTAAATTGAAATAGAATTGAAATCGTTTTGAATTGAATTTAAAACGGATTGAAATTGAATTGAAATCGATTTGAAATGATTTTTTTTGAAGTAACGATTTGAAATGAATTTAAAACGAATTTATATTGGAAAATTCTATTTTGATTTGAATTTGAGATGGAAGTTGAAATCGTTTTGCAAACGAATTTAAAACGATTTATAAAATACGTTTTAAATGGAAATCGATGAAATATATATTATATATTATATATATAATAAAATGGCTTGAATAGAACGTGTCGCGCTGCTGTAGTTCGCGAATTTCGACCATTGAGTTCGAACGGACATTACGGAAGATCCGACCGTCGGCTTCTCCTAAAACCGAAACCTCAGGTTCGTATCGGAAAGAGCTTTCTAACAAATATTAGCAATTTGAAATCTAACAGTTGGATTTGGAATTATGTCCAAATCAAATTTGGAAAAGGTCGCTGTAAGTGAAGTTCGATGGTCGTCTATGGAAATCGACTGTACAGGCCTTGATAAAATTATTAAAAATATCAATAATTAGTGTAAAATCATAAGAAATGATTTGGAAAGAATTGGGATGAAAAACTCCATATTTGAAAAGATAAAAATAAATTTTTATCGAAATGAACTAGTTTTGGACTAGAATTAAAATCCATTTTTTTTTAGAAAGGCAAATAAATCTATAATTGCTATACCAATGTTCAGTTACAATAAACTACCACTATGCATAAAAAGCATTGAGAAAAACTCTAACATATACAGGTAAATCAGAAAAACTCAATGCAAAAGATCAAACACAACAACTAAACTAAGCACTGTCTCTTTGAAGCTGAAACCTTCACCATCAACCTGCAAGTCTTCAATGCCTTGAACCATCGTGTAACCAGATAATCACTAGCATTCAGCTAGGTGCCAGACCATAAATCATTTGCATCACCAACACTCATCTGAAATTCCTCAAAATTGCACTGTTAATCAACCTGAAAAACTCATTAGTACCCAAAGAAACTAAACTAAAAATTCTCCTATTTCTTTCTGCCCAACACTCATGAATAAAGATTTTAAGGATACGCAAAAGCGTCAAACTTCTACTAGACTTCCAACTTGTTGCTTTAAACCGATTGAACCATTCATCATGACTGGATGTAGATGGATTATGAAACTTCCGATAAGCAAGTACTCTCCTCCATAGTTGATATACATAAGAACACTCAAAACATAAATGAGTATTACTTTCAGCTTCTAACCCACAGAAAACACATAGATCATTAGGTATTAAACCCATCATGAACAATTTTCCTTTTGTGTTCAAAGCATTAGCCATGACTTTCCAGAGTAAGAAATTAAGTTTAGCATTACTCATAATGTTCCAAATCCTCTTATGCCAAGGAAATAAGGGTTTAACACCAATTGATTAATTCATAAACCAGATTAATAGAGTGATTCTTACCCATCCAGGAAATTGGTTCAACAGCTGTTTTCAAACTTGAAGAAATCTCCATCCACAGTCTTCTTAACAATGTTGAACTACTATGTGGTAAAATTATAACATTATCGTGCAAAAAACAGCAACAATTGCAGAATCTGGAATGCCATTGTTTCTCCTCAAATTGTACTCAACAACTTCAGATAAAATTAAACCTCTACCAGCCCAAGGTGAATACCAAAAAGATTGATTAGGAAGATTAGCAACAGAACATTGAACAAATGGCAGAAAAGTTGACCTTAAATTTAATATTTGCCGCCAGCTCCAACTGCAAAAACTAGGTATTGGCATATCCAAAAATTCTTTGTACCAATTAAATTTCTTCTCACAAAAGATGACCATAAACCAGAAGTGTCAAAAAATATTTTATCAATATAGATGGACATTGCAGCTTTACTCCACTGAAAAAGGTTAATAATACCAAGACCACCATGTTTTTTCTCTTCACACAGTTTAGAAAATGAAATGGGAATCAATTTCTTGGCAAAGGGATCACCATGCCAAAGAAATTTATTCATGGCACCAACAACCATACTAATGAGCTTAAAAGGAAGGATATAATGTCTTGAAAAATAGGTTGTCATTGAAGAAATTATAGATTGAATTACTATGAGCCTACCTGCCTGAGAAAGTTGGCAAGAAGGCCATTGCTTCAATCTCCCAATAATTTTCTCATACATTGACATACAATTCTACTTAGAAATCCTTCCTGTGAATAATGGCAGCCCCAAATATATAAAATTATCAGGTAACAACTGCAAGCCAGACATGAGAACCAATTCTGCTCTACTTGAATCACTCAACCCAGCCACCTTAATGTGGGATTTTAACAAATTGATTTCCAAACCAGTGATATCATAGAATGATTTGAGTACTGAAAGAATGCACTGAATATTTCTCAAAGAAGGTTTAGTGAAAATAACTAGATCATCAGCAAAGGTGAGTAATCATAGGATTTTTACACCTAGGATGCAAATGCAAGTTACCATTCTTAACTTGTTCCAAAATCAACGAATTTAATAGCTCCATTACAAAAATGAAAAGGTATGATGAAGTAGGGTCACCCTGCCTTACTCCACATTTACCTTTAAAATAACCATGTAACCTACCATGCCTGGAAATTGAAAATATGGGAGTGGAAATGCAAGTGTAAATCCAAGAAAGGAAAGGTTTTGGAAAATTCATCCTCGACAAAATAGCTATCAATGAAGACCAGGATACTGAATCAAATGCTTTCTTAATGTCTAATTTTAACATGCAATGAGGAGAAATGTTTTTCCTATCATAACCATGAAGTAGCTCTTGTGCAATCAAAATGTTATCACTAATAGACCTTCCTGGCACAAAAGATGATTGATTCATTGAGATAATGACTGGCAGAACAATCTGAATCCTATTAGCCAAAAAAATTGAAATAATCTTATAGATCACACTACAACAAGAAGTTGGCCTAAAGTCAGACACACTGATAGGATTATCCACTTTAGGAACTAAGGCAATGAAGGTAGCAGTTAATAAAGAAGGCAGGAAATTTAACACGAAGAAAAATTGTACTGCTTCAGTAGTATCATTCCCTATAATATTCCAACATTTTTGCAAAAAATGGCATTATAACCATCAGGCCCACCAGAACTTGAAGGATCCAAACCAAAAACAGCTAATTTGACTTCATCCTTAGTTACAGGTTTAATAAGCTCCATAGATTGACTATTTGATAAGCATGGAAGATCAATGCTAAATAGAGAATCAATATTCTTGGAAGGCAAAGAATTGGGAGCCAAAATAGAACTAAAGTATCTAACAAATGCTTCATCAATACTATGTAGAGATGATAAAAGATTACCTTCAGTATCTTTAATCAACACAATTGCCTCTTGAACTTTTTTGATTTTCAACAAGTTATGAAAATATTTTGTATTCCTGTCAGCTTCCACATCCCTCTTTATTGAAGCTTTTTGCTTTGCAGAAAGAAATTCAACATTCAACCAATATTTGAGCTTATCCTGTAATTCCTTCTTCTTACTTTGCAACTGAAAACAACTAGGGTTCCTTCCAAGAGCATTCTGAACTTGAATAAGTTCATTTCTCACTAGACTGGAGTGTTTATTAGCATCTCTAAAAGTATGATTGGACCAAGCTTTAAGATGAATTTTTAACAACCTCAGTTTGTAAAGCAATTTATCCATAGGATTTCTTCCAAAATTGTTCTGCCAGACCTGCAATAAAATATTAGGAAATTCTTCATGATTTAACCAAAAATTAAAAATCTTAAAAGAGGACTTCCCTGTGTCAATGGCATCAACCTTCCCCTAATATAAAAGAAGAGGATTGTGATCTGAAATAGTAGGAGGAAGAGTATGATAAAAAGGACTTGAACAAACATTCGGAAAAGAGGTATTGACAAAAATATGATCAAGTTTGCAAAGAGTGGGACTACTAGAATGATTCTTATTGGACCAGGAAAAAGAAGGACCAAACCAATTTAGAGAGAACAAATTTGATTTGATAATAGCTTGATTGAGAGGAGCTATGTCTTTGACAGATAGAGGACAACCACCCAATTTTTGAGAGGAAGAGAACATGCAATTAAAATCTCCACCTAAAATCCAAGGATCACCTAAAGGATTCAGAAGATGAAGATTATTCAAGAAATTTTTGTATAAGAGACAATGCATTCTGAGCATAAACAGATGTTAAGAGAAAAGACGAATTATTAGAAATATATACACAATTATAGTGAATGAATTGATCAGAGGAACTTAATCTCGTAAGCTTAAAGAATTGAGGATTCCACAAGGTTAATATACGACCAAAACTTGCATCAGCTAAGTTATGATTAGCTTTCCAATGAGGAGAAATAAATGATACTGCTTTAGAAGTTGATTGCAAATCCAACTTTGTTTCAGATAGACAAAGAAGCTGAATATTATTAGCTTGCATGAAATATTTAACTTCACTCTGCTTAGAGGGGAGATTCATCCCTCTAATGTTCCAAAAACATATATTGTGAATCATTTCTTAGAAGGAGGAGATTTTGAGGAAAGAGTAGAATTCTGCCTTGTGTTTCTTTTCAAAAAAGATTTCTGACTACCACTAGGCTGAATCTCATCACTCTGATAATCAACTCCTTCATCAACATCATTACTTAATCCAGAAGTTAACCCAGGTTTCTTTTTCCTGCCTCTCTTTGATTTCAAATAAATAAATAAATTGGATTTGAAATGGTTTTAAAAATAATCAGAATTTCCAATATATAAATTGGAAATTGATTTGAATCGAATTTGTCTTCGGAATATTTCGGTTTTGGATTTCGTGATTATATAGATATTGTTATGGAAATTTGAAAGATATATTTATATTGTTATTTCCAATAGGATATTTGTTGGTCGTAGAATTTGATATTGAATATAAGCCGATATATTTTCTATTCAGGGCCTTGTATTTAATATCAAATGGAATTTGGGTTTGTCGTGAATGATGTCTTCGTTAACATTGTTCTTAAACCCAGTTGAGAAAAGATTAAATCTTTTTATTTAGATTTAATGAAGTATACCAATTAAATAATATTTAATTGGAATTGAAATGGAGTGTGATTTTGGGTTTATCGTGAGCTGTGTTTTAAATGACATTAGTTCTTTAACCTAGTTAAAGATAGGATTTATTTCCTGTATTTGAATAATCATTAAGTATGATTTTTGGAAATTAAAGTTGAAGTAGAGTCACTACTACAAAAGTGGGCATATTCGACACTAATTTGTGTGCGTTGCATGAAAAGTGTGGCGAAAGCTATGCTTTCTTTGATCTTCTGCAACAGTATTCATATGTTGTTGCATTAGATGTGAATGCACTGTTGTGGTTGAAATTTTGTGTTGTGACGTGCAACACCAGTTTGAAGCGTAGCCTTACATAAATATTTGTCCAGGTCAGCGATCCGCGTGATCGGTTGAACCAAATAAATAACCATAGATGTTCATTAATCCAATGGTTCAAATCAATTCCTGCTTCCTCATTCCTTCTTCCTATTTAAACATTACCCTATCATCCAATCAATGACAGCCACCTATTTGCATTGCTATGTGAAATTTTGGCGGCATGTTTCCCCCCTTCACGAAAAATAATACGGTCCCGCTAATCGTACTTCTCTAACATTTCTTCTTTCACTTTCCCCTTTGTACCATTGACCTAAATTCACGTTAGCTTCCATTCTCATCACCCCATCGCTCCCCCGATTTCCACAAAAATGGTGTATCCCCTCACCAACAGAAATCGCGTATCCTCTCACCAAAGTAAAATCGCAGCAGGCATCTGCCATCTTGTCGAGGCGCAAGCGCCAAAACCAGCTCAAGGGAAGCAAATAGATTCTAATTTCCTTGGAGGCTTCAAGTAAGCAACCCTAATTTCTAATTTCTTTCTTCTATTATTTATGCATCAGTTTATTTTAGTTAAATTTTTTGTAGATGATAGAACAAATAGATGCGGAAAATATAAACATAGAAATGAATATGAAATAGATGCTACCGGTTTGTTCTAGCCTATCATCATTGCTTTCATTTCAAAGATCGATGTTTTCATTTACATATTGCATAGTGGAAAGTTATGTTTTCATTTACAAATATCGGTAAAGGTAAGCAATTTATTTTTGGTATTTTTAAGGACGAATGAAATTGTTTAGTGGGTGCGATGTGTGTCCGAATCAGTAGGATTCATGGTATTTCTTAAACGGCGAAGCTGCTATGTACAATCCGTAAGCTTTTAGATAATGCGAAGCAATTGTTTTTGTGTTGTTGAACGACCTGTATATCTCAGATCCAGTGCCAGACAAGCGAGCTTCAATGGCATCCGCAAAGTAATGAGCAAGGCGTTGATTCCCATCTCCAGAAGGAGAAGAATGCTGTCTTATTTGTTTGAGCGTTTGGTTAGTTGTTATCTGATCATTGGATGATATCGTATGAGAGCAGTTGATCAGTAAAGTGAAAAGATCCACGAATTCCTTCTTCGGTTGTTTCTTCTTCGAGGTTTTAAGTGATGCATGATGCAAGCCTTCTTGGATCTCAATAATGGCTTTCGGGATTTTGTCCCTATGGCCTAATAGCAAGTCATCAAACATTTGTGTTCTTGCAGCTTCTTCATTGTATGTATTAGATTGCTTTAACCTTCTTTGAACTTCTGATTCTAAATCATAATCGTGTCGTTGTCTATACTTTCTGTTATTAGATGCAAAGAACAAATCTTCATTTCTTTCCTTTTCAGGTTCTGAGAAATCAATATTGCAACCGCTGTTGCTGGTGTTGCTGCTAGCACTAGCATCGGGCGAACTATGATCTGAATTAGGATTTGGGTTGTTCTCTTTAATGATTTGGTAGAACGAATTTTGAGTAGCTTCAAGAGCTGCATAGTCCTGATAGGTGTAGATTTTGCTGTCGTCTACCATTAGCATATGGTTTATGTGGTTGAGGGCCATGTTGGAAAGCATTTCATCATTGAAATCGTCTGATTCGGAGATCAAGTTTGAAGATTGTATGATGTTTGGATTTGAGGCCATGAACTAATCTTGCTGGATGGATTGCTCAGGTATTATGAACGTGTTGTTTTCAAAAAGCTCATGTGGGTGAAATTTGTTCATTGTTTCATGAAGGAAAGCAAATAAAAATTCAGATAAAACCAAAAGTGGATGGAAAGAAATGATTCAAGAGATCAAAGGAAAGGTTGAGCATAAGACGGTATAATGACGAAAGGCAAAGAATTGTACCTGGAAGATGGAGAGGAGCAAAGAAACAACTCTTGATCTATCTATGAGGTCTGGTCCTGGATTGATTTTTTTCATAAATATAAATAACTGACCAACTAACGAAAAGTTGGTTGATTTAATAATTGAATTGGAATAGTAATAGTCATTAAACCACTTTAGTGTGTGGAAGTTGAGCGTATTCCACTACTTCTCACCCAACTAACGAAAAGTCCTGTCATTCATCTTCTTTTTGCCAATTTTTGAGTAGGATTCGAAGGCTTTTTCCAAGCTGCACATGTTCTGTTAATAACACATCTACACATTTTTCTGTTAGTTTTCAGAAAAATGGTGCTTTGAGATTCATGATTCATGTTAAAGCTAGAACTCGCAATGAAAATGGTGCTTGTAATTTTGTAAGCTTCCAATGTAATGAAGCAAAGCTGGTATTCTTTGTTTACCTATGGTATCCTAAGACAAAGGTAGCTACTTCTACTAAGATATATATCTCGCATATATCTATAACACTGCATAGACTGATAAAGAAATGTGGATGATGTCGGGCGCATCTTATGTCTATGAAACATTTTTCAAACCTGTCGTTGCAAAACATGAAATTGATATGGGTTAGGCAAGGATAATTTTGGCAACTTATGTGATATACTGTCCTAAACTATGGACGTCTAAGGACATAAACAAGTTATGTGGTTAGACCAAGCATTAATTTTTAGCAACCATAACTGTATGGAGCAAATTATTGTTGTGAATGCTTGCATGTTACTTGCTTGTTTACCTATGATTTACACACTTACGTTCGTATTATTCAATGTGATTTTCTTCATGTATGATGTCGTTCTTTATCTACTGCAGATTCATGTAAAAACAGAGGAATTGGCATCCATGCACATAATGCTGCTAATGAAGTGCTTGCCTGAGCATATTATTTGAATTGTACTCTTAAATTATGTATTTGATTGTATGTGTTAACACTTTGGATGAGTTTCTTCTATGTACAATGTTTTGCATGAGTTTCTTCTATGTACAAAACTTGTACTCTAGAATTTTTAATCAAAGCGTTGTATTTGCTTTCTTCTACTATAGCATTTGCGTTCTTCTACTGTTGCATTTGATTATTTTTTGGATGTTGCATCTCAAGATAATGGTGTTGCATTACATAATGCAGTGGTGTTGCATTAAATGAAATATTATTAATTCCACATGGCATGTGGGCCCTACAGCTGATGCGACGGCAGGAAATTTCGCTCGGTCCGAACCAGTCGCTAAACCGATCCAGGCCGTTCGAAACGCCCTATCGTTTGAGAACACGACAAAGTAGAACGCATACAGAAGAACATTTCACTGTATATTACAACAATGCATCAGATTACAAGAATATACAGAGTATAAATGAATATTACACAGAAATATCAGAGATTTAAATTACATTTAAATACATAGCAGCGGAAAATAATACAATACACAACTAGAATGAGATATACGGATACAAAGCTTTCCGGATATCGTTCCAGCTGTATACCAGGATCCTGTGAATATAAATCTGCAAAACCAAAACTACTAGCTGCCCGTGTCAAAATAAGGGCACCCAGAGTTTAGGTTAAAACAATAAACTCCAGGTCAGTCATGTGACTGGTGTGAGAACTAAAACAGTTAATCTTTATTTTTTAAAGTTAGGTAAATCAAAGGACCACGCCGTATAACACGGAACGGGTTTCCTCCCAAGAATACCAGTTCATAAAACAAACAGCGCAATGCTAAATAAAGAAAAATGAAGCTGTTATAAGACCCAGGTCCTATCACACAATGCAACGCAAGCCGGGGGATAGGGTTTTCCCTTATAACAGCCAAAGAATGCTTTATACGTTTTAAAACAAATCATTTGATACTATTATAATAAGTGCATAGTGTATAAAACAACTTCAAATCATAAGTATCAATCATAGGCGGCATGGGTACCATATGTCATGTCGCCATATATAGGTTTACAAATAAAACCGCAAATGTCACGTATTTGGAAATTGGATTTCCATCTATGAACCGAGGCAAAAGATAGTCCTCAACCGATTCGAGACAATCTAGCCCATGTCTCAGGCAAGTACTCAGTCAAGCCTTGGAGCGACAGGGCCGGTCCACCGATGTGGATTAAACTTAAACCCTGAACATGCGTTCCCCCGCCCTTTGGGGCGTAAATGAGCCAACGAATGACTCCATCGGACCCGGATCGTCCGATCAAACCGAGGCGCCTCGCAACAGCAACAACCACATAAGTCAAACTCGTCAGGGCGTGTAAAACCACTGACGCCACTTCTAACTAGAGAGAAACGCATGCCCTCCCTGAGGTCCGTCTCCCGTTTTTGGTTCATACCGGGTGTGAAACACGCGAAGTAAACGTTACACAAAGCTACGCCACAAAGTCCGTGCTTTGATCATCACCACAAGACTTTGCTTTTCAACAGAAGCCTCGATCAATTGCCACTTAGGCATGCCACACAGGCAATTCACTCCATGCGTTTGATATCCATCAATATATAACCCCTGAGCTCGTACGTCTCAGAGAAGGGCGTTAAGCAAGAGAATAAATTCTCCGCCGCCAAACAGATATATATTTAATAGAAATCAATCACACAGACTAAAATCCAATGTCAGACACACAGTCCATTTACAAGTCCGTTCTGGGGCTGAACGAAACCGGAGGCACCTAGTACCCCGCATATCCATCGATCTCCAAGCACGTCTGGACGATCACTAACTGTTTCCATCTTCTTGGGTGTACAGCCCAATCAAGATCATAAGTAATCACCCAAACGACGTGAAGACTTCCGGTCTTCGACCACCGTCTTCATCTTCGACACCACGTCGAATCAGTTATTCAGAATGGGATAAACCCGGTCTTTCTGAATAACTCGCGTATATATTATAAAAGTGTTACACAAACACAACATACGCCTCATTCCAATTCAGAATATTCTTTTATTCGAATATTCCTATACTTTGGGAAAAGTTCCCATTAATTTTATCCAAGATAAATTCTTTAAATTTATTCTTTAATCTCCTTTGAATATCAATTCAAACTAGTCGGGATTAGCGAACCACACCGAAGTAATCATTTATTTTATTTCCCAATCCCAACCTATTCATCCCATGAAGTAGAACTGGTAATACTTCATATCTAACACCACAGTGTTATCGGTAAATTCAATTACCATTTCACGTTCAAATCTAATTAAAGATTTAACCATCGCCTGGAGCAAAACTGGTGATACTCCATTTTCGATCATTTCAATCTAATTAAAGATTCATTAAAACTCCACTTAGTTTTAATCTTTAACTGGGTTAAAGAATCAGTGTCATTTAAAACACGGTTCACGATAAACCCAAAATCACATTCCATTAATTATCGGGTTAAAGAACAAGTGTTATTTAAAACACTGTTCACGATAAACCCAAAAATCAATATCAATTCAATTCCAATTAAAGATCGTTTAATTGGTACACTTCATTAAATCTAAATAAAAAGATTTAATTTTTTTCTCAACTGGGTTCAAGAACAGTGTTAGTGAAGACACCATTCACGACAAACCCAAATCACATTTGATATTCAATACAAGGCTCTGAATAGAAAATATATCGGCTTATATTCAATATCAAATTCTACGACTAACAAATGTCGTATTGGAAATAACGATATAAATATATATCTTTCAAATTTCCATAACAACCCCTGTATAATCACGAATTCCAACATCGAAATATTCCGAAGACAATTTCGATTCAAATCCACTCCAATGCAATCATTGGAAATTTTGGTTATTTTCAAAACCCTTTTCAAATTCAATTTATTTATTTAAAAATAAATAGAATTATAATTCTAGTTCAAAACTAGTTCATTTCGATAAAAATCTATTTTTATCCTTTCAAATATGGAGTTTTTCATCCCAATCCTTTCTAAATCATTTCTTATTATTTTACACAAATTATTACTATTTTTAATAATTTTCTCAAGGCCCGTATATTCGATTTCCATCAATGGCCATCGAACTGCACTTACAGCGACCTTTTTCAAATTTGATTTGGACGTAACTCCAAATCCAACCGTTAGATTTCAAATTTCTAATATTCGTTAGAAAGCTCTTCTCGATACGAACCCAACGGTTCCGGTTTTAGGAGAATCCGACGGTCGGATCTCCCGTAATGTCCGTTTGAAATGAATGGTCGAAATTCACGAACTGCCGCGGCGCGGCGCGTTCTATTCAGGCCACTATATTATATATAAAAAATATATATAATATATATTTCGTCGATTTCTATTTAAAACGAATTATATAAATAATTTTAATATTCGTTTCAAAAGCAATCTCAACTTCCATTTCAATTCAAATCAAAATTGAATTCTTCTTTATAAATTCGTTTTAAAATTCATTTCTATTCAATTCAAATTTCAATTCAATTTGAATTCATTTCAATTCGCTTTCAATTCAATTTGAATTCATTTTTAATTCATTTCGAAATCGTTTTCAATTCAATTCATTTCGAAATCGTTTTCAATTCAATTCATTTCGAAATCGTTTTCAATTCAATTCATTTCGAAATCGTTTTCAATTCAGTTCATTTCGAAATCGTTTTCAATTCAATTCATTTCGAAATCGTTTTCAATTCAATTCATTTCGAAATCGTTTTCAATTCAATTCATTTCGAAATCGTTTTCAATTCAATTCATTTCGAAATCGTTTTCAATTCAATTCATTTCGAAATCGTTATAAATATCGTTCACGTCAAAATGGCGTCAAACTAATCAACACGGCTTCATAAATCTCTATTTTCAAATATTCTATTTCAAATATTTCCTATTATCAAAATATTTGTTATTATCAAAATATTCTTTATTTTCACGATTGGAATGAGGCCCAATCAATTACCATATAAAGTTAATTATATGGATTTTCATACAACACATGTATATAATAGCAACGATAAATAATCAACCATCAACCAAAGTGCACTACACCGTATAAGCATCAAATATATATATCTAATGCTTATAACAGCCTGTCAATCAATCGATTGACATATTTAATCAATCAGGATGAGTGAACTTCAAATTTCATCCCAACACCCGTGTGGGGTTTCAAACAATCAAACAAATATTTTATTTGTGCAGTTGGGCGATGTGTAAAATTTATCGACCCAATCAATGTCAGTCAAATCAGTGTACATAAACAAACCGTCCGGTTTGTAAATGAATATTTATTTATTCACATTCACTATATTCATATTCACGTTAAAAATTATATTTTTAACGATAAAACATTTTATTTTAACATATGAATTTCTATTCAGTTCATTCTTTAAATAAAATGATATTTTTATTTTTCTAACTTATTTCAGAAAATTTCGGCGGCATAACGGCACGATACTAGAAACGGGACAAGGCCTAGCCTAATCCCCGGTCTAGTGAAGGACCACGCCATTCACACATCAATCATATTCACCAAACAACCAAATTCAAATCAAATCATCAAACTAATCTATGCAACCAAACAAACAAGTCCATGGTCTGTGGACGATTGTGTCGGGTGCTACTAAGCACCGTCTGCATCCTAGTATATATATATAACTAGAAAATGAAATTGAAAGGTGAGAAATTCTCACATATAGCTATCCTAGCTCCACGGCACTTCATTGATAGAAATCTTCATCGCTATTGCCTCTTCGTCATCTTCGTTGCCCGTAGCCACTACATATATAAAAATCGAATTTTTATTGCGATGTCTTTAAAATAAAAATCACATTTTTATTTTCTCACCTTCAATTCAAAAATCATATTTTTATAATTGCTTCATACTTTTAAAAATCGAATTTTTATTCCGTTATTCAATATATAAAAATCGAATTTTTATTACTATGTTATATAGATAAAAATTATATTTTTATCACGCTATTTTCCATATAAAGATTTCGCCTTTTCAAATTTAAAGATTTCATCTTTATAAAAATCTCATTTTTATTTTTCTACACATCTAAAGATGATATTTTTAATATTCCTTTTATGTAAAAATTATATTTTTAATTTTCTACCTAAACAAAAATCATATTTTTATAGTCGCTATATAGTAAAGACTATATTTTTAATACTTTAAAAATATAAAAATCATATTTTTAATACTTTAAAAATATAAAAATCATATTTTTTATTTCGAAGTTCTATATATAAAAATCATATTTTTATTTCGAAGTTCTATATATAAAAATCACATTTTTAATTCGAATTTCAATATATAAAAATCCCATTTTTAATTCGAAGTTCAATATATAAAAAATCATATTTTTAATTCGAAGTTCAATATATAAAAAATCATATTTTTAATTCGAAGTTCAATATATAAAAAATCATATTTTTAATTCAAAACAAAGCAAATTTTATTTTAAAACTTCTGATAATTTCATGTCTTTAAACCCATATTTTTTTCAAAGATCATACTTTTATAACAACAAAGATCGTATTTTTATTCTATCAAAGATCGTATTTTTATTTGCTATAATATATAAAATTTCAGATCTATACTATGTTTTTATATAAAAAGAAAATTTCAGATTTAAACTTTATTAATCTAAACTAAATAAATTAATAACTAATGTAATTAAGTTAGTTGATTACCTTAATTAACCTCATCGCGGTGCAGAGCATCGTTCGTTGGAAAAAAAGGGGGGAAGAGCTGACGCGTTGGCTGGAGAGGGGAAGGAGGTGCTCGCGCGCAGGTGGTGGGTTGGTGGTCTTGGCGGTCGTGGGTGCGGAGGGAAGGAGGGAGCGAAAGGAGGAGAAGAAGGAGAAGCGGGGTTCCGGTCTTGGCTGCTGCGGAGGAGAGAGAGAGAGGAGGGGGTCTCGATGGCAGGCGGAGAGAAGGGGCCGGTGGCGACGAGGCACGGTAGCCAGTGGATCGAGGCGGTGCGGCGTCTGGTCGCCATTTTTTTTTCTTATCTGAAACGAACTGAATCGAAAGAAGGGGGGCCTGGTTAAGGGAGGAGAGAGAATCCTTTTTTTTTTAATTATATTAATTTCAAAATGTTGACTTTTACATACGACCTCTAAACGAGGCCCACCGCCTGTCGTCCATGGCGTCTCACCCCCATTCCGAACACAATGGGATATGTATCGTAGATTGATTCGATCATTTGAATCCGTTTCCGTTGAACTTTCATTTAAATCATTATATTGAATTTTAACCGTACATTTCGAATTACTGGGGTCACATACTAACTAGAAAAATTCCAGAAAAATATTTTCTAGCTTCGTATTGACGATACGGTCCTAACAAAACTAGTTTCGTCGAATTCTGAGACCGTTTGAAAAATGGCCAATTTCCAGTCGATTAAAATCAACTAAAACTGGTCAAACGCGTCTTCCTTTGCCACGCTCACATATTAATTCGAAAAATTATGAAATTTGAAACCTAGCAATAACTTGACACCACGGACCGAACAAAACTGGTTTCGTCGAAATCCGAGGTCATTTGCAAAATGTCCATTTTTAAGGGCCTGAATTCCATAGCGACTATTCAGAATCTTCAACTGGACATATCTTTTGATTCCCGCTATGAAATCTTCGATTAGTCGGATTCGTTGGAAAGATACTATCAAATAGATCCTATGATTTTTGGTTTCACTAAAATCCGGATTGTTTTGCACCCGGTACATTCAATTGAAGTTTGAAATCGAATTATCGAACTACCGTGCCATTTTCAATTCTATTTTATAATTATATATAAATATTTATTTTCTAACGACGACATATATAATATATACGTTCGAATTATATTCAAAATAAATTTTCTCGTTGATATTATTTAAAATAATTCATTTTAAATATTCAAAATTCCCTAAAATCGCCAAAATAAAAATTTTAAACTGGCCCAGATTTTCGGGTTATTACAATCTCCCCCACTTAAAACTTTTCGTCCCCGAAAAGGAACAAAGTCGAAAGTGGTTTGATAATTCAACTCTACGTTCGATCTGGCTTCCATTCTCCAACTTTTCAGTTTCTGAGAATTTTTCAAAAATTTCAAAAATTTGGCTAACACCCTAAATTTTTGAAAAATTTCGCCATAACCTCCCCTGCAATGGGAGCATCGGGGAATTTCAAATAGCTTCCCCGGTCCTTCAGATCTCAAAAAGAAAAAGAAAAAGCCAAGCGGCTAGCCAATAGGCTCATAAAATCATCATCACCCAAACAAAACAGTAAATTATGTAGTAAACATGTACCTATTTGTCGGGCAAACAAATTTTATTCTTCGGCTCTAGCCTCCTTGCTATGACATGTTCAATGTAAGTAAAGGTATATGCAAGCCAATGCGACCAATTTTCAATACAGTTCAATATTTGATTCAATTAGGCTAAATGGTTCAAAGTTTTAATTATTCAAACAATAATCAAACAATACAACCATCAATCAATTAGTCGATTAGTTTTTCAAATGCATAGCTTTGATATATATACAGAAAATCATGTTTTTGATGCCAATTCACAACAATGTGTTCTAGCTATATATATAAGTTTTGGTTCTCACACCAGTCTAATGGAAATATATAGATATCACACCTTCGTCACTCGAAAATAAATGCTGATGATGTTTCGAACCACCATCAGAACATCTCCGGACGACTAGAATGTGATTCTATATCTATCCAGTATATTAAAATTTCGAATACACGCGGATCAGACGTATACGCAAAATCTATATATACTGGATTGTCCACATCAATATAAATAGATAATCAAATACGAATAATTGATTTAAATCTTCAAAACCAAAATTGTTTTCATTTTAAAAATTTACCCTTCACACTCGTTCTAGGATACTACTGATCCCATCTCTAACGAGTCATTCCCGTTGGATATTACTAATCCAATATCTGATGAATTCTTCCGTATGGTTCTAATGTGTCTTGTTCTCTAGCTTTGTAAACCAAAGCTCTGATACCAACTGTGACGGCAGGAAATTTCGCTCGGTCCGAACCAGTCGCTAAACCGATCCAGGCCGTTCGAAACGCCCTATCGTTTGAGAACACGACAAAGTAGAACGCATACAGAAGAACATTTCACTGTATATTACAACAATGCATCAGATTACAAGAATATACAGAGTATAAATGAATATTACACAGAAATATCAGAGATTTAAATTACATTTAAATACATAGCAGCGGAAAATAATACAATACACAACTAGAATGAGATATACGGATACAAAGCTTTCCGCATATCGTTCCAGCTGTATACCAGGATCCTGTGAATATAAATCTGCAAAACCAAAACTACTAGCTGTCCGTGTCAAAATAAGGGCACCCAGAGTTTAGGTTAAAACAATAAACTCCAGGTCAGTCATGTGACTGGTGTGAGAACTAAAACAGTTAATCTTTATTTTTTAAAGTTAGGTAAATCAAAGGACCACGCCGTATAACACGGAACGGGTTTCCTCCCAAGAATACCAGTTCATAAAACAAACAGCGCAATGCTAAATAAAGAAAAATGAAGCTGTTATAAGACCCAGGTCCTATCACACAATGCAACGCAAGCCGGGGGATAGGGTTTTCCCTTATAACAGCCAAAGAATGCTTTATACGTTTTAAAACAAATCATTTGATACTATTATAATAAGTGCATAGTGTATAAAACAACTTCAAATCATAAGTATCAATCATAGGCGGCATGGGTACCATATGTCATGTCGCCATATATAGGTTTACAAATAAAACCGCAAATGTCACGTATTTGGAAATTGGATTTCCATCTATGAACCGAGGCAAAAGATAGTCCTCAACCGATTCGAGACAATCTAGCCCATGTCTCAGGCAAGTACTCAGTCAAGCCTTGGAGCGACAGGGCCGGTCCACCGATGTGGATTAAACTTAAACCCTGAACATGCGTTCCCCCGCCCTTTGGGGCGTAAATGAGCCAACGAATGACTCCATCGGACCCGGATCGTCCGATCAAACCGAGGCGCCTCGCAACAGCAACAACCACATAAGTCAAACTCGTCAGGGCGTGTAAAACCACTGACGCCACTTCTAACTAGAGAGAAACGCATGCCCTCCCTGAGGTCCGTCTCCCGTTTTTGGTTCATACCGGGTGTGAAACACGCGAAGTAAACGTTACACAAAGCTACGCCACAAAGTCCGTGCTTTGATCATCACCACAAGACTTTGCTTTTCAACAGAAGCCTCGATCAATTGCCACTTAGGCATGCCACACAGGCAATTCACTCCATGCGTTTGATATCCATCAATATATAACCCCTGAGCTCGTACGTCTCAGAGAAGGGCGTTAAGCAAGAGAATAAATTCTCCGCCGCCAAACAGATATATATTTAATAGAAATCAATCACACAGACTAAAATCCAATGTCAGACACACAGTCCATTTACAAGTCCGTTCTGGGGCTGAACGAAACCGGAGGCACCTAGTACCCCGCATATCCATCGATCTCCAAGCACGTCTGGACGATCACTAACTGTTTCCATCTTCTTGGGTGTACAGCCCAATCAAGATCATAAGTAATCACCCAAACGACGTGAAGACTTCCGGTCTTCGACCACCGTCTTCATCTTCGACACCACGTCGAATCAGTTATTCAGAATGGGATAAACCCGGTCTTTCTGAATAACTCGCGTATATATTATAAAAGTGTTACACAAACACAACATACGCCTCATTCCAATTCAGAATATTCTTTTATTCGAATATTCCTATACTTTGGGAAAAGTTCCCATTAATTTTATCCAAGATAAATTCTTTAAATTTATTCTTTAATCTCCTTTGAATATCAATTCAAACTAGTCGGGATTAGCGAACCACACCGAAGTAATCATTTATTTTATTTCCCAATCCCAACCTATTCATCCCATGAAGTAGAACTGGTAATACTTCATATCTAACACCACAGTGTTATCGGTAAATTCAATTACCATTTCACGTTCAAATCTAATTAAAGATTTAACCATCGCCTGGAGCAAAACTGGTGATACTCCATTTTCAATCATTTCAATCTAATTAAAGATTCATTAAAACTCCACTTAGTTTTAATCTTTAACTGGGTTAAAGAATCAGTGTCATTTAAAACACGGTTCACGATAAACCCAAAATCACATTCCATTAATTATCGGGTTAAAGAACAAGTGTTATTTAAAACACTGTTCACGATAAACCCAAAAATCAATATCAATTCAATTCCAATTAAAGATCGTTTAATTGGTACACTTCATTAAATCTAAATAAAAAGATTTAATTTTTTTCTCAACTGGGTTCAAGAACAGTGTTAGTGAAGACACCATTCACGACAAACCCAAATCACATTTGATATTCAATACAAGGCTCTGAATAGAAAATATATCGGCTTATATTCAATATCAAATTCTACGACTAACAAATGTCGTATTGGAAATAACGATATAAATATATATCTTTCAAATTTCCATAACAACCCCTGTATAATCACGAATTCCAACATCGAAATATTCCGAAGACAATTTCGATTCAAATCCACTCCAATGCAATCATTGGAAATTTTGGTTATTTTCAAAACCCTTTTCAAATTCAATTTATTTATTTAAAAATAAATAGAATTATAATTCTAGTTCAAAACTAGTTCATTTCGATAAAAATCTATTTTTATCCTTTCAAATATGGAGTTTTTCATCCCAATCCTTTCTAAATCATTTCTTATGATTTTACACAAATTATTACTATTTTTAATAATTTTCTCAAGGCCCGTATAGTCGATTTCCATCAATGGCCATCGAACTGCACTTACAGCGACCTTTTTCAAATTTGATTTGGACGTAACTCCAAATCCAACCGTTAGATTTCAAATTTCTAATATTCGTTAGAAAGCTCTTTTCGATACGAACCCAACGGTTCCGGTTTTAGGAGAATCCGACGGTCGGATCTCCCGTAATGTCCGTTTGAAATGAATGGTCGAAATTCACGAACTGCCGCGGCGCGGCGCGTTCTATTCAGGCCACTATATTATATATATAATATATATAATATATATTTCGTCGATTTCTATTTAAAACGAATTATATAAATAATTTTAATATTCGTTTCAAAAGCAATCTCAACTTCCATTTCAATTCAAATCAAAATTGAATTCTTCTTTATAAATTCGTTTTAAAATTCATTTCTATTCAATTCAAATTTCAATTCAATTTGAATTCATTTCAATTCGCTTTCAATTCAATTTGAATTCATTTTTAATTCATTTCGAAATCGTTTTCAATTCAATTCATTTCGAAATCGTTTTCAATTCAATTCATTTCGAAATCGTTTTCAATTCAATTCATTTCGAAATCGTTTTCAATTCAATTCATTTCGAAATCGTTTTCAATTCAATTCATTTCGAAATCATTTTCAATTCAATTCATTTCGAAATCGTTTTCAATTCAATTCATTTCGAAATCGTTTTCAATTCATTTCGAAATCGTTTTCAATTCAATTCATTTCGAAATCGTTTTCAATTCAATTCATTTCGAAATCGTTTTCAATTCAATTCATTTCGAAATCGTTATAAATATCGTTCACGTCAAAATGGCGTCAAACTAATCAACACGGCTTCATAAATCTCTATTTTCAAATATTCTATTTCAAATATTTCCTATTATCAAAATATTTGTTATTATCAAAATATTCTTTATTTTCACGATTGGAATGAGGCCCAATCAATTACCATATAAAGTTAATTATATGGATTTTCGTACAACACATGTATATAATAGCAACGATAAATAATCAACCATCAACCAAAGTGCACTACACCGTATAAGCATCAAATATAGATATCTAATGCTTATAACAGCCTGTCAATCAATCGATTGAAATATTTAATCAATCAGGATGAGTGAACTTCAAATTTCATCCCAACACCCGTGTGGGGTTTCAAACAATCAAACAAATATTTTATTTGTGCAGTTGGGCGATGTGTAAAATTTATCGACCCAATCAATGTCAGTCAAATCAGTGTACATAAACAAACCGTCCGGTTTGTAAATGAATATTTATTTATTCACATTCACTATATTCATATTAACGTTAAAAATTATATTTTTAACGATAAAACATTTTATTTTAACATATGAATTTCTATTCAGTTCATTCTTTAAATAAAATGATATTTTTATTTTTCTAACTTATTTCAGAAAATTTCGGCGGCATAACGGCACGATACTAGAAACGGGACAAGGCCTAGCCTAATCCCCGGTCTAGTGAAGGCCCACGCCATTCACACATCAATCATATTCACCAAACAACCAAATTCAAATCAAATCATCAAACTAATCTATGCAACAAAACAAACAAGTCCATGGTCTGTGGACGATTGTGTCGGGTGCTACTAAGCACCGTCTGCATCCTAGTATATATATATAACTAGAAAATGAAATTGAAAGGTGAGAAATTCTCACATATAGCTATCCTAGCTCCACGGCACTTCATTGATAGAAATCTTCATCGCTATTGCCTCTTCGTCATCTTCGTTGCCCGTAGCCACTACATATATAAAAATCGAATTTTTATTGCGATGTCTTTAAAATAAAAATCACAATTTTATTTTCTCACCTTCAATTTAAAAATCATATTTTTATAATTGCTTCATACTTTTAAAAATCGAATTTTTATTCCGTTATTCAATATATAAAAATCGAATTTTTATTACTATGTTATATAGATAAAAATTATATTTTTATCACGCTATTTTCCATATAAAGATTTCGCCTTTTCAAATTTAAAGATTTCATCTTTATAAAAATCTCATTTTTATTTTTCTACACATCTAAAGATGATATTTTTAATATTCCTTTTATGTAAAAATTATATTTTTAATTTTCTACCTAAACAAAAATCATATTTTTATAGTCGCTATATAGTAAAGACTATATTTTTAATACTTTAAAAATATAAAAATCGTATTTTTAATACTTTAAAAATATAAAAATCATACTTTTTATTTCGAAGTTCTATATATAAAAATCATATTTTTATTTCGAAGTTCTATATATAAAAATCACATTTTTAATTCGAAGTTCAATATATAAAAATCCCATTTTTAATTCGAAGTTCAATATATAAAAAATCATATTTTTAATTCGAAGTTCAATATATAAAAAATCATATTTTTAATTCGAAGTTCAATATATAAAAAATCATATTTTTAATTTGAAACAAAGCAAATTTTATTTTAAAACTTCTGATAATTTCATGTCTTTAAACCCATATTTTTTTCAAAGATCATACTTTATTAACAATAAAGATCGTATTTTTATTCTATCAAAGATCGTATTTTTATTTGCTATAATATATAAAATTTCAGATCTATACTATGTTTTTATATAAAAAGAAAATTTCAGATTTAAACTTTATTAATCTAAACTAAATAAATTAATAACTAATGTAATTAAGTTAGTTGATTACCTTAATTAACCTCATCGCGGTGCAGAGCATCGTTTGTTGGAAAAAAAAAGGGGGGAAGAGCTGACGCGTTGGCTGGAGAGGGGAAGGAGGTGCTCGCGCGCAGGTGGTGGGTTGGTGGTCTTGGCGGTCGTGGGTGCGGAGGGAAGGAGGGAGCGAAAGGAGGAGAAGAAGGAGAAGCGGGGTTCCGGTCTTGGCTGCTGCGGAGGAGAGAGAGAGAGGAGGGGGTCTCGATGGCAGGCGGAGAGAAGGGGGCGGTGGCGACGAGGCACGGTGGCCAGTGGATCGAGGCGGTGCGGCGTCTGGTCGCCATTTTTTTTTCTTATCTGAAACGAACTGAATCGAAAGAAGGGGGGGGCTAGTTAAGGGAGGAGAGAGAATCCTTTTTTTTTTAATTATATTAATTTCAAAATGTTGACTTTTACATACGACCTCTAAACGAGACCCACCGCCTGTCGTCCATGGCGTTTCACCCCCATTCCGAACACAATGGGATATGTATCGTAGATTGATTCGATCATTTGAATCCGTTTCCGTTGAACTTTCATTTAAATCATTATATTGAATTTTAACCGTACATTTCGAATTACTGGGGTCACATACTAACTAGAAAAATTCCAGAAAAATATTTTCTAGCTTCGTATTGACGATACGGTCCTAACAAAACTAGTTTCGTCGAATTCTGAGACCGTTTGAAAAATGGCCAATTTCCAGTCGATTAAAATCAACTAAAACTGGTCAAACGCGTCTTCCTTTGCCACGCTCACATATTAATTCGAAAAATTATGAAATTTGAAACCTAGCAATAACTTGACACCACAGACCCAACAAAACTGGTTTCGTCGAAATCCGAGGTCATTTGCAAAATGTCCATTTTTAAGGGCCTGAATTCCATAGCGACTATTCAGAATCTTCAACTGGACATATCTTTTGATTCCCGCTATGAAATCTTCGATTAGTCGGATTCGTTGGAAAGATACTATCAAATAGATCCTATGATTTTTGGTTTCACTAAAATCCGGATTGTTTTGCACCCGGTACATTCAATTGAAGTTTGAAATCGAATTATCGAACTACCGCGCCATTTTCAATTCTATTTTATAATTATATATAAATATTTATTTTCTAACGACGACGTATATAATATATACGTTCGAATTATATTCAAAATAAATTTTCTCGTTGATATTATTTAAAATAATTCATTTTAAATATTCAAAATTCCCTAAAATCGCCAAAATAAAAATTTTAAACTGGCCCAGATTTTCGGGTTATTACAGCTGACATGGCGTGTGACACATGGACAGTTGACGTGGAAAGCTGACGTGGCGTGTGACACGTGGGCATCTTATGTGGAAGCTGACGTGGCCTTCACTATTGTGACCTGGAAGCCAGGCTCTGACTTCTGTTTAAGGCAACGCTGTGTTTTGTTGCATTACGTGCAAATAGTGTTGCATTACGGTTATAACACAACACTTTCTTTCCGTGGCCGTAGATGGGCAAAAGCGTTGCATTAGAGGGCTAATGCAACGGCCGTGGATGCCACGCCCCTCTAGTGTTGCCTATTTGAAAAAAGGGCCTACGACAACACTTTTTTGATCTAAGGCCACATAAAACTAGTGTCGAATATGCCCACTTTTGTAGTAGTTAGTTTTAATGAATCTTTAAATAGATTGAAAGGTGAATTTGATAACTAAAATTATCAAATTCAAGAAATGATCAAGAATGGAGTATCACCAGTTTTGCTCCAAGCGATAGTTAAATCTTTAATTAGATTTGAACGCGAAATGGAAATTGAACTTACCGATAACACCGTGGTGTTAGATATGAAATATTACAAGTTTTGCTTCATGGGATGAATAGGTTGGGATTGGGAAATTTAACAAATGATTACTTCGGTAAGGTTCATTAATCCCGACTAGTTTGGATAAACCATAATTTGGTTTGAATTGATATTCAAAAGAAGATTAAAGAATAAATTTAAAGAATTTATCTTTGATAAAATTAATGGGAACCTTTCCCTAATAATGTGAATATTTGAATAAAAGAATATTCTGAATTGGAATGAGGCGTATGTTGTGTTTGTGTAACACTTGTTTATAAAATACGCGAGTTATTCGGAAAGACCGGGTTTATCCCATTCTGAATAACTAATACGACGATTAGTTGAAGATGAAGACGGTGGTTGAAGACCGGAGGTCTTCACATCGTTTGGATTATTCCTGATGATCTTGATTGGGCCGTACACCCAAAAGGAGGGTGTAACGACCCGCATTCTACGCATCATATGATCGTAGAATATTTGTTTCTTTCACATACGAAGTTGTATGGTCATGTAACTTGGGGGACGATTATTGGAGTCATTTCCCATGTTCATGATTTTTGCCGATTTTTAAATGACCGTTTTTCCCCTAGCCGATCTTGTTTTGTCCATAACTTTTGATTGGAAAGGAGTTTTGACCTGAAACCACTTTCATTGGCTTCGGATGATGGTTTACCTTTCCGTAGAGTGGTAACATGTGAAAAACGGACTTACCGTTTGAGAGATATGGCTGAAATAAGGTTTGGAAGGTGAAAAACTTCTTAACCGGGCCAAATAGGGAGATTAGTGAATGAGCCCATAACCCATTTCGTGATTAGGGTTATGGGGAGGCTGAAATGAGTTAGATTTTCATTCTATTTCAGTTTTCTAGCCGCCACTTACCTTTTAGAAACCCTAACAATGGCCTCCAACCTCTAAAACACCTCCAAATCACTTTCTAATCAAGGATTAAGCTTAGCAACATCAAATCAAGGCGGATTAGCACAAGAATCGAGGTAGAGCTGCTATGTTGCATTGGTATTCGCGCCCAAACAATAGAGTTTCATTTCTAAAGGTTTTATTTGTGGCTAAGGTGAGTGATTTGCATAGTTCCTCACTAATTATGGATCGAAGGTATTCTTACAACAAGTCATTCTTCAGTTTCAATTAATGGCGATATTGTGGGTTTATTTAAATCAAGTAGAGGTTTGAGGCAAGGAGATCCCTTATCCCCTCTGATTTTTGTATTAGTTGCTGATGTTTTTAACCAAATGATTAAAAGAGTTATAGCCAACAATTACTTTGAATGGATTCATCTGCCTAATTCCTCTCTGGCCATTTCTAACCTTCAATTTGCAGATGATACAATCATCTTCTCCTCTCCTAATTTAAATCACACTTTCTGTCTCAAAGTTGTTCTCTATACTTTTGAGATTATCTCTGGTTTGTCAATCAATTTCTCCAAGAGCTCGATAATAATGTTAGGTAAGGCTGATCAGCTTTGTTCTTCTATCTCAGCCATCTTAAACTGCCCTGTTGATAAGTTCCCTATTCAGTATTTGGGAATTCCTCTTAGACCTACCAAACTACACAAAATGGATTGGATGCCTCTTATTCAAAAAATTGAAAGGAGATTATCTTCATGGAAGGCTAATGCTCTTTCTTCAGCAGGTCGTTTAGTGTTGGTTAAGGTTGTCTTATCAGCATTACCAACTTATTGGATGACTATCCATAAATTTCCTAAGTGGGTAATTTCAAAAATTGATTCAATCAGAAGCACGTTCCTATGGAAGGGGAACAAGGTTAAAAAACTGGTTAAGTGGCAAACTGATTGCTTACACACTAGTCAGGAGGTCTGGGTATCATTAACCTTTATAATTTTAATTTGGCTCTTTTATCTAAATGGCTATGGAGAATTGTCACTCCTGGTTCTTACCTTTGGAAGAATTGGATTCTTTCTCTCTACTATTCTAACAATCCTCATCTTGTTTTACACTCCTCTCCTCCTATCAAATTTTCTCCTTTCTGGTCTGGGGTTATTTCATGCTTACCTCGCATTAAAAGCTTGTTTCATGTCAAAGTGGGTAATGGGGACTCTTGTTTATTTTGGTATGATATTTGGCATTGTCATATTCCCCTCCATCAGATTTTTCTTATGCTTTTTTCTCACATTACTAATGGATTCTCCTCTGTTGCAAATTTGTTGCATTTGGGTCCTTCTGTATTGTGTCCATCTTCTATTTTTAGTGTGCATGTTTTGGATGAACTTCTTCTTGCATTCAGGCTGTTAATAAACTCACATCTTTCCACTATTGAAGACGGTTATTTTTGGGCTTTGTCTCCATCTAAAGGTTTCTCAGTCGCTTCGGTGTATAAATTCATTAATTTCTCTGGAAGGTTATTTTCTTTTCCTTGAATCTGGAAGATTCATCTACCCCCTAAGATTTTATTCTTCAATTGGTGTTTGATACATGGTAAAATTAACACAAGGGCTAAGTTGCATAGACTTAACTTGATTGAGGACTCCCGTTGTGCTCTTTGTTCTATTCATGTTGAGACAATTGATCATCTCTTCCTGAATTGTGATTACTCATTTTCTGTCTTGGCAGCCACTAGTTCGTTTTTACTTGGCTTTATTCCTGAGATTAACTCAGTTTTTGATCACTGGGAATTTACTGACGCAAATGCTGCTATAGATTCATTCTTTACAGTTTTCTGTTGGTGTATATGGAAACAAAGAAATGCTATGATATTCAACAAACCACTGAAGAGTTTTAGAGGATTATGTAATCTTATAATCTATTATTTTAAATCCTGGTCAGGTCATTCAGCTCCTCCAGTCAGCTTTGCACTTGCTCTTCCAGCAGCTACTAGTCCAGCGGAATCTGTGGGTTCTAATCATGGTGATTCTAGTCCAGACTTGCATTAAGAATCTTTCAGTTGCGGGGCATCTTTCTCTATATAATGATCGTAGCTTTTGGTTAGTGTATGGTCAGTTTATTTCTTCTCTAGTGCTATGGTTAGTGTATGATCAGTTTATTTTGTGGGTTGTGGTGATGTTTATTACGGTAGTACTTATTGTATAATTATTACTATTTTGCTAAAAACTTAGCGCTACCAGTTGGGCTTGTCAACTGGGTTATATAATTATTTATATTAAGACTAATCGGCTGTGTAGTTACGCGCTACACATCCATCTTTCTCAAAAAAAAAAATAGTGATAATTAGTGAAATTATACATGATTAAAATCTGGAAAAATATTTATAAAATTTGAAATAATGTTTTAGACCTCTGTTAGAAATTTGGTTTGATTTGGTTAAGTTTTACTAATCATATCATTATTTTTGCCTAAACATGCTTAAGGGGAAAACATGGATTTTTGGGTATGTTTGATCCTTATAAACATGTCATATTATTGTTTTAGTGTTTGTAGATGATTATACATGTTGCTATGACTGTATGGTATGTTTTTTGATTGCATAGAAAAGTTAGAATGGTTGAAAACGCCATCGTTTGGCGAAAATAGCTTGCTGGAAAAACTTGCAGCAAACCGGATAGGAGCATTCGGATAGGAGCAACTGGATAGGAGCATCCAGATAGGAGCATTCAGATAGGAGCATCCGGATAGGATCATTCAGATAGGAGCATCCGGATAGGAGCATTCAGATAGGAGCAACCAGAAAGGAGCATTCAGATAGGAGCAACCGGATAGGGGAATCCGATCCGAACCGGATAGGGGCATCCGATCCGAACCGGATAGGGGCATCTGAGCACCCGAACTAAACTAGAAAGGAGCATTCGAACCGAACCAAGAAGGAGGGGGCGAACCGAACCGAACCGGAGGATCAAACACCAAGTAGACCTAAACCCGAGATGCAAAGGAAGTCCAAATGAGGAGTTGTACCTCAGGATCCAGATGGGAACCAAGGAGGGAACTTCATGAGTTGGGCTTTGCTACGGGACGTGTGCTAAGGCGTTATCGATGTCTGTAACTTTAGATCACTATGTGTACGGAGTACGTGAACGGATTCAGGGCCACAGTGGCCTAGGTACGACTAAAGAGCTACAGACCAATGAAGTAGGGTCATTTGTAAAGATTTGGTCATGAATCCATGGGATAAGCTTGGTAGTAGTAGTAGTTGTACAAGTCGAACTCCGTCACTACTTCGATGGGTCTAGTGATTGACAGTGGTGGACATCGTATGCTTTACGCACTAAGTGAGAGATGTGAGAACGGTTGCTATGTTTGATTGTTTGCCTTCATTATGACATACACCCCCCCACCCCCGTATTCTTCACACCATATGATAGTGGCACCTTAGAGTATTGTACGGTATGTAGTGCTAACTCTTTGGTTGCAGGTCCAGGTTTAGGTATGGTTTAATAAACATTCTCCCTTATATTTAGCTACTTATCGCTCGTACCAGACTTCTTGTCTGACCCAGAGTTTTATGTCTCTTCTTATTACTCTGGGTGCTCTCACGAGCAGACTAGAGACATGTTAGCTGGGTATGCACGAATAGATGATCCGGAGACGAGCAGGAGGCTTCCACGTATGATACATATAGATATTCTCCCTGTGTTGTTGAAGATCACTGCTTGGGAATTCGTAGTGCATCTCCTAATTTAGCTTTCTTTTGTTTTAGAGACAGTTTAAAGTTGTAATAATGATGCTGGATCATAAGCTGTATTTGGATTTCCGCTGCTATATTGGTTTAGTTTTCAGCTTATGCACTGTCTCCCTGTTTTATGTCAAGACTATGTTATTATTATATTTTGTTCCATGCGCTGTGAGACATTCTACAGGTTCCTTGTTAGTTCATTCTCTTCTTTCCTTTCTTTGGCGATCGTTATGTGCTAGTCGGGCATGTGTACAGCGCACCTTCAGAGGAAATGCAGACTGGTGCGGGGCGGGCCGTCACACTTGGTATCAAAGCTCTAGGTTGCGTAGTTCACCTAGGGAAAGACACCAGGGAGAGATAATACGTATATGAGAGCGCGTATTTGTGATTATTTTGGTTTTCAAAAGCTATATATATTATTAGTATAGCTAAGGATGAAGTCGCACTGCACTGGCACCACTATGGAGATGGTTAATCGTTTTCTCTGTGCAGATTGAACGATGAACCGATACGTAATGGGTACCGGTAGAGGAGCCATTAATGGGAATGCTGCTGAGATGAGGACGATGTTTACTGACCTCATGAGAGAGATGCTTAGGGATGTGCAGAGGGCAACTCCCAATGCTGGAAATGGTGGTGGTCCAGTAGTGCAGGCGCCTAGGGCCGATTTCGCCAAGCTGAATAAGGATTATACTAGTCTTGGTGGGAAGTCGTTCCACGGAACGGAGTCGGCTATGGACGTTCAGGATTGGATGGATAGCTGCGAGCGTATCTTCGAAGACTAGGGTATCGAGGATGCGATGAAGAGAAGGCTAGCATCCCGTCAGTTGCAAGGACGGGCAATGAATTGGTGGAATGCTATAAAGGCAGGTACCTCAGAGGATCAGATTACTTAGGATCAGTTTAAGGTTCGCTTTAGCGATAAGTTCATTCTAGCTGCTCAGAAGTCAGTGTTGTTTAAGAGATTCTTGGAACTCAAGCAGAATGGAAGAGCTGTCTCAGAGTATATTGCCGAATTCGACACTTTGTCGAAATATGGGTTATCCCTAATAGATACTGCCGAGAAGAAGAACGAGAAGTTCATAACTGGCTTGGATGGATACTTGGGGGAAAGGCTTATTAACCACATCGATGAGACATTTGAGTCGATTGTGGGGAAAGCTTTAAGATCAGAGAGTCTTTACCCTAAGTCGAAGACTGAGGTTGCATCTGCAGAGGAGCCAAAGCCGCAAGCAAGCGGTGGAGGCAAGAATGGTTCTCAGAATAAGAGAAAGCAGAGTCAGACTAAGGATGGCCAAAAGAAAAAGAATAAGAAGGATGTTGAGTGCTTCAGCTGTGGAAAGAAGGGTCATTATGCTAGTAATTGTCGGGCCAAGCCAGCGGATAGGAAGTGCTTCAACTGTGGCCAAGTGGGACATCACAAGGACAAGTGTCCGCAACCCCCTAAAGTAAAACAAATGGTGAAAGCATATGCCCTTAATGCTATTCCTTCTTCGTCGAATGCCCCAACTGCGGCGGAGAAGGGAAAGAATGTCGTTATTCAAGGTATGCTTTCTATTTATGATGTTCCTGTTAGAGTTTT
The DNA here is from genome assembly GCA_030737875.1 of Allium sativum. Lineage (NCBI taxonomy): Eukaryota > Viridiplantae > Streptophyta > Magnoliopsida > Asparagales > Amaryllidaceae > Allium > Allium sativum. The sequence continues at coordinate 67,801,200 of CM060922.1, forward strand.
ATTTGATACCGGGGCTTCCAGTTCTTTCATATCCAGTGACCTGGTGGATAGGTTGGGATTGGAGCTCGAGATTGTCGATAGACCTTTAGTAGTGACGAACCCGGTTGGTGGTTCGACTAGCCTTAGCATGATTTGTCGTAATGTGGTCTTATCGAGTCATGGATGCATGTTTGTTTGTGATTGCTTTGTTTTGGGCTTTACTGGGTTTGACATTATTTTGGGAGTCGATTAGCTCCAAAGATACGGGGTGGTGGTAGACTGTGAGGGCTTTTTGGTGACAGCTAGAGCGGTTGATGGGCAGAGGGTAGTGTTTTGTGGTCTACCTAGTGATGGGGAAATGGCTAGTTTTCAAAATTCCCTCGACATCCCGCATGGTGAGTTGTCAGGTTTGCCCGTGGTTGGCCAGTATCCGGATGTCTTCGAAGAAGTGACCGGGCTTCCACCACACCGAGAGATTGAGTTCCGTATTGATTTAGTGAAAGATGCCAGACCTATAGTGATGCCACTTCGTCGTATGCCACCAAGGGAGCAGCGAGAGCTCAGGGTGCAAGTCAGCGATCTTTTGAAGAAGGGATTTATCAGAAGGAGTGTTTCTGAATGGGGAGCACCAGTTGTGTTTTCTACCAAGGCGGATGGTTCCCTTCAATTGTGTGTAGACTACCGCGAATTGAATAAAGTGACGAGGAAGAACAAGTATCCTCTACCGCGGATAGATGATTTGTTTGATCAGTTGAGTGGCGCGAGAGTATTCTCTCAGTTGGATCTCGCGACAGGTTTTCATCATCTTAGAGTGGAAGCTGAGAGTATAGCTAAAACGACTTTTCGAATGCCGTCTGGATTTTAGGAGTGGTTGGTCATTCCATTCGGGCTGACCAATGCACCAGCATATTTCGTGGATCTTATGAATAGGGTATTCAGAGATCAGTTGAATAAGTTTGTTCTTGTGTTCATGGACGACATACTTGTTTATTCGAGGACAAAGAAAGAACACAAGGAACACTTGAGGATAGTGATGGAGGTGTTGAGAAAACACCAATTGAAAGCAAAGTTTTCTAAGTGTCACTTCTGGAGGAGGGAAGTGAGGTTCTTAGGCCATGTCGTTTCAGAGAATGGTATTGCCGTAGATCCTGCGAAGGTGGCTACGGTACAGGATTGGTCTACGCCCAAGAATGCAACGGGCATAAGAAGTTTCTTGGGATTAGCTGGATATTATCATAAGTTTATCCAAGACTTATCCAAGATAGCGGCACCGTTGACTCAGCTGACCAAGAAAAGTCAAGCTTTCGTCTGGGACGAAAAGTGTGAGAATGCATTCAAGAGTCTAAAGGAAAAGTTAACGTGCGCACCAGTGTTAGTCATTCCTAAGGGGAACGAAGAGATGACCGTATATACGGATGCATGTAGTACCAGACTAGGTGCTGTGTTGATGCAAGGAGGTAGGGTTGTAGCTTATGCAAGTCGGCAATTGAAACCGCACGAGAGAAGATACCCTACCCATGATTTGGAATTGGCAGCGATCGTGTTCGCATTGAAAATGTGGAGACATTATCTCTTAGGGAAAAGATTCGAGTTGTTTACTGATCATAAGTCACTAAAGTATCTTTTCTCTCAGAAGGATCTAGATCTCCGACAGCAAAGATGGTTAGAATTCTTGGCTTCCTATGATTTTGATATCGCATACACACCAGGAAAGGGCAATGCAGTAGCTGATGCATTGAGTAGAAGACATGCCAGTCTAGGGGCTATGTTTCTAGAATGGAAGCAACTGGAGTACATCGTGGGGTATGATTTCAGACCAAAGTGCGAATTAGATCCAGAAATGTTAGCAAGTTTGACGATCAGACCCACTTTGATTGAGCGGATTGGTTCCAGTCAGAGGAACGATCCTAATCTATTGGAAATCATCTCAAAGTTAGAGATGGGAATCGATGGAGAGATGAACAAGTATGGGCTTGATCGAGATGGATGTCTTAGAAAGAATGGAAGACTAGTTGTACCCAATGTCAATAGATTGAGAGATGAAGTGCTTAGAGAATGTCATCACTCAAAACTGACTATAAATCTCGGCGGTAACAAGATGTACCGAGACATGAAGCAGACCTACTACTGGGAAGGGATGAAACAGAGAGGGTGACTTGTATATTAGAAGACCTCTTGAGAGCCTGTGTATTAGATTTTGGTGGATCATGGGATGACCATTTGCATCTAGTAGAGTTTGCATATAATAATAGTTATCAGTCCAGTATCGGTATGGCTCCATTTGAAGCTTTGTACGGAAGACCGTGCAACTCACCATCATGTTGGTTAGTGATCGGTGAGAAATATGTGCTTGGACCAGAGGTAATAAGAGAAACATCAGACAAGAGTAAAGTTACTCAACGGCGAATGAAGGCTGCCCAGGATAGGCAGAAAAGTTATGTTGATAAGAGGAGAAGAGAATTAAAGTTCTCCATTGGCGACTTGGTGTTTGTCAAGATTTCTCCGTTGAAGAGCGTGATATGATTTGGTAGGAGAGGCAAGTTAGCACCAAGATTTGTTGGTCCATTCCCAGTTCTTGAGCAAATTGGGAATTTGGCATATAAAGTTGAATTACCAGAGAAGATGGCAGGAGTTCACAACGTATTTCATGTTTCCCAGTTAAGGAAATTCGTACACGACCCAGATGTGACTATTTCACCTGATCAGTTGGATGATATCAAAGTTGAACCCGAGGCGGTTGGGAACCGCAAGCCTATGCGTATTATTGGGAACGATACGAAGCAGCTTCGAAGGAAGGTGGTGAAATTAGTCAAAGTTCAGTGGGGCGAGAATGAGAATGACTGTACTTGGGAGACAGAGGAGAACATTAGGAAGACGTATCCAGAACTCTTCGCCTGGTAAGATTTTAACTTCGATTTAGCCTTTCCGCATGCTAGAATAGGCTTGTTTAGTTTGTTTTGCATGTTTGATTGTTGTATGTGGCTGGTAGGCATGCGGGATCCTTTGTATGTTTTGGGTTAAGGAATTTCAGGGACGAAATTTCTTAAGGGGGGACAGTGTAACGACCCGCATTCTACGCATCATAGGATCATAGAATATTTGTTTCTTTCACATACGAAGTCGTATGGTCATGTAACTTTGGGAGACGATTATTGGAGTCATTTCCCATGTTCATGATTTTTGCCGATTTTTAAATGACGTTTTCCCCTAGCTGATCTTGTTTTGGCCATAACTTTTGATTGGAAAGGAGTTTTGACCTGAAACCACTTTCATTGGCTTCGGATGATGGTTTACCTTTCCGTAGAGTGGTCACATGTGAAAAACGGACTTACCATTTGGGAGATATGGCTGAAATAAGGTTTGAAAGGTGAAAAACTGCTTAACTGGGCCAAATATGGTGATTAGTGAATGGGCCCATAACCCATTTCGAGATTCGGGTTATAGGGAGGCTGAAATGAGTTAGGTTTTCATTCTATTTCATTTTTCTAGCCGCCACTTACCTTTTAGAAACCCTAACAATGGCCTCTAACCTCTAAAACACTTCCAAATCACTTTCTAATCAAGGATTAAGCTTAGCAACATCAAATCAAGGCGGATTAGCACAAGAATCGAGGTAGAGCTGTTGTGTTGCATTGGTATTCGCGCCCAAACAATAGAGTTTCGGTTCTAAAGGTTTTATTTGTGGCTAAGGTGAGTGATTTGCATAGTTCCTCACTAATTATGGTTAATTAAGGGTAATTAGTGATAATTAGTGAAATTACACATGATTAAAATCTGGAAAAATATTTATAAAATTTGAAATAATGGTTTGGACATCTGTTAGAAATTTGGTTTGATTTGGTTAAGTTTTACTAATCATATCATTAGTTTTGCCTAAACATGCTTAAGGGGAAAACATGGGTTTTTGGGTATGTTTGATCCTTATAAACATGTTATATTGTTGTTTTAGTGTTTGTGGATGATTATACATGTTGCTATGACTGTATGGTATGTTTTGCGATTGCATAGAAAAGTTAGAATGGTTGAAAACGCCGTCGTTTGGCGAAAATAGCTTGCTGGAAAAATTTGCAGCAAACCGGATAGGAGCATTCAGATAGGAGCAACCGGATAGGAGCATTCAGATAAGAGCATTCGCATAGGAGCATTCGGATAGGAGCATTCGCATAGGAGCATTCGGATAGGAGCAACCGGATAGGAGCATTCAGATAGGAGCAACCAGATAGGAGCAACCAGATATGGGCATCCGATCCGAACCGGATAGGGGCATTCGATCCGAAACGGATAGGGGCATCCAATCCGAACCGGATAGGGGCATCCGAGCACCCGAACTGAACTAGAAAGGAGCATTCGAACCGAACCAAGTAGGAGGGGGCAAACCGAACTGAACCGGAGGATCGAACACCAAGTAGACCTAAACCCGAGATGCAAAGGAAGTCCAAATGAGGAGTTGTACCTCAGGATCCAGATGGGAACCAAGGAGGGAACTTCATGAGTTGGGCTTTGCTGCGGGACGTGTGCTCAGGGGTTATCGATGTATGTAACTTTAGATCACTATGTGTAGGGAGTACGTGAACGGATTCAGGGCCACAGTGGCCTAGGTACGACTAAAGAGCAACAGACCAATGAAGTAGGGTCATTTGTAAAGATTTGGTCATGACTCCATGGGATAAACTTGGTAGTAGCAGTAGTTGTACAAGTCGAACTCCGTCACTACTTCGATGGGTCTAGTGATTGATAGTGGTGGACATCGTATGCTTTACGCACTGCATGAGAGATGTGAGAATGGTTGCTAAGTTTGATTGTTTGCCTTCATTAGGACATACACATCCCCACCCCCGTATTCTTCACACCATATGATAGTGGCACCTTAGAGTATTGTACGGTATGTAGTGCTAACTCTTTGGTTGCAGGTCCAGGTTCAGGTATGGTTTAGTAGACCTGTTATTGTTCTGTTTAGCTACTTATCGCTCATACCAGACTTTTTGTCTGAGCCAGAGTTTTATGTCTCTTCTTATTACTCTGGGTGCTCTCACGAGCAGACTAGAGACAGGTTAGCTGGGTATGCACGAGTAGCTGATCCGGAGACGAGCAGGAGGCTTCCACGTATGATACATATAGATATTCTCCCTGTGTTGTTGAAGATCACTGCTTGGGTAGTGCATCTCCTACTTTAGCTTTCTTTTGCTTTAGAGACAGTTTAAAGTTGTAATAATGATGTTGGATCATAAGCTGTATTTGGATTTCCGCTACTATGTTGGTTTAGTTTTCAGCTTATGCACTGTCTTGCCTGTTTTATGTCAAGACTATGTTATTATTATATTTTGTTCCATGCGCTGTGAGACATTCTACAGGTTCCTTGTTAGTTCATTCTCTTCTTTCCTTTCTTTGGCGACTGTTCCGTGCTAGTTGGGCATGTGTACAACGCACCTTCAGAGGAAATGTAGAATGGTGTGGGGCGGGCCGTCACAGAGGGAATAAGTTGGTGATCGTTCAGACGTACATGGAGATCGATGGATATGCGAGGTACAAGGTGCCTCCGGCTTCGTTCAGACCCAGAACAAACTTGTAAATGGACTGTGTGTCTGACATTGGATATCATTCTGTGTGATTAATAGATATCGGTTGCATGGAGTGGTTTGCCTGTGTGGCATGCTAAGATGCAAATGATCAAGGCTTCTATTGAAAAGCAGAGTCTTATGGTTGATGATCAAAGCACGACCTTTGTGGCATCGCTTTGTGTGGCATTAATTCGCGAGCCTCACACCCCGGTGTGAACCAGAAACGGGAGAGTACATCAGGGAGGGCATGCGTTTCCTTCTAGCTAGAAGTGGCGTCAGTGGTTTTACATGCCCTGACGAGTTTGACTTATGTGGTTGTTGGAATGTGAGGCGCCTCGGATATATCGGTCGATCCGGGACCGATGGAGTCATTTGTTGGCTCGTTTACGCCCCATAGGGCGGGGAAACGCAGTGCTCAGGTATTTTAATCCACATCGAGTGGACCGGCCCTGACGATCCAAGGGCTTGACTGAGTACTTGTCCTGAGACTCGGGCTAGATAGTCTCGAAGTGGTGAAGACGATCCCTTGCCTCGGTTCACAGATGGAAATCCAACTTCCAATACGTAACATTTGCGGTTTTGATTGTATAACCTAGTATTGGCGACATGATATATGGCACCCATGCCGTCTAGGATTGATACATTTATATTTGAAGTTGTTTTATACACTATGCACTTATAATAGTATTAAATGATTTGTTTTAACGTATTAAGCATTCTTTGGCTATTATAAGGTAAAACCCTATCCTTCGGCTTGTGTTGCATTGTGTGATGGGACCTAGGTCTTATAATAGCTTAATTGTTCTTTATTTAGCATTGCGCTGTAGTTTTATGCACTGGTATTCTTGGGAGGAAACCCGTTCCGTGTTATACGGCGTGGTCCTTTGATTTACCTAACTTTAAAATAAAGATTAATAACTGTTTTAGTTCTCACACCAGTCACATGACTGACCTGGAGTTTATTGTTTTAACCTAAACTCTGGGTGCCCCTATTTCCACACGGGCAGCTAGTAGTTTTGGTTTTGCAGATTTATATTCACAGGATCCTGGTTTACTGCTGGAATGATATCCGGAAAGCTTTGTATCTGTATATCTCCTTCAGTTGTGTATTGTATTGTTTTCCGCCGCTATGTAATTTATTGTAATCTCTGATATTTATCGAATGTATTTTATTTATTCATACTCTGTATATCCCTGTATTCTGATGAACTGTTGTAATAAGCAATGAAATGTTCTTCTGTTTGTGTTCTGATTTGTCGGGTTCTCAATTCAATCCGTGATTTCCCGTAAGGGGGATTTCGGGTCATCTCATTTTGATATCAAAGCTTTGGTTTACAGAGCTCAAGAACAAGACACATTAGAACCAAACAAAAGAATTTATCAGAGATTGGACTAGTAATGTCCAATAAGAATGACTCGTTAGGGATAGGATTAGTAGTATCCTAGAACGAGTGTGAAGAGTGATGTTTTTAAAATAAAATTGAAAACAAGTTTTGTTTTGAAAATTTAAACTTTATTATTCGTATTTGTATATTTATTTGTATTGAATTTGGACAATCCAATACATAAAGATTTTGCATGTACGTCTGATCCACGTGTATTCGAGGTTTTAATATACTGCATAGATATAGAATCACACTCTAGTCGCCCGGAGATGGTTCTGATGATCGCTATAGTACGTACATCATCATAATTTATATTCGAGTTTCGAAAGTGGGATTTCTATATATTTCCAATTGACTGGTGTGAGAACCAAAATTAGATAGGGCTTATTGTTGTGATTTGGCAGCAAAAATGTGATTTTTGACTATATAACAAAGTTATGAATTTGAAATGATAATCAACAAATTGATTGTTGATTGTTTGGTTTGATTATTGTTCGATTAATTAAATGTTGAACCTTTAGCCAAATTGAACCAAATAGTGAGTTGTATTGAAAATTAGGCGCATTTGCATGCATATACATATACTTACATTGAACAGGTCATAGCAAGGAGGCTAGAGCAGAGGAATAAAATTGTATGCCCGACAAATAGGTACATGTTTATTGTATTTCTTGGGTTTTGGATGATTTTATGAGCCGATTGGCTAGCCGCTTGGCTGTTTCTTTTTCTTTTTGGATTGGAAAGGCCTATAGGGCAATTTCGGGATTTTCCCCGTGCTCCCGTGCAGGAGAGGTTATGGTTAAATTTTTCGAAAATTTAGGGTGTTAGCCAAATTTTTGAAAAATTTGAAAATTTCTTAGAAATTGAAAAGCTGAAGAATGTAAGCCATAATGAAAATAATGAAAGTTGAGTTGATTAGTTAAACAACTTTCAGCTTCGTTCCTTTTCGGTGACGAAAAGTTTTAAGTGGGGGAGATTGTAACAACCCGGAAATCCGAGCCAATTTAAAATTTTTATTTTGGCAATTTTAATGAATTTTGAATATTTAAAATGATTTATTTTAAATAATAACGACGAGAAATTTATTTTGAATAGAATTAGAACGTATATATTTATATAGATCGTCGTTAGAATATAAATATTTATTTTTAATTATAAAAGGAATTGAAAATGGCGCGGTAGTTCGAAAATTCGATTTCAAAGTTCAAATGAATGTACAGGATTCAAAATAAACCGGATTTTGGCAAAAACAAAAATATTAGAATCTATTTGAAAATATCTGTCCAATGAATCCGAAGAATTGAAATTTCATAGTGGGAATAAAAAGTTATGCCCAGTAGAAAATTCAAAATAGTCGCTATGGAATTCTGGCCCTTAAAAATGGAAATTTTGCAAACGACCTTCGTTTTCGACGAAACCACTTTTGTTGGATCCGTGATGTCAAGTTATTGCTAGATTCCAAAATTCAAAAAAATTCGAATCAATATGTGAGCGTGGCGAAGGAAAACGTGTTTTAGCAATTTCAGTCAATTTCGATCGACCAGAAAATGGCCATTTTTCAAACGGTCTCAAAATTTGACGAAAATAGTTTCGTTAGGACCGTATCGTCAATACGAAGCTAGAAATAATTTTTCAGGAATTTTCTGAATCAGTATGTGGCCCTGGTAATTCAAAATGTACGTTCAAATTGAATATATACTGATTTATATTTTAATCTTGATGGAAATTGATCGTAACAGCCGAATTGGGTTACGAAACATATCCCATTGCATTCGGAATGGGGGTAATTAGCTAGGGGCGATAGTAGTTGGGTTTCGTTTGAAGATCGAATCTAAAAGTTGACTTTTTTAGAGAAAATAATATAATATAATATAATATAATATATTTATATCGTTTAAAAATCTAAACCTAATTCTCACTTTCTAAATCGAGCCCCCTTCATTCAAAAACCAGCACCCTTGAATTCCGCCGCCCCCCTTCAGTCAACCACCGCAGTGCCTGGCGCTGGCCGCCGCCGCCACCGGCAAGACCCCCCCTCCTCGACGAACGCGCTGCCCTTGTCCCTCCTCAAATTCGCACACCCCAAGCCCTGACCCGCGATTTTTGGCCACCACCATCCCTGGCCCGCCGCCGCTGGCCAAGACCGACCATCCACGACCGCCAGCAAAACGCCGACATCCCCTTGAACACCTGCGACGCCTCCAACGCCCCGCCTCCAACTGAGTTTCCTCCACCCCCTCTAAAAAATAAATGTGAGTCTTTATTTTTGTATTATTTAATGAAATTGGTTGTAGGAAAAATATAAAAATCAGTTTTCTTTATTTTTAATATATAAAAAAATTAGTTTTCCTTTACATAGAATAATGGTTGAGATCTTTAACATAGAAAGGTTCGATTTTTATACATGTATTAGCGAGATAAAAACATGGTTTTTATTTTTATAAAGGGATGATTTTTAAAATCTAGATAGCAAATAAAAAAATTTGATTTTTGACGTAAGAAAAGATTAGATTTTTCATTGTAGGAAAATATGATTTTCATATATGTGAAGGCGTTATAAAAATATGATTTTTATTTATATCGTAGTAAGATAAAAATATGATTTTTATTTATGTAGCGATCTTTATAATGCTACATGTATAAAAATTATATTTTTATTTATGTAGCGATATTATAAAAATATAATTTTTATACATGTAGCATTATAAAGATATGATTTTTATATATGAGGCGAAATAAAAATCTGATTTTTTTTATTTTATACATATGTGTTGAAATAAAAATGTGATTTTTATAGCGTTGAAATAAAAATATGATCTTTATATATAAAAATGTGATCTTTATATGGGTAGTGGCGAGGTAAAAATATAATCTTTATATAATTATTAGCGATCTAAAAATGTGATTTTTAATATAGAAACCGTGAGAAACAGACTGCGAATGGAATCCAAATCGTTCAGAAATAAAAATGGTGGAGTGGAACCCTAAGGTGAGAACTCCTCACTTTTAATTTATTTCTAGTTGAAATATATACTAGGATGCAGATGGTGCTTAGCAGCACCCGACACCCGTCGTCCACAGACCATGGATGACTTGTATGTTTGATTGATCTGTTGTGAAAATTGATTGTGTGATGTGGAATGAATAAATATTTTATAGTTAAAAATATAATTTTTAACGTGTATATAAAATAAATATTTATAAACAAATCGGACGATTTGTTTATGTACACCTATTTGACTGATATGGATTAGGACGATAAATTTTACACATCGCCCAACTGCACAAATAAAATATGTGTTTGATTGATTGAAACCCCACACGGGTGTTGGGATGAAATTGGACATACACTAATCCCAATAATTAGCTGTATGTCGATCGATTGATTGACAAACTGTGTAAGCATTGAATATTTGTATTCAATGCTTATACAGTGTAGAATGCACTCTGGATGATGGATTGCTGTTTGCATTATTGTTACACACATTTGTTTTGTGAAACCCATAGAATCAAATTATATGGTAATTGACTGTGTCTGATTCCAGTTCAGAATTAACGAATATTTTAAAATAATATTCAGTGAATATTGAAATGTGAAGTCATGTTAAGTAGTTAAACGCCATTTTAACACGAATGGGAATTTTGTCGATTTTGTTCGTTTTATAATGAATATCGAAAAGTGATTTCAAAATCGAATATTTTCAAGATATTATCGTTTTAATATTGAAATGATATGGAAAATTGAAATTCGAATTAAATTGAAATGAATTGAAATTCGAATTAAATTGAAATGAATTTGAAATTCGAATTAAATTGAAATAGAATTGAAATAGTTTTGAATTGAATTTAAAACGGATTGAAATTGAATTGAAATCGATTTGAAATGAATTTAAAACGAATTTATATTGGAAAATTCAATTTTGATTTGAATTTAAGATGGAAGTTGAAATCGTTTTGAAAACGAATTTAAAACGATTTATAAAATACGTTTTAAATGGAAATCGACGAAATATGTATTATATGTTATATATATATATATATAATAAAATGGCCTGAATAGAACGCGCCGCGCTGCGGTAGTTCACGAATTTCGACCATTGACTTCGAACGGACATTACGGGATATCCGACCGTCGGATTCTCCTAAAACCGGAACCGTTGGGTTCGTATCAAAAGAGCTTTCTAACGAATGTGAGGAATTTGAAATCTAACAGTTGTATTTGGAATTATGTCCAAATCAAATTTGGAAAAGGTCGCTGTAAGTGCAGTTCGATGGTCGTCTATGGAAATCGACTGTACAGGCCTTGATAAAATTATTAAAAATATCAATAATTAGTGTAAAATCATAAGAAATGATTTGGAAAGAATTGGGATGAAAAACTCCATATTTGAAAAGATAAAATAGGATTTTATCGAAATGAACTAGTTTTGAACTAGAATTAAAATCCATTCATTTTTAAAATAAATAAACCGGATTTGAAATGGTTTTAAAAATAATCAGAATTTCCAATATATAAATTGGAAATGGATTTGAATCGAAATTGTCTTCGGAATATTTCTGTGTTGGATTTCGTGATTATACAGATACTGTTATGGAAATTTGAAAGATATTTTTATATCGTTATTTCCAATACGATATTTGTTGGTCGTAGAATTTGATATTGAATATTAGCCGATATATTTTCTATTCAGAGCCTTGTATTTAATATCAAATGGAATTTGGGTTTGTCGTGAATGGTGTCTTCATTAACATTGTTCTTAAACCCAGTTGAGAAAAGATTAAATCTTTTTATTTAGATTTAATGAAGTATACCGATTAAATAATATTTAATTGGAATTGAAATGGAGTGTGATTTTGGGTTTATCGTGAGCTGCGTTTTAAATGACATTAGTTCTTTAACCCAGTTAAAGATAGGATTTATTTCCTGGATTTGAATAATCATTAAGTAATGATTTTTGGAAATTAAAACTGAAGTAGAGTTTTAATGAATCTTTAAATAGATTGAAAGGTGAATTTGATAACTTAAATTATCAAATTCAAGAAATGATCGAGAATGGAGTATCACCGGTTTTGCTCCAAGCGATAGTTAAATATTTAATTAGATTTGAATGTGAAATGGAAATTGAATTTACCGATAACACCGTGGTGTTAGATATGAAGTATTACCAGTTTTGCTTCATGGGATGAATAGGTTGGGATTGGGAAATTTAACAAATGATTACTTCGATAAGGTTCGTTAATCCCGACTAGTTAGGATAAACCATAATTTGGTTTGAATTGATATTCAAAAGAAGATTAAAGAATAAATTTAAATAATTTATCTTTGATAAAATTAATGGGAACCTTTCCCTAATAATGTGAATATTTGAATAAAAGAAAATTCTGAATTGGAATGAGGCGTATGTTTTGTTTGTGTAACACTTGTTTATAAAATACGCGAGTTATTCGGAAAGACCGGGTTTATCCCATTTTGAATAACTGATATGACGATTAGTCGTAGATGAAGACGGTGGTTGAAGAGCAGAGGTTTTCACATCGTTTGGATGATTCCTGATGATCTTGATTGGGTCGTACACCCAAAAGGAGGGAACAAGTTGGTGATCGTCTAGACGTACTTGGAGATTGACGGATATGCGAGGTACAAGGTGCCTCCGGTTTCGTTCAGACCCAGAGCGAACTTGTAAATGGACTGTGTGTCAGACATTGGATATCATTATGTGTGATTGATGGATAACGGTTGCATGGAGTGGTTTGCCTGTGTGGCATGCTAAGATGCAAATGATCAAGGCTTCTGTTGAAAAGCAGAGCCTTGTGGTTGATGATCAAAGGACGACCTTTGTGGCATCGCTTTGTGTGTCGTTAATTCGCGAGCTTCACACCCCGGTGTGAACCAGAAACGGGAGAGGACATCAGGGAGGGCATGCGTTTCCTTCTAGCTAGAAGTGGTGTTAGTGGTTTTACACGCCCTGACGAGTTTGACTTATGTGGTTGTTGGAATGCAAGGCACCTCGGATATATCGGTCGATCCGGGACCGATGGAGTCATTTGTTGGCTCGTTTATGCCCCATAAGGCGGGGAGACGTAGTGATCAGGCATTTTAATCCACATCGAGTGGACCGGCCCTGACGATCCAAGGGCTTGACTGAGTACTTGTCCTGAGACTCGTGCTAGACAGTCTCGAAGCGGTGAGGACGATCCCTTGCCTCGGTTCACGGATGTAAATCCAACTTCCAATACGTGACATTTGCGGTTTTGATTGTAGAACCTAGTATTGGCAACATGATATATGGTACCCATGCCGTCTAGGATTGATACATTTATATTTGAAGTTTTTTTATACACTATGCACTTATAATAGTATCAAACGATTTGTTTTAACGTATTAAGCATTCTTTGGCTATTATAAGGTAAAACCCTATCCTCCGGCTTGTGTTGCATTATGTGATGGGACCTGTGTCTTATAATAGCTTCATTATTCTTTATTTAGCATTGTGTTGTGGTTTTATGCACTAGTATTCTTGGGAGGAAACCCGTTCCGTGTTATACGGCGTGGTCCCTTGATTTACCTAACTTTAAAATAAAGATTAATAACTGTTTATTTCTCACACCAGTCACATGACTGACCTAGAGTTTATTGTTTTAACCTAAACTCTGGGTGCCCCTATTTCCACACGGGCAACTTGTAGTTTTGGTTTTGCAGATTTATATTCACAGGATCCTGGTTTACAGCTGGAATGATATCCGGAAAGCTTTGTATCCGTATATCTCCTTAAGTTGGGTATTGTATTGTTTTCAGCTGCTATGTAATTTATTGTAATCTCTGATATTTATCGAATGTATTTTATTTATTCATACTCTATATATTCCTGTATTCTGATGAACTATTGTAATAAGCAATGGAATGTTCTTTTGTTTGTGTTCTGATTTGTCGGGTTCTCAATTCAATCCATGATTTCCCGTAAGGGGGATTTCGGGTCGTCTCATGATGGATCGGCGGAAGACACAGAAGCTTGGTGGAAAGTATGGATTGGCCATGTGGTCCATATGGATCGGTTGCGATCCAAGAAGGGTTCGGTCCATCTAATAACAACCATATGAAGTTTATTTTGGTTCGACGATGGGCATAGCTTTGAGGTAAATTCAGATGGAATGTTTAAAGTAAAGTGAATTGTTCGTTGATCGATGAAATGCGACGAAGTTATGAGGACGACTCAAGGATTTTTGGGCCCGTAGGTAATGGTCGCTCGAGAAGGCGCTTGAGCTTATGGATAGTCATAAAAGTGGATAGCTAGAGTTATTGAAGGCTGAGGGATCGTCATTAGTCGGAGGTTCTAGAGGACTCAAAGCAGGAGTATAATGGAGGCAGCCAAAGACTAGATGAGTGGAGTACCCTGGCAGTCACGATGGTCCTAGATACGAGTTGCGAAGGTGTATGGACTTTTTCTAGAACCGGGGTTAACATTTTCCCTTGACAGAAGACAGGATGGGCCAGTCATACGATTAATGATGGTTTCAAGGCAAGATAGGCGGTGATAGCCAGAGTAATGGATGTTATTTTTGGCTAATATCATCTTGTGTGGATTATCCGATGTCTAAGGAGATATCTCTTAGTTGCTTATCTGATGTTGGTTTTGGCCTTCAAGGTTTGTGCTTGGGAGATGTTGAGCTCGATTAGGATGGTCTACGCTTGATAATTGGTTGATATGGATGTCTTGTTGTTTCTTCTCTAATTCCCTAGGAAAGGCTATCATTGTCTGTCGTGGAGGAGACGGGTTTGGGTTTCTTATTTGTTGATGTGTTGGTAGATTAGATGATTGATCTGCCTATCTCTCATATACTTTATTGATGATGTTGATAGCTATTTTATCGCTCATTAAGACTATTATTTGACTCAAGGTTTTATATTTTCCTCTTATTACCTTGGGTTGTTCATCCATGTTGTGGATGGGCAGACTTGGTAGCAGGTAATAGATCTTGATGAGGACGATTCTATTGAGCGACGACGAGCTGGAGGCTTACGTATTAGTTTCCTACTATACATATTTTGTTGTTTCCACTATTATTATTGATGATGTATGCTACTCTGAGTGAACCAGTAGTGAGGCTTATTGTATAGACTCTAAGGTAATCCAGTTTGATGTATGGATATTCTCATAATGATATGAAAGTTTAAGATTCTGTTCAATGACGCTTCACTGTTACTGCCTTTTGTATATGTTCTAATATATTTTATCCCTATGTTGTGAGTTATGCGATAGGTTTCGTGTATAATATTCTACCCTGATAATTGTCCCGTATCGGCCTGGCACATTATACAACGCACTTCTCCTCGGTTTATGCAGGTGGTATGAGGCGGTCGTCACATTATTTACTATTACCAATTGGTTTTAGGAATATGTATTTGGTTCACTAGTATTATACAATCAAGAGGACCACTTAAAGAAAAAGTGAGTGGTTTTCAAATAGTTATTGATGTTGTATATATATTGTTATATTTTAGTTTATGGAACCCTATATATATATATGAAATAATATGAATTTAATTAGAGCTGCTATGATATATACTGGATAAGTCTTCATATAAAGAAAAAATTGCTAACGTTGTTATGTGATAAGAAAGGCTGTCATGATTTAGAGCAAATACTTCTGTGAGCATAAATAAAAAGAAAAGAACCTGCAATCATTTCTCAGAACAATTAAAATCATAGCGTATTGAACTCTTTCCATGTTGACGCTGGACATCTATGCCTGTTCAAGTCCAAAGCAATAACGTAGAGTTAGCGAGAGTCTAATGTCAAAAAAGGCCCAAAAAGGAAAAATGTGACATTTTCTATAAGACAGCTTACATCGTTGCAATAAAATAGATGTAGTGTCATGATATGCAATAAAAGCTCACATTGTCTGTCTTTGAGTGTTATATATAATATTTTGCAAGGAAGGAAAGACCCAAAATGAAGGAAAAAATAATTGCAACAATACCATGGACAACATTATAACAATAGGTCTACCTCCTCATGATAGTTTGAAAATGATCTTGCCTAGAAGTACCTTGCTAAAACAACATATAATTTGAATGCGAGGAAATCATAATGTAATAAATTATGATGGTAATGCAATTTGGAATCCTATTCACCCTTTCTATCATGTTAATGGAGGGAGCTAATTTTTTATCAAGAACCAATATTGTCTATAACTAAATTGCTATTACCTATAAAATAGGAATATTTGCTGGTTTAGGCCTCTTTTGAGAGCTTATAACAAAAATAGGCCAGTTTTAATAATTACAGATTTAGACCACTTTTCATATATTGGCATTATCCCAGATAAGAACATTTTTTTTCGAAAGCATTATATAAGATAACGCTTAAAATAAGCGTTATCTGAGAGAACACCTAGAAGGGTGTAAACCCTTCTGGACCTTTCTTTCTTTCCTCATTTCCACTTTCTTTCTATTTTCAGCAAAATACGAAAAATTTCGCCCTCTATCATTTCTAGGCCAAAAATCAAAATTTTCCTCTAAGAATAACTTCAATGGCCTCCTCTTATTAGTAAGTTTACCTAAATTTGTTGTTTAAAGTTTGTATTTCTGAAATTTAGGGTTTGCATGTTTAGGGTTTCTACTCTAATCCCTTCTTTTGTGAAATAGATGTGTTTTTATGTTCCCATGGTGTACAAGTTATAGTTTACATCAACAATTTCATGATTTTGGGTTTTGTATGTGTATGTTTAAAGTTAAATTAGTGATTAAAGTTCAAATTATCCATATTTAGTTGTGTATTTGTATGTGTTTGTGCATGTGTATGTTCATGTTTATAGATTAGTGAGTAAAGTTCCAATTAAGCATATTTAGTATGTGTATGTTTAAAGTTAAATTTGTAATTAAACTTCAAATTATCCATATTTAGTTGTGTATTTGTTGATTGAGTGATGTACTAATGTATGTATCTTAACTGTTTACAGACTATGAAGAGATGGAACATAGAACATATATGTATTCATCCAAGGCGTATCACTACAAGAAATATGACCTTTACCTACCAGTATTTTGCCTACCAATATATATTGGTAGGTAAAGATAGTCTTTATTTACCAACATTTAAGGGTAAGAATTATTGGTAGATAAACATTGTCAATATTAACATTTCTGAAGGATGATTATCTACCAATAAATATGAGTACGTAAAAGGTGTTACCTACGCATGTACTAAACATAATTCTTTTTGAAATTGCCATATATATATTTCTCTCTTTTCATTTTAACTTTTCATTAAAATAACGCCTAATTGTGAGATGATGTGTCGCCTCCCTTATATAAAATTAAACCACAATTATTAAATATTGTCAATCAATAATAAACATTAAATAATAAATATTGATAAGATTAATTATGAAAATTAATCAATTGTTATTAACCATAAATATTTAATTATTATTAATTAATTAATCACTACTATTACATAATCGAGTGGTAACAATTATAAATTAAAACTAATATTAAGTGTTAGTATATTTTTTTGACTAATTAATGGCTAATAAGTAATCTTTACTAATTATGAAATAATATTTATTATTTAGCATATAATAATTAATAATTATAACTGGAAAATGACACATACATAAAACTTGATAATATATAAATAATAATTTACAAGTAATGCTTTTAAAATGTTGGGAAAAAAATCATTCTTTACCACAACACATTAATTGTCAAAAACACTTTTTAATCGATGTCGTACAATTGTACTTACCAGTTGGCAATCCACAACAGCGCACAAATGCTTATCTTAACCATACATTGAATTATCAATCTGACCATTAAGTATTTAGCAGCGAATCTCTCCTTCGTTTACACCAAAAAAAAAATCTTAACCATACATTGAATTACCAATCCGACTATTAAGTATTTAGCAGCGAATCCCTCCTTTGTTTACACAAAAAAAAATTCTTAACCGTAAATTGAATTACCAATCCGACCATTAAGTATTTAGCAACGAATCTCAGCAGCGAATATCTCCTTTGTTTACACAAAAAAAATATCTTAACCGTACATTGAATTACCAATCCGACCATTAAGTATTTAGCAGCAAATCTCTCCTTTTCTTACACAAGATATACTGCCAAACCATTATTTAAAATCTTCAGTTTCCCTCTTATGTCCCAAAACTTACCGCTATAAAATTATCCTAAAATTTTAATTTTCAAATCCCTTCCTCAAAAAGCATTATAGAATTATTAAATAACAATCTTTTTTCTTGGAAATAGCCACCACCAACATGTTTCCTCTACTTCCTTTTTCCTTCATTATCAAAATCTCTTTTTTATAGTCGGCAGTGAGAGCAGAATGGATCTGCGGTCAAAGTTCAAGGTTTTCAGTACTCACAGAATGTTTACCCATCAGAGATCTGGGCATACATGTCTGTTTTATGCATTGAAAGTGATAGTTTGTTTGAATCCGGGAGAGATCTGACAGCACATGGAACTTGATGCTTTACCACTTGATTGAATTGGGTCAATCTGCTCGATTTCAGTTACCGTTCTCTCAAAAGTGATTTACGTAGTTCGTTAGCAAGTTTGGTAATTTAAAATATAAAATTTAGCCATTTTAATTTTTTACACAATTTTCATAAACGAAAAAAAACAAAATCAAAATTTTCTTGCTTGCAATAAACTTTTTACAACTATCCAAATAATCATGATAGTAAGGAATCCTAATTTTTATTTATTATTGATTTCAGGGGGTTTGTATACGTTTTGAAACAGAATAATTGATTTTACATGTTTTTTAATATGCAGCTATAGTTCGTAAAGTTATAGGTGTTTGTGCGTACAACACTGAATTATATCATAAAAGTGATGGTTGAAGAATTGCATGGTTTATGAAAAACGAAATTGTGAGCTAGATCAGGGGATACAAGATTGCAAGCTAATGGGATGGGGATTATGAGCACGCGGTTGATAAGAGCTCTTTCTATGTTGTATTATCGCGGGAGTGGGCACATAAAATGAACTTGGTAAGCGATGATGATGAACCTAGACCGTGATGCTTTCAAAGCAGTATGGTTCGGACCTGTCGGGTTTTGAACATACTTGTGCTATTGCTAGCTCCTTGATTTCTAATATTTGTAGTTCAAGAAAGAGGTCTCGTCAAGAAGTCAAGGAAATTCACTCTACTATTTGTCAATGGAAGCACTGCTATGCCAAGCGATAGGAGACCCAACACTGCCGCTCACCAGTTCATCTCCAATTACCATCTCCAAATCGTACCCCATTCCTACTCATTCATCTCCAACTTCCGTAAAAGTTAGAATTCATGCAACTAGCTTGAACTACGTGAATTACCACTAGATCCTTGGAAAATACCAGGAAAAACATCATCTTCCCTTCATTCCAGGTTCCGATTCTTCAGGAGTTGTGGTGGAGGTTGGGAGTGAGGTTGACAAGTTCAAGGTTGGAGATCGAGTTTGTTCTTTTTTTGGTCTTGGGACTTAACGCTGAGTTTTTAGTTGTTGATCTGAAGGACCTGTGAGTTGATTTCACTTTCCTTTTCTGATTATGTAACTATATGACGTCTTCATTTTCTTCGTAAAATAGGTATTGTTTTAGAGTTTTTACATCCCACTCCAAAGTTATTCTACTAAATTTGTGGTTTCTAAGAAATATATTTTAAAATATTTGGGCACCTAGAGTTCACGTTCATAAATGTACCACCGACTTTTGGTTCACTCAACTGTGTGTAATCAAACAAGATGAAAACATCTTGTTTGGATATACTATTTAAGCATAGTTAAAGCACACACCTGGACACACACACACACCTAGGCTCAAAGAAGTGCAGGGCGCAATCGGCATGCTTCTGTGTACTTCGAGGCATAATGGATGCATGAGGTGTTGGAAAATTGCATACAACGCAGAAAAGAGCAAGGTGCAAAGCCCTGAAATATCACACTTTGCTTTTTCGTTGAGGGAGATTATATTTCTACAAATATTTAGTTGTCGTAGACTTTAGTTGAATGCCTTTCCGACTTCTTATTTTGATTTGTGATGAATTCATGATGTTTATTCTCAAAATTGCATGTATATGCAAATTTTTAATGATCAAAATCCAATTTTAATAGCAAAAAAAAAAACCAAAAGAGGTCTCGTCGTTAATTCTAACTATATACTATGGTGTATTTTTAGTAGATTTCAATTTAGACTTCATAGAATGATTCATACCAGATAATGAACAAATGAAACATTATGGTTTTGCTAGTTTTGTTCTATATGGGGATTATTTATTTATTTTAAATTTTTTTTAGTGGTCGATTCTGTACATGACTGTATATTCATTTTTTGAAATCGACAAAAATGAAAATACATGATCAGTTAAATTTCCCTTGCCGTGTATTGTTCGTTGAACCAGCAGCAACAGCAGTATGCCTGCTCTGATTCCCAAGTATTCCCTCTACGAAGGATGGTGTTAGCAGAAGCTCAAAAGCTGCATGGATAACAAAGAAGAGAACATGTGGAAGTTAGCCATTTTTCTGTAGATTAAGGTTTTGTAGAATGGTCTTTGCATGCAAAACAAGAAAGCTTGACATAGAATTTGGTTTTAATCTGGAAGTTGTAACGACCCAGTTTTTGGCGATCTTGGTTATCCGATATACGACATATATCAAACATCCAAGGATCGAAAACAACCGAATAGTTAATGAAAGAAGTTAGAGGGTGAGAATAGATAAGATAGAACTTATAGAATAGAAGAAGAAGAACATCATCATCAGAGTAAACACGAATCTCACAGCGGAACGAATAAAATATAACATAACTTTTGAAATACAAACAGTATATGTATACAATAACATTGCAGAGTACAACACTTACAACACAACGGAAATAAACAATAGTTATATAATCCTGAAGCCTCCTGCTCCAAGCTCTCTAAGTGTATTTGTAAAATCCCGACTACTTGACTGCCCGTACAAATTTAGGCACCCAAGAATTTAGGGAAAAACAAACAAATAAACTCCGGGTCAGTCATGGGACTGGTGTGAATAAAACTCCAAACACTTGGTTAAATAAAGGATATCTCATAAGACCACGCCGTGAAAACGGAACGGGTTTTTCCCTTATGAGAATCCAAACAACTTTAAAATCAATACTTGTCTGATATTATAATAATGTCTAGATCAAGTAAATAACAATCTAGCGGAACGCTTGCATCTCACGTTCCACATATATAATATAAAATCATAAACCGCAGGCGCTTATTGGATAATGGATTTCCAACTATGACAAGGTATGGAACCACTTTCCGATCAGTGTACTCTTGGAACGATACACTGGAGTTCAACAAGAACATCTTGCAACTCAGTCACACATGACCGACCACTCATTTCGCTTGAATGTATCAAATGTATATCACCAACGGTTGGGATCAGCAACCGTTTCCCGTATATATATGGGAAAACATTGATAGATTAAAGAAGCAAATGAATATTCTCTAGATAGGTGATTATACACCCTACTTCGGAGCGACTGACTTAGCCATGCTGCCTGCCCGATTTCTGTCATTTACCGGATGTGAGGCTAGAAGCTATGCTTATCTTTTTCATATCATATCTTCATTTACTTGGAATACCACATCGTCATACCCGCCAAATCATTATCGATTTCCCTAATGATATCACGGGTATGAAGCTAAGAGAAACGAATTCCTCCACCACCAAACGTAATACGTTTGAAGAGATCAACATATATGATTCGTTAGGAATACTCTGTCAGACATTCGTCCATACAAGTTGTCCTGGGATTGGACAAACTGAAGGCACTATTCAGTACATCCATCTTAGGCAATCTTTACCTAAGATTTATACAACAGCCCTTGCACTTTACTCCGTCTTCAATTATCTTTGGTATATATGATTCGCAACGCTTATGTCAATACGGAGTGGTTCTTCGGATAAAAATCCAACCGGTCTGTCTATATTAACAATGTTAAAATGGTCGAAAACTTCGATAGTCGATGAGTTAACTATCAAAGAAAAACATGTGTGCAAACAACGATATCATTTCCAAATGGAAATTATATCGATCAATCATCATCGAACATTTATCTCTTTAGTTCATTAATTTACTTATCTCCTGTTTCCATATATTCTAAATTCTTATTTTCTATTATCAGAAAACATTTCTGATTCTTATTTGGAAAACATTTCCAAACTCCTTCACTGGATTTAAACTGATGTTTAAATCAAACATCGCCATGCCAACTCAAAACCATTTCACGCATTAACCAAATTCACTTAACCATCCTTTACTATCAAACCTTACCATTCCTTAGTTAAGAAGGAAGTCAATCAAGTTGGGGTATAGTTACCTCTCAGACCTTAACTGAACAACGTTTTAACTTCGGAATAGACAAAGTTTATCTTTTAAACCTTTAACAAACTTCCTTACGTAATTCTCTTTCGAATAATCTCTATTCGATAACTTCCCCCTTTGAATAACTATATTCGATAATCTCTCTTACGAATAACTAGATTCGAAAACCTTTCTTCGAATAAACTATATTTGATTAACTCTATTCTATTAACTATTAACAATTAACTCTACTGGATTAACTCTATCGATTAACTCTTTTCACTTAACTCCTTTAATTCTATTCGAATAAACTATATTCGATTTACTCCTTTCGAATAACTAGATTCGATAACTCCTTTAATTCTATTCGAATAAACTATATTCGATTAACTCCTTTAATTCTATTCGAATAAACTATATTCGATTTACTCCTTTTGAATAACTAGGTTCGATAACTCCTTTCGATTTAACTAACATCGATTAACTCCTTTCGATTAAACTAACATCGATTAACTCCTTTTGATTTAACTAACATCGATTAACTCCTTTTGATTTAACTAACATCGATTAACTCCTTCGAATAACTAATATTCGATTAACTAATATCTCCTTATAAAGATTTCCCCTTCCTTTTAATAACGTTTCTTCACTTATAAAGATTTCCTTTTAACAACGTTTATTCCTTTATAAAGATTCCCTTTTAACAACGTTTATTCCTTTATAAAGATTACCTTTTAACATCTTTTATTCCTTTATAAAGATTACCTTTTGATAGCATTTATTCCTTTATAAAGACTACCTTTCAACAACATTTATTCCTTTATAAAGATTACCTTTCAACAGCGTTTATTCACTTTAAATTCATATTCTGTTATAACCGTGTGCGAAGCACGGGTCTAAACTTTCCTAATGTAAATTCTCTTTTCTGTACACTTCTTTCATTTTACAAATATTTCCTTTATAACTCTTATTTATTTTCTAAACAAATACCCCTTTTATTTCCATTTATAAATAATTCCTTTCTAATCTATTTATAAAGGTTTTACAAACATTCCCTTTTATATTTGGTTTCCACAAATATTTCCTTTATATTTGTTTTCTACAAATATTTCCTTTATATTTGTTTTCTACAAATATTTCCTCT
Organism: Allium sativum; assembly: GCA_030737875.1. Lineage (NCBI taxonomy): Eukaryota > Viridiplantae > Streptophyta > Magnoliopsida > Asparagales > Amaryllidaceae > Allium > Allium sativum. The sequence continues at coordinate 67,824,608 of CM060922.1, forward strand.
TCGATTTCATTTGTAAATGTTTTACAAATATTTCTCTTCCATATTTGATTTATTTTCTAATTAAATAAATCCCTTTTATACTTCTATCTATTATCCCAATAAATATTCCTTATATGATTTTATTTATTTTCCCAATAAATATTCCTCTTTATAAAATCCTTTGATTTTATAAATAAATTCTCTTTTATAAAATCCCTTGATTTTATAAATAATTTCCCTTTTTTAATATCATATTTATTTTCAACAAATATTTCCTTTTTCAAAACCCTTTGGATTTTGTAACTATTTTCTTTTTATAAAATCCCTTTCTTTTTTTCTATATAAAATCCATTGGTTTTATATAACTAATTTATTTTCAAAATACACTTTGAAAATCCCCTTTTTGCATCCCAGTATTTCTTACGTATTTTAAATACCAATTTACAGTGATCGATATCATTCAAACACACATAATCCACAATAGATTATATATCACATCATATATTACAACATATGAACAGAACATTATTGTAAATGTTGAGGAATCTAGTTGGATCCCTCCAACCTGTTTCCCTGCATCATAGATGTTAAACAATATCATTAACATCGATTTCATTTCAATATGAAATATTATGCTAAACAGAATCAATATTTGATTAATGATTTATATATATATCGTTATCTATAATTTCAATCAATACACAAGCTATTCAACCAAGCAGTTAACGCACAACAATCAACAGACGATTGACAGTTCTAAAAATACGTTATAAAAATATAACTGTTCAGAGTTGGTGAGTTTTACTCACATTGGATGATCATCGTTAATAACGATAACCATCGCTTGATTCAGACGGACAATTTATTTTGCTATAAATTGTAACGAGCTTCGATTTACTCCCCGTCAGTTCCATAGTGTTGTGCTCGTCCATACGATCCCATCGGATCTTGTTTTGCCCAATTTCTGATAATGTATGGGGAAGTTACGATCATTACAAGTTATATATAAGTTAAACGTCATTAATTAATTAATTAATTTTACTTAATCACTTTTAAATCATAAATCTACTGTTACCCGATTAAGTCTTCTTCCAACTTCTCATACACCGCTACTCTACCCACTAACACCATGACCCCTCCCTTTTGGGCTCCTCTACGTCATTTGTGTATTTCAACATTTCCATCTCCAATCAGTTTTCTCGCAAAGCAAACTCTCCCTTTATTTTTTTTCTTTATTTTTATATTTGGGCTTAACTTAAAACTGTTGGCCCATCACTTATCTTCAGACCCGCAAGAATTTATACCCATCTTCTCCATGAGCACAAACCCATTTCCGCATCATGTAACTCCATCCCACATGTTGATCATTTCGTAAACTGGCAATCCCACTTCACCATTTCAGCACCCTTTTTCATCCCATACATTGATGCATGCTGTAGTCCTTTGAAATCACGTCTTTGCCACTTCACCGTCATGCTACAACCCCTCCACCAAACACAGCAGTAAACCAACGCCACAGTACAAGTTCCTGCTACAATCCTTCTTCCTGCAAAAAGGCCATCCTCCAAACATTTTCCTGTTCGCAAGTTTTACTTTTTCCACTTCATGAGCTTCCAATCCCCCAATTTCAAACTAAAGTAGCAGCTCTTATCAAGCACCACTGTCGTGTGCTTTTCATGGATCGCTACCCCTCTATATTTCTTAAAACCAACTTCATACCAGTATTCAACACCACAGACTACCTGGTAGCTCACGCACTTCCCTTCCAAAACAAATACCCCTCTCCATCGCACTCAACTATTCACTTACTCCATCTTCTATTATTTGAACTAAAACCGTATGCTCATATACTTTACTCAAGCCCGCTCACTTCAGTTATATTCACTAACGCCTAACAGTGCCTCCCCTTTTCAAAATACTCTACCGTAACACCTCTTTCATCTCATCAACATCGGATCGAACCTGCTCATTTCACACGCTACAGCAAAGTAACGTGACAACCCACCCAGCCTTTGAACAAAACACAAATTTCCATCTGCCAAAATAGAAAACAGCGTCGATCTCCCCTTTCCTAACTCTACCCTAAGGCTTGCTGTCTCGAATTCTGGAGCTGACGATTGAGGTGCGAGTTGTACGAGACTCACACGAAACGGTAGCTAATGCTTCCGCAAATCCAAAGATGCAAGCTTTGTAAATTTATTTTTGATTTTGTTTGAGGATTCGATTTCTCGTTTCAACTGAAGAGTTTAAGAGGAGCGGCGGCTTGGAATTGATGCAGGGCCTTCTGCCGATCGGAGAAAAGTGGAATTAGGTTAGTTAGGAAGGCACGGTATTTATAGATTTTAGATGGAATCATTTTGTGGATTTGTGAAGAACACGTATTGTTTTGAGGACCAAGGAAAAAGGTGCGGCTGAGAACTTTGAAGCTTGGAAGGAGAATGGCCAAAGAAATGAAATTATGTTTAGTTGTTGTGTAGGGTATTAAAGCTTTATATTTTTATATTCGATAATTAACTCGGTTAATCATTTAAGGACCACTATGGACAAAAACAAAAATACCAATGAGACGAGCAATGTCCCACGATCCAAAAATATAAAAATATCAGTAGGTTAGCTCATATTGTGAATTCCACTATTTTTGATTATTTCTGATTTAAATATATTATTCTATTATTTATTTTAATTAAATATTCAATATTATTTAATTAACCAACCATTTAAATTCTCTAATTCACTATTTAAATAGTTAAATAAATAAATTATATCGCTGAAAAATGCGGGTCGTTACATTCTTCCCCTCTTAAAATAATTTCGTCCTCAAAATTGCTAAGGTAGAAAACAAACCCTATTGACGGGTTAAAGATCATTTGTTTATTCCTTATCTTCAATTTTAACTAAACCAATTTAATTTCAATTAAATTATTAATTAATTCTTATCAACGGAAATTTTCAAGAATCCTGAAAATTTTCTAACACCTTAACTTTTCAAAAAATTTCTCCAGCACCTCCTTTGTACTGGTCAATCGGTCAAACTCCAACTCGCCTCTCTAGGCCATCTCCAACTCAAAGAAAATCAAACAACCAAGCGGCTTGCCAATTTGGCTCACCAAAATTTCAAACCCATATATAATATAAACTGGTACCTTTTTGTTGGGCATATCCATACATCCTTTCCATCTGCTACCAATTCATCATATACCGATGTCATCCCAATCAAACTCCAATCAGTTTTATCTCCAACACAACCATTCGTTCATATCCAAGCCAAATATCATTTCAAACTCGAGTTTCATTCTCGCTTCCAAACTCTTAACTTGATTATCAAATTACACTTCGAATTCGAATCTCACAATCCAATTTGTCTTGATATCCTTCTAATTCAGTCTCAGTTACCACTTAACTGGATTTATTTTAATTCAACTTGGCTTTCCCAACTTTCAATTCACTTTGGTTTCAAATCAAACAATATTTCCCTGGGTATTTTTAAATCGCTTAGCTTTTCAAAAACCAAATATTCCTTTTCAGACTTCAACAACTTGTTTTTCTCATAACAAATTTAAAAACAAAACCCTAGGTAGTAATCCATCACTTACCACTCGAAAATGAACACTGATGATGTGGCCAGCATCATCAGAGTTATTTCCCAGCGATCGAAGCGAGTTCAATACTATATCACTTTTTAAAACTCATATTTAAACACTTCCATTTTGAAATTAATTCAAAATATCAATCTCTAATCAATTTAAAATCTCCCAGGATTTTAAAATTCTCATATATTCAATTCAAATCCATTTACAAACCCCTTTCCAATTTTCCAGGGTTTAATTTTAATTCTGCTTTGAATTCCAGATTTAATCCATCCTGATCTCATATATTTCACTTATATGAATTCTGATTGGTTATTTACATAACCATTTAATTTATAATCTTACTCGATTATAATAACAACCAATATATCCAATATATTATAATTCCAGTATATATATCTTCTCTATATCAAAATATACTTTGGGTAAACTTATTTTTATTTACCCTCTTTTCAAAACATATCGTGTCGACCCATCGTATTCGAGTGTTTATAAACTCCTACCGATATAGTGGATCAAACTGGTCGATCAAAACCCATAAACAACCCATCAATTAAATCTCCACAATATAAAACCATTTTATATCGAATAACAAATACGTTCACTCGTATATATACACTCAAACTCAATCTAGGGTATTGCTAACCCCATCTCTACCGAGTCACGCCACAGAGCCAAGGTGATTACTTAACTTAAGCTCTGATACCAACTGTAACGACCCGGTTTTTGACGATCTTGGTTATCCGATATACAACACATATCGAACATCCAAGGATCGAAAATAACCTAATAGTTAATGAAAGAAGTTAGAGGGTGAGAATAGATAAGATAGAACTTATAGAATAGAAGAAGAAGAAGAACATCATCATCAGAGTAAACACGAATCTCACAGCGGAACGAATAAAATATAACATAACTTTTGAAATACAAACAGTATATGTATACAATAACATTACAGAGTACAACACTTACAACACAGCGGAAATAAACAATAGCTATATAATCCTGAAGCCTCCTGCTCCAAGCTCTCCAAGTGTATCTGTAAAATCCCGACTACTTGACTGCCCGTACAAATTTAGGCACCCAAGAGTTTAGGGAAAAACAAACAAATAAACTCCGGGTCAGTCATGGGACTGGTGTGAATAAAACTCCAAACACTTGGTTAAATAAAGGATATCTCATAAGACCATGCCGTGAAAACGGAACGGGTTTTTCCCTTATGAGAATCCAAACAACTTTAAAATCAATACTTGTCTGATATTATAATAATGTCTAGATCAAGTAAATAACAATCTAGCGGAACGCTTGCATCTCACGTTCCACATATATAATATAAAATCATAAACCGCAGGCGCTTATTGGATAATGGATTTCCAACTATGACAAGGTATGGAACCACCTTCCGATCAGTGTACTATAGGAACGATACACTGGAGTTCAACAAGAACATCTTGCAACTCAGCCACACATGACTGACCACTCATTTTGCTTGAGTGTATCGAATGTATATCACCAACGGTTGGGATCAGCAATCGTTTCCCGTATATATATGGGACAGCATTGATAGATTAAAGAAGCAATTGAATATTCTCTAGATAGGTGATTATACACCCTACTTCGGAGCGACCGACTTAGCCATGTTGCCTGCCCGATTTCTGTCATTTACCGGATGTGAGGCTAGAAGCTACGCTTATCTTTTTCATATCATATCTTCATTTACTTGGAATACCACATCGTCATACCCGCCAAATCATTATCGATTTCCCTAACGATATCATGGGTATGAAGCTAAGAGAAACGAATTCCTCCGCCACCAAACGTAATGCGTTTGAAGAGATCAACATATATGATTCATTAGGAATACTCTGTCAGATATTCGTCCATACAAGTTGTCCTGGGACTGGACAAACCGAAGGCACTATTCAGTACATCCATCTTAGGCAATCTTTACCTAAGATTTATACAACAGCCCTTGCACTTTACTCCATCTTCAATTATCTTTGGTATATATGATTTGCAACGCTTATGCCAATACGGAGTGGTTCTTCGGATAAAAATCCAACTGGTCTCTCCATATTAACAACATTAAAATGGTCGAAAACTTCGATAGTCGATGAGTTAACTATCAAAGAAAAACACGTGTCCAAACAACGATATCATTTCGAAATGGAAATTATATCGATCAATCATCATCGAACATTTATCTCTTTAGTTCAATAATTTACTTATCTCCTGTTTCCATATATTCTAAATTCTTATTTTCTATTATCAGAAAACATTTCTGATTCTTATTTGGAAAACATTTCCAAACTCCTTCACTGGATTTAAACTGATGTTTAAATCAAACATCGCCATGCCAACTCAAAACCATTTCACGCATTAACCAAATTCACTTAACCATCCTTTACTATCAAACCTTACCATTCCTTAGTTAAGAAGGAAGTCAATCAAGTTGGGGTATAATTACCTCTCAGACCTTAACTGAACAATGTTTTAACTTCGGAATGGACAAAGTTTATCTTTTAAACCTTTAACAAACTTCCTTACGTAATTCTCTTTTGAATAATCTCTATTCGATAACTTCCCCCTTCGAATAACTATATTCGATAATCTCTCTTACGAATAACTAGATTCGAAAACCTTTCTTCGAATAAACTATATTCGATTAACTCTATTCAATTAACTCTATTGGATTAACTCTATAGATTAACTCTTTTCACTTAACTCCTTTAATTCTATTCGAATAAACTATATTCGATTTACTCCTTTCGAATAACTAGATTCGATAACTCTTTTAATTTTATTCGAATAAACTATACTCGATTAACTCCTTTAATTCTATTCGAATAAACTATATTCGATTTACTCCTTTCGAATAACTAGATTCGATAACTCCTTTCAATTTAACTAACATCGATTAACTCCTTTCGATTAAACTAACATCGATTAACTCCTTTTGATTTAACTAACATCGATTAACTCCTTTTGATTTAACTAACATCGATTAACTCCTTTTGATTTAACTAACATCGATTAACTCCTTCGAATAACTAATATTCGATTAACTAATATCGCCTTATAAAGATTTCCCCTTCCTTTTAATAACGTTTCTTCACTTATAAAGATTTCCTTTTAACAACGTTTATTCCTTTATAAAGATTACCTTTTAACAGCGTTTATTCCTTTATAAAGATTACCTTTCAACATCATTTATTTCTTTATAAAGATTACCTTTCAACATCATTTATTCCTTTATAAAGATTTCCTTTCAACAGCGTTTATTCACTTTAAATTCATATTCTGTTATAACCGTGTGCGAAGCACGGGTCCAAACTTTCCTAGTGTAAATTCTCTTTTCTATACACTTCTTTCATTTTACAAATATTTCCTTTATAACTCTTACTTATTTTCTAAATAAATATCCCTTTTATTTCCATTTATAAATAATTCCTTTCTAATCTATTTATAAAGGTTTTACAAATATTTTCTTTATACTTGGTTTCTACAAATATTTCCTTTATATTTGTTTTCTACAAATATTTCCTTTATATTTGTTTTCTACAAATATTTCCTCTTCGATTTCATTTGTAAATGTTTTACAAATATTTCTCTTCCATATTTGATTTATTTTCTAATTAAATAAATCCCTTTTATACTTCTATATATTATCCCAATAAATATTCCTTTTATGATTTTATTTATTTTCCCAATAAATATTCCTCTTTATAAAATCCTTTGATTTTATAAATAGATTCCCTTTTATAAAATCCCTTGATTTTATAAATAAATTCCCTTTTTCAATATCATATTTATTTTCAATAAATATTTCCTTTTTCAAAACCTTTTTGATTTTGTAACTATTTTCTTTTTATAAAATCCCTTTCTCCTTTTCTATATAAAATCCATTGATTTTATATAACTAATTTATTTTCAAAATACACTTTGAAAAACCCCTTTTTGCATCCCAGTATTTCTTACAGTATTTTAAATACCAATTTACAGTGATCGATATCATTCAAACACACATAATCCACAACACATTATATATCGCATCATATATTACAATATATGAACAGAACAGTATTATAAATGTTGACGAACCCAGTTGGATCCCTCCAACCTGTTTCCCTGCATCACAGATGTTAAACAATATCATTAACATTTATTTCATTTCAATATGAAATATTCTGCTAAATAGAATCAATATTTGATTAACGATATATATATATCGTTATCTTTAATTTCAACAAATACACAAGCTATTCAACCAAACATTTAACACACAGCAATCAACAGACGATTATCAGTTCTAAAAATACGTTATAAAAATATAATTGTTCAGAGTTGGTGAGTTTTACTCACATTGGACGATCATCGTTAATAACGATAACCATCGCTTGATTCAGACGGACAATTTATTTTGCTATAAATTGTAACGAGCTTCGATTTACTCCCCGTCAGTTCCATTGTGTTGCGCTCGTCCATACGATCCCACCGGATCTTGTTTTGCCCAATTCTGATAATGTATGGGGAAGTTACAATCAATACAAGTTATATATAAGTTAAATGTCATTAATTAATTAATTTTACTTAATCACTTTTGTAACGACCCGTGTTTTTCGACCATTTGAATATGAATATTTAAATTAGTTTTAAATATTATATTGGAATATTAATGAAATTTAATATTGAATTCGTTATTTAAAACGAAGTTGAACATTATATATTTATATATAATATAAATCGAGCCTGAAATGGCGCTGCAGTTCGCAATATAGAGTTTTGAACTTCAACTGAGAATACAGGATTCGATATAAGTCGGATTTCTGTGAAACAAGACACGTTGGGACCGTATTGATGATAATTTTCATTTGAAAGAGAAAAAATCCAGATTCCATGTTATAGATAGTAAGTTATGGCCAAAACAAATTTTGAAATAGTCGCTATGGAAATTCGTTATTAAATTATAGGCCTTTAAAATTAGCCGTTTTGCAAATGGACTCAGATTTCGACGAAACCAGTTTCATTAGAACCGTATCGTTAAATTTTTGTACGGTGGTGAGTGGCGTGGAAAACCGATGTCGTATGTGGCCACGGTAGCCATAAACGGCCAATCAAATTTCTATAACGCGTAATTAAATAAAAAAAAGGGACATTTGAGTGTAACTTGAGCAGACGATCGAATTAGGCCACGAAACCAGTTCCGTTGAGTTCGTAGCGTCGATTATAGTCAGGGTAGGCATATAGTTTGTTATTTTTAGAGATCGGGAAATTTGGTATTCAGAAGGGCAGTGCGGTGCGCGGTAAAAATAGCCTACCGGGGAAACAGTCTCAGAATGCGACGAAATTAGGGCCGTTGGGTTCGTATCAAAAAGTTGTTGTCGATGTTCGCAGTTTCAAGTGGATTTGATTTATCTGGTGACCGTGGAAAAATTTAATGCGTGTTCATTTCTGGTTTCATAAAGGAAAAATTTTCATACGACCTCGGATTGCGACGAAACTTATCCCATTGGATCCGGAATACCTTTTTACATCAAGATTAGTTTTTTTATCAGTAAACAGAAATAGTTTGTAGTGGTTTTATCGCGTTACTTTAGGATGAAGTTTCATAAATAATATTTTATTATAACCAAAATAAAATACTATACATTTAAAACATAAAGCAAACTAAATGGTCCAATCCTACCCCAAGTAAGATCTGAACAACTCGTACAGACGTATATAAAAAAACGCGGAAGCTATCTGCAAGCCTATTTTTAATTTATGCCTTTTCTTTTCAGTGTACACAAACCTTGCCGACAAAGGTATCTAAATTAAAATAATGTTTTATGGGGGCGTGCTTCCCACGCTTCTTTTACACTATATATGAATCCGCCCATCCTTGTTTTACCCCTCAGCTTTTACAAACCGCAAGATTGTTGCTCCCTCACAACTAAGAAAAAAATCAAAACACTTGAACTCGACGAGATCTACCCTTGGATTGGAGGAGATGGGGTTTACGGGGTTGTCGTGACCGAAATCTGAACACCAGATGCTTGCGGTTTGATGGCTTTATTGTGGTGGAGGACCCGGACGCGAAGCCGAATACTGCAGCACCTCCGGTGAGCGACTTCGGTGGTGGGAGGTGTCAATGCGTGGCGGGGTATTTGGAGAACGATACGGTTAAAGAGGGGTGCGGTGTCCTCAAAACTGGGAATAAACGAAGGACATAAGTGAGAGGGTACGGGTTCCTCTTTGACGTCGAAGTTGAAACGAAGAAGCATGGTTTCGTTTTGGCCTTGTGAAGGATCGAAGCAGAAGCGTTGTTGTCAGCCAAACCAAATGGGTATAAGAGGTTAATTAAAGTGTTACTGGTGGTTTAATCTTTGGTTTAAGACCCTTAATTCATTTTGACATAATCGGGTTGTACAGGAAGAAACCAAATTGGATTGACCCCAAAAGCTTGGACAACAAAAGTGGTTAACGCCAGTAAATTGAGTATAATTTGTTAATTATATTAGCATGGGTTTTGTAATCGGGACCGATGAGAGCAAGAAAGAGGGCCTGAAGCCGTGAAGCATGAACGAAGTGGAACCGTGTTTTCTTGGTACCAGATTTCAAACGAGAGAGAAGCAGTATTTGAGTACTGTTGAACAAGAATGCTGAAGCGTGAACAAACCCGGTAGAAAGGAATTTTAGAATCAGCTATATACTTTATTTAAGTTAGACCAAGTATTAAATTAAATTAACATTTTTATTTAGTGATAACTATATTAGTTAAACCATGAACAGGGTTGAAGAGCCTGGAAGTTAACGAGAACGAATGGAAGCGGAATTGTTCAGTTCAGCATGACCTTGTTCAAACACAAAGGGTAATCACGCGATGTAATTATTATTAAGTTTAACTAACCCAAAATTTAGACAAATTATTTAAATATATAGTATAACTGAATAATCTTGATCCATGCAGAAGGAACAAGCCAAACCAGTGAGGAAAGGAGTCAGCTATATCTTTTATTTGGGACAGAAGTCTTAGCGAATTAAAATGTAATAATTAGTTGAAATTATTTATATTAATTATATAACTAGGGTTAATTAAATAAGAAATCTATATACAATTAAATTCATATGGACTTATAATATTAATAACTCCATCATATTTGATCAGAATGGAACACAACAAGCGGTGCCGGGACTGTATGAATGAGATCTACATTCTGGAACAGGAACGGACGCAGTAGAATGCAGCTGGGAATTCCAGTTAAATTAAACGCGAGTTTAATTTAATCAAATCAGTTGTTATTATAACAACGCAACTCAAGGTGAGTTAAACTCACTCAGTTTCCCTATTTATATTTTATATAAATTGGGTTTTATTTTGTGTGCTCTGCTTGCCAATAATTGACTGTTTGCTAGTTATACATTTGTTTGTTGATTTAACTGATGAAATTAAACTGTGTTTAATTTCAGTGAAATACCAAATCGTTATTTTTAACGATTGATTCCAATAAAGGTAGCTCACCTTGGTTGGTCACGTTTATAAAATAAACGTGTTTTCATTTGAACTAGATGAACTGATGAAAATGTTTTTGTTGGTTAGTTGATATAAAATGGTTGCTATTTGCTATGATATATCAGTTAAATGGAATTGTTTGACCTGGTTTGTGATAACCGTTTTGAATACAGGGAAAAACAGGTTGGAGGGACCCAACCGGATCCCTCAAATGTATTATTTATTTTCATATTATCATATATGAACTGATCTGTTTGTGTGATTGATTTGATGGTTGATTATTAATTGAATATTCAACATCTGTTTGGTTTGAACCAATAGGTGATATTGGTTAAGTGTTTGGCAGAGTATGGCCTTTAAAATCAATCGGGTTATAGACAGTGATTCACCGTCAGGTGAATCGATAGAGTTGAAGTTATAAAATTTACTTTATAACTGGAGTTAGATTTTGGAAAAAAATATATTATTTTGAATAAAAGTTATAATAGGGGATTAAATAAATATTTTATTTATTTAAGACTTTGATTGTTTTATAAAGTAAATGCTGACGTTAATCAGATTTACGAGTATGAGAACAAGTAATGAATCAAAGGATTAAACTTTGATAATTGATTTGTAAAGAAAACAATTAATGGGATTATTTAAATTAATTATATTTTAATTAATTTAAAGTGAGGATTAATTGGAATCGATTAACAAGATAATCGAGTTTTGAGTTAATTAAATCGACCGTTTGAATTGGAATTTGATTATCAAAATTGATGTGTTTTGATTTGAATAGTTTAATAAATATTGTTTAAATTTAAATAAGGTTTTAAAAAGGGATTTACCATTAAATTTTGTTATTAAAGAAATTAACTACTCATGTAGTTAATGATTGAAATAAATTATTATTTTAATTAATAATAATTTAGACAATTACTTTTCAAAAGTAATTGAAGTGAAATGAAATCAAGGGAGATTGGAAATAAGCGAATCTGGGTAAAGAACTGGGTTATAGGGTTGTATAACCAAATCCAATAGTTAAATGGAATTTGTTTGAGACTAGAATGAAATATTGATTTTGATTACAACTTATGTTTATCGGAGGATAAGAACGTTGTTGATCAAGGTCTGAGAGGTAATTAAAATACCCCAACTTGAACGACATCGGGATTATCTGAAGATAGTATTAGTTGGTAATCGTAAGAGACGTTAGTGGATATGTTTTGAAAATCTAAACAGCGATTTTAGCGCTGTTTTTATAATATATGTTTTGTAAACCAAATATAGCGATTTTAGCGCTTTTGCTATAGTAAATGGGTTGTAAACCTAAACAACGATTATAGCGCTGTTGTTTTGTAAATCTAAATAGTAATTATAACGCTATTGTTATAACATATGTGCTATAAATTTCTTTGTTAAAACTAATGGATTTTCGAATTTAAAAAATGATTTGAAGGAAGAATTAAGTGGGAAATTGAATATAGTTATTCGAGATAGAGTTAGTCAAACATAGTTATTCGGGATGAGTGCCATTTCGTACGACTGCTAGCGTAATTCGCAGGGCTGCAGATAGCCTACGGAGGTCGGATGTTTTCCTGAGGGAATCAGGCGTAACCATTGTGATCGCTGTGATCTAGAGTCAAGCGAATGGAGTTAAGACGAATGTTAATTAATCAATTAGAGTTATTCAAACATCGTATTTTTGAATGTTAAAAGAGTTAGAAGTTTTAATTTAACAAAAGTAAATCAGTTTGATTTAAAGGCCAAGTGATGCTGAATACTGAACCAGTGAACTCATTGGAGTGTCATGATTGAAACACTGTATATTTTGATAGTTAAAACACCGACTATCAAATCTGACCAATACGATTGTTGGTATGGAAAGACCGGGATCGAATTTATATTCGAAAACCATTCCGATCAACAAATACGTGAAGATATCAGAAGATGATCGAGATGGAGCATTGAAGACCGTGGATTTTCATAAACGGAAGAACCACTAATATTCTCTGCCTGGCAAGTAGAGATAAGCTGTGATTCTGTCGTGGTTGGAATCTACGGGTTGCAAGGACTTCTCGCTACTGATCCATGGGGTGATTCATATATTGGATGCAGTAGGAGAGTGCCTTCGGTTCATCCTGTTCCTGGATGACCTGTATGGACGGATGTCTGACAGAGTATTTCCAAAGGGTCACGTACGTTGATTTCTTCAAACGTGCGATAGTTGTTGGCGGGGAATCGCCGTTCTCTTAGCTTCCAGCTAGAGTATTTTTGTGGATATCAATTAGTGATATCTGATGGATTTGACGATGTGGCATTCAAAGTGAACGACGACCAGATGATCAGAAGAAAATTCTGGCCTCAAGCCTCATCAACCGGGAAATGACAAAAATCGGGCAGGCAGCATGGCTATGTGGGTCGCTCCCATTAGGGTGGATAATCACCTATCTAGAGGAAGTCCTATTTGTTTTCTTAAATCTATGTTTCGATGCTGTCCCTTGTCGGGAGACGGTTGCTGATCCCAACCGTCGGTGATATACATTCGATACACTCAAGCGAAATGAGTGGTCGGTCATGTGAGGGCCGGGTTGCAAGACGTTCTTGTTGAACCCAGTGTATTCGTCTCTAGAGATACACTATCGGAAGGTGGACCCATACCTTGTCAAGTTGGAATCCAATCTCCAATAAGCGCCCGCGGTTTTTGATTGTATACTATATATGTAGAGCGTGAGATGCAAGCGTTCTACTAGATTCTATTTACTTGTATTTAGACATTATTATAATATCAGAAAAGATATTGATTTCAAAAGTGTTTTGGGTTATCGTAAGGTAAAAACCGTCCGTGTTTATGTGTGGATTTGGTCTTACGATTATCCTTTTGTTTGGAAAAGATTTTGAACTCTAAAATCATGGTTGGATGATTTATCCTTAATACTGTGCGAGTTTATCTCACTCTGGTTCACCAGACTGACCCGGTATTTGTAATGCTCGGGTTAGACCGGGTTGTACAGGTTCAGGTTATCGACTGTTATGAAGAGACGAGCTGGAGTTGCTCGGACGTATGGTATTACTACTATTCCGCTGTGTGTTGTATATGGGAACAGGCTATTATAACTGTCCCATGGTATGATGTACTCTGATACTGTAAGTATTTTAAAGCTTTCAATAAAGATTATTTCTGTATTATATTTTGTTCCGCTGCGATGTGAGACTCTGTGTGGTGTTTCTTCTTCTTCTTCTATTCAATGTTTCTACCTTATCTATTCTCACCCTCTAACTTCTTTCTATTAATGATCTGGAATGTTCGATGTCTGAATGGTCAACATGATAGTTTGATGTTGATTTTCGGAGTCAAAAATCCCTGGGTCGTTACAGTGGTATCAGAGCTGAAGGTTAAGTAATTACCTTGGCTCTGTGGCGTGACTCAGTAGAGATGGGGTTAGTAATACCCTAGATTGAGTTTGAGTATATATATACGAGTGAAAGTATTTGTAGATTTTATAAAAATTGTTTTATATTGTGGAGATTTATTTGTTTGAGTTGTTTATGAGTTCTGGTCGATCAGTTTGATCCACTGTATCGATAGGAGTTTCTAAACACTCAAGTACGATAAACCGACGCAGTATGTTTTGAAAGAGGGTAAATGAAATAATTTACCCAAATTATATTTTGATATAAAGGAAATATATATATTTGAAGTATTATAGTATATTGGATGTGTTGGTTGATTATAATTGAAATGGTTATATAAATAACCAATTAGAATTTGTATAATAAAAGCAGATTTATTAAATCTAAAATTAAAATCAGAATTGGAATTAAAATTCCTAAAAGTGGGAAAGGTGTTTACAGAATGAACTTGGATTGAATATATGAGAATTTTAAAATCCTGGGAGATTTTAAATTGTTTACAAACATTGTGTTTGGTATTTTGAAAAAGTTTTCAAAATGAAATTGTTTGAATATAGTATTGAACTCACTTTGATAGCTGGGAAATAACTCTGAGGATGCTGGCCACATCATTAGTGTTCATTTCCGAGTTCTAAGTGACGGATTACTACCAAAATCTTTGTTTTGAATTGCTTTGAGAAAAACAAGTTGTTTTGAATTATGAAAAGGAACATTTGATTTTTGAAAGAGCTAAACTAATTAAAAACTCTCAGGGAAATTGTTTGAACAAAGGCCAAATTTAAATAGAAATTCGTGAAAGCAAATATGAATCGAATTGGAACCAATTAACTGGAAATTGAATCGAGATATATTATATCGAGTAGAACCAGATTTTGAATTGCGAGACAGGAATCTGAAATGGTGTTGGACTGGTAAGTTAAGAGTTGAAATTGAAATTGGATGGAAATTGAGTTAAGAATGGGATTTGGCTTGGACACGTGAAGGATTTGGTTTCGAGGATAAAATTGGAATTTTGTTGGAAATGCATTTATATATGCTGACACGGCAACAGATGGAAAGGATATAATGATATGCCCGACAAAAAGGTACACGTTTATTTTTATATGGGTTTGGAGATTTATGAGCCTATTTGGCAAGCCTCTTGGCTGTTTTATTTTCTTTTGGATTGGAGAAGGCCCAGAGAGGCGAGTAGTGGTTGTACCGATTGAGCCGTACAAAGGAGGTGCTGGCGGAATTTTTCGAAAATTTAAAGTGTTAGAAAATTTTTGATATTTTTGAAAATATTTATTTACAGTATTGAATTAGTTTCTAATTTAATATAAAATTAGATTTGAAATTAATGAGTTTATAACGTCCTTTCTTACCTTAGCAATTTCGAGGACGAAATTATTTTAAGGGGGGAAGAATGTAACGACCCGTGTTTTTCGACCATTTGAATATGAATATTTAAATTAGTTTTAAATATTATATTGGAATATTAATGAAATTTAATATTGAATTCGTTATTTAAAACGAAGTTGAACATTATATATTTATATATAATATAAATCGAGCCTGAAATGGCGCTGCAGTTCGCAATATAGAGTTTTGAACTTCAACTGAGAATACAGGATTCGATATAAGTCGGATTTCTGTGAAACAAGACACGTTGGGACCGTATTGATGATAATTTTCATATGAAAGAGAAAAAAATCCAGATTCCATGTTATAGATAGTAAGTTATGGCCAAAACAAATTTTGAAATAGTCGCTATGGAAATTCGTTATTAAATTATAGGCCTTTAAAATTAGCCGTTTTGCAAATGGACTCAGATTTCGACGAAACCAGTTTCATTAGAACCGTATCGTTAAATTTTTGTACGGTGGTGAGTGGCGTGGAAAACCGATGTCGTATGTGGCCACGGTAGCCATAAACGGCCAATCAAATTTCTATAACGCGTAATTAAATAAAAAAAGGGACATTTGAGTGTAACTTGAGCAGACGATCGAATTAGGCCACGAAACCAGTTCCGTTGAGTTCGTAGCGTCGATTATAGTCAGGGTAGGCATATAGTTTGTTATTTTTAGAGATCGGGTAATTTGGTATTCAGAAGGGCAGTGCGGTGCGCGGTAAAAATAGCCTACCGGGGAAACAGTCTCAGAATGCGACGAAATTAGTGCCGTTGGGTTCGTATCAAAAAGTTGTTGTCGATGTTCGCAGTTTCAAGTGGATTTGATTTATCTGGT
This sequence comes from Allium sativum, assembly GCA_030737875.1. Classification (NCBI taxonomy): domain Eukaryota; kingdom Viridiplantae; phylum Streptophyta; class Magnoliopsida; order Asparagales; family Amaryllidaceae; genus Allium; species Allium sativum. Next base: position 67,841,287 of record CM060922.1, read on the forward strand.
GACCGTGGAAAAATTTAATGCGTGTTCATTTCTGGTTTCATAAAGGAAAAATTTTCATACGACCTCGGATTGCGACGAAACTTATCCCATTGGATCCGGAATACCTTTTTACATCAAGATTAGTTTTTTTATCAGTAAACAGAAATCGTTTGTAGTGGTTTTATCGCGTTACTTTAGGATGAAGTTTCATAAATAATATTTTATTATAACCAAAATAAAATACTATACATTTAAAACATAAAGCAAACTAAATGGTCCAATCCTACCCCAAGTAAGATCTGAACAACTCGTACAGACGTATATAAAAAAACGCGAAAGCTATCTGCAAGCCTATTTTTAATTTTTACCTTTTCTTTTCAGTGTACACAAACCTTGCCGACAAAGGTATCTAAATTAAAATAATGTTTTATGGGGGCGTGCTTCCCACGCTTCTTTTACACTATATATGAATCCGCACATCCTTGTTTTACCCCTCAACTTTTACAAACTGCAAGATTGCTGCTCCCTCACAACTAAGAAAAAAATCAAAACACTTGAACTCGACGAGATCTACCCTTGGACTGGAGGAGATGGGGTTTAGGGGGTTGTCGTGACCGAAATCTGAACACCAGATGCTTGCGGTTTGATGGCTTTATTGTGGTGGAGGACCCGGACGCGAAGCCGAATACTGCAGCACCTCCGGATGGACCTCCGGTGAGCGACTTCGGTGGTGGGAGGTGTCAATGCGTGGCGGGGTATTTGGAGAACGATACGGTTAAAGAGGGGTGCGGTGTCCTCAAAACTGGGAACAAACGAAGGACATAAGTGAGAGGGTACGGGTTCCTCTTTGACGTCGAAGTTGAAACGAAGAAGCATGGTTTCGTTTTGGCCTTGTGAAGGATCGAAGCAGAAGCGTTGTTGTCAGCCAAACCAAATGGGTATAAGAGGTTAATTAAAGTGTTACTGGTGGTTTAATCTTTGGTTTAAGACCCTTAATTCATTTTGACATAATCGGGTTGTACAGGAAGAAACCAAATTGGATTGACCCCAAAAGCTTGGACAACAAAAGTGGTTAACGCCAGTAAATTGAGTATAATTTGTTAATTATATTAGCATGGGTTTTGTAATCGGGACCGATGAGAGCAAGAAAGAGGGCCTGAAGCCGTGAAGCATGAACGAAGTGGAACCGTGTTTTCTTGGTACCAGATTTCAAACGAGAGAGAAGCAGTATTTGAGTACTGTTGAACAAGAATGCTGAAGCGTGAACAAACCCGGTAGAAAGGAATTTTAGAATCAGCTATATACTTTATTTAAGTTAGACCAAGTATTAAATTAAATTAACATTTTTATTTAGTGATAACTATATTAGTTAAACCATGAACAGGGTTGAAGAGCCTGGAAGTTAACGAGAACGAATGGAAGCGGAATTGTTCAGTTCGGCATGACCTTGTTCAAACACAAAGGGTAATCACGCGATGTAATTATTATTAAGTTTAACTAACCCAAAATTTAGACAAATTATTTAAATATATAGTATAACTGAATAATCTTGATCCATGCAGAAGGAACAAGCCAAACCAGTGAGGAAAGGAGTCAGCTATATCTTTTATTTGGGACAGAAGTCTTAGCGAATTAAAATGTAATAATTAGTTGAAATTATTTATATTAATTATATAACTAGGGTTAATTAAATAAGAAATCTATATACAATTAAATTCATATGGACTTATAATATTAATAACTCCATCATATTTGATCAGAATGGAACACAACAAGCGGTGCCGGGACTGTATGAATGAGATCTACATTCTGGAACAGGAACGGACGCAGTAGAATGCAGCTGGGAATTCCAGTTAAATTAAACGCGAGTTTAATTTAATCAAATCAGTTGTTATTATAACAACGCAACTCAAGGTGAGTTAAACTCACTCAGTTTCCCTATTTATATTTTATATAAATTGGGTTTTATTTTGTGTGCTCTGCTTGCCAATAATTGACTGTTTGCTAGTTATACATTTGTTTGTCGATTTAACTGATGAAATTAAACTGTGTTTAATTTCAGTGAAATACCAAATCGTTATTTTTAACGATTGATTCCAATAAAGGTAACTCACCTTGGTTGGTCACGTTTATAAAATAAACGTGTTTTCATTTGAACTAGATGAACTGATGAAAATGTTTTTGTTGGTTAGTTGATATAAAATGGTTGCTATTTGCTATGATATATCAGTTAAATGGAATTGTTTGACCTGGTTTGTGATAACCGTTTTGAATACAGGGAAAAACAGGTTGGAGGGACCCAACCGGATCCCTCAAATGTATTATTTATTTTCATATTATCATATATGAACTGATCTGTTTGTGTGATTGATTTGATGGTTGATTATTAATTGAATATTCAACATCTGTTTGGTTTGAACCAATAGGTGATATTGGTTAAGTGTTTGGCAGAGTATGGCCTTTAAAATCAATCGGGTTATAGACAGTGATTCACCGTCAGGTGAATCGATAGAGTTGAAGTTATAAAATTTACTTTATAACTGGAGTTAGATTTTGGAAAAAATATATTATTTTGAATAAAAGTTATAATAGGGGATTAAATAAATATTTTATTTATTTAAGACTTTGATTGTTTTATAAAGTAAATGCTGACGTTAATCAGATTTACGAGTATGAGAACAAGTAATGAATCAAAGGATTAAACTTTGATAATTGATTTGTAAAGAAAACAATTAATGGGATTATTTAAATTAATTATATTTTAATTAATTTAAAGTGAGGATTAATTGGAATCGATTAACAAGATAATCGAGTTTTGAGTTAATTAAATCGACCGTTTGAATTGGAATTTGATTATCAAAATTGATGTGTTTTGATTTGAATAGTTTAATAAATACTGTTTAAATTTAAATAAGGTTTTAAAAAGGGATTTACCATTAAATTTTGTTATTAAAGAAATTAACTACTCATGTAGTTAATGATTGAAATAAATTATTATTTTAATTAATAATAATTTAGACAATTACTTTTCAAAAGTAATTGAAGTGAAATGAAATCAAGGGAGATTGGAAATAAGCGAATCTGGGTAAAGAACTGGGTTATAGGGTTGTATAACCAAATCCAATAGTTAAATGGAATTTGTTTGAGACTAGAATGAAATATTGATTTTGATTACAACTTATGTTTATCGGAGGATAAGAACGTTGTTGATCAAGGTCTGAGAGGTAATTAAAATACCCCAACTTGAACGACATCGGGATTATCTGAAGATAGTATTAGTTGGTAATCGTAAGAGACGTTAGTGGATATGTTTTGAAAATCTAAACAGCGATTTTAGCGCTGTTTTTATAATATATGTTTTGTAAACCAAATATAGCGATTTTAGCGCTTTTGCTATAGTAAATGGGTTGTAAACCTAAACAACGATTATAGCGCTGTTGTTTTGTAAATCTAAATAGTAATTATAACGCTATTGTTATAACATATGTGCTATAAATTTCTTTGTTAAAACTAATGGATTTTCGAATTTAAAAAATGATTTGAAGGAAGAATTAAGTGGGAAATTGAATATAGTTATTCGAGATAGAGTTAGTCAAACATAGTTATTCGGGATGAGTGCCATTTCGTACGACTGCTAGCGTAATTCGCAGGGCTGCAGATAGCCTACGGAGGTCGGATGTTTTTCTGAGGGAATCAGGCGTAACCATTGTGATCGTTGTGATCTAGAGTCAAGCGAATGGAGTTAAGACGAATGTTAATTAATCAATTAGAGTTATTCAAACATCGTATTTTTGAATGTTAAAAGAGTTAGAAGCTTTAATTTAACAAAAGTAAATCAGTTTGATTTAAAGGCCAAGTGATGCTGAATACTGAACCAGTGAACACATTGGAGTGTCATGATTGAAACACTGTATATTTTGATAGTTAAAACACCGACTATCAAATCTGACCAATACGATTGTTGGTATGGAAAGACCGGGATCGAATTTATATTCGAAAACCATTCCGATCAACAAATACGTGAAGATATCAGAAGATGATCGAGATGGAGCATTGAAGACCGTGGATTTTCATAAACGGAAGAACCACTAATATTCTCTGCCTGGCAAGTAGAGATAAGCTGTGATTCTGTCGTGGTTGGAATCTACGGGTTGCAAGGACTTCTCGCTACTGATCCATGGGGTGATTCCTATATTGGATGCAGTAGGAGAGTGCCTTCGGTTCATCCTGTTCCTGGATGACCTGTATGGACGGATGTCTGACAGAGTATTTCCAAAGGGTCACGTACGTTGATTTCTTCAAACGTGCGATAGTTGTTGGCGGGGAATCGCCGTTCTCTTAGCTTCCAGCTAGAGTACTTTTGTGGATATCAATTAGTGATATCTGATGGATTTGACGATGTGGCATTCAAAGTGAACGACGACCAGATGATCAGAAGAAAATTCTGGCCTCAAGCCTCATCAACCGGGAAATGACAAAAATCGGGCAGGCAGCATGGCTATGTGGGTCGCTCCCATTAGGGTGGATAATCACCTATCTAGAGGAAGTCCTATTTGTTTTCTTAAATCTATGTTTCGATGCTGTCCCTTGTCGGGAGACGGTTGCTGATCCCAACCGTCGGTGATATACATTCGATACACTCAAGCGAAATGAGTGGTCGGTCATGTGAGGGCCGGGTTGCAAGACGTTCTTGTTGAACCCAGTGTATTCGTCTCTAGAGATACACTATCGGAAGGTGGACCCATACCTTGTCAAGTTGGAATCCAATCTCTAATAAGCGCCCGCGGTTTTTGATTGTATACTATATATGTAGAGCGTGAGATGCAAGCGTTCTACTAGATTCTATTTACTTGTATTTAGACATTATTATAATATCAGAAAAGATATTGATTTCAAAAGTGTTTTGGGTTATCGTAAGGTAAAAACCGTCCGTGTTTATGTGTGGATTTGGTCTTACGATTATCCTTTTGTTTGGAAAAGATTTTGAACTCTAAAATCATGGTTGGATGATTTATCCTTAATACTGTGCGAGTTTATCTCACTCTGGTTCACCAGACTGACCCGGTATTTGTAATGCTCGGGTTAGACCGGGTTGTACAGGTTCAGGTTATCGACTGTTATGAAGAGACGAGCTGGAGTTGCTCGGACGTATGGTATTACTACTATTCCGCTGTGTGTTGTATATGGGAACAGGCTATTATAACTGTCCCATGGTATGATGTACTCTGATACTGTAAGTATTTTAAAGCTTTCAATAAAGATTATTTCTGTATTATATTTTGTTCCGCTGCGATGTGAGACTCTGTGTGGTGTTTCTTCTTCTTCTTCTATTCAATGTTTCTACCTTATCTATTCTCACCCTCTAACTTCTTTCTATTAATGATCTGGAATGTTCGATGTCTGAATGGTCAACATGATAGTTTGATGTTGATTTTCGGAGTCGAAAATCCCTGGGTCGTTACAGTGGTATCAGAGCTGAAGGTTAAGTAATTACCTTGGCTCTGTGGCGTGACTCAGTAGAGATGGGGTTAGTAATACCCTAGATTGAGTTTGAGTATATATATACGAGTGAACGTATTTGTAGATTTTATAAAAATTGTTTTATATTGTGGAGATTTATTTGTTTGAGTTGTTTATGAGTTCTGGTCGATCAGTTTGATCCACTGTATCGATAGGAGTTTCTAAACACTCAAGTACGATAAACCGACGCAGTATGTTTTGAAAGAGGGTAAATGAAATAATTTACCCAAATTATATTTTGATATAAAGGAAATATATATATTTGAAGTATTATAGTATATTGGATGTGTTGGTTGATTATAATTGAAATGGTTATATAAATAACCAATTAGAATTTGTATAATAAAAGCAGATTTATTAAATCTAAAATTAAAATCAGAATTGGAATTAAAATTCCTAAAAGTGGGAAAGGTGTTTACAGAATGAACTTGGATTGAATATATGAGAATTTTAAAATCCTGGGAGATTTTAAATTGTTTACAAACATTGTGTTTGGTATTTTGAAAAAGTTTTCAAAATGAAATTGTTTGAATATAGTATTGAACTCACTTTGATAGCTGGGAAATAACTCTGAGGATGCTGGCCACATCATTAGTGTTCATTTCCGAGTTCTAAGTGACGGATTACTACCAAAATCTTTGTTTTGAATTGCTTTGAGAAAAACAAGTTGTTTTGAATTATGAAAAGGAACATTTGATTTTTGAAAGAGCTAAACTGTTTAAAAACTCTCAGGGAAATTGTTTGAACAAAGGCCAAATTTAAATAGAAATTCGTGAAAGCAAATATGAATCGAATTGGAACCAATTAACTGGAAATTGAATCGAGATATATTATATCGAGTAGAACCAGATTTTGAATTGCGAGACAGGAATCTGAAATGGTGTTGGACTGGTAAGTTAAGAGTTGAAATTGAAATTGGATGGAAATTGAGTTAAGAATGGGATTTGGCTTGGACACGTGAAGGATTTGGTTTCGAGGATAAAATTGGAATTTTGTTGGAAATGCATTTATATATGCTGACACGGCAACAGATGGAAAGGATATAATGATATGCCCGACAAAAAGGTACACGTTTATTTTTATATGGGTTTGGAGATTTATGAGCCTATTTGGCAAGCCTCTTGGCTGTTTTATTTTCTTTTGGATTGGAGAAGGCCCAGAGAGGCGAGTAGTGGTTGTACCGATTGAGCCGTACAAAGGAGGTGCTGGCGGAATTTTTCGAAAATTTAAAGTGTTAGAAAATTTTTGATATTTTTGAAAATATTTATTTACAGTATTGAATTAGTTTCTAATTTAATATAAAATTAGATTTGAAATTAATGAGTTTATAACGTCCTTTCTTACCTTAGCAATTTCGAGGACGAAATTATTTTAAGGGGGGAAGAATGTAACGACCCGTGTTTTTCGACCATTTGAATATGAATATTTAAATTAGTTTTAAATATTATATTGGAATATTAATGAAATTTAATATTGAATTCGTTATTTAAAACGAAGTTGAACATTATATATTTATATATAATATAAATCGAGCCTGAAATGGCGCTGCAGTTCGCAATATAGAGTTTTGAACTTCAACTGAGAATACAGGATTCGATATAAGTCGGATTTCTGTGAAACAAGACACGTTGGGACCGTATTGATGATAATTTTCATATGAAAGAGAAAAAATCCAGATTCCATGTTATAGATAGTAACTTATGGCCAAAACAAATTTTGAAATAGTCGCTATGGAAATTCGTTATTAAATTATAGGCCTTTAAAATTAGCCATTTTGCAAATGGACTCAGATTTCGACGAAACCAGTTTCATTAGAACCGTATCGTTAAATTTTTGTACGGTGGTGAGTGGCGTGGAAAACCGATGTCGTATGTGGCCACGGTAGCCATAAACGGCCAATCAAATTTCTATAACGCGTAATTAAATAAAAAAAGGGACATTTGAGTGTAACTTGAGCAGACGATCGAATTAGGCCACGAAACCAGTTCCGTTGAGTTCGTAGCGTCGATTATAGTCAGGGTAGGCATATAGTTTGTTATTTTTAGAGATCGGGTAATTTGGTATTCAGAAGGGCAGTGCGGTGCGCGGTAAAAATAGCCTACCGGGGAAACAGTCTCAGAATGCGACGAAATTAGTGCCGTTGGGTTCGTATCAAAAAGTTGTTGTCGATGTTCGCAGTTTCAAGTGGATTTGATTTATCTGGTGACCGTGGAAAAATTTAATGCGTGTTCATTTCTGGTTTCATAAAGGAAAAATTTTCATACGACCTCGGATTGCGACGAAACTTATCCCATTGGATCCGGAATACCTTTTTACATCAAGATTAGTTTTTTTATCAGTAAACAGAAATCGTTTGTAGTGGTTTTATCGCGTTACTTTAGGATGAAGTTTCATAAATAATAGTTTATTATAACCAAAATAAAATACTATACATTTAAAACATAAAGCAAACTAAATGGTCCAATCCTACCCCAAGTAAGATCTGAACAACTCGTACAGACGTATATAAAAAAACGCGGAAGCTATCTGCAAGCCTATTTTTAATTTATACCTTTTCTTTTCAGTGTACACAAACCTTGCCGACAAAGGTATCTAAATTAAAATAATGTTTTATGGGGGCGTGCTTCCCACGCTTCTTTTACACTATATATGAATCCGCCCATCCTTGTTTTACCCCTCAGCTTTTACAAATTGCAAGATTGCTGCTCCCTCACAACTAAGAAAAAAATCAAAACACTTGAACTCGACGAGATCTACCCTTGGACTGGAGGAGATGGGGTTTAGGGGGTTGTCGTGACCGAAATCTGAACACCTGATGCTTGCGGTTTGATGGCTTTATTGTGGTGGAGGACCCGGACGCGAAGTCGAATACTGCAGCACCTCCGGATGGACCTCCGGTGAGCGACTTCGGTGGTGGGAGGTGTCAATGCGTGGCGGGGTATTTGGAGAACGATACGGTTAAAGAGGGGTGCGGTGTCCTCAAAACTGGGAACAAACGAAGGACATAAGTGAGAGGGTACGGGTTCCTCTTTGACGTCGAAGTTGAAACGAAGAAGCATGGTTTCGTTTTGGCCTTGTGAAGGATCGAAGCAGAAGCGTTGTTGTCAGCCAAACCAAATGGGTATAAGAGGTTAATTAAAGTGTTACTGGTGGTTTAATCTTTGGTTTAAGACCCTTAATTCATTTTGACATAATCGGGTTGTACAGGAAGAAACCAAATTGGATTGACCCCAAAAGCTTGGACAACAAAAGTGGTTAACGCCAGTAAATTGAGTATAATTTGTTAATTATATTAGCATGGGTTTTGTAATCGGGACCGATGAGAGCAAGAAAGAGGGCCTGAAGCCGTGAAGCATGAACGAAGTGGAACCGTGCTTTCTTGGTACCAGATTTCAAACGAGAGAGAAGCAGTATTTGAGTACTGTTGAACAAGAATGCTGAAGCGTGAACAAACCCGGTAGAAAGGAATTTTAGAATCAGCTATATACTTTATTTAAGTTAGACCAAGTATTAAATTAAATTAACATTTTTATTTAGTGATAACTATATTAGTTAAACCATGAACAGGGTTGAAGAGCCTGGAAGTTAACGAGAACGAATGGAAGCGGAATTGTTCAGTTCGGCATGACCTTGTTCAAACACAAAGGGTAATCACGCGATGTAATTATTATTAAGTTTAACTAACCCAAAATTTAGACAAATTATTTAAATATATAGTATAACTGAATAATCTTGATCCATGCGGAAGGAACAAGCCAAACCAGTGAGGAAAGGAGTCAGCTATATCTTTTATTTGGGACAGAAGTCTTAGCGAATTAAAATGTAATAATTAGTTGAAATTATTTATATTAATTATATAACTAGGGTTAATTAAATAAGAAATCTATATACAATTAAATTCATATGGACTTATAATATTAATAACTCCATCATATTTGATCAGAATGGAACACAACAAGCGGTGCCGGGACTGTATGAATGAGATCTACATTCTGGAACAGGAACGGACGCAGTAGAATGCAGCTGGGAATTCCAGTTAAATTAAACGCGAGTTTAATTTAATCAAATCAGTTGTTATTATAACAACGCAACTCAAGGTGAGTTAAACTCACTCAGTTTCCCTATTTATATTTTATATAAATTGGGTTTTATTTTGTGTGCTCTGCTTGCCAATAATTGACTGTTTGCTAGTTATACATTTGTTTGTTGATTTAACTGATGAAATTAAACTGTGTTTAATTTCAGTGAAATACCAAATCGTTATTTTTAACGATTGATTCCAATAAAGGTAACTCACCTTGGTTGGTCACGTTTATAAAATAAACGTGTTTTCATTTGAACTAGATGAACTGATGAAAATGTTTTTGTTGGTTAGTTGATATAAAATGGTTGCTATTTGCTATTATATATCAGTTAAATGGAATTGTTTGACCTGGTTTGTGATAACCGTTTTGAATACAGGGAAAAACAGGTTGGAGGGACCCAACCGGATCCCTCAAATGTATTATTTATTTTCATATTATCATATATGAACTGATCTGTTTGTGTGATTGATTTGATGGTTGATTATTAATTGAATATTCAACATCTGTTTGGTTTGAACCAATAGGTGATATTGGTTAAGTGTTTGGCAGAGTATGGCCTTTAAAATCAATCGGGTTATAGACAGTGATTCACCGTCAGGTGAATCGATAGAGTTGAAGTTATAAAATTTACTTTATAACTGGAGTTAGATTTTGGAAAAAAATATATTATTTTGAATAAAAGTTATAATAGGGGATTAAATAAATATTTTATTTATTTAAGACTTTGATTGTTTTATAAAGTAAATGCTGACGTTAATCAGATTTACGAGTATGAGAACAAGTAATGAATCAAAGGATTAAACTTTGATAATTGATTTGTAAAGAAAACAATTAATGGGATTATTTAAATTAATTATATTTTAATTAATTTAAAGTGAGGATTAATTGGAATCGATTAACAAGATAATCGAGTTTTGAGTTAATTAAATCGACCGTTTGAATTGGAATTTGATTATCAAAATTGATGTGTTTTGATTTGAATAGTTTAATAAATATTGTTTAAATTTAAATAAGGTTTTAAAAAGGGATTTACCATTAAATTTTGTTATTAAAGAAATTAACTACTCATGTAGTTAATGATTGAAATAAATTATTATTTTAATTAATAATAATTTAGACAATTACTTTTCAAAAGTAATTGAAGTGAAATGAAATCAAGGGAGATTGGAAATAAGCGAATCTGGGTAAAGAACTGGGTTATAGGGTTGTATAACCAAATCCAATAGTTAAATGGAATTTGTTTGAGACTAGAATGAAATATTGATTTTGATTACAACTTATGTTTATCGGAGGATAAGAACGTTGTTGATCAAGGTCTGAGAGGTAATTAAAATACCCCAACTTGAACGACATCGGGATTATCTGAAGATAGTATTAGTTGGTAATCGTAAGAGACGTTAGTGGATATGTTTTGAAAATCTAAACAGCGATTTTAGCGCTGTTTTTATAATATATGTTTTGTAAACCAAATATAGCGATTTTAGCGCTTTTGCTATAGTAAATGGGTTGTAAACCTAAACAACGATTATAGCGCTGTTGTTTTGTAAATCTAAATAGTAATTATAACGCTATTGTTATAACATATGTGCTATAAATTTCTTTGTTAAAACTAATGGATTTTCGAATTTAAAAAATGATTTGAAGGAAGAATTAAGTGGGAAATTGAATATAGTTATTCGAGATAGAGTTAGTCAAACATAGTTATTCGGGATGAGTGCCATTTCGTACGACTGCTAGCGTAATTCGCAGGGCTGCAGATAGCCTACGGAGGTCGGATGTTTTCCTGAGGGAATCAGGCGTAACCATTGTGATCGCTGTGATCTAGAGTCAAGCGAATGGAGTTAAGACGAATGTTAATTAATCAATTAGAGTTATTCAAACATCGTATTTTTGAATGTTAAAAGAGTTAGAAGTTTTAATTTAACAAAAGTAAATCAGTTTGATTTAAAGGCCAAGTGATGCTGAATACTGAACCAGTGAACTCATTGGAGTGTCATGATTGAAACACTGTATATTATGATAGTTAAAACACCGACTATCAAATCTGACCAATACGATTGTTGGTATGGAAAGACCGGGATCGAATTTATATTCGAAAACCATTCTGATCAACAAATACGTGAAGATATCAGAAGATGATCGAGATGGAGCATTGAAGACCGTGGATTTTCATAAACGGAAGAACCACTAATATTCTCTGCCTGGCAAGTAGAGATAAGCTGTGATTCTGTCGTGGTTGGAATCTACGGGTTGCAAGGACTTCTCGCTACTGATCCATGGGGTGATTCCTATATTGGATGCAGTAGGAGAGTGCCTTCGGTTCATCCTGTTCCTGGATGACCTGTATGGACGGATGTCTGACAGAGTATTTCCAAAGGGTCACGTACGTTGATTTCTTCAAACGTGCGATAGTTGTTGGCGGGGAATCGCCGTTCTCTTAGCTTCCAGCTAGAGTATTTTTGTGGATATCAATTAGTGATATCTGATGGATTTGACGATGTGGCATTCAAAGTGAACGACGACCAGATGATCAGAAGAAAATTCTGGCCTCAAGCCTCATCAACCGGGAAATGACAAAAATCGGGCAGGCAGCATGGTTATGTGGGTCGCTCCCATTAGGGTGGATAATCACCTATCTAGAGGAAGTCCTATTTGTTTTCTTAAATCTATGTTTCGATGCTGTCCCTTGTCGTGAGACGGTTGCTGATCCCAACCGTCGGTGATATACATTCGATACACTCAAGCGAAATGAGTGGTCGGTCATGTGAGGGCCGGGTTGCAAGACGTTCTTGTTGAACCCAGTGTATTCGTCTCTAGAGATACACTATCGGAAGGTGGACCCATACCTTGTCAAGTTGGAATCCAATCTCCAATAAGTGCCCGCGGTTTTTGATTGTATACTATATATGTAGAACGTGAGATGCAAGCGTTCTACTAGATTCTATTTACTTGTATTTAGACATTATTATAATATCAGAAAAGATATTGATTTCAAAAGTGTTTTGGGTTATCGTAAGGTAAAAACCGTCCGTGTTTATGTGTGGATTTGGTCTTACGATTATCCTTTTGTTTGGAAAATATTTTGAACTCTAAAATCATGGTTGGATGATTTATCCTTAATACTGTGCGAGTTTATCTCACTCTGGTTCACCAGACTGACCCGGTATTTGTAATGCTCGGGTTAGACCGGGTTGTATAGGTTCAGGTTATCGACTGTTATGAAGAGACGAGCTGGAGTTGCTCGGACGTATGATATTACTACTATTCCGCTGTGTGTTGTATATGGGAACATGCTATTATAACTGTCCCATGGTATGATGTACTCTGATACTGTAAGTATTTTAAAGCTTTCAATAAAGATTATTTCTGTATTATATTTTGTTCCGCTGCGATGTGAGACTCTGTGTGGTGTTTCTTCTTCTTCTTCTATTCAATATTTCTACCTTATCTATTCTCACCCTCTAACTTCTTTCTGTTAATGATCTGGAATGTTCGATGTCTGAATGGTCAACATGATAGCTTGATGTTGATTTTCGGAGTCGAAAATCCCTGGGTCGTTACAACTTTTAAATCATAAATCTATTATTACCCGATTAAGTCTTCTTCCAACTTCTCGAACACCACTACTCTACCCACTAACACCATGACCCCTCCCTTTTGGGCTCCTCTACGTCATTTGTGTATTTCAACATTTCCATATCCAATTAGTTTTCCCGCAAAGCAAACTCTCCCTTTAATTTTTTCTTTCTTTTTATATTTGGGCTTAACTTAAAACTGTTGGCCCATCACTTATCTTTAGACCTGCAATAATTTATACCCATCTTCTCCATGAGCACAAACCCATTTCCGCATTATGTAACTCCATCCTACATGTTCATCATGTAACACCCCACCTCCGCCAGGGTCACTCACAAAGGGAATGCACTAGCTTTGGTGGAGTATTATCTAGGTAAACATGCACAGAAATATTACAAGACAGAACATATAAAACAGCGGAAGGAAAAACCAAATTTCATTACCTCATAAAATTACAAGGTCTAAAGACTTTTACATCAAAATTCCTTTAAAAGCCATTACATTGGAAACCTGTCTTGCAATAGTTAAAGAAGCATAAAACCATAGTCATAAAATATTCCCCAAGTAAAACGGTAAAGTAGCCATAGCCAAGAAAAATCCAAGCCATACATGATGACCTTGAAGCAGAAGAAGTCCGAGCTAAATAACAGTATTTCCTCCCTGAAAACCTGGGGGGGGGGGGACGGAAGACAAAGAGGCGAAAGAAACGGGGTCAGTCATAAAGACTGGTAAGTCCTATCTACTTCCAGCATAAAAACAGGTAAAGGTAACATGACATGCATAAATTGAAAGTAAACATAAGGATGATAACAAGATAGACAAGCTAAACTAAGGTAACAGGATGAACAACTGTATAGAGATAAACTAGGTCGCTATGCATCAAGTATAACATCCCAAGGTTCTATCGAGTATAACCTTCCAAGGTTCTATCGAGTAATACACCCCAAGGTTCTATCGAGTAATACACCCCAAGGTTCTATCAAGTATATTTGCCCTGCACCTTCCGTACTAGTATCCCAACCCGTGTCATGTGTTAGCTACAAAATGTCCCTTGCCCAATGTCATGAAATGGTCCATGTCAACCTAATGTAGGTTTTCCCAACTCGTATGTTTCTTTCCATGTATATGTTTAGTCCTTTGCCGTAAATCCTACGGGCTTCCTCACGTAGTTCTATACTACTTCAACGTAGTTCCATTATCCTTGAAATCGTTTTGGACTGTCACCCTTGATCTAGCTCTATTTTCTTACCATGAATTCTTGAATGTTCGGCTAGGATTTATGCCACCTAGGACCACTAGGGATTACGCTACCTACTAGACGTTTTCGTAACTCGGTTTGGGTTTTAGCCACCTAGGACCGCTAGGTATTACACTACCTACTAGACGTTTTCGTAACTCAGTTTCGGTTTCTAGCCACCTAGGACCGCTAGGGATTACGCTACCCGTCAACCACGCCCTTTTTCCCACGTATGTATCGTGAATCGTTTTTCCATGTCTAGATGCACATGTATCTCAATGTGCCATCCGAGTCCCGTGCCAGGGCTAATCAAGAAATACAGGACTCGGTCGGAAGATTTAGGTTATCTGGTGATGCAGATATCAAGGTCTATTTTTCTACCAGTGGTTATGGTCCCACGTGACCCCTCCCTCAACTACTGAAAGGCAATCCAAGAAAATCATGCACGAGAACTATACTCCGGCCACCTATGCCTCACTTTCCTATTGGCCAACCTCACCCATAACTAGATAGCAAGTATATGGTCTGTTGGGAGTTCTCTGCCTTTCCGCATACGTACACGATTGACTAAAGATGGTAGGTAGTCGACGACGTGCTATCACAGGGCTAAACTAGATATCGCCGACTCCACGCTAATCCACCCCAGTCTTTAGGTTGCTCGCACAGCAACCAAGGCATACCCTTGGTTCTTCTACCGCAGACCTTAACCTCTGTGAGCCCAGGAGGATCATCTGCAACCTCACAGAGGGATACCAAGAGTACCCTCACGTCCCCTGAAGCTACCGCTTCATCACCCCGTTCGCTGGAGCCTTTATCTAGGACAGATAAACATTCGCTCCTCCTCGTGTGTCTCTTTTTAAACGATGAGTTACCGTATCAGGTTACTCATCTACCTGTGAACTGGTCCAATTTTCCTGACTAAAAATTATTACTTAGTTATCCTTAACTAAGGTTTATCACTGAGTCTCCCTTCCCGTTATGCTTATTAACTACGATTTTTCACTTAGTCCCCTGAACTAGGGTTTTGTCTAACGGGTTAAGTGTTGTCATTCGAGTTCATGACTTACCCCGCCTACGAATCATGTCAAAATTGGCTAAGTATTCAAGTTCAAGGCTTAGTACTACAAACCATGTATCAAGTTGGTTAAGTATATCAAGATGTTCATGACTTAACCCTAGATTATCGTGTCAGATTGGTTAAGTATGGATTAACTTAACCCTATAAAATTCACCGTGTCAGATTGGTTAAGTATAGGTTAACTTAACCTCATCAAATTACCGAGTAAAATTGGTTAAGTGTAGGCCAACTTAACCCAATTAAATTTTTGAGTCGGATTGGTTAAGTGTTGAGTCGAAGCGTCGATGGTTATTTTGATTTATGACAAGAAGAAGCTTCTACATCGACAAAAAGAAGACAAGATGACTTCATAGGTTAGAAGTTGATTATTTAGAGTTATAAAATGTTAAAATCTATCCTCAAATAATCATACTTCTAATTGTTTGAAAATACTACTCATGAAAACATTTTTTATGCATATGACCGAAAACATGTCGACCTACAATTTTTTGTAGGTCAACAGGTTTTTAAATTGTAACGGTCAAAAATAGGTCGACCTACAAAATTTTATAGGTCAACAGGTTTTTGAATTCCAACGGCTAAAAACGTGTCGACCTATAAAATTCTATAGGTCAACAGGTTTTTGAATTTTGACCGTTATATTGAAAAGTCATCTCCTTTCTCTAAGAGTTGCATCCATTTTTCTTCATGAATAATCACTCCTTTTAGATGCATCTTTTCACCAACATTTGCAACCTCTCGATCTCTATAAATACATGATTTTACAATCATCCAAATCACCGAATTTACTCTCTATTTTCTGATCTATCTTGCATTATTCTTTTCACTCAAAAAGCACTCAAAAGCATTCAATAATCGTTTGAATCACCAAGCATATTTCATACACTTGTGATTCAACTCGATATTTTACTTCCTAATCTTACTAAACATCAAATTACATTTGAGGATAAGATTATAGGAAGGGTGTACTCAATTGTCGACAAATCAGTGTTTAAGGAAGAACACATTCAAAGTCAAAATCTTATTATTGTTGAAGTCCTCGGTGTTGTAAGAGGCAAGTGTTGAAGTCCTCGTGTTATAAGAGGCAAGTGTTGAAGTCCTCGTGTTGTTAGAGGCGTGAAATCCCGTTCGGCTGCTCGGGTATTGTAAACCTGTTTCCTCCGGGTGAAGTGAGGTTGTTGTTTAGTGAAAATCCAGATAGAAGTCTGGGACTGGACGTAGGACGGTGCTCCGAACCAGTATAAAAATCCCTGGTGTGATTTTTCCTATTTACTGCATTTGCTATACTTGCTTATCTGTGATATTGCTTCTGTGAGATCTTTTTACATTAAATATTTACCTGCATAACTATTGTAAATATACAAGTTAGTATATCACATACTTTCCGCATAGCCATATTATAGATCCTGCATAAGTCGTGCAAACCCGACTTTTCAATTGGTATCAGAGCAAGGTCATCATATAACTGTAACAACGTTATTTGATATATTCTAGTAATATGGCAAATAACGCAAGTACCAGCACTAACACTTACACTGAAGGTCAATCAACACAAAGACCTCCTTTCTTTAATGGCCTAAATTATAGTTATTGGGCAACACGTATGGCTTTCTATATGCAATCAACAAGTTATGATGCTTGGAATGCTACTCAGAAAGAAATAGTTAATCCAACTACTGAGTATGCAGAATGGACTCCTGCTGAGAAAACAGCAGCAGCAGTAAATGCAAAAGCAATAAATATGTTGTTTTGTGCATTAGACCAAAATGAGTATAACCGTGTTAGTATCTGTACCACTGCTTATCAAATTTGGCAAACGCTAAAAACAACTCATGAAGGTACTAACAAGGTTAAACAAGCAAAAATAGCTTTGTTGAAAAGTCAATTCCAAAATTTCAAAATGAAGCCAAATGAAACAATCAATGAGATGTATTCAAGGTTTCAAACTATTCATCATGCTCTTATTGGGTTAGGACAAAAATATTCTGACTTTGATGTAGTTTCAACAATCCTACACTCACTGACTAATGAATGGGAAGGAAAAGTATTAGCTATAGAAGAAGCTAATGATCTTTCTACCATGAAGCCAGATGAGTTGATAGGAAATCTAATGTCCTATGAAGCAAATTTACAGGCTAGAAGAGAACAAAAAGAAGAAAAGAAAATTGTTGCTTTTCATGCCGAAAAAGATGAAGACATTTCAGATTCTGAAGATTAAGACTTAGCGCTTATTGCAAAAGGCTTTAAGAAGTTTTTGAAGCAAAGAAAAGCTAGTCGATACGACAAAAGGAAGTTTGGATCAAATAAACCATCATCTTCAAATATGGAATGTTTCAATTGTCATAAAAAGGGACATATGCATAAAGATTGTCCGGATAAAAAGAAGAATTCCGAAAAATTCAAGAAGGACAAATCAAAGAAGAGAGCTTTCTCAGTAACCTGGGATGATTCAGACTCATCTTCATCTGATAGCGAAAGTGACTCAGACACTGAACAAGCAAATATATGTTTTATGGCAACAGAGCATGAGGTACGAATTCCTACTCTTGAGGATATGCTTGATATTTATGATAAAGTAATGATTAAACTTAAAGATACAAAATATCAGTTAAAAGAAGTCAAGACAATGTTGAATAGATCCGGATTAGAACGAGATATGTTAAAAGATGAGAAGAAAATATTAGAAGAAGAACTTGAAAAGGCTCAAGAATCGTCTTCTAATTCTAGTTCTCAACTATCTCTTTTGACTCAAGAAATTGAAATTCAAAAAGAGAAGAATGATATTCTCATTACTGAAAATCATGAGCTTAAAGCAAAAGTCAAGATTCTAGACCTTGAAAAAGTTAGTTTACAAAATAAGTTAGAAAATATTACTCAAAATGTTTCTAACTTTAACAAAGGTCGAGAAAATTTGACAAAGATCATTGAGAATTCACAATCTACTTCAAATAAGAAAGGTTTGGGATATAAAAACCAAGAAATTAAGAAGCATCTTGGTTATGGAAAGAAGAAAATAATGCAAAAGAACAAAGCTAAGAAAAATCTTAGTTTATCTTCCAAACCAAAACCTATTGTGAAATCTCAAAAGAAAAATGTCAATAGCGACTTTGGAAATAATACTAATCTTAGAAATAATACTAGATATGCTTTCATGTACAATAAGAATATCACTGCTAGTACTAATACACATCCAAGACCCAATTATTATAGAAATTCAAATACTTCTATGACTAGAGATCTATATAATAGATCTAGAAGCACGAAAAGGAACATCAATAGAGATTACTTAAGTATTTGGGTTCCTGTAAGTTGGAAAAACAAAGAAAAATATATCGATGATTATTTTGATTCGGTAGTTAATAACGAAAATTTTATCTTTAAAGGTTCTGTTAAACCCTCTTGGGTTTGGTTACCTTCCATCTAACCCATGGACCCAAACAAAGCAAGTGGGTACCAAAGGTATATACATCATATTCTTTGCAGGTACACCACAACAAAAAGAAGACAATTTTGATATCTCCCGAAGGTACTTTAAATTATGTCTTATATTCGATTACTGTTCTATCATGATCTTTATTCTTTTTTATCAATGACAAAGAGGGAGAAATACGCATATATAATAAGTGTTGTTGGAGTTTGAAAATTCAAAAGAGAAGGAGAAAAACAAAATTATTCAAAACCTGTCGACCACCCCAAATTATGCTGTCGACCGGTCTTGTCCATTATGTTCTTTATTTCCAACCAGAGAATTAATCGGTCGACCGCCTATTTTCTTACCTGTCGACCGGTCTTAGTTAAACTTGTTTTTTATTTTCAATCAGAACATAAAGCTGTCGACCGCCCCTAATAAAGCTGTCGACCGGTCCAGGTAAACTGGCCTATATAAATTCATTCAGAACTATTTCCTGTCGACCGCCTTTAAACTTCCTGTCGACCGGTTACATATGCTATTTAAAAAATTATATGCTTAATATGTTAAAAGTATATGTGTGCTAACATTTGTTAATGCAGGAATCAAAAGGTTAGATATTTTATTATATAACAAATGTTGCAGAACTTCAGGGGGAGCTTTATATTCAGAGGAAGAAAACCTTATAGTAATATTGTTGTTACTATCATTTTTGCAATACTATATACCCTTTTTGTCGATGACAAAGGGGGAGAAATATTACTAACGATTGTTATGCAGATTATATATATGATTCAGGGAGAGCATATATACAGGGGGAGCAATATACAAGGAACAATACCTTTATTATGCCAGGTTGTCATCAATCAAAAAGGGGGAGAATGTTGAGTCGAAGCGTCGATGGTTATTTTGATTTATGACAAGAAGAAGCTTCTACATCGGCAAAAAGAAGACAAGATGACTTCATAGGTTAGAAGTTGATTATTTAGAGTTATAAAATGTTAAAATCTATCCTCAAATAATCATACTTCTAATTGTTTGAAAATACTACTCATGAAAACATTTTTTATGCATATGACCGAAAACATGTCGACCTACAATTTTTTATAGGTCAACAGGTTTTTAAATTGTAACGGTCAAAAATAGGTCGACCTACAAAATTTTATAGGTCAACAGGTTTTTGAATTCCAACGGCTAAAAACATGTCGACCTATAAAATTCTATAGGTCAACAGGTTTTTGAATTTTGACCGTTATATTGAAAAGTCATCTCCTTTCTCTAAGAGTTGCATCCATTTTTCTTCATGAATAATCACTCCTTTTAGATGCATCTTTTCACCAACATTTGCAACCTCTCGATCTCTAAAATACATGATTTTACAATCATCCAAATCACCGAATTTACTCTCTATTTTCTGATCTATCTTGCATTATTCTTTTCACTCAAAAAGCACTCAAAAGCATTCAATAATCGTTTGAATCACCAAGCATATTTCATACACTTGTGATTCAACTCGATATTTTACTTCCTAATCTTACTAAACATCAAATTACATTTGAGGATAAGATTATAGGAAGGGTGTACTCAATTGTTGACAAATCAGTGTTGAAGGAAGAACACATTCAAAGTCAAAATCTTATTATTGTTGAAGTCCTCGGTGTTGTAAGAGGCAAGTGTTGAAGTCCTCGTGTTATAAGAGGCAAGTGTTGAAGTCCTCGTGTTATAAGAGGCAAGTGTTGAAGTCCTCGTGTTATAAGAGGCAAGTGTTGAAGTCCTCGTGTTGTTAGAGGCGTGAAATCCCGTTCGGCTGCTCGGGTATTGTAAACCTGTTTCCTCCGGGTGAAGTGAGCTTGTTGTTTAAGAGGTTCGTGACTTAACCCGATCAAATCATCAAATCAGATTGGTTAAGTGTAAGTTAACTTAACCCCATTAAATTATCGAGTCGGATTGGTTAAGTGTAGGTTAACTTAACCCCGTCCACTAGTCGTATTTATAATTGGTCAAGTATCATTCTTGCGGGTTTACTTAACTCTACCACGCATCACGTTATCCCAGTCGGGTCTTATCAACCCATTTAGGTTAAACTAACCCATCCGCTAATCATGTTATATGGTTAAGTGTCTTTAAGAAATCAAGTCCGGTCTTACTTAACCTACCCATTCATGTCATATCGGTTAAGTGCCATTAGTCAAACTAACTTAACCTTATCATGTGGCATTAAGTAAATTAATGCACCCCAAACTCTCACATTTGACTTTGTTGTGGTTAATGGTTACGCCAGGCAGGTCCGGGCAGCTTTACACCACAACCTAATCTAACCTCGGGGTTTTGAGCGCGATATGACCAACTTCTCACATTGGGTCCTATTGTCTGTAGCTACTGAATTTGCCGGGCGGTTCCGGGAAGATTTATGCTACAAACTCAACCCAACCTCGAGTTGTCCACTTTCATGTTTTCCTACTTATCATGTTCATGTCAAATTTTGGCTACGACAAAGTCCACGTTTTACACTTGTGCCCATTGTCCCCTTTTCTTAATTCATGTTAAATTTCATAGCTCATCTCACGTTTGCCTAAACTACCCAAGGCGTATTCCCAACGCAAGTGAAAGCGAGTCAACATAGTAGGAATAATATGACAAAATATTGGCCTCAAATCATGTATGATAGCATAAAGGGATTGGCCTTAAACATGTATGATAGCATGAAAGAATTGGCCTCAAGCATGTATGATAGCATAACACTACGTTCATCATCATAGGCATGTAAATGGTCATGAGGGGTTTAGGTTTTTCAACATGCATAAGCCCCAAGTCAAGTTCATATGAATGTTCCACAAGCCAAATGGTTCTAAGGGTTCATGCCAACATTCCATAAGTAAAAATTCAATCTTGCATGATAAACTAAGTCAAACACAACATGAGTGGCATGATTTAATCACTAAGAAATAGCCCAAAGTCATAGGTTCAAAAGAGAGGCAAGACTAGATTCACATAGACTAGCATGCTTAGGTTTCATCTAATTTTATTCCATGTCAACATTAGAACTACCGTTTAGATCTAAAAGTAGCTAGAACTTACAAAGCGTGGCTAGTGAATTAGGAGCAAGAATCATCATATAATCGTTGTAGAAGCTCTAGGAATGATGTAACAACACTAGAAGCCTTGAGAATGTAAGTAGCTCCTTGATTTGATGGAGAAAGATTGCTCCTTTTCCTTAGCTTTAGTTTATAACTCTCAAGCTCTCAATGATGAAGATGGAGGCCATGATTTAGGAGCATTTTGGCAGCACTTAGTTGCTAGAATGATTTTTAGTGATTTAGGTTAGGTCTTAGGGTGTTTTTATAGGAGTTAGGACTAGTTTAGGCCCTTAGATTAACCCTAGTTTAGATTTGAACCGTCAAAATCATCACAGGCTCCCAAACCAGAGCTAAAAGATCATGCAGGTGCACCCAGGCCGACCTGGTCCGACCAGGGAAGTTGACACCCAGGTCGACTGGGTAGTCGACCTGGTCCCTGGGGGGTCGACTCCCCAGTCGACCTGGGGCTGGGCGGGAAATTTCCCGCCCAGTCCGTTTGGGGCTAAATTTTTGAAAATCGAAAATCTGTTTACGTTCCTGATTTTTCGTGAAACTTCTAGAGGCCATATCTCGGTCATACGGACTCCGATTTACAAAATTTCGGACTCGTTTCCAACCAGAATTCTGAGACGAATGCAATGGCGCAACCCGTTTCTCTTGATTCTTATTTTAAAATTTAATTATGCCTCGATTCTTGTCTTAACACGTTATTAAAATTCGGGTTGTTACATTCTCCCCTCCTTTAAGGATTTCGTCCCTGAAATCTCTAAGTTAGGAAGAACGTATCCTACCATCCATCATCCATCTACTCAAAACATCATCCACAAGCAAACATTGTCCTTAAGAGATTTCTAATGCTGTATGAACATATGCAGAAAGTGTGTGTATATGTTCCTTATCTAATGCAAATGATCAGGCCTGACTGATCTTCTAAATGCAAAATATGTTTAGTGCCATGAATCCACATGTATGCAAATGGTCCTAGTCACATAAACACTATATGTGTACACAGCCATTCATCTATATGCAATATTCACATGATAACACATTCAAATTCATCCATAAACAAGCATAAACACGTATACATATGAAATATAAAATGTGATTGAACCGGTCTAGTGCCTAGTGTGTATTCGCGCATCCACGAGCAACCACTTGCAACCATATCAATCATAACATGTTTTCAAATACATGTTTACATCCACAGGGTTCTACCTAAGGTCCTCAAGATAGGACCGAGAAGATAAGCAAGATAAACTCCTTTTGGATTATAAGAAATCCCTTTCTAAACCCAACCCATGTCCTATAAAGCCCAAAAGGTTTAGTCAACCTAATGGACACCTTCAAACCTTGACATGTATTATTAACCGATGAGCCATACCCCCTATGGAGTTTGCAACAGAATTAAGATCGAGAATAGGATCGAGAGGATATGCATAAAAGATAGCATGCGGGTAAGCTCTACAGGAAAGCAGGGATCAAGAATATGCTCTTAAAAAGAGATATGATGCGCGTATCTTGTCTTCAATCCTCTAAGTCACATTTCCTTGAGCTTAATTCCATTGTGTTTTGACCATCTTTAACTTCATGATTTCGTGGCCTCTTAACTCCTATTTCCAAATATGGGCTGGAACTCACTTCATTGTCGCATGTCGTTCCACTTTTACTTATTCTCCCTCTAGTATACTTGGCTCAACCATATCCGTGCACTCATGGTTTCATGTAAGCTCCCCAAAATTCACTAGTGAATCATGGATCTCGTTTACTCGCCCTACGGCATTCCATGCAGAATAACTTATCTCTTGAAAACAAACAGATGCCAACCATGTTACCAAGTGTACTTACTAGAGTGATTTCCATAACTCATGCACAAGCGAAATGAACCATCCGCCTTAGTGGCGAACTCTACTCGAACGGATTACCAACAAATGCATCAAGAGGTTCTAGGTAACCAATCATGATAGAACCCTAAAGGTTACACGAGACTTCGAGGGTATTACCGAGGCAAGTCAAGAGCCTAACTACCCTCCTTTCAGAACCGAGAAATGGCACCCTTACTGGATAACCACTCCATTCCTAGAATTCAACCCATAGCTTAAAAGCATAAGCATTATTCCCAAAAGTCATAGGCGTCCTCAAATCCAAACAAGTCATGAATAAATGGACCGATTCCTCAACAAGATTTGAGACAAAAATGGGATCCTCCACTATGCTAGTACGAAGGTGCAGAGACTCAATTATTGAAGCAGACTTAAATGATGCGGTGATCAAAGCAAAGTCCTGACAGGATGATAGAGAAGAAAAGCTAAACCTTTCACAGAAACGTTACCATCCTTCTTAGGTATGCTAACAGTGAGAGCATACAATTGCCCTCTCGATGATCTTGTCCTCGTCTCATAACACTTGACTATCTTTCCCTTTTTACCCTACTAGAGATACTCTCTCTTGTCATGGGTTTTATCATTCACCCTTTTCCTCCTTTGTGGATTAAGTCATACCAACAAGTTGCTTGTCCTTAAGCTTGTATCCTTTATCTTTGTTCTAACTATCCTTTCTTATAACGCGGTAACAGGTCTCTCGAGAACTGCCTCCATCGTACCGAAAACACTGACGTAGTTAGAAAAGGATTAGTCGCAGTTCAAACCACTATGACTACAGGTGGAGGAAAGAAAGGAAAAGAGATTCAGTCAAGGAAACAAAGGATAATGCTAATGGCCTTTGGGGAATAGCCTTTTTTTAAAAATAAATCTTTCCTTAAAAAATGCTTCTTTGTAAACGGTTTTCAAATAGTTTTCAGAAGGTTTTAAAACTTTTGCCCAGTCTGGTAACCTTCTGCTCTGATACCAAATGCAACACCCCACCTCCGCCAGGGTCACTCACAAAGGGAATGCACTAGCTTTAGTGGAGTATTATCTAAGTAAACATGCATAGAAATATTACAAGACAGAACATATAAAACAGCGGAAGGAAAAACCAAATTTCATTACCTCATAAAATTACAAGGTCTAAAGCCTTTTACATTAAAATGCCTTTAAAAGCCATTACATTGGAAACTTGTCTTGCAATAGTTAAAGAAGCATAAAACCATAGTCATAAAATATTCCCCAAGTAAAACGGTAAAGTAGCCATAGCCAAGAAAAATCCAAGCCATACATGATGACCTTGAAGCAGAAGAAGTCCGAGCTAAATAACAGTATTTCCTCCCTGAAAACCTGGGGGGGAAACGGAAGACAAAGAGGCAAAAGAAACGGGGTCAGTCATAAAGACTGGTAAGTCCTATCTACTTACAGCATAAAAACAGGTAAAGGTAACATGACAAGCATAAATTGAAAGTAAACATAAGGATGATGACAAGATAGACAAGCTAAACTAAGATAATAGGATGAACTACTGTATAGAGATAAACTACGGTCACTATGCGCCAAGTATAACATCCCAAGATTCTATCGAGTAAAACCTTCCAAGGTTTTATCGAGTAATACACCCCAAGGTTCTATCGAGTAATACACCCCAAGGTTCTATCAAGTATATTTGCCCTGCACCTTCCGTATTAGTATCCCAACCCGTGTCATGTGTTAGCTACAAAATATCCCTTGCCCAATGTCATGAAATGGTCCATGTCAACCTAATGTAGGTTTTCCCAACTCGTATGTTTCTTTCCATGTATATGTTTAGTCCTTTTCCGTAAATCCTACGGGCTTCCTCACATAGTTCTATACTACTTCAATGTAGTTCCATTTTCCTTGAAATCGTTTTGGACTGCCACCCTTGATCTAGCTCTATTTTCTTACCATGAATTCTTGAATGTTCGGCTAGGATTTATGCCACCCTAGGACCACTAGGGATTACGCTACCTACTAGACATTTTCGTAACTCGGTTTGGGTATTAGCCACCTAGGACCGCTAGGGATTACGCTACCTACTAGACGTTTTCGTAACTCGGTTTGGGTTTTTAGCCACCTAGGACCGCTAAGGATTACGCTACCCGTCAACCACGCCCTTTTTCCCACGTATGTATCGTGAATCGTTTTTCCATGTCTAGATGCACATGTATCTCAATGTGCCATTCGAGTCCCGTGCCAGGGCTAATCAAGAAATACAGGACTCAGTCGGGAGATTTAGGTTATCTGCCGATGCAGATATCAAGGTCTGTTTTTCTACCAGTGTTATGGTCTCACGTGACCCCTCCCTCAACTACTGAAAGGCAATCCAAGAAAATCATGCACGAGAACTATACTCCGGCCACCTATGCACCAATTTCCTATTGGCCAACCTCACCCATAACTAGATAGCAAGTATATGGTCTGTTGGGAGTTCTCTGCCTTTCCGCATACGTACACGATTGACTAAAGATGGTAGGTAGTCGACGACGTGCTATCACAGGGCTAAACTAGATATCACCGACTCCACGCGGATCCACCCCAGTCTTTAGGTTGCTCGCACAGCAACCAAGGCATACCCTTGGTTCTTCTACCGCAGACCTTAACCTCTGTGAGCCCAGGACGATCATCTGCAACCTCACAGAGGGATACCAAGAGTACCCTCACGTCCCCTGAGGCTACTGCTTCATCACCCCGTTCACTGGAGCCTTTATCTAAGTCAGATAAACATTCGCTCCTCCTCGTGTGTCTCGTTTTAAACAATGACCTACCGTATCAGGTTACTCATCTATCTGTGAACTGGTCCAATTTTCCTGACTAAGAATTATTACTTAGTTATCCTTAACTAAGGTTTATCACTTAGCCTCCCTTCCCGTTATGCTTATTAACTACGATTTTTCACTTAGTCCCCGGAACCAGGGTTTTGTCTAACGGGTTAAGTGTTGTCATTCGAGTTCATGACTTACCCCGCCTACGAATCATGTCAAAATTGGCTAAGTATTCAAGTTCAAGGCTTATCCCTACAAACCATGTATCAAGTTGGTTAAATATATCAAGACGTTCATGAATTAACCCTAGATTATCGTGTTAGATTGGTTAAGTATGGATTAAGTTAACCCTATCAAATTCACCGTGTCAGATTGGTTAAGTATAGGTTAACTTAACCTCATCAAATTACCGAGTAAAATTGGTTAAGTGTAGGCTAACTTAACCCCATTAAATTATCGAGTCGGATAGGTTAAGTATAGTTAAGAGGTTTGTGACTTAACCCTATCAAATCATCAAATCAGATTGGTTAAGTGTAAGTTAACTTTACCCCCATTAAATTACCGAGTCGGATTGCTTAAGTGTAGGTTAACTTAACCCCGTCCACTAGTCGTATTTATAATTGGTCAAGTATCATTCTTGCGAGTTTACTTAACTCTACCACGCATCGCGTTATCCCAGTCGGGTGTTATCAACCCATTTAGGTTAAAGTAACCCATCCGCTAATTATGTTATATGGTTAAGTGTCTTTAAGAAATCAAGTCCGGTCTTACTTAACCTACCCATTCATGTCATATCGGTTAAGTGCCATTAGTCAAATAAACTTAGCCTTATCATGTGGCATTAAGTTAATTAATGCACCCCAACCTCTCACATTAGACTTTGTTGTGGTTACTGGTTACGCCGGGCGGGTCCGGGCAGCTTTACACCACAACCTAGACTAACCTCGGGTTTTTGAGCGCGATATGACCAACTTCTCACATTGGGTCCTATTTTCTGTAGCTACTGGATTTGCCGGGCGGTTCTGGGCAGATTTATGCTACAAACTCAACTCAACCTCGAGTTGGCCACTTTAATGTTTTCCTACTTATCATGTTCATGTCAAATTTAGGCTACGACAAAGTCCACGTTTTACACTTGTGCCCATTGTCCCTTTTTCTTAATTCATGTTAAATTTCATATCCCATCTCACGTTTTCCTAAACTACCCAAGGCGTATTCCCAACGCAAGTGAAAGCAAGTCAACATAGTAGGAATAATATGACAACATATTGGCCTCAAATCATGTATGATAGCATAAAGGGATTGGCCTCAAACATGTATGATAACATAAAAGAATTGGCTTCAAGCATGTATGATAGCATAACACTAGGTTCATCATCATAGGCATGTAAATGGTCATGAGGGGTTTAGATTTTTCTACATGCATAAGCCCCAAGTCAAGTTCATATGAATGTTCCACAAGCCAAATGGTTCTAAGGGTTCATGCCAACATTCCATAAGTAAAAATTCAATCTTGCATGATAAACCAAGTCAAACACAACATGAGTGGCATGATTTAATCACTAAGAAATAGCCCAAAGTCATAGGTTCAAGAGAGAGGCAAGACTAGATTCACATAGACTAGCATACTTAGGTTTCATCTCATTTTATTCCATGTCAACATTAGAACTACCGTTTAGATCTAAAAGTAGCTAGAACTTACAAAGCGTAGCTAGTGAATTAGGAGCAAGAATCATCATAGAATCGTTGTAGAAGCTCTAGGAATGATGTAGAAACACTAGAAGCCTTGAGAATGTAAGTAGCTCCTTGATTTGATGGAGAAAGATTGCTCCTTTGCCTTAGCTTTAGTTTAGAACTCTCAAGCTCTCAATGATGAAGATGGAAGCCATGATTTAGGAGCATTTTGTCAGCACTTAGTTGCTAGAATGATTTTTAGTGATTTAGGTTAGGTCTTAGGGTGTTTTTATAGGAGTTAGGACTAGTTTAGGCCCTTAGATTAACCCTAGTTTAGATCTGAACCGTCAAAATCGTCACAGGCCCCCAAACCAGAGCCAAAAGTTCATGCAGGTGCACCCAGGCCGACCTGGCCCGACCAGGGAAGTCGACACCCAGGTCGACTGGGCAGTCGACCTGGTCCCTGGGGGGTCGACTCCCCAGTCGACCTGGGGCTGGGCGGGAAATTTCCCGCCCAGTCCGTTTGGGGCTAAATTTTTGAAATTCGAAAATCTGTTTTCGTTCCTCATTTTTCGTGAAACTTCTAGAGGCCATATCTCGGTCATACGGACTCCGATTTACGAAATTTCGGACTCGTTTCCAACCAGAATTCTGAGATGAACGCAACGGCGCAACCCGTTTCTCTTGATTCTTATTTTAAAATTTAATTCTTCGTCGTTCTTGTCTTAACACGTTATTAAAATTCGGGTTGTTACACATCATTTCGCAAACTGGCAATCCCACTTCACCATTTCCGCACCCTTTTTCATCCCATACATTGATGCATGATGTAGTCCTTTGAAATCACGTCTTTGCCACTTCATCGTCATATTATAACCCCTCCACCAAACACAGCAGTAAACCAACGCGACAGTTCAAGTTCCTGCTACAATCCTTCGTCCCGCAAAAAGGCCATCCTCCAGACATTTTCCTGTTCGCAAGTTTTACTTTTTCCACTTCATGAGCTTCCAATCCCCCAATTTCAAACTAAAGCAGCAGCTCTTATCAAGCACCACTGCCGTGTGCTTTCCATGGATTGCTACCCCTATATATTTCTTAAAACTAACTTCATACTAGTATTCAACACCACAGACTACCCGGTAGCTCACACACTTCCCTTCCAAAACAAATACCCCTCTCCATCGCACTCAACTATTCACGTACTCCATCTTCTATTCTTTGAACTAAAACTACATGCTCTTATACTTTACTGAAGCCCGCTCACTTTAGTTATATTCACAAACGCCTAACAGTGCCTCCCCTTTTCAAAATACTCTACCGTAACACCTCTTTCATCTCATCAACAAAGGACCGAACCTGCTCATTTCACACGCTACAGCAAAGTAATGTGACAACCCACCCAGCCTTCGAACAAAATACACATTTCCATCTGCCAAAATAGAAAACAGCGTCGAGCTCCCCTTTCCTAACTCTACCCTAAGGCTTGCTGTATCGAATTCTGGAGCTGTCGAATGAGGCGCGAGTTGTACGAGACTCACACGAAATGGTAGTTGATGCTTCTGCAAATCCTAAGATGCAAGCTTTGTAAATTTAGTTTTGATTTTGTTTGAGGATTCGATTTCTCATTTCAGCTGAAGAGTTTAAGAGGAGCGGCAACTTGGAATTGATGTGTGGCCTTCTGTTGATCGGAGAAAAGTGGAATTAGGTTTTAATTAGGAAGGCACGGTATTTATAGATTTTAGATGGAATCATTTTGTGGATTTGTGAAGAACACGTATTGTTTTGAGGACCAAGGAAAAAGGTGCGGCTGAGAACTTTGAAGCATGGAAGGAGAATGGCCAAAGAAATGAAATTATGTTCAGTTGTTGAGTAGGGTAGCAAAGCTTTATATTTTTGTAATGACCCGGAAAATCTGAACCAATTTAATTTTTTTTTATTGGCTATTTTAGTGGATTTTAAATATTTAAAATAAATATTTCAAATAATAAAGATGAAAACTGAGTTTGAATCTACAATTGAAAAGGAATATAATTAATTCTAATTATAAACAAGGCCTGAAATGGCGCGGTAGTTTCAAAATTTGAATTCAAACTTTGACTGACTGTACCGGGTGCA
Organism: Allium sativum; assembly: GCA_030737875.1. Classification (NCBI taxonomy): domain Eukaryota; kingdom Viridiplantae; phylum Streptophyta; class Magnoliopsida; order Asparagales; family Amaryllidaceae; genus Allium; species Allium sativum. The sequence goes on from CM060922.1 coordinate 67,871,685, forward strand.
AAACAAAATGGATTTGAGTGAAACCAAAAATATTTAAATCTGTTAGTGAATACCTTTCTAACGAATCTGAAAAATCGAAGTTTCATAGCGGAAAGCAAAAGTTATGGCCAAATGAATTTTCTGAAAGGTCGCTATGGAAATTATATAGCCCGTGAAAATGGCCGTTTTACAAACGACCTCGGAATTAGACGAAACCACTTTTGTTGGATCCGGGATGTAAAGTTATTTCTAGGTTTCAAATTTCATAATTTTTGAAGCTAGTATGTGAGCGTGGCAAAGGAAAACGTGTTTTGGTCAATTACAGTTAAATTGGATCGACCAAAAAAGGGCCATTTTACAAACGGTCTCAGAATTCGACGAAACTAGCTTTGTTGCGACCGTATCGTCAAAACATAGCTATATTTATTGTTCTGGAATTTTTCGAATCAGTTTGTGGCCCCCGCAAATTGAAATGTACGTTCAAATCAATTATTAAATGTTATATATTTTAAATTGAAGGAAAACTGACTGAAATAGTCGAATGGGCCTACGAAACATATCCCATTGTGTTCGGAATGGGGGTAAAACGCTAGGGACGACAGTCGTTGGGTTTGGATTGGAGTTCGTGTGTGATAAGGGGTATTTTTGAGAATTCAAAAATATATAAATAAAAAAATATATGATTGGTTGGCATATTTTCTCTCTCCCCGTCTTTTATCTGGAACTCCCCCCCCCCCCCCCCCACACGAACGGCGACTCCAGTTCCTCCCTTCCCAGCCCAAATCCGGCCGCCACGTCCATCGTCGACCACCCCTCCAGTGGAGTTTTTCGGAGCCCTCCTCCTCCTCTCCAAATCTGACCCAGCCTCGCCACCCCTCGTTGCTCCACCACCGAGAACTGTGCCTCCAAAGTCAGCACCTTTAGGCCGCCGCCATGCCTCCTCTGCTGCATCGAAGTGGCCCACTCCCCCACGCGCACGAAGCTCTCTCATAGCCCTTTGACGCTGCGAAGGCCGATCGTCCTCTAGCTTCACGGATTTCGCGAAATTCCCAACCCTAGTTTCGAACCAAACAGAGAGGTAACGGTTTATATATATTAAACTATATTATAGCATTTTAAAAGCGCTACTGTTTATGATTTCACTGTAAAAATCATATCTTTTTCGTTTGTTGACGAAATTCAGTGAAACAAGAGACAGTGGACTCATGTGGACGTCTTCTACATTCTAGATAAGACCGCATATTTTTCTGAGCCTTCTGTAATTTTTGGTAGAGTGGAACCCAATATGAGATTTCTAATTTATAAACGATATGGAAAACGACGATGTATAAATTATATAGTCGATGTATGAGTTATATAAGCGTTGTACACCTCTTGTATAAGTGTTGTATAAGCTGTACGTTCGATGTATAAGTTGTATATGCATTGTAAAAATTATATATGTGTTGAAATTGAAGTGAAATGCTATATATTAATATATATATATATACACACACGCCCCTCGTCCACAAACCATGGACGATATTTTTATTGGTTGTGATTGGTGTGAAAATTGATTGATAGCGAATGGTTGATTGAAATTGTTTGTGGTTGAAATGGATTGATTGTGGTTGAAAAATACCCATTTGTGGTTGAGAAATATTTGGTTGAAACCACATAGGATTAGTTTGTGGAAATGAAAAAAATATACATGCCGCATGCGTGCGAACTAGATGCATGATTCCCCATTGTCAAAAGCTGCGAGGCTTTAAGGTAGAGCGAGGAGCCGTACTAGGGACGGTCCCGGTTTTAACTGCCCTGCCGTTATGCTGCCGAAATTTTGAATAATATTCATGTGTTAGAATTATTTTCCTGTGTTGAAACTATATTCGTCTATTGAATAGAAAACCTTCATGTGCTGAATAAAAATTCATTCATTGAATCATATTCAGGTGTTGAATGGTATTCGTGTTTTAAATAGATTGTTTTAACAATAAAAATCACATTTTTACCCTATATATATAAACTATAGAAAACCTTCATGTGTTGAATCGATATTCATTCGTTGAATTGAAAATTCATGTGTTGAATGGTATTCGTGTTTTAAAAATAAAAATCACCTTTTTATCTATATATACAAACTATAAAACCTTTATGTGTTGAATCGAAATTCATTCGTTGAATTGAAATTCATGTGTTGAATGGTATTCGTGTTTTAAAAATAAAAATCACCTTTTTATCTATATACAAACTATAGAAAACCTTCATGTGTTGAATCGAAATTCATTCATTGAATTGAAATTCATGTGTTAAATGGTATTCGTGTTTTAAATATAAAAATCACCTTTTTATCTATATATACAAACTATAGAAAACCTTCATGTGTTGAATCGAAATTCATTCGTTGAATTGAAATTCATGTGTTGAATGGTATTCGGATTTTGAAATAAATTATTTTATAATAAAAATCCTATTTTTATCATCTATATGAACTATATAAAATAGTCGTGTTTTGAAATAAATTGTTTTACATTAAAAATCACATTTTTATTATATACATGAATTGTTAAAAATAGTGAAGTGTTGAAATAGAAATCTAATATCATTTTTATCAAATGTATGAAAATCATATAGTTTTGAAATCGAAGAATCTATATATATAAATAGAATTGAAATATATTGAATAACAAAGTTGCAGTTCGTATTTTGAAACCGTGATTTCAAACGATTAGTGCGGGAGATCCGACCATTAGATTTTCCCGAAATCGCAACCGTTGGGTTCGCTTTGGAAATATCTTTCCAACGGCACCAACTTTGTAAAAATCCAACGGTTGGATTGTCTGGAATGTTTAATTCAAATCTGAAGAAAAACAGCGCCAGAATTGATTATATATATATATAATTAAATTAAATCGAATAACGACGCTGCAGTTCGTATTTTGAAATCGAAACTTCAAACAATTATACCGCGAGATCCGACCGTCGGATTTTCCCGAAACTGGAACCTTTGGATTCGTTTTGAAAAGATCTTTCTAAAGATGTAAATTTTGTGAAGATCCAACGGTTAGATTTTCAGATATGTGTAAATCAAATCTGAAGAAAAACAGCGCCACGGCCGCGTTATGGCCCGAAGCGTCGTTTTGAATAAATTGGCTATTTTAAAATAAATAAAAATAGCGATAAATCGTTATAAAATATTATAAACGATATGGATGTGAAATTCAGAGACTAACTGAAGGTTGGTTAAGTCGAATGGTTTCCTGGATGTTGATCTGATGTTCGTTTCGGCCTTCGGGGTTAATATTTGGGAAATCGTTCTCTTACTGATTGACGGTTAGTGACTAATGAATTGAAATGACGCGTGTGTTGTGTTTGTATAGCACTTGTTAATATATACGCGAGTTGTTCAGAAAAACCGGGTTTATCCCATTTTGAGTAACTGAATCGATGATAAGAAATCGAAGATGAAGACGGTGGTCGAAGACCGGAGATCTTCACCTCGTTTGGATGGTAACTGATGTCCTGATTGGGAGGCATCCCGAAATATGGATAATTAGTGGTGATCGTCCAGACGTACGTGGAGGTCGATGGGTTTGCAAGGTATATAGTGCCTCCGGTTTCGTTCAGACCCAGGACGGACTTGTAAATGGACTGTCTGTCTGATATTGGAATTTATTCTGTGTGATTGATAGCCATCAGTTGCATGGTGTGAAATGCCTGTGTGGCATGCTAAGATGTAGTGATCAAGGCTTCTGTTGAAAAGCAAGGTCTTGTGGTGATGATCAAAGCACCGCCTGTGTGGCGTAGCTTTGTGTATAACGTGAATTCGCGAACCTCACACCCCGGTATGAACCAGAAACGGGAGAGGACCTCAGGGGGGACATGCGTTTCTTCCTAACTAGAAGTTGCGTCAGTGGTTTTACACGCCCTGACGAGTTTGACTTATGTGGTTGTTACTGTTGCGAGGTGCCTCAGATATATCGGTCGATTCGGGACCAATGGAGTCATTCGTTGGCTCACTTACGCCCCAAAGGGCGGGGAAACGTAGTGTTCAGGCATTTTAATCCACATCGGTGGACCGGCCCTAACGATCCAAGGGTTGATGCGTTCTGATACTAAGACTCGGGCTAGGCAGTCTCGAATTCGGTAAGGACTATCTTTTGCCTTGGTTCATGACGGAAATCCAATTTCCAAATACGTGACTGTGCGGTTTTGATTGTATATATATGGCGACATGATATATGGTACCCATGTCGTCTAAGATTGATAGTTATGATCGAAATTGTTTTGAAACTTATAAACACTAGTAATAATATCAAATGCTTTTGTTTTATTCGCATCAAGCATATTTTGGCCATTATAAGGTAAAACTCTATCCTCCGGTTTGCGTTGCATGGTGTGATGGGAACTGAGTCTTATAATGACTTCATTTTTATAAAAAGCATTGCAATGTTTAAAAGAATTATTTGTTTTAAAGCACTGGCAATCCATGGAGTAAACCCATTCCATGAAAGTGGCGTGGTTCTGTGATTGGCCATATTTTAAACGTGTTGAGTAGATTTCTCATACCAGTCCCATGACTGACTCGTAGTTTGTTTCACTTTCAAACTCGAGTGCCCCTTTTTCTACATGGGCAGCCTTGTATTCAGGTTTTAGCTGGCTTTCTATGGATAGATGGAGCTGAAGATGGATTTTATTCTTTATCTCTTTTTATGTTGTTCAGCTCCTGTTGTACATATTATGTTGGTTTTCCGCTGTAGACATTTATGTATAGCTGAACTGTATTTGTACTAAGTATGATCCTGTATACTGTGTAACTCTGATGATTACGTTTATCCAGTATATTCTATTGTTCATTATCTGGTGTATTTGTTTATTTCTGTTCTGCTGTTATCTATTTATGTGTTATATTCCAAGGATTACCCTTGCCACCGTCAGTACGGGGTTTGGGGTCATCTCATTTGGTATCAGAGCTTTGGTTAAGCTTAGCTCTGGAATATAACATATTAACGAACTCGTCAGAGATAGAACCAGTAGTGTTCTAGGGAAAGTATCTCAGTACAGTTAGGATCAGCAATATCCTAGTATGAGTACAACAGAATCAGAACAATTCGTTAGAGATGGGGTCAGAAGTGCCCTAGAACGAGTTGAGAGTTATATGTTTTTAAATAACGTATTTGTGATTATATATATATAGTTTGGTTTTAGAAATATAATTTTTGAATATATAAAAGATATATATTTGAAAGGTTGAAAAGTTAAAAACAAATTGATTGTTGTTTGTGTTGTGTGATAGTAGATTTGATTAATTAAAATTATTGAAACAATAGTTAATTTAATCAATAATAGAATAATGGTAGAATTTATTCATTTAAATCACACATTGACTTGATTAGAAAATAGATAGAAATATATACTTGTGCATTATATATGTTTGAACAGGTAATTGGATAGCTGTTGAGTAAAGAATTTATTTGCGTGCCCGACAAATAGGTAAACCTTAATGAGTTGGATGCGAAATATTATTATATCAACTCCTGTGAATGCCATTAGATGCGGAGTGCTGGTTGTTCTGTGTGAAATAATAAAACTTCGCCATATGATAGTAACAATTAATTTTGAACTACACTGCATGGCATACTTATGAACATAGGCATACTTCATCATATACCACATAAGCATTTGGAGCTTGTGTGACGAGGTGGAAGATTTATCATACGAGTGGGAGGCATGTATGGCGATGACTATATTTTACAGGTTGAACTGATGACTGATATGACCATATAAAATTTGTAACGAAAAAATTGCCAGATTAATAAAAATCCCACACGGGTCTGGAGTTGACAATAATCACGTCTCTCTAGTCATTAGATACGACACATGGATTATTTATTTCCCACACGGGACGAGGTGACGAGGATTTATCCTCTGGAGCAATTAAAATACACACTCCCTCAGGCTTTAACAGGGTGACGAGAATTTATTCTCTGGAGTTATTATCTATGCACGCTCCCCTGTAAACACCAGAATATATCACTATAAATATGTGTATGCTTTATAGGATTTATTGGGTACCTAACACGGCCCAATAAATTTCCAAACCTCTCCCCGTACAAAGGAGGATATGGCGAAATTTTTCAAAAATTCCGGGTGTTAGCCAAATTTTTGAAGAATTTGAAAATTCTCAAAAACTGAAAAGTTGGTGAATGGAAGCCAGATTGAACGTAGAGTTGATAATCAAACCACTTTCGACTTTGTTCCTTTTCGGGGACGAAAAGTTTTAAGTGGGGGAGATTGTAACGACCCGGAAAATCTGAACCAATTTATTTATTTTTTTTGGCTATTTTAGTGGATTTTCAATATTTAAAATAAATATTTTAAATAATAAAGATGAAAACTGAGTTTGAATCGACAATTGAAAAGGAATATAATTAATTCTAATTATAAACAAGGCCAGAAATGGCGCGGTAGTTTCAAAATTTGAATTCAAACTTTGACTGACTGTACCGGGTGCAAAACAAAACGGATTTGAGTGAAACCAAAAATATTTAAATCTGTTAGTGAATACCTTTCTAACGAATCTAAAAAATCGAAGATTCATAGCGGAAAGCAAAAGTTATGGCCAAATGAATTTTCTGAAAGGTCGCTATGGAAATTATATAGCCCGTGAAAATGGTCGTTTTACAAACGACCTCGGAATTCGACGAAACCACTTTTGTTGGATTCGGGATGTGAAGTTATTGCTAGGTTTCAAATTTCATAATTTTTGAAGCTAGTATGTGAGCGTGGCAAAGGAAAACGTGTTTTGGTCAATTACAGTTAAATTGGATCGACCAAAAAAGGTCTATTTTACAAACGGTCTCAGAATTCGACGAAACTAGTTTTGTTGCGGCCGTATCGTCAAAAAATAGTTAGATTTATTTTTCTGTAATTTTTTGAACAGTTTGTGGCCCTGGCAAATTGAAATGTACGTTCAAATCAATTATTGAATGTTATATATTTTAAATTGAAGGAAAACTGACTGAAACAGTCGAATGGGCCTACGAAACATATCCCATTGTGTTCGGAATGGGGGTAAAACGCTAGGGACGATAGTCGTTGGGTTTGGATTGGAGTTTGTGTGTGACAAGGGGTATTTTTGAGAATTCAAAAATATATATAAAAAATATATATGATTGGTTGGCCTATTTTCTCTCTCCCCGTCTTTTATCTGGAAACCCCCCCCCCCCCGGCACGGACGGCGACTCCAGTTTCTCCCTTTCCAGCCCAAATCCGGCCGCTACGTCCATCGTCGACCACCCCTCCAGTGGAGTTTTTCGGAGCCCTCCTCCTCCTCTCCAAATCCGACCCAGCCTCGCCATCCCTCGTTGCTCCAACACCGAGAACCGTGCCTCCAAAGTCAGCACCTTTAGGTCGCCGTCGTGCCTCCTCTGCTGCATCGAAGTGTCCCACTCCCCCATGCGTGCGAAGCTCTCTCCTAGCCCTTCGACGCTGCGAAGGCCGATCGTCCTCCAACTTCACGGATTTCGTGAAATTCCCAACCCTAGTTTCGAACCAAACAGAGAGGTAACGGTTTATATATATTAAACAATATTATAGCATTTTAAAAGCGCTACCGTTTATGATTTCACTGTAAAAATCATATCTTTTTCGTTTGTTGACGAAATTCAGTGAAACAAGAGACAGTGGACTCGTGTGGACGTCTTCTACATTCTAGAAGAGACCGCATATTTTTCTGAGCCTTCTGCAATTTTTGGTGGAGTGGAACCCAATGTGAGATTTCTAATTTATAAGCGATATGGAAAACGATGATGTATAAATTATATAGTCGATGTATGAGTTATATAAGCGTTGTACACCTATTGTATAAGCGTTGCATAAGTTGTATATGCGTTGTAAAAATTATATATGTGTTGAAATAGAAGTGAAATGCTATATATATATATATATATATATATATATATACGCCCCTCGTCCACAAACCATGGACGATATTTATTGGTTGTGATTGGTGTGAAAATTGATTGATAGCGAATGGTTGATTGAAATTGTTTGTGGTTGAAATGGATTGATTGTGGTTGAAAAATACCTGTTTGTGGTTAAGAAATATTTGGTTGAAACCACATAGGATTAGTTTGTGGAAATGAAAAAAATATACATGCCGCCTGCGTGCGAACTAGATGCATGATTCCCCATTGTCAAAAGCTGCGAGGCTTTAAGGTAGAGCGATGAGCCGTACTAGGGACGGTCCTGGTTTTAACTACCCTGCCGTTATGCTGCCGAAATTTTGAATAATATTCATGTGTTAGAATTATTTGCCTGTGTTGAAACTATATTCGTCTGTTGAATAGAAAACCTTCATGTGTTGAATAAAAATTCATTCGTTGAATCATATTCAGGTGTTGAATGGTATTTGTGTTTTAAATAGATTGTTTTAACAATAAAAATCACATTTTTACCCTATATATATAAACTATAGAAAACCTTCATGTGTTGAATCGATATTCATTCGTTGAATTGGAAATTCATGTGTTGAATGGTATTCGTGTTTTAAAAATAAAAATCACCTTTTTCTATATATACAAACTATAGAAAACATTCATGTGTTGAATCGAAATTCATTCATTGAATTGAAATTCATGTGTTGAATGGTATTCGTGTTTTAAAAATAAAAATCACCTTTTTATCTATATATACAAACTATAGAAAACCTTCATGTGTTGAATCGAAATTCATTCGTTGAATTGAAATTCATGTGTTGAATGGTATTCGTGTTTTAAATATAAAAATCACCTTTTTATCTATATATACAAACTATAGAAAACCTTCATGTGTTGAATCGAAATTCATTCGTTGAATTGAAATTCATGTGTTGAATAGTATTCGTATTTTGAAATAAATTGTTTTATAATAAAAATCTTATTTTTATCATCTATATGAACTATATAAAATAGTCGTGTTTTGAAATAAATTGTTTTACATTAAAAATCACATTTTTATTATATACATGAATTGTTAAAAATAGTGAAGTGTTGAAATAGAAGACATGTGACGACAAGGAATTTCGCTCGATCCGAATCAGTCGTTAAACCGATCTAGACCGTTCGAAACCCCTGTTCGTTTGAGGACAAGACAAAACAGAACGCATATGGAAGAACATTTCATTGTTATTACAACAATTCCATCAGATTCAAGAATATACAGAGTATAAATGAATAAATTACATTCGATAAATATCAGAGATTACAATAAATTACATAGCAGCGGAAAATAATACAAAGCACAACTGAAGGTGATATACGGATACAGAGCTTTCCGGATATCATTCCAGCTGTAAACCAGGATCCTGTGAATATAAATCTGCAAAACCAAAACTACTAGCTGCCCGTGCGGAAAATAGGGGCACCCAGAGTTTAGGTTAAAACAATAAACTCCAGGTCAGTCATGTGACTGGTGTGAGAACTAAAACAGTTATTTAAACTTTACTTTGAAAGAAGGTAATTCAAGGGACCACGCCGTATAACACGGAACGGGTTTCCTCCCAAGAATACCAGTGCATAGAATAAACAGCGCAATGCTTTTTCGAAAAATGAAGCTATTATAAGACCCAGGTCCCATCACACAATGCAACGCAAGCCGGAGGATAGGGTTTTCCCTTATAATAGCCAAACATGCTTGATACGTTTTAAAACAAATCATTTGATACTATAATAAGTGTATAGTGTCAAAACAATTTCAATCATAAATATAAATCATAGACGGCATGAGTGCCCCATCCCACTATGTCGCCATACTAGGCTCTACAAATAAAACCGAAATACACGTATGGGAAATTGGATTTCTGTCATGAGTCGAGGCAAGGGGCAAGCTCCTCTCCGCGTTCGAGATACTCTAGCAAATGTCCCAGGGCTACGCACTCTGGGCAACCCCTGGATGCTTCAGGGCCGGTCCTCACTTACGTCAGAGGATTGGCAATTCCTGAACACACGTTTCCCGGTCCTTACAGACCTAAAATCGAGGCGCCTCATCCAACAACCACAAAGGTGAAAAGTATATATATGTCAGGGCTGGTAAGTCACTGACACCACCAAAGCTAGAAAGAAACGTCGTGCTCTCCCTGCAGTCCGTATCCCGTTTTTGACTCATACCGAGGAGTGAGGCTCGCGAATTCACGTTATACACAAAGCTGCCACGTAGACGTGCTTTGATCATCAACCACAAGACTTTGCTTTTCAACAGAAGCCTTGATCATTGCATCTTAGCGTGCCACACAGGCAGTTCATGCCATGCGACTGATGTCCATCGATATACAACCTCTGAGCTCGTACGTCTCAGAGAAGGGCGTTAAGCAAAAGAATAAATTCTCCGCCGCCAAACAGATGTATATTTAATAGAAATCAATCAACACAGAATAAAATCCCATGTCAGACACACAATCCATTTACAAGTCCGTTCTGGGTCTGAACGAAACCGGAGGCACTTTTCTCGCATATCCATCCATCTCCAGGTACGTCTGGACGACCACCAACTATTTCCATCCTCTTAGGTGTACAGCCCAATCAGGATCGTCAGTAATTATCCAAACGATGTGAAGACTTCCGGTCTTCGACCACCGTCTTCATCTTCGACTTATCGTCGAATCGGTTATTCAGAATGGGTATAAACCCGGCCTTTCCAAACAACCCGCGTATATTAAAAACAAATGTTACACAAACACAACATACGCCTCATTCCAATTCAGAATATTCTTTTATTCACCAAATCACATTCTTAGGGAAAGGTTCCCACTAATTTTATCCAAGATAAATTCTTTAAAATTTATCCTTTAATCTTCCTTTGGATGTCATTTAAAACCAAATTATGGTTTTTCCAACTAGTCGAGATTAGCGAACCACACCGAAGTAATTATTTATTTTATTTCCCAATCCCAACCTATTCATCCCATGAAGCAAAACTGGTAATACTCCATATCTAATACTATGGTGTTATTGGTAAAATTAATTACCATTTCACGTTCAAATCTAATTAAAGATTTAACTATCGCTTTGGAGCAAAACTGGTGATACTCCATTCTCGCTTATTTCTAAATTTGATAATTTAGATTATAGATTTACATTTCAATCTAATTGCAGATTCGTTAAAACTCCTTTTACTGGGTTAAAGAACTAGGTGTTATTTAAAACACAGTTCACGACAAACCCAAATCACATTATATTTATTATCGGGTTACAGAACTAGTGTTATTTAAAACACCGTTCACGATGAACCCACAAATCAATTCTAGTTCAATTTAAATCAAATATATTAGGAACTCTGATTATTTAAAACCCCTTTTTAAATCTGATTTATTTATTTAAAAACAAACGGGTTTTAAATTTAGTTCAAACTAGTTCATTTTGATAAAAATCTATTTTTATCTTTTCAAATATGGAGTTTTTCATCCCGAATTTTCCCAAATCATTTCTTATGATTTTAGACAAATTATTACTATTTTTAATAATTTTATCAAGGTCCGTACAATCGATTTCCACAAATGGTCATCGAACTGCACTTACAACGACCTTTTTCAAATTTGATTTGGACGTATCTCCAAATCCAACCGTTAGATTTCAAATTTCTAATATTCGTTAGAAAGCTCTTTTCGATACGAACCCAGCGGTTCTGGTTTTAGGAGAATCCGACGGTCGGATCTCCCGAAATATCCGTTTGAAATAAATGGTCGAAATTCACGAACTGCCGCGGGGCGGCGCATTCTATTCAGGCCATTATATTATATATATAATATATATAATATATATTTCGTCGATTTCTATTTAAAACGAATTATATAAATAGTTTTGAATTCGTTTCAAAAACAATTTCAACCCCCATTTCATTTCAAATCAAAATTGAATTCTTCCTTATAAATTCCTTTTAAAATTCATTTCTATTCAATTCAATTTGTTTCCAATTCAATTCGTTTTCGTTTTCAATTCAATTCGAATTGGTTTTATATTCAATTCAATTCAAATCGTTTTCTATTCAATTCATTTCGAAATCGTTTTCTATTCAATTCATTTCGAAATCGTTTTCTATTCAATTCATTTCGAAATCGTTTTCTATTCAATTCATTTCGAAATCGTTCTCTATTCAATTCATTTCAAAATCGTTCTCTATTCAATTCATTTCGAAATCGTTTTCTATTCAATTCATTTCAAAATCGTTTTCTATTCAATTCATTTCGAAATCGTTTTCTATTCAATTCATTTCGAAATCGTTTTCTATTCAATTCATTTCGAAATCGTTTTCTATTCAATTCATTTCGAAATCGTTTTCTATTCAATTCATTTCGAAATCGTTTTCTATTCAATTCATTTCGAAATCGTTTTCTATTCAATTCATTTCGAAATCGTTTTCTATTCAATTCATTTCCAAATGAATAAAATCGATATAAATATCGTTCACGTCAAAATGGCGTCAATCTAACCAACACGGCTTCATATATTTCTATTTTCAAATATTCCATTTCAAATATTTCTTTTTCAAATATTCTATTTCAACAAATGAGTATTTATTTTTGTCAACACACGACTAATCTCAACGAATGAGTACTGTCCACGTGTGACTATTTTTGTTAAATTATTTCGTTCAACACATGACTAATCTCAACGGATGAGTACAGTCAACACATGAACCTTTATTTTATAGTGGTAAAGATATAAAATTTATTGTTAAAATATTACGTTCAACACATGACTAATCTCACGAATGAGTACAGTCAACACATGAACCTTTATTTTATAGTGATAAAGATATAAAATTTATTGTTAAAATATTACTTTCAACACATGACTAATCTCACGAATGAGTACAGTCAACACATGAACCTTTATTTTATAGTGATAAAGATATAAAATTTATTGTTAAAATATTACGTTCAACACATGACTAATCTCACGAATGAGTACAGTCAACACATGAACCTTTATTTTATAGTGATAAAGATATAAAATTTATTGTTAAAATATTACGTTCAACACATGACTAATCTCACGAATGAGTACAGTCAACACATGAACCTTTATTTTATAATATTCTTTATCTTCTAAATTGGAATGAGGCCCAATCAATTACCATATAAAGTTAATTATATGGATTTTCATACATCACACGTATACAATAGCATTGAAAAAGAATCAACCATCAACCAAAGTGCACTACACTGTATAAGCATCAAATATAGGTATCTAACGCTTATAGCAGCCTGTCAATCAATCGATCGACATATTTAATCAATCAGGATGAGTGAACTTCAAATTTCATCCCAACACCCGTGTGGGGTTTCAAACAATCAAACACAGATTTTATTTGTGCAGTTGGGCGATGTGTAAAATTTATCGACCCAATCAATGTCATTCAAATAGGTGTACATAAACAAACCGTCCGGTTTGTAAATGAATATTTTATTTTATTCACTTCCACGTTAAAAATTATATTTTTAACGATAAAAACATTTTATTTCAACACATGAATTTCTATTCAGTTCATTTACACAATAAAAATGATATTTTTATTTTTCTAACATATTTTAGAAAATTTCGGCGGCATAACGGCACGATACTAGAAACGGGACGAGGCCTAGCCCTATCTCCGGTCTAGTGAAGGCCCACGCCATTCACACATCAATCAAATCCATTCATTTCAACAAACAATTCAATTTCAAATCAAATCATCTAACTAATTTATGCAACCAAACAAACAAGTCCATGGTCTGTGGACGATTGTGTCGGGTGCTACTAAGCACTGTCTGCATCCTAGTATATATATATATATAACTTTAAAAAAAAGAAATTGAAAGGTGAGAAATTCTCACCGATAGCTATCCAATCATCTTGACTCTCCTTTGATAGAAATCTTCTTCGTTATCGCATTTTTGTCATCTTCGTTGCTGTAGCCACTACATATGTAAAAATCGAATTTTTACTTCGCTATTCAATATATGAAAATCGAATTTTTACTTCGCTATTCAATATATAAAAATCGAAATTTTACTTCGCTATTCAATATATAAAAATCGAATTTTTACTTCGCTATTCAATATATAAAAATCATATTTTTACTTACTTATATAAAAAAATATTTTTTCTACAACCATAATTAAAAATCGTTTCTTTACCTCGCCTACTTCACATATATACAATTTGAATTTTTATCACGCTTTCTCCAATATAAAAATACGATCTTTTTCTTCTAAAAATTCAAATATTTACTTTTAGAAAAATCACATCTTTTACATTCGAAAAATCAAATCTTGCACCATTATAAAAATTCTGTTTTTAACCATTATAAAAATTCTGTTTTTAAAATAAAATAAAATAAAAACAGATAAATGAAAATAAATAAATAAATAACTTACAGTGAACGGGGGGGCTTCGAATCGTAGTGGCGGCTGGTGGTGAGGCCAGCGAGGGCGACGGCGTGAGGTTGGGGAAGCGATGGCGGGTGGCGACGCGACGAGGGGTTGGGCGATGCGGTTCTTCGCGAGCTCGAATCGGGAGAAGGAGGAGAAGTAGCGGAGGGGAGAGCGGGGCCAGGGGGGAGCTCCTCTGCCTGAGTGCCGGCGGCGCAGGGGCGACGCGCCCTCCTGGAGGCGCGACTCCGATCGTCAGGGCACAGCCTTTTTTTTTTATTTTGAAAACTAATTGAAAATATCGGGGGGGGCCTGGTTAAGGAGAAGGGAAAGGTTTTTTTTATTATTATTTAATTTTTAAAAGTTGACTTTTACATATGACCTCTAAACGAGACCCACCGCCTGTCTTCCATAGCGTTTCACCCTCATTCCGAACACAATGGGGTATATACCGTAAGCTGATTCGATCGTTACAATCAGTTTCCGTTAAAATCTACATATAACTCTATATATTGAATTTGAACGCGCATTTCAATTTACTGGGGTCACATACTAACTCTATAAATCCCATAAAAATATTTTCTAGCTTCGTATTGACGATACGGTCCTAACAAAACTAGTTTCGTCGAATTCTGAGACCATTAGAAAAATGGCCAATTTCCAGTCGATTAAAATCAACTAAAACTGGTCAAACGCGTTTCCCTTTGCCACTCTCACATATTGATTCGAAAAATTATGAAATTTGGAATCTAGCAATAACTTGACATCACGGTTCCAACAAAAGTGGTTTCGTCGAAATCCGAGGTCGTTTGCAAAATTCCCATTTTTAAGGGCCTGAATTCCATAGCGACTATTCAAAATTTTCAACTGGGCATATCTTTTGATTCCCGCTATGAAATTTCGATTTTTCGGATTCGTTGGAAAGATATCATCAATTAGATCCTATTGTTTTTTGTTTCACTAAAATCCGAATTGTTTTGCACCCGGTACATTCAATTGAAGTTTGAAATCGAATCATCGAACTACCACGCCATTTTCAATTCTATTATAATTATATATAATTATTTTTATTCTAACGACGGCGTATATAATATATACATTCGAATTATATTCAAAATAAATTTTCTCGTCGATTTTATTTAAAATAATCTATTTTAAATATTCAAAATTCGCTAAAATTGCCAAAATAAAAATTTTAAACTGGCCCAGATTTTCCGGGTTGTTACAAGACAGTTAGATAAAAATATCATTTTTATCAAATGTATGAAAATCATATAGTTTTGAAATCGAAGAATCGATATATATATATATATATAAATAGAATTGAAATATATTGAATAACGAAGCTGCAGTTCGTATTTTGAAACCGTGATTTCAAACGATTAGTGCGGGAGATCCGACCATCGGATTTTCCCGAAATCGCAACCGTTGGGTTTGCTTTGGAAATATCTTTCCAACGGCACCAACTTTGTAAAAATCCAACGGTTGGATTGTCTGGAATGTTTAATTCAAATATGAAGAAAAACTGCGCCAGAATCGATTTTATTTATATATATATAAATATAATTAAATTAAATCGAATAACGACGCTGCAGTTCGTATTTTGAAATCGAAACTTCAAACGATAATACCGGGAGATCCGACAGTCGGATTTTCCCGAAACTGGAACCGTTGGATTCGTTTTGAAAAGATCTTTCTAAAGATGTAAATTTTGTGAAGATCCAACGGTTAGATTTTCAGATATGTGTAAATCAAATCTGAAGAAAAACAGCGCCACAGCCGCGTTATGGCCCGAAGCGTCGTTTTGAATAAATTGGCTATTTTAAAATAAATAAAAATAGCGATAAATCGTTATAAAATATTATAAACGATATGGATGTGAAATTCAGAGACTAACTGAAGGTTGGTTAAGTCGAATGGTTTTCTGGATGTTGATCTGATGTTGGTTTCGGCCTTCGGGGTTAATATTTGGGAAATCGTTCTCTTACTGATTGACGGTTAGTCACTAATGAATTGAAATGACGCGTGTGTTGTGTTTGTATAGCACTTGTTAATATATACGCGAGTTATTCAGAAAGACTGGGTTTATCCCATTCTGAGTAACTGAGTCGACGATAAGAAATCGAAGATGAAGACGGTGGTCGAAGACCGAAGATCTTCACCTCGTTTGGATGGTAACTGATGTCCTGATTGGGAGGCATCCCGAAATATGGATAATTAGTGGTGATCATCCAGACGTACGTGGAGGTCGATGGGTATGCGAGGTATATAGTGCCTCCGGTTTCGTTCAGATCCAGGACGGACTTGTAAATGGACTGTGTGTCTGACATTGTAATTTATTCTGTGTGATTGATAGTCATCAGTTGCATGGTGTGAATTGCCTGTGTGGCATGCTAAGATGTAGTGATCAAGGCTTCTGTTGAAAAGCAAGGTCTTGTGGTGATGATCAAAGCACCGCCTGTGTGGCGTAGCTTTGTGTATAACGTGAATTCGCGAACCTCACACCCCGGTATGAACCAGAAACGGGAGAGGACCTCAGGGGGGACATGCGTTTCTTCCTAGCTAGAAGTGGCGTCAGTGATTTTACACGCCCTGACGAGTTTGACTTATGTGGTTGTTACTGTTGCGAGGCGCCTCAGATATATCGGTCGATCCGGGACCGATGGAGTCATTTGTTGGCTCACTTACGCCCCAAAGGGCGGGGAAACGTAGTGTTTAGGCATTTTAATCCACATCGGTGGACTGGCCCTGACGATCCAAGGGTCGATGCGTTCTGATCCTGAGACTCGGGCTAGGCAGTATCGAATTCGGTAAGGACTATCTTTTGCCTTGGTTCATGACGGAAATCCAATTTCCAAATACGTGACTGTGCGGTTTTGATTGTATATATATATATATATATAGCGACATGATATATGGTACCCATGCCGTCTATGATTGATAGTTATGGTTGAAATTGTTTTTGAAACTTATAAACACTAGTAATAATATCAAATGCTTTTGTTTTATTCGTATCAAGCATATTTTGGCCATTATAAGGTAAAACTTTATCCTCCGGTTTGCATTGCATTGTGTGATGTGAACTGAGTCTTATAATGACTTCATTTTTATAAAAAGCATTGCGATGTTTAAAAGAATTATTTGTTTTAAAGCACTGGCAATCCATGGAGTAAATCCGTTCCACGAAAGTGGCGTGGTCCTGTGATTGGCCATATTTTAAATGTGTTGAGTAGATTTCTCATACCAGTCCCATGACTGACTCGTAGTTTGTTTCACTTTCAAACTCGGGTGCCCCTTTTTCTACACGGGCAACCTTGTGTTCAGGTTTTAGCTGGCTTTCTCTGGATAGCTGGAGCTGAAGATGGATTCTATTTTTTATCTCTTTTTATGTTGTTCGGCTCCTGTTGTACATATTATGTTGGTTTTCCGCTGTAGACATTTATGTATAGCTGAACTGTATTTGTACTAAGTATGATCCTGTATACCGTGTAACTCTGATGATTACATTTATCTAGTATATTATATTGTTCATTATCTGGTGTATTTGTTTATTTCTGTTCTGCTGTTATCTGTTTATGTGTTATATTCCAAGGATTACCCTTGCCACCGTCAGTACGGGGTTTGGGGTCGTCTCAATTTTTATATTCGATAATTAACTCGATTTATCGTTTAGGGACCACTATGGAATAAAACAAAAATACCAATGAGACGAGCAATGTCCCACGATCCAAAAATATAAAAATATTGGTAGGCTAGCTCATATTGTGAATTCCACTATTTTTGATTATTTCTGAATTAAATATATTATTCTATTATTTATTTTAATTAAATATTCATTATTATTTAATTAACCAACCATTTAAATTCTCTAATTCACTATTTAAATAGTTAAATAAATTAATTATATCGTTGAAAAATGCTGGTCGTTACAGAAGTTGTCAAATTTCCTTCTGAATACGCAGTCAGACTTTGGTAAATTTAGAGCCTGCATAAATGCGTTTGGGAAATTAAAAAAAAGGTAAATAACTGCATGCTAAATTTTGACGTGTGTTAATTTTCTGTAAAATTTTAATTTCTGTCAACTTCTTTTTTATTTACTTTAGTTTGACTGTTATTATCTCAAAGAAGACTAGTTCTTTTTCTTTAGTAGCCTCTTACACCACTGTATTTAAGCTGTATCATTTTCAATAATAAGCCGTCATTTACACTTCTATTTACATTCGATCATCGCAGGCATACACAAGCCAAATGGTGTTGATGTACCCGATCATATCCAAACCATATGTACAAAATGGGGGTAGCGATCCATTTTGCTATGGTTTCTACTCTCATGTTAGAGTCGATTCAACTAGGGCCGGCCCAACCCTTCCAACTGCCCTAGGCAAGAATTAAAGGAAGAAAAAAGTAAAAATTATATTGAAGAAATTCTGCCTATGCAAGGATTTGAACCGACATCATTTTAAATATCCCAATGCCCTTGCCACTCAGCCATCAACTTCTCTTATCACATGTAGGCCTATAATTATCTGTATATCAATATTTGTAAAGACACATAACCACCACCTTGCCCCCCTCCAGCACCTCGGGGGTTGCTGCCCTAGGCGACCGCCTCGGTCGCCTAGGCCTTGGGCCGGGCCTGGATTCAACCAGTGATGACTATGACATTTTTGCTGAAAACATCGACGGTCGAGTCTTTTTTGCTGGAGAAGCAACAAGTAGGCAATACCCTGCAACTATGCATGGTGCTTTTCTGAGTGGATTAAGAGAAGCTGCTTCTATTCTTCAAACATCTAGAGCTAGAGGGGATACAAATAGAAGGATGGAAAAAAGGTCGCAGGATAAAATATAACAGTGTGCTGGCAATCTTGCTCGGTTATTTAATGATCCCGATGAGTCTTCCGAAAACTTCTCCTTGATCTATTTGCTCCGCAAGCTAATGGGATGGGGCTTA
The DNA here is from genome assembly GCA_030737875.1 of Allium sativum. NCBI lineage: Eukaryota > Viridiplantae > Streptophyta > Magnoliopsida > Asparagales > Amaryllidaceae > Allium > Allium sativum. The sequence goes on from CM060922.1 coordinate 67,890,983, forward strand.
TGAGGCACGCGGTTGACAAGTGCTCTTTCGAAAAGTTTCTCAGTAGTTTTCACTGGGATACCAATAAAGAAAATTTATTCCGAAAATATATTAATATATAAATAATTGAATAAGTCTGGGTTGATACTAGAACCTGTATCATGATTGCGGAACTGTCATCCACCCCATGTCATGCTATACATTGCATTACAGTTTTTCTGAAAAATGGAAGTCTTTGAGTATTCTCGTTTAGCTGCAGGAACAGAGGAAAAATCTGGGAAACTGAAGAAAAAGTTGTCGGAGCAGAGGAAAAATGGAAGTCTTTGAGTATTCGTTCATTTCAATTTTTTTTTGTTTTACTAACCTTTTTCATCCCAATCTTTAACGATGATTTTTATAAATAGCTAATAGTATTAAATCTATGTTCGATTTTTTCATCCAGCCGTCACTGGATCAGAATGCAAACTGACAACAAGATTCGGTAATTTTTCACGCATTTGAATATGTATTTTACTTAATGTGAATTTCTCAATACGCTTGATGCTTAAATTTTGCATTTAAATTTATTTTTAGGTAGAATGCTAAGCGCAGGCATTGGCGCCATGCCAAGCTCGGGTTCTAAGAAGCAATCGAGCTTTGATTGTATTATTTTGTTATTCTCAATTCCTCAGTTTGGTACTTATTTAATTGAGCAGTCTTCTTATAATATATTAATTCGTTTGCTTCAGGTTTGTGTTATGATAGTAGATCTGCTTTATGTTTCACTAGGGTTCAGATTTGTATTATCATGAATGATGTACCATTCGTTATGCTTTAGGTCTTTTATGGTGTGTTATGATGAATAATATAGTGTCGTCTATCGAATGAGACTTATTTGAAATTAATGATAATCATATTATGGTTATATTGATAACGATCAATTTTATTTATCATGCTATTTTTGTTTTAGCAAAGCTAGCAGAATTGGAGTTTTTTAAGACATAAAAAGAGATTAAAGTACAATTATAGCATGCTTATATTGTGATTATTTCTGTCTAAACCCAGCAACAATACTAATGCATTATTTCTTTTCATTGCAGCGGAGAGGAATGCTATGATAAAGAAATTGTTTGATCAAAGCTATTTGAGCAGCTTATTACATCTGCAAAGTTGTTTCTATCTCAATTTTTATATAGGAGTCAAACGTATACGTGATTGTGTAATAGTGAAATGTAGTGAGGAAGTATGTACAAGTGATTGTGTAGTAAGTGATTGTGTAATAGTGAGGAAACAATATGTGTACTATTTGAAAGTGTAATAAATATTTATTTGAATAAAAAATATATTTGTTATTTGTTTTGAAAATAAATTCAATGCCAAATATTCAATTCTTGTAAATGTTTATTTATAGTAAATAATGCCATGTGGCCTAAAAAATGATGTCGTATGCATTAATCAAATGATGACACATGGACAAATTATTGTTTGACACATCAACCAATCATTAAATGCCAAATGTCAGCATTAATATATGCCATGTGTATACAACTACGACAACCATGTCAGCAGCCAGGTAGGATGACACATCATCAGCCATGTCAGCAACCATGTAGGATGACATATCATCAAACACATCATCTGATGACTCATCATTTGAGTCATAACATAGTGGGGCCCATTAATTATTTTACCTACCAATATCAATAAGTGTATGTAAACACTCTTTCTCTACTAAGCTTTACCTACCAAGCTCTACCAATTCAATATCGGTTGCTAAATCATATTACCTACCATTATGTTAGTTTTACCTACACTTACAATTGGTAAGTAAAGACCTCATTTTCTTGTAGTGTATGAAGCAGACGAAGCGTGACCAAGCTGAAGGTTTTAACTTAATTTATGGTTAATAATTTACTCAACTATCAACCAAGTGGATGCATTTTAGCACACGGACCTAGTCGGGCTTTCATGCTTTATTAGCTTTATTCAAGTGACAAATGTTGTTTCACTTAACCTAGTGGAAATTGCAATAACTTGAAGTTCAGCAATTTATTTTGAAGCAACTTTTATTATCTTTGAAGCAAACTGTGTGGTGCAGGTAATATACATTTATGCTGCAGTAGGGAAGTGTTTTCCTAAGGTTATCTCTTTTTCTTTTGCTGCAATAGAAAACAGATAACACCATGAAAACATTTTACATGTACAACAACACAAATGTATATTACTTGTACTGCATAGTTTGCTTCAAATATAGTAAAAGTTGCTTTAAAATAAATTGCTGAACTGCAAGGAGTTGCAATTTTTATTACGTTAAGTGAAGCAGTATTTGTCACTTGAATAAAACTAACAAGCATGAAAACCCGACTAGGTCCCTGTGCTAAAATGCATCCACTTGGTGGATAGCGAGTAAATTCTAACTAGAAAATAAGTTAAAACCTTCAACTTGGTCACATAATGTTCGAAATGCAATTCGGATATCTTGTTGCTACGTTCGATATGCAATTCAGATATGTTGTTGCTACGTTCGTTATGTAATTCAGATATGTTATTGTTATGTAATTCAGATATGCTATCATTAAGTAGTTCGGGTGTGTTTAGGGATGGCAAAAAAATCCGTACCCACGGCTACCCGCGGATAAAATCCGTCATGGGTATGAAACGGATAGCTAAATGGGTACCCGTGGATAAAATAAACGGGTTTTTTTTAATATCCATTAATTAATGGGGCGGGTACGGATAGTAAGATATCCATGTCCGTGGGTTCCCGTGCCCGTATTGCGTGTTTTTTCCAATGCATAAATCATTGTTGTTGGTTTTTGCATATTTGTGCACATGTTTTTATTGAACAATTTAACTCATCCTGCAAAAGTTCTTGCTTGACTCCTCCTCACTGGTTTATATCAATACGTCGCCAAATTCATGCAACACGTTGCCAAACTACAAAACAGGTCTAATTTGTTTTTTTATTGGATGTATTTTTAAACAATTTCAATAAACGGTTAAAAAAAGAACTGAATAAAATATTATGGATACCCGCGGGTACCCACGAATACCGGCAACTTTTTTAAAACCCGTTTAATGGATACCCGTGCGGGTATGGGGCAGGCACGGGGCAAAAGATTACTAAATGGGGCGGGTGATGGGGGGATACTACCCGTGCCCGCCCCACCCCATTGCCATCCCTAGGTGTGTTATCGTTAAGTAATTCAGATATTTTATTGTTATTTAATTTAGGTATGTTGTTGTTAAGCAATTTGGATATGTTTTTGTTATATAATTCAGATATGCTATTGTTATGTAATTCGGGTATGTTGTTGCTATGATTATGTGGTTGTCATGTTGATTGCATAGTCGTTTCGTACTTAGATTTGTTAGCGTTGTTTGTTGCGGCTGCCTAAATATATGGGAAGTATGCTCACTGCCACCTTTTGAGGCAGTGAGCATTTTTAATAGCATTATCTGGGATAACGCTCTTCAGCGTTATCCGAAATAACGCTATGTCAAATGTTCACTGTCTCCTCTTGAGGCAATGAACATTTAAAATTGCATTATCTCGGATAATGCTAACGAGCGTTATCCAGATAACGCTCTGATATTTATTCACTGCCTCCAAAGGTGGCAGTGAGCATATTCAGGCAAGCACTATATAAGGCACTAACAAATCTAACTACGAAAGGACTAAGTAATCAACTAGACAACTACATATTCACCAACAAATATCCAAATTACACGAATTTAAATAGCTAAAGTGCAATGATTCTTTTTATGACCAACACCACCGCATTTGCTGCACCTGTTTCCTTTTGAAGTTTGACGTTCATCCATAGTATTTTTGAATCTGGTGGACTTCGGACGTCCAGACGGCCTTTTCACTACAGGAGGTTGGACCAATTGATTGCCTATTGATGGACAATATCGCCTATCCCTAACAGGGTGAAATTCCGATGTGTACATGGTTAGGTTTTTTGCGACCGTATAGTATGGTGCAGCAAAATCATGATGAGCTCTACTAGCTCCGGTTGAAACTGACGAACAAGCTACCATTACATGTCGACAAGGTAAATGTTGTAGCAAAGGAATATTGCATGTACAAGAGCAAGTGTCGTCGTTGATAATCACTTTGAAATCATCACCAAAATAATGTACCAAAGACCATTCTACCGGATTAAATCGAATAATCATTGTGCATCATGCTTCATCGGCTCATTGAACAATCTTTGCTACCCATTTCGGTGTAAGTTTGGTTTTAAGACTTTGCAATGTTTCTCTTCGTTGACAAAAGTAATTTTCCAATCGAAAAAAGGTACGAGCAACCAATGCTTTCACGGGTAATGATCGAGTCCCTTTCAATACACCATTAAAGCTCTCTGAAGCATTGGTGGTCATTACATGAAATCGACCACCATCATCTTTGCAAAGTGCCCAGTTTTCCTCTTTCCCGTGTAAACTTTTTTCAATCTAGTTATGCGCCTTTTCGCTAACATTCTTTATTTCATCACGAACTTTTTGGTATTCGACTTCCTTCGAAGCACAAGTCGCAGCATAAAATTGCCCGGTCAGTCTTTTGTCTTTAAAACTAGCAGCTTGAAAATTATCCTTGAGATGTATGGCACAAAAACGATGCTTATGAGGTAAACACCACCTTGTTTCAAACGCAATCGGTATGCCTTTCATTCCATCTGAAATAAAAGTAATTCGACGATCGTTAATGGTACGAATGTAGTGGCGCATGCGAGAAAAAACTCAACCCCAATTATCCACAGATTCAGACTCAACAATCGCATAAGCCAAAGGATACAAATGGTCATCCGCGTCAACAGCGGTAGCTACTAGCAAAGTTCCTTTGTATTTTCTGTATATATGTGTATCATCAATACACAATAATGGACAACAATGTGCAAATCCTTCGATACATGGCCCAGATGCCCAAAAAGCACGGTCATACATTCTAACATCGTCCATAACAACATGCCCTACGCTTCCCTGATTCGTTCTTGTAATTTCTGTGAAATATTTCCATAAAGTGCCATACGATTCCGCCCAGTCTCCATATACTTTTTAGAGGGCCTTACTCAACGCTCACCATGCCTTCATATAACTAATCTTCACAAATAATTGTTCTTCCATTAAAACTTGTACAGTACCAACGGCTATATTCAAATTAGATTTTAGAAATGGCAAGATCTTCGAAACTAAAAATGATGACGTTGTCTGCTTGTGGTTTGCATTAATCGTTAGATTCACGCATTTGTGTTCGCTTGGATATTTTATTACAATCTACCAACTTTGCTCGACCTTTTTTGAAACAATCGCATGAATTCTACATGGACAATTGACATCGACAATACAAATGGTAGTATATTTGGTTTTATTGGACTTAATAGGTTTGAAGGAGACAACATGAAGAATTGACCATTCACTTAATTGTTGTTTGAATTTTCTTTCATTTCAAAGACCATACTGACTTTGAAACTTCTTTGGACACTTAATGTGGAAAATATCTCATTTTTAAATTGCATATCTACGACAATTGACTTCGCCATTAGTTAGGCCGTACATAAGTCATCATCAAGGGGAACTTCCATTTCATTCTCATCAATATCTTCAATAGATCTACCTTCCAAATCAGCAAAATCACAATCTAATGGTTCGTTATTTACTTGCATGCTCTCTATCCAAGAAACGTCATTCTATGGTATGCTCACTACATCCATACTATTAATAGAGGGATCCTCATAGTCCCCTAAATCTATTTCATCCCTGTCCTTCTCAACATTGTCTACTGCCTCATTTGCTACAATGCCCTTGTTCACTACTTGGGTTTTGGATTGTGCGACAATGTCGTGTATTTGAGAACTGAAGATACAAACAAAATAACCATGAGAACTAAATGTATTACTTCAGATACAAAATCAGCGAGTTAACCGTAAATATTTCACATACCTCTGACATAAATGTTGTAACTCAGATTGCATAGATACATGAAAGGGGACATTTAATAATTTGACGGTCCAGCGGAGCAAAAAGGATTCAATTGTTGAGTAACAATACTGCATAGATAATGGAATACTTACGAACTACAATAATAACATATTCTTATAGATTCAAGAAATAACCAAAATGCAGTCAACCTTTCGATCATGTGTGTGAAACTTCCTTGAGTCAAATTGGGTTCATTGTGTACAATATCTTGTTGATTGCTCGAACACGGTGGAAAATCAAAGGATGTAGTATTAAAAGTCGAAGGATTAAAGCTCGACAAATCATTTTGATGACCAATTCTATCGTCAATATTTTGACATTCAAGGTTATCTTCTACTGGAGATGTATCTTCTTCGATTTGAACCCGTTCGCGCTTTACAACATAAAACTCTATGGATTTCGTTGCCGCTGAAAACATTATATCCACATTATCATCATCGGCTATTTTAATGGCTTTCGATCCAGAATCCGTAGGCTAGTTACAAACCAAATCAATGTCAAATTTATCGGATTTAATCTTAGTCAATTTATATACCGAATCTTTCAACTGAACCAAGTTACATCCTCGAACTACTTTTGTCAGTTTATATGACCCTCTAACGTATTTGCCAATGTTATCATCATCTACCACTAATTCACCATCAAAATAAAAAATAGTAAGAATACATTTAGGACCACTCTACATACAAAACAATAACAATTCAACTCTTTATAACAAACCAACTTTTACAACAAACCTAAAATCAGATATTATAAATTTCAAAGGTCAATAGCCATACCTTGAACACAAAACGAGACCTATAACTTGTTGAGTGATAAGTAGATATTCTAAAACAATTTTGGTTCTAATACTGTTCGATTTTAACAAAAAGGGAAAGCTGTTTTTCAAAAGAGGACTTGTAAAATAAGAATGGAAGGAGGAAATAGGAGAGGAAGAAAAGGGCTTAAGGGTTATTTCCCTCTAGGAGTTATCTGGGATAACGCCAGCACAAAATTAAAACAATGGACGCGTTATCTGAGATGACACCTTTGTTAAAAATTAATTTTGTACAGGCGTGATCTGGGTTAACCCCAGTACAAAAAAAGTGGCATATTTCTGTTATTAGTTTTGAAACAGATTTATTTATGTTATTACTTTACAAAAGTGGCCTAAATAAAAATATGGCGTTGAAATCAATTCTTTATCAATACCAGTTTATTAAAATGCAAAGAAAATAAAGCAATAAAAAATACAATGAAAAGCGAACTAAAACATCCTATGGTAGTCAAATCAAAAAGAGGGAAAATAGGGGAAACTGGCATGACAATGAAACATTAAGAAAAAAAGATCATGCAAAGACAGCTAGTGTTTATATAATACCTTGTTAACTTTATAAGTACCAATGACTTATATCGCTAAATGCATCTATTTGAAGTTAAAAACAAAATTCAGAATATGCCTTTCCATAGAGCATATACAAAGGAATGAATATGTGTTACCTTTTGAAGATAATATTTCTTTAATCTCAACTCCATTTTCATTATTGATTATTACGATAATGATAATATGAACAATAAAATGTCTATTATCGTAAATAATGATGCAATAGAAAATTTAGTAAATTTTGCCAAATTTTAAGGCCATTATACTGTTAAATAAAGTAAATTACTTGAATTTAACTATTTAAAGTTGGTTAAATACCCTAGGATTCCTTTGCATTTATTGAAAATGTCCATAGTTGAGCTTCATTCTTAATACATCATAATTGTTGCATAATTAAAAATTTAATGCTCAAAATTAAAAAAAATATCCACAAATTAGATTTGGACTTGTGAAATTTTTGATATGACTCTAAAAAATTCATTTTCACCATCTTAAGTGCAAACCATGCTTCAAAACAATAATAAAATATTGTAACTTGCATAATATCGATAATCATGTCATTTTAGACATCTATAAAAATCAGTTTTATTGATTCGGTTGTTGAATACATCCAAATAACATAACATGCATTTATAGAATGTAGCAAATTTAAAAAGATTACACACATAAACATCTATGGGTGAGCATGTATGTGAATGTATATGCATGCACGTTGAGGCACCTCGAAACCTCCATGTAGTCTATGCCCTGAAAGGATCAAATACTCCAATATTAAATGTCTGAAAAAACAATTCCAAGCTCTGATCATTTGCCTATACACAATTTGGCATGTTGATGATGTTTACAGGCCGATTCCTGAGCTGCATGAGGCCCTAGGCAAAAGTAGCAGCAAATATGACACATCCCAGGATCAAACCTAGGATGTCATCATGAAAGCCTGAAGCCTCAGCCACTCCACTGCCAGTTTCATCAACATTTTGGTTCTCACATAATATATACATACACCCATAAAAAAAAGTTTGAGGCCCTTTTCCAACCGGAGGCCCTAGGTGGCCGCCTAGTAGGCCTAGGCCCAGGGCCGGGCCTGGATGTATAAGTATTTGAGGATAAAAGGGAAATGTGTACATGATATAGCTTCGAATTATGTGCAGAAACTTTACGTGGCAATTATCTAATATATCTATTACTTAAATTATAAAAGAGGAAAATGACATTGATGATGTGGTCATTCTAACATTTCAGTATTTCGAAATAACTCTCAACAAAGCACATACCGCCTTTCTTTTTGAGTGCTGCTAAAAGCACACAGATTTCTTTTCTTAATACCATGAGTGGTATTAGGAAATGTAAAACTGGGTGCTTTTAGTTTCACATAGTGGTGTATTGCTAAAAGCACCCAATTTTACACTTCCTGATACCACTCATGGTATTAGGAAGAAAAAATCTATGTGCTTTTAGCTACACACTTCTTTTTTATTCGGCCAAACTGCCTCCCAAAACTACACGATCCCTTGAAAAAAGTAACTGTCACACTTTTACTTCGTTGCAAAGAAAAATTCCCCTTCTCTTAGCCACCAAATGTCTGTCGCCATCTATCGATCATATGCCGTTACCATCAAAATCGTTATCGACTTGTCGTTCCCACCTCTATCGTTGTCGGTTGGACTCTGACCGACCCAGCAACAACTGAACTCAGGCAATAGGTAATCCTTTCATCCCTAATCGATTTCGCAGGTCCGTACTTACCTTTCCATAATATGAGAATTTCAGAATATCGTATTTTCCCTGATTGTATTTTAGAGCTAGTGTTATAGGGTGCTACTATTCACACCCCGATTTACACTTCTAGCCATCAAAACTAAAAGCACCCTAAATATTTCAAATTTCATCTGCTGACCACCGCATAAATTAATAATCTAAAATTGGAGAAGCCACCAGCACCTTCCTCTACACGAACGCTTCCTTCCTCATTTATATCATGCATTTATGTCTTTTTGGTCATTTGATGGGTCATTTGAATGAACTTTTTTCATCATATTATCACAACCATCATGTTTATCATCCAGTTTTTCATCATTCAAATACTCCATCTATCAAATGACAAAAAAGTTAATGTATCAATTTGTAAAAGAAGATACGTAAGTTATACAGATAAAACGCTACGAGTTAAAACTTACATTGTCATTTTCTATTACAACATCGTCAAATTAAATGCCCTCCAAGCTTGAAATTTCTAACAGAGCGGAAAAAATATCCTAAAACGCAATGGAAAATCCTAACCATTAAAAACACCCTTACAACATGTTCTATAACATAATGGAAAACAATAAAAATCATACAAATCTAATCTTTTTTTATCTTCATCTTCCGTCTCTATTAGGCACAAAAGAATATATGTTTTTGTTAGAGTTTAGGGTTACAAATTGTAGCGGAATACGTGTTTTTATTAGGAGAAGTACGGTGGTGAATAACTGAGTGAAAGAATAATATATGGTGGTCGGAAGAATATAAAAATTAATCATTTGTATTAAATTTAGAAAGGTGACCGGAAGTGTAAATCGGGGTGTGAATAGTAGCACCCGGGTTATATTGTTTGTATTACTGAAGCGCAATTGTTTTAATCCCTTATTACTGCACTTAATCCTTCTTACCATACTGAGTATAACATTTGCAATTAATCTCCAACTTCATTACGTAAATCATGTGTCAATCCATTTGTAGATTACAAATTTTTAATATATATATTAGCTGACTAATTTGTTCGCTGTACTTTGTTACAAATATTGTAGATATGCCTGTGCACTGCTTCTGTATGGTTTTGTGTCCTCGGTCGATATTGCATGCCAGTAATTCAGAACTTATGCTATCTAAATTTTCCCCCGCCAATAACTGCCTTAAATGTCTTTTTAAATGTCAAATATATGCACTCAACAAGTCACCAACATATTGCATATTGTCGATTGTTTTATGTTGAACACATTTTATGTTTGTATTTTTGTATCGCCAGTTAGACATATCTTAATCTAATTATTTTTAATGACAACTTTTAGAAGAAGAAAAAACTTGCGGTCTGGTACAAGTGAAGGTAAAAAAGTTTCTTTTGTTGTCTTCCTTTCTTCGGAATTAGTCCTTTACATTAGGGCCATTTCCTTGGCTACGGTAACATATTGTTGATCCTCCTTCCTTCAATTGTAATTGAGACTCTCCAAATAGGTCACAGTCTTACGACAACTACTCAGGTAACAAGAATTTTTTTCACACATTGACTATACTATTTATATTCCACTTGTTATTCTTTATAGTAATCTGAATGCACTTATACAACATACTACCAATAACAAATCGCTCGATGTGCTTATGTTTTATTAGTTTAACGTTTAATCCCTCCACAATTGTGAGTATTAACTATGCACTCGACATTTTGGGGAATCAATAAACATGTTTTTATGTTTTTAGCATACAAACAAAATTGTTGCTTCCATATCTCAATAGTTCGGTTACAATATCTTACTTTCAAAGGTGTAGTTATGCTGATATTTCTATATTTTCTTCATATTTTCCTTTGCTTGTTTTTAATTTTCTACATCTTTGTATTTCTATGTAGCATAACTTCCTACAGACATATGATAATGCATTCCATAACCTTTAATTGAGGCTTCATTTCCAGTTACCAAATTTCTTAGTATAATTAGCTCAAAACCATACCCACGGTTTAATCTATAATGTAATTATTTAAGTACAACTTAGTCTCTTCCATGCTTCAAGAGGCAACCCCCAACTCAGATAAGTTTTACTGCGTTTCTTTGTTTGTGATTTTCATTCTATTCGTCCATTCATGAATTCAACTTTTTTATTGTTGATTGTATTTTGCTTACTTCAATATAAATATTAGTTTTTTTTATCTTTGAACAGGATTTTCTTGATTTTAGACATGTTTTTATTTATTTAGTAAACCAAAAAAAAGGTTCCATCTTCCATTGCTGCTTCCATATCTCAGCGGCTCGGTTGCAATATTTTAGTTTGGAAGGTGCACTTATGCTGATATTTATATATTTTGTTCATATTTTTCTTTACTTATTTTTAATTTTCTGCATCTTCGTCTTTTTGTGTGGCAGTAGTTCCTGAGGACATACGATAACGCATTCCGGGTATTCATTTCCACTTATCAAATTTGTTAATATAATTAGCTCAAAGTCATACCCATGCTTTAATATATAATATAATTATTTAATTACAACTTATTGTCTTCACGCTTCAATAGGCAACCTCCAACTAGGATAAGTTTTATTGTGTTTCTTTGTTTGTGATTTTATTTCTATTCATACCTACATGATTTCAATTTTTTTTTGTTGATTGTATTTTGTTTACTTCAATATAACTATTAGTTTGTTAGCTTTGAAAAGTAATTTTCTGATTTTAAACATGTTTTTTTCGTAAACAAACAAAAAAGAAAGTTCCATTTTCAGTTTCTGCTTCCATATGTCAGTAGTTCAGTTACAATATCTTAGTTTCAAAAATGCACTTATGCTGATATTCCTATATTTTGTTTATATTTTTCTTTGCATATTTTTAAGTTTGTGCATCTTCATTTTTTTTGTGTAGAGTAATTTCTGAGGACATACGATAATGCATTCCCTAACCTTAAAATATCCGGTTAACAAATTTCTTAATATACTTGGCTCAAAGTCAATCCCATGTTTTAATCTGTAATATAATTATTTGATTAAAACTTAGTCACTTCCACGCTTCAACACGCAACCTCCAACGCAGATAAGTTCTATTGTGTTTATTTGTTTGTGATCTTCGTTCTATTCATCCCTACTTGAATTCAAAATTTTTTGTTGCTCACTATATTTTGTTTACTTTAATATAAATATTTGTTTGTTACCTATGAATATGACTTTCCTGATCGTAATATTAATTTATTTATTACAAAACAGTTTTACATATTGTTTATTTGGAGCTAATATATGATTTTCTAGGCTTATTTAAAATTTTTCTACAGGTCTATTTATATGCCTAAACGTTACCTTATAAAATATTATTTTTGGTTACGCAATTTTCTCAAAAATTTTAATTGTGAATTCAATTCCAGCTAACTTGTTCCTCAATGTAATTAGCTAACTCTCATTATATTGACTATGCATATACGTATGTTACGCTTTTATTCAAATAAATGTGTTTTTTCTATTAAATGTTGACCCATTCAGTATGAAAAGTTATGTATTGTCTCATGTATGCTACTGTTAATGTTTCAAATATAATTTCAGGCTGGAATCTTTTTGTGATGTTTGCATTGGGTCCTTAGTTTATTCTGCTTCATGTACTTTCTATGTATCTTAGCTTAAAGACTACACGTTTCAACCAATGTAAACAGTCTCGTTAGTAACGAGTACTAGCCAGAGATAAACAAATAAATGAAAGTTGCATTATGTGCTTCTTATCCACGGGTTATCTAGGTAGTTGCTAATAACTTATATAATTTCACTTCTTCTTTCAGCATAAATGTGTTGGAAATAAACTTGGTTTTAAGGAAACATTTATTGAATTAATGGAAATGGTTATTATTGAGATAATGTTTGTTTTGTGGAAAGGGAAAAATCTAGACTAAATAAATATTGTAATGTGAAGAAATATTTAGAAAGTGTAAAATTCAAGAAGAATCTAGAGAAGAATAGTTTAGAGATTTCCCTAATATAAATTGAGATGTACTCATTCATTTGTAAGCAATGAAGTAAAATCAAGGTTGTATCAAGCAAAAAATAATAATAAGGAAATAAAAGCAATCAAGCAAAGCAATAAAAACTTTCTTCTCCTAAAAAAAATTGGGGATTGTTAAAGGGACTCCACATTTGGTTAAGGGGAGGACCAATTTTTATTTATTGTATAATTGTTATGGGGAGGACAAAATAAATCAGCCTCCCCTCAAACATATAAATTAAAATTCCGATGTTAACCCCCTATAATCCTCATTAAGATAAACCATGTAACTTAAACCTTAATTAATGCTAACAATTTAATAATGCACATAAAAATAAAAAGGCTAATTCTATTTATACACCAAAAATTGCTAAACATAAACAAAAAAAATATAATAAACTATTATACACCATATATTATTTTACATACACCGTTTCTTTTACTAAATTATCAATGTTCTCATCTTATTTTTCTTTCCTCTTCCAAACTTAAAACACAATTACCCAAAATTAGAAATTCTGCATCAAACTGAGTAAAATTTAATAAAATGAAATTTATTTCTTTTACTAATACTGTAATTTTTATAAATTTTTTGAAAAAATATTCAATTTCAACAAAATTACTGTAATTTTACAAAATAAATCAACACTTCTAAATTAGACATTATTTCTGAATGTTTTCTTAATTGAAATTTTAGATTTCATGATTAACTAATTCATTAACATCTTTGTTAAAATATATTGTTTGCATCAAGTTTTAATACTTTTAAGAATAATTTGACTTTTTATATGCAATTTTTTTTTAAAAAACAACTATGAGAAAAGAGTAATTTAGTAATATAATTTATAGAAAAATAATGGTGTATGTTAAGTCGTTTTCGGTGTATAAATAGAATTTGCCAAATAAAAAATAGATATATTTAATGTAATGGAGACACAAGAAAGCTTCATGGTGATCAGAAGGCATCAGATTAGGTAATTAATTTTAATTTCATATTAGAATTGATATGGTTAATTTAAAATAAATGCAAAAACAAATTTTTTAATCTAATGTGTTGTATCTAATTTGAGTAATTGACATGTTTAGTAATTTCCAAGTTTGTTATTTGCGTTGAATTTAGTAAGTTAGAGTTTAACATAAGTGACAAGCCTTGGGTAGTTTGGTCTCGTTTTCTTTTCTTTTTCAAATAAACCAAACCCCCCTTAACAACAAAAAAATAAGCTGGAGTCCCCTTAAAATTATTCTCCCCTTAACCAAATGTGGAGTCCCTTTAACAATCCCTAAAAAATCCTTTTTTTTTTTTAATAATTTCATCCTCTTCCTCCTCTAAAATTTCCAACAAAGTAGTATCAGAGCTACACAAATTTTCAACAAGGTGGTATCAAAGCCTGGTTGAAATCATGACATTTTTATTTCTTTCGTTGTTTGTTCTCACGAAAGAGAATTTTGAGGAATGAAGCAGTAGAAAAAAAGAGGAGATAACCTCCAAAGGTTTATGGGAGATTGTTGAAAATGACTATGAATGACGTAAAGACATCGAGAGCATGTCGCAAATGGACAAGAAAGCCTTTGCGAAATCAAAACGGAACGATTACCATGCTCTTTCTGTGATTGCTGAGAACGTTGATGAGAAAGCTTCGGATCTCATTTTTAGAGGAGGTTGTACAAAAGATTCATGAAATCTCTTGAAAAGGTGTATGGAAAAGATGATGCAAAGATAATGAATGAAGATAAATTATTGATGAGAAAGATGAAAAGAAGGATAGCGAGAGTGTGAACGAGAAGGAGCAAGAGAAGAAGAAAGAAAAGACTATGCCAGATGGAAGAAAAAAAATGATGGATGAGAAAGAGAATGATAAGAAGGAAGATGCGGAAATATTATTGAAGATAGAGAAATTAGAGGGGGAGAAGGTCATGGAACCATCTGAGAAGACAAATGAGAGGTCAAACAGTAAACGGATGTTGTCTGACGCTGATGTAGCAACTGCTATTTAGTCTGCATATCGAGGATTTGAGGTTAGAAATGACACCCATTGGAGAAGCTAAAAAAGAATGCAATAGTGCGCAAAGAAATAGAAAATGTCAGTAGGCAAGTAAACCCTTGAAGCATGTCCTTCATCCCAGTTGGATGCAAAAAAGAAGGTTGTTTTTGAAGAAACCGAAATAAAGAATAAAGAAAAGGTAAAAGGAGAAACAAAAAAAAAAGGAAAATGAAAGGGCTTAGGTATGAATTTTATGAAGAAATTGAATGGAGAGATATCATATATGATCCATTCAAAATTTGTGATGCGGGGCCAAAATGGAATTTGATGAGCTTACTTTTTAGAGTATTTTATGGCAATGAAAGAGGACGAGATGAACGGAGCTTTGCAACAAAGATTCGAGAAATCATGTTGAAGATCTTCATGGTGAAAAAGAAGTGAAGAAAAAGGAAAGCTTGGATTATTTCTATACTTCTGCCAAAGCACCTAAAATACAAAAACTAAAACTTTTGGTACGAGTTGAAAAAACCAAGTTTACGGGGGATGTTGGAAATAAACTTGGTTTTAAGGAAACATTTATTACATTAATGGAAATGTATATCAGTGAGATAATGTTTGTACTTGTGAAAAGAGAAAAATCTAGACTAAATAAATATGTAATGTGAAGAAATATTTAGAAAGTATAAAATTCAAGAACAATCTAGAAAAGAATAGTTTAAAGATTTTCCCTAATATAAATTGAGATGTACTCATTCATTTGTAGTCAAGCAATGAAGTAAAATCAAGGTTGTATCAAGTAAAAAAAATAATAAGGAAATAAAAGCAATCAAGCAAAGCAATAAAAGCTTTCTTCTCATAAAAAAATCCCTTTTTTGTATAATTTCTTCCTCTTCCTCCTCTAAAATTTCCAACAAAGTGGTATCAGAGCTACACAAATTTTCAACAAAATGACATCTTTATTGGTTTTGAGAGAACAAAGTTGTGTTGAGAATATTGACTTTTACTTAACTAATGATGAGGTAATGGAAGTTGCCATTCATGCTTTCCTTTTATTCGAGGCTACAGAGCAATAGTTTTAGAGGTCGTTTACAAAATTATGTATAATTGATATTGTTCTAACTATCATGTTGTTAAATATATCTAAAGTTACTATAATCCCTATTCATCTTTCAAGCATAAGCATCGCATTATAATGTTCTATGTTATTGCCAAAAATAAAAAATATTATCAGTTCCAGATATAGAATGATATTTCATGACCATTGAACTTCACATTAAATTTACTTATCCTTCTTCTAATAATTTCAACCTCTAATTACACATTCAAACTATATTAAAATTTGAGGCTTATAGCAGTCTTGCTTTGTTAGAGGAAATGTCATTCTCCGAACAATACAAATTGTTACTTTCACAAACAATTTTGGAATGACACTTTTTGGATGTGCTGTAATTATTCCAGTTCCATGCCTGATTTAGGAACTCCCTGGACGAGATATATACTTACTGTTAGATCGAAATTTGGACCTAACACCCAAATTGTTATAAACTATAGAGAATTCTAAATGAGGAATAAGGAAAAAGAAAAGAACACTCAGAATTTATAGTGGTTCGGCGTTAACGAGCCTACGTCCACTTTATATCTTATTGATTATGCTTTAAAAGCTAGTACAACAGTGATTTCTCTCAATATTCCAGTGGTTTGATAGCAATGGCGGACTCAGTATTCACTATTGCCGAAAAGATCCCGAAAAATGCCAAGCTCTGGGCTATTTATAGCTGATTTCGTCGGACGGATCGCGGACACGTGGCACGAATCCCGAGATTTTCGGATCGCATCGCCACCATTGGAGAAACAGTCAAACTAGCCGTTGTGAACAGGTGTCGTCAGATCCATGCGATTCGGATCGCTGAAGACCAGCTCATGGTTGAACGGGTCAGTGGGTTCGGTTCGTTGCAGGGGATCGGATCGCCTAGAGGTGGCGTTCGTCGACGAGACGAGAGCGATCCGTTCCCTGGGCGAGTCGATCGAGTGCGATCCATTCCTGGGCGAGACGATGTCGTGCGATCCAAGCGAGGCGAGACGATGGCGTGCGATCCATTCCTGGGCGAGACGATGTCGTGCGATCCAAGCGGGGTGAGACGATGGCGTGCGATCCATTCTCCTGGAGGACTTGGTTTCCTGATTTCCTTTCACGAATGATCCTGGATGGCTTGGTCGAAAAAGCAAGCCAACATTTTGCCCCCTCGAAGTATGTTTTATAGATGATGAAACATGCTTCGACGAGATTCATTAATTCTCTCCTGAAAGGATGCAAGTTTACAGTCGCATTGGTTCAAATTGACACATGGGTGAATCGGATCGCCATAGGCCGACACGGTCCGATTTGGCCATCTGCTCGTCGCGTGCTGTGTTCTTAGGGTCTTGCGCGATACAGGGCGCATCTTCCTTCGAGTCGTATCGGGCTCTGAGTTTCGTGGGCCATCATTTCGAAGCGGTCCGTGGGCTTCATTGCGATTCCGTCTTCAGATCGGGGCGCTTCGTGGATCGAATAAGACAAAGGAGGGGAGGCCAACGGTCACCTTCTTTGCCTATATAAACCGACGTTCCCCCCTTCACTTTCCTTCTTTCTCCTCTCTGCTGAATCGTCTCGCGCGAGCTGTTGTACAACGAATCCAACCCTTTAAAACTTTCGAAAATCCAAGAACTCTCTCAGTTTTTAGAAAGGTAACTTTATAGGAAGCACCCTCGTACTACTTTCCTGAATTTCTACGGTTGATTCCAGAGAGAAACAATATAAATCCGCTACTTTTCGAAGAAATCACCAAATCGCCATGGCCATTGAACGTGGAGCTCAGAACTTGAGGATGGGAAGGAGATGAGGAAGAAGAAGGATGGAGAAGGAGGAAGGAGGCTGACTCGGATCGTGGTCAACGATTGAGGACGGGAGCAAGTGGCGAGACGAAAGATTGAGAGGGCAACCAAGGGTCGTACCGCGGTAGTCGCAACGGTTCGCGAGGGAGCCTTCCCTTCGCCCGGCGATTCGGTGAGGGGCAAACTCTCTGCTCTGCGATCGGAAAAGGGGTGCGATCCCTCTGCCATGGGAGTCGAAGGGGGGCGATCCCCCTGTCGTGCGAGTCGGAGGGGGGCGATCCCTCTGCTATGCGATCCGCCTCACGGCTGGTGATACGAAGAAATTTCAATCTTTAATCAGCGCCTTGTCGCTACAAAACTCTGGACAGTTAGGATAGAGCCCTGACGTTGATCTCTCTGGACTAAATGACTTCATGATTTGACTGCATATGACGACTAATGACTTTTAATAACCTCGACTGCTTTCATGTTTTATTATCGCTTTTAATAATGCGCACACACAAGCACACACAGTAGCACTCGCACACACGGGGGACGGGTAGTGTTAATCTTATCATTCATATTTTCTCGTCCTAGCAGCAATGTCGAACGACCACTCTTCCTCAAGATCTGTAGCCGAAACGGAATCTGAGACTCCTGAACAGCATAATCCTCAAGTTCCTCCAATCAATCCAGAAGGTGAAGATTCTGGGTCCGAATATGAAGCCACAGAATCGGATCCGACAGAAAGCACGTCATCCAGCAACAACTCCGATTCCGATGAGCGAGCTCCGGACGAAATTCCAGGCGCAGTCGGGATAGATAAATTCTCTGACTCTTTAGCGTCCAAGCTCGACGAGATAAAACTCAAGAGAATCTGCTTAAGACATGGCATACCTTGGGACGATGTCTTAACACCTGGAAGCGAAGACAGACCTCATTTAGCACCGGAAGGGTATATGTCGATCAGTCGGACAATGTGCCTAGTAGGAGCTATCCCTCCGTTCCCTCCAATTGTCATTGACACTCTGAGACGATTAGGCATTGCCCCGATGCAGCTTCATCCAAACGCCTACGCGTCTCTATATTCTCTATATGTCGCTTATCCGGAAATCTTGCACGCCGAACTCAAATTCAGAGACCTGGTGTTCTTCTTTCTCTTCAAGCACCGCTCTTCTGCAACTCCCAACTTTTCCTTTTTTGAATCAGTGGCGAACAGGAAAGTTCTGTACGACGGGTACAGCAACATCGGGGATCCTAAGTCCGACTGGTTTTACATAAGAAGACAGGCTGGATGCTCACGGAGATGGCTCAAATCGAGTAAATTTTTATCGCCTAGTTGAATATCTTGCTTGGGGGAGTCTAAGTTATAACATTCTTCCGCTTTTTCCTTTGTCTTAAACAGATCATGTCTTCTCGAAAACAGAGGGTGCATTATACAACAACCGGTTATCCATTCTTTTGCAAAGTAGATCCGACTTTTTAAGGATTAAAAAATGCATTACGGATGACAACCTTCACAAGCATGGCCTCTTGGATAGGAAATTTGGACTTGGAACCGGCGGTAAACCTTATAAATACGTGCCCCCGACGGAAGGAGAGGGAACTTCACAAGCGGTGGAGGCAACCAAATTTCACAAAAGTCCTTCTCCGATAATCATCCAAGACGACGAAGACTTGAATGTATACAGGGGGGATGAGTCCCGTGGTGACGCGTCGAAGGGAATCCCTGCCTCTGCTCCAATGGGAACTGTCGGTGACGACGAATTGACAGAAGAACAGTTATTCGACGAGCTGAATAAAATCCCTTTGCCCGACATCGAATACAAGGAAAAAGACTTCGGCGAGGAGCCTTTCTTTTCTGCTTCCGAAGAGGTGGCTGACTTAGCAAGGGGACGTGAAACGGGTCAGACGAGCCTGTCTCCAGGCCCGGGTCTGTTAGGGGGAATTATACGGGATGCACACCTCACACACACTGCCTGATCGTGCACTACTATGTCGTGGATATTCAATGTGATAATATGTTCTTCTTTTCTTTTTTGCAGGAGCGATGTCACGCAGGAGATCTTATTCGTTCCGCTCTCTTCGCGAAGGCACCCCCAGTCTTCGTTCGGGTACTGAGCGCCCTCGCGGTCCTTCTCACAAGTCGAGCTCTTCGCAACCTCGATCTCCACCCAAATCAACCTCTACCAGGCCTTCGAGTCACCCAATAACTTCGACCGGGGGGAAGACACTTCCAAAAGAGTTGACTCCTCCAAAGAGTGCGCCTTCCCACAGTCGGTCGTCCAAAAGGCGCCACGAATCCAAGGATGGGGACAGGGATTCATCCAAAGATACTGAGCAAACGAGAAGCAACATAGTCCCCATCAGCCAACCAGAATTAGCTGCCCCCGGCTCACGGGACTACGTTCACGGTCCTGAAATCCAAGGTAGGCTGGAAAAGCTACGGGAACAATTTCCAGGAATGTTCTTCGATAGGATGGTCTTTGTTCCCGCCTTGGAGCCAGTTCCTAAAAACTGGGATAAAGAAGTTATTGGGCATATCCGTCACGTTGCCAAGCAATACGAGGCGATGAAAAAGCACGCACTTAATCTTTCGGAGGTCGTCCGGACACTCGAGATAGAAGCTCACAGGTCTAAAGCAAAACTCGAAAATAATGAAAGGGCCAGGACAAAATTAGAGAAGGATCTAGAAGACGCTCAAGCCCAGCTCGCCCTGGCACAGAGAGACGCCGCAAACTATAAAACTGAATTAGAAAATGCCAAGCAGCGCTTTCACGTAGAACTGGATTCCAATAGCCAGGAAAAAATGGCCTTAAAAAAGGAAGTTGAAGACCTCAGAATGGCCAACATCGAACTGGCAACGGCTAAAGGCCATTTTTTGACGGAGAAGGCTGCTTGGGAAGCGGAAAGAGCAAGCTTAAAAGAAAAGTTGGCTCTGGCAGAGGCGGAAAAAGTGATTTTGAATGATCAGGTGGCCGATGCAGAGAGACGGGCAGCTCTTGCCGAAAAGAACGTTGATAGCGCCATTGAAATGGCCACTGCCTCCAACCACAAACTCCTTGAAAGAGAGAAAGAAATCGAGGGGTTTGAGGAGATGATCTTTGACTTCCTCGGTCAGGTTCTCAAGACTCGCAATATCTCATGGATCCCGGATTATCATGTTACTTTGGCCAACTTGTGGGATGCCATCGTGGAAGGCGAAAAACATAGACTAGGGGTCGAAGAGATCGATGAAGATGAATTGATGAAAAGCATCCTAAGGGACAACGAGCCTGAGGATCTGGCAGAGGGCCGTCGCTTAATCTTGGCGGAGATGGAGAAGGAGAGAACCATGGCTAAAGGCAAAAGCAAAATTGACGAAGGTTCCAGCTCCGCCGCCAAGTCTAAAACTTCCGAAGTCGAGGAGTATCATCCTGACGATCCGCTGATCCCCTTAGGCTTAACTCCCGTGGCTGCTGGAGCATCCGGATCTACTCAAGAGGGAGTATCTGCTGAAGGTACCTTTCTCTATTCTCAACGATTTGCTAAAGCGATTGCGAATTGTCGTCGTCTAACAGGGCAACCCATTGAATTAGTAATGTGTGTCTTTCATAATGCAGGTGGCGAGCCCGCCGACAAGGGTGTTGGAAAAGAGAGAGAGGTGGAGGAGGGGATCGTCCTGCCGGGTGCCGAAATCGATGTTTCAGAGCGAGTCGAGGCCGCAACAGCTGAAGGAAGCATCTCGGTGCCTAGCGCCGACGTACCCAAAGATGCTGAGACTATCGAGGCTTTAAAAGACTTGGATGGTCGGCATGTGGATGATGAAGAGGATATCACCGGCACCAAGAAGGCCAACGATGATGATGATGATGAGGAACCCCTGGCCAGCCGAAAAGCCAGGCAAGAGAAAGAGTTGGCTTTGAAGAAGGCGGGGGATGAGGCTTTGGATGTGGTCCCTCTCGCAGAGTTCGATCCCAAAACTGGGATGATTATGAAAATCCAATCCAAGTCCATCAGCCGGCAACTTCACTTTGCAAACCCTGATGATTTCCCTGCTTCCCTCTCCGGCAGGAGCAAGAGGAAAGATGGGGGAGAGGAAGCCTCAGAGGAGTCAGATGCTCCCCTCGTGGACAAGCGAAAAAGGAAAAAAGGGGACCCATCCGAAGCCGACAAGGAGAGGCTGGAGAGGCAGAAGCGAGAGAAGATATCAAAGCATAAATAGGATGTTTACTGATACTTTGTCTTTTAAGCTTCCCGCTGGCCAGGAAGTGTAATTGTGAGACTGGCCCTCACTTTTGTTTCTAACTTGTTTTCACTTTGCTGATTTGTAGTACATAAACAAGGGTTTGTTTCTTCTTACATCATTGTGTACCTGTATTCATAGAAACTTTCCACATTTAGTCGTTAGCCAGCTATTAATAATTATAAATCAGTAAATCGACAGGAAGAAGAATGTTCATGCTATGTTACACTTGTTATATCAAAGTTTAGTGTTCGCATAGGAGAGCGCGATGCCCCCTAATCAACTGCTAGAGTTTTATGCTTGGCGATTCGTTCGTCCCCCGATTCTTCAGCGGGGAAGAAGCTATTTCTCAGCGTTCAATCGGAGACGCCTTTATACTCTCTCTCTCTCTGGAGAGTTAGAGTTCTAGCTCAGCGATTCATCCGCTCCCCGATCCTTCAGCGGGAAAGGAGCTCTTTCTCAGCGCTCAATCGGAGACGCTTTTATACTCTCTCTCTCTCTGGAGAGTTAGAGTTCGAGCTCAGCGATTCATTCGCTCCCCGATCCTTCAGCGGGAAAGGAGCTCTTTCTCAGCGCTCAATCGGAGACGCTTTTATACTCTCTCTCTCTCTGGAGAGTTAGAGTTCGAGCTCAGCGATTCATTCGCTCCCCGATCCTTCAGTGGGAAAGGAGCTCTTTCTCAGCGCTCAATCGGAGACGCTTTTATACTCTCTCTCTCTGGAGAGTTAGAGTTCGAACCCAGCGATTTATTTGCTCCCCACACTCGTCTCAGGTTTACATTTTAATCCAAGCTCCGAGGATACAAACCAGTCGGACAAGCAGCTAGAGCGTTTACCAAGGCTTTTGGGTTCATCTGATTAGTTTACGATAGGAACTGTCAGCGCTGGACTTCGGGTACCTGCAATATTCACACTGATTTTCATAAGCAAATAGATAAAAACGCAGCAAAGGAAAATGACACACAGTATTTTTATAGTGGTTCGGTCGAATCATGACCTACGTCCACTTTATAATCCCTTGCTTTAAGAAAACAGACTGTTCCAGGCAAGTCATGCCCTGTTACATAGTTTTTTTTTTTTTTTAACAAAACAAAGGAATGGATTTGAAACTTCTCATGTTAGATATGGCCGTAGATGTTGGGCATTCCACACTCTGGGGATCTCTTTTCCATCTACGGTTGCCAGCTTGAAGGTTCCGTTATCAAGCCTGCTGAGAATAGAATACGGTCCTTCCCACTTCACTCCCATATGAGTTGGGGGTGGAAAGACACGTTTCAGAACCAAGTCTCCGGGTTCCAAGGTTCGGGCTCGGACCTTTTTGTTGTAGTATCGGGCGACCTGTTGTTTACATCTCAGAGCACGCAGGTCGGCCTCATCCCTCTTTTCTTCGATCATATCCAGGGACTCAAGGAGCAATTCATTATTGGACATTGGATCATAATACGTCACCCGATGAGAAGGTACCTTTATCTCAATCGGGATGACTGCTTCCGCTCCAAAAGCAAGGGAGAACGGGGTATGTCCTGTTGCTGATTTATATGTTGTCCTGTAGGCCCATAACGCCAAGGGCAATTCGTCAGCCCACATGGCTCTAGCCCGCTTCATTCTTCTTTTCAGAATGGACTTAATTACTTTATTTACAGCTTCAACTTGCCCGTTCGATTGTGGGTGTGCCACATATGTGTATCGATTCTCGATGTGGTATTTCTGGCAGAAGTTTCTGAATTCAGCACTATCAAATTGAGTTCCGTTGTCGGTTATCACAATTTTTGGAATTCCGAATCGACAGATGATGTTTCTCACGATGAAGTTGGTCACCCGTTTAGTTGTGATCGTAGTTAGTGGTTCTGCCTCGACCCACTTAGTGAAGTAATCTACAGCCACTATGGCGAACTTTGCTCCACCCCTTGCTATGGGGAGACTTCCAATAATATCAATTCCCCACATAGCAAATGGCCACGGGCTCATCATTGTCTTTAACTGGCTTGGAGGCGCTCTGGGTATCTTTGAGAATCTCTGGCATGCATCACATCGTCGTGCATATCTTACTGCATCCTTGTTTATGGTAGGCCAGAAGTAACCATGCCGTAATATCTTTTTTACCAAAGTTTGCCCCCCGGTATGGTCGCCACATTCACCTTCGTGGACTTCTTGCAGCACACGTTTTACGTCATCGTGGGCTATACACCGAAGAAGGGGCATTGAATACCCTTGTCTATAAAGGATTCCACCTTGCAGTACGTATCGGGCGGCCTTACGAATCACTTTTCGCCTCTCGCTTTTCTTCATCGGAAGCGCTCCATTCATTAGGAAATCCTTTATAGGGGTCATCCACGATTCCTTTTCTGGTTCCGTCTCAAGTACTAGTTCAATTTCCATCTGATCAATGCTGGGAGACCGAAGTACTTCAACGGGGGCTAGCCCTATCACTTCAGGATCGTTAGAACTAGCCATCTTCGCCAACCTGTCTGCTTGCTGATTTTCTGACCGCGGAATATGAGATATGCTGTAGTGATCAAACTCATTCAGCAGCTCTCTTACTTTCTTTAAGTATAGAATCAATCTCGCACTTTTAGCTTGGAATCTCCCAGTAACTTGGTTTACGACTAACTTGGAATCGCAGAAGATGTTCAGTTTCGTGACTTCTAGCACCTTTGCAATCTTTAGTCCGGCTATCAGAGCTTCATATTCAGAATCGTTGTTAGTGGCCTGAAACTCCATTCGGATGGCATAAGTTATCAATCGTTTCTCGGGGGTTTCAAGCACTATTCCGGCACCAGATCTTTCGTTATTTTTAGCTCCATCAGTATATAATCTCCAGATATCAGGGTCGAAAAGTAATTTTGAGGGTTCCACATCTTCGTTTGCTATGTCTTCTTCAGGAACTGTGAATTCTGCTATGAAGTCAGCTATCGCTTGCTCCCGAATTGATCGTCTGGGCTGAAAGTTCAAGTCGAATTGACTTAACTCAATATTCCATTTGAGTAATCTTCCAGACGCCTCTGGTTTCTGTAGAACTTGCTTGAGTGGGTGATCAGTATATATGATAATAGGATGTGCTTGAAAGTAGTGCCGAAGTTTTCTGGAGGCAATCAGTAAACTATACGCCAGTTTTTCTATCCGTGGATAATTACGTTCTGCCGCTGTTAATTTTTTACTTACGTAATACACAGGCCTTTGGACCTTCTCCTCTTCCCTTACCAATGCTGAGCTGACTGCATGAGATGATACTGCCAAATATACGAATAAATCCTCGTGGTCTATTGGTTTAGATAGAATTGGAGGTTTCTCCAAGTGTCTAAGCAAGTTCTGAAACGCTTCCACGCAGTCAGGTGTCCATTTAAAGTGGCGTTTTCCCCGCTTTATTAATTCGAAGAATGGGATGCACTTATCCGTAGCCCTGGAGATAAATCTGCTTAGTGCGGCCACTTTTCCAGCAAGGCTTTGCACGTCCTTAATTTGCCTAGGTTCCTGAATGTTCCTGATTGCCGCGATCTGGTCCGGATTAATCTCGATACCGCGCGAACTGACAATGAATCCTAAGAATTTTCCAGAGGCAACACCGAATGAACATTTGGTGGGATTGAGTTTCATCCCATACTTTCGAAGAATGCCGAACATCTCTGCCAAGTTAGTAGTGTGTTGAAAGGATTGCTTGGACTTAACCAACATATCATCGACGTATACTTCCATCGTTTTCCCGATTTGGTTATAAAACATTCTGTTGACCAAACGTTGGTACGTAGCGCCTGCATTCTTCAAGCCAAAGGGCATCACTACGTAACAATATAATCCCAGATCAGTGATAAAGCTAGTATGCTCTTGGTCCGGAACATGCATTGGAATCTGATTGTATCCTGAATAAGCATCCATGAATGAAAGAAGCTCGTGACCTGCCGTTGAGTCTACCAACTGGTCAATTCGAGGTAAAGGAAAACTATCTTTGGGACAAGCTTTATTTAAATCCGAGAAATCGATACACGTTCGCCACTTTCCGTTGGCCTTCTTTACCAGGACTGGGTTCGAAATCCAATCTGGGTAAGTTGAATCTCTGATAAATCCATTGCTCTTTAGTCTCCCAACCTCTTCTTTCAAGGCAGCGGACCTCTCCGGGCCCAGCACTCGCCTTTTTTGCTTCACCGGAAGATGTTTGGGGTTAACGCTCAAAGAATGACTCATGATTGATGGGGATATCCCGCACATGTCCGCATGGGTCCAAGCGAATACATCCAAGTTGTTCTTTAAGAAAGTCGTCAATTCTTCGGTAAGAGTCGGACTTAACTGGGATCCAATCTTAAGGACCTTCTCCGGATCACTGTCGTCGATTGGCACATCCACAGTTGCTTCGTTGGGAGTCGCCGTTCTGCCCCCGGGTTCTTGATCCTCTCTGGGATCTATATCCTCGGGCGTCACTCTAGGCATCTCTCCAACAACCCTCTTCTTTGATTGCTATAAGGCTTCCGCCCCCAAAGGGGGAGGAGTGCCTTCAGTTTCGATACCCCCGCCGTTGCGAAGCAGCTTTAATTCGGCAACATAACATGCTCGCGCAACAACTTGATCCCCCCTGACGATACCAACGCCGGCTTCTGTGGGGAACTTCAATAGCAAGCACCAGGGGGCTATACAGGCTCTGAATTTTGCGAGGGCCGGCCGGCCCAAGAAGGCATTGTATGGCGATTCGACATCCAAAACCACAAAAGGAAGGATTCTCACTCTCTGGCGTTCTCCTTCCCCAAGTGTAACTGGCAATTCTACGTAACCCATAGGTGCGGTGGATGCTCCGTTGAATCCACGAATCCATCCTTGGCAGGGCTTCAAGTCTTTTATCTCAAGATTCATCTGGTCAAAGGCTTTTTTGAAAAGGATATTAACGGAACTCCCGTTGTCCACCAGCACCTTATGAACAGTGGCTGGCCCAATGGGTATTGTGATTACAAGTGGATCTTCAGTTGGAGCATGAACCCCAATGCTTTCTCGCTCTCGGAAAACAACATCATCAGTCATCATCTTTTGCTGCTTCACCGGAACACCGTCCTCGGGGTTGCTACATTCCCCCACCTCGAGGTGTTGTTTGGCTGCGTTGACATACTGATCTAGAGCTTTGGAACTGTGCCCAGGAAGGTAGAGTCCTCCGATCACGGTGTTGATTACAATATTCTTTCCCTTTTGCTGAGCAGTTGGCCTAGCAGCAAGTGGATTTTGATTCTGATTCGGGGCCTGTACTGCTTGCCCCCTGTCCCTAGGTGCTACTCTGTATTCGTCTAGCTTCCCTTCTCGAAGCAACCTTTCGACTACGTCCCTCAGGTGACGGCATTCATTCGTCGAATGGCCGTGAATTTGATGAAAGAGGCAAAACTTCCCTGTCTCACGCACTTTTTCCGTCGACTCTCTAGGAGGCGGCCTCTTATTCTGGAAGACTTCATACGCATCCATGAAGATATTTTCCAGAGTATCATTTATGGGTGTATAACTCTCAAAGGCCCTGGGACGAGTCCTTCTCTGGGAATCGTTCCCTCGGCCCCTCTTCCGGCTGTTGCCATTAGCATTGTTACTGTTGTTACCCGGTCGGCGACCACCCTGGTTCTGATTTCCGACGTTAACCTCAACTTTTCCCGAGCTGTCTCCAGTCTGTTTGATGGCGACATTGCTCTGAACTTCTTCCTTATCATTTGTTTTAGGCTTTCGGTTCGCGTACACCTCTTCCCGGCGTAGATGCACATTGGCTTTCTCATAGAATAATTCTCTGGTGTGGGGTGGCTTGCCTGCCAGGTACCTCCCGAATTCAGTATCCTTATCCACTCCATCAATTAGTGCTGCGACAATGGTCGGCTCATGAGGATCTTTGACCTCAGTGGTTGCCAAATTGAAACGATCCAGGTACATCTTTAGACTTTCGCCCGGTCGCTGTTTGACAAGAAATAGGTCGATCACGCTTTTCGTCTTCTGTGCGTAGATACGGAATTGCTCTACGAACCTCTCGCTTAGTTCCCTGAAGCTGGAAATCGATCTTGCCGGCAGGCGAGTAAACCATAGCAAAGCCACGTCTTCCAGGAATATGGGAAACGCTTTACACTTAACTGCATCGGAGGCGGCGGCAGCAGTCATCGACCAAGAGTATCTCATCAGGTGTTGAACAGGATCAGATCTTCCTGCATATCGGTTCATCTGCGGCATGTTGAAACGCCTTGGAAAAGTTGCATCCAAAATATCGTCAGTAAAAGGAGTATGACTACGGTCAATCCCCCAATCCTCGTTCCGCTGTCCACGGCTGTCGGCCAAAATCTGGTGAACCATGGCTGCAACGTTTGCACTAGTCAAAGGAGGTTCAGAATCAGTGTCTCTGGCCCGACGAGGCTCTCTGATCTCCCTTCGTGGAGCTGCTACAAAATCTGGGGCTCGGACGGGGCCTCGCTGCCCCCTGTTATCATGAGTATGTGTACGGCGACGGGGCTGAGGTGGTCTGTCATGCATAGGACTGTTCATGCCTCGAGTCCTGAAGGTCGTTGCTTGACCATCCATATTACGGTTTGTGGGTCCTGCCCCTAGTTCCTCTTCTTCTTGTGAGGGCAGGGTCCCGAACCGAAGCTGTTCTATGTTTTCAGCTCTTTCATACGGTCGCCGCGGAGGCCTCGGCGATTCTTCAGATGAAGAGGAGTATGCTGGAGTGAGTGGACGAGCTGGCGATGTTCTTTGCCTTGTTAACTCATCAAGCCTTCTATCCATAGCCGTCAGGTTTTGCCGTAGGATCGAATTTTCCTGCCTTTGGGCGGCTAACTCATCAAATAACCTATCCCACATTTCGACAAAACGGGAGAGATCCCCCTCAGTAACAGGAGCAGTAGGATCATAATGGTCATCTTCACCCTCTCTTATGGGCATAGTGCTCGGACTGGGCCGATCAGAGGTTCCAGGACGACAGGAGTGAGTCGTGGGTTCTTTTCCAGGTCGAGTTGTGTTCTGACCATCAGTCTGGGTTGCTGCGGTTCGTGGAGGGCGGTTCGCTGCGCCCCCCTGGGATCGACTCGTGGTCATGGTGCGTGGAGGCTGCGAGGCGTTGCCTCGGGATCGAGTAACAACCCCTTCCGTAGCGCGGATCGTCTCATCTTCATTGACTCGGAACGAGGCGTCTTCATCGGATCGGACCGCCCCCTGCGCTCCGCGATCCATAACTTCTTCGTTGCCCAGTTCGTGCACACTCCCCTCGATCGTTTCGTTGGCCTGCGAGACTTTAGATCTTTTTCCAGCCATGGAATTCGAATCGCTGGAGTCTTCAAGAAAATGAATGACGAAACTTTAAGGCTGAGGTTCTCAGTGAAAGCACCAAAAATGTTAGATCGAAATTTGGACCTAACACCCAAATTGTTATAAACTATAGAGAATTCTAAATGAGGAATAAGGAAAAAGAAAAGAACACTCAGAATTTATAGTGGTTCGGCGTTAACGAGCCTACGTCCACTTTATATCTTATTGATTATGCTTTAAAAGCTAGTACAACAGTGATTTCTCTCAATATTCCAGTGGTTTGATAGCAATGGCGGACTCAGTATTCACTATTGCCGAAAAGATCCCGAAAAATGCCAAGCTCTGGGCTATTTATAGCTGATTTCGTCGGACGGATCGCGGACACGTGGCACGAATCCCGAGATTTTCGGATCGCATCGCCACCATTGGAGAAACAGTCAAACTAGCCGTTGTGAACAGGTGTCGTCAGATCCATGCGATTCGGATCGCTGAAGACCAGCTCATGGTTGAACGGGTCAGTGGGTTCGGTTCGTTGCAGGGGATCGGATCGCCTAGAGGTGGCGTTCGTCGACGAGACGAGAGCGATCCGTTCCCTGGGCGAGTCGATCGAGTGCGATCCATTCCTGGGCGAGACGATGTCGTGCGATCCAAGCGGGGCGAGACGATGGCGTGCGATCCATTCCTGGGCGAGACGATGTCGTGCGATCCAAGCGGGGCGAGACGATGGCGTGCGATCCATTCTCCTGGAGGACTTGGTTTCCTGATTTCCTTTCACGAATGATCCTGGATGGCTTGGTCGAAAAAGCAAGCCAACACTTACAAATGTCATTCTCCTTATTGAACAATACAAATTGTTACTTTCACAAACAATACAAATGTCATTCTCCTTATTGTCATTGTGTTCTATGTTTTTGTGTTTATTTAATTTTTGTTTCATTTATGCAGCAATATATGCACAAAAACTTCTGCAAGTGTCTTTCATTTATTCCTTTTTAAAGTGTACATATACATATGCATCAGAATTTTTCTAGGATACTCTCGTTGGAATCCAAAAGTAACATGTCTCTATGATAGAACACAATAGTGTGAAGGAAGCTTCTTTGAAATGCAACTACATGTGGTGTATTCCAGATTTGAAATCCTGTTACAAGAGCGGTTGAACACGTCCTATCCAGCAATACAAGTCTTCAAGAAGCAAAATCACAAAAGAACTCATGAAAATGGCTATGTTGAAATAATTGTTTACCCAATAATTGTTGTATTGTGCATCCGTGGATGATATGTTGCTTTACGGCTGCTAATAACCCGTTTTCTTATGTATTGTTGTATAATATAATTGCTGCTGGAGGAATATATATATATGTATGTATGTATATATATATATATATATATATATATATATATATATATATATATATATATATATATATATATATATAATGATATTTAGCTATGTGTAAATGATATTTCACAAACTCCTCTCTATATTCAAATTACTAAACATCAACCAAAAGTGCAAATTTAAGTGATTGTTCAATTGAATTTTTGTATCACCAAATGTTAACCAAAGAACTAATTGTTTCAAACACCTTGCGCATACATGTGATTAATTTTTTACATCATTTGTTGGTACAAAAAACAATTGAAGAAAATTAACTTGCAAATAAACTATTGGTGCCCACAACATTAAGCTGCAAAGTGTTTTCCTGATATCCCATTATCCAAAAGCAAGCACATTGATTGTACTACATAATATAATACCAGAATGGGCAGGTAAATTCTCGAAAAAAAATCATACCATATACATACTAATTATGTATTCATGACAATAAGTCTGGTTTGTCATGGTTGTAACTTAGAATAACTGACTATTCTTTAAAGGAGGGATTTTGTTGTTTGTACTAAAACCGATTGTTGCAGTTTTGACTAGCTATTTGCAATTTTATCTTATTTTCATTTGGTTTTAGACCTATGCTTGTAAATTTCAGAGCGTTTTTGCTAGAGACAACAAGCACGTCTTCTTTTCAACCATGTTTTCTGGCCTTCTCTTCAATACAAGCATGAGTAATCAAACTCTTTAAAGAAAACTTCTTAGTCATAAGCATGAGAATGTTTTAAAAATATTTCCAACTATGGAGTAATTTATCAATTAGTACAGTAACTTGAAACTGTTCATGTAAAGCCAAACTTCAAAGATAATTTTATGTCCAGTTTACTGAAGCTTGTGTGATTGTGCTTCTATAGATTCATCGTCGGTCATATGAAACGTTAAGTAGCAGTTGATGACATACTTTTTCTCTCTAACTTCTTTGGTATCATATTTCTTTTGCACTGCATTTCAGATCTCTTCGTTGACTTGTTAAAATTGTAGTATTCATATAGATTATCGGTCAAGTCAATAAGCACGTAGTTTTTGCAGAAATAGTTGAGGTACAACCAGTCTTATAAAGCCTTCTTTTGATTGTTGATTGCATCTTCTGCCAGCTTAGTTGTGCAATTAATGCCCCGTTGTTACCCTTCCAGATCTCCGCTAAATCGAGTAACGGATTTCTACCGCTATGTTATTTACAAATAGCTTTTGAAGTAGCCTTTCCACTTTAAGCCTTGCTATATTCCTGATATATCTATTATTTCAGCTATATTCGGCTATATCTTCTATAAAAGAAATGAATATAAAAATGACATTTATACTTTATAAAATTAGTTTTTTAATACATTCTTTTAGCATAAATGTTTAAGAACAGAAAATACTATAATATTCTATCAAAATTAATTAAGCTAAATAAAAATTTACATTTATTTGCATATATTTACAAATGATTTCATTTAAAATTAACAATGTACTAATTATAATTAAGTTAAATGTTAATTTTCCATTTACTCGTCATTTATATATTTGTAAAAGCATTAAATACGAGTTTATATGTTATTTTATACTCATTTGTTATATCCTCTTATTTCCTCGATTTATGTCCACTGCATCTTTTTGCACTTCAGACACATTGGATTCATTGAGCGCTTTAACTGCAAATCGGCTTAGGCTTTTCTATCTTAAGAACATGCACCGCCTTCTTAACAATAAGAAACGACTACATTTTTGTCTCAAACGTGTGAAATAAAGCCCTTCAAATCTGAATAATTTGCTCACGTTGGAGTCAAAGTAGTCGTCATTGATCGAAGCCATAATATCTTAAATTCGTTGTACGTCGATGTGAGTATGATGTTGTTCCTATGGCTAAATCACGGATGAATCGCTTTCTTGACGACGTTTCGCCGCTATGTTAAAATTGTGCAAGGCAATCAAAAATAAGGAGTGTTGTCTCTAGGATAAAATAGCCTTATAATTTCAGCAATCTATTGCACAAATGACCGTTGATCAAATAGTATCCAAAAATGAAAATAATTCTGCCTGGTTTTTAAGGAAGTAAAGGATGAAAACATAGAGAACTCAGTTTCAAGATCATTTTATTTCTACATCAAAATTCTATTTATATAGATGTAAGTTTGAGGAAATAACGAAAAGCGAGTCACAAAAAAGTTGCATTTTAGACCTTCTTGCTCTGACTTTTTGTGGTTTCCAAATTTCCATGACTGAGATCAGATACATTTCTTGCTCTGACTTTTTGTATGTTTTAACTGGACTGGGCACAACCTCATCTTTGAAAGCTTTATGTCCAATACTGTTTTCCTTTGCCTTTTCATCTTTCATCTAGGTATAAATAATTTCAATGTTTTAGAAATGAAGAAACAGGGTAAAGAGCTGGATATAAAAGGATTCTTTTTTCTTTTCAGTTCAGGCCAATTTTCAATAACAATTACAGATATGGCATACTGGAGGTCAAGGTTTTAACATGAGTGAGTGAGAATTAGGTTAACCTGACAGGTAATGCCACAATAAGGGCTGCACAATGCAGCTCATATCATGAACATGTTGCCTTCTTATGATGGAAAAAACTGAAAATAAATAAATTAAACCACTGAATATTATGGTTAGTTTGGTTCGGATTGTTTGTTTCGACTCTATATAACATGAGCAAAGAAATTATCTGTATCTTGATGGGCTTCATATATAACACGAGCAAAGAAATTATCTTGACCAAGACCTGTAGAATCCAGGCAGTTTTGTTTCAAAGATTTGCAATCATACTGATCAATTAGTCCGTTAACGTTGTTATTAATTCTCATCATTGTAATGTTCTGAACAAGCTGTTGTCGAAGTCGTCGAAATATTACTTCAAAACCTGGATGCTTTTGCCTTTTCTTAAAAAGATATACATAGCTAGCTCTTTGATTTTTAAAAAGTTAAGAAGAAGGAAAAAAAGACATTTTACTACTTGTTCCAAGGATATACAAAACTTGTTCTTGGTTAGAAGTAGCCTAAAATCATCACCGATTGCCCACAGCTGCTCACATCTAGTTCTTTGGTCGTTTTGGTTTTTCAATGTTATTAAAACAAAATGACAATTAGAATTCGATCTTTGAACAGTTTTCAAATGATGAATTTTTTTATTGATGAATATTTGATTGAATACAGTACTAAGAAGAATCAGTATGATCTAATTTAGATAGTGAATTGATACAGTAGTTTCAGCCGATGACAGTGCATTTGAAATATTCTTATTGGGATTTGGCTTGCTGGGCTTCGATCCAAATAGAGTCGAATTTGATGTTTTGGGCTCGACCCGCTTTATGTGATATAGCTCGTGATACTAAAGAGAAGTTGATATTCTTTTATTTTCCTCCTTCAAATCGACGTTAGGGTAGGTTTTTTTTTTCCACAATGGCGATTCAACTTTTTCCTCATTTAATCCAGTGAATCAAATGAGAGAAATTGAGCTTTAATTCTTTTGCTGGTCTTTGATTAACTTAGATCCACGATATACATACGACATCGGGGTTTGTTCGAGTTTTGATCTCCATCCTTTGTTTGAGGTTGACTGAGGTTTTTAACATTGAATCTTCTTCTCATGTTACTCTGCTTTGTAATAAGCTTTTATCTGTTTCCATATGAAACATCTTACACCCCTTAACGTTACCTAAAGTAGGATTACGTTAAGAAATGTGGAGCGTTGTAGGTATAAAGACAGAAATACATTACAAGACTAAGATTTCATAAGATAAAATTTAATAAAGGCAAATTCTATTCGAACCCAGCAATATGCTGAGTAGTCCCCAAATCATGAAAAAACCGGTATACCCCCAATTTTGCTGAGTAGCCCTCCGCTAATTTTAAAAAAAAATCCAAAATTACCCTCCCACGTAGGGAGAATGCGTGGTTTATCAGTGTATCTCGTAACAGCCCTACGTGGTTACTTAGTGTACCTTGTAGCAGCTCTCTGTGGTTCTTTCAGAGACCACGTAGTGCTACTACGAGGTACACTGATAAATCACATAAGGGAACTACGAGGTGTTCAGAAAACTAGAAAAAAAAATATAATACAGGAAGGGCATTTTCGTCCTTAATTTTTTTTGATAAAATAGTGGACTACTCAACATATTTCTAGGTTGAAATAGAATTTGTCTTTAATAAAATACAGCGGAAGAAGAAGACAATCTACATTAAAACGATAATACCATTTTATTTCAACGGAATCAAACTATCATAAAATATAATGTCTCAAAATCTCAATCAAAAATAACATTAGAATGCATGATAATATTATTCCCCAAGTAGTCAAAAGATACAACCAAACTGGGGAAAAGAACGGAAAGCAATATATCTGCCGCAAGAATCCTCCAAGATAAAAATAACAAAGTAAACTGAACTGTGCACTTCCTCCGTGCAAGCTATGGGGAAGAAAAGAGGAAACAAGAAAAAATGGATCTGACATAAAGTCTGATGAGCTATTGTGATTACTAGCACGACCGAATAAGAAAAGGAAATAGGTAAAATGGTAGTTCTAGTGCCATATTGGGTAAGTGTTTGTGTACACCTAAAAGTGAACATAAATGATTATAGCTAGGATTGACTGTTCTCATTCACTTTCGAATTTTTACTATTTACACTTCTACAATTTCAGAACATAATATAGTTAGGAAAAACATTTTTAATACTATCCATCGATTGACATCATATACTCATAGTGATAACCTATGCCCACTGTGCGCCTTGGGCTTATCAGGCCCAACACATCAGCTAAAGACATAGCTATTATCACATGTGTTACAATGTCTTATTTTCTCGAATCTATTGCAAGACAAAATTTAATAAAATACAGCGAAAGAAGAAGACAATTTACATTAAAATGATAATATTATTTTATTTCAACATAATCAAATTACCTGAAAGTGAACATGATAAAGAATTATAGCTAGAACTAACTGTTCTCATTCACTTTCAACTTTTTACTAGTTTACACTTCTATAATTTCGGAACGTAATATAGTTAGGAAAACATTTTTAACACTGCACATCGATTGGAATCTTATACCCATAGTAATAACATATGTCCGTTGTGCGCCTTGGGCTTATCAGGCCCAACACATCAGCTAAAGATATAACTATTATCACATGTGTTGCAGTATCTTTTTTTCTCTAATTGGATCAATGCATGTACATCGAACCGTCGGAACACACTCATACCCACCTCTATTAGACCAACTTACTACGACTCCACAACATAGTGCGTGCTCTCGCCTCCTAACCAAGACCATATGTGATAAAATGGGTATGTTGCATGGTATGGATCCACAACAAACAATTTTGGCCCAAATCCCCTTTGATTTGGCTCCCCACATAATTTTGTTTTAGGCCCGTAACTTAACATTTGTAAGTCAGTACGTTCGTATTAAAGCCTAATGCAATTTAGGCTTGTAACTTAACCCATTTAAGTCAATATGTTCATATTAAGACCTAACCATAGATTTTTATTTTTAGGCTCATAACTTAATGCCTATAAGTCGATATGTCAATATTAAAACCTAACGCAATCTTAGGCTCGTAACTTAACTCATTTAAGTCGATATGTTCATATTAATTTTGGTTTTAAGCTTGTAGCTTAACATCTTTAAGTCAATATGTTCATATTAAAGACTAATACTAAATTTTTCGCTTGTAACACAACCTCTTTAAGTCAATATGTTCATATTAAGGCTTAGTTGTCCTTTTAACCATTTCCAATCATACTCGTATTTGCGAATAAACTATGTTTATTTTATTATGATTCCCCAGTTATCATATTTGTGCAAATATAAGTTACAATCAAATTTCTTGTCATGTTATGTTCCATAACCGTTTTACAATTCATATCAAGTTTGTTTATTATTTAATCCAATTATTACCTTTTTATTATAGTTTATTATTTATCAAATTAGCCCCTAAATACAATTATTCCAATTAAATTAGATTTTCTCCAAACGTGCACAGAATAAAAAAATAAAAATCAATCGTAGGCAATTAAGCATATAGATCTATGCCTAAATCAGTTGTATTCATATGCCTTTAAGGCATATTTGGGGATAACAAGAATAAACTAAAAAAATTCAAAATAGGGAAAGGGAAAAAGAATATGAGAATAACAATTACAGTATCCTGAACGTGAATTAAACAGAAACTGCACAAATAGACAGAAAGATTACAGAAAATTACCAACATAAAGAAATTACAGAAAATAAAAATAAACTGAAACAACAAATAGATATGTAAGAATCAGATCTGAAAATATGATTATAGCTACAACTACTAATTTTCCAGTTTACCCTAACTTTTTCAAAAAATGAATATCCACAAAATCTCACCAATCAATAGCTTCCCTTGTTGCCTTGGTAGAACCTCTAGAATATGTATATAATCCTCCGTAATATGTTTATAAAACATTTATTTTAAAACTCCATTTCTCTTAGAAAGAAAATTAACATAAAGGAAGCATTGGGAAGAAGAAACGAGTTATTAGAATAGGAGAGGGTGGGTCTATTTGTAGCTAGAGTAAAAGACCCTCTGCCGTCAGATTTTAGGTTTCCAGTCTAAGCCGACCATGTCCTTCGGTCAACCTGGATTGGTCACATCAATGATTCAAAAGTGGACACATAGCGTTAAATCAGCCTTAAAGAAAATGAACCATTCATTCTATTCGTGCCAAGCACAAAAATTGTATCTAACAATTAACTGGGTTGACCTAGTACCCAGTTGGATCGACCCACCCATAGCATGGGTCGACTCGTGGGTTGACCAGGCCTGGTCCGGGTCATCCCAGTAGGCAACGTTTGCTTTTTTTCTTGTTTATTTAAATTTTCTTATTTGAATTTCAAATTTCAAACTGCCTGCTTTGTTTTAAGTCCATTTTACGTAAACCAAATGTCTATCAGAACCAAAAAATCGCAAAGGACTCAATGACAAAATTCTCGTTGCCCAATTCCCATTAGTTTACAATTTATTCTTTAATATTTAATTTGTTAATTAATTATTGTTCGTTTAAATTTGGGTTGTTACACCATAAGCTTCAGTCAAGAAGTTTTCTCCTTCGATCCTTCTTAGTTTGGGATTACTTCAGAACTTTATGAAAATTTGAGCAGATAGAGCCTTATAAGTGTGCCGACGCATTTGTAAGTGGCAGATATATGCCTTACTTTCAAATTTCCCTTTAACACTTGTTCTTTTGCCAAATAAAGATCAATTTCTATATGTTTTGCTCTTGCATGAAGTATGGGATTAGCACATATATATATTGTACTTTGATTATGAAGCCATCATATAGGTTTGCCTTTTGGTTTGATATTTTGTTTCAAAAGTAGTGATTATAGTCACATTACTTCAACTATTGCATTCGCTACACTGGGACACTCTATCTCAGTGATTGATCTTGATACTGTGGACTTTTTTAGCATCATGACACCGAACTGTTCCCAATGTATATGCCGTACCCTATAGTTTACTTTTTGTCATTTGGGTCAGATTCCCATTCAACATCAGTGAATCCGGTGATGTTGAAATTTTTACTTGGTTTTGATTAAGTGTTTGTAGTCCAATGTAGCATTCATATATATTAAAAAAAAAATTACTACTTTCCTATGTGTTTTCAGTGGTTCCTGCAAAAATTGACACACTTCTTTAACTCAAGATGTTATATCTGATCTTGTTATAGTTGCATACTGTAAAGGACCAGCTACACTTCTATATTGTTTTGAGTTAGTTGTGGATTCTCTCTTGTTTTTGGAATATTGTTAACTGCTTATCATTGGTTTGGGTTGTCACCTTGCTCCATCTATTTTGGTTTTGATGAGTAGCTCCATTGTGTTCTTTGCTGATGATGTCATATCACCTTAAATGCCCAAAAAGCAATTAAATTTTCCTTATCATTGATTGAAATTTTTTTGTCCAAATATTGAACAAATTTGTTGATCTATGTGTTATTATTGCATGTATTAATGAGATCATCAACATATGTTATATGTACAATGTGAGCAAGCATTAATTTTTTGTAAATAAAGAGTTATCTGACTTGGTAGATTGAAAATTCATATTAATTAATGTGGTTTTTAATCTATCAAACCATACTCTTAGTGCTTGCTTTAAGCCATATATAGCTTCATTAAGCTTGCAGATATATTCCAAATTTTGTTTATAGCCGTAGATTGTTAAATGTATACATCTTCCCCAAGAATGTCTTTCATAAAGGCATTGTTTACATCCAGATTTTTGATTTGTCATCCTTTTCTTATTCAAGTAGTTATAATGACTCTTACCGTTTATGATTTCACCACCGACAAAAATGTTTCCTTATAGTCAAACCTTTGTTGATGTGTATCCTTTTGCTACAAGTCTGTCTTTGAATCTAACTATTAATCTATATGGATTATTTCATATTCTGTATGTTCATTCATATCCAATTATATTTTTATCTTTTGGTGGTTTGACTAATTCCTATGTCTGGTTTTATATGAGCGCATGGTGTTCAATATCTATTTCCTCTCTCCAGTTGATGTCATCCTTTGCTTGTTCAATGGTATCATCAATCACGGTGAAATATGTGTAAGTTTCTGGGTTGAATATCCCACTCTTTGCTCTTTATTCATTTGGCAAGTTAATGTGACGTGT
The DNA here is from genome assembly GCA_030737875.1 of Allium sativum. Taxonomy (NCBI): domain Eukaryota; kingdom Viridiplantae; phylum Streptophyta; class Magnoliopsida; order Asparagales; family Amaryllidaceae; genus Allium; species Allium sativum. The sequence goes on from CM060922.1 coordinate 67,930,316, forward strand.
AGTTGAGTGCAAGGTTTTCTCCTTTACTTGTGTTATTCGTAGCATCATTTCATCTTCCTACACACTCCTCACTAGCAGTTTTATTTTGACTTGTGTCTATCGTAGGTGATTGATTATGTTGACTTGTTGATTGTATGGTTTCATCCATCGTGATTTGATGTAATAATATATTATCAATTGTCTTCTCGGTTTCACCTACATTTGAAAAGTCTGAATACACAGGTAATGATGAAATTGAAAATTTTGTATCATATATTTTCTTGGATGTTTCGACACTTTCACTACAGTAAGGGTAAATTTTCTCATTAGACATAACGAGCCTAATTACGAATACTCTTCCACTATCATCCGAGAATTTATACCCTTTTTGATTTGATGCATATCCTATAAAAGTTCGTGTTTTGGACTTGTGACTGCATCACCAACAGCTTCATCACTAGCAATTGTGACTACCTACGTACCTTTATCTAATTCGGTAAGAAATCAGATATAGAATCCAAGCTAACATAATTCTTCTTTACGCAAAACATTTAAAATCAATTTATATTTCCAAAATACTCTTTATTATAACTAATAATCAACTTCTTTATGCAAAAACTCCTTCACTAACAATCTCAGACTACCTTTATATCTCTCTAATATATATATTTGGATAGATCTTCAAAGATCGAGGGGAAATAGACATTTATACGCCGTTAAATCTAAAATGACAGCATTTTAGTAAATGCTATAGAAAGTTATAAGACATTATAAACCACTTCAAGTGTCACCTTTAGGTTTAATAATAAGTAAAAAACATTGCAAATTACAGAGGTGTTGCTAATGACAAAAATCCATGTTTTTGGTCAATTTCCATGGTAGGTTTGATTCGATCTCTTCGTGATAAAAATAGGTTATATGAAACGACCCAAACTCGCCCTTGCGGGAAAGCCCGGATTGAGTTGAGAACATGACAAATCAGAACACAAATAGAAGAACATTTCATTTCTTATTACAACAATCTCATCAGAGTACAAGAATATAACAGAGTATGAATTGATATATACAATAGAAAAATATCAGAGATTTAAATTACGTTTAAATACATAACAGCGGAAAAATAATACATAACACAACTGAGAGAAATACATGGATACATAGCTTTCCGAATATAGTTTCAATTGTAAACCAGGATCCTGTAAAAAGAAATCCGCAAAACCAAAACTACTAGCTGCCCGTGTGGAAAATAGGGGCACTCAGAGTTTAGGTTAAAACAATAAAATCCAGGTCAGTCATGTGATTGGTGTGAGAACTATAACAGTTATTAGCTTGATTTTTTAAAGTAAGGTAAATCAAGGGACCACGCCATATAACACGGAATGGGTTTACCCCGAAGAATACCAGTGCATAAAACAAACAACGCAATGCTAAATAAAGAACAATGAAGCTATTATAAGACTCAGGTCCCATCACACAATGCAATGCAAGCCGAAGGATAGAGTTTTTACCTTATAATAGCATAAATGCTTGGTATGTTTAAAAACAAATCATTTTGATACTATTGTAAGTGTATATTGTATAAAATAGCTTCAAATATAAATGTATCAATCATAGACGGCATAGTATCCCATGCTATTATGCCGCCATGCTAGTTTTGCAATTAAAACCGAAAAGTCACGTATTGGAAATTGGATTCCATCTATGAACCAAGACAAGAGATCGTCCTTACCGCTTCGAGATTCTCTAGCCCGAGCCTCTAGGACAGAACGCATCGTCCCTTGGATCTTCAGGGTCGGTCCACATTTTAAGTGGATTAATAATTCCTAAACAATATGTTTTCCCACCCTATGGGGCGAAATCTTGTCAGTATGTTGACCATATCCATCCATCGGCCCCGTAGTGACCGATATATCCGAGGTACCTCGCTTTCCATCATCAACATAAGTAAAAATGTCTGGGCTCCATACCATGACACCACTCCTAGCTATAAGGAAATGCATGTTCTCCCTGCAACACTCTCCCGTTTCTGGTTCATACCGGGGTGTGAGGCTCGTGAATTAACGCTACACAAACTATGCTATATTAAAGCCGTGCTTTGATCATCAACCACAAGACTCTGCTTTTCAACAGAAGTCTTGATCCTTTGCATCTCAGCATGCCACACAGGAAATTCACGCCATGCGACTGATGTCTATCGATATATAACCTCTGAGCTCGTACGTCTCAGGGAAGGGTGTTAAGCAAGAGAATAAATTCTCCGCCACCAAACAGATATATATTTAATAGATATCAATCAACACAGAATACAATCCAATGTTAGACACACATCCATTTACAAGTTCGATCTAGGTCTGCACGAAACCGGAGGCACCTTATTCCTCGTCCCATATGTCCAATATAGGAGAGAGGTCCTCGCATATCCGGTCGATCTCCAAGTACATCTGGATGATCACCACTTATTACCTTGTCTTGGGTGTATAGCCCAATCAGGACATCAGTAATCATCCAAATGATGTGAAGACCTCTGGTCTTCAACCACCGTCTTCATCATCGACCTATCGTCGAATCAGTTATTCAGAACGGGTATAAACCTGGCTTTTCCGAATAACCCGCTTATATTATAATCAAGTGATATAAAAACACAACATACGCCTCATTCTAATCCAGAATATTCTTTTATTCAAATATTCATATCTTTTAGGGAAAGGTTCCCATTAATTTTATCAAAGATAAATTCTGTTAAATTTATTCTTTAATTTTCCTTTGGATATCATTTCAAACCAAATTAAGGTTTATCCAAACTAGTCGGGATTATCGAACCTTACCAAATTAATCATTCATTATATTTCCCAATCCCAGCCTATTAATCCCATGGAGCAAAACTGGTAATACTCCATATCTAACACCACAGTGTTCTCGGTAAAATTAACTACCATTCCACATTCAAATCTAATTAAAGATTTAACTATCGCTTGGAGCAAAACTGGTGATACTCCATTCTCGATCATTTCATGAATTCGATAAGTTTAATTATCCCAAAAATCATTATATAATGATTATTCAAATTCAGGAAACAAATTCTGTCTTTAACTGGGTTAAAGAACCAATGTCATTCACGATAAGCCCAAAATCACATTCCATTAACTATGGAATCTTCATGGAAAACACATCAATATATATATAATCGATATAAACCGCCATATCCAACCAATAATATAAATGGAATAATGACAAAGCCTTTTAAGTTCCATATATGGTAACAGTCTTCATCCACAGAAATTCACTTCGATTATTACCATATCGAATTCCATTCAATTCCAAATTATTTTATTAAATTGGAAAACTTTACTTTGGAAATTTTCCGTTAAATCTTAATAAAAAGATTTACAAATTCCAAATTACATTTCACGGTTAATCGGGTTAAAGAATAAATGTCGTTTAAAATATTGTTCACTATAAACCCAAAAATCCAATTCTTTTATTCAATTCCAACTAAATATTAATTAATTGGAAAACTTCACTAAATCTTAAATTAAAGATTTATTCTTTTCTCAACTGGGTTTAAGAACAGTGTTAATAAAGACACCATTCACGGCAAACCCAAAATCCCATTTGATATTAAATACAAGGCTCTGAATAGAAATTATATCGGCTTATATTCAATATCAAATTCTAAAACCAACAAATATCATATTCGAAATAACGATATAAATATATCTCCCAAATTTCCATAACAATATCTATATAATCACGAAATCCAACATTGAAATATTCCAAAGATGATTTCCACTCAAATACACTCCAATTCATATATTGGATAATCTGGTTATATTAAACCCATTCTCAATCCAATTTATTTATTTAAAAAATAATTCTAGTTGATAACTAGATCATTTCGATAAAAATATATTTTTATCTTTTCAAATATGGGATTTTTCATCCTAATTCTTTCCAAATCATTTATTATGATTTTACACAAATTATTAATATTTTTAATAATTTTATTAAGGCCCTTTCAGTCGATTTCCATAAACGGTCATCGAACTGCACTTACAACGACCTTTCCCAAATTTTATTTGGATATAATTCCAAATCCAACCATTAGATTTCAAATCTCTCATATTCGTTGGAAAGATCTTTTTGATACGAACCCAACGGTTCCGGTTTTAGAAGAATCTGACGGTAGGATCTCCCGTAATGTCAATTCGAAGTCAGTGGTCGAAATTCGTGAGCGGTCTCGGCGCGTTCTATTCAGGCCATTAAATAAATATAATGTATATATTATATATATTTCGTCGATTTCCATTTAAAACGTATTTTATAGATCGTTTTAAATTCGTTTTAAAAACGATTTCGACTTCATTTTCAATTTTAAACCAAAATTGAATATTCCATATCATTATTATATAAATGATAATATTTTCAAAACATTAAATTTTGAAATCACTTCCTTTTCGATATTCATTATAAAAATGAATAAAATCAATATAAATATCTTTCGCGTCAAAATGGCGCATAACTAATCAACACGGCTTCATATCTTTTCAATATTTTAATGTCCATCCCAAATCGGACATCAAAATCATATTTTGATTCTTTCCTGAATATTATTTAAAAATACTCGTTATTTTTAAATATTTGTTATTTTAAAATATTCTTTATTTCTGAATTGGAATCAGACACAATCAATTACCATATAATTTATTTATATGGATTTCCATACAATACATGTATATAACAACCATGATAAACAATCATCCATCATCCAGAGTGCACTACTCAACTGCATGAGCATTAAATATAAATAATTAACACTTATAACAGTTTTTCGACCCATCGATCGACATACAACTAAACAGTTGGGATAAGTGTACGGCAAATATCATCCCAATACCCGTGTGGGGTTTCAATCAACAAACACAGATTTTATTTTTGCAGTTGGGCGATGTGTAAAATTTACCGTCCCAATCGATATCAGTTAAATGTGTGTACATAAACAAATCATCCGATTTGTAAATGAATATTTATTTTATTCATATACACGTTAAAAATTAAATTTTTAACCATAAACTATTTGTTTCAATACATGAATATTTTATACAGTTCATTTATACAATAAAAATGATATTTTTCATTGTTCAAATATTTTATTCCACACACGAATATTTTATATTTTTTTTTCATTCAATAAAAATGATATTTTTATTGTTCAAACATTTTATTCCAAACATGAATATTTTATATATTTTATTCATTCAATAAAAATGATATTTTTATTGTTCAAATATTTTATTCCACACATGAGTATTTTATATATTTTGTTCATTCATTAAATTTGATATTTTTATTGTTCAAATATTTATTCCACACATGAATATTTTATATATTTTATTCATTCAATAAAAATGATATTTTTATTATTCAAATATTTTATTCAACACATAAATATTTTATTGTAATGACTCAGATTTCTGTCGATTTATTTTAAATAATTAATACGGTTTTAAATATTGAGTTGATACTATAAATCGATTTTTATATTGAATTATCGATTTAATAATCAAAATACGATTCATTTCAAATATATATAATTATCGTAATACGAAATATAGTTGAATTCGAAGTTAGAACTGAACCAAAAATAATTTAGATGATTTATATAAATTCTATTTGAAATTCAACGATAATAAAATAATTTATTATCGAGGAATTTATTACTTTGAATTTAATTTATATTATTTAATATGGTTATTCTATATATGTGATCAAAGTAAATTTCAGAATATATTCCATTCAGTTCGGAAAAGCGTTACAACCCGGTAACGTCGGTCGCGCGTTAAAATAGCGGTTCGAAATTTGGAGTTCGAGACCCCGAATTTATACTATTATAAAATGAAATGGATAGGTATTAAGTCAAATCAGAATCTATCTAAATATTTTCAAAATCCTATACATGGCCTAAATGTTGAAATATACCACCCTATATTGTACTTCACACATGCCTATTACTTAGTGCTGAATTTTTTCCATCTATAAATCGCGATGCCCTGGTGTTTCCCCTTTTAATTTTCCTTCCTCGATAACGAAAATCAATTCAAATCAAAACCATCAGAAACAAAATAAATGGCCTTTCCCCAATTCAGTTTAACACCAAACAAAAATCGCGAGTCCCTTTGCATCAAAATCGAAATACCACTCCATTTGTTTTCCATTTTTTGTTTTGCATTCCTCAGAAGAAAATCAAAAGGGATGCCGCTCCATTTATACTTTGCAAAATCAATTTTTGTAAATCAAAAGCCGTCCCTTTTTATAACATTTCCTTTCTTCAAATATCTAAATCATTGTCTGGAGAAAAAAAGGAATCGAAGCTCCTTTTCTAATCTGAATCCTTCATCAGAGTTCCTTTTCTCTTGTTCTTCAATCTGTGTGGTTCGTTCAGGGTGCGATGTAAAGTTTCGCGAGCTCGAATTCTCGCCAGTCAACTAGGGTATTCAATTTCCATTAAACCAGTGACGCCGGAGTCAGATTTGATGAAAGGGGTGGAGTTGGGCGCGACATGTTTAGATTTGGGTGCAGACCGAGTTGGAGTTCGATTCAAGACTGCTTGTTGAATTACTGAAGGTCGCGATGTCTTCTGGGGAGGATTGACAATATTTTGGGGAAGTAGGGAGATAGTGCGATCGATTCTAGTGATCGATGTTGGGCTGAAAATGAACTAGGTTTCGGATTACCAATGTTTTGCGATGTGAGGGTAGGAGACAATGAGGCGGATGTGCTCAGGGATGCAAGGCAGAGGGGCTGGCATATTTGGTGGTTATCGATGAATAAACAAATCGCAAGTTTCTGTGTAAGCCTTGAGAGATGCTCCTATTCACGATGGGATATATATATATGTATGTATATATATATATATATATATATATATATATATATATATATATATATATATATGCAAGCACGGAGAGGGGTGTTTGGTTGGAAGTTATTGGTGAACTCAGATTTGTAAAACATGGGATATGAGTGGAGTTAGTTACAACAAGTTTAAATAAAATGGAGGAAATAGGTGAGGGCAAAGCCGCTCGGCTATAGGTCGTTTAGCTACAGAGGGAAACGCTGTTAAGGTATAAAGTAAATATAATAAATTTAGTTAATTCGTTTAATTTTTATAATCGAAAATCTAAATGCAGTGCTTTTAATTTATTCAAGGTTGAAAAATCATAAAGTAGGATTCGAAGTTGCAGATCTTATAATCTGGATTTCAAATGGAAGTTAAAATAGATATGCGCCAAATAAAAATCATGGTGAGTAAACTCACTCTCTGTTCGATTATAAATTATTATAATCGAATTTTTATTTTATTTATATGTTGTTTGTTGGTTGATTGGTTGCGTTGCTACTTATAGATAAATTGTGGTTATTATATTAGTTATTTAGGCTTGGTGGTTGTGCTGTTATATATATATTGGTGATTGGATAGTTCCCGCGGCACCATTAGCGGATGCCCGCAGTATCAGTAGCGGATGACCCTATATGTCCCACGCTATGATAGTGGATGACCTTCTATACCGCGATATCCTGCCTCGAAGCTGGACGTGTATTCTTTATGTGACTAACGTATATGGATGCAGGAAAACAGGTTGGAGGAATCCAACTGGATTCCTCAAAAATATTATCATTTGTTTGGTTTAATATATGTTATCTTATATGATGTGCTAGAAAAACCCGTGATTTGATAATTTAGTATTTTGGATGTTTGAAATATCACTGGGCCTAAATGGTAATTTATAGGAATATGGTAAATAGGGTTTTGAAATTTAAAAAGGAAAATTCTATTTTTCTAAATAGAATTTGAATTTAGAATGGGCTAAACATATTAACTTGTTTTGATGTTAAATAAAAACAAGTATTGCATTTATAAACGATGTTTATAAATTAAATAACTAGGGAATTGAAGTAAATTTATAAACGGTGTTTATAAATAAAATGGAGTGATTTTGATTGGATAATTAGAGAACTGATTTGAATTTATAAATGATGTTCATAAATGAAGGGAAATAAATTATCATTGGATGATATGAATATTTTAATTTCTAATGTGAATTTAAAGATATGAATTGGAAATTGTTTTAAGTAGAAAACGATGAAATCTATTCCAATGTTCGGAATGGAAATTTAATTGGATAATTAAGATAGATTATACTGAATTTATAAAATAAATTATATCAAGAAGGAATATTAGAATTGAATTAATTAGAGACTAATATTTAAATTAAATATTTAAATAGATTATATGTTATATATAGATTAGTTATAATAATTAGAACATTCCAAAATAAGCTTTTGGTTTTCAAATAGATTTTGAAATGGGACTTGTTTTATTTTAAAACAAGGAAGTTGGATTTATAAACGATATTTATAAATCTAGTAAATTAAATTATCATGAGATAATTTAAAGATTTAAATTCAAGTATGAATTTGAAAATAGAATTTGAAATGGAATCGAAATGGGAACTTGTTTTATTTACAAAACAAGGAAATTAAATTTATAAACAATGTTTATAAATTAAAGATAAATAAATTATCATTTCATAATTTAGAAATTTAAATTCAAATACGGATGTAAACGTGAATTGGAAATTTGTTTCAAAAAAGGGAACGATGGGTTTATTTCTGGAATTTGGAATATAAACTGAGATGAGATAAAACAGAAGGATTTATAATTTGAAATTCGATTATATCGAATTTTATAAATAATTTATTAATAAAGGGAATTGGAATTTAATATAGCAAATTGAGTTATAAATAAATTTATAACCGAGTAAGAAAAAAATCGACAATTAGAGAAAATCAGAAATGTTAAGTTGGATTTGAAACTAGATTGAATATATACTAAGATATATATTAGAACGGGATTGAAATTTAATTCTAAATGAAGTCTATATTTAAATATAATTAAAACGAACTCGCCGCAGCGCGGTAGTTCGTAAATTGGCGTTTCGAACTTCAATTGAATATATAGAACTCAGTTAAAGTCGAAATTCTTTGAAACAAGAATTGTCAGGACTGATTTGATAATAGTTTTCTAATGGAAGAGAAAACTCTGGATTTTGTCTTATAAATTTTGAGTAATGTCAAAATAAAATTTTCAGAAAAACAGCGCCAGAACCATTATAAAACCATAACGGTTTATTTAAATAAATAAAAGGATTTTAAGGAAATAAAATCCGAATTGCCGTTAGAAAAATCCAGACTGGAGATGTAAAATAAATATGAACTCCAGTGAAGTAAGTGAAATGATTTTTGAGACAAAAATCAGATTTTTAGTTATTGAATAAAACTAGCTAATTTGAATAATATTTAGTTAATCGAAATTCAATATGAAAATGGACTTTGAATAAGTAAAGGATATTTGAGAATTTTTATTCGAAATCGAGTATGGAACTTGAGTCGAAATGGGATTAAATTAATTCATAAGCAAGATAAAATGATAATTGAACATGATATGTTCAAATATAAAGTGGAATGGGCAAAAGAGCTAATAAAAAGATTAATGAGCGAGTTGAGTTAAAAATGACCAGATTGAGTAGAAATAAATTAGAAATGGACACATATGTGTTAGACAGGTATGGAATAAAGTATATGCAGTGTATGAAGTTTATAAATTTAGTGCTCGACAAAAGGTACATGTTTAAATTCCATATGAGGTTTTATGCGCCGAATCGGCAAGCCACTTGGCCTTTTGTTTTTCTTTTTGAATGGAAAGGGCCTAGAGAGGTGAGTTGAGGTTTGAACTATTTGCCGGTACAAAGGAGGTTATGGCAAATTTTTCCGGAAATTTAAGGAGTTAGAATATTTCGAAGAAAATTTGATAGTTAGAAATCAATGTATCGATATATATAGAATTCGATAAGGAAATGAACTAAAAATAGAGTATTATAAACAATAAGAAAATATGTGAATTTAAATCGAGTAAGAATAGAAATAGAAAAGTATATACGTTTTAGAAATGGGAAATTGGTTTAGTATGGTGTTGATTATTCGATTTAGCAGTCTTGTCTGTTTTGAAGTTAATAATATTTTTAGTCAAGGTCTGAGAGGTAATTATACCCCAACTTGATTGATTTCATTATTAGCTGATAAATAGCAAGATTCAGTATCGAAGAGAAATGTGTAAAGAGATTTAGTCGAATGCAGTATTTTGGGTTGTTGTAACGATGTTTTACATAACATTTGTTTTAACCTAATAAGTGGAAATTTTGGAAATATAATAGTAAGTATTTCCCAAGTCTAAAAATGAATGGCCTTGAAAGATATAAGTAATTGGAATATTTTCCAACTATTAATAGAACATATTTTCTAAGTACAGAAAATAAATGAAGGCGATATATGGAAATGTTTTCCAAATAGCATAAGAGGCCAAGATGATTATCGAAAATATCGTGTTAACTAATATGGATAAGGAAATGGAGAAGTGTTTTAATTAATGAAATATTAATTAAAAGGCCCAGTGATTTGTTTGATGTTTAAATGGATGTTTGTTTTTCCTCGATAGTTAAATAACCGACTATCGAAGTGTTTGCCAATATTGTTGTCAATATATAGAGACCGGTTGGATTATTATCCGAGAACCACTCCGTATTGGCAGTAGCGTTGTGAATCAGATTACATGAAGATAATCTAAGATGGAGTAAAGGGCAAGGGCTTTTTCTATTAATGGAAATTGTGCCTTCGGTTTCGTTCAATCCCAGAACGAACGTATATGGGCGAGTGTCTGACAGAGTATTTCAAGTGATCGCATATGTTGGTCTGTATAAATATATATGGTGGCGGAGAATTTACTCTCTTCGCATAATATCTAGAATATATTTGTGCAAATCAATTAGTGATTAACGGATCTGACAATGTGGCATTCAAAGTGATTGTGCTATAAATGAATGATAAGAAATCGTAGCCTCAGGCCTCAACAACCGGGAAATGACAAAAAACGGGCAGGCAGCATGGCTATGTGGGTCGCTCCCATTAGGGTGTATAATTACCTATCTAGAGAAATTCCATTTTCTTCTTTAATCTATCGTTGCTGTCCCATTCAGAAAACGGTTGCTGATCCCAACCGTTAGTTATATACATTCGATACACTCAAGCGAAATAAGTGGTCGGTCATGTGTGGGCCGGGTTGCAAGACGTTCTTGTTGAACTCAGTGTATTCCTCTCTAGAGATACACTATCGGAAGGTGGTTCCATACATTGTCATAGTCGGAATCCAATCTCTAATAAGCGCACTGCGTTTTTTGATTTTATATTATATATGGAGCGTGAGATGCAATCGTTCTGCTAGATTCTATTTATTTGATGTAGACATTATTATAATATCACTGGATTTTGTATCAAAGTGTTTTGGGTTATAGTAAGGTAAAAACCGTCCATGTTTATGTGTGGGCTGGTCTTACTATTATCTTTTCTTTCGAAAGGATTTTGAAAGTTAAACAAATGGTTGGAGTTTACTCACACCAGTCCCATGACTGACCCAGCGTTTATTTTGTTTGTTTTCCCTAAACTCTTGGGTGCCCAAATTTGTATGGGAAGTCAAGTAGTCGGGATTTTACAGATTCACTTGGAGGAGTTGGAAGCAGAAGGCTTCACCAGTTAGCTATAGACTACCATATATTCCGCTGTGTACCATGTTTCTATCTGGAAACAGGTGTTTATAACTATTCCAGAAATAGCTGTTGTGCTTTGATAATGGTATGTGTATTCAAAACATATTTGTATTTCAAAAGTTATGTTATTTAATATTTTTTATTCGTTCCACTGTGAGTTTGTGATCTTCGTTTTTCTTCTATTCTAATATTTCTTTCTTTCTATTTCTCATCCTCTTACTTCTTTTTAATAATGATTCGTATTTCTTTGCAATTTGGGTTGGACGTGTGATGTATGTAGTCAACTCAGATAGTACGGATTTGCGGGCCATTACAGTTGGTTTCAGAGCTTAGGTTGAGCGAATACCTAGGCTTTGGTGGGGTTGTGCTCATTAAAGATAGGGTCAGTAGTACCCTAGAAGGAATTCAGTGTATATACGAGAGAGCGTATTTGTTAATTGATATAAAACTTATTTTATATTGTGTTGACTTGTCTGTTGAGTGGTTTATGAATTCTGGTCGAATCGTGGGATGTCGCGACATCGATAAGAGCTTGTAAATACTTAATCAGAAGATTGGACATGATATTGTTTTTAAGTGGGTAGATGAAATAATTTTACCCAAAAGTTCTATTTTTGATAGAAAAAGAATAATTTTTGGAAATTATTATAATATATGGATGTGTTGGATGTTAATATTATAATCAAATTAGATTATAAAAATTGGAATGGTTGTATATAACCAAAATAGAATTTTTATATGAATTAAATATACAAATGAGATGAATTAAAATTGAATTCAAACCAGAATTTGGAATTTAAATCCTGGGAAGTTTGAAAATATTTTCTGAAGTATATTAGAACAATATAGCTTTGTGTTTTGGAAGGATTTCTGAATAAAAATCATCTTCAGATGTATTTTGAAAGTGATAAAGCACTGAACTCACTTTAGTGGCTGGAAAATAATTCTGATGATGACTGTAGCATCATCGATGGTCATTTTCGAGTTTCTAAGTGATGGATTGCTACCTTAGAAAAGCTTTGTTGGAAATTTGTTTGGAAGAAAACAAAAAGTTAGTTTGAAAATCCAAATGTTTTGAATTTGAAATGGTTATAAAAATATGGATATATTTATATGATTTCTAAAGGATTTGAAATAAAAACCTGGGAATTTGAAATCTAGGATTTTAAATTTAACTTAAGTAAGTTAAATGGATTGAAGTAAATGAATTGGTGCGCAATATAAATGGAGACCAACAGTTTTGGTAGAACTAAAATTTGTTGAAATATAAGGTGTTGAGTTTCAACATAAGTGAGTTTTTGAAAGTTAGTGGGCTTGTACCATTTTTCCTACCTTAGTAATTTCGGGGACGAAATTGTTTTAAGGAGGGAAGAATGTAACGACCCGAATTTCTGTCGATTTATTTTAAATGATTAATACGGTTTTAAATATTGAATTGATACTATAAATCGATTTTTATATTGAATTATCGATTTAATAATCAAAATACGATTCATTTCAAATATATATAATTATCGTAATATGAAATATAATTGAATTCAAAGTTAGAACTGAACCGAAAATAATTTAGATGATTTATATAAATTATATTTGAAATTCAACGATAATAAAATAATTTATTATCGAGGAATTTAGTACTTTGAATTTAATTTATATTATTTAATATGGTTATTCTATATATGTGATCAAAGTAAATTTCATAATATATTCCATTCAGTTTGGAAAAGCGTTACAACCCGGTAACGTCGGTCGCACGTTAAAATAACGGTTCGAAATTTGGAGTTCGAGACCCCAAATTCATATTATTATAAAATGAAATGGATAGGTATTAAGTCAAATTAGAATCTATCTAAATATTTTCAAAATCCTATACCTAGCCTAAATGTTGAAATATACCACCCTATATTGTACTTCACACATGCCTATTACTTAGTGCTGAAGTTTTTCCATCTATAAATCGCGATGCCCGGGTGTTTCCCCTTTTAATTTTCCTTCCTAAGTAACAAAAATCAATTTAAATCGAAACCATCAGAAACAAAATAAATGGCCTTTCCTCAATTCAGTTTAACACCAAACAAAAATCGCGAGTCCCTTTGCCTTAAAATCGAAATACCACTCCATTTGTTTTCCATTTTTTGTTTTGCATTCCTCAGAAGAAAATCAAAAGGGATGCCGCTCCATTTATACTTTGCAAAATCAATTTTTGTAAATCAAAAGCCGCCCCTTTTTATAACATTTCCTTTCTTCAAATTTCTAAATCATTGTCTAGAGGAAAAAAAGGAATCGAAGCTCCTTTTCTAATCCGAATCCTTCATCAGAGTTCCTTTTCTCTTGTTCTTCAATCTGTGTGGTTCGTTCAGGGTTCGACGTAAAGTTTCGCAAGCTCGAATTCTCGCGAGTCAACTAGGGTATTCGATTTCCATTAAACCAGTGACGCCGGAGTCAGATTTGATGTACGGGGTGGAGTTGGGCACGATATGTTTACATTTGGGGGCAGACTGGGTTGGAGTTTGATTCAAGACTGCTTAGTGAATTACCGAAGGTCGCGATGTCTTCTGGGGAGGATTGACAGTATTTTGGGGGAGTAAGGAGTTAGTGTGATCGATTCTAGTGATCGATGTTTGAATGAAAATGAACTAGGCTTCGGATTACCAATGTTTTGCGATGTCAGGGTAGGAGACAATGAGGCGGATGTGCTCAGGGATGCAAGGCAGAGGGGCTGGCATATTTGGTGGTTATCGTTGTATAAATAAATCGCGAGTTTCTGTGTAAGCCTCGAGAGTTGCTCCAATTCGCGATGGGACAAATATATATATATATATATATGTATATATATATATATATATATGCAAGCTCGGAGAGGGGTGTTAGGTTGGAAGATATTGGTGAACTCAGATTTGTAAAACATGGGATATGAGTGGAGTTAGTTACAACAAGTTTAAAAGAAAGGAGGAAACAGGTGAGGGCAAAGCAGCTCGGCTATAGTTCATTTAGCTACAGAGGGAAACGCTGTTAAGGTATAAAGTAAAAAAAAAATTAGTTAATCCGTTTAATTTTTATAATCGAAAATCTAAATGCAGTGCATTTAATTTATACAAGGTTGAAAAATCATAAAGTAGGATTCGAAGTTGCAGATCTTATAATCTGGATTTCAAATGGAAGTTAAAATGGATATGCGCCAAATAAACAAATCACGGTGAGTAAACTCACTCTCTGGTTCAATTATAAATTGTTATAATCGAATTTTTATTTTATTTATATGTTGTTTGTTGGTTGATTGGTTGCGTTGCTATTTATAGATAAATTGTGGTTATTATATTAGTTATTTAGGCTTGGTGGTTGTGCTATTATATATATATTGGTGATTGGATAGTTCCCTCAGTACCATTAGCGGATGCCCGTAGTATCATTAGCGGATGACCCTATACGCCCCATGCTATGATAGTGGATGACCTTCTATACCGCGATATCCTGCCTCGAAGCAGGATGGGTACTATTTATGTGTCTAACATCTGTGGATGCAGGAAAACAGGTTGGAGGAATCCAACTGGATTCCTCAAATATATTATCATTTGTTTGGTTTAATATATGTTATCTTATATGATGTGTTAGAAAAACCCGTGATTTGATAATTTGGTATTTTGGATGTTTGAAATATCACTGGGCCTAAATGGTAATTTATAGAAATATCGTAAATAGGGTTTTGAAATTTAAAAAGGAAAATTCTATTTTTCTAAAATAGAATTTGAATTTAGAATGGGCTAAAGATATTTACTTGTTTTGATATTAAATAAAAACAAGTATTGCATTTATAGACGATGTTTATAAATTAAATAACCATAGAATTGAAGTAAATTTATAAACGGTGTTTATAAATAAAATGGAGTGATTTTGATTGGATAATCAGGCAACTGAATTGAATTTATAAACGATGTTTATAAATAAAGGAAAACAATTATCATTGGATGATATGAACATTTTAAATTCTAATGTGAATTTAACGATATGAATTGGAAATCGTTTTAAGTAGAAAACGATGAAATCTATTCCAATGTTCGGAATGGAAATTTAATTAGATAATTAAGTTAGATTATACCGAATTTATAAAATAAATTATATCAAGAAGGAATATTAGAATTGAATTAATTAGAGACTAATATTTAAATTAAATATTTAAATAGATTATATGTTATATATAGATTAGATATAATAATTAGAACATTCCAAAATAAGCTTTTTTCGTTTTCAAACAGATTTTGAAATGGGACCTGTTTTATTTTAAAACAAGGAAGTTGGATTTATAAACGATATTTATAAATCTAGTAAATTAAATTATCATTAGATAATTTAAAGATTTAAATTCAAGTATGAATTTGAAAATAGAATTTGAAATGGAATCGAAATGGGAACTTGTTTTATTTATAAAACAAGGAAATTAAATTTATAAACAATGTTTATAAATTAAAGATAAATAAATTATCATTTGATAATTTAGAAATTTAAATTCAAATATGGATTTAACCGTGAATTGGAAATTTGTTTCAGAAAAGGGAATGATGGGTTTATTTCTGGGATTCGGAATATAAACTGAGATGAGATAAAATAGAAGGATTTATAATTTGAAATTCGATTATATCGAATTTTATAAATAATTTATTTATAAAGGGAGTTGGAATTTAATATAGTAAATTGAGTTATAAATAAATTTATAACCGAGTAAGAAAAAAATCGACAATTAGAGAAAATCAGAAATGTTAAGTTGGATTTGAAACTAGATTGAATATATACTAAGATATATATATTAGAACGTGATTGAAATTTAGTTCTAAATGAAGTTTATATTTAAATATAATTAAAACGAACTCGCTGCAGCGCGATAGTTCGTAAATTGGCGTTTCGAACTTCAATTGAATATATAGAACTCAGTTAATTCGGAATTCTTAGAAACAAGAAGCGTCAGGACCGATTTGATAATAGTTTTCTAATGGAAGAGAAAAATCTGGATTTCGTCTTACAGATTTTGAGTTATGTCAAAATAAAATTTTCAGAAAAATACTGCCAGAACCATTATAAAACCATAACGGTTTATTTAATAAATAAAAGGATTTTAAGGAAATAAAATCCGAATTGCCATTAGAAAAATCCAGACTGGAGATGTAAAATAAATATGAACTCCATTGAAGTAAGTGAAATGATTTTTGAGACAAAAATCAGATTTTTAATTATTGAATAAAACTAACTAATTTGAATAATATTTAGTTAATCGAAATTCGATATGAAAATGGACTTTGAATAAGTAAAGGAGATTTGAGAATTTTTATTTGAAATCGAGTATGGAACTTGAGTCGAAATGGGATTAAATTAATTCATAAGCAAGATAAAATGACAATTGAACATGATATGTTCAAATATAAAGTGGAATGGGCAAAAGGGCTAATAAAAAGATTAATGAGCGAATTGAGTTAACAATGACCAGATTGAGTTGAAATAAATTAGAAATGGACACATATGTGTTAGACAGGTATGGAATGAAGTATGTGAAATGTATGAAGTTTATAAATTTAGTGCTCGACAAAAAGGTACATGTTTAAATTCCATATGAGGTTTTATGCGCCGAATCGGCAAGCCACTTGGCTTTTTGTTTTTCTTTTTGAATGGAAAGGGCCTAGAGAGGCGAGTTGAGGTTTGAACTATTTGCCGGTACATAGGAGGTTATGGCGAATTTTTCCAGAAATTTAAGGAGTTAGAATATTTTGAAGAAAATTTGATAGTTAGAAATCAATGTATCGATATATATATAGAATTTGATAAGGAAACAAACTAAAAATAGAATATTATAAACCAAAAGAAAATCAGTGAATTTAAATCGAGTAAGAATAGAAAGAGAAAAGTATATACGTTTTAGAAATGGGAAATTGGTTTAGTATGGTGTTGATTATTCGAGTTAGCAGTCTTGTCTGTTTTGAACTTAATAATATTTTCAGTCAAGGTCTGAGAGGTAATTATACCCCAACTTGATTGACTTCATTATTAGCTGATAAATAGCAAGATTCAGTATCGAAGAGAAATGTTTAAAGAGATTTAGTCGAATGCAGTATTTTGGGTTGTTGTAACGATGTTTTACATAACATTTGTTTTAACCCAATAAGTGGAAATTTTGGAAATATAATAGTAAATATTTCCTCAGTCTAAAAATGAATGGTCGTGAAAGAAATAAGTAATTGGAATATTTTCCAATTATTAATAGAATATATTTTCTAAGTATAGAAAATAAATGAAGGCGATATATGGAAATGTTTTCCCAGTAGCGTAAGAGGCCAGGATGATTATTGAAAATATCGTGTTAACGAATATGGATAAGGAAATGGGGAAGTGTTTTAATTAATGAAATATTAATTAAAAGGCCCAGTGATTTGTTTGATGTTTGAATGGATGTTTGTTTTTCTTCAATAGTTAAATAACTGACTATCGAAGTGTTTGCCAATATCGTTGTCAATATGGAGAGACCAATTGGATTATTATCCGAGAACCACTCCGTATTGGCAGTAGCGTTGCGAATCAGATTACATGAAGATAATCGAAGACGGAGTAAAGTGCAAGGGCTTTTTCTATTAATGCAAATTTTGCCTTCGGTTTCGTTCAATCCCAGAACGAACGTATATGGATGAGTGTCTGACAGAGTATTTCCAGTGATCGCATATGTTGGTCTGTATAAATATATAAGGTGGCGGAGAATTTATTCTCCTAGCATAATATCCAGAATATATTTGTGCAAATCAATTAGTGATTAATGGGTCTGACAATGTGGCATTCAAAGTGATTGTGCTATAAATGAATGATAAGAAATCGTAGCTTCAGCCCTCAACAACCGGGAAATGACAAAAATCGGGCAGGCAACATGGCTATGTGGATCGCTTCCATTAGGGTGTATAATCACCTATCTAGAGAAATTCCATTTGCTTCTTTAATCTATCGATGCTGTCCCATTCAGGAAACGATTGCTGATCCCAACCGTTGGTGATATACATTCGATACACTCAAGCGAAATGAGTGGTCGGTCATGTGTTGGCCGGGTTGCAAGACGTTCTTGTTGAACTCAGTGTATTCCTCTCTAGAGATACACTATCGGAAGGTGGTTCCATACCTTGTCATAGTCGGAATCCAATCTCCAATAAGCGCCCTGCGGTTCTTGATTTTATATTATATATGGAGCGTGAGATGCGAGCGTTCTGCTAGATTATATTTATTTGATGTAGACATTATTATAATATCACTGGATTTCGTACCAAAGTGTTTTGGGTTATAGTAAGGTAAAAACCGTCCATGTTTATGTGTGGGTTGGTTTTACTATTATCTTTTCTTTCGAAAGGATTTTGAAAGTCAAACAAATGGTTGGAGTTTACTCACACCAGTCCCATGACTGACCCAGAGTTTATTTTGTTTGTTTTCCCTAAATTCTTGGGTGCCCAAATTTGTATGGATAGTCAAGTAGTCGGGATTTTACAGATTCACTTTGAGGAGTTGGAAGCAGGATGCTTCACCAGTTAGCTATAGACTATCATATATTCAGCTGTGTACCATGTTTCTATCTGGAAACAGGTGTTTATAACTGTTCCAGAAATAGCTGTTGTGCTTTGATAATGGTATGTGTATTCAAAACATATTTGTATTTCAAAAGTTATGTTATTTAATATATTTTATTTGTTCCGCTATAAGTTTGTGATCTTCATTTTTCTTCAATTCTAATATTTCTTTCTTTCTATTTCTCATCGTCTAACTTCTTTCTAATAATGATTCGTATTTCTGTGCAATTTGGGTTGGAAATGTGATGTATGTAGTCAACTCAGATAGTATGGATTTGCGGGCCATTACATTTATACAGTTCATTCAATCAATAAACACAGCACAGTCAATTCAATCCAAACAAACAATCATGGTTTGAACAACAAATGTTGTCGGGTGCTGCTAAGCACCGTCTGCATCCTAGTATATTTTTAGCTGTAAATAAATTTTAGTGAGAAAGAGTTCTCACATTCATTTCCACTCCTCTGTTCATTTATTTCTGAATTTCTGTTCTATTTGGATTCGAATTTTCCGAAATTCCAACATGCTCCATTTCCATTCTGGTCATTCCCATGTTGTAGCTCTCTTTTCTGCAATTCCAACGGATCCAAAATCATTCGCTTTCGTTTCCGTATGAACAAGATATTGTATATTATACATTTGAACAATTTAAACATGACATTAAATTAATTAATTAAAATTAAATTAACCATCTCCTTAATTATTTCCTCATCCCGTCATCTTCCTTTTGCACAGTCATGGACCTATCCTCGTGAATGAAAACCGCCGCCACGCCCCTCCTTAAAGCTTTGGACCTTGATCAGAGACCGCAACGCCATAGAGCTTCCTTGTGCCTCCCTCCTCTAGCCGCCGCAGTGAACTCGCGGCCCCCACCAGCTCAGAATTTGGACCCAAATGTTGCGAGTTTGAGCCAGCGGTTCGAACAAATTATTCCATTATAGATCATACTCATACGGTTTTGTAGATCTCGAGAATCTCCATAGTGTTGGCGTTGGATTCACTCCTGATTTAAAGTAGGTTAGGGGATTTTAGGGATTTTGTTTCGGAGCTTTTGGGCTACTCACGAAAGAGAACAGCGGCGGAATTAAAGTGATTAGGGTTTTTCCTGATTGGCCCATTTTATATAAATATATTTTGTTTTTAATAATTAATTCAAAATTATCTCGATATGATAACGAACTCCAAATCAAACCCAATGCCTGTCGCTCCCAACTAAGTACCCACATTCCGGACACAATGGGATATGTTTCGTAAGTCAATTCGACTGTTACGATCAGTTTTTCTTTAAATTAAAATATAAATCAATATATATATTTAATTTAAACGTACATTTTAATTTACCGGGGCCACATACTGACTCCAAAAATTCCAGAAAAATTATTTCTAGCTATGTTTTGACGATACAGTCCTAACAAAACTAATTTCGTTGAATTTGGAGACCGTTTGAAAAATGGCCATTTTCTGGTCGAATCAATTCAAACTGAAACTGTCAAAACACGTTTTAATTTACCACGTTCACATATTAATTCTCAAAATTATGAAAATTGGAATCTAGCAATAATTTGATATTCCGGATCCAACAAAAGTGGTTTCGTCGAAAACGGAGGTCGTTTGCAAAATGGCTATTTCTAATGTCTATATATTATATTAAAATATATATAAATTCCATAGTGACTATTTTGAATTTTAAACTGGACATAACTTTTAATTTATAAAGTGAAATCTCAGTTTTTCACATTCGCTAGAAAGATATAATTAAACAGATTCAAATATTTCTGGTTTCGTCTAATTCTGATTTAAAATGAATTCTATACATTCAATTGAAATTTAAAATCGAATTTTCAAACTACCGCGCCATTTCAGGCTCATTTTATAATTAAAATAAATTTATTCATTTTAACTTCGATTAAAAAAATAGTCATTATTATTTAAAATAAATCATTTTAAATATTCAAAACACATTAAAATAGCAAAATAAAATTTTTAAATTGGTTCTGAAAATCCGGGTTGTTACAATCTCCCCCACTTAAAATCTTTTTGTCCTCGAGAAGGAACAGAGCTAAATGTTGTTTAACTAACCAACTCAACTTTCATTCTTCAACTTTTCAATTTATAAGAATTCCTAATTTCTCAAAAATTTGGCTAACACCCTAAATTTTTGAAAAATTTCGCCAAAACCTCTTTTGTATGGGGAGACATTTAAAATCGCAACTAGCCACGTAGGGCCCTCATCATCCAAAAAGAAAAAGAAAAAGCAAAGCAGCTAACCAATCGGCTCATAAAATCATCCAAACCCAATAATTAGTAAACATGTACCTATTTGTCGGGCATACAATTTTATTCCTCTGCTTAGCTTCCCTGCTATGACCTTTCAATGTATATACATGTGTATGCATGCAATTCCAATCAAATTTTCAATTCAGTTTAAGATTTGATTCAATTTGGCTTTATTTACCATTCTTTCTCATATTGGTTAAATTACTCCAATATTATAATTAGTTGATCTAATAATCATACAACACAACCAGCGATCAATTAGTTGATTAGCTTTTCAAACATATACTTATATATATATATATATTCAAAAACCGACATTACAGTTAGGAGAACTTGTCCACGGCGACAGGCTTTAACACCTGCTTTCATTCATGTGTGAGTTTCTCCTTGCTCCTCTTCCTATCTGTTTTCTAGATATTTTCTATTTGATTTACATCTGATTTCTATCTAAAACCTTCATCGAATTATTTTCGATGATAAGACATCTGTTTTCTTTCCGTTATTATCTCAAAATTTAATGTCAGATCTGTTTTACTCCAATACGCGGATGGCGAAATTTCATCAAAATCCTCCAGATCTCTGCCCTATATATACAGATCTACACATCCTCATTTAGATCTGGTGCAAAACATTATGATGTGTCACCAGATATAGATCCAGGCTATTCTCGAAGTGTCAGGTCAGACCATTTACCGCGGATGAGGTTCCAGAACATTTATGTTGAATCGCCACTCGCCAGATCCGACGATGGTCCTACTCGCGAATTGGGATTGGCGATAGTGGTAAAGGGCTTTAATAGTAAGGGGATGACTCAAAGCATTGAACTGGCGTCTGGAAGAAACATCTTCCCCAGATTTGCTTAACAATGGACTGACGTCCGGCCTGTGTTTATCTATAATTAAAGGTGAGTTGTGTTTGTTGTTTGTGGATGTAATAATTGGTTCGTGGAGATACTTATGGTCTGAGCTGTTCTTTTCTTAACGTGAATCCATTTTAAGCAATTTTAATCAGTATTTAGCCTTTAGTTCAACCTTATGTGAACCCATTTGTGAGATTGGAAAAAAGTGTTTGGATAATGGTTAAGTTGATAGATTGGCTTTGGTTGAATTTCAAGAGCAGTTCGGATTTCTAGAAGACATGGCCAGTATAGTCTAGATTGTGATATGTGCCATCTAAGAGTGGCGTTACTGATTCCTTCTTATGTTGGGGTTTCAGCTGTTTTATGAGATTGAATTCTTCTAGTATTTCATTAACAAGGGCTGAATTCAGAATTTTACAAACCGTCTGGTTATCTGATGCATTGGATCATGAAGTGATTTTATGGATAGCAGTCTTTAGATCTTGGATGTTTATGAACATATATTTTTGGAATAAGGTTACTGTTTTGTATTGACACTTGCTTTGTGAAGAGAAGTTGCCTACTGCATGTCATGGACAGTAGAGAATTTGCATGGGGTTAGTGACATGAGTATTTCGTCTGAGTGTTTTTCATCGGTATTTCTTCAGATTTCTTTCTGTAAATTCAACAAATTATTTTGGTTAAGTCATCTTGATATCACATTGCTTCTATAGCAAACTAAGTACTAAAGCAACATGCTCCAATCATGATATGCTGATGCTGTTAAGGCGGCAATTTTGACACATGGAGTGGAGGACTTGAATGGCTCATGAATTGTTTCTGGGCTATTTGGTCATGTGGTGTGGAGTTGCATTGGCAACTGTGGTCTCCAGTGTCTGCGGATCTTCAGTATATAACACGACTGAGGTTGGATACAATTCTAGCTGCATTATCATACGAATTTCTAGCATTAAGACTGATTCACAGGCGTCCGTGAGTCGTCAACCATATTTAATGTTTGAAATTGAGCCATTAAAGTATTCTTGTAGTATTATTATATAAGTTGTCATTGTATGTTGCTGTTTTGGGTTTGGAGTAAGGCTTGACATTGCTATTGTGAAGGAGTCAAGAAGTTACGGTGCTGAGTGCATCGGTGGAGCTGTTTGCTCAGGTGTAGCGAGTCGCAAGCGGGATGGCCTCATCATGGGCCGGGTTTATCTTAGATTAGTTTTAGAGTTCCTGTTATTTTCATATTATTCTTAATTTTGTTTTGTTGTCTTCTAATTGAAACGGTTAGTATGCTAACCTGTCTACTGTACTGTTTTTTATTATAATAAAGTGAACCAATTTTCAAAAAAAAATAATAATTCAAAAACCATATTTTTTATGCTAAATCACAACAATATATTCTAACTATATTTTGGTTCTTACACCAGTCAAATGGAATCATATAGATATCCCACTTTCAAAACTCGAACATAAACTCTGATGATGCGATCGCTATCATCAGAATCATCTCCGGGCGACTAGAGTGTGATTATATATCTATCTAATATATTTGAGGCTACGAATACACGTTAATTACGCGTATATTCAAAATCTCTATATTCTCGATTGTCCAAAAATCAATATAAAATAAATATTCAAATATGTATAATAGGATTTAAATTTTTAAAACAAAATTTGTTTTCATTTTTATTTTAAAAACAACACTCTTTACACTCGTTCTAGGACCCTACCGATCCTATCTCTAACGAGTTATTCTCATTGGATATTACTAATCCAATCTCTGATTAATTCTTTCGTTTGGTTCTAACATGTTTTGTTCTCGAGCTCTGTAAACCAAAGCTCTGATACCAACTGAAACGACCCAAACACACCCTTACGGGAAAGCTCGGATTAAGTTGAGAACATAACAAATTAGAACATAAATAGATGAATATTTCATTGCTTATTACAACAATCTCATCAGAGTACAAGAATATAACAGAGTATGAATAGATATATACAACAAAAAAATATCAGAGATTTAAATTACATTTAAATACATAACAGCGGAAAAATAATACATAACACAACTGAGAGAAATACACGGATACAGAGCTTTCCGAATATAATTCCAGTTGTACACCAGGATCCTGTAAAAAGAAATCTGCAAAACCAAAACTACTAGCTGCCCGTATGGGAAATAGGGGCACCAAGAGTTTAGGTTAAAACAATAAACTCCAGGTCAGTCATGTGACTGGTGTGAGAACTAAAACAGTTATTAGCTTGATTTTTTAAAGTAAGGTAAATCAAGGGACCATGCCGTATAACATGGAACGGGTTTACCCCCAAGAATACCAGTGCATAAAACAAACAGCGCAATGCTAAATAAATAACAATGAAGCCAATGCAACGCAAGCCGGAGGATAGATTTCTGCCTTATAATAGCCAAAAATGCTTGGTACGTTTAAAAACAAATCATTTTGATACTATTATAAGTGTATAGTGTATAAAACAGCTTCAAATATAAATGTGTCAATCATATACGACATAGTATCCCATGCTACTATGTTGCCATACTAGTTCTGCAATTAAAACCGAAATGTCACGTATTGGAAATTGGATTCCATCTATGAACCAAGGCAAGGGATAGTCCTTACCGCTTTGAGACTCTCTAGCCCGAGCCTCAGGGACAAAACGCATCGACCCTTGGATCTTCAGGGTCGGTCCACATTTTAAGTGGATTAATAATCCATGAACAATACGTTTACCCGCCCTATGGGGCGTAAGTCTGGTCAATATGTCGACCATATCCATCCATCGGCCCCGTAGTGACCGATATATCTGAGGTACCTTGCTTTCCATCATCCACATAAGTGAAAATGTCTGGGCTCCATACCATGACACCACTCCTACCTAGAAGGAAATGCATGTTCTCCCTGCAGTCCTCTCCCATTTCTGGTTCATACAGGGATGTGAGGCTCTTAAATTAACGCTACACAAAGTTATGCTATATTAAAGCCGTGCTTTGATCATCAACCACAAGAGTCTGCTTTTCAACAGAAGTCTTGATCCTTTGCATCGTAGCATGCCACACAGGTAATCCACGCTATGCGACTGATGTCTATCGATATATAACCTCTGAGCTCGTACGTCTCAGAGAAGGGTGTTAAGCAAGAGAATAAATTCTCCGCTACCAAACAGATATATATTTAATAGAGATCAATCAACACAAAATAAAATCCAATGTCAGACACATATCCATTTACAAGTTAGTTCTGGGTCTGAACGAAACCGGAGGCACCCTATTCCTCGTCCTATATGTCCAATACATGAGAAAGATCCTCGCATATCCGGTCGATCTCCAAGTACGTCTGGACGATCACCACTTATTACCTTGTCTTGGGTGTACAGCCCAATCAAGACATCAAAAATCATCCAAACGATGTGAAGACCTCCGGTCTTCAACTATCGTCTTCATCGTCGACTTATCGTCGAATCAGTTATTCAGAATGTGTATAAACCGCGTATATTATAATGTAGTGATATACAAACACAACATACACCTCATTCCAATCCAGAATATTCTTTTATTCAAATATTCATATCTTTTAGGGAAAGGTTCCCATTAATTTTATCAAAGATAAAATTCTTTTAAATTTATTCTTTAATCTTCCTTAGGATATCATTTCAAACCCAATTAAGGTTTATCCAAACTAGTCGGGATTAGCGAACCTTACCGAAGTAATCATTTATTATATTTCCCAATCCCAACCTATTTATCCCATGGAGAAAAACTGGTAATACTCCATATCTAACACCACAGTGTTCTCCGTAAAATTAATTACCATTTCAGGTTCAAATCTAATTAAAGATTTAACTATCGCTTGGAGCAAAACTGGTGATACTCCATTCTCGATCATTTCATGAATTCGATAAGTTTAATTATCCCAAAAATCATTATATAATGATTATTCAAATTCAGGAAATAAATCCTGTCTTTAACTGGGTTAAAGAACCAATGTCATTTAAAACACAGTTCACGATAAACCCAAAATCACATTCCATTAATTATGGAATCTTCACGGAAAACGGATCAATATATATATATATAATCGATATAAACCTCCTTATCCAACCAATAATATAAATGGAATAACGGCAAAGCCTTTTAAATTCAATATATAGTAATAGTCTTCCTCCACAGAAGTTCACTTCGTTTATTACCAAATCGAATTTCATTCAATTCCAGTTTATTTTATTAAATTGGAAAATTTTACTTTGGAAAATTTCCGTTAAATCTTAATAAAAAGATTTATAAATTCCAAATTACATTTCATGGTTAATCGGGTTAAAGAACAAATGGCGTTTAAAACATCGTTCACTACAAACCCAAAAATCCAATTCTTTTATTCAATTCCAACTAAATATTAATTAATTGGAAAACTTCACTAAATCTTAAATTAAAAATTTATTCTTTTCTCAACTGGTTTTAAGAAGAGAGTTAATAAAGACACCATTCACGACAAACCCAAAATCCCATTTGATATAAAAGGCTCTGAATAGAAATTATATCGGCTCATATTCAGTATTAAATTCTGAAACCAACAAATATCATATTGGAAATAACAATATAAATTTATCTTCCAAATTTCCAAAACAATATCTGTATAATCACGAAATCCAACATCGAAATGTTCCGAAGATGATTTCCACACAAATCCACTCCAGTTCATATACTGGATATTTTGGTTATATTAAAACCCATTCTCAATCCAATTTTTTATTTAAAAATAAGTGGACTATAATTCTAGTTGAAACTAGATCATTTCGATAAAAATATATTTTTATCTTTTCAAATGTAGGATTTTTCATCCTAATTCTTTCCAAATCATTTATTATGATTTTACACAAATTGTTAATATTTTTAGTAATTTTATTAAGACCTTTCATTCGATTTCCATAAATGGTCATCGAACTGCACTTACAACGACCTTTTCCAAATTTGATTTGGACATAATTCCAAATCCAGTCGTTAGATTTCAAATCGTTGGAAAGCTCTTTTCGATACGAACCCAGCGGTTCCGGTTTTAGGAGAATTCGACGGTCGGATCTCCCGTAATGTCAATTCGAAGTCAATGGTCGAAATTCGCGAATGGTCGCGCGCGGCACGTTCTATTCAGGCCATTAAATATATATAATATATATTATATACATTTCATCAATTTCCATTTAAAACATATTTTATAAATCGTTGTAAAAACGATTTCAACTTCATTTTCAATTTTAAAACAAAATTGAATATTCCATATCATTATTATATAAATGATGATATTTTCAAAACATTAAATTTTGTAATCATTTCCTTTTCGATATTCATTATAAAAATGAATAAAATCGATATAAATATCGTTCGTGTCAAAAAGGCGCATAACTAATCAACACGGCTTCATATCTTTTCAATATTTTCGTGTCCATCCCAAATCGGTCATCAAAATCATATTTTAATTCTT
This sequence comes from Allium sativum, assembly GCA_030737875.1. NCBI lineage: Eukaryota > Viridiplantae > Streptophyta > Magnoliopsida > Asparagales > Amaryllidaceae > Allium > Allium sativum. The sequence goes on from CM060922.1 coordinate 67,958,149, forward strand.
TTTTGAATATTATTTCAAAATATTCGTTATTTTTAAATATTCGTTATTTTAAAAAATTCGTTATTTCTGAATTGGAATCAGACATAAATGTTCTCCCTGCAACACTCTCCCGTTTCTGGTTCATACCGGGGTGTGAGGCTCGTGAATTAACGCTACACAAACTATGCTATATTAAAGCCGTGCTTTGATCATCAACCACAAGACTCTGCTTTTCAACAGAAGTCTTGATCCTTTGCATCTCAGCATGCCACACAGGAAATTCACGCCATGCGACTGATGTCTATCGATATATAACCTCTGAGCTCGTACGTCTCAGGGAAGGGTGTTAAGCAAGAGAATAAATTCTCCGCCACCAAACAGATATATATTTAATAGATATCAATCAACACAGAATACAATCCAATGTTAGACACACATCCATTTACAAGTTCGATCTAGGTCTGCACGAAACCGGAGGCACCTTATTCCTCGTCCCATATGTCCAATATAGGAGAGAGGTCCTCGCATATCCGGTCGATCTCCAAGTACATCTGGATGATCACCACTTATTACCTTGTCTTGGGTGTATAGCCCAATCAGGACATCAGTAATCATCCAAATGATGTGAAGACCTCTGGTCTTCAACCACCGTCTTCATCATCGACCTATCGTCGAATCAGTTATTCAGAACGGGTATAAACCTGGCTTTTCCGAATAACCCGCTTATATTATAATCAAGTGATATAAAAACACAACATACGCCTCATTCTAATCCAGAATATTCTTTTATTCAAATATTCATATCTTTTAGGGAAAGGTTCCCATTAATTTTATCAAAGATAAATTCTGTTAAATTTATTCTTTAATTTTCCTTTGGATATCATTTCAAACCAAATTAAGGTTTATCCAAACTAGTCGGGATTATCGAACCTTACCAAATTAATCATTCATTATATTTCCCAATCCCAGCCTATTAATCCCATGGAGCAAAACTGGTAATACTCCATATCTAACACCACAGTGTTCTCGGTAAAATTAACTACCATTCCACATTCAAATCTAATTAAAGATTTAACTATCGCTTGGAGCAAAACTGGTGATACTCCATTCTCGATCATTTCATGAATTCGATAAGTTTAATTATCCCAAAAATCATTATATAATGATTATTCAAATTCAGGAAACAAATTCTGTCTTTAACTGGGTTAAAGAACCAATGTCATTCACGATAAGCCCAAAATCACATTCCATTAACTATGGAATCTTCATGGAAAACACATCAATATATATATAATCGATATAAACCGCCATATCCAACCAATAATATAAATGGAATAATGACAAAGCCTTTTAAGTTCCATATATGGTAACAGTCTTCATCCACAGAAATTCACTTCGATTATTACCATATCGAATTCCATTCAATTCCAAATTATTTTATTAAATTGGAAAACTTTACTTTGGAAATTTTCCGTTAAATCTTAATAAAAAGATTTATAAATTCCAAATTACATTTCACGGTTAATCGGGTTAAAGAATAAATGTCGTTTAAAATATTGTTCACTATAAACCCAAAAATCCAATTCTTTTATTCAATTCCAACTAAATATTAATTAATTGGAAAACTTCACTAAATCTTAAATTAAAGATTTATTCTTTTCTCAACTGGGTTTAAGAACAGTGTTAATAAAGACACCATTCACGGCAAACCCAAAATCCCATTTGATATTAAATACAAGGCTCTGAATAGAAATTATATCGGCTTATATTCAATATCAAATTCTAAAACCAACAAATATCATATTCGAAATAACGATATAAATATATCTCCCAAATTTCCATAACAATATCTATATAATCACGAAATCCAACATTGAAATATTCCAAAGATGATTTCCACTCAAATACACTCCAATTCATATATTGGATAATCTGGTTATATTAAACCCATTCTCAATCCAATTTATTTATTTAAAAAATAATTCTAGTTGATAACTAGATCATTTCGATAAAAATATATTTTTATCTTTTCAAATATGGGATTTTTCATCCTAATTCTTTCCAAATCATTTATTATGATTTTACACAAATTATTAATATTTTTAATAATTTTATTAAGGCCCTTTCAGTCGATTTCCATAAACGGTCATCGAACTGCACTTACAACGACCTTTCCCAAATTTTATTTGGATATAATTCCAAATCCAACCATTAGATTTCAAATCTCTCATATTCGTTGGAAAGATCTTTTTGATACGAACCCAACGGTTCCGGTTTTAGAAGAATCTGACGGTAGGATCTCCCGTAATGTCAATTCGAAGTCAGTGGTCGAAATTCGTGAGCGGTCTCGGCGCGTTCTATTCAGGCCATTAAATAAATATAATGTATATATTATATATATTTCGTCGATTTCCATTTAAAACGTATTTTATAGATCGTTTTAAATTCGTTTTAAAAACGATTTCGACTTCATTTTCAATTTTAAACCAAAATTGAATATTCCATATCATTATTATATAAATGATAATATTTTCAAAACATTAAATTTTGAAATCACTTCCTTTTCGATATTCATTATAAAAATGAATAAAATCAATATAAATATCTTTCGCGTCAAAATGGCGCATAACTAATCAACACGGCTTCATATCTTTTCAATATTTTAATGTCCATCCCAAATCGGACATCAAAATCATATTTTGATTCTTTCCTGAATATTATTTAAAAATACTCGTTATTTTTAAATATTTGTTATTTTAAAATATTCTTTATTTCTGAATTGGAATCAGACACAATCAATTACCATATAATTTTTTTATATGGATTTCCATACAATACATGTATATAACAACCATGATAAACAATCATCCATCATCCAGAGTGCACTACTCAACTACATGAGCATTAAATATAAATTATTAACGCTTACAACAGTTTTTCAACCCATCGATCGACATACAACTAAACAATTGGGATTATTGTACCCCAAATATCATCCCAATACCCATGTGGGGTTTCAATCAACAAACACAGATTTTATTTGTGCAGCTGGGCGATGTGTAAAATTTATCGTCCCAATCAATATCAGTTAAATGTGTTTAAATAAACAAATCGTCCAATTTGTAAATGAATATTTATTTTATACATATACACGTTAAAAATTATATTTCAACTATATAATATTTGTTTCAACACATGAATATTTTATACAGTTCATTTATACAATAAAAATGATATTTTTCATTGTTCAAATATTTTATTCCATACATGAATATTTTATATATTTTATTGATTCAATAAAAATGTTATTTTTATTATTAAAATATTTTATTCCATACATGAATATTTTATATATTTTATTCATTCAATAAAAATGATATTTTTATTGTTCAAATATTTTATTCCACACAAGAATATTTTATATATTTTATTTATTAAATAAAAATGATATTTTTATTGTTCAAATATTTTATTCCACACATGAATATTTTATATATTTTATTCATTCATTAAAAATGATATTTTTATTATTCAAATATTTTATTCAATACATGAATATTTTATACAGTTCATTCAATCAGTAAACACAGCACAGTCAATTCAATCCAAATAAACAATCATGGTTTGAACAACAAATGGTATCAGGTGCTGTTAAGCACCGTCTACATCCTAGTATACTTTTAACAATAAATAAATTTTAGTGAGAAAGAGTTCTCACATTCGATTCCACTCCTTCGTTCTTTTATTTCTGAATTTCTGTTCTGTTTGGATTTGAATTTTCCCAAAATTCCAACTTGCTCCGCTTCCATTCTAGTCAGTCCATGTTGTATCTCTCTTTTCTGCGATTCCAACGGATCCGAATTCATTCGATTTCGTTTCCGTATGAACAAGATATTGTATATTATACATTTGAACAATTTAAACAAGACATTAAATTAATTAATTAAAATTAAACTAACCCTCTCCTTAATTATTTCCTCATCCCGTTGTCTTCCTTTTGCACAGTAACGCACCTATCCTTGTGAATGAAAACCGCCGCCACGCCCCTCGTCAAAGCTCCGGACCTTGATCAGAGACCGCCACGCCTCAAAGCTTCCTTGCGCCTCACTCCTCCAGCCGCCGCAGTGAACTCGTGGCCCCCACAAGCTCGGAATTTGGACCCAAATGTTGCGTGTTTGAGCCAGCTGTTCGAACAAATTACTCCATTATAGATCGTCATACTCATGCGATATTGTCGATCTCGAGAATAACCATAGTGTTGGCGTTGGATTCTTCTCCTGATCTGAAGTAGGTTAGGGGATTTTAGGGATTTTGTTTCGGAGCTTTGGGGCCACTCACGAAAGAGAACTACGGCGGAATTAAAGTGACTAGGGTTTTTCCCTGATTGGCCCATTTTATATAAATATATTTTATTTTTAATAATTAATTCAAAATTATCTCAATATGATAACGAACTCCAAATCAAACCCAACGACTGTCACCCCTAACTAAATACCCTCATTCCGGACTTAATGGGATATGTTTCGTAAGTCAATTCGACTATTACGATCAGTTTTTCTTTAAATTAAAATATAAATCAATATATATTTAATTTAAACATACATTTTAATTTACCTGGGCCACATAATGACTCCAAAAATTCAAGAAAAATTATTTCTAGCTATGTTTTGACGATATGGTCCTAACAAAACTAATTTCGTCGAATTTGGAGACCGTTTGAAAAATGGCAATTTTCTGGTTGATCCAATTCAAACTGAAACTGTCAAAACACGTTTTAACTTACCATGCTCACATATTAATTTACCACGCTCACATAATAATTCCAAAAATTATGAAAGTGGTTTCGTCGAAAACGGAGGTCGTTTGCAAAATGGTTATTTATAAGGGCTATATATTATATTAAAATATATATAAATTCCTTAGCGACTATTTTGAATTTTAATTTGGACATAACTTTTAATTTATAAAGTGAAATCTCAGTTTTGCACATTCGTTAGAAAGATATAATTAAACAGATTCAAATATCTCTGGTTTCATCCACTTCTGATTTAAAATGAATTATATACATTCAATTGAAATTTAAAATCGAATTTTCAAACTACGACACCATTTCAGGCTTGTTTTATAATAAAAATAAATTTATTCGTTTTAACTTCGATTAAAATAAAATTTTAGTCATTATTATTTAAAATAAATCATTTTAAATATTCAAAACAGATTAAAATAGCAAAATAAAAATTTTAAATTGGTTCTGAAAATCTGGGTTGTTACATTATAACTCCAAACCTTTTTTATAGTAAGTAACTGTAACGAACAAGGATTTTCGACCATGAAAATCGACACAATAATACCATGCCGAATATTCAAGCATCGAAAACACTAGAACGTTATTAGAAAGAAATTAGAGGACGAGAAAAGAGAGATAGAAATATTAGAATAGAAGAATATGAATAACCACACAACACCATCAGAGTCTCACATCGCAGCGGAACAAAATATAATATAGAAATAACTTTTATCGAGAGCTTAAAATCATACTTACAACATCAGAGTACATCCATACATCTTGACCATTATAATAGTCTGTCCTCATATATAACACATAGCGGAATAATAACAGTATACATCATGCGTCTGAACCCCACCTGCTCGTCCGTGGACTTCACAGCATCTGATAACCTGAATCTGTACAACCGGGTCTAACCCGGAGCATTTACAAAACACCAGGTCAGTCTGGTGGACCAGAGTGAGTAAAATTCGCTAAGTTTAAATAACACCCATATTGATTTTAAGGTTCAAAATCTTTTTGAAAGAAAAGGATAATAGTAAGACCAGCCCACACATAAACACGAACGGTTTTTACCTTACTATAACCCAAAACATTTTTGAAATCCTAAATATCTTCTGATATTATAATAGTGTCTAAATACACATAAATAGAATCTAGCGGAACGCTTGCATCTCACGCTCCACATATATAGTATAAAAACAAAATCGCAGGCGCTTATTGGAGATTGGGTTCTGATTATGACAAGGTATGGAACCACCTACCGATAGTGTATCTCTAGAGGGGAATACACTGGGTGTAACACCCCGAAAATTATATAACTGTGAAATTAACAAATTAAAGTATAATTAATTTGAAATCAAAGAACTAAGGGAAACGGGATACGCCATTGCGTTCGTCTCGGAAAAATACGCGAAATAGAGTCCGAGTTTTCGAAAAACGGAGTCCGTATGAAGAAGATATGGCCTACGGAAGTTTTGAATTAAATTTAAAATTCAAACAGAATAAAATAATAATTAAAAATCGGGCCCAATGGGCCAGGGCGGATAAACACCCGCCTAGGCCACCCAGGTCGACTGGGCTGTCGACCTGGGCTACCCATGTCGACAGGGCTGTCGACAGCCCTGTCGACAGGGGTGTCGACCTGGTCGAGCCCAGTCAACCTGGCTGGCCAGGTCTGTGTTTGGTCGAATTTCTGTGGTCTGCTTTGTCAATAGGGCTAGGTGGCGGGTTCTAATCGGTCTCTCTATCTAATGAATGGCTATGATCAATCCAAGCAACATCAAGGGTCCTAATCAGTTCCTAACCTCTATATAAACAACCCTAGACTAAACCCTAATCTATTCATTCAAAATTAAGAACATAGCCGCCATGTTGCTGAGGAACGACTAAGAGTAGCCGCCAACTAGAGAGAGGATTAGGAAGAGAATTCTAAAGCCTAAAGCAACCTAAAGCCAATCAATTCAAGGAGTCATATCTCTTAATTAGAGAATTCGCCGCAACCATTGTGAGTAGAGTATTACTTTGGTATGAATAAACAACTGTATTGATTTGTATGCTTGAATTGGGATAATAAAGTAATTCATATTTGTGCAAAATTATGTTATTCATTATAAAGAACTACATGCGGTAGTTCTATGCAAGTATACGTTTGGAATATTGCGCAAATTATGTAATCTACGTTGAAGCTACATGTATGTAGTTGATTGAAATTCATGCGAGTTTGGGGATTTGTTATTATGTCATCATGATGTATATTTTTGTGCATAAATCATTTTGCAAGTAATTGAAACAAGTTTGGTTGTTATAGTTCATATGAAACTATGTTGGAATTTTGACACCATAATCCATGTATTAAGTCATGCTTTTGCAAAACTTATGAATATGGCTAGGCTATGAATGATATTTGGCATAATTGAAATCTATGATTAAGTCTATCTTGTTTAAAAGAATTATATGATGACATATGTGAGACATGGCTAGGTTAGACTCAAAAATCCCTTTTTGCAAGTTTAAAGCAAACACCATGATTAGGAATATTTATGCCATGCTTATGTTTGACATTATGCCATGTTTATGCTAGAAGTATTTATGCCATGCTTATGTTTGACATTATGCCTAAATAAAAATATAGGTTCATGTGTCAATAATGATATCTCAATTACAAGTTCACATGCTTTGATTCATGTCACCTATGTTTTATGACCAAAGTATATGTCACTACTATGCAAGTACACCAGTTTCTATTTTGTATTCCCATCGTCATATTGCAAGTTCATACGCTCACCTTCCCCTCTTTGTGTATGTAATCACGCTTTAAGCCTCCCCTTTCGCATGGCTAAATTGGGCTTTAAAAGGCTAAGCCCAATATATATGAACGGACGTGTAAAACGAGGAAAAATAACGTTGGGTTAAAATTAATTAATGAATGAAAATATAAAATAGAAGGGCCCAAGTTCAAGTATGGGTTGGGCCCATGATTGGTGTAACCTTTACACCATTAACTTAATAATGGGCCGCAAATATTCACATATAAGAAATAAAGAAGAATGACAAGATATGTAAATGTAGAAAATACGATGTGTTTAACCCGAGGTTGGATTGAGTTGTGATGTAAACCTGCCCGGAACCGCCCGGCTGTCCAGTAGTCACAACAATACCTATCCAATGTGGGAGGTTAAACATGGAGCCCAATAAGGACCCGAGGTTAGACTGAGTTGTGGCGTAAGACTGCCCGGAACCAACCGGCAACAGGCAGCCACAACAATACCTGTCTAATGTGAGAGGCCAGGGCCTTAATAAGACAATTAAGGCTGTGTCAGGATTGTTAGGATTAAGTGAACTAAAGACTTAATCAAAATGGAACATGCTAAACTAAACGGACTGGTGGGGGTTAGGTTAGAGAACACTTAACCAACTTAGCATGTTGGCTAGAGATAGAAAACCTAGTAACGGGAGACCCTTTTCAGCAGTAACCCTAAAAGGTGTACCAGGATACCCTGAAACTAGGCAGGGTGGGGCACGATTACTGGGTTGATCGTAAGAGGTCAAATCGACGGCGGTGGTGTAGCAGTGTAGGTTCTAACGGAGTGCGGGCGTGCACACACTCCGGTGCAGAAAAAATAAGGCACTGGACACCAGTAGCATACCTGTGCACTCTAAGGTTGTGTCGGGTTGCCACTATGGGACTTGATACACCCCATGGTGGGACCAGCATAGGTAACTACGACATCGGGGGCCGTAAGACACATGGAACTATGCGAGTAGGAGCCGATCATCATAGAATGGATCACTTCACCCTAATCATGGGGTGCCAGTTGGAAACTAGTTAAATGGGTTCAGAGATTAACATGGGGTACGATAGTATATTCGACCCTAGACAACTTAACCAAGTTATAATGCATGCCCACTTCCTGTTTATACTTATCATACCCAGTTCTTTATTCATAGACAAAATAGTACTAGACTTACTCAGGCTTTATGTCTGACTCTACTTTTCTTTCGTCTTCTTTCTTCCGTTCCCCCCCCCCCCCCCCCCGCCCAGGTCCACAGGGAGGGAACACAGCAGCTTGACCAACCTTAGCATCCAGCTTGAAGAAGAGAAATGTATTGCTTGGACTTTCCTGTTTTGAACTATGGCTTTGGACAATCACTATGGGGGCTTTGCAGTTTATCTATGTTTTATTTATGCTTCTTTAAATAATGTACTCAAGACAGATTATGAAAGTGTTATGTTATGTTTTTGGAAAGGATGTTGTTGTAACACGTATTCGACTTTTATGAAATAAAAGTTTGTTGTTCTTCCGCTGTTTACAAATATGTGTTCTTATATCTGTCTTGTATATCTGTGACTTGTACTTATAAACCTCCACCAAAATTAGGGCATTCCCTTTGAGAGTGACCCTAACGGAGGTGGGGTGTTTCACTTGGTATCAGAGCATAGGTTTACCAGATAAGATAAAAAGTTTTGAAAAAAATTATTTTCAAAAAGGAAATTTAAAGAAGCATTTTTAAAAGAAAATATTATTTTATTTTAAAAAGGCAAAGTCCACTCCCCAAAGCCATAGGTATTATCTCTTATCCTTCGTTTTGAATCTATCCTTTTTGTTTCAGCATGTCCCAAGAACTTAACTTGCCGGAAGGGGTACCAATACCTGGTTGGTTTAGACGGTTCTTAGAAGCAAGGGCCACTCAGCCAGGTCCTACCATTCCTCCTCCCCCAGCGGAAGGAAATCATCCAGTTGCAGCGGCACCTTTTCCTCCTCCTCCTCCTCGGGGAAACACTTTCGCTAAGATATGTAAAGATTTTAAAGCTATGGGAGGAAGGGATTTCCATGGAACTGAGTCCTTCGTGGCAGCTAGAAATTGGCTGAAGGAAACGGAGGACCTATTCATCATCTTTGAGGTAGAAGATAGACAAAAAGTACAATTGGCAGTGTGGCTATTGAAGGGCGAGGCTTCCTACTGGTGGGAAGTCACTAATGCTGAAAGACCAGTGGAGACATGGGAGAACTTTAGGGCAAGATTTGAGACTAAATTTCTCTCAGAAGCAGAAAGAAGTTTGCAGTTGGAAAAATTCTTATTTCTTAAGCAAGGGGACAAGACAGTCAGAGAGTATGTGAATCAGTTCGATGAGCTGGCTAGGTTTGGGCTTGACCTAGTCAACACCCCGCACAAGAAGGCTCTCCGTTTCGTCAAAGGGTTGAATGAGCCATTACACAGCTTGGCCATGACCCATATACCCATGGGAGCCACGTATGAAAGATTGGTACAAATGGCATTGCTGAATGAAGAGGATAAGGGCAAGAAGAAAGAGGGTTTGCAGCCCAAGAAGACGGACTTTAAGAAAGGCGGGAAAGGCAACAAAGAGAAGAGGAAGTGTAATTTCTGTGGCAAAGTGGGGCACTTAGTAAAGGACTGCCGGAAAAAGAAGGCCAAGGAGAATGGTGGGTGCTTTTCTTGCGGTGAGACGGGCCATAGGGCTAAGGACTGCCCAAAGAAACGAGGACAGGGGCAGAGGGCTGGATCCACCCCAGGGGCACAGGTTCATGTGCTAGAAGCGCCACCTCTGCAACAGCGAGGTATAGATACTTCTGTAGAAAGTGTAGTTTATCTTTATGATCACCCCGTTCGCACTTTATTTGATTCTGGCGCATCACACTCCTTTATCTCGTCAGCTTTAGTAGAATCTCTGCACCTAAAAACTAGTATGGTAGAGGACCCCTTAATTGTTTCAAACCCAATTGGGGGCCCAGCTCATATGTCTATGATCTGTTTGGAATTGAAAATTTATATCCTAAGCGTAGAATTTCAATGTAGTGCCTTTGTTTTGGGCTTTTCGCGGTATGGTTTGATTTTGGGCATGGATTGGCTATCCAGTAATGGGGCCATCCTTGATTGTGAGAGAAGGGTTGTTAGGCTCCTAACCCAGCTCGGTAATACTTTGGAAATTTCTTGTAATCCCTCGCATGCGGTTATGCTTAGTTATCTTGAATCGCTAGATGCCTCTGTTGAAAATTTGCAATCAGTTAGAGTGGTCCGGGAATATCCGGATGTCTTCGAAGAGGTGAAGGGCTTGCCTCCGAAGCGGGAAATAGACTTCCGCATATATCTTGTAGATAATGCAAAGCCCGTTGCGTTGCCCGTTAGACATATGGCTCCACGAGAAAGGAAAGAGCTCAGTAAACAGATTAAAGAGCTTCTAGAAAAGGGGTTCATTAGGAGGAGCATTTCAGAATGGGGCGCTCCAGTGGTGTTCGCTACAAAGGCGGATGGTTCACTCCGTCTATGTGTTGACTATAGGGAGCTCAACAAGCTAACGAAAAAGAATAGGCACCCTCTCCCTAGAATTGACGATTTATTTGACCAGCTTGTAGGAGCGTCTGTTTTCTCCCAACTCGATTTAGCGACCGGTTTTCATCAGCTAAGGGTGGCTGAAGATAGCATCGATAAAACGGCGTTCAGAACCCCAGACGGTTTCTTTGAATGGCTTGTCATGCCTTTCGGCTTGACAAATGCACCTGCTTACTTCGTGGACCTGATGAGTAGGGTATTTAGAGATTTCCTCAACAAATTCGTAGTGGTCTTCGTAGATGATATCCTTATCTTCTCAAAGAGTGAAGAGGAACATGCTCAGCACTTAAGGGCAATCATGGAAACTTTGCGAGTCCATCAATTAAAAGCCAAGTTCTCCAAATGCCACTTTTGGAGAGAAGAGGTGAGGTTCCTTGGGCACATAGTATCCAAACAAGGATTAGCAGTGGACCCTGCTAAGGTAGTGGCGGTACAGGATTGGAAGACACCAAGGAATGCGACTGAGGTCCGAAGCTTTCTAGGACTAGCAGGTTTCTATCGAAAGTTTATAAGGGATTTTGCGAAAATCTCAGCTCCGCTCACGAAATTGACTAAGAAGAATCTAGTGTTCAATTGGGATTTGTATTGCGAATTTGCTTTCCAACGACTGAAAAGGGCTCTCACAACAGCCCCAGTCTTAACGCTGCCAGATGGGAGCAAGATGTTCACTGTTTATACGGACGCATGTGGGACAGGGCTAGGCGCCGTCTTAATGCAAGAAGGAAGGGTAGTAGCTTATGGCGGGAGGCAGTTGAAAGTACACGAAAAGAACTACCCAACCCACGACCTTGAGTTAGCCGCCATCGTCTTTGCACTCAAGTCTTGGCGACACTATCTCCTAGGTGAGAAGTTCGAACTTTACACTGACCATAAATCGTTGAAATATCTTTTCTCGCAGAAAGATCTTAACTTGAGGCAACAAAGGTGGATGGAGTTTCTTGCCTCGTACGATTTCGAAATCTCCTATACTCCGGGCAAAGGCAACGTAGTGGCAGACGCGTTGAGCCGAAAGAAATTGACCCTAAGCCCGTTATTTGTTGAAAGACAAAGCCTAGAGTTTATAGCCATCTTCGACTTTAGGCCTTCCTCCGATTTCGTACCAGGCTTGCTAGCATCTCTCGAAGTGCGCCCGACTTTAGTGGATTCAGTAGGGACAGCACAACGCGAAGACCCTCAGCTTGTGGAAATGATTGATAGGCTAATTAGGGGTGAGACTTCAAGTCACCTCAACAGATACTCCATTGACGATAAGGGTTTACTAAGACGAGACGGAAGACTATGCGTCCCACAGACAAAAGATTTAATAAAGAAGGTTCTCGAGGAAGCACATCACTCCAAGATGACGATACACCCAGGCGGAGATAAAATGTACAAAGACATAAAAAGGACTTTCTTCTGGAACGGCATGAAAAAGGACGTGGCAGAATTCGTTTCTAAGTGTATGGTGTGCCAACAGGTTAAGGCGGAGCAGAAAAAGCCTGGCGGACTGTTACATCCTCTGGAGGTCCCGCAGTGGAAGTGGGATAGCATCTCAATGGACTTCATCGATGGGCTGCCTAGGTCTAGGAGAGGCAACACTAGCATTTGGGTAATAGTGGATAGGCTTACTAAAAGCGCCCACTTTTTACCTGTCAAAAGTAAAAGAACTGCCTCATCCCTAGCATCACTTTACCTCAAGGAAATCGTTCGACTCCATGGAATACCATATAGCATTGTTAGTGACCGAGATCCCATCTTCACCAGCGAGTTTTGGCGGAGTCTGCAAGAAGCAGTAGGAACGCAGTTATGCTTGAGCACAGCCTATCATCCCCAAACCGACGGCCAAACAGAGAGAGTGAACAGAGTTTTGGAAGACCTTTTAAGGCTATGCGTCCTTGACTTCGGAGGGACATGGGAAGACCACCTTCCTTTGGTGGAATTTGCCTACAACAACAGCTATCAAGCAACCATCGGAATGGCGCCCTTCGAAGCTTTATATGGAAGACCGTGCCGATCGCCCACTTGTTGGTGGGAGTCCACGGATAAGCTCATACTTGGACCAGATATGATCCGAGAGACCTCAGAGAAAGTGGACTTAATACGAAGAAGGATGAAGACGGCCCAAGATAGACAAAAGTCCTATGCCGACAAGAGAAGGACCGACCTTGAATTTGAGGTTGGAGACAGAGTTTTTCTCAAGGTATCACCGCTAAGGAACGTTGTTCGTTTTGGAACCAAAGGAAAACTAGCACCAAGGTTCGTAGGGCCATTCCCTATTATCGAGAAAATTAGGAAAATGGCCTATAGATTAGAGCTACCCAAGAGGTTGGCTGGAGTCCACAACGTTTTTCACGTTTCACATCTCCGAAAATGTCTACATGAGTCAGCTGAAGTGGTAGAGCCAAATATCCTCGAAGAGGCCGAAGTGGAACGCGAAGCAACCATAAGAAAAGTTCCAACCCGCATCTTAGGAACGGAAGTGAAGAAGCTACGCAACCGCGAAGTCAAGCTCGTCAAAGTTCAGTGGAGCGACGCCGAGGGAGACGCGACTTGGGAAACTGAAGCTAGAATACGTACTGCCTACCCTTTTCTGTTCGAGGGTACATCCTTGATCTTTCTTTTTCTTAAGTTGCGCTTTTATCTATCTTTTTAGGTATATCTCCTCGACCGTATCTTTTAGTTAGAAACCCTTTGGATGGAAACATGTAGTTGAAACATGTTATGGATGATGGTTGCAAGTGGTTGCAAGTGATTGCTAGTGGTTGCTCGTGGTTGCATATACACACACAATCTAGGTTTTAGATCGGCTCAGTCACTTCATATTGCATATGCATATATGTTTGTATTTGTATATGGTTGAACATTAATGTGTTGTCATGTGAATGTTGCATTTGTATTGAATGATTGTGCACTCATGTAGAATCAAGAATAGGAAAATTTGCATACATAATGGATTCATGGCACTTACATAATTCGCATTAAGGAGGTCAACTGAATCAGTAGACCGCCTGATTTTGCATTAGATAAGTACATGTACATACACACACACTTCGCATATGATCATGAAGCATTAGAAATCTTTTAAGGACAATGGATGCTCGTGTTTGATGGATGAGTAGATGGATGATTGGATGTTAGGATATACATTTTCCTACACTTGAAGATTTCGGGGACGAAATCCTTTTAAGTGGGGGAGAATGTAACACCCCGAAAATTATATAACTGTGAAATTAACAAATTAAAGTATAATTAATTTGAAATCAAAGAACTAAGGGAAACGGGATACGCCATTGCGTTCGTCTCGGAAAAATACACGAAATAGAGTCCGAGTTTTCGAAAAACGGAGTCCGTATGAAGAAGATATGGCCTTCAGAAGTTTTGAATTAAATTTAAAATTCAAACAGAATAAAATAATAATTAAAAATTGGGCCCAATGGGCCAGGGCGGATAAACACCCGCCTAGGCCACCCAGGTCGACTGGGCTGTCGACCTGGGCTACCCATGTCGACAGGGCTGTCGACAGCCCTGTCGACAGGGGTGTCGACCTGGTCGAGCCCAGTCAACCTGGCTGGCCAGGTCTGTGTTTGGTCGAATTTCTGTGGTCTGCTTTGTCATTAGGGCTAGGTGGCGGGTTCTAATTGGTCTCTCTATCTAATGAATGGATATGATCAATCCAAGCAACATCAAGGGTCCTAATCAGTTCCTAACCTCTATATAAACAACCCTAGACTAAACCCTAATCTATTCATTCAAAATTAAGAACATAGCCGCCATGTTGCTGAGGAACGACTAAGAGTAGCCGCCAACTAGAGAGAGGATTAGGAAGAGAATTCTAAAGCCTAAAGTAACCTAAAGCCAATCAATTCAAGGAGTCATATCTCTTAATTAGAGAATTCGCCGCAACCATTGTAAGTAGAGTATTACTTTGGTATGAATAAACAACTGTATTGATTTGTATGCTTGAATTGGGATAATAAAGTAATTCATATTTGTGCAAAATTATGTTATTCATTATAAAGAACTACATGCGGTAGTTCTATGCAAGTATACGTTTGGAATATTGCGCAAATTATGTAATCTATGTTGAAGCTACATGTATGTAGTTGATTGAAATTCATGCGAGTTTGGGGCTTTGTTATTATGCCATCATGATGTATATTTTTGTGCATAAATCATTTTGCAAGTAATTGAAACAAGTTTGGTTGTTATAGTTCATATGAAACTATGTTGGAATTTTGACACCATAATCCATGTATTAAGTCATGCTTTTGCAAAACTTATGAATATGGCTAGGCTATGAATGATATTTGGCATAATTGAAATCTATGATTAAGTCTATCTTGTTTAAAAGAATTATATGATGACATATGTGAGACATGGCTAGGTTAGACTCAAAAATCCCTTTTTGCAAGTTTAAAGCAAACACCATGATTAGGAATATTTATGCCATGCTTATGTTTGACATTATGCCATGTTTATGCTAGAAGTATTTATGCCATGCTTATGTTTGACATTATGCCTAAATAAAAATATAGGTTCATGTGTCAATAATGATATCTCAATTACAAGTTCACATGCTTTGATTCATGTCACCTATGTTTTATGACCAAAGTATATGTCACTACTATGCAAGTACACCAGTTTCTATTTTTTATTCCCATCGTCATATTGCAAGTTCATACGCTCACCTTCCCCTCTTTGTGTATGTAATCACGCTTTAAGCCTCCCCTTTCGCATGGCTAAATTGGGCTTTAAAAGGCTAAGCCCAATATATATGAACGGACGTGTAAAACGGGGAAAAATAACGTTGGGTTAAAATTAATTAATGAATGAAAATATAAAATAGAAGGGCCCAAGTTCAAGTATGGGTTGGGCCCATGATTGGTGTAACCTTTACACCATTAACTTAATAATGGGCCGCAAATATTCACATATAAGAAATAAAGAAGAATGACAAGATATGTAAATGTAGAAAATACGATGTGTTTAACCCGAGGTTGGATTGAGTTGTGATGTAAACCTGCCCGGAACCGCCCGGCTGTCCAGTAGTCACAACAATACCTATCCAATGTGGGAGGTTAAACATGGAGCCCAATAAGGACCCGAGGTTAGACTGAGTTGTGGCGTAAGACTGCCCGGAACCAACCGGCAACAGGCAGCCACAACAATACCTGTCTAATGTGAGAGGCCAGGGCCTTAATAAGACAATTAAGGCTGTGTCAGGATTGTTAGGATTAAGTGAACTAAAGACTTAATCAAAATGGAACATGCTAAACTAAACGGACTGGTGGGGGTTAGGTTAGAGAACACTTAACCAACTTAGCATGTTGGCTAGAGATAGAAAACCTAGTAACGGGGGACCCTTTTCAGCAGTAACCCTAAAAGGTGTATCAGGATACCCTGAAACTAGGCAGGGTGGGGCACGATTACTGGGCTGATCGTAAGAGGTCAAATCGACGGCGGTGGTGTAGCAGTGTAGGTTCTAACGGAGTGCGGGCGTGCACACACTCCGGTGCAGAAAAAATAAGGCACTGGACACCAGTAGCATACCTGTGCACTCTAAGGTTGTGTCGGGTTGCCACTATGGGACTTGATACACCCCATGGTGGGACCAGCATAGGTAACTACGACATCGGGGGCCGTAAGACACATGGAACTATGCGAGTAGGATCCGATCATCATAGAATGGATCACTTCACCCTAATCATGGGGTGCCAGTTGGAAACTAGTTAAATGGGTTCAGAGATTAACATGGGGTACGATAGTATATTCGACCCTAGACAACTTAACCAAGTTATAATGCATGCCCACTTCCTGTTTATACTTATCATACCCAGTTCTTTATTCATAGACAAAATAGTACTAGACTTACTCAGGCTTTATGTCTGACTCTACTTTTCTTTCGTCTTCTTTCTTCCGTTTCCCCCCCCCCCCCAGGTCCACAGGGAGGGAACACAGCAGCTTGACCAACCTTAGCATCCAGCTTGAAGAAGAGAAATGTATTGCTTGGACTTTCCTGTTTTGAACTATGGCTTTGGACAATCACTATGGGGGCTTTGCAGTTTATCTATGTTTTATTTATGCTTCTTTAAATAATGTACTCAAGACAGATTATGAAAGTGTTATGTTATGTTTTTGGAAAGGATGTTGTTGTAACACGTATTCGACTTTTATGAAATAAAAGTTTGTTGTTCTTCCGCTGTTTACAAATATGTGTTCTTATATCTGTCTTGTATATTTTTGACTTGTACTTATAAACCTCCACCAAAATTAGGGCATTCCCTTTGAGAGTGCCCTAACGGAGGTGGGGTGTTTCACTGGGTTCAACAAGAACATCTTACAACCCGGCCCGATTTTTGTCATTTCCCGGTTGATGAGGCTTGAGGTTTGAATCTTCCTTCAGAACATCTGGCCATCATTTAATTTGAATGCCACATCGTCAAATCCACCAGATATCACTAATTGACATCCACAAAAATACCTTTGTTGTTAAGCTAAAGAAGTTTCCCCTCTATGCCACCAACTTGGTACGTTTGAAGAAATCAACGTACGTGATTCCTTTGGAAATACCCTGTTAGACATCCGTCCATACAAGTTGTCCTGGGACTGGACAAACCGATGGTACTCTCATACCACATCCTAGGAATCACCCTATAGATCAGTAGCGAGTAGTCCTTGCAATCCGTAAATTCCAATCATGATAGAAACATTGTTAACTCTAGGGATCAGCCAGAGGTATTTAACAATAGTTCTTCCGCTTATGAAGATCTAAGGTCTTCACTTGCTCCATCTTGATCAACATCTTTCACGTAATTGCTGGTTCGGAATGGTTTTCGAATATAAATTCGATCCTGGTCTTTCCATACCAACAGCGCATTGGGCATGATGTTGATAATTGGTTATTTAACTATCAATTTAAACAACCATAAAAATAAAATAGATTCATTGGTTGAGTGTACAGTGTCACTTGGCCATTAAAATAATATATCAGTTAATATATATTAATATTCTCAGATCATTTTGATACATAGAAAAACATTTAAAAATCAATATTCCATTTCCCATTAACTACCATTTCAAAATATTTGCTACTACGTTACTTATTATTTAAAATTGGGAAACCAATTCAATTGATCATTTTAAACAATCGTTACGGTATCTCCTTTGTTTCGTTATTTGGACACCATAATCGTTACTTTCCCTTTCAGAATAAACTCATCCCAAATCACATCCCTTAATTTTCAAAATATTGTTATATTTTCACCAGTCTCCTTTTTATTTCTTTTATTATGGAAAGATCATTCCATATTCTCAATCCCCTTTTTAATTCCTTTTATTTCTGGAATCCCATTTTATATATTTCCAAATTCTTCAAATAACGTTACATTATTATTCCTCATAATAAACTACTTCAAACATCTCCACTATTACAACTAATACCATCTTTCGATAATCTCGAAGTCGTTCAAGTTGGGGTATTTTAATTACCTCTTAGACCTTAATCAACAACTTTCTTATCCTAAGATAAATATGAATTGTAATTAAAAAAACGATATTCATTCTAATACCATCACATATCACTTCACTATTTTATTTAAAATACAATTTTATAAAACCTTCTTTTTGTTGAAATCTCCTCTTTAACTATACTATTAGTACTAATTTCATTTACTTGTAAATGATTAAATAAACATCACTTTTAAATCTTAACTTCTTTAAATTATTTGCTTTATTATCCGGATTTTTATTTCAAATCCTATTATTCAATCTTTTATCAAATTCAGTTACATGAGTCCTCTTTCCAAACCTTTCAATCATGCATTTTGGGAAATCTCCTTTCAAATCTCATCAATTCCAGTTAATGCCATTATTAAGTAACGTTAATTTAAAATTAACGCTTTAACTTCCCATCCCTTTTTATAACTCGTTTATACAACTTTGGTTTATTATAAAACCCTTTTTCATTTCGATTTCCCTTACTTAATTCAAACATTAAGTAACATTTATTTTAGGCTTATCATATTTTCTTAAAATTCAATTTATAACCTCATTTATCAAACTTGGTTTAAATATAACTTGTTCATAAACTCACTTTGAAATTCAATATATTTCATTACTAAATTTGATTACTTACTTAAATGAACTTCATTTGAGAAGGTGTTTCTTAAATTATGATTCTTTATCATTATCTAGAATTAATATCAATTTTCCCTTTTAATTCTTATTAAGTTAAACAACTAATAGTTAAGTTACTTCATTAGATTAATCGACATAAACTAATTTCATTTAATAATCATTTTTTGTTAAAACAGTTAACATGATTAACTCTTTGATCAACTCCAATTCGTCTCTTCATTTAAATAATATTATTAGTTTAAATAATATCAATTACTCTGATTATTATTAAATAAACAATAATCATTTCAAAATAAATCTCATTTAATCGTTTAAAAACAATAAATTTCAGTTATTAATTGTTACATTAATCACTGCTCATTTTTTTATCAATCTTAGTAATATAGGACGAGGCACGTGCTTCGTACACGGTAGATTTTGGTACAAATTGTTGATTGGTGTTTAAAACAAACAATATACATGTTTGGTTAATTTCCTTTTTATAAACTTCATTAAATAATATATTTAAAAATCAATATAAATTGCATAACTTCATTTCTACCGATTTACCTAACGGTAAATCAATCTTTATAAAATATTTTGTATTTGGGCCATCTGTTAAAAATTCCTTAACCACTATCACATATTGGTTAATAACAACAAGCGTTGAATTCAAATTCAACGATCAATAATCATAATCCAATCATATTGGTTAAAAAGTTCATGTAATGATCATATGTAATTAAATAATCAATTCAACTGATAGTGATCCACCCAAAAATAATAATTCTAGCATCCAATTTAGTTTACCTACGTTCATATTGTTATAAATGTAGCCAATAAGGTAAGTTACCTCCATTGGAAATCATCGTTAAAAATAACGATGGGGTTTGATTAAATTAAACAAACGTTTAATTTAAATCCATATAAAAATATTCAGTGTATATGCAAACAATCATCCAGTCATTCAACCAATAGCAAACAAAACAAACAAATATAAATCCGACTTATATAAAATATAAGTGGGATAACTGAGTGAGTTTGACTCAGCTTGGTTTTTATTTTTCGATTAACCGGTTCGTTTTACAAACTTCCCGTATTGACCAAGCCTGCTCCGTCATGTCGCCTTGCCGGATACGATAACAACACTCCTTTATTTGTTCAATTTTGCTAACAAATTAAAAAGTTATTATCAATATAATTTAATGTGGTTTTAACAATAACTCTAGATAATATTTAAATTTATCTACTACATCGTTGGCGCACCGTATACGTATGTTAATACAGTGTATATATTAACAATATATATACACTCATCTTTGCCGATGATCATACAGACCAATTGAATTTTACGGTATGTATATAAAATTTAACGGTATGTATGTAGCCACTAAGTTAAATAACTAATTAATTTTATATAAAAATATATAGGTCTTACCCTATATTTCATCCCAGCTGCAAACATAAAGGATCCGCGCCCCTTCTCATCTTTCTTGTTCCATACAATTGCCCTCACTATCCCAGTGTGGCTTTAACCATGCCCCCTGCTCTCTACTCCCATTCGTTCTCTCCTGCGTGCATGAGTCCACTACTCACGTTACTGGATTCCAACGTGTTTGCTTGTTTGCATTTTTTTTCAAATAATAAGGCCAGCAAGCCCACATTGCCACCAGTCCACATTATACCTCTCCCATGTAAACTCCTCATATTATATTTCATTCACCAAAAACACTTTAATTCACCACCTGTTGTTACCATTTTGTTCCCACCCATTTCATCCTTTGTAAGCCCTTTTATTTATTTTTTATATCAGGGTCCAAAGCCCAACTCCCCATAGCAGCCCACGCACCCACATTTGACACTGCCCACCAATCTTTCCCCTACGCGTGAATTACTTCTTACCGTAAAACACGTTTGCACTATAGTGCTTTCTTCCTATGCAGCAGTTTTAACTTCCCACTTATATTCTTCCTTTCTGAACCTAACTCCTCCTCCATAAATTTAACGCACAAAACACTCATGCAGTCCTGTTTCTTTCTACCGTGAATACCCAACTCAGGAACCCACTACTTCGACTTCATCTATAAGCCACTGCACCTCTCTAGCATCATCCAGAGACCGATCAACACCCATCAGTATAAGCGCCA
This sequence comes from Allium sativum, assembly GCA_030737875.1. NCBI lineage: Eukaryota > Viridiplantae > Streptophyta > Magnoliopsida > Asparagales > Amaryllidaceae > Allium > Allium sativum. The sequence goes on from CM060922.1 coordinate 67,979,509, forward strand.
TACCGCCTCTGATCTTTGCCCTGAGCGTTGGTCACTCTACGTTGCCATGCCTTGCCGAACTGACTTCGAATGTCAGTACTTCAGTGGTAAATTCCGACCAGCACCGTACTCAACAACCCATTTCCACCATTCATTTACAAGGCCTTGATGCCATCAACAAACTTGTTGTTGAACGTTTGGGCTAAAGGTAAATAGATTGCGAGAAAGGTCATGGAGGGGAGGACTTTTCCTGGCCCTTAATTTTGTTTCAAGTGAAGCTTTCAAATGAAGCAACTTTGCCTCATTTGTACAGCGGACCTGGGGTAAATCAAAACAAAGATAATTTCTTTCTTTTATAAATATGCATGGGGTTCGATCTACTGTATTGAGAGGAAGTGGGAAAGAGTTTCAGATTAAAAGTGGGAGCAAAGAGTGAATCGTTTGTAATTTGAAAAGAAGTAGTAAACGGAGACAGTTGTTTTTTATAAGTGCAGAAACGTGGGGAAGAGGAGAAACGTGAGGGGCAAGGAAAATGGTAGTGTGGGGCGCAAGACAGTGATTATGTGGAGCGCAAGGCATCGTTAAATAATATATATTTTATTTAGTGGTTGGATACCATATCTTTGTTGTATGTAACGCACACCGCATAGTACCATACACCCCTATTTAAACAACTTGTTTAATGAACCCGCATACGGTTCATTATATATATATATGTATGTATGTATGTATGTATGTATATGTATATGTATATGTATATGTATATTTTACTTGGTAGTATTAAAATACTCCCAATATGTTGTACTATAAGGCCAACACCTTGTAATATACATACGGGTTGTTAAGTCATCACTGTTCATCCCGTTTTCATCAAGTGACGATATATTCATACATTTATATTTGTTTCTAGTCATGCGTTGCGCCAAATGTGCATCGCTGGTAAAAATATATACATTTGTCGTCGTCGCTGTTGTACGTAGTTGCCATCGAATTTAATTTTTCTTTTATTATTTTAAATAGTTGAATAAATGCTATAAACATTAACGTTTAATATTCACGCCGCCACATACGGGCTTTAAATAAAACAAAATGGACATACTGCTATGTCTTGACGTTACGGTCATTATGAAATTAATTTCATTGAAAACGGACTCCATTTGCATAGCGTCATTATTTTAATTTATCGGTTCACCTTTAAATTGCACGCACCGATAAAATTACTCCAATTGGCTCCAAAATGGAAAATTTGCAATAACTAGTTATACGTATTCCAATAAAAATTCGTTTCGTCGAAAACGGAAGTAGTTTGAAAAACGGCTATTTATACGACTTATAAATATAAACATTCAATCATCGTTTTATTAATGAATTCAACATTAAAATCTATTAATATTTCCAAATATAATATTTAAAACAAGTTTAAATATTCGAATTCAAATAGCGGAAAAATCCGGGTTGTTACATTCTTCCCCCCTTAAAAGGATTTCGTCCTCGAAATTGCTAAGTTATGAAGAATGAGTTGAACCCAATTATTTTCAAAATTATATAAATATCATTAAAACACCAAGTTTTAAAATTTCCAGAAAATTCGCCAGCACCTCATCTGTACGGCTTGATCTAAACAACTGCCACTTCGGGCCCCATATCGATAAAAATAAAACAAAGCCAAGTGGCTACCCAACTCAGGGGCATAAAATCAATTACCCAGATAATATATTAAGGTTTACCTATTTGTCAGGCAACCAATACGCTAATCTCGAATCAAACCAACTATCAGTTCTTCCTCCTCCAGTCCTGCACTTAATCTTGATATATAACGCAAATAACAGATACAAGATTAAATCATTTCTGTTTCATTTTATATTGATTATATTCAAATTCATTATACTGGGGTTATTTTTCTTAACTTCTAGTTTATTCAATTTTTTGATGAATTTTATATTCAACCAATCTATAACAGGCATCCAATAATACACAACCAAATTAATCCTTTTCCTTTCAAATTTTATTCACCTTATCTTAAGTTTAATTCTGGTATATTTAATTTCATATTAAAATTTTCTTTCATGACTTATGTATTTCCTTTTGGTTTAATTAAACCATTCAAATTCACTATCTCATTTGAATTTCAATCAAACACATCAATATCTGATAAAATTATTTCCTTTATATATGAAAATATATATTGGGAAAAATTATTTCATTTACCCTCTTTACAAAACAATATTGTATCAATTGTCAGTTCAACTTGAACCGATCAAATAACACAATACAAAACATTTGTATATAAAATTTACAAATACGCTCTTATATATATATATATAAATTTACAAATACGCTCTTATATATATATATATATACACTTAAATCGATCTAGGGTATTTCTAACCCAATCCCTATCGAGTTAAACCACAGAGCCAAGGTTATTTCTGAACCTTTGCTCTGATACCACTATAATGAACAAGGATTTTCGACCCCGAAAATCGACACAATAATACCATGCGAAATATTCAATCATCGAAAACACTAGAACGTTATTAGAAAGAAATTAGAGGATGAGAAAAGAGAGAAAGAAATATTAGAATAGAAGAATAAGAATAACCACACAACACCATCAGAGTATCACATCGCAGCGGAACAAAATATAATATAGAAATAACTTTTATCGGGAGCTTAAAATTATACTTACAACATCAGAGTACATCAATACATCTGGACCGTTATAATAGTCTGTCCTCATATATATAACACACAGCGGAATAATAACAGTATACATCATGCGTCTGAACCCCACCCGCTCGTCCTTGGACTTCACAGCATCTGATAACCTGAATATGTACAACCCGTGCTAACCCGAGCATTTACAAAACACCGGGTCAGTCTGGTGAACCAGAGTGAGTAAAACTCGCTAAGTTTAAATAACACCCATATTGATCTTAAGGTTCAAAATATTTTTGAAAGAAAAGGATAATAGTAAGACCAGCCCACACATAAACACGGACGGTTTTTACCTTACTATAACCCAAAACATTTTTGAAATCATATATATCTTCTGATATTATAATAGTGTCTAAATACACATAAATAGAATCTAGCGGAATGCTTGCATCTCATGCTCCACATATATAGTATACAAACAAAACCGCAAGGGCTTATTGGAGATTGGGTTCTGACTATGACAAGGTATGGAACCACCTGCCGATAGTGTATCTCTAGAGGAGAATACACTGGGTTCACCAAGAACGTCTTGCAACCCGGCCCACACATGACCGACCACCTATTTCGCTAGAGTGTATCAAATGTATATCACCAACGGTTGGGCTCAAAACACCGTTTCCCGAAAGGGACAACATCGATAGATTAAAGAAGCAAAAAGAATTTCCCTAGATTGGTGATTATACACCCTAATGGAGGCGACCCACATAGCCATGCTGCCTACCCGATTTTTGTCATTTCCCGGTTGATGAGGCTTGAGGTTTGAATCTTCCCTCAGAACATCTGGCCATCATTTAATTTGAGTGCCACATCATCAAATCCACTGATATCACTAATTGACATCCACAAAAATACCTTTGTTGTTAAGCTAAAGAAGTTTCCCTTCTATGCCACCAACTTGGTAAGTTTGAAGAAATCAACGCGCATGATTCCTTTGGAAATACTGTGTCAGACTTATTTATTTATATTCTAACGACGAACTATATAAATATATTCGTTCGAATTATATTTAAAATAAATTTCCCGTCGATATTATTTAAAATAATCTATTTTAAATATTCAAAATTAGCTAAAATTACCAAAATAAAAATTTTAAATTGGCTCGCATTTCCGGGTTATTACACATCCGTCCATACAAGTTGTCCTGGGACTGGACAAACCGAAGACACTCTCCTACCACATCCTAGGAATCACCATATAGATCAGTAGCGAGTAGTTCTTGCAATCGTAAATTCCAATCACGACAGAAACATTGTTAACTCTAGGGATCAGCCAGAGGTATTTAACAATAGTTCTTTCGCTTATGAAGATCTACGGTCTTCACTTGCTCCATCTTGATCATCATCTTTCACGTAATTGCTGGTTCAGAATGGTTTTCGAATATAAATTCGATCCCGGTCTTTCCGTACCAACAGCGCATTAGGCATGATGTTTTTAGTTGGTTATTTAACTATCAATTTAAACAACCATAAAAATAAAATAGATTCATTGGTTGAGTACACAACGTCACTTGGCCATTAAAATAATATATCAGTTAATATATATTAATATTCTCAGATCATTTTGATACTTAGAAAAATATTTAAAAATCAATATTCCGTTTCCCGTTAACTACCATTTCAAAATAATTGCTATTACGTTGCTTATTATTTAAAATTGGGAAACCAATTCAATTGATAATTTTAAACAATTGTTGCGATATCTCCTTTGTTTCGTTATTTAGACACCATAATTGTTACTTTCCCTTTCAGAATAAACTCATCCCAAATCCCATCCCTTTATTTTCAAAATATCGTTATATTTTCACCAATCTCCTTTTTATTTCTTTTATTATGGAAAGATCATTCCATATTCTCAAGCCCCTTTTTAATTCCTTTTATTTCTGGAATCCCATTTTATAAATTCCCAAATTTTTCAAATAACGTTACATTATTATTCCTCATAATAAACTACTTCAAACATCTCCACTATTACAACTAATATCATCTTTCGATAATCTCAAAGTCGTTCACGTTAGGGTATTTTAGTTACCTCTCAGACCTAGATCAACAACTTTCTTATCTTAAGATAAATATGAATTGTAATTTAAAAAACCGATATTCATTCTAATACCATCACATATCACTTCACTATTTTATTTAAATTACAATTTTATAAAACCTTCTTATTATTGAATTCTCCTTTTTAACTATACTATTATTACTAATTTCATTTACTTGTAAATGATTAAATAAACATCACTTTTAAATCTTAACTTCTTTAAACTATTTGCTTTATTATTCGAATTTTTATTTCAAATCCTATTATTCAATCTTTTATCAAATTCAGTTACATGAGTCCTCTTTCCAGACCTTTCAATCATGCATTTTGGGAAATCTCCTTTCAAATCTCATCCATTCCAGTTAATTCCATTATTAAGTAACGTTAATTTAAAATTAACGCTTTAACTTCCCATCCCTTTTTATAACTCGTTTATACAATTTTGGTTTATTATAAAACCCTTTTTCATTTCGATTTCCTTTACTTAATTCAAACATTAAGTAACATTTATTTTAGGCTTATCATATTCTCTTAAAATTCAATTTATAACCTCATTTATCAAACTTGGTTTAAATATAACCTGTTCATAAACTCACTTTGAAATTCAATATATTCCATTACTAAATTTGATTACTTACTTAAATAAACTTCATTTAAGAAGGAGTTCCTTAAATTATTATTCTTTATCATTAACTCGAATTAATATCAATTTTCGCTTTTAATTCTTATTAAGTTAAACAACTAATGGTTAAGTTACTTCATTAGATTAATCGACATAAACAATTTCATTTAATAAACAATTTTTGTTAAAATAGTTAACATGATTAACTCTTTGATCAACTCCAATTCGTCTCTTCATTTAAATAATATCAATTACTCCGATTATTATTAAATAAATAATAATCATTTCAAAATAAATCTCATTTAATTGTTTAAAAACAATAAATCTCAGCTATTAATTGTTAAACTAATCACTGTTCATTTGCTTATCAATCTTAGTAGTATAGGATGAGGCACGTGCTTCGTACATGGTAGATTTTGGTACAAATTGTTGATTGGTGGTTAAAACAAACACTATACGTGGTTGGTTAATTTCCTTTTTATAAACTTCATTAAATAATATATTTAAAAATCTATATAAATTTCATAACTTCATTTCTACCAATTTACCTAACGGTAAATCAATCTTTATAAAATATTTTGTATTTGGGCCATCTGTTATAAATTCCTTAACCAATATCACATATTGGTTAATAACAACAAACGTTGAATTCATATTCAACGATCAATAATCATAATCCACTCATATTGGTTAAACAGTTCATGTAATGATCATATGCAATTAAATAATCAATTCAACTGATAGTGATCCACCCGAGAATAATAATTCAAGAGTCCAATTTAATTTAACTGTGTTCATATTGTTATAAATGTAGACAATAAGGTAAGTTACCTCCATTGGAAATCATCGTTAAAAATAACGATGGGGTTCGATTAAATTAAACAAACGTTTAATTTAAATCCATATAAAAATATTCAGTATGTATGCAAACAATCATCTAGTCATTCAACCAATAGCAAACAAAACAAATAAATATAAATCCGACTTATATAAAATATAAGTGGGATAACTAAGTGAGTTTAACTCACCTTGGTTTTTATTTGTCAATTAACCGGTTCGTTTTACAAACTTCCCGTATTGACCAAGCCAGCTCCATCATGTCGCCTTGCCGGATACGATAACAACGCTCCTTTATTTGTTCAATTCTGCTAACAAATTAAAAAGTTATTATCAATATAATTTAATGTGGTTTTAATAGTAACTCTAGATAATATTTATATTTATCTACTACATCGTTAGCGCACCGTATACATATGTTAACACAGTTTATATATTAACAATATATATACACTCATCTTTGCCGATGATCATACAGACCAATTGAATTTTACGGTATGTATATAAAATTTAACGGTATGTATGTAGCCACTAAGTTAAATAACTAATTAATTTTATATAAAAATACATAGGTCTTACCCTAACCTAAGGGGAGTTCAGTCATTCATTCTGTGTTACTAAGCTTATACGTTTTGCGCAAGCATGCGCAAAGCCGAACTAATGTACCCCCCTGTCCCCACCACCACCCCCGGGCCCAAGAATGAAGGATTTCCTATGTTATGTGTGAGTTAACAGTTTCGAATCTATTAAATTTCATCCCAGCTGCAAACATAAAGGATCCGCGGCCCTTCTCATCTTTCTTGTTCCAGACAATTGCCCTCACTATCCCAGTATGGCTTTAACCATGCCCCCTGCTCTCTACTCCCATTCGTTCTCTCCTGCATGCATGAGTCAACTACTCACGTTACTGGCTTCCAACGTGTTTGCTTGTTTGCATTTTTTTTCAAATAATAAGGCCAGCAAGCCCACATTGCCACCAGCCCACGTTATACCTCTCCCATGTAAACTCCCCATACTATCTTTCATTCGCCAAAAACACTTTAATTCACCACCTGTTGTTACCATTTTGTTCCAACCCGTTTCATCCTTTGTAAGCCCTTTTATTTAATTTTTATATCAGGGTCCAACGCGCAGCTCCCCATAACAGCCCACGCACCCACATTTGACACCGCCCACCAATCTTTCCCGTACGCGTAAAGTACTTCTTACTAGAAAACCCGTTTGCACTGTAGTGCTTTCTTCCCATACAACAGTTTTAACTTCCCACTTATATTCTTCCTTTCTGAACCCAACTCCTCCTTCTCCATAAATTTAATGCGCAAAACACTCATGCAATTCTGTTTCCTTCTACCGTGAATACCCAACTCAGGAACCCACTACTTCGACTTCATCTATAAGCCACCGCACCTCTCTAGCATCATCCAGAGACCGATCAACACCCATCAGTACAAGCGCCATACCGCCTCTGATCTTCGCCCTGAGCGTTGGTCACTCTGCGTTGCCATGCCTTGCCGAACTGACTTCGAACGTCAGTACTTCAGGGATAAATTCCGACCAGCACCATGCTCAACAACCCATCTCCGCCATTCATTTTTAAGGCCTTGATGCCCTCAACAAACTTGTTGTTGAACGTTTGGGCTAAAGGTAAATATATTGAGAGAAAGGTCATGGAGGGGAGGACATTTCCTGGTCCTTAATTTTGTTTCAAGTGAAGCTTTCAAATGAAGCAACTTTGCCTCATTTGTATAGCGGACCTGGGGTAAATCACAATATAATAATTTCTTTCTTTTATAAATATGCATGGGGTTCAATCTACTGTATTGAGAGGAAAGGGGAGAGAGTTTCAGATTAAAAGTGGGGACAAAGAGTGAATCGTTTGTATTTTGAAAAGAAGCAGTAAACAGAGACAGTGGTTTTTTATAAGTGCAGAAACGTGGGGAAGAGGAGAAACGTGAGGGGCAAGGAAAATGGTAGTGTGGGGCGCAAGACAGTGATTATGTGGAGCGCAAGGCATCGTTAAATAATATATATTTTATTTAGTGGTTGGATAACATATCTTTGTTGTATGTAACGCGCACCGCATAGTACCATACACCCCTATTTAAACAACTTGTTTAACGAATCCGCATATGGTCCATTATATATATATGTATATATATATATTTACTTGGTAGTATTAAAATACTCCCAATATGTTGTACTGTAAGGCCAACACATTGTAATATACATACGGGTTGTTAAGTCATCATTGTTCATCCCGTTTTCATCAAGTGATGATATATTCATACATTTATATTTATTTCCAGTCATGCGTTGCGCCAAATGTGCATCGCTAGTAAAAATTTATACATTTGTTTTCGTCGTTATTGTATGTAGTTTCCATCGAATTTAAATTTTCTTTTATTATTTTAAATAGTTGAATAAATGCTATAAACATTAACATTTAATATTCACGCCGCCACATACGGGCTGTAAATAAAACAAAAATGGACATATTACTATGTCTTCACGTTACGGTCATTATGAAATTAATTTCATTGAAAACAAACTCCGTTTGCATAGCGTCATTATTTTAATTTATCGTTCACCTTTAAATTGCACACACCGATAAAATTACTCCAATTGGCTCCAAAATGGAAAATTTTGCAATAACTAGTTATACGTATTCCAATAAAAATTCGTTTCGACGAAAACGGAAGTTGTTTGAAAAACGGCTATTTATACGGCTTATAAATATAAACATTCAATCATCGTTTCATTAGCGAATTCAATATCAAAATCTATTAATATTTCCAAATATAATATTTAAAACATGTTTAAATATTCGAATTCAAATAGTCGAAAAATCCGGGTCGTTACAGTAACTTACTTAGTATTCGTAATCATCAAGAAAAGGAATACTAAAAATATTGTTCTACATAATCATTTCTTCTTCTTCAAAGTAAAGCATTTCGATAATACAATTATAGTGATTTTTGCTATCAAACCATAGGTATTCTATGTCTGTCACAATCGCCTACTAATCCTTATGTTCTTGATGTCAGGACTTTGTACAAGTTATACTAAGCCATAAATGCCCACAATTATCAGTCGTATGTGTTGTTTGCTTACTAAAGAGAAGATCGCAGCCAATATAGTATATTGAAGTCATGTGCAAAATTAAATTGAACACAAGCTTAAGAAATTAGTAATTGTTCAGATGATAGTATACTGATAGTACTCCTTGCAAAAGCTTTGTAGAACATAATATAGCTCTTACCATCACCCCAAAGCAATCAAATGTCTTTCTCGAATCATCGGAACTAGCAAAACTTACGCCAACCTACTTTGCTCTGGGGTTTGACACATTTTGACTCTCTTTCATTTTGATTTAACATCCTAGTTTTTGACATTTCGTTTATGATATTATAAAGAGGCTCTGGTCCAAATTTGTGAGGATTTGGAGTGTTGCATATTTAAATATGAATTTTGAAAGTAAAACAACTAGTTCGGTGTTTAAAGAACAAAACCAGCAAAACACTTCACTCCCAATAGGATTTCATCCAGGCAACTCTCCAAATTAGAAAAGGTGATAAACATGAAAGTTGTTCATCAAAAAGTTGAGGCAATTTGGGTAAGTAAATCAAAAGTTACGGCCTCTGAAATTGAACCAATTATTTCTGGCTTGAAAAACAGAATAAATAATTCCACTTACTTCTCATTGATTTTCCCATATACTAATCTCGGATTTGGCAAAAGGGATTAAAAGAAAAGTTGTTCCATTTTGAATCAGCTTTCCATGAAAACAAAAGCCAGCAAATTTGGATTTATAATTCAAAAGTTATGGTTTAAATCCCTAGAGTAGGTATTTCTGAGAATAAAAACATACACCAGAGAATTACTTCACTTTCATATAAATTTCAAAAATCATCTACCCAGAATCTCAAAAAGTGGTCTGAATAAAAGTTCTTCCATTCTGAGATAGCTTTCCAACAAAAAAGAAGCATCGAATTTAGATAAGTTGCTCAAGAGTTATGGCCGAATCAAGGAAGAGAATTTTCTTGGTGCCTCCACTTATCAAAACGGCCATGCTATTCATAACCTTTTCATCAAGCTATTTTGGTCTTTTTGACTTTGGACACTTTCCCATCATCAAGCATGAAAACATTAAGGTGATGACACATGCCTCATTAGATATGTGAAGATGGTTTACAGATATACACCTTAGTAGCATATGTGTCCATCTTTTTGCATATTATGACATTTGTCCTTTTCATTTTATTTATTTATTTCATACTTAATTTATTTAATCCATGTTTATACTAAGAGATTTATTAACACTTTATATATGTGTTCTTAAATTGCATTAGCATGCATATAAGTTCCAACAATTTTTAACATGTAAAAATTCGTTTATCGACAAAGCGGTTTTCGATCACATTACCAATATTACTTTGAACTACTAAAACAACAAATTTTATCCTCATTAGTCACTATATATAAAGGGATACTCTTATAACATTAAATTCAAGATTTAAATAATCTCGATATTTAAACATATGTTACTCATAGTTTCAAACTATTGCAATTTACAAAATAAAAGAAACCACAATGAAAAAGAAATAAAAATCATGGCGATCACTTTGGTTGGGGTGGTCTTCTTCAACGATAATCTTGGTGTAGAGTTTATTTTTCCTGTGAAACTACTACTCTTCATGAGTTGAAGTAACTTGAAATATTTGCGAGCTTGCTTACCAGCCATATCCTTTATTATTTTCCCCAGTGTCGCATAGATAGGCTTTGGATGTTCAAAAAATTTGCTGCCTATTTATAAATAATGTCCAAACTTAGTCTTTTATACATATTGTTTTATCAACCTTTTCATATTGATACATATTATGTTACACATACATGCGTCAATAAGTTACTACAAAGCAGCCAAATAGTTGGTTTAATCTTGCTTTGTTTTTGATATTTTCTCTCTAATGTCAGCAATATTAGTTCTGTTAATATTAAATAAACAATCAAGATGTTGATAATGAATTCTAAACTAAAGCGACTAGTATTGAAACTAAGAGCATCTCTAGAAGAATTCAGACCCTGTAATATTCAAGGTGAATTCGTTTGATTTTCCCAACAGACGCGTGTTGATTTTGTCGACGCGTGTTTGGTTTTCAACACACTACGATTTAATCGGCGCTTTAAGCTAACGCGTTGATTAAATCGGTGTGCGCCTCTAGCGCGCCTATAAATAGACCGCGCTAGGCCGAATGCCCTTAGACACGCATGATCGATAGATGTACAGTTCGAGCTCTGGCTGACGATGCAGCTGGTCCAGCGCACCCTCCTCTACCCACGGAGACGACGATTTAGTACTTACGGATCCTTCATGAGTTGCCACAGGGATTCACTCATGAGTTGCCACAATGAAACCTATGGTTCATCATCCACAACTCGAAGGAGATCGGTTCCTGGAAGGAAGTTCATACACCAAAATCAAGCTAAATACCATAAGTCTCCGATGCAAGATTACTTCAATGACAACTGCACTTACGGGCCTAATATGTTTCGTAGAAGATACAGGATGCAGAGAAATCTATTTCTTCGAATATTGGCGGGTATTCAAGGTAACAATGATTACTTTAAGTACAAATAAAATGCATTAAAGACACAGGGGTTATCCGGTGAACAGAAAATGATGGCCGCTACAAAAATCTTAGCTTATGGCACTCCTTTCGATACATTGGACGATGCATACCGAATAGCAGATAGCACGACACTTGAAGCACTTGAAATTTTCTGTTAGGCTGTGGTGGACGTCTACGAAGAGGAATACTTAAGGTCTCCGAACCAAGCATATATATAGTGCGAATCAAAGAGATGCACGAAAGTAGGGGATGGTCGGGCATGTTAGGAAGTCTGGACTATATGCATTGGGAATGGAAGAACTTTCCTAGGGTATTACAAGGTACACACAACGATAAGGAAAGGCGACCAAGCATCATTTTGGAAGCAGTAGCATCGTACGATTTGTGAATATGGCATGCTTTCTTCGGAATGCACGATTTGAATAATGACTTAAATGTTATGAAAGATCCCATCTGTTCAATGATCTTGCTTTAGGCCAGGTACCTCCTTTAACATTTACCATTGGCCAAAATACTTACAACCATGGCTATTACCTAGGTGATGGTATTTACCCGAAATGGAGCACCATTGTTAAAACATGTCCAAATTCATTGACTTCTAAACAAGCCCAATTCACGGCGATGTGGGAGGGACAGAGAAAAGATGTACAATGAGCATTCGGTGTTTTACAATCTAGAGTTGCAATGATAAGTAATCCATGTCGGTTGTGGTCTAGAAAAAAGATGTCTACAATCATGTTTGCCTGCATTGTTATACACAACATGATCATAGAAGATGAACGAGAAATGGACGAAGGGCAACGCCACTACGAAGAAGAAGGTGCTTCGCAAGCACCCAAAGTATTCCGACAAAACACACAAATAACAAAAGAGAAATTCAACATTCATTTGGACCATCAGATTATGTTTAGAGATGCACAACTCCATAACTGACTACAAAAAGACCTTATGAATCATTTATGGAACCACTATGACGATACCTAGTTATGAAGATTGCTTGTCCGAACTCGTGTTTTATTGTATGATTGTACGAATTTATGCAGTAAGTTGATGTAGTTTTTTTATTTTACCAATTGCGTTCTATTGTATTTGTGCGTGTTATTAACCAGCTATTATTAAGATTTGAAGCTAAATTAATTTATTTCGGTCTTAGTAAACATAATTATTTTCTATGAAAATAACAATGATTTTATTTAGTCATATTGAAATATGAGTTAGGATAGGTAAAAAGGAAAATCAAAATGTTAAGGGGAACTACGCCGCCTTTATTGGCGCTCCATGAAGTGCGTCGATTTTGTCGACGCATGTCGAAAATATCTACGCACTTCAAAAAGAGCCGATAAAGTCGGCGCGCGAGGTCAATTCGGAATTCATAATTGGCCCTGTAACATTTCCCTAAATATTAAGATCCCCAACATGTGCTGGGGAACATTTAAGCAATATATCTCAAATTCAGAGGATGAATCATCCTCTATTGGAGATGCTCTAAGGAACATGACACAATATAGATTTGAGATTAAACATCAATGGGTTAACTAACATATATTTTATTCTCTATGTAACTAAGAAGGTTAGCTTAAGTAATATTCAGGTACAATACTCATCTTGGTTGAATAAATTAAGCGAATTGAACAAAGAATGGTTAACTCGAAGATGAATCAATCCAAAAGCTTCAAAGTAGAGCTTCAAAAGCCAACAGAAATAATGAACAACTCCACAAACACCAAATGTCAAAGCCCAATGGAACTATATGCTAAGGGAACTATATGCTTAGCTTAATGGCACAGCCTAGTAGAATCAAAAATTCCTAACAAAAGTAATTGGCATCCATCTCCATACGCAAATTCCTATAGAACAATAGAAGCCGAAAAACACAAAAGCAGTACCTTATACATTCACAGTGAAGACATACAACTAGAAAACGTCAAGATAGATGTAGTGCAACGAGATAGCATGTCCATTAATTACTTACACCAATAAATAAATAAATATCTAAATACCACGATAAACCACACGATTAGGTTCCAAGGCTACATATTTGTACATGATGTATAAAGCAAAAACTTCTTGAATGTTTGGTTTATTTGAGTTGTTAGGCAATTTTATAGCAAAATAACAATCGCGTCCAAATCACACGTTAACAATCAATGGTCAGATAAGTTCAACAATATCAATGATTTCATTAAAGGAATGATGCATTTTTAAGAAATCTAGTGATTTAGTCAATAGACTGAACATGCCAATCAAAGTTTGTAATGACCCAAAAAATATTTACCAACCCAAACCAAGCACACACCCCCCTCCCCCCAACCGCTTGGAAAAACAAAACAAAACAAAATAAAAAAGATCAATGCATTCATTTTAAGATGAGATAATCTACCTTTATCAGAAAGCTCCAAAGTCGTGTATTCCTCACAAATTGCATTTTGAGCTTCAACACAAATCCTATCAAGGGGCTCTTCTAAAAATTTTTCTCCTTGATTTTTTTTAGAAAGTGATATCAACAACTTTACTTTCTAGCCTCTATAAACCATCTTTTTAGCAACCTCCATTTCACCGTCAGATAGGAGAAGACTTTTCAGCATAAGGCAATTGTACTTCTTTCAGTTGTTTCAGTAAGATCTCCTTTTGGGCCAATCATACGCTCCATTGACGTTGTTATCTTCTCTCAGATTGGATCAATATGTGGATTTGTGACCTATGCAAATATTTGTTTGAAATATTCAAACGTGCATTTATCCATGTTTGACATCACAAGCAAAGGCGTATCATTACCCATTGAGCCAAGAGCTTTATTGAATTTTTTCCATAAGAACTATCATCATTTCCAATGCCTCTACAGTGTAATTGGATTATATATAACCACTATTTTCAAGGTGGAAGTATTCATGCATAAAATATACAAAAATAACGATACTAAGTAATGTTCAATCGAGTGTAATGCAAAATAAAAAAGTGAAAGTGTTGTAGGGGAGGCAAAATTAATGTACAACTAATATCTAATGCAAAGACTATGACAATATTAGTTTTCCAAAATGTTGATAAGCCAGCAGCAACATTGTCTAAATTTTTGTCACATACCCAAAGGCCTTTAAAGGAGCCAAAATCCCATGAATTCCTACATTTTCTAGGTTATCAATGATTGCATGACCAAAAAAGGGAATATACAAGTACAAATTTTAAGTTGGTACAAATAAAAAAGTAAATTTGAGAGAAGAAACATACATGAAATAAGTACCAGACCCAACTAAGAGAGGTATTTGCAGAGAATCAAGAGTGCACCTACACATACTTATATCAAATTATTTCCCAACATCTGAAGTTATGATGATGAATTTAAAAAAAACATTTATTTGATTCAAAAATAAACTTGGTGTCGCTCTTTAACATAATATAATCCTGTCCAACATCATGACCTTTTAAAAATCGATGTCTGCGTTGGTTTCAAATTTATGCAACTTGTTACTGTAGAATAATAGAGAACCAAACAAGTGTTCCTAAAACCAATTGATAATAGAAACACCGGTCTCATAGTATATATTTCCAGGAAACAGGACACAAATTTCTCAATGTGGAACAAAACTAACACCACCCCTGCACATGTGACACCACTAATCAAGACGTGCCCAAGACACACGAGTCAAAACCAAGCTCTAATACCATGTAGAATACTAAAGAACTAAACAAGTGTTCCTAAAGCCAATTGGTAATATGAACAATAGTCTCATAGTACATATACAGGAAATAGGATACAAATTGCTCAATGTGGGTTAAGACTAACAGTTGCCACCTAACTCAATGCACCAAACTCAGATATCCAAATGAACGTTTTCTTTTTTGTCAATCAATAAAAATATATTTGTTACTAACTACCCCCATACAAATTTTATAATTGAAGAGTATATGAGCATATATACTAGTGCCACGTAACTTCCAAAGCATTCATCACCAATATCTACTTGTTGGGGATTTTGCGGTTTGAGACTATTGGATGATGATGAATTTCGTACTTCATACTTTAGGGATCTCTTTGATAGATTCTTTGAGACAATAGTTCAAAGCACCAGGTACAATCAGTTTATCGAAATATCGACTTTAAGGATTCAACAAAGCCTTGGAACAGCGAAATAGAATTCAAAGTTTATACGACTTTGATCCGATCGAGAACACTCTAAAAATATATCTCTGATGATGCAATTAGAAGATAGAAATGAAGAGGAGAAGAAGAAGTTGAATCTGCAACGTTTTCAGGAATCTGTAACACTCGAGAGGTGCTATAATTCACACAGCGTTTGAAACACTTTTTGGATGTTGCAGATTCAGGAGGAAGAAGAAGACTTTAGAGAAAAGTTCTTTGAAACTCTTCTGGGCGTCGCTATTTATAGGCGCCGAAAGGCGTCTGTTGGCCCGGGTGTCGCGACCGTTTGTAACGGTCATGACTGTTTCAAATCGAATCATCGCATCTCTTCATTTGTAACGTTCCGAAGCGTTACGAATTTAAACTGTCTCGACGCGCCTATTCAATTGCAACATTCTGAAATGTTGTCGCCTTAATTTGAATGCAGTTCGGATCGGGTTCTTCATGGGCTGAATTCGGCCCGTTACAGTTTAAAATCTTGGTCCAAAAATATTCTTATTGGACCTAAAACCCATACCCATACCCGGTCCGGCCCTGTTCGGTTCGATCGGATGGACGGCGGCGGTGCACGCGTGTGTGGTCTAGATGCATGGTCTCCCTCCTCACAACAAAGCAAACATGTGGGAGTCGCAAGTCCCCAACAATCATTTGAGAAGCCTATTGATATACCTTGCTTCCTCATTTTATTTCCATGATGTGGGAAAAATGTATTTTCCACTCCTTCCTCCATTTTTCTTCCCTCAAAAATAAACCCATACCCCAAAGCTATGATTTGAAAATTTCACAACAATCTCCCCCAGTTTTCAAAATTAAAGAAATAAATAAAATGGATGGTTGAATCACTAGTGTGATTTCTTACATACCCAAGTGGGATCAAGCCTATGTAGTTCTATGATCAAGTTTTGCATCATTGTGGAAACAACACATAAATAAAAGGTATCTTTTGGATTTAAACCTTTACTTAGTGTAAACCATTCAAAGTTCTATCGAGATTCTGCGGTGAACGAATCTTGAACCAAGTATCCCTTAATGATAAAACCGGAACAATCACACATATTGATTCCTTAGTTAGAGTGTTCTGTATTGCTCAGCACGTTAATGTCCATGTGCTTTAATACTAGTTCGTGAGTCTACTTTAGAAAGCGATCTTACTTTCCTAGGAAACGACTTGATTTCCATACTCATATAGGTAAGTCTCTTAAGGTATTTCTACGATACACCTTTTAAGGTTTCTAAACTCATCAAGGATATCTTTCCATCCTTTGTTCTTGCAAAATCAAACACTAAATATTATGGGATTATTGACTTAGTGTTCCATAATCATACTCTTAACTTGTTGGTACCCACTGAACTTTGTCTTTCCTTTTCAAGACACATGTTGAGTTTCTGTTAAGGATGATCAATCTTCATTCACAGACCTTAGTCCCATTTTTTTGACTTTATGGAAACCATAACCTTTGGAAGACCTTCTTGTAAGTGGGTCAGCCAATTTTTTGTTCATTTCTATGTGGTCAACAATTTTAACTCCACTTTTGAGTAGTTGTCTTATCATCTGATGCCTTAGACTCACATGTCTAGACTTTCCATTATATGTCTTATTAGAAACGTTATATATCATTGCTTGATTATCTCAGTTAATCAAGACTGCTGGACATGGCTTCTTCCATAATGGGATTTCCATTAATAGATTCCTAAGCCATTCCGCTTCCTTACATGCATCTGCTAATGCAATCAATTCCGACAACATAGTTGAATCAGATATACACGTATGCTTCATGGAAGCCCAAGACACAGTAGCGCCTCATAATGTAAATACCCATCCAGTCGTAGACTTGGATTTGGATTCTACATTATTCCAGGTTGTATCACTATATCTTCTATTATAGCAAGATATCCTTTATAAGATAAACAATAGTTCATCTTAAAACTCTATCCTCGGCCGCATTCATTGTGTGTTGGGACCTGAGTCTTCTAATAGCTTCATTTTTCTGTTTAGCATTGCGCTCTTTGTTTTATGCACTGGTATTCATGGGAGATAAACCTGTTCCGTGTTATACGGCGTGGTCCCGTGATTTAACTAACTTTAAAATCAAGCTAATAACTGTTTTAGTTCTCACACCAGTCCCATGACTGACTCGGAGTTTATTGTTTCTACCTAAACTCTGGGTGCCCATATTTTCCATATAGGCAGCTAGTAGTTTTGGTATTTGCAGATATTATTTGAACATGATCCTGGATTTATAGCTGAAGCTATATTCGAAAAGCTCTATATCCGTGTATTTCTTTTAGTTGTGTTATATATTATTTTTCCGCTGCTTTATAATTAAATCTCTGATATTTATCAAATGTATATTATTTATTCATACTCTGTTATATTCTTGTACTCTGATGTAATTGTTGTAATAATCAATGAAATGTTCTTCTGTTTGTGTTTTGATTGTCGTGTTCTCAACTCAATCCGGCCTTTTCCGTCTCTTCGAAGATTGGGGGATTTCGGGACGTTATATTTTGGTATCGGAGCTTTGGTTTATAGAGCTCGAGAACAAGGCATATTAGAACCAAACAAAAGAATTCATTAGAGACAGGATTAGTAATATCATATAAGAATAACTCGTTAAAGATAGGATCAGTAGTATCCTAGAATGAGTTTGAAGAGTGCTATTTTATAAAAACAAACTTAATTTTGAAAGTTTTATCTTATTATACGTATTTGATTATTTTATTTTAATTGATTTTGGACTATCGGGTATAAGGAGATTTTTAATATACGTCTGATCCACGTGTACTGGAAGTCTCAAATATACTGGGTAGATATAGAATCACACTCTAGTCGCTCGGGGATAATTCTGGTGATGCCCGGGCATCATCAGTATTTATGTTCGAGTTTCGAAAGTGTGGTATCTATATATCTCCAATTGGATGATGTGAGAACCAAAACTAGATAGGGTTAATATTTGTGATTTGACACAGAAAATATGATTTTTGAATATATATACAAAGGTTATATGTTTTGGAAATTTAATTCACAATTGTTTTGCTGATTGCTGGTGGTGATGTTTGATTATTAGATCAACTAATTAAAATATTTGAATGATCAAACCAATAAGACAATGTACGGTAAATTTAGCTAAATTGAATCAAATATTGAACTGAATTGAAAATTAATTGAAATTGCATACATGTACATATATATGTGTGAACAGGTCATAGCATGGAAGCTAAAGAGGAATACAATTGTATGTCCGACAAATAGGTACATATTTATTGTATTTATTGGGTTTTGATGATTTTATGAGCCGATTGGCTAGCCGCTTGGCTTTTTCTTTTGGATTGATGAGGGCCCTGTGCGGCAAGTTGCGGTTTTGAATGACAAACCATACAAAGGAGGTTATGGCGAAATTTTTCGAAAATTTAGGGTGTTAGCCAAATTTTTGAGAAATTAAAAATCCTTAGAAACTGAAAAGTTGAAGAATCAAAGCCAGAATGAAAGTAGAGTTAGTTAGTTAAACAACTTTCAGCTCCGTTATAAAAGGATTTTAAGTGGCGGAGATTTTAACAACCCGGAATTTCAGAACCAATTTAAAATTCGTATTTTAGCTATTTTAATGGATTTGAATATTTAAAATGATTTATTTTTAAATAATAACGACTAAAAATTTATTTTAATCGAAGCTAGAACAAATAAATTTATTTTAATTATAAAACGAGCTTGAAATGGCGCGGCAGTTTGAAAATTTGATTTTAAATTTCAAATAAACATACAGAATTCAAAATAAATTGGATTTCAGTAAAACCAGAATATTTGAATCTGCTTAAATATGTCTTTCTAACGAATGTGAAAAATTCATATTTCATAATATAAATTGAAAGTTATGTCCAGTTAAAAATTTAAAATAGTTGCTATGGAATTTAATTATATTTTTAAATATATATAGCCCTTAAAAATAGTCATTTTGCAAACGACCTCCATTTTCGACAAAACCACTTTTGTTGGATCCGTAATGTCAAATTATTGCAAAGTTTCATTTTTCATAATTTTTGGAATTAATATGTGAGCGTGGCAAAAGAAAATGTGTTTTGTCAATTTAAGTTGAATTGGATCGACCAGAAATTAGCCAATTTTCAAACAGCCTCCAAATTCGATGAAATTAATTTTGTTAGGACATATCGTCAAAACATAGCTAGATTTATTTTTCTATAATTTTTGGAGACAATAAGTAGCCCCGATAAATTAAAATGTACGTTTAAATTCAATTTATATTGATTTATGATTTAATTTAAAGAAAAACTTATCAAAATGATAGAATTTGCTTACGAAACATATTCCATTGTGTTCGGAATAAGTGTATTTAGCTAGCCGCGACAGTCGTTGGTTTGATTTGGAGGTCGGAACGATACACGGGTTATATTGGAATTAAATTGGGAATAAAAAGATAATATATATATATATATATATATATATATATACTAGGAGAAACCCTAATTGGTCCATTCATTTTCAGCCGCCACCATTCTGAAATTAATGGCCACCACGCTCCCATTTTCAAACCCTAATTTTCCTAAGTCCCCAACTCAATTTCACAAAGTTATAAAATGGAAAACGTAGAACGTATCAAGATCTTTCAAATGGTATGGGTTTGATCAAGTTTAGCAATGAAATTGAAGGGGAAAGGGGTCACGAATTCCCGCCATTCGCAGGCAATTTCCGGCCGATAGGGGACATCGAATGGCGAGCCACTGCCGGCGCTGGAAGGCGGTGTTCAGACCTCCCTCGTGGCATCATCTGATTGGTTCCCGGCAGCTCCTGTGTGCGTGTGAAATTTGATGAAAGGGCCAAAGTTTTTGTGATTCGCCTGAAGCAAGAAATCGCGGTGAGGAAGATGTGGATGCGGCCCTTAGATCAACAACATAGGGTAGATGTAGAAGTAGGTTAAATTAATAGCTAAATCAGTTAGTTAATTACATCTAAAATCGTTTAATGATTAATTGACTGTAACTCAATCATACGATAACAGAACTCAGCAAAATTGGAGCCATTAAAACAGTGACGGCGAATTCTACATAAGCAGAATGAAACAGATAAAGGTTTTCTATTTTATTTTATTTATTTCGTTTAAGTTATTTGTTTTATTTAACTAAAATCAGTTTTTTTATATATACAACATTATTTAAAAATCAGTTTTTATTATATAAAACATTATTTAAAAATCAATTAAAAATATATACATAGCATTTTTTTATATATAGTAGCATTATAAAAATATGATTTTTAATATATATTGTAACACCCCACACCCGCTATGGTCACTCTCTAAGGGAATGCCATAACATCGGTGGAGTATTTTAAGTGAATATAGAACAGAAAAATTACAACAGGACAGATATAAGTAATACTTGAAAATTTCAAAACATCATTTCATTACAGCGGAAAGTAAAACATGTTTGGTTACATCACAAAACCATAATAAGAGTCAAGTACAAAATATCCATCCTGATAAATAAAAGTACATAATCCCAATACATGAACTGATAGCCATAAAAGAAAGGGTAATCTGAGCTCTACACCTATGGTCCAAGCTCCAAAAGAGAATAAAGCAGCCTGATCAAAATCTACTCGTACTGAGCCCACTCTGATAACCTGAGGGTTGGGAAAAAAGATAAAAACAACGGGGTCAGACATAAGTCTGAGCGAGTCCTATAACTTTAACAATACAATCATTAAAGTAACCAGAGAAGACATAAGCTTGATATACGGTAACGTCTGGGGATGAATGGCTACACTAAGCAGCTTGGTAGACTTAGGATAAACTAAGATAACCGTAAAGACACATTTTCCCCCCTAAGGATAATTCCTAGAGTTCACCACCCCAGATCTACCCACCCAAGGGTAATTCCTACACTGCACCACACCAGTTCTACCCATCCAAGGGTAATTCCTACTTAAAGGTTGATCCCACTAAGTGTACTTAGTAATTTTACCCAGTAGTTTCTTGTACTCCTAGCTGACTACCTAGGTGCCGTCTGCCCCTATCTTCACTAGGTGTACCCACTACTCCCAAGCGATCGGCTCCCTACCGTAGATACCCGTGCTGGTCCCACAATGGGGTGTATCATTCCCCAAAGTGGCAACCTGATAATATCGACGGTGCACGGCTTTATATCTACACGATGCAACAACGACTTACCAACCAGCCCGGGTCCACACACGCATATGAAACCTGTTGATCCTGCGTTGCCACCGCTAACCCATTTTGGCCTCTTATAGTCAAGCCCAATATGCGTGTCCCGTCACTCGACTAGAGTCGAGCCCACAAAGATACGTTTGGGATATTGGTTGAAATGGGCCCCCACAAGCTACCACCTAAGCTTGTCATTTCTAGTGAATCCCACTTAACCCTTTAACCATGTCCACTTACATGTTATAAATTTTGGTTAAGTCATTAATCACATTTTAATCGCCATTCAAGGCACCCACTAGATTTCTACATGCCACCCAAAGCACTTACTTAACCCTTTAACCATGTTTTAATTACATGTTCCACTTTGGTTAAGTATTCTAATCGTATTTTCTATTGCCACCTAAGGCAACCCACTAGTTTCCTCATGCCACCCAAGGCACCCACTTAACCCCTCATGTCCCACTACATGTTAATATGGTTAAGTGTTTCTTAATTAATTAAGACCATGATCTCCCATAAAGACCTCCCACATTAGACTGGCTTTTATGACAACTGGTTAAGCCGGTAGGGTCCGGGCAGTTTTACGTCATAACAGAGTCTAACCTCGTGTCTTTACTTTAATCACGTATTTAATCTGTGCCTAAGACCTCCCATATTGGGCTAACATTTGTAGCAACTGGTTAAGCCGGTAGGGTCCGGGCAGTTTTACACTACAAATGAGTCCAACCTCGTGTCTTAGTCGATTAATTACACCTAAGTAATCACCCTCATATTTATATTAATTATCCCTAATTAATTACACATTTTTAAGAATATGGGTAGACCTAACTAAATAGGTAAATTCCCAATTCCATAACATGGGTAGACCTAACTCAATAGGTAAATTCCCATGGGGTAGACCTAACTCAATAGGTAAATTCCCACTTATGCTTATTCATTTTATGGTATGCTTAATCAGAACCATTTCACACCATTTCATTAACATGTCTATTAACCCCATCGTTTCCCCACGTACTTATGCTAACACGACATATTTCCAAGAGAAGATTCTTTCACAATTAACATGGGTTTCACTTAGCATACATTAGCATTAACATGGGTTAAAAGGTGTCCACTTACATCATGATATTAACCCAACTAGCATTACTAAATAATCCAACTTGCATGAACATACATATGTCATATATAAAGGCAACTTGCATAAGTGTTCATAGGTTATACAAAGGTGAACTTGCATGTGTCTTAAAGGTGTGAACTTGCACAACATGTTACATGTTAACTTGCATAACATCATACACATAACTTGCATAATATCATAAACATAACTTGCATATCAACATACACATAACTTGCATAACATCATGCACATAACTTGCATAACATCATACACATAACTTGCATATGAACTTACATAACAACATGCACATAACTTACATAACATCATACACATAACTTGCATAACATGTTGAGCTTGCATATAAGCATACACATAACTTGAATAACATGTTGAACTTGCATATAAGCATACACATAACTTGCATAACATGTTGAACTTGCATATATGACTTGCATCTTAAAGGAGGGTAAACATGCATATATATATATACATATATACATATATATATACATATATACATACATATATATATATATATACACACACATAGCATATAAAAGTGTTATCTTGCATATGTATGCATCACATTTAAAAGGGTAAACTTGCATGTCATGATTTATGCATAATACCAAACACTTAGCATGCATAAAACCACATACTTAGCATGCATAGAATCAATCACTTATTATGCATAAACCCACCACATAACTTGCATAAACCCACATATCCAACTTGCATAAACTCACATATTCAACTTGCATAAACTCACATATTCAACATGCATAAACATAGGATTAATATTAAACATAGATTAGCATATTCACATCATATTATATGACTTGAAAACCCATTAATCCTCATGCAAAACCATAGATCTCATCATATCTCATCTACTTAATTTAGCAATTGATCATCAAAGTGATAGAAACTCACCAAAACCTAGATTAGCAAACTTATGTAGTAGAACTAGTTGCTATACAAGAGGAAGATGATGATTAGAGGTTGATTAGCTTGCAACTTTCTTCATAAACTAGTGGAGGCTCCTCTCAAGTTTGATTTTGGCGGCATGGTGGCATCATTTCTATTTTTAGTATGAATTAGGGTAGTATTAGGGTGTATTTATAGATTAGGTGAGTGTTTTAGGCCATTAGATTAACCCTAAATTAGATTAGGACCCTTAGATTTCGGCACCTTCCAGAAACTAGCCCTAAGACCAAGCCCAAACCCCAAACTGGTGCACCCAACCACAGAACTCTCTAGAAACTGTGCAGGTTTCCTGGCTCGGCACGGGCGCACTTCCCAAGTGCGCCAGTGTATTTTTGTACTGGCGCACTTCACAAGTGCGCCAGTGCATTTTTGTACTGGCGCACTTCACAAGTGCGCCAGTGCATTTCTGGCTTGTTTCGGGTTTTTCTGCCTAACTTCGTTCGTCCATATCTCTTTCATACGGTACCCGTTTTAAGCAAACTCGGACTCTATTTCGCGTATTTTTCCGAGACGAACGCAATGACGCAGTCCGTTTCCCCTAATTCCCACATCTGGGATTAGTTATTCTTTAATTTGTGGATTTTAGCATTAACCGAAATTCGGGGTGTTACATTCTCCCCTCCTTAAAGGATTTCGTCCCCGAAATCCCTAAGTTAAGGAGAATGTATATCCTACCATCCAAACAACCATCTACTCAATCCATCAACCACAAGCATCCATTGTCCTTAAAACAATAATTCTAATGATGTATGAACATATGCAAAAAGTGTGTGTATATGTTCCCTATCTAATGTAAAATTAGGCGGTCCACCAATTCAGTTGACCTCCTTAATGCAAACCATGATAGTGCCATGCATCCAATATGTATGCGAAAGAACCCTATTGACACATACTATTTCTACATGTGTGCACAACCATACACCAAAATGCATCATCCATATGATAACGCAACCATTATACATCCATTAATATAGCTACCTACACACATAAATATGCAATATGCAATATGAAGTGACTGAGCCGATCTAGTGCCTAAAGTGTGTGTATATGCATCCACGAGCAACCACTAGCAAACACTTGCATCCACTTGCATCCATCATACATAACATGTCTCAAACACATGTTTCAACCATAGGACTATCCTATCTGAAGGTCAAAGGTACTAACGAGAGGATATACTAAAGATAAGATAAGTACTAGACAGGCGATAAAGGAGAAGTTAAAAGACATACTCTCAAAAAGAAATGGGTACAAAGAACGCATCTTCGCTTCCGTCTCCCAAGTAGCATTGCCCTCGTCTTCTCCCCATTGCACTTTAACTAGCTGAACTTCTCTGTTCCTCAACTTCCTAGTTTCTGACCCAAGGATGCGAGTAGGAGCTCGTCGAATAATCACATCACGCTCTATCTTTACTTTTTTTTAAGAAAGCTCGGCTCTACCGCCTCTGCGGTCTCATGTAGGCACTTCCTCAAATGTGACACATGGGATATGTCATGTTCCCTATGCAACCGAACTATTTCTCGAATATAAACTGAAGCTAAACATGGAACAGTCCTCTTACGGTTATGAAATGGGCACTCTTGGTAAGTCTATCTACCACAACCCAAATTCCCGTATTACCTTTCCTCGATCTCGGTAACCCGTCAATAAAATCCATCGAGACACTATCCCACTTTCATTGCGGAACTCCCAATGGGTGAAGCAACCCACCTGGTTTCTTTTGCTTCGCTTTCTCCTGCTAGCACACCAAGCATCTAGCGACATACTCTGCCGCATCTTTCTTCATACCGGCCCAAAAGAAAACTCGCTTCATGTCTTGGTACATCTTGTCCCCACCGGGATGAATGGTCATCTTCGACCGATGTGCATCATCAAGTATAGCCTTCCTCAGACCCTCGTCTTGCGGTACACAAAGTCTACCGTCTCTATGCAACCACCCCTTACCATCTAGGGTGTACCTACTCAAATGGCCGGACGACTCCCCCCCCCCCCCTTATGAGCTTCTCTACTAACTCAACCAACTGTGGGTCGTCTCGCTGTGCCTCGCCAATCCGCCCCAAAAGAGTAGGCCTAACCTCCAAGGAGGCTAGCGAACCGGGTACAAAGTCAACGGAAGGTCTAAAATCAATCATAGAATTAAACTCCAAGCTTCGTCATCCCACGAAAAATGGACTCAAAGACAGCCTTTTTCTGCTTAAGGCGTCTGCCACCATGTTACCCTTGCTAGGGGTATACGCTATCTCAAACTCATAGGATGCTAAGAATTCCATCCACCTTTGTTGTCTTAAGACAATGCGCTCAAAGAGTCTCCAACACTTCCCTAAGATGCAGGGCATGCTTTTCTCCACTTCTAGAGAAAATCAGGATATTCTCCCATGCAAAATCGTCACAACTATCCATCTCTCACGCAGACCACCCTAGTCGAGCTCGACATCCCCCAAATGCAAGCCCCAAAGGCCTAAACCAATATCAGACAAACACTCAAGGGATACCTCCTTCGAATTCAGACGACCTACGTGAGATGATATTAGTAAAAACGGCTAAATAATTAAGCCCTTATCCAACTCTGGATGTCCTTGCCAGTCTCGCTCCAAAACCACCGTTTATCCCCTAACGGGCTTTGCTCAACCTACTGAGCACATACGAAAACTTATTTCGCTCCTAGAAAAGACCAAGATGTCATCCACCAAGATCCTCACGAACTTATTTAGGTACTCCCTGAACACCCTTCTCATCAAATCAACAAAGTATGCGGAGGCGTTCGTCAAACCAAATGGCATCACCAGCCACTCATAAAAACCATCCGGAGTCCTAAAGGTAGTCTTCTCTATACTATCCTCAGCCACTCTCAACTGATGAAACTCCGTGGCTGAGCCCACTGCGAAAACACTGAGGCGCCAACCAACTGATCATAGGGATCATCAATCCTCGGCAATGGGTGTCTATTCTTCTTTGTGTGTTTATTTAGTTCACTTTAGCCTACACAAAGTCTGAGGGACCCATCCGCCTTCATAGCAAAAACTACCGGAGCACCCCACTCCGATATACTTCGTCTTCTAAACCCCTTCTCAAGCAAATCGCCTACTTGCTTATGGAGTTCCCTCCTCTCACGAGGAGCCATGTGGCACACTGGCCAAAATACTGGTTTGGCATTGTCAACCAGATATATTCGGAAGTCAATCTCCCGCTCCGGAGGTAAACCCTTCACCTCCCCAAAACACATCTGAGTATTCCCGGACCACTCTACAGATTGCAAACTCTCGACCGACGTGTCAAGCGATTCTAGATAACTTAGCATAACAAATTCCATGGGATTACAAGAGATCTCGAGAGTGTTACCCAAGCGGGTCATAAGCCTAACAACTCTCCCTCCACAATAAGAACGGCACCATTACTGGATAACCAGTCCATGCCCAAAACTAACCCATAGCCCGTGAAGCCCAAAAAGCATCACATCTAAACCCAGCGCTAAGTATAGCAACTTTCAAACCCAAACACATCATGGAGCACCAATTGGGTTTGAAACAACTAAGGGATCACCTACTAAACTGGTGTCTAAGTGCAGTGACTCAACTAACAATGATGAGATAAACGAATTCAATGCGTCAAAGTCAAATAAAGTACGGACAGGATGATCGATCAGAAAAACTAGACTTTCAATAGAAATAGTTCTACCTCTTTCCCGAATCGCGAGAGCCTGTACTTGCCCCCTAGCCTGACCTGGTGCCACAAGAGCTTGCACCTGTCCTCCTGAGGTAGACCCCGTCCTTTGCTCCTTCTTTGGACAGTCTTTCATCAGATGCCCTGCTTCGCCACAGTGGAAGCATCCAGTCTTAGTCTTCTTGCGACAATCTTTGTTTAGGTGGCCTAGTGTCCCACAATTGAAGCACCTCTTCTTTCCCTTGCCACCCTTACCTTTCGCACCCTTATTTTGTTGTTGAGGTTTCTTCTGATCTCCATTCTTCTCGGGTGCCATAATAGCATTGGGGCCCCTCTCTTCCTTATGCATGAATTCCATGTCTACTAACTTCTCGAAGGTGGCCCCCATAGAGATGTGGGTCATAACCAACCCATGCATGGGTTCGTTCAAGCCTTTAACGAACCTCAAAGCCTTCTCTTCCGGTGTTTTTACCAAGTCTATATTGAACTTCGCTAACTGATTAAACTTGTTAACATATTCTTTCACCGACAAGTTCCCTTGCTTTAAGTTCAAGAACCTTTCCACGTGCATATTTTCTTCCGCTTTTGAGAGAAACTTTGCCTCAAACCTTTGCCTGAAATCCACCCAAGAGTCAACAGGGCGTTCTCCATTAGTGACCTCCCACCAGAACGAGGCCTCTCCTTCCATTAACCAAGCGGCTAACTTGACTTTCTTTCCCTCTTCCACTTCCAAGATTTCCATCAATTCTTCCGTCTCATTAAGCTAATCCCTAGCTCCCACAAAAGGTTTCCCTCCCATAGCCTTAAACTTCTTACAAGTCTTAGCAAAAGTATCCGTGCGAGGAGGAACGGGTGCAACGGGTAAAGGAGGAACATTTGCTGGACCTGCAGCGGCGGCCCTAGCCTCTAACAACCTCCTATACCATACTGGTACCGCTACACCATCCGGAAGATAAAGATCTTCAGCCATGCTGAGACGAAAAAGGAAAGATTCAAAACGGAGAATTCGAAAGATAAAGATATGACTATCGGGGATTATGCTTTTCTTTCAAAAACTTTTCTCTTTAAAGACATGTTTTTGAAAATATCTCTTCCAAAAATGTTTTTAGAAAAATAGTTTTCTAAAAATTTTATCTGTTCCGGTAACCTTTGCTCTGATACCACGTGTAACACCCCACACCCGCTATGGTCACTCTCTAAGGGAATGCCATAACATCGGTGGAGTATTTTAAGTGAATATAGAACAGAAAAATTACAACAGGACAGATATAAGTAATACTTGAAAATTTCAAAACATCATTTCATTACAGCGGAAAGTAAAACATGTTTGGTTACATCACAAAACCATAATAAGAGTCAAGTACAAAATATCCATCCTGATAAATAAAAGTACATAATCCCAATACATGAACTGATAGCCATAAAAGAAAGGGTAAGCTGAGCTCTACACCTATGGTCCAAGCTTCAAAAGAGAATAAAGCAGCCTGATCAAAGCCTACTCGTACTGAGCCCACTCTGATAACCTGAGGGTTGGGAAAAAAGATAAAAACAACGGGGTCAGACATAAGTCTGAGCGAGTCCTATAACTTTAACAATACAATCATTAAAGTAACCAGAGAAGACATAAGCTTGATATACGGTAACGTCTGGGGATGAATGGCTACACTAAGCAGCTTGGTAGACTTAGGATAAACTAAGATAACCGTAAAGACGCATTTTTCCCCCTAAGGATAATTCCTAGAGTTCACCACCCCAGATCTAACCACCCAAGGGTAATTCCTACACTACACCACACCAGTTCTACCCATCCAAGGGTAATTCCTACTTAAAGGTTGATCCCACTAAGTGTACTTAGTAATTTTACCCAGTAGTTTCTTGTACTCCTAGCTGACTACCTAGGTGCCGTCTGCCCCTATCTTCACTAGGTGTACCCACTACTCCCAAGCGATCGGCTCCCTACCGTAGATACCCGTGCTGGTCCCACAATGGGGTGTATCATTCCCCAAAGTGGCAACCTGATAATATCGACGGTGCACGGCTTTATATCTACACGATGCAACAACGACTTACCAACCAGCCCGGGTCCACACACGCATATGAAACCCGTTGATCCTGCGTTGCCACCGCTAACCCATTTTGGCCTCTTATAGTCAAGCCCAATATGCGTGTCCCGTCACTCGACTAGAGTCGAGCCCACAAAGATACGTTTGGGATATTGGTTGAAACGGGCCCCCACAAGCTACCACCTAAGCTTGTCATTTCTAATGAATCCCACTTAACCCTTTAACCATGTCCACTTACATGTTATAAATTTTGGTTAAGTCATTAATCACATTTTAATCGCCATTCAAGGCACCCACTAGATTTCTACATGCCACCCAAAGCACTTACTTAACCCTTTAACCATGTTTTAATTACATGTTCCACTTTGGTTAAGTATTCTAATCGTATTTTCTATTGCCACCTAAGGCAACCCACTAGTTTCCTCATGCCACCCAAGGCACCCACTTAACCCCTCATGTCCCACTACATGTTAATATGGTTAAGTGTTTATTAATTAATTAAGACCGTGATCTCCCATAAAGACCTCCCACATTAGACTGGCTTTTATGACAACTGGTTAAGCCGGTAGGGTCCGGGCAGTTTTACGTCATAACAGAGTCTAACCTCGTGTCTTTACTTTAATCACGTATTTAATTTGTGCCTAAGACCTCCCACATTGGGCTAACATTTGTAGCAACTGGTTAAGCCGGTAGGGTCCGGGCAGTTTTACACTACAAATGAGTCCAACCTCGTGTCTTAGTCGATTAATTACACCTAAGTAATCACCCTCATATTTATATTAATTATCCCTAATTAATTACACATTTTTAAGAATATGGGTAGACCTAACTAAATAGGTAAATTCCCAATTCCATAACATGGGTAGACCTAACTCAATAGGTAAATTCCCATGGGGTAGACCTAACTCAATAGGTAAATTCCCACTTATGCTTATTCATTTTATGGTATGCTTAATCAGAACCATTTCACACCATTTCATTAACATGTCTATTAACCCCATCGTTTCCCCACGTACTTATGCTAACACGACATATTTCCAAGAGAAGATTCTTTCACAATTAACATGGGTTTCACTTAGCATACATTAGCATTAACATGGGTTAAAAGGTGTCCACTTACATCATGATATTAACCCAACTAGCATTACTAAATAACCCAACTTGCATGAACATACATATGTCATATATAAAGGCAACTTGCATAAGTGTTCATAGGTTATAAAAAGGTGAACTTGCATGTGTCTTAAAGGTGTGAACTTGCACAACATGTTACATGTTAACTTGCATAACATCATACACATAACTTGCATAATATCATAAACATAACTTGCATATCAACATACACATAACTTGCATAACATCATGCACATAACTTGCATAACATCATACACATAACTTGCATATGAACTTACATAACAACATGCACATAACTTACATAACATCATACACATAACTTGCATAACATGTTGAGCTTGCATATAAGCATACACATAACTTGCATAACATGTTGAACTTGCATATAAGCATACACATAACTTGCATAACATGTTGAACTTGCATATATGACTTGCATCTTAAAGGAGGGTAAACATGCATATATATATATATATATATATATATATATATATATATATATATATATATATATATATATACATAGCATATAAAAGTGTCATCTTGCATATGTATGCATCACATTTAAAAGGGTAAACTTGCATGTCATGATTTATGCATAATACCAAACACTTAGCATGCATAAAACCACATACTTAGCATGCATAGAATCAATCACTTATTATGCATAAACCCACCACTTAACTTGCATAAACCCACATATCCAACTTGCATAAACTCACATATTCAACTTGCATAAACTCACATATTCAACATGCATAAACATAGGATTAATATTAAACATAGATTAGCATATTCACATCATATCATATGACTTGAAAACCCATTAATCCTCATGTAAAACCATAGATCTCATCATATCTCATCTACTTAATTTAGCAATTGATCATCAAAGTGATAGAAACTCACCAAAACCTAGATTAGCAAACTTATGTAGTAGAACTAGTTGCTATACAAGAGGAAGATGATGATTAGAGGTTGATTAGCTTGCAACTTTCTTCATAAACTAGTGGAGGCTCCTCTCAAGTTTGATTTTGGCGGCATGGTGGCATCATTTCTATTTTTAGTATGAATTAGGGTAGTATTAGGGTGTATTTATAGATTAGGTGAGTGTTTTAGGCCATTAGATTAACCCTAAATTAGATTAGGACCCTTAGATTTCGGCACCTTCCAGAAACCAGCCCTAAGACCAAGCCCAAACCCCAAACTGGTGCACCCAACCACAGAACTCTCTAGAAACTGTGCAGGTTTCCTGGCTCGGCACGGGCGCACTTCCCAAGTGCGCCAGTGTATTTTTGTACTGGCGCATTTCACAAGTGCGCCAGTGCATTTTTGTACTGGCGCACTTCACAAGTGCGCCAGTGCATTTCTGGCCTGTTTCGGGTTTTTCTGCCTAACTTCGTTCGTCCATATCTCTTTCATACGGTACCCGTTTTACGCAAACTCGGACTCTATTTCGCGTATTTTTCCGAGAAGAACGCAATGACGCAGCCCGTTTCCCCTAATTCCCACATCTGGGATTAGTTATTCTTTAATTTGTGAATTTTAGCATTAACCGAAATTCGGGGTGTTACACATATATATATATATATATATATATATATAGTGAAATAAAGATATGATTTTTATAAATATATAATATTGAAATAAAGATATGATTTTTATAAATATAACTTTGTTATAAAAAATGATTTTTAAACTATATAGAACGGTATTAAAAATATGATTTTTATTATAAATAACATTGTTTTAAAAAGCTGAATTTTTGTATAAATAGATTTGGTTTTAAAATGTGATTTTTTTTTAAAAATATAAACATCGTATTAAAAATACGATTTTTAAATATAAATCACTAGTTTATATCTTTCCTTTACCTGGTTTTCTTCCATTTATCTTTCTAGTTAGTTCGAAAAGCTTGTGAATCAAGTGCTGTAATTTTGGTGTATATATATAGGAAGGGGATTAGACTTACTCTTGAAGCTTTCAGGGTAGGTGTAGGTAGCTGGAAGGCAGGGTTGTAGCATGTTGATTGGAAAGAAAATGTTCAGGCTATAACATAGCTACAACGTAGTTATTAAATGTGAGTTGTGTAGTCTGACTGAAAGGAAATGTAGTCAAAACTAGTTAGTTTATCCTATATATTGCTTCAGAAACAATACGGCTAGCATGTGTAAAGTTGAGGTACTTATTGATACCAATCATATGCAAATTGGATAGGGAATATATTATAGGTTATGTGTAATGGTTGTAGCTGCTGATACTCTTATTTTGAATATTAACGAATGGCAGCAACCTACTTTGTGCATGTATATAACATGTTGAATTGGGTTGATACAGGGTAGGTGTTGCTCTGATTTGAGATGTCATGGCTATTCCTATCTAATTATACACGGCATGTGCCAAAAATGAAGTACAAATTTCATGTGTAGTCTTACAATAATAATAAAAAGACTTGGTTGCTAAGAAATTTACTGTTAATCACATATGTATGTACAGCGTAGAATAATGAGTATATGAACATGTTTCCTAGATTTTTAAATGGTACTTCTTAGTATACAAACACATGTATTTAAATATTTTATACTTCAATTCATGGTTCAACAACCAATATTTATTGTTTTATATTTTAAGTGTAAAGGTGTTAAATCCATAAAAATGTTATGTTACTTTCCTATGAAGTAAACTAAAATTACTTAAGTAATTTACATTTAAATTTACTAAAATGATGTTTATATTTTAATTTACATATGTTTAGAATCATTATAGAACAAAAATATAAACTTACTTATTAATATACATATACATACATATTTGTA
The DNA here is from genome assembly GCA_030737875.1 of Allium sativum. NCBI lineage: Eukaryota > Viridiplantae > Streptophyta > Magnoliopsida > Asparagales > Amaryllidaceae > Allium > Allium sativum. The sequence goes on from CM060922.1 coordinate 68,013,423, forward strand.
AATGAACTAAACAATACAAATAATGATATACATATAGGACTTTATAAAAAGATTATTTAATTTAAAATCCAGTATTATTTACTTATGAGAGTAAAAAAAAACGAAATAAGAAAACATTTCCTGCTATTTTACATTGGTAAAAATATTTTAAACTGTTCGCACATATATTATTCCTGATATTTTCTCAATATTTATTATTGAAAGTTAATTAGTTTAACTCAATTAATGAATTAATCCATAATAAACTGTATTACAGACTTAGTAAAAATCCATGATGTTACAATCTACCCCCCTTAAAAGAATTTCGTCCCCGAAATTAAAGAGTAACTGGGAGATTCTAGTCATTTGCAAAGTCATAGACTCATAAACAAACACATACATGGGTCATCCCCTATCAATCATGATAACAAGCCATCCAAACTACACAGGTTATCTATCAAACATTTCACAGCAATTAAAACATACAATACAAACACATTCATCAGTCCATGTACGTAAATCGGTAAGAAAATAATCTTCTAAGCATCAACCCCGAAGACCGAAATCAACATCAGAACGATACTCAGAAAATCACTTAACCCAACCAATCTCTAGTCTACTTCCATATCTTAACTCCTTATCAACTTATATTTCCCATTTTCTATTTCAGAAAATATCATTGATTACATTTGGAAAATAATTCCAAAATCATTTACTTCGTTAATTTGAATTAAACCTATTCAAACATATTTATCTGCTTCAGTTCTCCTTTTAAACCCCAATCTGATTTAACTTACTCCAGTTAAATTTTCAAAGTCCTAAATCCAAACTCCTGGTTTCAATTCCAACTTCAAAACATTTGAATTCTCTCAAACAATTTTCCAGTTTGTCTTATTTAAATACTCTATTCTTATACAGTCCAATCTGGTTTAATATAACCAGTTTAATTTACAATCATATTTGATTATAATAACAACCATCGACATTCTCGTATATAATAATAATTTCAGAAAAACATCAATTTTATATCAAAATAAAATTTTAGGTAAAAATATTTCATTTACTCGACTTTTAAAACAATACTATGTCGAATTACTTTGTTCAAGAGTTTAGAAACACCTATCGATATAGTTGCGCTTACTGTGTCGACCGAAATTCATAAACCGCTTAACAAACCAATCAACACAATATAAAACAATTTTTATATCAGTTAAACAATACGTGCTCATATATATACACTCGAACTTAATCTAGGATATTACTAATCCTATCTCTATCGAGTTACGCCATAGAGCCAAGCTTATTACCCAACCTTAGGCTCTGATATCAAATGCGACGACCCGAATTTCGGTATCTTTTGAGCTGACCAAATACAGCATAAGTCCAACCCAAAAGACACTAGAATTCAGATGTCAAAAAAATGAAATTAGATGGTGAGAAAAGGTTAGATAGAAAAGTTAGAACAGAAGAAAAAGAAGAATATAACAATAGAACATCAGAACATATACGATCTCACAGCGGAATGAACAAAATATAATATATATCATAACTTTTGAAATGCAAAACTATATTTGAACTTACATACATCATCAGAGGACATCACATATATAACACATCAGAAATTACTCTAAAATATCTATCATTGAAGCCTCTTGCTCCAAGCTCCTCTAAGAATATCTGAAAAATTCCTTAACTACTTGACTTCCCGTGCAAATTTGGGCACCCAAGAGTTTAGGGAAAAACATAAAAAAAATAAACTTCGGGTCAGTTATTGGACTAGTGTGAGTAAACGATTTTAAGACATCTTGAAGAAATAAAAGATATCTCATAAGACCACGCCGTATAACACGGAATGGGTTTTTCTCAAATAAGAATACAGAACAATTGGTTTAACTTTTTAAAAACATTTTGAAAGAAAAGATAATCGTAAGACCGATCCACACATAAACATGGATGGTTTTTACCTTACAATAACCCAAAGCAATCTTTGAAAATAATATTATTTTGATATTATAATAGTGTCTATCAATCCAGAAATAAATAGTAATCTAGTAGAACGCTTGCATCTCACGCTCTACATATATAGTATACAATCAAAACCGCGAGCGCTTATTGGATAATTGTTAAAACTCAATTTGGATTAAAACACCAAAGGTACACTAATGATACTTCACCAATCGGTAATAAAAGAGGCCACAGTCACAATAAAAGTAAAGGAGACACAAATTTTATAGTGGTTCGATCTTAGGAAAGATCTACGTCCTCTTTGGCAACATTTTCCATTGACAATTTAAGAGTTACAAGTCTAGAATCACTCAAAAATACACTCATATGCTTCATGATACAAAGGCTTCACTCAATTCAATACAAATCAGTAGAGAATTGAATGGATCTTGCTAAATGTAAGGAGAAATAGTGAAGAATATTCAATCTCTAGAATGCATGATCACTTTTGGTGGATTTCATGATGAATTCGATCCTTGATATTTGCTCTAGAATGGTAGAAGGTGTTAGAGTTTCTTAAGAAAAGAGTGAATGCAATCCAGTAGCCCTTCGGAGTGATAGAAATTGATCCCCAGAAGCATGGAAGCCATGACCTATTTATAGGAGAAATTGGAGTGAAGTGGTGAGCTGAAATGTGTATATGCAGGCTATGGGTCGAACATACAAGTAATTACGGAAATGTCACTGCCAGTTGTTGACAGCTGTATCCAACTGTCTACCAGAATCCATGTTCGACCGACCTAGGAGAAACATGTTCGAGCACCAAGCCTGATCGACCCTGTTTGTTCGAACCACTTTGCTCGAGCCTTATGACGTTCGACCCTTACTGATGTTCGATCCTGAATGATGATGTTGCCCGACCGGTCCTTACGGTCGAGCCATGCTCGACCCTATGGCTGTTCAAACGCTGAAGCCATTCGCACCCTATAGCTGTTCGATCCTGGATGTTCGATCCTGGTGCTCGTTCGATCCTGAAGCTGTTTAACTATATGTGTTCAATCCTTATATGCCCTGAATGATGACCGGCCAACTATGTGATGTACGACCAATAGTTTTAATCTATCAATATGCGCTTGATTATTTATGGATAAGCATTTGCCCCTCGAAGTTTATAATTTTTGTCTTGCAAAGATTTATAGGCTTCGAAGTGATTCAACATAGCACACATTGATAGATTAAATTTTAATACATACGGGATGGTCGTACATGGTTTAATTAGTTCATAGAATGCTTTTAAGCTATCTGGGTCGAACACGTTCTGGTCGAATATACTTTTTGGGTCGAACGTGTTCGGGTCGAACATGCTTGGATCGACCGCACCTCTGGGTCGAACACGCCTCTTCGTCTCCCAGCCATTTATATAGCCTTGACTCCTCACTTTTTCCACTTTGCTTATTTTCTATGGAAAACTTGATTAATGGAGGCGGCCTCTTCCTCTTGAAATTCCCCCACGCTTTAATCCCTCTTTTTCCAAATCCAATTTAGGTTGAACCTCGTGCCATCGGTTAGTGAAGCTCATTCGAACCCACAACAAAACTGACCCGGTCTCGAATCATCTTGGAGCAGTTACCCCTCTTAATTTTGAGACACTTTATTTCTTGAAGGTGATTCTCATTTCTCTTTCGGTTTACTTTTGATTCATAGAAGTCTAGGATCTGAAATGATGTATACACAATACGGCTTGACTATGAATTGGAACTTTTTGGTTGATATCGATGAGATTTGAGTTGAATTCGGTCGAACTGAGGTTATGGACGTGTGTTTGAATTTGAGGCTGTATATGCAAGTGTTTGATGAATTTGAACTTCACTAGATCCTTTGAATTTAGACTTGTATACAACGCACATAAGGTGTTTGGGTAAATGCCAATGCAGCGTATTTTCACTTGTTTTGTCAACTTTTTTGCACACTTTTATTTTATAGCCTAGCTGTCAATATTTGTGCTTGTAGTGTATATAATTTGGGACTAAACTTTAGCAATGATTCGTTCATGCTGCACCATCGTAGGCCTCGCTTGAACCGAAGTACCATGTCCGACCCTTAAGCGGTTCATTCCGTTTGACCTACTTTGGCTCGAACGCGCTCGACCTCATCCGGGTCTGATCATGTTCGATACAATGTAGTCGATCATGTTTGAACCAGCTAAGGACCGAACATGATCGACCCTGTCTAGGTTCGAACATGTTCGATGCATTGGGATTGGTCATGTTCGACCCAAGCCCAGGCTCGAACATGCTCGACCCTGTTTGGGTTCGAACATGTTCAACCCATTGGGGTTGGCCATGTTCGACCATACCAGGGCTCAAACATTCTCGACCCTGCTTGGGTTCGAACATGTTCAACCCTTTGGGGTTGGCCATGTTCGACCCAAGTTAAGGCTCGAGCCTGATTGATCTTGTTTGCATGTGTCTGAGTTGCCTGGGTACGAACATGGTTTCGTTGTATGGTTGGAGCTTGTGCTTGCCACCCTTATTACATATAACACCAATACTTATACTTCTTGCTTGTCTGATTGAACTACTCGACCATGCTCAAGTGCATTAAGTCCAGGCCTATTCGATCCCTATGCTGTTCGGTCGAGCTTGACCTTGCTTCGGCTCGAGCATAGTTGATAATTTGAACATCTTCGTGATTTAGTTTGCGGTTGTCATTAATTTCCAAGTTTTTCGGTGCTAAACTTGCAATTTATTTTTAAGCATTGCCATTCATATAGAAAATGTTAACCTGCCAACAGTTACGTCAGAATCCCACAGAAGGAGCTATGTCCAGTGAAGCCGGAAGCTCTGCTCAAGCTATAGGGACAACATCGAATGCAGTTCCTGGCTCGAATGTCAACCAAATTTTTTCTAAACCCCGTATCCTTACCAAACTTCCTCTAGAAAGGCATGAAACAGAACTCTCCTTTGGTTCATTCCGACAGTGGTGCATGGAATACAGGATTTCATAAAAGGAAGAGGCCAGATTCCATAGAAAAGATGAATTTGCCGACATTCCACCTCCCGGATATGTTGCAGTGGACCAATACATGTTGATGAGCAGGGCAATTCTTCCCTTTATCCTTACATAAAGTTGATTCTTAAGAGCTTAGCCATAGCCCTATATCAATTACACCCAAATGGTTACTTTTCCTTAATAGGTCTTTATGTACTGTTTATAAGGGTCAAAGAGCATGCACCTACATATCAAGATATCTACTCTCTGTATTCTTTCAAAAGGAGGACGGGTCGTCCCTCAATTATTTTTGTCGAGAGCCGAAGTTCCAAGGTTATTACTGACTTAGTCGAGAGTGCCCGAGGAACCCCGAACCAATATTTCTTTGTTCGTTGCCCTTTGAACTTCCACGGTTACTGGGCAGAAGGAGGTGAATATTCTACAGTCTTTTATTTCATTTTCCCCTATACTCCATTGCTTCTATCTGAAATTATATCGCAGTGACTCCTACTGATAAATATAATCCTTTCGATCAAGTTCTCTTTAAAACTATAATGGCCATTCCTGAGAATGAAAGGAGCAAGAGATTCTTACTCACGGAAGAGTTTCCCCGTCGATGCCACATGCTTCCTCCCTCGCGAACTTTAGTGACAGATTCGAAAGATAAGAAAGATAGTCTTCATAAATCCCCGGCCAAGAAAGCCCGAATTAGGAAGTGCACTACTCCAGCAGAAAGCAGCAAAACCCCTTCCGAATCCAAACTAGCTTCTGTTGAGAAGAAATCATCCGGACAGAATAAGGATAAGAGCCCTTTAGCTTTACCTGATCAAACTAAGAAAGAGATTACTATCCTGGATCCTACGGGAGAAACCAGGCAGGTTGATACGGATGTCTCTGATTCAAAAACCGTTTCAAGTTCCTCATAGAAGAGTGAGCAGCCTGAAGAGGCTGAAGTTGGTTTTGTGAATAAACAAAATACTAAAAAGCGTGACAAAACCCTATTGTTCGAGATAGTCAAGGAGATGGAATGTCGGAGACATTCAGGAATCTTGGTGACCTCAGCTCAGCTAAAGATCTTGTCCCGAGTGATACCTTAGCCTCAAAACCAACTGTTTCAGTTATAAAGACCAGAACTGAAAAGTATTCATCTCGAAATCCCCATTCTAGAAAAACACTTGAGGACATAGGAATTTCCTTAAACGATCCTCCTCCGACTGGTTCGTTATTAGACGTTTCATGAACAAACTTTCTTTACTCTTACTTAAGTTTTACGCTCTTGATACTTCATATAGGCTTTTCCTATTTTGCTTCAGTGCTTTCTAGCTTAAGTACTGAAAATTTTCCTTTCCCTTTCTCAGGTTTAGAAATGAGATGCTCCCTTGTGGATCTTTGAACAGGGTGTCCAGCAATTCGATCCTAAAAACTTCATTAAACCTCAGAGTTCCCATCATTCGAAGCACTCACAGTGTTCATATCTCGCTTATCAGCCTCACCGAATTGGTGACCTTGTTGAAAGCGAGCAAAGGAAGTGGAGACACGATTATTTTGATAGGCTGGAGGCTGAGTGGATTAAAGAGCTAGAACAACGAAAAAGGAAGAACGAGAAGAAGAGAGAAAGGAGCGATAAGAGTAAAGGTTATTATGGGAAGCGCTACAAACCAGATAAGCGTCCAATGCCAAATCTCATAGTGTTAGACATTAAAAATATTGGCGATGACACATATTTGGCTTCCCCACTAGCTATTTTTACCACTTCTGACCTTCAGACCATTATAGATAGGCCTCGTTACAAGGTAAGGCCAACCATCCTAATGCTGGCCGAGCGCTTCAAAGGTTGGGATTTGAGAGGGATGTACTTTGACGTGGACTTGCATCCAACGACAAGCGATATCTTCTTGAGGAAATAGCTGGTACCAAAAGCAGTATGATCACTCAATATGACGTTGCCAAGAGTCAAGCTGAAGTCAAATTAGATAAACTAAGTGAGCGCATTAAAAAACAACTTGGTAGCTGGAATGTGTTTTCTCATGACCTCCAAAGACTTAATTCTACCTGCCTTGACCATATTATAACATTAGAGAATGACAAGGCTGCTTTAATTCACGTGCTTAAATCTCAAAGCTCCATGAAGAACTCTGAGACTGAGATTGCTAAGTTTAAGGAAGAGCTTGCTGCTGCCAAACAGAAGGAAGATGTGCTCGTGAAACGGGTCCAAGAAGCTCAGACTGCTCAAAAGCTTGCAGAGTCCCAATTGGATGAATAAAGAAACACTTCCTCTACTCTAAGACAAGAAAACTTGACCCTCTAGCATAGGATTTCTTCTCAAATCTTATCCCTTGAGACGCTAACTACTAATGTTAAGTTTCTTGAGGAGGATAGGGATAAAGACGTGGATGCTTATTTAAAAGTCAAGGCAAAGACCCAGGAGACCCTATTCAAATTTTATGTTTACAGTGTCATGGGTCTTGGCAGCTTGTATTATTTGGGTAAAGACTTTACTAAGACCCTGGTTCTTGTTTGGGAAGAAGTTCTCAGAATCGATGGAGGCAATCATAGTGAAGAAGATCTTATAGAGGAGCTTTTAAACGAGAAATCCCGTGAAGCTGACTATACTGAGGGAAAAGCGAGCATTGCTTGGTGATAAAGTTGGGCCCTCTAAAGGACAAGATCATGATGTAACAAATGCTGATGCCCACACTTTCCTTGCTAATACCGAGACCACTGGTTTACCATTCTCAGAAAATCAAGACAATCCTCCTACTTCTCTGAGAGAAAAAGACGCAGCATTCGAGGAGCATAACATTGAGGAAAATTTAGCAGAGAAGGATAGAAAAGATGATGAAAAAGATGACGACACTGATGCACACAGATTTGAGGTTGAAGTGCATAGGAATCTTCAGGCCAGTCTTGTCGCTGCAGGTAAACTTGAAATCATCAAAACTTTGATATACTTAGACTACCTATGCCCATCACCTGAGACACCTGCATTTAGTGCTCATTGTTCATCTGCTTTAGGTCTAGTCTCACCATCACCCTCCCCTGCTATAGGAAAGACAATGACTAGTGAAGCTATCGTAACTAATTCAACCTTAATGTCAGTTCCTCTTGCCATAGTTTCTAGTCTTGCCCCGGGTGATCTATCCCTTCTTGCTTTCAACACCCCAGGTTCTCAGGATACTTGGATTCCAACAATTGCCAACTTAGGTGATGATGAGGATTACATTCCAAGTGGGGAGGATTCAGAGAAGACTGGTGAAACTCCGAACAAAGAAACCGAGGATCCAAAGAAGGACAAATACAAAGCTTCATCGACTTTTGGGCGTAGAGGGAAAAAGCACGCATCTAAGAAGAAAGTTATCACTTTGTCATCTCAGGAGAGTCCCAGCGGGCCAGGGAAACAACCAGCTTGTGATCCTTCCACTAAGCCTACTTTGAGGTCGAGCGGCAAGAAACGGTAGTGCTCATGACTTTACTTTAGTTTCTGATTACCGTATTTAGACCGGTTGTATATGCGAGTGCCGACCCTCGCTCACTACTTTTATGCTTGTTACTTTACGCACATTTATGTCTGATAATTTTGCTCTGGACTTGTGATTCTGTGATCTAGTTCTGTGAAATGAAACTGTGTTCTGCTTGTTGTACTTTAAGCTTCTATTTTAGCTTTATCGTACTTTGTTGCTTTGCATTCCACATCTGTTTTCTTTTCATGTTCACAACACAAATTTTAATCACAAGTCATTTGTTATTACAATGTTTGATATCAGAATGACCTTGTTTGCAAATTGTTTTTTGCAAAATGGGTTTTCAGTTGTAGTCAGGAATTATTATTAGCTGGATTATTTTCATCAATTTTGTTAAATCTCCTTGATTCTGATTGGGTACTTGAGACTTCTTGCCTGTGGCCAACCACTTTTGTGCTTGTCACTGTATTGAGGTTCTCAAGTTTGCCTTGTTCATTTCAAGAAATTCAACTTCATCTATTAAAATAGTCCTTGTAAATGTTAAACCTTTAATGTAAGATTGTGACGAGTTTGTGATAAGTTTAAGTGAGCATTATTAAATTTCTTTAATGCGGTGGTACTGCCCCATACCAAAATTCATCACAAACTTTAAAGGTTGGGCATGACATCTTGTGATCGACTTCATTTGGAATCTTCGGGTCACGTGTTCTTGTCACTACAGAATTTCTTGGCATGATTATGATCAAAGATTTTCGGTCTATGCGATCCAACTCATACCTTTTTATGAGGATAAATTTCCGTTTTTGTGCCCTTGCTTGAGAGGTCTTATATTTTTAGTATATTTAATCATATTTCTCATTAACTTGGTAATCCAGGTCGTTCGGAGATTAGATTTGAACATATACCCCCGGAGATGTCTTGTTTTTGGTACCTCCGAAGAGGTGCTTTGTAAACACGTTATTCGTTGTTGCTGAATGATTTAGCCACTTGTAGAATTTGTAGGGCGCCTTCGAAAAGGTCTTTGGGTCCGTCATTTACCGAATTTTGGTGGATTCGTCTTATGGTCGAATGCCCCCCGAGGGGGTCTCTCAAATCCCGGGGTTTGTCGTAATCGGGCCATGTATTAATGGCATTGACGATTAACCTGGTGCCCCTCGGGGAGGTCTTTGTTTTAAAAGCCCAGTGTTTGTCGCAGTCGGCCCATGTATCAATGGTACCGACGATCGACTAGGTGCCCCTCTGGGAGGTCTTTGGTTCAAAGGCCTAGTATTTGTTGTAATCAGTCCATGCAATAATGGCACTGACAATCAACTGGGTGCCCCTCTGGGAGGTCTTTGGTTTAGAGTTGCATCGTTTCAAAGGGTGGACACTAGTTCGTTCATCGGGTTTTACCCCGATTTATTAGAACTAGGGAAATGGACCTTGCAGTTAAGAAGGTGCCCCTTAGGTGAAACTAACGAATTCATTTGTAGCTTGAACACTGCATTATTTGACCGTCCAATTCCTGGTGTCCCTTTTTTGCTATGTTGTGCTCCATACCTTCATATTTGTTGTGGGTGAAGCTTTAAGCATTGAACAATGGTCATTTGAGCTATCCCAATTAGGATGTGCTGTAATGGTAACTAGGCTTTGTCAGGTCATGGATACGTCAAAGTTCTTTTAGGGGATCTGTAATCAAAATCGGTTTTAAGCAACTTGTAAACAAGAATTTGCAAATATACAATTTAGGCAAGTAAAGCAATTTATTTCATCAATATGTACAAAGCTTTAAACAACGTTGCATAGTATTTACAATGCATGATGTTTACAACTTGTAAAATGAAAGAAATATTAAATGAAGTAATGTCGAAGATGCATGTTGTTCCATGCTCTCGGAAGCCGGATGTCATCCGTCGTTTTTAATTCGAATGTGCCATCTGAGAACTTTTGGCTTATCATATACAACCCTTCCTAGTTGGGTCCGAACACTCCAATTCCTGTCATGATTCTTATGAGAACAAGGTCCCCAACTTGGAAGGTTCTTCGTTTAATCTTAGCATTAAAATGATGAGCTATCCTTCTCTGATGTGCTACGACTTTGAGTTCAACTTCTTTTCTTTTTTTCTTCAAGCAAATCAAGTGCTTCAAGCTGCAATTCCCATTCTCTTCTTAGTTGAAGTGGATTCTGTGGTGAGTGGGAATTTCCAGCTCCACCGGAATCATAGACTCGGACCCAAATGCGAGTGAGAATGGAGTGTTCCCAGTTGCAGTTTTATGAGTTGTACGATATGCCCATAGTGCAAGAGGAAGCTCGTCTACCCAACCACCTTTAGCTTTTTCAAGACGCTTCTTGATGGTTGACTTCAAAATTTTGTTAATCGCTTCGACTTGCCCGTTGGCCTACGGATGAGCGATGGCTACAAAACTCTTTTAATCTTGTATTTAGCATAAAAATTTAGGATTTCACTGCTATCAAATTGAGTTCCGTTGTCGGTGATTATTTTCCGAGGTACACCAAATCGGCGAATAATGTTTTTTAAAACAAAGTTGATCACCTTCTTTGAGGTAATTGTTGCTAACGGTTTAGCTTCGGCCTATTTAGTAAAATAGTCCACTGCCACGATTGCATATTTCATATTTGACTTAGCTATAGGCAATGCTCCAATCAAATCTATGCCCCAGACGGTGAATGGCCATGGACTAACCATCTGAGTTAATTCTGTGGGAGGTGCTCGTAATCGTTGCAAATCATTGGCATCTGTCACATTTCTTAGCTTAAGTCATTGCATCTAGGTTCACATCGAGCCAAAAGTAGCCATATCGCAGAATTTCTTGTCCAGTGTTTAATCTCCTGTGTGACCTCTGCATTCTCCCTCATGTAATTCTGCCAAGATTGCTTTGGACTCTTCCTTGGTTACACATCGCAGCACTGGCATGGAGAATCCTCGCCTATACAATCTTTCGTCCTGGATAAGGTATAATGGAGCTTTGCGCAATATCTTCCTTCACTTTTGCGGTTCTTCTAGAAGTGTTCCGTTGAGGATATACTCCTTAATCGGGGTCATCCAGGACACAAGTTCTTCGAAAGTCTCTATTATCCAGTCAATATTTGCTTCTTCAATGGCGGAGGTTGAAAGGACTTTGACAGGAATTATACCTAGGAACTGCGCATTTGAGGAACTGGCATACTTGGCGAGAGAACCTGCCTTCGAATTCTCTTCCCTAGGAGTATGAGATATAGTGTAGTAGTCAAGGTCGTTGAGAAGTTCTAAAGCTTTGGCAAGATAAGAAGGAAGATTTCCAAGTTTGGTTTGGAATTCCTTTAGGACTTGACATACCACTAGTTGTGAGTCACTAAGAATTTGTAAAGTTCTCAGATTCATCTCTTTTGCCAATTTTAGATCTGCGATTAATGCTTCATATTCGACCTCATTGTTGGTTGATGGGAAATCCAATCTTAAAGCATAGCTTAAGGAATGATCTTCTGGAGTTTCTAGGACAATTCCGGCCCCTGGGCAGTAATCATTCTTGGATCCATCGATGTATAGCTTCCAACTAGTCACCGTCTCCGTTGGTTCTTCTGTTTCCTCTCCCCTATCCATGAACTCGACGATAAAATCCGCTAAAGGCAGCCCATTAATAGCTCTTCGAGGGTGATAAGTGATGTCATATTGTTTGAGCTCTATGTTCCACTTTAATAACCTTCCTGAAGTTTCTGGGCGAAAGAGAACTTATTTTAGCGGTTGATCGGTGATGACCTTTATAAGATGGGATTGGAAATTCGGCCTTAGTTTTTTCAAGGCGATGAGCAGACAATACGCAAGTTTTTCCAACTTCAAATAGTTTAGTTCTTCCCTAGTGAGCCTCTTACTGATGTAATAGACTTTCCATTGGACCTTGGCATCCTCTTGACTAGAGAAGCACTTAAGGCATGAGACGAGACAACCGAATATAGGAATAGCTCCTCTCCATCTTTAGGTTTAGAAAGCATCGGTGGTGACTCCATGTGCTTGATTAACTCCCCGAAGGCTATTTGGCATTCTGGAGTCCATTGGAAATCTTTCCTTTCTTCAAAGCATCGAAGAGTGGAATGCACCGATGTGTTGCTTTAGAAATAAATCAGCTAAGTGCAGCTACTTTCCCATTCAATCTTTGAAGCTCTTTTTTTGTCCTTGGAGCACGCATTTCCCGTAAGGCTGTGACTTGAGAAGGATTTGCTTCAATGCACCTGGCATTGACCATGAATCTGAGAAACTTTCCTGATGCAACTACAAATGAACATTTAAGCGGATTGAGCTTCATTCCATACTTTCTGAGGATATGAAACATTTCAACTAGGTTTTCAAGACGGTCCTCGGCTTTCATTGACTTTACCACCATATCATCCATGTAGATTTCCATTGTGTTTCCGATTTGAGATTTGAATATGGAATTCACAAGAAACTGGTATGTCGCTCCTGCATTTTTTAATCTGAACGACATTATTATAGCAATACAAGTATCTATCTGTTATGAAACTTGTGTTCTCTTCATCTGACTTATGCATCATCATTTGATTGTACCCAGAGTATGCATCCATATAGGATAAAAATTCATGCCCCGCCATTGCATCAACAAGTTGATCAATTCTAGGTAATGGAAAGCTGTCTTTGGGACACGCCTTGTTGAGGTCCGAATAGTCTATGCATACTCTCCACTTGCCGTTGGATTTTTTAACAAGAACTTGGGTTGGAAACCCAATCGGGATATGTAGATTCTCATATAAAGTTATCCTTGAATAACCTATCTACTTCTTCTTTTAATGATACAGATCTTTCAAGTCCTTGAATTTGTCTTTTTTGCTTTACAGAAGTTAAACTGGGATTAATATTCAACTTGTGCACAATTACATCGAGTGATATTCCGCACATATCGAAATGTGTCCGAGCGAAAACATCTAAATTTGCCTTTAAAAACAAGATCAAATCTTTCTGCAGCTTTAGGCCTAGCTGAGAACCTATTTTCAAGACTCGGTCGGGATCTTTATCATGCACTGAGATGGAGATTGTGGCTTCAGCTGGTGTTGCTCTATCCTCCCTCACACTAGCTTTTCTTGGATCGATCTCCTTCTGAGCTCCGTTGTGCTCGCCATAGTATGGGCCCTGCCCTAATTGCTATGAGGGGAGGGGATGAATATGGAGCGAAGGCTCCACATCCTTCTTCGCTTCTTTCTTCCTAACTTCAACAAGTTCCACCATATAACATTATCTCGCTGCCTGTTGGTTGCCTTTAATTACACCAATTTCGTTTTCAGTAGGGAATTTCATTATTAGGCACCACAGAGCCATTTTTATGCTAAAGGCTGCGAGGGTTAGTCTTCCAAGGAAGGCATTATATGCCGAAAGCTCATCGACTATGATGAAATCTTGTGTTATGGCAACCTCCTTTTGTCCTTCTTCGAGTTCAACGAGCAAGTTGATGATGCCAATTGGTTGAGTGGTTTGCCCCGTGAATCCATGGATCTTATTTTGGCAAGCCTTCACGTCATTCATGGAAAGGTTCATCCTATTGAATGCACTAATGAAAAGAACATTGACGGAGGCCTTGCTGTCAACCAAGACTTATCTGACTATGGACAGACACAAACCGATGGTAATCACCATTGGATCTACCATTGGTGTTAGCAATCCATCTGAGTCTCTAAACACGATATCATCCCATGGGGTCTTTGCATCTTTGCCGAGAAAGCTTCACTCATGATCATGAGTTCTTCTCCTTTAGAAAGGCTCTTCATATCATTTGTGTACTTCACAATGTCCCCCCAGTTTCTTCCAGTTGGATGAGGTCCTCCTGAAATGGTATTGATGATTAGCCTTGGGACGACATCAACCAGAGCATTTTTATTCTATCTAGGCTGTCCCACAGATGTCCCTTGTCCTTGAGCGGTCTGAGTGATCGGCAGATTCTTTGTATACTACTGAAGCTTGTTCTTCCTTATCAATTCCTCAATAAGGTTCTTCAGATGTCTACACTCATTTGTATTGTGACCTGGTTGGTTATGAAACCGGCAAAACCTCCCTGACTTTATCACGGCATCACTAACCTTTGCTGGCTTCGGTGTTGGATACTCTTCACTATCCTTAGTTGCCATGAAGATGTTCTCTACGGTATCGTTCGAAGGAGTCAATTCTGAGTTTTTAAAGAAACAGAATTTCGTGTTGGCTCGGTTATCTTTTCCATCATTGCTCCTTTTCTAACCTTCCGTATTCTTTTGGCCGCCTTCTGCATCATTACCTTTCTTTTTGGGTTGTGCGCTGCTTTCGGGAACATCCATGGCATAGGCTGGATGTTCATCGACACCTATGTATTCCTCGGCTTTGTCGATTAGTTCCTCAAGCGTGCTTGGCTTTTTCTTTGTAATCCATCATCCAAGCTTGGTATTTTTGTTTATGGCTCCCTTTAAAGCCATCAAAGACAAATGAGGCTCGTAGTTCCCAACCTCAGCTGCGGCAGTATTGAAACAGGTGAGAAAAGCTATGATCGGTTCTCCTGGCCTTTGCTCAAGCTCATTCAACTCCATGACATCCCGCACCTTCGTAGCTTGGAGTTTGAACTGCTCTCTGAATAACTTGGCCAAGGTAGCAAAATCATCTACAAACTTGGGTGGTAGCTTTGTAAACCAAGGTAAGGCCAACCTTTTCAAGGTAAGTTGGAAATTATAGGCATTTCAATTCGTCTGTGGCGCGTGCTCCATCCATATTTTGATCATATTTGAATAGGAAAACGTTGGGATATTTGGTCCCTTTATAAGCTTCTTTATTGTGGCATTGTTTGCAATGTCCATTTTGCTTGTTAAACCCGCAAAAACTTCATCTAACTCCCTTATCGTTAGCCTTAGAAGTTTCTCCCACTTCGAATTGGTTGGTGAGCGAAGTATTTCCGTTGTTGGCGGCGTTGTCAATCTCTTCGGTAGTTTTACTAGCAGTCTTACCCACGACTTCAGACAAGGACTTGACTTTGGAAGAAAGTTTGTTGATTGGCTTAGAATATAGTCTTGTAAGATCTACGGTAGAAGTAGGCTTAGAACCTTAGTACAAGGCCTTCAACATTGTGAGAGAAGGTAATGCGAATGCGGCCCCACGGTGGGCGACAAATGTTAAAACCCAGTTTGGATTAAAACACCAAAGGTACACTAATGGTACTTCACCAATCGATAAGAAAGGAGGCCACAATCACAATAAAAGTAAAGGAGACATAAATTTTATAGTGGTTCGATCTTAGGAAAGATCTACATCCGCTTTGGCAACATTTTCCATTGACAATTTAAGAGTTACAAGTCTAGAATCACTCAAAAGTACACTCATATGCTTCATGATACAAAGGCTTCACTTAATTCAATACAAATCAGTGGAGAATTGAACGGATTTTGCTAAATGTAAGGAGAAATGGTGAAGAATCTTCAATCTCTAGAATGCTTGATCACTTTTGGTGGATTTTATGATGTATTTGATGCTTGATCTTTACTCTGGAATGGTAGAAGGTGTTAGAGTCTCTTGAGAAAGGAGTGAATGAATTCCGGCAGCCCTTCGGGGTGATAGAAATCGATCCCCAAAAGAATGGAATCCATGGCCTATTTATAGGAGAAGTTGGAGTGAAGTGGTGAGCTGAAATGTGTATATGCAGGCTATGGGTCGAACAAACAAGTAATTACAGAAATGCCACTGCCAGTTGTTGACAGTTGTATCCAGCTGTCAACCATAATCCATGTTCGACTAACCCGGGAGAAACATGTTCGAGCCACCAAGCCCAACCGACCCTATTTGTTCGAACCACTTTGATCGAGCCTTATGTCATTCGACCCTTACTGATGTTCGATCCTGAAAGATGATGTTGCTCGACCGAACCTGACGGTCAAGCCATGCTCGACCCTATGGTTGTTCGAACCCTGAAGCTGTTCGCACCCTGCAGCTGCTCAATCCTGGATGTTCGATCCTAGTGCTCGTTCAATCCAGAAGCCATTTGACTATATGTGTTCGATCCTTGTATGCCTTGAATAACGACCGAACAACTATGCGATGTACGACCAATAGTTTTAATCTATCAATATGCGCTTGATTATTTATGGATAAACAATAATGGATTTCCAACTATGACATGGTACGGAACCACCTTCCGATAGTGTATCTCTAGAGGGGAATACACTAGGTTCAACAAGAACATCTTGCAACCCGGCCACACATGACCGACCACTCATTTCTCTTGAGTGTATCGAATATATTGTCACCTTATGGTTGTGTAACGACGCGATTTTCGATGCCTCGAAAGTCGTGTCATTATTGAAAGAATTTAGGAGGTGAGATAAAAAAGTTAGAACTAATAGAATAGAAGAATAAGAAAACATCAGAATCTCACAGCGGAATTCCACAAAATACGTAATATATTACAATACAGGGTCTAATACATCATAGTACATCATCATAATACATTACCATAGTATAACAGCATAATTATACATCATGACTAGGATAATACAGATATCTAAATTGGATACATAGATATAGATATACGACTAGATCTGGAACTTGAACTTGATAGGGTTCCACTTGCCTACCTGAATTACTTGCCTACTCATAACAAGTGTTATGAGTACCCAAGAGTTTAGGAAACACAGAAAATAAACTTTGGGCCAGTCAAGGGGCTGGTGTGAGTAAACAAAGTCAAAAGATGTAAACACGGAAATAAGAAATAAGGTTTTCCATATTTGCCAGATTCATTTACTTTAGAAATATTTAGACCAATCCATAACTAATATATGGATAATGACCCAAGTATTTTATATCAAAACGTCTGATATTACAATAGTTTTATCAAATAAATAATCATCTAGTGAAACGCTTACATCTCATGTTCACGTATATAATATAAAAATCAAAGATCGCAGAGCGCTTGTTGGAGATTGGATTCCAACAGACAAGGTATGTGAGCACCTACTGATCAGTGTACTCTAGAGAGGATACACTGGGGTTCAACAAGAACGTCTTGTAACCCGGCCACACATGACCGTCCACTCATTTAGCTTGAGTGTAACGAATATATTATCACCTCCATGGTTGGGAATGACCCACCGATTTCGAAGGTTGCAGCAGCGAAAAGTGAGTAAGAAGTTAAATATGGAAGTTCTCTAGATGGTGATAATATACCTTGCTTGGGTATGACCCAACTAGCCATGCTGCCTAGCCCAACTTTTGTTACTTCCTGGTTGTGAGGTTTGAGGTCACGTTTATCCTTCTGACAGATTATTTCTTCAGTTACTTTGAATGCCACATCGTCATATCCGTCAGAAACACACATTCGATTACCCAAATAAATTACGGGCAATAAAGCTAAGAGAAACGAATTTCTCCGCCACCAACGTAATATACTTACGTAAATTCGATGTGTAGAATCTAACTAATATACGTTGTCAGACACTCGTCCATTCGGGGTTGTCCTGGGACTGAACAGACCGAAGGTACTGTTCAAATTAGTCCTTGCATATCTCCGTCTTCAATATTTCTGACACGCGTCGTAATATTCGAGTCGAAGTGGAATATTTATTCCGGACTCTTCGAAACGATGTACGAAATGTCTTTTATAGTCGATAAATAATTATCATCTTAATCTGATTATAATTCAGTTTATACGTCCTGTATTTATGGTTTTTCAGTTAACATACTAGTATATGTTTATCTTGTTCATGTCTGGATATTTTTAATATCTTTTATAAATGAACAGTTAAAGTGTGTGCATCACACACGGTATTTTTTTTGTTTATCATCGACGTTTAGACGATGTTTAATGCTCCAGTTCTTCTGGTAAATTATTTAATTCAACTTAAATGAATTAGTTTAATAATTTATTTAAATTATTTTCTTTATATTCTGAATTTTCAAACTCGTTGAACTTCTTCGGTCAACTTCTGTACTTGATCTTTTGCCATTTTCTTCCTTCCACTTGCCTATGAAATTAAATAAAAATTCTCTTTTTATTTAATTATTTTATTTTTCCTTAATTTTATTTATTTTCTATTTAATTAAAATAAATTTTAATTAAAAACTTCGCTCAGAAACTCATTTTTAAGCGTATTGACCAAAGTACCAGTTTGCCAAAGTACCAGCTCCAAAACACCATGATTCTGCTTGCCAAACCACCCCAGTCATCGTTCGTTCTGAAATTTCCAAAGTACCACCTGGTACTTTCCCATTTTCCAAAGTACAAATGCGCCAGCTCTCGAAATTTCTTGCCACAACTGTGATTTTGCTCCGCCCTAAAGTACCACTTGGTACTCCAAAGTACAACTTGGTACTTTGCAAAGTGCCAAGTACCAAAGTGCCAGATCTTCAGTCACCGTGCCAACCACTCCTGATCACCATGCTCCGGTTAAAGTACCAACTACCACCTGGTATTACCACCCCTTAAAGTACCACCTCCAGTCACCGTGTTCATCACCTCAAAACTTCCCTGGACACCGATGCCAACGCAATACCCAATCCATGTACACACACAGGTATCCGTGCACGTGTACAACCGCCTCAGCCACCGTCGACCGGCTCCGATCATCCCCACAAGTCACCCATCACCTCCTGATCGCATCGCCACCGTCGGATTTCATCACCACCGTCGCTACAATGTTTTCATTGTATAATTCTTCCATCACCGAAAATGGGTTCATCGGAGAAAGATCCGATTCATCCTCCCTCCGTCAATCGATCGTCGTCCCACTTCTGCCAGATCACTGTGGCTTCCCCACTCCCCGATCCCCCCTGGACCGCACCTCCCTATCGCTGCCGTCAGTGAGCAGTTCCGGCGAGAACACGAGGGACATAAACATGAACCCTAAATCGAATTTTAAAATGTTTTCAAAATTTACATTACAGAAAAATTCTTTTATATTTTTCCTACACTCTAGAACCTCTCTCGCTCCTCCCTGCCTCACGCCTCGTCAGTTCATCCCTTGGATAGCCAGAATTTTGATCAAAGTTCCTCTTTTGATCATCTCAATATTCCTCGATCACCCCCAACGTTATAAATCCTGAAACTTACTTTAAAAATCATGGTTTGAAGTCAGGTTTCCATTCATATAATCCAAACATGGTTTCGCCTTGTTTGAGTTTTCGAGTTTACAGAAGATTAACAGAGAATGTACTGTGTGTTGTTTTCTTGAATATGGTTTCGATCTAAAAGTCTCTCCTTTGTTATATTCACTAATGTATGAGAGGTATACATTACATCATACAATTTCATCATCCTAGTGTGAGCAAATGTGGTATGATTCACCTCTAAAAACAAGTGTGCAAATGTTCCGTGTTTAACAGAACACGGTATCAGGTTGTTTTCTAATGTCTTAAACTATCAATACTTATGCAAACATTTTAGCACTTGTATATATGAATATAACAGATATAAGCAAGGGTTTCTAACA
This sequence comes from Allium sativum, assembly GCA_030737875.1. Taxonomy (NCBI): domain Eukaryota; kingdom Viridiplantae; phylum Streptophyta; class Magnoliopsida; order Asparagales; family Amaryllidaceae; genus Allium; species Allium sativum. The sequence continues at coordinate 68,033,217 of CM060922.1, forward strand.
TCAATGATTTGTTGTTTGTTTGGCAAGATGATAGTGTTAACATGTCATGAACTAGCAGTTAAATCAACATACAAACTGATGGGTACAAAACTGCTTATAGTAAAACATTTACACAGGAAATTTAAACAAGGTTTACTCACCTTAAAGCTTTCCAATTTTCTGATAGCAACTTCAGACATTTTAGTTTGAACTTAGTTTTGCTTGTGAAGAAATATGCATGTTTACACCCATATTTATAGGCAAGCTTCAAGTGTTTAAAAACCATTTTTCCTCACATGTTCCTATAGTATTTTCTCTAATAGGCTCACCCCTTGGTTTCAATTCCTACGGCAGGTTTATGAAAAACATGCATGGAAATATATTTGTTTTACTATGATATTTTGGCTAATGGCCTTGTCCTATGTTAGTACTTCTAGAAGCACACATTTTCCTCCATACTATCATTAAATGCTCATCATACCCACATCCTTTCATGCAATATAAAATGGCTTCTTAGCTACTAAGGATTTTAGATATTTTAACTAAAACACACACACACACACACATATATATATATATATATGTGCAGGTAGATTTTAGGTGATGTTCTCCTATGCTAAGTGATACTATTTGTGGTTAAATCATATTATGAAATTTGTTTTCATATGGCTTTCCTTTTGTCTCATACCTTGATATTTATCATAGGTCAATGGGTCAAACATATCATGTACATACCCCTTCTATGTTTTCTTGTATATGGCTGAATTGTTCTTGTATATATATATATATATATATATATATATATATATACTTGTTTATTTTGTCATTTGTTTCAAAGCCCCTTTTTATATTTTTAAGTTGACAAAATACCCCTTTCATATATATATATATATATATATATATATATATCACATGCTATCCTATATATATGTATTTAAGTATACACCTACATGTACATATACTTCTAATATGCTTCAAGTTAAATGTTACATATTTGTATTATGTTAATTAAGTTTTAATCATAACCTTATATATGGACATTGTTTATGTATCCATATATATGTTTACATATGTGTTTTTAGATTGTTAAATGGTTTATTTCATTTCAATCTCCTCATTAAAATGATTATCAAAAGCTAGAAAAAGTCGGGACACTACAGGTTGGTACCAACATAACCGTTCCGGGACATACAGAAGCGAAAGAAGTAACAAAATTAATATTCTCTAGATAGTGACAATACACCCTAATGGGAGCGACCCACTTAGCCATGTTGCCTGCCCGATTTTTGTCATATCCCGGTTGTGAGGCTTGAGGTCAAAACTTACCTTTAGATATATCACAACTTCATTTACTTTGAATGCCACATCGTCATACCCATTAAATCACAAATTGATTTCTCTAAAATCACGGGTATAAGGCTAAGAAAAATGAATTTCTCCGCCACCAAACATAGTTTTGAGGAGATCAACTTACGTGCTTTGTTAGGCATACTGTCAGACATTCGTCCATACAAGTTGCCCTAGGACTGGACAAACCGAAGATACTATCCTCTAATTCCATCATAGACAATTTCTACCTAGGATCGATAGAACGGCCCTTGCATAAACTCCGCCTTCAATGGTCTTCATCTTGACTTTAAAAAAATCAACGCCTAGGTCGAAACAAATTGGTATTTGAATTTCGTTTAGAAAACCAATCCTGGTCTCTTTGAATCGAGGAACATGAAAACTTTTTGGGCCAAGTGATACTTAAAGTAATCAGGTTATCACATTCAACGAATATCAATTGATTATCAAGATTTTCTACTGAACTTATTTAACATATAAAATTCCAGATTTCAACAGCAGCTTGATTTAATCTAAATAAGACGGGTAAATGTTTAATTTAACTAAACAAGTTCATGGGGTCATACCACAGTATTACAATCAATCACATTAATAGATCAACCATCACAACTGATCTTTTTTATCACAATATAATAATTTCAAAAAAACAACTAATACGTCGTTTATAAGTCAGTTAATCTTGTAAAATAATTATTTCAAATCATATCCATACAGTATTTAACTTAGTTTACGAATCCCATTTATTTTTATTTATTATAACAATATTGTTATATTCCATACTTCAACATACATGACTTACAATATAACTATAATTTTATTTCCTTAGATGAATAAATTATTCAATATTAGCGGAAAGTGAGCGATACTCTCCAGACTTCAACTTCATCAGTTGTCAATTCAAAATCTCTTTTCGATTTATCTTTATATCCCATTTATTTTCTGAACTTCAGAATAAATCTTATCGATACTAGTCTTACCAGTTACCGGTCTCCCTCATAACCATTCTTGTCTGCAAACCACTTGCTTCTAGAGTTATTCACTTCGGATTGTGAATATTTCCCCATCTGGACTCGCTTATCATATCAACTTGATTTTTTTTCTAGTACCGGGTCAATTCTGTTATCTAGTTTATATATAAATTCACATCCCCTTGAATTTTAATATTTAGTGTAATGGTCGTTAATTCACCTATGAAATCGTTTCTTGATTTAAATTATATTTATCGACCTAATTCGATTTAATACGCTTCATATCAAACAATTTAGTCCAACATAACACAATATTTCAATGATCGGCCACCATTCATTTATTTTGACATAACGTCGATTACCGTTCAACTAATACGTCTTGAACGAATTATTTGGGTTTTAGAAATAGGTAGATCCGTATTATATTAAATAACTTGGAAATAAATAAACTAATTGTATTTATTTATTTAAAATTAAAAGAATTATTAATCCTAACAACGTTTAACTCAGCCCACTATGATCACTGTTTGATCGTCTATTATTTTCTCAATTCTAGACTTCAGCCTAATAGTACATCCTTCTATTTCTTTTAAGATATATATATATATATATATATATATATATATATATATATATATATATATATATATATATATTGAATATTAATTTCTTTTTATTTTATTTTAAAGAAATTCTTTTACTTTATTTTATTTCCTAACAAATTCAATTTCTTATCTCCCTTAACTTTATTTTCCATTTCTTTTCTTTCTATACTTTCCTTTTTCTTTTATTTAAATTTTCTTTCTATACTTTATACCAGCCGTAGCCTATTATCTCAAGCCCACCTCCCTTATTTTTATTTTTATTTATTTTATTTTTCCCCTCAGGCCCAAACCCCATATGCCAGGTCCACGCCCCTTCTTTCTGCTTTTTTTTTTTTCTGATCGCGTGTGTTTGCCTGCTCATTTTTCTTCTCTAATGTTGCTCTTGCCTGGCACCCATTCACACTTGTTTTCCACATCTTACCATATCCATAACTTTCCCATACCTACGCCGTCATATAACGACCGATCTATGCACAAATCACGACTAACAAATCAAAGCCCATCCCTTACTTCTCCATTTCCCCCTTTTTAGTGCTTCCAGTATCCATCTAGATGTGCACTCCTGTACTGTGCACGTGCGCACTACACCTAGTCCACCTGCAACCGCCACGACGACCCCCGCCTGTGTAACTCCACCTTAAGACCTCATCCACTCCGTCCATCATCGCTCTGATCATCCTTGGCAAAATCTAGGTATCCGACCCTAAACGCGATAACAAACGAACCAAATCCCATCACCTTTTTGCCTCGTCACGCCACCACCCTTGCTCATTTTACCTCAAACTTCACCATCGCGAAGACGACACGCCACTCGACCTCCACCCCAAAACTGGTCCAACTCGACAGTGCCTTTACCCCTCAGTTCAGTTCCATGACAAAGTTACCCTAGCTCTACAGCATACGCGGCTCAAAATCGAGTCGTTTACCAAAATCAACTCATGGAAAAATTAATCGACATTTTTTCCTATGATCTAGGATCATTGACGCAGCTCTAGAACAAAACCCCATGACTTCCCATCCCTTAGATAACTAGAAATTCCCAATTTCCTATTTCTAGATGATCTTAGGTTCTCTCGAAATTCTCAGTGAAAACCATACTAAAATTCATGATTCAGGCATACAAATCCATATATAATCCTAGATTACCTGATTTCGAAGTTTAAAATTTTGTGTTTCAATACCCTTTACTGTGTATTTATCAATATGTGTGAATATAACATATGATATTAGTTGCCACTATTTTATTATACACTAAAAATAAGTGCCAATATCTTTCAAGAATAACTTATATACAATAACTCCCTAGAATCTAAGGGGTGAATTTTCTAAAACAGCGGTGGAATATCTTTATTGATTTTCAACATACTGGTAAGTTTTTTTAAGGATAACAGAGATTCACAATTATCATACATCTCACATAATGGCATTATAACTAATAACAAGCAAAGATATGTATATATCAGTTTATCAAGCAATATAATAGTTAAGTGGTGATTCAAATGGAAGATGGAAAGTGAAGTCTACTCGCCTAAATAATTCTCTGTTTTCATTCACAGGTTCAGGTCTTTAAGACTGCTTAAGAATAATGTCACTAACGAATAGATTTTGATGTATTCAATAATTCATATGGAATAACAGTCAACATGTGATTCAATTACAAGTTTTTAATGTGAGTTTCACTCACTGTTCCCTTCTTGTTTCTACTGTTCTTAGTCATACTAACATGAATGTTAACTTAGATAAATACCATTCATTCCAAACACATATATACATACCTATACATCTCTTCATTATACTGAAAAATCAGAAACAGTTTTAATGGGGTAAAAATGATGTTTACTCACATGGTTTTGGGTCCTCTGTTCTTGCCGTGTTTTCATTCACTAGTTTATATCTTTACTTTGCCAGGTTTTCTTCCATTTATCTTTCTAGTTAGTTCGAAAAGCTTGTGAATCAAATGTAGTAGGTTTGGTGCATATATATAGAAAGGGGATGAGACTTACTCTTGAAGCTTTCAGGGTGTGTGTAGGATAGCTGGAAGGTAGGGTTGTAACTTACTGATTGAGAAGAAAATATTCAGGCTATAACATAGCTACAACGTGGTTATTAAATGTGAGTTGTGTGTGTAGTCTGATTGAAAGGAAATGTAGTCAAAAATAGTTAGTTTGTCCTATATATTGCTTCAGAAGTAATACGGCTAGCATGTGCAAGAATGAGGTACTTATTGATACCAACCATGTGCAAATTGGATAGGAAATATATTATAGGTTATGTGTAATGGTTGTAGTTACTGCTACTCTTATTTCAAATATTAATGAATGGCAGCAACCTACTTTGTGCATGTATACAACATGTTGAATTGAGTTGATACAGGGTAGGTGCTGCTCTGATTTGAGATGTCATGGCTGTTCCTATCTAATTATACACGGTCATGTGCCAAAAATGAAGTACAAATTTCTTGTGTAGCCTTATGATAAAATAAAATAAAATACTTAGTTGCTAAGAAATTTACTGTTAATCACATATGTATGTACAACCTAGAATAAGGTGTATATGAACATGCTTCCAAGATTATTAAATGGTACTTCTTAGCATACAAACACATGTATTTAAATATTTTATACTTCAATTCATGGTTGAACAACCAATATTTATTGTTAGATTTCAAGTATAAAGGTGTTAAATCCATAAAAATGTTATGTTACTTTCCTATGAAGTAAACTAAAATTTACTTAAGGTATTTACATTTAAATTTACTAAAATGATGTTTATATTTTAATTTACATATGTTTAAAACCATTATAGAACAAAAATATAAACACTACTTACTTGTTAATTTACATATATATATATATATATATATATATATATACATATATATATATATACATATATATATATATATATACACACACACACACACTTGTAAATGAACTAAACAATACAAATAATGATATACATATAAGACTTTATAAAAGGATTATTTAATTTAAAATTCAATATTATTTACTTATGAGAGTTAAAACAAACGAAACAAGAAAACATTTCCTGCTATTTTTACAATGGTAAAAATATTTTAAACCATTTATATATATATATATTATTCCTGATATTTTCCCAATATTTATTATTGCCAATTTATTATTTTAACTCAATAACTAAATTAATCCATAATAAACTGTATTACAGACTTAGTAAAAATCTGGGATGTTACAATATTGAACAATTATCACCATCATTCGTTACATTACAGACTTTACTATATATGTCTATGTTATAAAAGCCATCGACTAGGCTCCAAACTGCCATAGGCATCAGTCTGGGGCTTTTTTATCATTTAAGACGCTATGATGCATGAGGTACCAAGAAAGCCGCAAAGGTGCCGAGGCGTTCGCCATATGAAGCTGCAAAAAACGCACTTTTTGCAGCAATTGAGTAGAAATGCAAAATTTCAGAACATGGCCTGATAGAAGCCCAAATCCAACATGGTAAGAAAAATATGCACATTTTACTGCTGATTCAGAGCGTATTCTATAAAATCACTTCTTCTTTTTTGTCGACTCTTAAAAGGTTAAAAATTCTAGATTTTTTTGTCAAACTATCAAAAAACTTAGTCTAAAGAAGTTTAAAACTCTAATTAAGACTATACATAATGTTGTTCGTAATTTTTATATTTTAGGTATTTTGTTGTTTATGGCCTTGTACCTTTTTATTTTGATTTATGTCAATCACATGAGATTTTGTTATAATGTTTCTTTGATATGGCCTTTTCAAACTAAAAATTGTGTTCTATTACTTTTTTAAACAAGTGTGTACCCGTGCTTCGCATACGGATTTGCGAAAATATTACGAGTATACAGTAAATGAAGGAAAAGTTAAATATGTGAGTTTCAGTCAACTATAGTAAGCACCTTAGCTGTAATTGATGCTGGAAAGTTGCTTAATGAAATATATACGCAAAGAGTAGCCAAAATCACATAAAGGGAAATAATTTGAATGTTGTTCATAAACGTTGGAGTACTGAAATATTGTTGTTGAAGACTACATTGATATTTTCATAATAATGCGTAATTTTTGTCCCCTAATGCATAGGCACATTGGGTACATATCAGGATATTTAAATGTGCACCACACTGAAGTCAATTTGCTTTCCAACAACAGACCTTGTAGTGAAGTAAACAGATATAATATTTTAAATTTTTTAGTCACATTGCAGTAGAAACAATATGATGCGAAGATGACTGAAATCGACACATGCAAAGGAGTTGAATATTATTGCAGAATGGAATAGGCAGTATAAAACATCCGTTATTACAATTACTTGAATGGATTATTGTGCACTAAAGTGAAACAAAGATTGATAAATTCAACAACCTAAAACTTTGAGTTTTTTTATTATGAGGACAATTAAAATGACACTAAAGCAGCAGCCAAGTGGGAAAAGCTTCCAGATAGAAAGCAAGCAAGCAACATCAACCATATTCCATGCAGTCGGTTTGTAGCGTTTGACCTGTTCCTACACATGATATAAGGCGAAGATAGTAATTATATGATGAAGACCATTTAAGGGAAACACTGTTTTAAACATGACTGAAGTATACATTGTTTTCAACCATATTCCATGCGTAGGACCATATAAACATGAATGAAATAGACAATGTTTTCAATCGTGAGCATTGTATTTTTGTGTGAGTCTAGTATAATGAAACGAAGCGCTGTGATCCCTAACGTAGATACTGAGCGCTGCAAATTCAATGATACTGGGAGAACATATAGCTTGATTTTGCAAGAAGCTTTGTTAAAATAATTATCCTGACAACATCATAGTTTGCAAGTATGACATATGTTTGAATACTGAGGGTGGGGTAGCCTAACATGTGACTATCTTCATTTCCCAAACAACCAACCATTTTAATGGCTTTTAACTACATATATATATTGAAAGGCATGTTATATTAAGAATGTAAATTGATGTACGCAATTTCATGTGAAACTAATTCAGTTTTATGCTAAAGCTAAACTAAATGACTTATGACATAAAAGTTAAAAATAACAACAGTATTTCCATTATGGGATATATGTGTAGTAAGAAAATCTTAATCGCATGTTTAAGATGTTCTATGTATGCACTACACATACAGTTCATCTTATAATTAAAAATAAAATCATGTTTTGTTGCATTCAAATTCATGAAAGGGTCAAACATGTGGTCAAATGATACCTAATGTCTTCTGTTAGAAAACTTTTAGATAAAATGAACATTTGCACGGTAGCTAGCTTCCATTTTAAGTTAAAATTTCTTTTTTTCTTTATGTTGTACAGTATTTTTCCTTTTGCTCGGATGTATAAGTGCTAGTTGGTAAAAATTCCCCAAGATAAAATTTCGAAAAGCCTGTTTAGAAAACACTGAATAAATGAGCTCTAATTGATGACATCCACCTTGGCTACCAAATGACTCAATGTCAAATACATCAATTTTGATAATTAATTTATAATTTATCAAGCAAACAACAACTAAAAAATTACACAGACCCATCTTTTTTAAAGAGCGTGATCTTGGAACTTATTTAATGCAAAAAATAGTTACATCCACATTCAGTTACAAAAATATGTTTTACATATGTGTGACACATATAGAAATATGTTTAGAATACACTTATTAACATGGGTTTACACAAATTTCAGTGCATTGTAATCATGTCTAAGTTGAGATTTGTACATTTTGTGCTCTTTCCCAAAAAAAAAAAAAAAAAAGGAAAATAACTACTCATGGTATATGTAGCGAAGAATAAAATGATCTAATTTTATTTTTTCTTTTTAAACGAACTCATAAATGGACTCCAAAAGCAAATAAATATGAATTCCATCCTTCTACTTCAATCTTTTACACCAAACTTGACCATGTTATACACAGAAAAATTGTAATTGGAAAGTATCATTTGTATGCTAAAATCACATGTACGTGACATAACTCAACAAATAAAACGACAGGACGGCATAAAATTAGTTTGGATTTAACGTGTCATGTGCCAGAGTTCTCAAAAACTGTGAATTCCTTGTTTTTTTTTTTTTTTTTTTTTGATTTTTTTTTTTTTTTTTGGGAGGTCGAAAAGGCAGTTTTTAGGCATTTTAAATATCATTCTAACACTTGATTCTCATTATATTTTGGTATAAACATCGATTCCTTCAGTAACAAAGGAGTTACATATGGTAGCATAAAGAATATTTTCGAAGAGTGTTTTTATGTGCTTTATAATACTATTGAACTGGACGATTATTTTTCATTTTATTAAAATTAGCTCATAGTCTGTTTGTTGGTTAATTTAACTGAAAATTATGTACAAATGAGATTGAAAAGAATGTTACCATATTTAATTAGGTTCCAAGTACTTCCACACATGCATTGGGTGTGTACAAAAAAATACTTTCAACCAATATATATTTAGTTAAAGTAAACAAAGATTTATCATTAGTGTTGTTGTTTTTAGTTTGGTAAATTTTATATATAAGTGCATTGTCGAAAATGATTTCAAATATCATATCTAGAATAAAATAACGTGCAAGTGCAAATATATGTATACAAATGCATATGTATATAAATATTAACGTGTATGCATGAATGTATAAATAGACACACATATTCATGTAATCTTAATCTTCCAATGTAATATATTTTTTATAAAAAAACCTTTGGATAGGAGAAAAAATCGGAAGTCATGCAATTATTTTTCAGAGAAAATATGTTGTACAAATAGGCAAACAATTTATAATCTTTAAATGATTAGAGTAATATCTATTTTCATTAAGCAAGCTAAGGTAATACAAAAAATTGGAAGAAGTACAGCGGATTGATCTCTAAAATAAACAACTGAATCCAAATTTGCTAACACATAAAAGAAGAAAATTACTAAAAATGAAAGTAATTGTGCATATTTGAATGAATATATGATGACAAACAGATAATTAAATATAGCACATATTTATGGCCACAAATGAAATGCATACTTCAGTGAACATCTAGTCATGACTTTTCTTAATCCATGACCCATTAAGCATAACGGTTTCAAAATTTTCAAGTCAACATGATGTTTGTTAAATGTACCGTGGAATAAATTGAGTTTATATTGTACTGAAAAATCACTGAAAACATAAATGTATTTCAATAATTTGAATTAAAGATAAAAGATAGGATCATTATACACATTAATGTAACATTAAGCCTTACCCTTAATTGTGCTACAGAAAAGAGTTAAAGCCCCACATAGTTCCATTTTCATATTTTTTGAAGCCTTGGGCATGTCATGATGGCATAATTCCTCTGAAACACAAACTAATTCAAAAAATCAATATATTGCTCAAACAATAATGATCACGTGGAGGACCAAACATCCAAATGGAATATTAAATCCATTCATGATTATTAATAGTTAAGTTCTGCTTATATCCAATTTCTATTGTTGCATGAACTGCATTACAAAATGTCATACAGGAAGAATTCCTATATTAAAACAAACAGTGCAAAAAAACACACATTTCTATTTAGTAGAAACCATTGATGGTACCTTAATTCCTTCAACTCTACTTTAGCAATTTGCTATGTCTGACTCTTTGATGCTACTTCAGGTTTCTCACAATTTCTCATGCTACCTGGAGAGAAATAAAGTTGGTTACCGATGCTTTTATCTCTAAGCATATGTGGTTGGCACAATAAAGCAAATGAAAGTGTAGTACAACAAAGTTTTAGATATTTGCCGAGTTTTGGAATTGAATTGTCATTATAATATCAATGGAAAAAGGTATTGAAGAAAAAAAAATCAAATGTCATGCAATTTACCACTGTGCACTGAAATCACAGTTATATTTCGTCCTAGCTAAACCTTTATATTGCACATTTAACCTATTATTGTTAATACCCACTCATATGCAGGGCCGGTCCTGACCTAGTGCGAGCCGTGCTACCGCACAGGGCCCATTAGGTCAGAGGGCCCAAAAAAAAAAAAAAAAAAAAACTATACTACTTTTACTAGAGTTGTTTTTTCTTGTCAGGATACGTGTACTTGATAGTAATTTATCTATGCAAAAGTAGATATGATTGTATGCTTTGTTGACATCAATCAATATATTAAAATGGATATGTGGCTTGTGTGGACCTCTAATTGACAGATTGAAAATATGGGTAAAATTTTTATAAATTTGCTGAAACACGCAATTTTCTCAATGGAGATGCACAGTAGAAAAAGCTCATTTTCACTTAAGTTCAATTTCATAAAAAAAAAAAAAGGTCCAAAATTTTGGGCTCGCACTAGGCCCATAAATACTCAGGGCCGGCCCTGCTCATATGGATTCTTTTGGGTACATCTGAGATCACTGAAGAGCTTCTAAATGTTTGGGTCTATATCTGAATTGTTTCCAACTCTATTTTCCAACAGTTTAGGACATCATTAGTAAATTAAAATAGGATTGTGTGATGAAACCAAAATAGTTAACCACATAGGGAAAATAAAAGCATGTAATATGTCAAAAAATTTCATTATTGCGCATTTGCTAACAGAATGTAAAAGAATATTGGGTTAATCATCAAAAGTATCATTTCCAACCAAAGTTTCAGCCACCCCATCATCAATGATCCGCAAAATAACTTAGCTGTAATGGAGTATCAATTGAGAAAGAACATATTGTATAGTCATTTGCAGTTGCAGGTTGCTATGCATAATATAAAAATGAATGCTGTATCTTTAACAAATACACCATGGTGCAAAGTACTGCATTGTGAGGCGATTAGTCGTAGGATGTACAAAACGACAAAAATAATTTTGCTCCAATAAATAAACCAAAAATTTATGTTACCAAGAATCAAAGAATATAATTTCTACAATTTGTTTGGTGCATATCAGCATTTTCATGTTATAACAAAATATTAATATTCACAAAATTTAATTTAGAAGTTAATTTATGACCATACACATTGTTTTCCTATTGTAATCTTAATTAGTGCATTGTGCTAATTCTTATTGTTGTATCGAAAGTTGATATTTTAATTGAATATTGTAGATGAAGGTTCTGTTTATTGACTACAACAAAGACCAAAAATAATTTTGAGAAAAAACAATGTAGTTAAATTTCAAAATGTATCATGTTACCCAAAAGTATTGAAGAATCACTAAAAAACAACGCTTCTATTGATATTGGAATTGTATATCATATATATCATAAAGCATGGAAAATAATTTCACCATCCCTTTTAAGCTGCATGGATATCATAAGCCATATAGTTGTTGGGTAGAATGATGTTACACATAAATAATAAAACCTCTACATTCGTTTGTTTTCATTAATTGGTTTTCATGCTGAAAACATCTCCATGTTAAGTTTTGGTCTTAGTTGGGTTTTCATATTGGAAAATCTTGGATCACGTCATTGATATACCTATAAACATTTCTTATTTCATTTATTTTCAATAATTCAAAATATGAAGAATTTATTATCTAAGCCAGGCGGAATGACATTCAAGGATTAATTAAAAGTCTTACATTCATCAAGCACTGAATGTAAACAACATCAGTTCCTTTTAACCCAAGAATACAGACACATACATTTTAAGCAAAAAATTCATGTATTTTATTAATTTATGCAATATAGTATAACACATTTAAATAGATGCATGTAGAGCTCATGTAAGTCACATATAAGTTTCATAAACCATGCTTGTTGAAGCCTGCAGATGTCATGTAAGCCACATTTAAGTATTCTAAACCTGGATATTGTTGCAATATTTAGTCATAATAACATCTATCATCATTTTAAGCCAAAACTTGTCTATGCTCATGCAATCCAAACTAAAATTTGTTTGAGTAGCAGGTTGAAATAGTAACAACCCAAATATCAGCTAATTAACTTAATTTCACTGAACAATTTTTCATCTACTTCTCAATCAAACAGCAATGCTGCAAACAAAAGTCAACGACGGTATATTAAATTTTGTACATCATAGTTAAACTCGTATTTCAATCGAGCTACAAATGTGAACCTAAATAAATATACATTAACAATGTTCAAATTAAATCAGACCACGGTGCATTACTTGCTCTGAATAAAATATTATTTGCTCTGAATAAAAGCACAATATAAATAGTCAAGTTGCTGCAGTTGAATGAAGATGACGGAAGTTTATTTTGAATTTCGGAGAAGGAAAATTTGTGCATATCTTCAAGAACTTGCACAGAATGGACGAAGAAAATGGATAAATAGTATCATAATACAGTAGTTGTAGCTGTAGTAATCCACATGTACTTTAATTTCTTTTAGCATCAACCCTCGTGTGCTTTAATTTATTCTATTATCAACTTTCCCTGCTGAAAATACACTGGAATTTGACAAATTTCAGATAAAACTTCGCATAACGTTATTTCTATAATTCAGATAAAAAACAGACTATGCCCAAATTTGACAGTGCTCAAACACAACATTCTGTGGAAAAACATATTCAATAAAGCATTAACACTTCAGATGAATTTTAAAATATACCCTAGTAAGTGTTAAAAAATCGTGTTAACTTACATATTGTTTTTGAGTTGATGAGCATTACCAGGTAGTAATGCAAACATCAATAGAGATATATGCATATGTCATGTCAAAGAACTAACGGTCGAATATGAACAAATTATCTGGCATCGCCAATGGAGGAGGCTGGATTTCATGTTTATTTTGATGAAAAACAGATGCATAAAATTTAGGCTAAAATAGATTTATTCATTGTGAAACACTGAATCCCATCATTTAACTTTTTAATACTGCAAGTTGGAATGAAAAAGGAAATACTAAAATGATCTACACAGATTCTCATATTAACCCACCTCAAAATTTTGGTTTTCGTTTTCCAGAAATGAGAAGAAAGTATAGCATATTGTTTGTAGCTTCACATCAGAAAAGTTATTCAAGTCACGTTGTGCTTTGAAGCTTTGTTTGTTGCAAAGAATTGTGTGAACCCAAATTAATAAAGAAAATATAGCATATTTATTTAGTGGCTATGCATTCAAGAAGAGGTAAGATTTTAAGGCGGACAATTGATTGTTCCAAGTAATAAGTTGAGATTAGAATCTAACAATGCACAGTAAAACTGCAAGAATGAAAAAATAATTTAAAGAACATCACTTAACTATTTTGATGCTTTAGTTTAGGCTGCAAATAAGACATGAATAAGAAAACTTGGTAGAAAAATAAATTTGGAAATTTTATGAAGGGAAAGGTATAACAAACTAATTTATGAAAGCATAATTACTTTCTTTTTTATTTGTTCAAGCATAAAAGAAGGAAGCAATATTTGATTATGCATATAACGAATTTTGGCAAGAAAAATGTTACACAAAAGTCTCCTATAAAAACTAATTGTTAGGCAATAATAAGATGTCTAAGTATATAATGCATCAAATCACTGATTAAATCAAGAAATTTAAGTAACATTAAATATGATGGTCCCATTTACTCAATATACTGTTAAATATACAAAAATGAAAAGAAAAAAAAAAGGACTCGTATCAATTCAATCACTGCATTTATTCATACTTATATCACTATGTGTAAACCTGGAAGGTATAAGTAATTGATGAATAAACTATATCAAAGAAAATTCCAATTTAATGCTGTTCTCAACTAAGATTTATTCATTTTTATATTACTATGACTAAATGTATCCATAGATTTACATGACTCAAAAGCCAAATCTCGAAATTCAGAAAATACAATCTTGTAATGATTGAGTTCCAGAAATATAAAAGGTATCTTTTAGTCACCCCTATGACCATATCAACCTAAAATCCTATAACTGATAATTTATAACTTTACATTTTAAATAATCGAGATCCTACTGATAGCACGTACATACCCAGTTGTACACTCTAAATATATTCCACAAAATTACTAATATTTTACTCTAGAAGCAGTGATTTTCATCTATGTTCACTCCGATGAAGGTAGTGTAGAATTTTCATATTTCTATAAATGTGTTTCCTTTCTGTAATTTTGTAATATATGGTAATTTGATTTGTGTATGAGAAAGAAGATATGAAAGATAAACTAATCAAGTGAGGATGATAGTGGAAAAGAATCAAACCGAGACTTTTAATTTTTTTTAACTGACGGGGATATTTTTGATAAATGCTTAGTTTAGAATTGAAGAAAAAAATGGACATGCGATCTGTAAAGGAGTCATTTCAAATTTGAATAATTAATGCATGACACTTTACCATAATTTTGTTCTATTTTTAATATATATATATATATATATATATCAAGGTAACATAAATAAATCCTCCTGGTAGGAAAAGAATATTACAGTTAACAACATCAATTGACTGGCAAACCATTCCAAAACAATATTTGCAAATTCAAGAGTTCTATTTTATGTCTATAAGAACATCGACATAAATAAATTAGTATTATTTTGAAGAATGAACAGCTGAACTCATTTTATACTGACATATATAATAACTTAGCAATTAAATATTGGTTGGTTACAAATGTACAGTGCTATGGTATTACCATTTTTAAAACTTGATTTTCCAAAAACAACCCAGAAAAAAATACGATACGAAACATGTACTGACTTTGCAAAAAATACATGCGACAATAATATATATTATCAGGATGGTAGCACTTTCCAGCTATACAAACCTACTTACAAATATGCTTAAGCCTTTAGAAAATTGTTTAAAACTACAATAGATTGAAAGAACAAATAAAACCACCAGGAAACCTCCACTTTTATTTTTAAGCCTTCATTCTATACTTCAGTAACATATTGTCTTGAAAAACCATTGTGTTTTTGCTTTATAACAACAAGATATTTTAGTTCTAAACTGTTAAGTAATGATTGTGACACCCTGCAACAGTGGAATAACAATAGGATCAATGTTTGCAAATGAATATATCACCAATAAAGATAGCATTAAAATGTAAACAACTAACCACATTAAATCTCTATGTTAGGCCCTTTTTACACTACAAAAAAAAGGGCAGTTTTCCAACTTAGAATTCCCTACGCCATCCCTACGCGGCGTAGGGAAACCGTAAAAATATGTTAACGGCGTAGGGATTGTGTAGAGAATTTTTTAAACAGGTCGGGCTTTATTTGAAACTCTCAAAATAACTGCACCCATTGTTTCCTATCACACAGCCGCTCTTCCCTTTTTCATTCCAACGTTTCATCGTTTCAGATTAAAGAAAAAAAAAACCTAAATCTATCTCCACCGCCACTCTCTACCATTTTTCCCAATCTAATCCCCTTCTCTTTCACTTCATTCTTCTCTCCCCCGAGATTTCTCCGCTACTTTTGGTTGTTTCATTTTCTCCCCTAAACTCCAATCCCCTTTTCTCTCTTGATTCACTATGCTATGTTTTCAGATCTCGCGTTTCATGAGAGGGATCCGCCTTACCATATTTTCCTCTTCCTGATCTTTTGCCTTCCTGATCTTCATCTTCGTTTAGTCGCGACTTCTCCTTATAGCGAGCCGGAAAGCAGAACCAATTTAGGTTTTGGATCGTGAAGAAGACGTGCTTGACGTTGTAAGTATTTATTGTCACTGTTATGAACTTGGCCTGGTCGTTCTAGGATCCGATTCAGAGTTTTAGGTTGGGTCTGCTTTTGCGTGTTTTATTTTTGTATGTTCTCATCCTCTCTGACGTTAGCAATAGGGAATCTTCTTTGGGCTATTGGTTTTTTAGGCTATCATTTCTGTGTTTCTGGGATTTCCAGTAGGCTGTGGATTTGTGCTTTCTCTCGCCTCTTACATACCTGCTGCAATAACATGCTACGGTTGTTCCTTGATGGTTGCTGAGATTTGGCCCTTTTAGTGACGTGCTGCAGTTTGCTTTGCTACTAAAAAAAGTCATATACTATTGGTTAACATGTACACAATATTTTAAGCCCATCCATATATGCATTGTGGTAATTGAAGTTTGAATTGATGGCAGAATTACTTATATTTTGTTTGTATTTGTATACTTATGACCACATATAAACATTCTTCTTCAGGCTGTTATTGAAAAGATCCCCCTGAAGCAATCCATATTTAGCGAAATTGAAAAAGTTTGTCCACCACATTGTATATTAGCAACGAACACATCATATTGATCTGAATGTAGTTGGAGCAAAGACAAATTCGCAAGACCGGATTGTTGGAGCACATTTTTTCCGGTTTGTATATTCTATTCATGTTATGTATGAATAATGTCTACATGTGCGAAAATGAGGAAAGTAAGGGAAAATTGTACCAACTTTCCGTGTCATTTCACACGATTTTCTATTTAAATGGAACATAAACTAGTCTTCATGATTATGGGTTTATTTGGGGATTCATGATCTAAGAATAAAGAATCGCCTTAAATATTTACTGAGAAGCTTCCAGTCAGTATCTCTTTATATTTCCTACTGTATACACACATGCATACATTGTGACTTATTCATTAATGAGTATATGATATACGCAGTCCTGCCTATGTGATGCCGAAACTGAGCCGTTTCATTGTACTAATTGGATTATAGAACTGAGCCGTTTCATTGTACTAATTGGATTATGGAACTGAGCCAGCGAAACTGACCATTTTACTTAATAGTATTATAAAATGTATTCATTGTACTAATTGGATTAAAAAAATTATGCGTAGATATACAAAGGCAATACATACACCGTTAGGCTTGGAGTTTCAGATGATAGAGAGAAGCTTGTGAAGGAAGTAGAAGAGCAACTTTATTTTATCTTATGGATTAATCTTATTTTGGTAGTGGGTTTGATGTTCTGTTTGTGTAAGGTACATTACACGATGTTTGAATTAGATGAAACGATCATGTTTGAGTTATGTAGCAACTTTATTTTATTGTTTGTTGGACGTGATTTGTTTTAAATACATTTGTAGCAAGTTTATGGTAATTCGACCATGATATTCATTTTACATCAATGTTTTTATTGATATATATTGCTACGATTTTGCATATGTTCGGTTTTATTATGATTTGTAGTAGACGAAGATAAATATAAAACAACCATATTGATTTTTGGTGTACGGATGCGTAGGGAATGGGTAAGGATGCATATGAAACTTGGCGTAGGGAATGGGTAAGGATGCATATGAAACTAGGAACTTGGATTACGGATGACGTAGGGAACTTGGCGTAGGTATGACATAGGGAATTCGGCGTAGGGATGGCGTAGGGAACTTGGCGTTGGTATGACGTAGGGAACTTGGCGTAGGTATAACGTAGGGAACTTGGCGTAAGTATGACGTAGGGAAATATTTGCGACGAGCTGTTTTCCGACTTCCATTTGGGCGTAGCGATGGCGTAGGGAAATCCGATTCCCTATGCCATCCCTACGCCAAACTGGCGTATGAAATTCAGAATTCTTTTATAGTGTTAACACTAAAGCAAAATTGTATTAGAATGTCTTAGTTTGTAAATAAATAAGTAATCACATCTTTCACCCGAGAACAAACTTTTCAGTGACACACAAAAATAAAAGAAACTTCCTGATATATATTTTGTGAGCTACACTATGAAAGTTTAAGATATAAACTTCTAGCTCTATTACTTTAATATATGGAATAACAAAACAACAAAGGAACCATTGCATTGAAAATGATGGTTGTCATGTATGTTAATCCTGAGATAACATAAAAAATTGTTCAACTGTGTTTAGGTGCTTGCTCTTCAGAAAAAAAAAGTAATTCTTTATTCTTTATCTAGCGTCTTTGATATATATTAGTGTGCTACACCAATTAAGTTTAAGATATAAACTATTAACTTCATTACGTTAGCATCCAGAATAACAAAACAACAAAGTAATCACTGCATTAAAATAATGTTGTCGTGTATCTTAATCCTAAGATAACATTGAAAAATTGTTACCTGTGTTCAGGTGCTTACTTACCCTTTTCTAATTCCAAATGATCATTGTTAATTCTATATTTAATGTCTTTTTTGTTTGGGATATTGAGTAGTTTTAAAAAAAAAACTTTTTCAAAGTGAGTACTCAAGTTGTATTGTACCAATTAGGTTATCTTTCGATGATGTTGAAGCAAAGGATCCATCTAGTGGTGCTTCATATCATTAGAACAAAAAAACTGGACAAAGGCAACTTCCACGCGATGTCAGTAATTCTTAACATATGACTGCTTCTCATTTACCCCGATGAGTAGGAAGAGGCAATAGATAACTTATCTGGTCAGGAGTATTATTACAATAGGAGGGCATACAAAACATAATGGGAGCATCCACGGATAGTGAACCAAATTGTTCCTCAGTTTACCCATTTGGTATTTTGATGGCACCTACTCAGGACCCAAACTATATGAACAAATGCATAGAGTGTGGAGATGTAGAGTAAGCCTTGTTCAAGCATGGGGCTATTGCAAACACTGCACAAAGTATCCCCAAAACAATATTTCACATTTTTGAATAAATTATATTATATTGGATATTACATAGCAAAAATATACTCTTCCAGTTGCTTTCTATTAACATTTGGATTAATTCCGTTTGTTTTAACCTAAAGTATTATGCACGTGTGTTATTAAATCAATGCATTTTGATATTCAGTCTTTTATGATAGATTAGCTACTTATAAGTGGACTCCTGGTATATATAACATGGGCTATTGATTGTACTCGTAGAATATACAAAGCTTAGCTCCTTCCTTTCTAGTTTTGTAACACAACTTATTGTATCTCTTGCTACTGGTGCTAGAGTCCACAAAGTGTAAGATGCTTACATAAATTTGCGTCCCAACCCTTACATTGGAAATAAGATGACAGGTTTAGGCAATACGGTTATTGCAATCTAATTTTTTCACCGGCGTCATATTAAAAATACGATCTCAGATACATCAAATAAATTTAAAAACATATAAGAATAAAGGTTGCCATGATACTTGTTTTTTTTTCCAGTTTATAACACAAAGTTTAAAAAAAAGGTATATTTTGGTAGGAAAATAACTATCTTTATTGATTGGATTCAAATGATTGAAATATAAATCGGGCTAAACACTGGGATAAAAAGCGACATCAATTAAACATACTATGGATAGCAGTAAGCATAAGATCAAACATATTAACCCTTCTTTCCTAATGACATAGGAATAAGGGTTACTTCGCTTGATTTCAAGTTCATTGCTATCGAAAATTTCCACTATTCTTTATAACACAAAAAAAAGCCAGCTATATTTTGATAAGGAATAAACCATCTCCCCTCTTTTATTGAATTTGGACGATAAGGTTGTGAATAATAATTATTCGAGTTCAGGAAATGAACATGAAGATAAACAAATCCTTGAAGATATATGCCTATATAAATAATTTTTGTTCAAGTTTGGTAAATTAAGTGTGAGCCAAATATGTCAACTAACCCGCAGAGAATAGGGAAGGTATAGTAATGCTATGAATGACCCAGTATCGAATACTGGTAATAATATCACCAAAAGGACGCTCTCCCATGCTTCCAGACATGAAAGATATATCTTAGAAAATACAGTTTCTCACTCTATGATTAAAGAGTCATTATGCAAAGAAAAAATAGTTTTATGCTTGTAAATGGATCAAAATAGAAGACAAAACAGTTACTTTGCTGCCATTACTGAGAATGTAGCTTTATTAAAAAGAAAAAAAAACAATGAAATTTAAATATAGGAAAAAAAATGTGAAGCATGAAAATAGGAAAGAAACATGAAACATGGAAATAGTTGTTTCTACCTAAATATTCACAAAGTAAATCTAAAGAATAAATCTTATTGCCGTTTCTTTTCTTATTTGCTAAAATATGAAGAAGAAAAACTCAAAAGATCTATAATGGTCACCGTGATGTCAAAGTGAACTTGGCATGTTAAAGATAAATGTGAAATGGTATTTATCCCCTTCATATTGTATGATGACACTTTGGTACATATGTTTGAAATATTCATGTGAATTGGTATAAAATAAAGATGTGAAAAAAGAGAGAAACAAAAAATGAATATATTGTTCGATAAAAGCAAGCAAATGATATAGGACTTCCTGATCTTTAAAGGGTAAAAGTCCTTGGTTCCAAAGTAACCTGTTATCTTGAAGAATATGCACTCAAGTCGGCCCTGCAGTAAAAAAAATTTGCCATTTGATCTTCATAAATAATAATATCTAAAAATCAAAGCTAATAAAACATAATAAATAATTAGCTTTTTTGCACTAGAATTTTCATTTGGAAAAATTATGCAATAGAAACACCAATTTCAACATCATAACGGCAGATTCCCAAATATTATTCAATTACTTAGTCTAACATCCAATATGGCTAACAATTTTCAAATGTTTATCATTTTATGTTATATAATTAAAGCATATACCATTTAATCATTATATTAGAACAAATTAAATTACTTTTGTAAGGAGATATACTGAGGTGACATGAACGATAAAGAACCTTATAAATGTATATTATTGTGTTGAAGAAATATGAAACCCAGACAAATAAATACATACTCTAAAGCAGATGTTGAACCAAAACAATTTAAAACTCATATTTTAAATAAAAACAATGTTAAAATTCACTGAAGATAACCTAATTGAAAGACTTTAAAATAATAAGCAAATATAAAAACAAAAACATAAAATAAATTTTCTACCACAAACTGAATGAATATGGGTCCCAAGGGGTGTTTATCATTTGGCGGAGGATAAAGCACAATCATACCTAGTGACCTAATTAGCAGAAACATGAATAGAAAAATCTTCTAGGTCTGTAAAACTGAAGGGTGAACATAGTGTTTGAAGTAAACATTCTATAACGATTATTTGTTTGGCTAACATAATAATCAATTCAAATGCAACACAAATACCACAAAATAAGATATAATACAAAAGATGTGAACCTAAATTTGGTAGTTCAGCATCTTGATGTTGTCATACAACAGTTTCAACAGGATTAATTATAGTCTGTATAAATAAATGAATCATAGAATGATAGCATAAGAAAGAAAAATATACAAAAGGCATGTATGATAGGTTTTTCAACTCAAGTAGGTGTACCTGGCCTAGGTCTAATTTGACGACGATCCACCCTGAAATTAGGGTTAGGTAAAAGGTGATCAGAGGAAGGAATTAAAACATGGAAACACTGTTAAAATCAAGACCGCAATTTGATAAATTATTAATTAGGGTTAGTTCTAGGAATAACAAACCTGATAATCGATTTGCACCCATTGATTTCGATTTGCAGGGAAGAAAGCCGAAGGAGCAGACGGCAGCAGTGGAGTGAGGGTTCAAAAGGAGCAAATCTGATTGCCTTCGATTTAGGGCTAGGTTGCAGACGGGGATAGATGAAAGAAAAGTAACAACAAAAGCTGAAGGAAAAGGGGAACGATTTGTGTAGTTTAGTGCTAGTTGGGTAGAGAAATAGATCGTTCAACTGGAAAGGGCAACGCGTTTTTTTGCCTCTGATTTATTCGATTTATTGGGCGCGACGGTTGAGCTTAAGATTGTGAGAAGGCCTGAAATTGCTCCATTGAAAACCTAGTAAGTATAGATATAGTATAGATGTTGTGTTTTTAGCTGAAAATTGGAAAAAATGTCATTCAAAGCACCTAAAACCTAAAGAAGCCCTAGGCGCAAAAATGCGTTAGACGAGGGCCTAAGGCTTTTTAGGAATTTTTCGCTTTAATAACTATAGTATATGTAGTGCAATTGTATGCAGTTGACAACTACTTGGTTTTTTTTGTAGTAAGCATTAATTAATTGAATGCACAACATTTATTTCATAATACCTTGAACAAATGGAGCACCTTTGTTGGTTTCGCCTTCAGTTATCCATTGTTCATTATTACCACCTTCTTTGTTAAAATAATAACCAAAATGTTCAATGAATATCGAAAAGGTTGCTTTCTTTTTTGCATCAAAACCATTTTCTAAGATTAAGGCATATATAAGAGTTGTTGGCTTTACGTTGAGTGCTACCTTAAGATATTAGGTACTAGATCGTGTAAGAGTTACGACTGATGAACATCTTTATTAATATTAGCGTTGTATATCATACAGCTATAGACTATTTTGAAGTGGAAAAAGCTTCTTGCACTCATCCTAAGTTACTTCAAGTGCGTATTTTGGAGCAAATAATTTTATTTTAAGGATGATCAATCTCTTGCAACGAAAAACCTAATTATAGGATGGTGTATATTATGGTGAAATAAATAGATTGGTCAATTCTCTAATCAAATAACAGTTATTCTAAAAACAATAGTGGTTCCATTGTCATGATAGTATGCATTCAATTTGATGAAGGGAAGCTTTACTATTTTCAGTGAACATGACCGATTACATTAGAATAGTAAAAGTTGCCTAATTTGCTTAATTTGGGTCACAATTTGTTTTTTCATTTACTTGTATTATTTCTTTCTGAGTTATGCGGTGATGAACTTCATGTGTTTATCCCTTAAGGTAATAGCATTCTTTAATTCTTGAGAGTTGTTAGATGCGAGTGGAAATATAGGAAGTTTTAAATAAGGCCAGATTATAATTGAGGAAAGTTTCTATAAATTTATATTAGAAAAGTTTACATATATTTCAAAAGTTCAAATTGGAGAAGTTTTCATATATTTTCAAATTTGCGATTTGAGAATATTCCCATATATTTAAATTGTACAATGAAAAAAATTCATTAATCCACCTCGATTCACATTATCTCACCAACTCCTATTACAAGTTCCATATTAATATTAATACCTTCCGGATGGGTTCAGGCTCGGCCATCCCTCATCACACTTTGTTAACAAGATCTACCAAGGTCATCCCTCACTATAAAGTGTTAAAAATACTCAAAACTAAGGGAGATCCAGAACAATATACTAACTAGAAGTATATGACAACTTGCATCTCTCCAACAAGATGAATATTGCATTTTAATCTTACTTCAACTAAGGTACTCCACGTTCCCTCATGGTGTAACCATAATTTTCAAGGTGAAAAAACTCCAAAAAAATCTAGGCCCACACCTTACTTTTTTGGTCACCTTAAATGATATTTTTTTTCAATTATATAACCAAAATGCCTTTTGAAAATGCACTAACTCAATTTTCGTAACGACCCGTATTCTCTGCCAATTTATTTGAATTATTTTAAATATTTTAATTATTTAAAATATGGATTTGAATTTGAATAATCAAATTTAACGGTTTAATTGGGAATATATTATTTAAATAAATAATAGAAATAATATTTAATCCCAAATGTTGGGAAATATAGAATTTGATATATATTGTGACTGGGCAGTTTTAAAGTGATCAAATATGGTGTATATTGAAAATATATCGACGATTTCAATTCGAAACGACGATTAAAAATATATATAGTTATAATTTAATTAAATAACGAGCTGCAGCGGCGCGGCAGTTCGCGTTTTGGCGTTTTGAACTTCAATTGGTCGTACCGGGTTCAAAATAAGTCGGATTTCCTCAAAACAAGAAACGTCGGGACCGGTTTGACGATATCTTTCCAATGGCAGAGGAAAATCCAGTTTCCGTCGTGTAGATTTTGTTTTATGGCCAGATCAAATTCTCAGAAAAACAGCGCCAGGAATTCCTTTATATATATAGCGCTGCATATATATAAAATAACGGTTTTTAAATATTTTATATATCGATTCGACTTGGAATTCAACCCGGGTTATTTTTCCTTGGTAATACATCAAATTCTGGTCGGGTATGGCCAATTTCAATATTTTAATAATATTATATTGAAGTACTTTAAAATTGGGTTATTTTAATTCAAATTGGCCAGTTCAAAGGGGACATTTTTCAAATGACCTCAGTTTTCGACGAAATAAATTTTGTTGGGACCGTAACAATGAATTATTGCCAGATTTTCAGACGGCGCGTCAATCGGGGTTATTCTGTGAGCGTGGCAAAATAAAATGTAAAATAAATCGATCTATTTGGACGTGTACAAATGCTATTTGAGCAAACGGACACGGAATTCGACGAAACAAGTTTCGTTAGGACCGTATCATCAAAAGATACTATGTCGTCCAGTCGCGTCTCGAACGGGGTTCGTATGTGAGCGCAGCAGCGAAATGACAACGTTTAAAATAGCGATAGACACGAATAAATATCGCTAGTCATCATCAGACATCAAATCAACATAAAATATAATTTCTCTACATTATATAAACCCCAAAATTTCACAAATGGCCAGCCCATTCCAATATTCATCGCGTAATTTTGCAATAAAGCCCTCGAATACAAAATCAATTATATCTTCGTTTCTGGTGAGAATCGGTAGGGGTATTCTGAAGTAAACTTGTAGATCGGGGCCGTATCTACTTGCTCAGAAAAATCGGGGACCTATGGTGGTCGGAGGTCGTTGGAATCAGCCTAAAACCGTGAAAACCTAGTTTCGTTTTTGGGTGAAATTCGAGGGGATGGGCTGATTTGAGGCGATGGGACCTTAGGGGTTTTGTAGAGGAGAGTCAGGCGGAGGTTTTGGTGGTGGTCTTAGGTGGTCTAGTGGTCTGTGGTGGTCGGAGGACGGTGATGAACGTGGGGATTGATTTTTGGTTTTGTTTTCGAAGTTCGGTCAGAGATTATGGGTTTTCCGGCGTCGTTGGTGATCGTTGGTGTCGAGGCTAGCGGGGGACTGGAGCTGGGTGGTCAGCGGCGTCGATTGCTGGTGGTCCGGTGGGTTCTGATCGCCTGTGGCGGCGGCGAGAGGCTCGAGAACGGGAATTGGGTAAGGACGTTTTTCAGGCGATGGAGGAGGTTTGGCGACCGGTGGCTTCAGGCGTGGGGGCGTCGGAGTACGGCGGTGACGGTGGTGTGGTCGAGCGAGGCTCCGGTGGTCTGACGAGGTGGCGCGGTGAAGGATTTGGTGAGGAGCAGTTCGTTGTTTTTAAGATAGGAAGGAGGACGGGATTTTTCTAAGAAGAGGGTGAAGACGCGTGATGCGGAGGAGTGGAAACGTGAGGGTATGCTGACGTGGCGGGGTGATTAGTAGGTAATTAGTTTAATTTTTAATTAATTAATTAATTAATTAAAATTTGTATTATTCTCCAAACTTCAAATTGTGATAACTTTTGCATACCTTAATGAAATTTAACGAAATAAGATGCGTTGGGATCGCAGGGACGAGACCTACTCGATGGCACTAAGTAGAAGTCAATCCGACGCAGTTGAAAATTCAGCTATTTTTGGATGAATGGTTCAAATTAAAAGCGACAAACGCATCAACCGTTGACCAGAATAAACTCTGGTGAGTTAATTCTCACACCTTCTGGAATACTGTGATGTGGTACATTCACAGTAAAATATATTATATAGTTAACAGTTCAAATTGGTTGATTGGATGCGATGGATGCAAATTATTTGTTGACTGTTTGAGTTGATTGCAGTTGTTCGAATCTAGTCATTTATTTATTCGTCTATTTTATCAACTGACATCTGTGATGCAGAGAAGGACAGGTTGGAGGGATCCGGCCGGATTCCTCAAATTAACTGTATTTTTATTTGTTATGCATTTATATGAACTGTTCACCTTGACTGGCACCAAAACCTGTCTGTATGTTGATGGTTGGATAGATATGCACCTGTGTTGTTTTTAAAATCAACCGATAATGTTGATTTGGTAATTGGCAGTGACCGGTCTAGATTGTGTTGTTTTCTGACATCAGTTGACTGTTGGGTGAATTGACACAGTGTTAGAGTTATAATTATTTTATAACTGGAATTAAGTTTTAAATTAAATTATATAAGGGATTTAAATGGAAAATATAAATATCCATTTTAATTAGAGTTTAAAGGGTTATTGAAATGGATTATACCAGTGTTGAAAGTAGAGGAAAACCTAAGGTTTTACCTACGGGTTGGTTAAATTAGACAATTTGTTTTTAAACAATAAAAGGTTGATTTTTTTTAAGTTATTTGATTTATTTAAGAAAGGGGAAATGACAATTTGAATTCAGTTAATAGTTAACTGATGTGTACGGTTGGTTAATCCACCGTATTTGAGTAAAATAGACAAAGGGATATATATTGATTTAAATATCCGTTAATGAGTGACGAGTAGAGTTGGATATTAGTTAACCTTCGATTAAATATAATCTAAAGGGATAATTAAATTGGTTATTGTTAATAACCTTGATTACTATCGAGTAAGCGTGTAAACATGGTAATAATGCTATTTTGGGTTAAGGTTAAAGTTAACCATATTTTGATATAGTAGATGTTAAAGCAAGTTATTCTTTAAATTTCAAATGATTTAAAGTGGTGAATTCAATTTAATGCCAAGTAAGGATTTATTAAAGGGATTTGTAGAATTCAAGTTCAGCAAGGTTTGATAAATGGAATTCATTTAACAAGTGATCAAATGACGATGAGGTTCAGCCAAAAAGGCGATAGGGGTTTATTATAAACATCCCAATAAATGGAATCAAATGATTTGGTGAGGGATTTATATTATAAATAAAAAGGGTTTTAAGTGAAAGAATATTGAAGTTAAAAGTGATGTTTTAAATGGATATTTGTTTGGATAGAGAAATTAAGTAAAAGACTTTAAGCGAGTATTTCAAATATAAGAAACTGTTGTGTAAACCCAGACTTGAGATCAAGATTTTAAACGAGATTTGGATATTAGTGGTAAAGTGTCGAACTAATATTATTCTGAGGTGAGAAGGTTGTCGACTAAGGTCTGAGAGGTAACTAAAATACCCCAACTTGGTTGGCTTCCCTATTATCAAGAGATAGTATTAGTTGGGAACGAGTGAAGAGTTGAGATTGGTCTTATCCTATACGAGAATATCAAACTTTGATGCAAGGGTTTGGGAATTTAATAATTGTACGATAGCAGTTCAAAAGAAATAAGAATTTGGATTTCAAATCATATTAAATATATTGTTGTTCAATTAGAATTGATCGAATATAGTCAGAGTTAGTCAAACTTAGTTAGCCAGGAAAAGTTCCATTGCGTACGACTGCTAGCGTAATTCGCAGGGCTGTAGATAGCCTACGGCGGTCGGATGTTTCCTGAGGGAATCGGGCGTAACCATTGTGATCGCTGCGATCTAGAGTCGAGCGAATGGAGTTAAGTCAAGTATAAATTAATCGATAAGAGTAATCAAATCAAGTTGTTCCAGTTAAGTTAAATAAGTCAAATTAGTCAAGTTAAAGTTAGTCAATTAGAGTTAAATCGAATAAGAGTTATTCAAATATCGTATTTTTGAATATTAAGGAGTTTGAGTTTAATTTAACAAAAGTAAATAAGTGTTAAAGGCCGAGTGATACTGAATACTGAACCAGTGTACTCATTTGTTGTTATGTTTGAAACACTGCTTATTTCGATAGTTAAATCACCGACTATCGAAGTTGACCATTACGATTGTTGGTATGGAAAGTCCAGGATCGAATTATATTCGAAAACCATTCCGACCAACAAATACGTGAAGAGATCAGAAGATGATCGAGATGGAGCATTGAAGACTGTAGATTTTCATAAATGGAGGAATCACTAATTATCTCTGATGTTGCAACCAGAGATAAAATGGGATTCTGTCGTGGTTGGAATCTACAGGTTGCAAGGACTTCTCGCTACTGATCCATGGGGTGATTCCTATATTGGATGCAGTAGGAGAGTGCCTTCGGTTCATCTTGTTCCTGGATGACTTGTATGGACGGATGTCTGATAGAGTATTTCCAAAAGGATTTACATACGTTGATTTCTCTAAACGTGCCATAGTTGATGGCGGAGAAATGGGTATTCTCTAGCCAGATGACTAGAGTATGTTTGTGGACGTCAATCAAGTGTGATCTGGCGGATCTGATGATGTGGCATCCAAAGTGTATGATGACCAGATGATTAAAAGGTAAAGTTCAAGCCTCATCAACCGGGAAATGACAAAAATCGAGCAGGCAGCATGGCTATGTGGGTCGCTCCCATTAGGATGTATGACCACCTATCTAGAGAAATTCCTATTGCTTCTTTAATCTATATTCGATGCTGACCCTACTCGGGTGGCGGTTGCTGATCCCAACCGTCGGTGGTATACATTCGATACACTCAAGCGAAATGAGTGGTCGGTCATGTGTGGGCCGGGTTGCAAGACGTTCTTGTTGAACCTAGTGTATTCGCCTCTAGAGATACACGTTCGGAAGGTGGTCCCATACCTTGTCAAGTTGGAAATCCAATATCTAATAAGCGCCCGCGACTTTGATTTGTATACTATATATGGGGAGCGTGAGATGCAAGCGTTCCTCTAGATTGTTATTTATTTGTATTTAGACATTATGATAATATCAGAATAAGTTATGATTTCAAAATGTTTTGGGTTATAGTAAGGTAAAAACCATCCGTGTTTATGTGTGGACTGGTCTTACTATTATCCTTTATTTCAGAAAGGATTTTCCAAAAGTTAAACCAGTTGTTTGTTTATCCTGTGAATTTATCACTGATAGTATTCCAGACTGACCCGGTGTATTTTGTTTTAAATCAAATGTGCTCGGGTCAGACCAAGCATATGTACAGGTTAGGTTCGCTTGGAGTTTCAGGAGCTGGAAGCAGGTGGCTTCACCGCTAGTTATATAGAATTATTTCCGCTGTGCAGTTTCATGTTATGCTCTGATAATTGGTATGTATATATACAATTCTTTTGTATAAAGGTATTTGATATTATATTTTATTCGTTCCGCTGTGAGATTCTGATGAGTTCTTCTTCTTTCTTCTATTCTAATATTTCTTTCTTTCTATTCTCAACCTATAACTTCTTCCTCATGACAATCTGGGGGTTCGATACTTGGGTTTTTGGCAAGTGATACGGGTTTATGTATTGTTGTCGAGAACCCGATTGTCGTTCTTTTCCCCGGGTCGTTACAGTGGTATCAGAGCTATTGGTTTATAGATAACCTTGGCTCTGTGGTGTGACTCAATAGAGATGGGGTCAGCAGTACCCTAGATTGAGTTGAGTGTATGTATATGAGAGAGCGTATTTGTAAATTGATATAAAAGTTGTTTTATATTGTGTTGGCTTGTCTGTTGAGTAGTTTATAAATTCTGGTCGAATCGTGGGACGCCACGACGTCGATAGGGGTTTCTAAACACTTGAACAAAAGAATTGACATAATATTGTTTTGAAAAGTGGGTAAATAAAATAATTTTGCCCAAACCATATTTTTGTATAGAAAAGAAAATTATTTTGTCGAATTTTTGAAATATCTGCTTGTTGGATTTATTTGGATGGTATTAAAACCAAGTATGGAATATGACTTGACTTGGTCAAGCCGAGTTAAATCAGAACTTGGATATGGTGTTGGAACCAAAACAAAATACTTTGGAATTTGGTAATCAAACCAAATAATGGAATAAGTAATCAAAATTGGTGTGAATTCATTTGGGCTATGTGAAACAAAAATGAAAACAAATAAGGAATGTTTATGTTAAGTCAAAATGTTTTGGTTGAGATGTTATACCTTGGTTGTTGATGTGTTGGATGGATAGTATATAAAAAAAAATCACCAACAGTTAAAGTTAAAGTTGAATGATATGTTTGGATTTGTGGCGTGATTGCTTGGATATAACCTGAACATGAATCGAATTGGTTGGAAACCAAGATGAGATTGATAATTTGAATAAACCAATCCAGATAGATAAATCCAAATGGATAATTATAGAAATAAACGAAGTGATTATAAGAAGTTTAACCCGTGTGGATTGAACTATGTGTAAAATGAGTTGATAGGAAATTATATAGATGTTTTAAACATAACTGACCTTGTGTAATAGCTGATGAATTTGTTTGAGTAAGAACAGGTGCAGAAGTGCCAATTCCGTTTAAATTCCACCCAAAGGAAAATGTTGGAGTTAATCAGATTCAGAGCTGCAAAGCAATTTAGTAGGCTCGAATAAATACATAGCTTAACGCATAAAAGCGCTCGCAAAAAGGTACGCTTACGCAAATATGAATTTTTGGTTTTCTTTGGGGTTTTGAGTTTGATTTTGATTTTTTCCGACCATGAGAGTCGATGTATACATATTTCTTGAACCTGCGGCATCGCAGATGGTCCTCCGTACAGGGGAGACTCTACCGAAAATTTTTCAAAATTTAAGGAGTTAGAAATTTTTTTTGAAATTTTTGGGAAATTCTTTCCTTTGAAATAAATTGGTTTTAAAACCAATTGGGTCAGTTTGAAAATAAATTCGAGTTTTAAAAATTAATTCCTTTTGCAAAAATTATAGTTGACGACATTTCTACTACCTTAGCAATTTCGAGGACGAAATTATTTTAAGGGGGAAGGAATGTAACGACCCGTATTTTCTGCCAATTTATTCGAATTATTTTAAATATTTTAATTATTTAAAATATGGATTTGAATTTGAATAATCAAATTTAACGGTTTAATTGGGAATATATTATTTAAATAAATAATAGAAATAATATTTAATTCCAAATGTTGGGAAATATAGAATTTGATATATATTGTGACCGGGCAGTTTTAAAGTGATCAAATATAGTGTATATTGAAAATATATCGACGATTTCAATTCGAAACGACGATTAAAAATATATATAGTTATAATTTAATTAAATAACGAGCTGCAGCGGCGCGGTAGTTCGCGTTTTGGCGTTTTGAACTTCAATTGGTCGTACCAGGTTCAAAATAAGTCGGATTTCCTCAAAACAAGAAACGTCGGGACCGGTTTGACGATATCTTTCCAATGGCAGAGGAAAATCCAGTTTCCGTCGTGTAGATTTTGTTTTATGGCCAAATCAAATTCTCAGAAAAACAGTGCCATGAATTCCTTTATATATATAGCGCTGCAAATATATAAAATAACGGTTTTTAAATATTTTATATATCGATTCGACTTGGAATTCAACCCGGGTTATTTTTCCTTGGTAATACATCAAATTCTGGTCGGGTATGGCCAATTTCAATATTTTAATAATATTATATTGAAGTACTTTAAAATTGGGTTATTTTAATTCAAATTGGCCAGTTCAAAAGGGACATTTTTCAAAAGACCTCAGTTTCTGACGAAATAAATTTTGTTGGGACCGTAACAGTGAATTATTGCCAGATTTTCAGACGGCGCGTCAATCGGGGTTATTCTGTGAGCGTGGCAAAATAAAATGTAAAATAAATCGATCTATTTGGACGTGTACAAACGCTATTTGAGCAAACGGACACGGAATTCGACGAAACAAGTTTCGTTAGGACCGTATCATCAAAAGATACTATGTCGTCTAGTCGCGTCTCGAACGGGGTTCGTATGTGAGCGCAGCAGCGAAATAACAACGTTTAAAATAGCGATAGACACGAATAAATATCGCTAGTCATCATCAGACATCAAATCAACATAAAATATAATTTCTCTACATTATATAAACCCCAAAATTTCACAAATGGCCAGCCCATTCCAATGTTCATCGCGTAATTTTGCAATAAAGCCCTCGAATACAAAATCAATTATATCTTCGTTTCTGGTGAGAATCGGTAGGGGTATTCTGAAGTAAACTTGTAGATCAGGGCCGTATCTACTTGCTCAGAAAAATCGGGGACCTATGGTGGTCGGAGGTCGCCGGAATCAGCCTAAAACCGTGAAAACCTAGTTTCGTTTTTGGGTGAAATTCGAGGGGATGGGCTGATTTGAGGCGATGCGACCTTAGGGGTTTTGTAGAGGAGAGTCAGGCGGAGGTTTTGGTGGTGGTCTTAGGTGGTCTAGTGGTCTGTGGTGGTCGGAGGACGGTGATGAACGTGGGGATTGATTTTTGGGTTTGTTTTCGAAGTTCGGTCGGAGATTATGGGTTTTCCGGCGTCGTTGGTGATCGTTGGTGTCGAGGCTGGCGGGGGACTGGAGTTGGGTGGTCAGCGGCGTCGATTGCTGGTGGTCCGGTGGGTTCTGATCGCCTGTGGCGGCGGCGAGAGGCTCGAGAACGGGAATTGGGTAAGGACGTTTTTCAGGCGATGGAGGAGGTTTGGCGACCGGTGGCTTCAGGCGTGGGGGCGTCGGAGTACGGCGGTGACGGTGGTGTGGTCGAGCGAGGCTCCGGTGGTCTGACGAGGTGGCGCGGTGAAGGATTTGGTGAGGAGCAATTCGTTGTTTTTAAGATAGGAAGGAGGACGGGATTTTTCTAAGAAGAGGGTGAAGACGCGTGATGCGGAGGAGTGGAAACGTGAGGGTATGCTGACGTGGCGGGGTGATTAGTAGGTAATTAGTTTAATTTTTAATTAATTAATTAATTAAAATTCGTATTATTCTCCAAACTTCAAACTGCGATAACTTTTGCATACCTTAATGAAATTTAACGAAATAAGATGCGTTGGGATCGCAGGGACGAGACCTACCCGATGGCACTAAGTAGAAGTCAATCCGACGCAGTTGAAATTCAGCTATTTTTGGACGAATGGTTAAAATTAAAAGCGACAAACGCATCAACCGTTGACCAGAATAAACTCTGGTGAGTTAATTCTCACACCTTCTAGAATACTGTGATGTGGTACATTCACAGTAAAATATATTTTATAGTTAACAGTTTAAATTGGTTGATTGGATGCGATGGATGCAAATTATTTGTTGACTGTTTGAGTTGATTGCAGTTGTTCGAATCTAGTCATTTATTTATTCGTCTATTTTATCAACTGACATCTGTGATGCAGAGAAGGACAGGTTGGAGGGATCCGGCCGGATTCCTCAAATTAACTGTATTTTTATTTGTTATGCATTTATATGAACTGTTCACCTTGACTGGCACCAAAACCTGTCTGTATGTTGATGGTTGGATAGATATGCACCTGTGTTGTTTTTAAAATCAACCGATAATGTTGATTTGGTAATTGGCAGTGAACGGTCTAGATTGTGTTGTTTTCTGACATCAGTTGACTGTTGGGTGAATTGACACAGTGTTAGAGTTATAATTATTTTATAACTGGAATTAAGTTTTAAATTAAATTATATAAGGGATTTAAATGGAAAATATAAATATCCATTTTAATTAGAGTTTAAAGGGTTATTGAAATGGATTATACCAGTGTTGAAAGTAGAGGAAAACCTAAGGTTTTACCTACGGGTTGGTTAAATTAGACAATTTGTTTTTAAACAATAAAAGGTTGATTTTTTTTAAGTTATTTGATTTATTTAAGAAAGGGGAAATGACAATTTGAATTCAGTTAATAGTTAACTGATGTGAACGGTTGGTTAATCCACCGTATTTGAGTAAAATAGACAAAGGGATATATATTGATTTAAATATCTGTTAATGTGTGACGAGTAGAGTTGGATATTAGTTAATCTTCGATTAACTATAATCTAAAGGGATAATTAAATTGGTTATTGTTAATAACCTTGATTACTATCGAGTAAGCGTGTAAACATGGTAATAATGCTATTTTGGGTTAAGGTTAAAGTTAACTATATTTTGATATAGTAGGTGTTAAAGCAAGTTATTCTTTAAATTTCAAATGATTTAAAGTGGTGAATTCAATTTAATGCCAAGTAAGGATTTATTAAAGGGATTTGTAGAATTCAAGTTCAGCAAGGTTTGATAAATGGAATTCATTTAACAAGTGATCAAATGACGATGAGGTTCAGCCAAAAAGGCGATAGGGGTTTATTATAAACATCCCAATAAATGGAATCAAATGATTTGGTGAGGGATTTATATTATAAATAAAAAGGGTTTTAAGTGAAAGAATATTGAATTTAAAAGTGATGTTTTAAATGGATATTTGTTTGGATAGAGAAATTAAGTAAAAGACTTTAAGCGAGTATTTCAAATATAAGAAACTGTTGTGTAAACCCAGACTTGAGATCAAGATTTTAAACGAGATTTGGATATTAGTGGTAAAGTGTCGAACTAATATTATTCTGAGGTGAGAAGGTTGTCGACTAAGGTCTGAGAGGTAACTAAAATACCCCAACTTGGTTGGCTTCCCTATTATCAAGAGATAGTATTAGTTGGGAACGAGTGAAGAGTTGAGATTGGTCTTATCCTATACGAGAATATCAAACTTTGATGCAAGGGTTTGGGAATTTAATAATTGTACGATAGCAGTTCAAAAGAAATAAGAATTTGGATTTCAAATCATATTAAATATATTGTTGTTCAATTAGAATTGATCGAATATAGTCAGAGTTAGTCAAACTTAGTTAGCCAGGAAAAGTTCCATTGCGTACGACTGCTAGCGTAATTCGCAGGGCTGTAGATAGCGTACGGCGGTCGGATGTTTCCTGAGGGAATCGGGCGTAACCATTGTGATCGCTGCGATCTAGAGTCGAGCGAATGGAGTTAAGTCAAGTATAAATTAATCGATAAGAGTAATCAAATCAAGTTGTTCCAGTTAAGTTAAATAAGTCAAATTAGTCAAGTTAAAGTTAGTCAATTAGAGTTAAATCGAATAAGAGTTATTCAAATATCGTATTTTTGAATATTAAGGAGTTTGAGTTTAATTTAACAAAAGTAAATAAGTGTTAAAGGCCGAGTGATACTGAATACTGAACCAGTGTACTCATTTGTTGTTATGTTTGAAACACTGCTTATTTCGATAGTTAAATCACCGACTATCGAAGTTGACCATTACGATTGTTGGTATGGAAAGTCCGGGATCGAATTATATTCGAAAACCATTCCGACCAACAAATACGTGAAGAGATCAGAAGATGATCGAGATGGAGCATTGAAGACTGTAGATTTTCATAAATGGAGGAATCACTAATTACCTCTGATGTTGCAACCAGAGATAAAATGGGATTCTGTCGTGGTTGGAATCTACAGGTTGCAAGGACTTCTCGCTACTGATCCATGGGGTGATTCCTATATTGGATGCAGTAGGAGAGTGCCTTCGGTTCATCCTGTTTCTGGATGACTTGTATGGACGGATGTCAGATAGAGTATTTCCAAAAGGATTTACATACGTTGATTTCTCCAAACGTGCCATAGTTGATGGCGGAGAAATGGGTATTCTCTAGCCAGATAACTAGAGTATGTTTGTGGACGTCAATCAAGTGTGATCTGGCGGATCTGATGATGTGGCATCCAAAGTGTATGATGACCAGATGATTAAAAGGTAAAGTTCAAGCCTCATCAACCGGGAAATGACAAAAATCGGGCAGGCAGCATGGCTATGTGGGTCGCTCCCATTAGGATGTATGACCACCTATCTAGAGAAATTCCTATTGCTTCTTTAATCTATATTCGATGCTGACCCTACTCGGGTGGCGGTTGCTGATCCCAACCGTTGGTGGTATACATTCGATACACTCAAGCGAAATGAGTGGTCGGTCATGTGTGGGCCGGGTTGTAAGACGTTCTTGTTGAACCCAGTGTATTCGCCTCTAGAGATACACATTCGGAAGGTGGTCCCATACCTTGTCAAGTTGGAAATCCAATATCCAATAAGCGCCCGCGACTTTGATTTGTATACTATATATGGGGAGCGTGAGATGCAAGCGTTCCTCTAGATTGTTATTTATTTGTATTTAGACATTATGATAATATAAGAATAAGTTATGATTTCAAAATGTTTTGGGTTATAGTAAGGTAAAAACCATCCGTGTTTATGTGTGGACTGGTCTTACTATTATCCTTTATTTCAGAAAGGATTTTCCAAAATTTAAACCAGTTGTTTGTTTATCCTGTGAATTTATCACTGATAGTATTCCCGACTGACCCGGTGTATTTTGTTTTAAATCAAATGTGCTCGGGTCAGACCAAGCATATGTACAGGTTAGGTTCGCTTGGAGTTTCAGGAGCTGGAAGCAGGTGGCTTCACCGCTAGTTATATAGAATTATTTCCGCTGTGCAGTTTCATGTTATGCTCTGATAATTGGTATGTATATATACAATTCTTTTGTATAAAGGTATTTGATGTTATATTTTATTCGTTCCGCTGTGAGATTCTGATGAGTTCTTCTTCTTTCTTCTATTCTAATATTTCTTTCTTTCTATTCTCAACCTCTAACTTCTTTCTCATGACAATCTGGGGGTTCGATACTTGGGTTTTTGGCAAGTGATACGGGTTTATGTATTGTTGTCGAGAACCCGGTTGTCGTTCTTTTCCCCGGGTCGTTACAATTTTTGACTTCAAAAGGCGTATAAATGCAATATCGAGTAGCGACAGTCTACGAAACTAGATTTTTTTTGTTTAAGCATCAGACGAAATAAAACTAGCTCTTTTTTGTTTGAGAGTTCGACGAAATAAAGCTAATTTTTTTTATAAAGAGTACACTAAAAATCGACACTTAAACAAGTCACTTTTTTCATCCCTTGTTGGATTTCAGGCTCCTATTAAGTCAAATGTCCAAAATTTCAATTTCTCCTTAAATGTTGTAAGAGATGTGCTATTTTACTGCTTCGTAATTCAAATGTCTTTGGGCCTTTTTTAGAGCTCCACATATTGTGGATGGCTCGAAAGGTAAAAGTGTCCCTACTGGCGTCGATACGAAGGCTTTGATAACATAGACCACCATGTGGCACTAGCACTTTAATAAGTGAATCAGGTTCGAGTAATGCTTGATCTTAGCATCGGACAACGTTTTAGTGAACATATCAACCACATTGTGATTTGGATTGATCTTCTCAAGATGAATCAACCTATTTTTATTCATAGCAACGAGGAATGACTCTTTACTTTGTCCTCGAACTGAATGCCAAATTTTCATTTAAATGATTTTCACTCTAACTGTCGAAATTCGCCATCACACTATCATGCGAAAAATCTAGATCACAACGCTTTAGGTAAATTGTCTTTTTCGTTGCTTCAACTATCAAACTCTGCTTGTATAGTAGATGATACAAGCACAAGTTGCAATCCTTCGCTCCAACTAATAGTTGTACCTATAAAAGTGAACACGTAGTGCGAGGATAATTTCCTTTTGCCACTATCTGCCGCATGATGTGAATCACAATAGCCAACCAAGTTTACATCTTTCCAATAACCAACAAGCTTGCAATAGCCAACCACGTCATACATCAAGCTCTCAATTGCACTTGTCTAAAGTACCACCTCCATATTAGCGTTCAGTTGAAATAAAAGATCCTTTTTCTAGTAGCTTTACATAGAGGGGAATACCATTTGCAGCATCCCTGCTAAAGCAAACAAGCATCTTTCATATATACACGTTTTAACTTAGTCTTAAAAAGTCCAAACTTTCTATCTTTGAAGATTTTCATGTGTAAAATCTTCCTTGCTTATCCAGTGCCTTCCATTTCGAATTCCACCTTGAAAAGTATCGTTGGCCAGTTGATTTCTGCTCTATCCTTATAAGCAATAAGCATATTATATACGTACAAGAGTAAGCACACCCAATTACCTCTCTTTAACTATTTGTAATATAGGCAAATGTATTTTATGCTCCTATCAAAGCCAATGATTAACGTAAACAAAACAAACATCTTATACCATTGTCTTCGTGACTGCTTTAGACCATACAACTACTTCTTCAGTTTGTAAACATAATTTGACTTATTATCCATTACAAACTCATCTGGCTATTTCATGTAGTTTGTCTCTTTCGAGTCTCCATATAGAAAAGGTATCCTTATGTCTAGCTGCTCTAACTTCATATCATAACAACTATAGTTAACATATGTCACACTACTGAAGCAAAGATTTCATCGTAATCTTCCCTTTTTCTCCGAGAAAATAATTTTCTATCAATCTAACTTTATACCTACCTTTGTATTATAACTTGAATATCAATCTGCAGCATGTGGCTCATTTCCTTAGGGTAATAGGACCAAATCTCACGTATTATTGATCTACAACGATTATATTTTCTCCTTCAAGTCGCGAATCCGTTTTGAACTGTATGCTGACTTCAAAGCTTTTTCAATTTCAAATGGCTCCTTGTGAACTACATGCAAAGTATAGTGGAACTGGTCACTGAGGCTGAGGTTTGAAAACTGCCAATCTTCTTGCCTATCAGGTGCCTTCCTAATTCATTGACTAACATGCATGGCTCCAGCATCGTCTGCTAACTCTTTTGGCTTAGGCTTGAACTGAATCTTCTTCAACTTCATGACCATCACCATCACTATTTGAGGAAACATGTAGACTAATACATGATGGTTTTTCGATTGTATTTTATTTTCCATCAACAGTATATACTTTACTCGTTGGATGAAATGTGAGAACAATCTCTATCTCCTAAGGCTTGTCTCCTTTCAAATATGACTTATTTGATATCTCCTCCAATGGTTTGAACATGATTACTCAGCAACCGTAACATTTCTGAAGTGTATCACCTTATTCGTCGTTAGATTCCAATAGAATATCCTTTTATTCCATCTGTATAACCTAGCAGAACACACTTGGTAGATTTTGGCTCAAACTTATCGAATCTTATGCTATGCACATAAATAAGGCAACTAAAGATTCAAAAATGACCAAGTATATTAGGTTTATCACTACACTCTTCCTATCATGGTTGAACACGAAATCTGATTAATGATGTGAGCAACATATTGTCAGTTCAAAAACTTTTACATAAGCCTATAGTCAATCACAAGCCACGAGGCTTCTTTACTATTGTTCTATTCATCCTCTAAGCACCTCATTCGACTGTGGATAACTTAATATAGTAAAATATCTTCTAATACCATGTCGTCTACGGTATCCAAGGAAATCTTTCGAGACATTTGTCATCATTGTCTGATCGAAGAATTCTAAATTCCTCAACAAAAGCTAATCATTCCTTAAACTTTTCAAACGCTTCCGGCTTATCCTTCATTACATACACACAAATTTTGCATGGGTAGTATCCAAAGAAAGATACGTATCAATGAGCTACTTCAATGGAAGCTGTAGAAACTGGTCTCTAAACACTGAATGCAGATAATTAAGTACCCCTTTAAAAGTGCTGTTGCGAGAGTTAGATAATACTTTGGCTTGCTTAATCAAAACATGCTCCTTCTAGAAAACCACTTTACTAAAGCTTTCTCCTCTAATCTTCTTCTTTCTACGAAGTAATTTTATGTTCTTCTATAAAGTATGACCTAATCTTAAATACAAAAACTTAGTAGCATCCAAAATGTTAATTCTATCAACTCTAACAAACGATTCCCCTCGAAGAATGTTACCCTGCAACGAATAAAGATTTTAGACCTTTATACCTTCATCACTATAAGTAATCCTCTAGAAAATTTTAAACCAACTTTTTCGATTGTAACCTTGCATCCCAATGATGTTAGCTAACCTAAAGATATCAATAAAAATTCAAAGATCTGGCGCAGAACAACATTTGATAGAGTACGAACAATATTGTAGAACGTGTGAATGTGAACTGACCCATAGACCTAAATGCAGCATTATTACCCATAGCGATGAAACTCCCTTCATAAGTAACAAAAAAATAAAAATAATCTTTATTTGGTGTCATATGAAATAAGCTTTTGAATCAAGGATCTAATAATCTGCAAAACGTAGAGTGATCAACACGTCACTGTCTCCATTCACCACTGAGATATATCAGGAACCCTCAGTCTCCTTCTTCAAATCAAGGCAGTCGCTTCTTCAATGACTTAGTTTCTTATAGTGATGACATTTTACATCTTTAGACTCACTATGCTAGTATGGATTATTTGAATTAGAACGACCCTTAAAATTTCTTTTGCTTTTTCTTCGTTCTTCCTCTCCTAACAGACAATCCTGAACTAATATCACTTCCTCCACTATGATCTCCGTAACATATACCCTTCATATGATCTCTCAACTCATCATTAAGATAAGTCATCTTCACATCTCCTAACGTTGATATTTACCTAATGTAAATGAGGCTACTAACGAAAATTGTGAACTATTCCAGAAGCGAACACAACAGAATCATGACTTTCTGTTCTCCACCAATCTTTGAATCAATTGACTTTATCTTCGTTAGCTGGTCATCATATACTGAGATGTGTTTTAATTGAAGAACCTTCCTTCATCTTATAGGTAAAGAAGGCTTCAGCAAAATTGATCATTTGGTTAAATAAGTTTTCATGTAAAATTCTTCTAACTTCTAGATTCCTCTGGGAGTGGATTCCTAATTAAATAGAAAAACAATATTCTTATCCATAGCAGGATGGAGTATAGTACATGCTCTTTCTTCAATCTCCTTTTTCTTTAAAACTTGGATCAAAATGCTTCAAGTCATAAACTATGTTGTGGATGTGATTTCTTTTTAATACTTTCTGTATCATCCACTTCTACCTCCTAGAATCAACTCACCATTTAATTTCCCTATCGATAATTGTAAATATGAAGCTACGTAGGAACCTATAATACACAAAACAATTAATAGTGCTAAACTAATTTTGTTGGAGAATGGAGTTTTGATGACAACAACCTTATTTAAATTATCATTGATTATAAAATATATACTAACATTTCTATCTAGAATATATATACACTTATATGCAGGATTTGTATACATGATTTAAATACTGAAGTCTGTACAGTTTTAGAGTTTCAAGAGATTCAGAATTCAGAGGAGATTCAAGACTCATGAGTAATCAAGTTATCAAGAGTTCAAGACAAATAGAGTAACAGAGTCTAGTTTGTATGCAAGACTTTGAAAAGCACTCTAGGTTCAAACTCAAATTCTGATTTTTAAATTTAAAATTCTGGTTTCCAAAAATCATATTTCAAATTGTCTTTCTGTCTTATGATTTCAAATATAAGTTTTAAATTTAATATATATATATATATATATATATATATTAATATAAGTTTATATAGTTATATAGTTTTATAGCTTTATAGTTTTATTATTATATAGTTTTAAACCTTATAATTTTATAAATATGTTTATATAATACATATTTGTGCTTTCATATAATTTTATACTTTAGAATACTCATTTATATCACTAAGTTTTAATTCCAAAATTTCCAGAATAATATATACAATTAAACACTTGATAAATGGTCTTAAAAATATTTTGTACATGCTTATGTCAACATACGTATACGTTTATGTCGATATATAACTGTCAGAAATTCAATTTTCAAAGGAAGTGTCTTTTCACCATTTGTAACGTTCCACAAATGTTGCAATCTTTCAAATCTAATAAATATGAGTTGATTTTGATTTTTTTAACCATTCTTCTTCTCCATCTTCACCCTTGTTCATCCCACCATTATTCCTTACTATTTTATTGATTTCTACACTTCTACTTTACTGATTTCTACTCTAATTATATAAAATTTCTTCTTTTCCCTCTCTCTCTACTCGTTACTCTCTGAATTGAAGTGCTATTGAAGAGTTATAGGGCTATTTTAATCTTTTGGGAAGTGTTTGAGAAAGGGTGTGTTCCTTGTATCCCTGAAATCTAGGAAAGGAAGCTGTGGTAATCTTGTAGTCGTGAAATCAAGAGTGGTTGGAGCGGTGTTAACCTTGTAGACGTGAAATCAAGGGGATTGTACTTGGATAGCAAAATTTATAAAACTCTGCGCAATCTAGCATTGCGTGGGACTGAACGTAGGAGTAATCTGAACCAGTATAAAATTCGATGTGTTCTTTCCGTTTTCTGCATTTTATATTTATCTGTTTCTGTGTTTGTGATTGATTTTGTGTCTGTTATCATCTCTATTGTGTGTGATTCATATAATAGATCATATAAGTTTTAGATTTTCGTAAATTCTTTGAAAACAAAATTCGCCCCCCTCCAGTGTTAGTCTTGCATTAAGATCCGCATTCCTTGTTCCCTAACAATTGGTATCGGAGCATAGGTTTTCAAAAAGTTCATAATCTGATTTTTGAAAATATTAAATGGCAACCAACATTGGTAATAATAATAGTTATTTTGTAGAGGGTCAGTCCACTGTTAGACCACCACTGTTTAATGGTAGTAATTATTCATATTGGGCTTGTGGAATGAAAATATATTTACAATCAGTAGGATTAGACATATGGAATAGCACACAAACTGAGTATGTTGGACCCATAGCTAATTTTGCATAGTGGACTAATGAACAAAAGGCCGCTGCACCAAGAAATTCTAAAGCTACGAATATGTTATTCTGTTCATTAGATAGGATTGAATTTCATAAAGTGTCTGTTTGTAAATTTGCTTACGAAATATGGAGAATTTTTCAAGTTACTCATGAAGGAACTAGTAAAGTTAAACAGACAAAGATATCAATGCTAATTAATCAGTTTGAGTTATTCAAGATGAATGAGAATGAATCTATCTCCGATATGTATTGTAGATTTCAAGAGATAGTGCATTCATTAATTGCATTGGGAAGAACTTATTCATAAGAAGACCAAGTCAGAAAAATATTGAGTTCATTGACTCCAAAATGGGATCAGAAAACAT
Organism: Allium sativum; assembly: GCA_030737875.1. Lineage (NCBI taxonomy): Eukaryota > Viridiplantae > Streptophyta > Magnoliopsida > Asparagales > Amaryllidaceae > Allium > Allium sativum. The sequence continues at coordinate 68,076,403 of CM060922.1, forward strand.
TGGCGATTGAAAAAGCCAATAATGTCAGTGAAATGAAGATTGATGAGTTAATTGGGAATTTGATGTCGTTTGAAGTCCAATTACAGAAAAGAAAAAAAGAAAATAAACCAACTGAAAAGAAATTTATTGCATTCAAAGCGACAATAAATGGTTCTGACTCAAGCAGTGAAGATGATGAAGAAACAACCTTTATGACAAGAAATTTCAGAAAATTTCTGAGATACAGAAGGAGAAATAACTTTCAAAGAAATAATCGAGGAAGTTTGGGATGAAATGATGATCGATGTTATAACTACAATAAACCAAGCCATATAAAGAGAATGTGTCCATATCCAAATAAATCAATTCAATAGATGAACAATAGTAATTCATCAAAGAAAAGAAAGAGGGCATATGCAGAAACTTTAGGTGATTTAGATTCATCATCAAGTGATGAAGAGCCAAAAACCGGAAATTCAAATATATGTTTCACAGCGATTCAGAATTCAGAAAATATCAAAGAAATGAATCTAAAAACCAGGTACGCCTTAATTAATTTCTAATTTCTTGGTGGAATGGATGTTTTATTTTCTTTGTTTGTTTTCTTTGTTTTGAATTTGAAATTTAAACTTTAAAAATTCAAACTTGAAATTTAAAATTCAAATTTGAAATTTTAATTTTGAAATTAAAATAATAATAAATATAATAATAAAATAAATTTTAAATGTTTGTTAGGATTAATATTATTTTAGGAAATAATTAAACCTAAAATATAAATCGATAATTAAAACCAATAGTCAAAAAATCATATGTTCTTTGAAAATTTGTCATATATGTCGACATACATAAATGGTCATGTCGACATAAAAGACCAGGACCAGAAAATGAAATTCAAATTTAGAATTTCAAAAGTTTAAACTTTCAAACCTCCCTCCAACTTTTCACCAACTCCCAAGGTCTGAAAAGGTGTCATTGATTTCAGAAAAGTTGTGCCCATTCAATCTTTATTTAAATATCTATTCAATTTTTTTCTCTCTACCTTTCATTCAAAATTCAAATTACTCTCTTCGTATCTATACTCTTCAAAACTCTCTAATGGCTTCCTCAAACAATGAGATTGTCCAAAACCATCAAAGGATATCTCAACAATGATAGAGAAGCAGTCAACACCTATGTTGACTATGTTGCAAATGCAAGTCAATATGGGAGCTTTCGCCATTTTTGGAGATTTTTCATCTTACGACCTTCCTTCTCTTTTCAATCATAATGAAGTATTAAGCTTGGTTGACGCTCGGGATAACGATGAAGTATGTTACCCGAAACTCGTCAAAATGTTCTATGCAAGTCTTAATCATGACTTTTACGAAAGAGATGAAAATCAAATTTAGAGTAGCGTGAAAGGCACACAAATCGTTCTAGATTGTGAAATATTGGGCAACATCTTAAATTGCAAAAGTACGGGCTCAGATTTTTCGTAATTCAAAATAGATGAAATGGATTTGGAAACCATTCATCACATATTTTAAAGCTATGCTCACTTAGAATTCAAAAAATGCTTTTTCCGTCTATAAACAAAAATCGTAACCTCCTCCTTCAACATACCATCACTCCTCATTTCGGAAACTTCAACAGCCCAACTACCAAAGTCCAGAAAGCAATCTTTGCTATTATTGGTGGTTATGACATCAATTGGGCCGATATGATCTTAAAAGAACTTAAGCCCAAAGAAATGTCAACTCGAGAAAACACTCTTTACTATGGAGTTTACCGCACTCGTACTCACTCGTATTTTCAAATATTTCGGAGTTGATTTCAAAGGAGAAGAGTTTGTATCAAGAAAGGTGTTTGACTCCACAAATATACACCTTATGCAAATTCCACTCACTTTCAAGCCTTATGAGATATTCGAAGACGAACAAGCTTGAATGCAACAAGAACAAGAGCTTTTGGATATCGAAGAAGAAGAAGAAACTTCTTTGGAAAGTGTCGTCTCCAATCAACACTAGAACCTTTTCCAAAGAGACACTTGTTCAAAATCATGTAAAACTAGCCAAAAAAAAAGCGCAAAAAGACGCTTACTCATATGTCTAAGTTTATTAGGAAAATAGGAAGAAAACTTGGAATTTCATCTTCCTCATCATCCGTCGAAATCTAAGCTTATCTAGTTTAAGCTATCTTTAGTATTTGCTTGTATTTGCTTTCGAATCTCGTATTTAGTGTCTCGTAATTAGTTGGTTGTATTTGTTTTCTAGTTGAAATGAATGGAGGTTTATTTATGCCAAAATTATCCTTAAGTTACTGTAAAATCATTAGAATTAAATAAATTATATTAATATAATAAGAATTAAACCAAAAATTGAAAATTTCAAAAAAATTATTTAGTATGTTGACATACATATGTCACTATGTCGACATATAACTACCAGATTTTCAAATTTGTTCAAAATTCAAAATTTAAATAACTAACTCATGTCTATTCAAATCCAACGAAATCCAGACACTATATAAATATATTTCTTCCAGAAAAATTTATTATATCATTTCTCCTTCCTCTCCAATCAATTCTTATCCAAAACCATCAAATTATGGCAAATCCAATTCATAATTTGAGTGAAAATCTTGAAGAAACTTTGAATTCTTTCAAGAACATCCTCTCCATAATTCAACGAAATTAGCGTCATCTCGAATTAAGCCAAATAAGGATGGTAGAACAACAAAAGAAGAACTTTGATGCCATCCATTGGCTAATATCTTCTCTTTTCATAGACGAAGACAACAATCTCGCTAAGGCATAACCAACAAAAGAAGATTAAGATTGGGAAATTATCAAGAAGCATCCAACCTTTAGAGAAGATGGATGGGTAGAAGTTCTAAGAGACGTTTGATTGTTTGGTATGATTTGTTTGATTGGTTTGCCTTCTTTGAACTTGTTTGAACTTATGTGTAAATATTGATTGGGTTGGATTGTTTGGATTGAAAACTTGTATATACGGTGTGAAACCTATGTAATTATGATACTTAGATTTATTTGTTTATACATTTAGTATAATATAGTCATAAATTTAGGGGGAGTTATATATATATTTGTACTTTAGTATAGAATATTATAATAATAGTATATGTATAGATAGATATAGGATTTAGGGGGGGCATGTAACATCCCGATATTTTTGACCGTTCAAATCGACAATGATCCTCAATGTCGACATAAACAAATCAAAAATAAGGATAGTTATTGGGATTTATATAAGAAAAAAAAGAAGAGAAGAAGAAGAACAAATACAGAATCTCGCAGCGGAAGGACAAAATATAATAAACAAATAAATAACAATTCATGAAGCTGTTAAAACATACATTTTATTATATTTTACAATGATTATCAGAGTAAATTAACATACAACATACCAATGCATTGCAGCGGAATAATAATAATAACACGTCTGTTGAGCTCCATCTTCATCTTCATAATGGAATCTTCAAAGCAATGGAATCTTCGCTAACTGCAGCTCGGTCTGACCCGAGCGTATTGCAAAAAGAAACACAACAAACACTCGGATCAGAACTAAATCATTCTCATATTAGTTGAATCAAATTTCATGTAATAATATGAGTGCAATAACTTAAGAGATGTTACGGGAATTTCCATCTCTTAAGGATCCGTCAAACTAATACTATATAATATAATACGCTATTATAATAATGTCTATGGTTAAATATAACATAATAAAATAATGTAAGCGGGATTACCATTATTACCCTTACACTGTTTATACCGTTGCCGTACAGTTTGCATATAACACACCAGTACGTCGGCAGATAGGGATGCGCCGTGATACGACAACGTTAAATCAAAATCATAGGGGGCTCGATCAGGATAAATATGACAAGGCATCGAGGCAATACCCATCAGTAGTGATTCTACCGGATTGCTGACCCAGGCCGGTGGTAACGCATAGCCGCAACTACCACCCACCCCAAACATACCCCAAAATCAAATCAAAGGCACCAATCAATCACAAAGTATATATATGGTATCGAAGAAGTATGCCTGCTCAGAGTAGCTAACTCAATTAACCTGGGTATGGCTCCCGTTTTAGTCATTTTAATTATGACCTGAAGGCCAGGGTTATCCATCGTCGTTCTCTTTCTTCAAATCCAGTAATCGCCTCCAAATCCATCCAACACCATTTCTGGAACTCCACCGCGTACACAGTTGTTAAAGTGGTTTTCGGTATTGACAGAGAGTATGACAATATCCGATCCCGGTCTCTTTAACAACCAAACGTTTACATTTTTCACACCGGTCAGTTCTTTTACATTTCAAAGGGGTTCATACTTCATATCAAAATATTAGATTTTCAAAATCATTCAATATTCAAGATAGAATATTATTCATACTAAAATCTCCATTTAAACCAGTTAAAATCTTGAAACAATTCCAACTTTAATAATTTGAATATTAAAATAGTTAACAATATATTTAAAATAGTTTAGATATATAATTGAAATAGTTTGAAAATAAATAGTTTGTAATTAAAATAGAATTTATCAAATTTATTAAATATATAGTTAAAAAATTAAGTAATTTATAAAATAAATAGTAAATGTTAAAATGATTTATTTAAAGTAATTTATAAAATAAAATAGTGATAAAGTAAAATAGTTTATAAAGAAAAATAATTATTATTAAAATAGTTTATAAAATGATTTTGAAATACTATTGTTGGAATTAGAATCGTTTCTCTAACATTTTCAATTAAACTTGAAGTCAAATTTCAAAACTTCAATTCAACCAACTCAATTTTTAATAATTCCACCGATTAAAATTCCAATTTACATTCATTTCAATTCGATCAAATTAATTCAATAGTTATATAATCAAGTTCTCATTTTCAATGATTTCAATTTATAACAAATATCAAGTTCACAATTCATATATAATTCAAACCAATGTTGATTCATAACAAATTTCAAAGGTGGGTGAAACCATTCAATTTCAATAAATTCTATTTACATTTTATTTCACTTTATTTAGCTTCATTTACAATACTAATTTATTCTCCCTTTTTTGTTTATATTTCAAAATTCAAGGTTCAAGTTCAAGGAAAAATAAGTTATAAACATCGCTTATTTTGTCTTTAAAACAATTTTCAAAATTCATGGTTAAAACAAATTTTATTTAACCAACCGGTGTCCGTATATAATTTTCTATCCTATGGCCAAGTGATACTTAAATTTTAATTTTAGTATTTGGGAAAGGATATATATCATTTCAATCCAAATCAGGGTCATAGGTATTTATCATTTCAACCTACGTTCTTAATTCATTTTAATGATTAATCCCGGGTTTATTTGATGCCCGTCACATCTAGGGTAAATGGTTGGGATTAATCAATACAAACACTGGTCATATAAAATCAAGATGAATAGCAGGTAACTTCACATAAATAAACATTAATATGTAAACATATCAAAATCAATCATCACATCATTACATTCACACAGTTCGTAAATTTACTAGGTATCAGATGTCGGGTGGTTTTAAAGTAGCAACTATATCAAATTTTAACTTAATTGAAAAATTCATACTAGCACTCAAATTAAATTAAATTATTGGTGTCAATCAATATAAATATGCAATTATAACTATCAACAGCAAACAATACAATCATATCATAGCATGATAATAATTTAACTAATATTAGAATACTTTAGTCAGGCGTGAGTGGGTTTAATCACTCACCTTGGTTCTGAACGTGTCTGAACTCCAAAATAAGCCCAAAATGAAACAACGACTTGCAGGCATGATTCAGAATGGATTTTAACTCGATGATCGCTCTATATTATATTTAATTTTATAAGAGGAGAAGGGATTTTCTCAGCAAAACAACATGGAAATTGGATTTGTGGAACAGTTTACGAAACCCTTTTTCATAGGTATAAAAGAAGCAACACAATTACACTAAAATTCCATTACCTTATATATATTATATATAAAACATACACATCAAAATACTTATATATATATATATTCTTCTAATAATCAACTCTACAATCCAACACCTATCAATTTTTTTCATAAATATTTTCTTTATAAAAATAAAATAGAAATTTAACCCGAACTCATGTATACAACAACTATGTACATATTATATAAAGGGAGTGGTTATATGAACACAAAAATTTGACATAAATCAAAAGGCATAATTTCTCAACCACATGATTAATTTATCTTTATGTGAGGGGTGCGGATCATGGGGTAATCTTATGGTTTAGATTTTATGCCACTCAATTTGTATCAAATCTTTGTATTTAAATAAACTTTCCTTTATATAAATCACACAAACACATAGGCGAAATAAAAAAAACGCACGCCTCAAACAAAAATATATATATATATATATAATATAAATTAAACATAAATAAACACAAAAAAATGAAGTAAGATAAACCCACACAAACTCATAACTTGACCCAATGGGCCAGGGAAATGCAAGCAGTATGGATCTTGATTTTTACCAAAAAAAATTACAAAACTAAACTAAATTTTGACCATCTTAAAAGTGATTTTTGAACAAGTTAAATTCTGAATTTTGGAAAATCATAAACTGAAAAGTTGTTGCAAAGTTGTTGCAATTTTGGAAAATCATAACAACATGGAAATTGGATTTGTGGAACAGTTTACCCCAAAATCAAACCAATTTCCGATAAAATTTGAAGAAGATATGATCAAAACAGCGACAGGCAAATATTTGGATTTGAAATTTGGCTTCAAAAACGCACCTGAAAGATTGGCAGTTTCGACCAAGAAAAATTCGAAATCTGAAAAAGTATATTGCATAAAAGTTTTAGCTCTTTCAATTTTACACAATTTGAAAAAAAAGTAAAGTCGATTTGGATTCCGTATGAGGAAGTTATGCTCCCTACAAAACAGATCAAAATCTGGCCAAAAAAAAAAAATAGAAAATAAAAGGAGAAAAAGGGAGAAGAGATTGATGGATTAGGTGGCTTCTATTTATTTATTTATTTATTTAGTTTGAGAAGTTTCTCCATCAGATTTAGATGAATATCTTGATTTTAGCCATGGTTGATTGCTAAGAATTTTGGAGAAGAAGAACAAAAAGGAATGGTTGTATGAATGAATAAAATGATGATATAGAGAAAAGAGAAAAAAAAAGAAACCAACGTAAATAATCATTCATGGCTTTCTAAATTTTCAATATTTATTAATTTGCGGGGACACATTAAATTGACGTTATTTATTTGGTAACTTCCTTCCCATGTAAATAAAGATATATACATCCCTTTACATTCTCATTTGTATTAACAGTGGCTTGAATTTGAATGGGTGAAAATCAATTTGCGGGGACACATTTATTAATTAACGTTAAAAAATTAGAAAGCCATGAATGATTATTTACGGTGGTTTCTTTTTTTTCTCTTTTCTCTATATCATCGTTTTATTCATTCATGCAACCATTCCTTTTTGTTCTTCTTCTCCAAAATTCTTAGCAATCAACCTTGGCTAAAATCAAGATATTCATCTAAATATGATGGAGAAACTTCTCAAACTAAATAAATAAATAAATAGAAGCCACCTAATCCATCAATCTCTTCTCCCTTTTTCTCCTTTTTTTTCTATTTTTTTTTTTTTTTTTTTGGCCAGATTTTGATCTGTTTTGTACGGAGCATAACTTCCTCATACGGAATCCAAATCGACTTTACTTTTTTTTTCAAATTGTGTAAAATTGAAAGAGCTAAAACTTTTGTGCAATATACTTTTTCAGATTTCGAATTTTTCTTGGCCGAAAGCCAGATTTCAGATCCAAATATTTGTCTGTTGCTGTTTTGATCATATCTTCTTCAAATTTTATCGAAAATTGTTTTTTTTTTAAACTGAAGAGAAAAGAATTTTCAACAACTTTTCAGTTTATGATTTTCCAAAATTCAGAATTTAACTTGTTCAAAAATCACTTTTAAGATGGTCAAAATTTAGTTTAGTTTTGTAATTTTTTTGGGTAAAAATCAAGATCCATACTGCTTGCATTTCCCTGGCACATTGGGTCAAGTTATGAGTTTGTGTGGGTTTATCTTACTTCATTTTTTTTGTGTTTATTTATGTTTAATTTATATTATATATATATATTTGTTTGAGGCGTGCGTTTTTTTTTATTTTGCCTATGTGTTTGTGTGATTTATATAAAGGAAAGTTTATTTAAATACAAAGATTTGATACAAATTGAGTGGCATAAAATCTAAACCATAAGATTACCCCATGATCCGCACCCCTCACATAAAGATAAAATAATCATGTAGTTGAGAAATTATGCCTTTTGATTTATGTCAAATTTTTGTGTTCATATAACCGCTCCCTTTATATAATATGTACATAGTTGTTGTATACATGAGTTCGGGTTAAATTTCTATTTTATTTTCTTTTTATAAAGAAAATATTTATGAAAAAATTTGATAGGTGTTGGATTGTAGAGTTGATTATTAGAAGAATATGTATATATATATAAGTATTTTGATTGTATGTTTTATATATAATATATATAAGGTAATGGAATTTTAGTGTAATTGTGTTGCTTCTTTTATACCTATGAAAAAGGGTTTCGTAAACTGTTCCACAAATCCAATTTCCATGTTGTTTTGCTGAGAAAATCCCTTTTCCTCTTATAAAATTAAATATAATATTGAGCGATCATCGAGTTAAAATCCATTCTGAATCATGCCTGCAAGTCGTTGTTTCATTTTGGGCTTATAGTCCCACATCGTGGAAGCCTGTGTGAAGTGGGTACTTATATAGTAGATCTCATCTCTTACTAACGTCGAGGCCTTTTGAGGAACAAAACCCCACACCTATACGGTGGCTAAGTTGGGGACAATATCTGGCGTGAACGGAGGTGCGGGTTGTTACAGAGCATGTTTAGAATTTCTTTTTGATAATGACAAAGGGGGAGAAATAATAAAATAAGGATTAGTTGGAATTAGTCTAAGAGAGAGTATGTAGGATCCATGATGATAGAGGGAGTATTAGAAGGATCAGAATCAACATGTATAAACAGGTATGAATATTTTATAACTAAGGTTATCATCATCAAAAAGGGGGAGATCGTTGGAGAATGGAGTTTTGATGACAACAACCTTATTTCAATTATCATTGATTATAAAATATATACTAACATTTCTATCTGGAATATATATACATATATATGCAGGATCTTTATACAGGATTTAAATACTGACGACTGTATAGTTTTAGAGTTTCAAGAAATCAAAATTCAGAGGAGATTCAAGATTCATGAGTAATCAAGAATTCAAGAGTTCAAGACAAATATAGTAATAGAGTCTAGTTTATATGTAAGACTTTGACTGGCACTCCGGGTTCAAATTCAAATTCTGTTTTTCAAATCCTGATTTTTAAATTTCAAATTCTGATTTGCAAAATTCATATTTCAAATTGTCTTTCTATCTTACTTATGATTTCAAATATAAGTTTTAATTTTATGTATATATATATATATTTATATAAGTTTATATAGTTAGCTTTATAGCTTTATTGTTTTATAAATATATAGTTTTAAATATTATAATTTTATACATATGTTTATATAATATATATTTATGCTTTCATATGATTTTATACTTTAGAATACTCATTTATATCACTAAGTTTTAATTCAAGAACTTCCAGAATAAAATATACAATTAAACACTTGATAAATAGTTTTAAAAATATTTTGTACATGCTTAGGTCGACATATGTGTCAACATATAACTATCAGAAATTCAATTTTCAAAGGAAGTGTCTTTTCACCATTTGTAATGTCCTAGAAATGTTGCAACCTTTCAAATCTTATAAATAGGGGTTGATTTCGATTTTTTTAACCATTCTTCTTCTCCATCTTCACCCCTCTTCATCCCACATTATTCTTTACTATTTTATTGATTTCTACACTTTATTTTACAGATTTCTACTCTAATTATATAAAACTTCTTCTTTTCTCTCTATTTACTCATTACTCTCTGAATTGAAGTGCTACTGATGAGTTATATGGTTGTTGTAATCTTTTGGGATGTATTTGGGAAAAGATGCGTTCCTTGTTGCCTTAAAATCAAGGAATCAGAGCAGTGGTAATCTTGTAGCCGTGAAATCAAGAGTGGTTGGAGCGGTTTTAACCTTGTTGCAATGAAATCAAGGGGACTGTACTTGGATAGTGATATTAATAAAACTCTCCGCAATCCACCGTTGCGAGGGACTGGACGTTGGAGTAAACCAAACCAATATAAAATGCAGTGTGTTCTTTCCTTTTCTTGCATTTTATATTTATCTGTTTCTGTGTTTGTGATTGATTCTCTATTTTTGATCGTCTCTGTTGTGTGTGATTCGTATAGTAGATCATGCAAGTTTTATATTTTCATAAATTCTTTGAAAACACTATTCACCCCTCTCTAGTGTTAGTCTTGCATTAAGATCCGCACTTCGCGTTACCTAATAAATTTGTCATATATAATCTTCAACAGCCATTCTACTCAACTCCTTTTATGCAACAAAAACATGAGTGCTCTTATGCAAGTTGTAAAAGGATTATCAATGCCTTGTAACGGAAAAACATAATTAACATGGTAAAATATACAGAATAATCAATTTTCCAGTTAGATCACGTCTATTTCAAAAGCGTAGTAAATAACTGTAAAAGTAGAAATGAGAGAAAAGACTTATAGCGGTTGCACTTTCATCGTGATAGCATACAACCACATAAGGAATGAGGAATTTTAATAATTTCAGTAAAAAAATATAAGTTAAAGCACAATAAAAAAAATATCTAATTTAATTAAGGTAATTGTTTTCCAATTCCTGAAAGTAGTTGGTTGCAAACGGAGATATGGAAAATTTTAAATAAAGTTAGGTTATAATCAAAGAAGCTTCCATAAATTAAATTAGGGAAGCTTCCATAAATTAAATTAGGAAAGCTTCAGTATATTCTAAAATAGCAAATTAGAAAAGATTTAATATATTTTCAAAATTGTAATTTAATAAAGTTTCCATATATTTGAAACGCGTTAAAAAAAATCAACGCATTTTCCATTTTTATTATCAACCATTTTGAGATATATTCGATTTGAATAACTAAGATTAAGCCTCAATTCTAGCAAGAATTTATTCTTCTATTCCAAACAAATTATATTTGGGATATAAATAATACATTACTTTTTTGTGCTCGTTCATGTTGCGACTTACTTGCCAACAATTTTGATAAGTTTGCAAATTAAATTTCCCATAAATCAAAGGAAGAAATCACCTTTGTAATTAAATTTCTCATAACACGTTGCTTTCCATGCAAATGATAAGATTATATTAATGTTGTTTCAACCATGCGAAAACCCATCTTTTAGTTTATAAACATTGCTTTCCATGCAAAGGACAAGATTATATTTTTGTTTCAACCATGCAAAAGCCCATCTTTTAGTTTGTACAATATAAGCCTTTACTTTGTTTACTTCCTAAAGAGGCAAATTGTTGAAGGAAAGAGGGTAATGATATGCACTTAATAGAACAAATGTCTAATATGTAATAGTTCATTAAAACTCTATAGATCCATCTTTATTACGAATTTACCTCGTACGGAATATATATCACCAATCAAGACAAAAAAATCTTTATCCAAAGATAAATTATTTGATTGCGCTTGCTATAGTTGTTTAAACTATATGTCGTTGTTGGTGAAAATCACTGTTGATCTCGAAACTGGATTAAACACCAAAGATGTGACAAAGCACTTCACCAATTTGGTAAGGAAGAATAAAGTGAGGCCACAATGATAAACATCCAAGAAGCACAAAAGTAATAGCACGTAGTTTTTATAGTGGTTCGATCCAATGAGGATCTACGTCCACTTTCATAAGAGATTCCATTATCAATATGTTGATTACAAGATTTACTTCTCTCTTACAACAACTTTATCACACTCTCCCACATAGATCTTAATCGGATCCACCAAGGATCTCTACTTGATTTTGAATAATAAGTGTTCAGAATCGCTTTGGATAGTTGTAGAAAAGTTTCGACAGCACTTCGTGATCTCCAAAGCTTCCCCCCACCCCCTAAATGAAGGAATGTGCGGGGTATTTATAGGTGGAGTTCAGACCTGGTGGCAGTTATGTAAATACTATGCTCTTGTTTTAGGTCGTAGGCGGGCTAAAATGGATGTTACACGGTCCAAAGCAAGGCGGGACGTGCTAAACAAGGCAGAGCGGTCTAACTCGTTCCATTTGAAGGTAGTGCGAGCTAAAGGACGCGGAGAGGGCTTGGTTGAGACATTGCGAGCTTGGATAAAGCAGAACGACCCAAACATGCTTGGATGGGCTAAACCAGAATGATGTGGTTTGGGCTTTAATGAAACGGGCTAAAACCTTTAGCGAGCTAGCGTTCCAAGAACCCTGCGAGCTAACCTCTGAGCGGACCAAGATGCCCCGACGACTTAAGATGTTCATACAAGTCAAAGCTTCATGAACATCACATATTACTTGAACGATATAAGATGCCATAACGACCTAGAACACTTATGTGAGTTAATGAACTCATCGAGCTAGAGGGGACACGACGACCCAAAGGGCATAATGACCTAAATCGTAAATTAAACAAAACATGCTCATTATTTTCTGGAACATATTTTATGGGTTAACATTTGCCCCTCAAAGTTCGTATTTATTAAAAATAATACAGTCTTCGAATTAGGCTAAACTAGCATGCAATTTAAGATCTTAAGTCCTTTGGGCCTTCAGACTGCGTGAGCCCTTAGATTATTTTATTCCTAGGTCACCCAGGTGCTTAGGTCGTGGTAAGATTTTAAGTCATCACGGATTCTGGGTCGCGCATTAATGAGTGTCCATTGGTATTCTTCTTGGGATTGGACCACTGATTAGACCACTGTAAGACCCTGCGAGCTCGGTTTAATTGTTAACTCCGCCTTTATTTCTTCATTAGGTCCGCATTCTGTTAAAACCCCTTCTTAAGCTAAAAACCCTCAACAATGGCGGCCAAGATCAATTAAATCCACCGACTGACATCATCATCAAAGCAATTGAAGTTTGAATAATCTCTTAGTCTAATAATCAAGTTCGAAGCTCCTCATCACCAAGAACCAGGTGCAACTCAGGGCTTTTACTTACTGTGTATACATGTACATTTTAAGTTGAACTTGACACTCTTAGACTTTGTGAGATTACTGTTTGGTACAATTACGATCGTGCGTTAGATGACAATGTTGATGGGTTTAGTGACCTTGAGCTTGCCTGTTTGTGATGATTTTTATCTTAACTTTCATGTATAAATTCTCACAATTAGGTCGTGGATCTAACTGCTAAGAATCAAGTACCCTAGAATAATAATCTTGCCTAATCACACAATCCACTAACGCCTTTAATTTGCAACATCATGCCTTGCTGTTCCTATCAATGGTCGAAGCGTTCCTGTTAATTGCATATCCTAGGTCGTTATTTTGCAATGACTCACGTTGAATTAGGTCGTTGTAACCACTTTCAATCTTTAGTACGCAATCGCACTCTGGGTCGTTGTGATAATTCAAGGCTTTAGGTCGTCATTTGAATCCTAAACTTTGGGTCGTCGAACCCTTGCAGTTTTGGGTTGTTCATGACCTAAAAACTTGAAGTAAAAAAGGCTTCATGAGGAACCGGACTGTTATGGCGACCTAAAGCTTCTTGGTTATGTAGAACGACCTTAAGTCTGATACCATACATAACGACCTAAGATTCTATGGCTGGTAGGAACGATCTGAAATCTCTTAAATAAGTTGTCTTCTGATTCATTGTTTTCTTCTTAACATTGCTATTTGCACAGGATGTCTAAAAGAACTGAAGGAACCACAAGTGAGGACATAGCTCGCAAGCACCGCTGGTTGGAAAAACTCCCGATGTCAGAGGCTGAGCTATCCCGTTGCCCCCAGTTTGGCTGAGCTAAAATCCATCATAGACAAGCCTAGTTATGCTTCCAAACCACACACCTCTGAGTTTGCTGAATGCTTTGAAGGCTGGTGTCTTCAGGGAGTGACCTTTGATCAGTTTAGCTTGGATATATATCCGTCTGACAATCGCACAGTCTTCGAAGATTTGGACATCGTGAGGAATCATTTGCTGGCGCAACTCGACGCTATTAGGACTTGGACGGACAAGCGCCGTGATGAAATTGGTCAATATTACGCACGAAAACTTGGAGCCTAAAACACCTTTGCTTGCGAGCTTCAGAGGTTGAATAGGGAGAACATTGAGCTCATCACCACCTTGGAGAAGGACAAGGCCACACTCATCAAAGCTCTTAGGTCTTAGGATGAGATCATTGCTGAACTATCAAGTCCCGAAGGCAAGGAAGAGGTGACTGGTACTTCTCCTCCCGCTCAAGGTGGGGAATGATTCACTGATGGAAAGAAGTAGTTCTCTTGTTTGTCTTTTATTTGTGCTCATGCTATAGACCGGTTGTATATGCGAGTGCCGGTGCTCGCTTAACACAATTATGATATTTTGCGTCCAATGTCCCTGTATTGGACTTGGGATGTAGTGACAAAACTGTATTTTGCCTGACGAACTTCAAGCCTTTATGCTAAGATTCAAAACTACTTGCTGTGACGACCTTTTGAACTTGTTCATCTCGTGCTTCCTGTTCTGCATTTAAGACAAACCATTACACGATTTTGGACTTATACTCATTATCAACTGTCCATATTGACAACGGATTAGTTAGCGAAGAACTATAACGGACTTTGACTTGCGTTGAATTAAATGCTGGCTCAGGACCATCTTATTTGACGGTCCAAAACTCATTAAATATTGCTCGCATAGTCATAGTATTCTAATTCAAAATTGTGTTAATGCTTAAAGTTGACCTGTCAGCTTAGGTTGACTGTAGGTCCTGGACGTTATCACTCTAATGACTCATATGAGCGTATTCGACACTTTTCGCATCTGAGATTTCAAATGCTACGTAAGTGAATTTTCTTTATTCTTCACATCTGACATTTCAGATGCTACGCGAATAGTTCGACACTCTTCGCATTTGAGACTTCAGATGCTACGTAAGTGAATTTTTTATTTATTCTTCAAATCTGACATTTCAGATGCTACGCGAATAGTTCGACACTTTTCACATCTGAGATTTCAGATGCTACGTAAGTGAATTTTCTTTATTCTTCACATCTGATATTTCAGATGCTACGCGAATAGTTCGACACTTTTCGCATCTGAGATTTCAGATGCTACGTAAGTGAATTTTCTTTATTCTTCACATCTGACATTTCAGATGCTACGCGAATAGTTCGACACTTTTCGCATCTGAGACTTCAGATGCTACGTAAGTGAATTTTCTTTATTCTTCACATCTGACATTTCAGATGCTACGCGTATAGTTTGACACTTTTCGCATCTGAGATTTCAGATGCTACGTAAGTGAATTTTCTTTATTCTTCACATCTGACATTTCAGATGCTACGCGAATAGTTCGACACTTTTCGCAGCTGAGACTTCAGATGCTACGTAAGTGAATTTTTTCTTTATTCTTCACATCTGACATTTCAGGTGCTACGCGAATAGTTCGACACTTTTTGCATCTGAGATTTCAGATGCTATGTAAGCGAATTTTTCCCTTATTAGTCTTGGATTGGCTTGAACATAAGCTACATTGCTTGGACCAGACTGATCATTTGATTCTCCAGGCCCCTGAGGAATTGCAGAAGGATTCAAAGCCTGCGGATTCTTTACATATTGCTGCAACCTGTTTTTCCTGATCAATTCCTCAATGAGGTTCTTCAAGTGTCGGCACTCATTAGTATTGTGACCAGGTTGGTTGTGAAACCTGCAGAACTTTCCCGAGTTTGCTGCTTTGTTGCTTATCCTCATTGGGTTTGGCTCCGCATACTCCTCAGAATTTTTGGTTGCCATATAGATGTTCTCAGGAGTGTCGTTCAAAGGAGTTAGCTCTGACGAATTGAAAACGCGATACTTCTTAGTAGCCTTGTTGTCATTTCCGCCATTGATTCGCTTCTGCCCCTAAATACTCTTTTGGTTGGGTTGCATAACTGCACTTGTGGGAGCCTCAAGAAGTGGGTTACCGTCAATGATCTGAAGGTGCACAGGATTGTCATCTATCCTCATGAACTCCTATGCTTTCTTATAGAACTTATCGAGCGTAGTTCGTTCTTTCATCTTTATCCACCTTTTGAATTAGCTCGCTTTGTCTATAGCATCGAGTAGGGCCATGAGGACTATGCGTGGCTCTGGATTCCTCACCTCAGATAAGGCAATGTTGAACCAACTAAGGAAAGCCTTGATGGTTTCTCCTGACTTCTGTTTCATGGCTGAGAGTGTTACAACATCCTTGGCTTTGGTAGCATATAAGCGGGACTGCTCTTTGAATCTCTTGGTCAGATCGGAGAACCGATCGATAGATTTAGCAAGTAGTTTCGTGAACCAAAGTGATGCAGCTCCTTCTAGATAGAGAGGGAAATATGTACATCTCATCCCATCTGTTGCTTTAACCGCACTCATATGCCACTCATATTTGAACAAAAAGTAGTTCGGGTCAACGAGGCCGTTATATGGAGGCAGAGTTGGCGGGTTGAAATTCTTTGGACATTCTGCTTCGAGGATTCTCTCGGTGAATAGAGTCCTATCGGGAGAGAAGTCCTATTCCCTTTCATCTTTGCTGGCTTGATTATTTTTCATAGCTTGTTCTATCATATCCTAGATGTATTCGTCGGTGCTATGATGCTCTACGAAGGTAAGCTCTTTACCGAACGTTCGTCCAGGAATGCAGTTGTGATTAAAGAGCTTGGGTGCTTTGCCTTATTGTCGGGAGGGTGCCCTTTTGGCGGGGTTAATGACCTTTTGAGCATTCACTTCAGAGTGACTCCTAGCTTTTGATCTCGATTCTTCGATATTAGCTTCATCTCTGTTACTTGCCCCATCATAACCGTCTTCCATATTGTTGTTACAGTTACGATCGGAAGCGGACGACTTGTCATTCCCTTCGAGATCTACATGCACTTTCTGAGGAATTGGATTTGATCGAGTGTTAAGGATGGCGTCAAGTTTTTCCATCATCATCTTAGTAGAGGCATCCATTCGGTTGTTGACGTTGGCAATGGCGACTTTTAACTCATTTCTGGTGACATCGGCCCCGCTTTCTGAATTTTTGCCCACTTCAAAGCAGTTTGTGAGTGGCGTCCCTTCATTGGCAACATCGTCAGCTTCTACCACGGTTTTGCTAGTGGTCTTTTAGATTTGGCCATAACTTTGAAGAAGGATGCGGCTTAATATCTCAATGGCAAGGCACGATAAGAGGTAGGAGATGTAAACGCGGCCCCACGGTGGGCGCCAAATGTTGATCTCGAAATTGGATTCAACAGCAAAGATGTGACAAAGCACTTCACCAATTTGGTAAGGAAGAATAAATTGAGGCCACAATCATAAACATCCAAGAAGCAAAAAAAGTAATAACACGTAGTTTTTATAGTGGTTCGATCCAATGAGGATCAACATCCACTTTCATAAGAGATTCCATTATCAATATGTTGATTACAAGATTTACTTCTCTCTTACTCTCCACTTGATTTTGAAGAGTAAGTGTTTAGAATCGCTTTGGATAGTTGTAGAAAAGTTTCGATAGCACTTCGTGATCTCCAAAGATTTAACCCCTCCCCCCAAAATGAAGGAATGTGGGGGGTATTTATAGGTGGAGTTCAGACCTGGTGGCAATTATGTAAATACCGTGCTCTTGTTTTAGGTCGTAGGCGGGCTAAGATGGATGTTACACGGTCCAAAGCAAGGCGGGACATGCTAAACAAAGAAGAGCGGTCCAAATCGTTCCATTTGAAGGTAATGCGAGCTAATGTACGCGGAGCGGACTTGGTTGAGACATTGCGGGCTTGGATAAAGCGGAATGACCCAAACATGCTTGGATCAGGCTAAACCGGAATGATGTGGTTTGGGCTTTAATGAAACGGGCTAAAACCTTTAGCGAGCTAGCGTTCCAAGAACCCTGCGAGCTAACCTCTGAGCGGACCAAGATGCCCCGACGACTTAAGATGTTCAAACAAGTCATAGATTCGTGAACATCACATATTATTTGAACGATCTAAGATGCCATAATGACCTAGAACACTTATGTGAGTTAATAAACTCATCGAGCTAGAGGGGGCACGACGACACAAAGGGCCTAACAACCTAAAATCGTAAATGAACCAAAACATGCTCATTGTTTTCTAGAACATATTTTGTGGGTTAACAATCACCAAATTACCAAAATAGAAAAAAAAAATTGGCCATCAAAAGCCTTCGCAATAACTCATCGTGGAAAAGGGGTTCGTTGTGCATGCGATCTTATAGGAGAGGCCAAGGGTTAATCCACACCAAACAAATTCTTGGGCCATCTATCATGGGGAGCCTCATTGTAGAAGCAATAATATACATCCTTGAGGTTCACATGCTTGCATGGTTCCTCTGTCGTTAAAAAACCCTTGTAGAAGGTTATGGAAAACCGCAACAACACTAATTTCATCACTAATGACGACTAGAAAATATCACTGATTGTCTCCTTGTTCAAGTTGCCTATACACTCCATCGTTCCTTTGTATGTAGATATATAATTGAGGAGTTTATAGAAAATCATGATTTGCATATTGGATAGTGTCAAGTGTGCCTTTAGCATTACGTTTTGGCACTACTGCTACCATCACTAAATTGGTTATCTAAAATTTGTTGTCTGTCAAAGTCTTGTTAATGAAGGGTTTCACCTTTAGTTGAAAATCAAAATGATTGTACGCCTAAGATGTTGTAGGACTAGATCCACATGATTTGCATCAAGTTCCCTTGATCACTCTACTATTATCTAGGTTGTGGTGTGCTGAATGTTAAGTTGTTAGACTATTGTTCCCAAATATTATTCTATATGCTCAAAAGTTGTGTTATATACACATGATAACGACTGGAGTTTCATTGATTAATCAATTTTTGCTTGAATTTTACTAGCCATCATAGTCTTTCCGCACTTGAATCATTTTTCAACCATCAAAATAAGGTAAAGTTGAACAAATGTGAAACTATTATGGTGCTTAATAACAATCATAAAAAATAAAAATAAAAAGCAAAAACTTGGAGAATAAATCTAATAAATTTCACTTTTTTTGGCTATAAAATCATTATTTTATTTTAAAAATTAATAATAAATCGAAAAAGCTATGATAGGAAATAATTCTCAAAATAGTAGGCAATAAAAATAAATTTCTTTCTAAATAAAAGAAAATAAATGAAATTAGAAAATCTAAAATAGGAAATTTATGATTTTTAGTAAAACAGAGAAGTAAGTTTAATCATGTTCAACATTAATATTTTAAGTAATCATGGATGGATCTGCAGACAATATTTTGATTCATATTCTTGTTGTGTCATTGTCCATATACACTCAAAAAATAAACAAATAAACAAACGCATATTTTAAGTAAGAATTAAGATCTTTCTTTTGATTTAAAAACAACAAAATCACTTACTTCGAACAAGAAAACCACCACTTTAGAGTTAGTGAACCATCTTCAATTTTAAGTCAGAAACCCCCTCCTGAGAGTCAAGTGCATGATAAATTTTCATAACTTCAGTTGTGCATTGTTACATATATATTATCAAAATCAAGTTTATCAGTAAGATATTTGTATGGTTTGCAAGAGATGAATAAATTTTTAGCGGCTAAGAAAACATACAAATGTAAGGATTTTATGATTACCTTTATTTTCTTACCTACAAATATATTAAAAAGAAAATAATAGAATTCCAAACCGTACATAGTGATTTGCCTTGTGGTTCCAACACCTACATTCCCAAAGTCTTCTAATATAACTTGGTTTTAAGAGAAACAAAGTAGAAGGTAACATTTTTTTTTTCCAAGTTAGCTTATTTAATGACTTAGTTATATTTGTGCAATGGTGATTTTGAAGGATATAACAAAAAATTTCGCCAATTTTACCTTGAATATCCTTATTATTGGTTGATATAAGCTACTCAAAATTGAATAAAATATTTTTGTTTCATTTTTCTAATTATCTAAATATTTTCTAAACTCGGCTACATAATTTGGACTATTTAGTGGTCGGTGGTGGGATTAAATTTGAACTTCAAGATACAACCCCAGAGAAAACTTCTGAAGGATGTTAGACTACTACAATGGGAAAAAAAGAGTTTACCTTATATCTACAAACCCAATCAACTTTACCATGTATTAAAAACCATATAGTTACAGAGCACCACAACACCTTGTTATTATTTCAAAGTTTTAGATATACGGAACTAGTGCTAATGGTCAAAATAAAAAGGAAAATTATAGAACAAAATATAGGTATTTTTAGGAACATACTCTTGGGTACAAGTTGAAGCAATTGATAAACTTCAGCACGTACCGCATCTGCCTCACTCTTCAGCTGAAATGTATGGTTGGCATACTTAGTAAAAGAAACTCGAGTTCCCTCCTTGTTTAAAAGAACATGCTTGGCTTTCTCTTCTTTAATTATTTGCCTCAATTCATTTTCCTATAAAATTCGCAAGTATGATTTTAGCACAAGAAAGTGATATGTACCAATTAAACAAAAATTAGTTACTTTTTTCCTTGCAGCAAAAACTTTATCATTGTCTTGTTTCACTACATCATCAAATTTAGCAGCTACCATATCAACAATAGCCCTCGGCTCACTATGGGAAAAAATGATAAGACGAGAATATCAAAATTGTAAATCTAAAACTTACCAACTTTATATATATTTAAGTTAATGCATTTACTTGGTGGTAAGAACTTCATCACAAAGAAAACTTAAAAGCTTCAGTTTCTCCGAGATGTCAAGCTTTTCGTATCCAGATATACCATTGTATAAGAAATCAGTTCTGACATCATCAGCCTTGCATACAGACATTTCAATACATCTTCTTACAACTATTAACCACGAATCGTTGCTGCTTGTAATAACGTAAAAACAATCTATTTCACGAGAAAATAAACAAGTCAAAGGAGCCAATTTTATGAGAGATATTTCATAGAAATACACTTCTCATTTATACCTTCTTTTGATAAAGAAAGAAAATTAACATTGAACCCCATCGAGGCTGATTGTGTTCTGATATATGTGTCTTGGCCTTTAAATATATCTTGAAGAACGCTTTTTGGTTGCCCTTCCTTTATATTAAGGATCCATGAAAAGAAAAGTCACTAATACTTTATGCTCTCAGTTCTTGAAGATTTTCATTATTCATAGTATATTACGTATAAGCACCAATAAGCAAGCTATGTAATACACAAAATAAGCTAATATGCCAATACAAATAGTTAACACATGTCGAAATTAGAAAGTGATGAATTTTGATATGTCATAAAAGGATGTTAAGTGCAATTATATTAACTATCCTTTCAGCAAACAAATACCCATGAGAATGCATTGCAGAATTCCAGAAAATGCAATGCATCACTAATATCATGAGGAGTGAATTCTATGCCTGCAACTCCAGTAAGAGGCATGATTGCAGGAAGCATTATATCTTCTTCAATGATATGGTCTTTCAATTTGCAAACTTTTTGTGATGTCTCAGGCTTCTCTTCATTATAACTTTTCAAACTATCTGGCATCATTTTGCAATTTCCTAGGTACCTCTTTCACTATTCTCTAAATATTTGAGTTGCCATCATTATGCTCAAAGTTTTAGCTCTCAGTATCCTAAGATTTTTTAGAAGGAAGTGCCTCCTTCTAAAACAATACTAATGTGATTAGTGATTACGCATATGGTATACATGTAATCATTAATCACATTAGCATTATTTTAGAAGGAGACATTTCATTCTAAAACATCTCAGGATACCGAGAGCCAAAACTTTGAGAAGAATGATTGTAACTCAAATATTGAAAGAACGGTGAGAGAGCATCTAAAAAATTTCAAAATGATGTAGATGGTTTGAAAAGTGAAAATGAAGAGAAGCCTAAGACATCACGAAAATTTTGCAAATTGAAAGAACATATCATTGAAGAAGATATAATGCTTCCTGTAAGCATGCCTCTTACTGAAGTTGCAGGCATATAATTCGCTCCTCATGATACTAGTGATGCATTGCATTTTATGAAATTCTACAATGCATTCACAAAGGTATTTGTTTGTTGAAACGATAGTTAGTATAATTGCACTTAACATCCTTTTATGACATATTAGAATTCATACTTTCTAATTTTTCACATGTGTCGGCTATTTGTATTAGTGTACTAGCTTATTTCATGTATGACACGGCCTTCTTATTGGTGCTTAAAAATAATATACTATGAATAACGAAAATCATTAGGAATTGAGAGTAAAAAAATATTGACTTTTCCTTTCATAGAACCTTGATAAAATGGAAGGGAAACCGGAAAGCATTCTTCGAGATAGTTAGATGACAAGACACACATATTAGAACACAATCAACACTATTGGGGTTCAACATTAAATTGCTTTCTTTATTAAAAAAAAGGAATAAATGAGAAGTATATTTCTATGCAATATCTTTTGAAACTTTGGCTTCTTTGTCCTTTTTATTTCTCATGAAACAGGTCGGTTCTATGTTATTACAAGAAACGAAGATTTCTGGTTAACAGCTATAAGAAGATGCATTGAAAATTCTATATGCAAGACTGATGATGTCAAAATTGATTTCTTAGACAATGGTATATCTAGATACGATAAGCCTGACGCCTCGGAGAAACCGAAAATTTTAAGTTTTCTTTGTAATGAAGTTATTACCACCAAGTAAACGCATTAACTTAAATTTATATAAAGCTGATAAGTTAATTAGATTTACAATTTTGATATTCTAATCTTATTTTTAATTTTTTTCATAGTGAGCGGAGGGATATTATTGATATGATAGCTGCAAAATTTGATGATGAAGTGAAACAAAACAATGATAAAGTTGTTGCTGCAAGCCAAAAAGTAACGAATTTTTGTTTGATATGTACGTATTACTTTCTTGTGCTAAATACATATCTGCGACTCCTGTAGGAAAATGAATTAAGGAAAATAATTAAAGACGATAAAGCGAAGTATGTTCTTTTAAACAAGGAGGGAACTAAAGTTTCTTTTACTGAGTATGCCAACCATATATCTCAGCTGAAGAGTGAGGCAAATGCAGTACGTGCTGAAGTTTATCAATTGCTTCAAATTGTACCCAAGAGTATATGCTCCTAAAAATACCTCTATTTTGTTCTATCAGTTTCCTTTTTGTTTCGACATTTGGCGCTAGTTCCATATATCTAAAATTTTGAGTTGATCACAAGGTGTTATGGTGCTCTGTAAATATACGGTTTTCAATACATGGTTAAACTGATTAGGTTTCTAGCTATATGGTAAAATCTGTTGGCCAATTGCGGTAATCTAAATTTGTAGTAAGGTGTTAAATTGGGAGAAATGTCTGCATTAGCTTGGTAAACTTTTAATAAGCATAACAATTTACAGCCAGAATGACTAATGAATGGTCACAAGCATTTTTAACTACACCCCATCTATGATATATTATTAGCATCTTAAGAAAAATGTTAAAAAAGGTGGCATCTTAGTAGGATATTTAATACTATTAATTTTGTGGATTTATACTTTTTTATTAATCATATCGCAAAAATAGGTTACTTTAGAAACTAAATGTAAATATTAATCAATTATAACCACATGAGCGTGTTTTTTTCTATTGCCAACATTTCCCATTTTTAAATTATATACTGGTGACTTTTGGAAAACCCTTGATATATTTGAAAACACTACATAGGAAGCTTTTCAATAGTCTCTGGTGTATGTTTTTAAAGGCAAATTCTATTTACACACCAATAATTTCTTAACAGACACCAATGTTAATTAGAAAAATCTGTAATATATAATTAAATCTATAGAATTTTATGAAGTTAATAAAACTTAAAATTTCAATTTTGGCAACTTTTACAACTAAACACTCTATCAATGTGTTCAATCATCTAAAAGTGGAGCTAATTTTTAAAATAAAAACAATCAAGTATTTACAATACTAGTGTTAAAAATTAAAGTTTCTTTTGAATTTTAGGTAAATTTATTGCAACGAATTCTCTGTTTTATGTAATTTAGTTTTAACATCAAAGGGGGAAGATGATTAAAATATAAAAGCATAATTTTGCAGATGACATGATATATTAAAAAGAAATTTTGGTGCATAGTATTTCAATTTTTTTCACGGTGTGTATTAAGAAATTATGGGTGTATGAATAGAATTAGCCCTTTTTAAATTGACATAGATGACTATTTTAAATACATCATGAGAATTTCCGAAAGTCAACGCTATATGTCTCATTTTTCTGCTAAATAGGTCAGGGACATTTAATTTCTTTAGCGGCTAAAATTCAGCATAGCATTGACGTGGCCAAATCCAGTTTATGTTTGTAATAAATTTGTAAAGTGGTCGTGATAAGTTTAAGATATCCAAATCTACGAAATTTCTTCTTGCATTGTTTTTCACAACTAGGATGATATAAATGTTAGTATTATATATACAATATAGGAAATACTATGCTCTTCTTATTGGAAAATTTCAATATGTGGATCACAGATCTAAAATAAAATGTGTTATACTATTTTGATGTAATGCATAATTAGAGTGATCAAATAAAGAAATAAAATATTTAACCAAAGTCGTTTTAATTTGTTAATGGGACAAATTGACTATATCACACTATTAAAATAAAGGGTTATGATTCTCAATTTACATAAGCTCTTTTATTCTTTTAATAGCTTCTATGAAAATAATTTAGATTTAGGGTATATGTCAATCTGGGACATGGATTCAACTTTTACCATTCAAAGTTGTCCTTTTCTCTTGATCAGTTCATAAAAGCAGCGGTTATGGATTCAAATCTAATACAAATCTAAATTTGTGTCAATTTTCAAATCTGAAAAAAATCTAAGGCTAGTTAATCTTCATAAACACCAATGGATTTAGGTACGATTTCTGCTAATCCATTTCATTCTCAGTAATTTCTTCTAAACTAAATCAACATAGGTCACTTGTTCATATCAAGGGTTTCATGATTAACTAGTTCTAAGGTATATTAAATTATAACGCTTCTACTTAAGCCCGATTAGTTGATTTCTCCTAAAGTCTTAGATTATGTTGTTTGTAGACGCTATTCGTATATGGCATTAGTGCAACATCAGTAAAGCGAGCAGTGTTAGTGAGATATAACAAAAAAATGTGGTGTTCTCATGGTACCTTGTTTACTTGACGTTAAGTTTTGCAGAGAAATTTAGAAAACATCACACGCAATTTTCAAAATCTTCACTATAGACGAAGCATCCTTGATGCGACTACGGTTTCTATGCACCAGAGGCATTTAAAAATTTCTTAGAGTAGAAAACTTGTGGGGTGTCCTTACGCTCTCCCTATTCCTCCAGCTTTAATCCACTTTAACTTTAGTTACAAATGACTATTTTTCAAAATTTTCAAAATTATAGTCATAACGTAATTTAATAATTTTGTTACTAATATAAAATTAAAATAATTTTTGGTAAAAGCTTCAAGCATTAGTTAATAATAATTAGATGCTAAATTTATGTAAATAACCAAATGATTTGCACCCGAAAGGTGTAGGTAAGGGATAGTTAGAATAATGTCATACTAATGCTACTTAATCATATAAGTATAAAATATTTGGAATTGGATTTCTTTTGGAATTTCTACTTCTTATTTAACTTTTTTTGCTTTATTCTTATCAATCCTAACATCCACAATTTTATGGCTATAGCATAAAGTGGAGACCAGCAAAGCACCTTTATTTCCGAACATAATAGTCAGTTACCACTTTCCAAGAAATATGTTTTTGAATTAGCCCATGGCATTTTTCAATAAGTTTTTAATTTTATTATCAAGAATTAAATATGTCCATGCTTGAAAGTTGATATGACAAAAATCAAATAGTATTAGGGAAATATGTGTATATTTTATTAAAAATGCAAGTACTTATAGTTTAAACTATGAACATTTGTCCTTTCAATTTAAATATTTGCACTTTAATTGCATATATAAAACTTTGCAAAAACTGCAAATATTTGCAACTTTTTTGAAAACTATTCATAAAGTGTTTCCGAAAAAGAAGACCTAAAATAATAATAATCAATGACAACACATGTTCATCTAGTTTCAAATCCTGATGATGAAAGTATTAACAAAATTCCAGTTTATATGAATGTCAATGCAAATTATTGGGTATGAATTGTAGATAAACAATGGTAAGTTCTTCTTCAAATAGAAAGCAAATATCCTATTTTGGGTAGTATGAATCTTTTTGGAATATGATTAATAATTAAAAAAATTGAAATTTATGCATATTTTCTATCAATAATAAGTTACCTAATAAGGAAAAAATGATTAATGGGGATATACCGATTCATTATGTTATTTGTGTGAATTTGAGTCAGAATCTATTAATTATTTATTATTTGAGTGCAAGCATTCCTTTCATATTTGAAACAACATTCAAAAATTACGGAAACCAAATGTAATGACTCCAAGGAGTTAAAGCAAGCTATATTACACATCAAATACGATTTTATCAATAATTCCTTAGAGAAAACATATCTCATATGATGTTAACTACTGCAATTTATCACATACGGAAAGAAAGGAACTACATAATTCATAACAAAGCTAAACAACATGGAAAAGAGATTAATTCTAATCAACATAGGCAGAAAAATTATAATACAAAGATCTAAGAAAAAGTTCAGAAGCCAAACCTGTTTTAGATACTTATCTAAATGGTGGGGGCAAAGAAGTTGGAAATAAGCACAGTGAAAGCTTTCTTCATCAAGCTATGTTTAAATAGATAGGAGTTGAGCCTTCTGCAATACCGATGAAGATTGTAAAATTTCTTTGGTTTCTTGCGAAGAAACCAGCTCGCACAATGTTTTAGATTTGCTTATCCCTGTTTATGAAGCCCATAATTAGTATATTATAAATAATTATTAAGATTTAGAGAATAATTATACCAGATCTAGAAGTTATTCTACTCGAATTCGTTCTATTGCACATAGAATTATAGATTTGGAGCATGATATTTTCAAATCTTCCAGGTACAACAAAGACATCAGTAATGATAAGCTTTAGTTTGATTTTGTGGATTAAGAAGTAAATTTAATTACCATTTGTCATATTAAGAGAGGACGGAGATCGGGGAAGCTAGGGATTCAATGTATAAAGTTGTTTTTTTGGAAGAATATTCCTTTTTTGATTATTATTTTTCTTTGTTCTCGATGTTTCTCTAGTTTGTAACGTGATGTGTGACGCAGTGTGACCATAGCTCTACCTAGATCATTTGGCGAGGGATTTCAGGTTCTTACCCATATATAACCGGGCCTGCCCCATTTTTTTTTATTAATTTCAAAAATAAAATTCATAGTAGTACTAATAATTTAGTTGAAAGAATTTTCGACATTACAAAAGCACATCCCATTGTTGCAAGAACTAACTATACTGGAAAACATGGAAAAATTTGCTGGCCTTACTGTCAGTTCAAACAAAAGCAAAATCTATTTCAGTAAAGAGGCATTGCATAAAGATGATATTTTGAATCTGTTTAAATACAAAGAAGGGAAGTTACCAGTCAAGTATCTTGGCCTTCCATTAAGCATTAACCAGATTAAAGATACAGACTGTTCTAGATTATTTGATATCATTCATAGCAAATTAGAGGGTTGATCTAGCAAATTACTGTCCATGGCTGGTAGAACGAAACTCACACACACAGTCATCACAGTAATTATCATGTATTGGATTCAAACACACAACATTCCTGTTAGTGCTATTCAAAAAATTGAAAATTTGTGTGCAAATTTTATTTGGAGAGGTAAGCAACATAAAATTTAATGGGAAAAAGTTTGCAAGAAAAAAAAAATTGGTGGACTTAGGCTTAGAAATATTAGAGACCTTTCTGAGGTTTGCAAATTTAAATTATTCTGGAAATTTTTGGATGTTAAGTCACTAAGAGCTACATGGATGAAAGCTAAGTATTTAAAGAATAAGAATTTCTAGATTATTAGAAAAGGTAGTCAACATTCTTATGTTTGGAAAAATATTCTTGATTGTAGAGATATTGGTAAAAACCTTATTGAGAGAAAATTAAAGGATGGTAATCAAACCAGTTGTGATTTGACCCATGGATGTGTGATAACTCACTTATTAATCTCCTTGGTTGGAAAAATTTATATCTTCTAAGGGGGATTAATGATAAGGTTCAGAAAATTATTGTTAATAATTGTTGAAGCTTTCATAATTGTACTGCAGCGCTTATTTTCAAAGAGGCAATAAATTATCTTCAAATTGATCAAAGCAGATTTAAAGAGGAATGGGTTTGGAAATTATGCTCAAAGGTGAAATTTACTTTCAAAAAAAAGTGGGAGCATCTTAAAGGGGATGAGATGGAGGTCGATTGGTACAAGGTAATTTGGTGCAAAATCAATAGTCCAAAAATGGCTCACTGTGCATTTTTTGCACTTCTTAATAAATTACCTACCAGAGATAGATGTTGTAAATGGAGTAAGGATTTGGATAGCACTTTGGGATTCAATCAATATATCCCTACACTAGATATAAGAAGCAGTATTGATTTTATTTTGAAATCCAATTTTTTTAATAAGACTTGTGTTTTGTTAACTGCTGTGATATATTATATTTGGAAAGAAAGAAATCAAAGGCTCCATACAAACAAGGAAATCAAGTGGAACCCACTTTGGAAGAATATCTTAACTGATAGCCAGATTATTATGAGAAAAGCAAGCAGACATAAGAATGACAACATAAATAATCAAGACAATTTTAGTAAAGATGAAGACTATGATAAGTAAGTTGAAGACTTCTTACTAAATGTTAAGCAGAGCTTCCACAAACTTCATAGCCTTTTTCTGTTCCAAGTTCCAATGACTTAAGGGTTAAAGGCAACAAAGGAAAGTGCAAACACTCTGAATTCCTTCTTGGTGAAAGAAATCTCAGCCCTGCTAACAGCCATCAATTCTGCATGGGAAGTAAACACAATATGCTGGATAGTCATAATATTTTTTCAAAGTTTTCGAACAATAACGCATGGTACTCACCTATTGCATGGGATAGAGATCACCTTCCAACCAGTAGTGATCCAGAGTGTTATCAGGATATTCATTGCAACCCTGACTTCCTTCCTGGAGCATGTTTCAATTCTAATAACAGAAATCTTTTCTATAAGGGAAGTAAATAAATAACTGATTCATGGTATCCTTATTTTGAATATAAATCAAATAGTAATCTACTATTTTTACCTGAATTGGAAAGAAATGCCTCCATCAGCGATCCAGAGTTCAACAAATACCTGAATAAAAGATAACATGAAGAAAAGTTCATCATTTTACAAAGAGTGGGGGAGTATCACTACAAAAGTTTGATTAATAACCATATCTATCACTTATCTAGTTGGAGTGATGGTGAAAGAAGCAATGAAGGTAATTAAGATGACTATAGAGACTTCAAAAGACCTAGAGATAGCTATGGAACCTCTACCGGGTCGATTAAGATTGGTTTTCAGAGAACCGATTTGAAGTATAATATAGCCAAAAGTCTGCTTAATTCTCCTCTGAGATGGAAGGAGAACAAAGCTGGTTACATTTGGAAGCTGCCTCGACGATATACTAAGTATAACAGAGGTTCTATCTCACGAGAGCTCGCCATTATTAGGGTTTTCATAGAGATAAGAAGTATAGTTGCATTCTGTATTGCGGCTAGGGTTTGGTATTGGCTTGTAATGTTGTCTTCGGGTTCAATTGGGTATATGTACCCAATAGTCTTTTGGACCGTGGGCCTTAACACTTTTTTATGTTTTCAAAAAAAAAATGAACTAACTATGAGAAAAGATTTTATTTACCATATATAATACATCCATCAACCATGAACTCAAGTCTTTAGGGAAAAGAACTCCTTTTTCCATAAAAATGTATGGTAGCTTATTATTAAAAGGTGTGAAAGCCTTTGAAATTTTACCTTTTTCGACCTTTTTTCACTTCTACTTTAGTTTATCGATTTTTTGTAATAAGGTTTCAGTTAGCAACCTTTTTTTACTATTCTAAACTATTGTTTATTTAGTTTTCTTATCTCTTTGTTCATTGCTTGAATATCCTTTTTGAACCAAATGTTTTCATAGAGAGATTTTCAAGATATCCTGGAAATTCCTTAATTTTAAAACATTACAATCATACTCGGTGTTGTAAAATGAATTCGGACGTAGATTTTCCATTAACTGGAAAATTGCCGAATTTTCTAAAAGATTAAATATCGCAAGCTTATGGCATTCAATTGTAGTACAAGTACAGATCGATCTATAGTGAAAGTAATAATTTTAATATTACTTAATCAGATTAAACCAAGAAGTTTGGAAATGTTGTAAACTAAAAATTGCTAAAAACTAATATAAATTTCGGAATAAAGTTACGAGTCTAGGAGAAATTTAGAGGCAAATCTCATCTTATGATCATATAAATCAACAAAAAATGAATATATGATCTTTTTAAAAACATTTGTAAAATTACTGAATGTATCTGTTATAAGAATGACCTAATTTTTTTATTAATCAATACAACTTAAACCATCAAACTCTAATACAGCCTATAACCCACTTGTAAACTATAATGAAAATGACAAGAAATTAAAAATAAATTCTACCTTAAGCATGCTTTATTTAATGTTTAACTAGTAAAAAAGAGCATCAAATTTTGGTTTTAATTTTAGACTCATTACCATAATTATCTTTAGATGAAAATGTAACTTGTTTTTTGGCACTTTTAAGCATAGCCTATTTGTTTTGAACAAGCATAAACTATCAAATTCAATGTTAAACCAAAAAACTTACATAAACATTTAATTTTCTATTAAGTACAAAGGAGAAAATCATAAATAAGATCATTATGTAAATTTTATATGTTGAGAGCTTTATTACC
The DNA here is from genome assembly GCA_030737875.1 of Allium sativum. Lineage (NCBI taxonomy): Eukaryota > Viridiplantae > Streptophyta > Magnoliopsida > Asparagales > Amaryllidaceae > Allium > Allium sativum. The sequence continues at coordinate 68,107,423 of CM060922.1, forward strand.
TCTAAATTGAAGGTTCTTACCTACTCATTTTGCATACATATTGACGTAAGTAGATTTCAAGATAAACATAAAGAAAATGAAGTCTAATTAATAAAAACAAGATCTAACAAACATACATAAAAAGAAACCAAACTACTTATATAAGCATAAGATGAAGCATAGTGGAAACTAACATAAAAGACCATAACATAAAAACATAATCATAAAAGAAGATTGCATAAAAAAAAATAACGCTAAGAAGCCATCAATGAGAATGTTTTATTTCCAATTTTTTCTTACAACATGTTTTGTTCGTAATTTTTTCCTACAACACTATGGATTAAAAGTAAGATTCTTCTATATTTATAGAAGGGTTATTTATACGCCCAAAACTCTAATCCGTATTTGGGTACCGTCAAAAATATCATCCTCATTACATAGCCTTCAACTCATCATTGACATTTAATTAATCCTCCATTAACTTTTGCTTTTGTTTTTTTATTGTGATCCAAAAGTTAATGGGTAGGTGGACCACTTCCATGTTAATACAATTCCTTCTATTATTACTTTTTTCAAGCCATTAACATGTATTCATATATAAATCCATGAAGGATTTTTCCTTCTTCACTCATTTTCCTATAAATAAAATTAGAATATGTAGCAAAAATTTCTTCAAATTATCACATACATAAAATGATCATTTGGTCTTATGTAGATGAGTGAATGATGATCTTAAAACATGCTTATATTTGGATTTAAAACATGTGAAAACATCTAATATGACAGTTATTTAAATAAAAGAAGATTAAGTATATGAGTAAAAATGCAAGTTTTTACATGCACATCCAATAACTTCACATCAAATACCTCCACTCTTATCTTTTTATTTGTCCTTGAATAAAGTGCAACTAAGGTAAATCCATTTTGTAGGAAAATGATTGCACTGAATGCATGTAACAAGTCGTTAAAAATTTGGTTGTTCCCCACTAAAACGAGTGTTGTCTCATAAAGATTTCAGCGGATACTACCCACAAAATCCAAAAGCAATATGCAAAGCTCATGAGATTATTTACAAAGATATGAATGCATGTTTTTATCTATAAAATGAAGAATTTACTTTTAAATTGATATGAAATAGTAAAATACAATTTTCGATCATCATCAAGAAATATAAGTTCTTTACTTGTCAACTACCAAAAAAAAATTCATTACATTTTGTTACGATTGAATCATAGTGCAACTACAAAATAGATACTTTAATTGATTGTCAAAGTTTGCATAATGACGTATTTATTTCTTTTAATATGAGAAGTCAAACCAATAAAGTTAAGATGATGTTTGAGTTCCAATGGCTTACTCTCTCTTATTACTTTTTAAAAATTATTAATATTAACCTTATTTACATGCGCCTAACTCAGAAAATTGAGGTCAAATATACCACCAGGCACTACCTGATAGGCTTACGTGGGATAAATAAAGATTACGGCGATTGCATACACTATTTTTCACACCTGACTCTGTACATTAATAAATATATCCAAAAAAATTAAAAGGAGAGCGCATTTTGTAGAAACATATCAGCAAAATATTTAAAATCTTAACTCATGTACTTTAAATCAACCACGCTTTTATTTCTAACTAGTGCATACTCGTACTCCGCACACGGATATGGAAAAACAAATGTTCATTATATGCACATTGGTGTTATCGATGTTGTTCACCGCAACATGCATTATATTATTCAAATAGCAATCACTTCAACATAAGTAACATTTAAATTAATAGCTATGATTAGAAGAAAACACTAACTGTAATAGTGAAGTAGCTCACCTCTATTTTTACATTAAAAAGGAAACTACTTAAATAATTGTAGATGCATAAATTGCACATCATGGAGAATGCATTTCAATATCAAAGTTTATCATTTACATTAAAAAATTAGCACAAAATAGAATGTTATATAGTAAGCACTTTACTACAATGGCAAATACCTAATATACATCTCAGAAGCTGAAACCAAGCATATATTTGTAATGACTCTCTTCCCATAAGCACATCATACATACTCAGTACAATGATGTCATTATGCTACTGGAAAAAAGAAACACCCAAACATCCTGCAATTCACCTCATGGCGATCAACCCACGGATTATCAGTCATGTAATTAGTGTAATTGGTTACTGCAGAATCAATGATATTTAACAGTCACAGTGCTACACTATAAAATGACCATACACATTACAGTTGTTACTATTGTAGAAAGGATTTCACTCAGTCCTCTTAATTCTTCCACGACATTAATTTAACCTTTCCCCTTCTACTCTTCTGCCTTTATCAAATTTGTCCCAACTTCTCGGTCATTCTCCACTTCATTTAGCTTGGTTTTTTCACTGCCTATCCTAAAACATTAGCTCCTCTTCATTAGCAACATCCAAGTCCTCCTTCGCATTAAGCAGCAATTCATCAAAATCCATGCTTGCATGAATCTATTCTCCTTTCGCTTGTTTCTCAACATGAAAAAAAAACACAAATATTTATTGTTCAATACAGATAGCTATAAAGCATAATGCTCGACATCTTCCCGTTTGTACTCATTTTATTCTACTTCTCTTATCAATTTCTCTATATCTGCAGTTATTTTTGAACACCCCTTTGTTTATAGGATCTCAATAACATTTGTTATATATCATCATCGTTGCTATTTCATTGAGGCATGTTTCAGATGTCTGTCTACCAGTGCCTATTTTAAGTGGATCCCTATATCATGACGCCTATTTCTTTTACACTATTGAAAAAGTGATTGAAGCAACTTTAATAATGTATAAAATTTAAGCTTTAAACTCAGTACGTTGTATTGTATGTTTAGAACACATGAAAAAAAGGCGGTGTTATAAAATAGTATGGAGTCCAAGGTATAACCGTGAAAATCTTAAATCCAAATGTAGGTAAATATCCATAGAAAAACACAATTTTGTTACAACCCCAAGCCATCTTCAAACAAACTTGACCGATTTCATAACATTCACGGTCACTATCTAAAAAGTATGATAATCCAAACTGACAAAAATTCCTATACATATTGATAATCAAACAAATTATGGGGTATAATTTGAGACAAACTTAATGTTCAATGCCTAAGTACTGTAATAGATCAGATTTCAAGTCGTAAATTAGCACAAATGAATTCAGAATAAATAAACTTATTTATGATGAATTTGACATTTTCTTACAAATCATCAATGAGTTCATCATCATTCTAAGCTAAAAACACTCTGCACCTATTGGATTTGGCCAGATTTGAAGCCTTTTTGTTTGATGGAGCTTCTACTACCACATGCCGACTACATTGTCCAGCTACTGCTCATCTGTACTCACTTTCTCTTGTACTGGCCTTTGTGGTTTAGCAAGGTTGAGAATTGAATAATGCTTATGATATGAAAATCATAAACAACAAATGTAATATGCATCACTAGTATTAGGAGTATACCATAAACATATCTAATACGAAATCTGATATGACTAAAAAAGGGTTTGTTATCTAATTTGTTCATCCTCCATAGGCAACTATAGCAAGCACATGTAAAGCAGAGAAACAACATATTGATAAGAAAAATGAGCATGAATGAAGCTTATGCATATTTTAAATTTTAGAAATGGTTCATTTATATAGTTCGAAAACAACATTAGCTGGTGAGATCGTGAGATCATGAGAACCAGTTTGTAGCTTGCATCTAAAACCTACATCTTTAGTTGTTAGCTTGTCCCACATCGAGCAATTTGTTTACTTTACATATAATATGAGACGTGTTTCCTATTTCCAATTGATTTTAGGAATACTTGTTTGGTTCTCTAGTATTCTACATGGTATCAAAGCTTGGTTTTGGTCGTGGAACACTTGTTTTGTCCCGTTGTGTCTTGGGCACGTCTTGACATGCAGGGGTGGTGCTAGTCTTGTCCCACATCGAGCAGTTTGTTTCCTATTTCCTGTACATATATCATGAGAGTATGTTTGTAATGACCCATATTTTACATATCAGAGGATCGTAACATATTTTTTTATTTATTTCCTCGAGGGTCGGATCATTATCATATTTTGATATGTTTTTCATGGGGATGTGAGACATGTCCATGTTTTTACCAATTTTATTTGTGACCATTTTACCCTGTTTTCTTGTTTAGGGTACAAATTTTAAGTGGAATCAAATCAGGTGCTGAGATTGATTTCATTGGATCGGAAATGGTGTTTCCAATTCCGTAGAGTGGTCACATCAAAGTTTAGGTGGAATGACCCTACTTTTAACTAGAAATTCTAGTATGTTTTTCTTTTTCTTTTTTTTTACAATACAAATGGTTCTTCTAATTTTAAAGTTACAAGCCAGAGCCATTCTTTCCTCATTAAAATCCAAGATCCAAAATTTTACCAATATTAAAATATTATTTCATACAGAAAATATATATATTATATATATATAAAGATATATAAACCCCTCTTGCTTTAAATCAGAGTAGAGGAAACCAAGATATTCATTGACCTCATTATAGATCAATGTTAAACACAGATTTTAAAACGGATACCCTTATGCCTACAAAAGTGATACTTTTGTATTATAGGGATAAAAATGATACTCTTACACCTGTAAAAATGATATTGTTGAGTCTTCAGTACTGTTGCCTTCAAAATTGATACCTATCTATAGGAAGACATGATACTTATTAAAATGATCCTTACAAAAATGATATTCTTGTTCATACAAAAATGATACTTATAAATCCATGTTATCAAAATAATACTCTCTTGAGTACATAAATGATACCTTTAAAACGATGATAGCAAAAATTCTACTTTTATGCTTATATAAATGATATTTTTCAAAAGGGGGTTATCAAAACTGATAACCTTATGCAAGCGTAAATGATACTTTTGAAACAATGCAAGTGACATGGGCATGTTTTCTATTCTGATCCTTGGTGCATGGGTCAACATTGCACCCTTGGCTAAACTTCCTCTAATGTGAGCTGAGCCAAGAGTGTCCATGTGCACCACTCATGTTTTTGATTTTTCTGAAGGAATCACCAATGAACCAACATACAAACATGTACATGTGCACATTACTTTTCCAAAATGACTCCAGATTGACTAATATATATAATATTAGCAAACTGCTACGATTCAAAACATATATTTTCTCAATATCAGTTACAAAATGATCATGTCAAATACTGCATCAATTCAGTCATCAACATAGCACCTTGCACTTAATTTTTGTACCATCTAAACATAATTTTTAGGACATAGCTCAATATTAACAAAAACGATTCATAAAAACTATCTTCAAGGATTCATGCAGATACTACAATTCAAAGCTTTTATTTTCTACTTAAGCATGCTAATCATCCATGAAAACAAGCTAGACTTCTAATCCAGCTCCTACTTAGCTTCATCATTTCCTGACGAAGCATTAGAGGCTGCCTCACCATATAATGAGACACCCCATTTGCCATGAGCAAACAAGGTTAGACTATTGTCTGGTATGAGCATCTCAATCAAAACATATTAGTAAAACTGAAAAATAGTTTATGAAGAAATTCTATTAAAAGGCATACTCCTTTTTCAGGTTAGATAAATAATCTTGTGCAAATGTACTTCCACTGATTTATTCAAGAATTAACATCACACTACAAGAAAAAGCTGATTTTACAGCGGCATAATCCACTGGTAATCCATCGCTATATAAGGCTTAGGGACGGATTACCGACGGATCACGATGGTCGGTAAATTTGAAGATAGTATTTGTGTCAAAATTTTGCGATGGATTTTAGTGTGAGTTCTACAACTATTTTCCGTCCTTTTTCCCAAAGTAAAATTTTAATTTTGAATTAATTAAAATTCATTTACAGATATTTTAGCGACGGATATGTATTTCTAGAAATTATTATTTATAAATTACCGTCGGTAAACCCTTTCTAATTAGCAAGAGATTAGCAACGAATTCATATATTTTAGAAATTATTATTTATAAATAAACGTCGGTAAACCCTTGATAATTAGCAAGGGATTAACGATGGATACATATATTTTACAAATTATTATTTATAAATAACCATCGGTAAACCCTTGCTAATTAACAAGGGATTAGAAACGATTGTTAATTTTTAGTCAAAACATTTTTCATGGGCAAATATGTCATTAAACTCTTACAGTTTTATCCCAAATAATGTCATAAAATTGCTGAAATACACAAAATTCATCAACTCAAATAAATAAAATTCATTGATTCAAACAATAACATTTCATATACATTATTATGTTCATTTTACATATAATATTTAAATAATAATCCCAAAATGCCTACAATGTCACTTGAACAACTCCATTTCACATCAAATAAGAAAAAAAAATACTTTTCAGGTTTTATCTTGGATATTTCTTCTTCGATCCCTTTCACAATGCCTGGAGTTTGATAACTGCACTTCTGCTAGCCACTTCTAAATCATCGAAAGTGATGCACACAAGAAGCAGATATCACCTTCCAACTGAATATCAGCAAGACTAATGTTAACCAAAACATCCAATATTTCTAAAAAACTACAAACCATTTTCCTTAAAAAATTGATTGCTAGCAAATAGTCCTATAATTGTAAATAACATGCATGAATGTTTGAATAACTGTACGTAAAATGGTAGGAGATGCGAGTTTCTCAGAACTAGTAAATTAATGTATAACTAGTGGAATGACACAACTAAGCTATGCAGTCCTTAGATCATGACAAACTAAAATCGAAAAAATAAGTTGTACGACTTTCTAAATGGACACAGATCCATGTTCTACAAATTCAACAAACTTAATAGAATAGTTAAATGCTAAAAATCAATTAGACTGGTTTAAAAAATAGAAAGCGGAAAGAGCTTTAAAAAATAACATATAGGTAAAATTGTGTTGGCTATATCAGAAAATTATAGTAGACAGAACCTCAAAGGAAACATATTTTTAACACGGGAAATAAATAATATGCATGATGCCACTTACCTGCAAATAGTTTGATTAACTATTCAGAGTTACAGGTGTACAATTAAAATGGGAATTGTCTGTATACAAATTCAAACATATTCGCTGTTTAAACCGTCATCAAGTTACAAAATACTTTTTCATTTTTTTTAAAACCATTCTATGGCATCTAAAAAAGTTGATTACTTCAATTGGAAACATCAAGCACCTCATGCATGCATCTTGTTTGTTGATGCACCCATGCTTAAATAAAATAAGTAATATAAGACCGAAAGATAAAACTGTATTACCTTAAGATATACAATGCAGACGTTAAGATGACGAGAACCTTTGCACATGTTTGGAGTCTACAATTAAAATTAAGATTGATTAAACATTGATAAGAGCCAAGATAAGAAATAAGATAAACAAATATTAGTTCCAAATAAAGAATTTACTGGTATCATTGAAGGAAGGTTTTGTGTGGAGAAGCCTTCAGAATATCAGTTGCAAGATCATTTGGGTGCATAACTAGACCAACAACATCAGACCTTTGCACCATTATCCCCTTAAACCATAAACAAGTTTGTTACATATAGGGGGGAAAACGATAATGCACCCCCCCCCCCCCCAAAGAGAAAACTACCCTCTAGCACGTATTAACAATAAGGAAACAGGAAATCGCTACACAGTTAAAAGTGGTTGTTTTCATGATTAGAGATTTAACTTCATTGATAAACTTACAAAAATAACCACATAAAAGGTGTCTCATGAAAACAAAGATTTAAGTTATCATTTTAAAAAGAGAGGATAAATAATCTCATAAATTGCAAGCAAGAATGTTGATGTGTTTGGATGCTTGAGGGTCAAAGCAACGCTATTAATCCTTTATAGAAGCGCAACAACCAGAAATGTGTTTGGAATCACCTGTGTCTGATCTGTATGAAGGTAATACAGAAGGCTTGAGTTGATATCTTTTTGTAAGTATCTAAAAATAAGGACGACTATATGATGAGGAAAATTAGCTATTTTTTGTAATTTTGTAGGCCATAGTGTTTTAATATAAAAGAATGCTTTAAATTTACATAAAAGAAAGGGGTGAATGACGATTACCTATCGGACATTAGAAGAGTGTAAAATATCACTTGGGCACAATGCTCCATCGCAGACAGCATGTTGTAGTGCAAGGAGATATTATTGATGAGAATTAAGCCAGAACAGGAAAATAAAGATGCTGAATACAACAACATACAGAAACAACTTGAAACATACCATCTCAACACCGAAAACATGGAATGTTCAAATTACGAAAAACATTCCATTGCTAGAATCCCACCGTCTAGGATCTAACATAAGTGAAGGCATGAATGGCAGCTAACCACCAAGCAACTTCACCAACATACCACCAAAATTATCACATAAGAACATTTCATGCCACCAAGCAACTTAACTTTCCTTATACCAAACAATTTCCACAACAAGAACAAAATCACAACATACAACCTAAAACCACTTACTTGCAACACAACATCTGAAACAGAAGGCCAACAACCATTCTCCCGCATCCAAGAGAAAAACCCGTCACCACCAAGAACAACTCAAATGCGAGTACAATCGCAACAACTCACAAGTACTAAGACTTCAACTAGAACCACAAGCAACCACGCCAGAAAGTGATACCCAAATCCACATAGTCGCCATGAAATTTTCAAGCATGTCGAGGGAACCTAGATCCATGACCACCACAGTGACTCAAAAGAGTAGGATTGGGCTGGTCAAGGGGACATGGAGGCTAGGAAAAAGCTTCAACAAGGGAGGGAAGGCCAAAAAGAGGAGAAAAAAATATGGGGAGATGAGGTAAAAACTAGAGTAGATCTGGAAGAAGAGAAGAGGAGGAGAGTGCTCACGATGGAGGAGCTCGGATTTAGATCTAGGTTTTGGTAATTTGGGGATCCGTAAGATGCGTTTGGATTATTATTTTGAACATTAAGTGAAGGAACATAGAAAGAACACAGAAATTTCGATGAATTCCTGTGGTGGGAATAAAAAGGCAAAGCGGGATGTTGTATGTCTGATGGACTGTTCTAGAATGATCAAAAATATACGAGGAAAGAGATAGAAACAACGTTTTTGGTTTAAAATGCGAAATTCAGGGTCTTAGTGATTAGTTTCAGCTTTTGCTTATTTTAACAACAACAAAAAATCGGATAAAATAGCATTTTTGATATGGGAATAAATAAAAATAAATCAACGGCGGGTTATGAGACTTGAATGAAACCCGAATGATAAAGCCAAAAATTTCACCTGTGGACCCAACGTTTAAAAAAATTGTACTTTATCTTAGTCAGAATTTATAGAAAATTTTAAAATTAGAATATGAAGTATTATACAATTTAAATTGAACTATTAATTTAACTTTTTCAATATTTTAAAGTTTATAAATTTTGGTTAGTTCATGTCAAACAATAATTGGTTTTATAAACTTTATGATTTATTCCAAATTTATTCAAGATGATTTCGAATTTTTAAATTTTTCGAAATATAAATATAATTATCAACTATAATTATAAAATATAAGTATCAACTATAATAATCAACTATAATTATTAAATACAATTATTTAAAATTAATTATTGAATACTAGATATCATTTTATAAGTATTAAATTTTATTATTAATTATTAAATAATTATTATAATAAATGATATTTTCATTATTTTGGGGAATAATTATAAAAGAAAAATTTAAAATTTTGGGATTTAGCATAAAATATACTAGCATACTAACTGAAATTTGTGATGAAAGCAGAGGACTTAATTAAGAATTTAGTAATGATATTGGTTATGAGCAAATATTATTTTGCTAATTCTAAATAAGTAATGATTATAAGTTATTTATTATATAACGTAAATTATTATTTATTATTTGTTAACACATTTTTTGGTCAAAGACGTCACACATGGAATATCTGGATAGCATCGCGCTCGGGTATAGAGAACATCGTCAAAAGACAGGAAGCGATTTGGCTGAAGTCGCATCACGAACATAAACAGGCCTGAAACTCCTATCAGACGACCTTTGGGTCTAAAAACAGCAATTACGGTGCTTTGCACTGTAAACCTTGTAGCCTTCTGAATTAGCTTCAGGTAGAGCTTTTGTTTGGCTTAATCGGACTTACGGTTTGGGAGTTACGCCCGTTTCCGTGAATGGGTGTAATTTAGCATCGACTGGCAATCACTTGGATGAAGTGACGAAGCGTCATTAGCTTGGATCATGGACCGGCTCTTGGAACCCACCTCGGCTCGTGGGACCAACTCGGCTCGCCCCCTAGGGCTTGCCCTTATTTCCTGCTCATGAACCAACCCGGCTCGTGGTGGCCCCACGGACCACGACCCGCTCGTGATGCACTTGGACCACGACCCGCTCGTGATGGTCAGCTTCAGCCTCTCCACTCCAGCTCATTACCCCGGTTCGTAATGCACACCATGGTCACAAACCACCTGGGCCTGCACTCGCTACACTCGGTTTTGACCTGTTCTAAAGGCTATCTTCACTCCAGCTTGCATAGATCTTATTACACGAGTCATATCACGACTTAGAGAGGATTTCTGGACGTTTTCCACCACATTTCGAGATTTTTGGAATGCGTGCCACATGTCCCGCGAACCACCTGCTATAAACGGCTATAAATACACCATTTGGAGGATTTTCCAAGGACTTTTGGCCATTCTTCTTCACGGCATCCACCATTAACAACACAAGCACTTTGCGTGCTTAACAAGGCCAATTCAACTCAGTTTAACATGAGGATTTCGTGTATAAAATCATTCTCTTTTCTCCTCTTCTTCATAAAAATACAAGGATGTTGTATGTAATTGGATCTCACGGATTGGCATTGTAATTGTAATTTCTTAGGATTTAAGAAATTATAAAGTGGATGTAGGCTTGGTTTGAGCCGAACCACTATAAAAACCTCGTGTGTTCCCCGTTTATACTGCTTTATCTGTGTTCTGTGATCTAAGATTTGGGATTGTGAGGACTTCATACTGCATTTGGGTGTTAGGCCCAGATTTTGGTCTAACATTATTACTTATAAATCATTAATTATAACAAATTAATTATTAATTATTGAACATGTTAATAATTATTAAAAAATAACGCTAAAGAATATTTTAGTATCTTAAAAAAAATATAAACGTCCCTTGCAAATCTTTTGGAATTTTGCTGCAAAATAGCTTCGATAAATATTCGTCGGTATTCTGCCTGGATTTACAGCAAAAAATAGTGGCAGAAATTTTCTGTTGGTAATTTAACGCAATTTGCAATGGCTTAGTGATGGATGACAGCAGACGACGATAATGACAGTAGACGATGGTAATAAATAAAAGAAAAAAAGTTGAAAAAACAAAAAACTATCCCTTGCAGATCACGTGGAAATCCATCGCAAATTAGCGACCGAAATTTCCGCTTCTAAATATATGATGCTAAATCAGTGTTTTCTTGTAGTATCAGTGCTCAAGTTAAAACATACATATCAATCATACATAAGTGCACAACAGGTAAATCCATCCTGATATTATCATGACTTGCAACCATAACTACCCTAGAAAATCCTCTAGGAAAACTCAAGTTCCTGTATTTATTTCCTAGCATATATCAGTTTATTTAAATTCCCTGGTCTCATCTGTAATAAGGAATTACTGGGAACATTGTAGTAATTTAATTCACACTACTACACAAAGATCTCAGGACCAAAATTAGGCCATGTGTCGGACTTACAACTCAAGGCAAGCCATTCCACAGCATCTTGACCAAAATACCTTAGTTGAATTACTAAGTGTTCTCATATATTCTTTTCAGTTACTACTTACCTAAATAAGGTAAACTAACATAGTTAGATGCAATGAATAATGCTATGGATTTCATAGAAACCACCCAAACAATCAAAACAACCATTCAGTCATGAACATAAATCATCCAAGCAAGAATTTAAATCACCCTGAATATATATATATATATATATATATATATATATATATATATATATATATAAGTATTCCAGAAAGTCATTTATCTTGGGGTTTTAGAGATATAAAATCTTTGCCTTAAAATATAACTATTGGTCAGGTGCATATGCTTGTCTGAATATGCATCTGGTATTAATCCATGGCTTGTATGAATATTTTTAAGAGGTTTTCACACTATGCATAAACTGGTTTTAAATGAATTTCAAACCTAGCTGAGACATAATGTTTACGTTCTTGATTAGAGATCAGCACATAGATAATCCTATTTCTCTCTAAATAAATCATTCTGTAGAGCCTCGGCACTTATACACAAGTATATTGCAGCTCAGATGCATTTTTGTAAGGGATTGCCATAGATCAGTATCATGTATAAATATCCAGATTTACAAAGTTTTCCCAAGGTATCAGAAAAGAGGTTTTTAAAGGATCATAAAACTAAATAGGTTTTAAATGATGACTTTAGATCCATAATGCTAAACTCAGCAATAGTTTTAAATAAAAACCATCAATAAATTTTCAATCACATATAAATAGACGAAACAATTAGAAGATCAAATTCAAGTAAAATGAACATATGTAAATATTGGTTGCCTCTTTATAATCAGGTCTTAATGCCATATGTTTTAGGTGAGAATACTCACCAAATCTCCTTCTTCTAATGCTAAAGAAGAATCAGAAAATCCTTGTTTAATCCCCAAGCTTCCCTTCTTTCTTCAAAATAATTTCTATGTATTTTAACTTGTTTATACTAGGCAGTTTAATTTTTGCTCGACCATCCTTACTTATAGCATCAAATTCTAGGGTTTCTCAGTTGATACAAAGTCAGTTTTGCCCCTTAACAAATCATGCCATTTGTGTGAGTGTTATTCACATGATTTAATCTAAAGTGCTCGGTTGTAAAACTGCATATCTTTTTCAGAAATAAAGAAAATGTTTTAAAATCATTTTCCCTCCAAAACAAGTCATGTGATCCCTCCTTTTCTAAATCTGGCTATGCACTTGTCTTTGCCATAAACATGTGAAAGCATTATCTCAAGTCTACTTTATTTTATACACTAAATCAGTCCATGTAATTTAACTAAATAGCAACTAGAAATACATGTATGCCCACATACATGAATCGCATCACTCATCCTGGAATTATGGTGTTTCCTTGTGCATGTCCATGTTGTACACATGTGCAAACACACATACACTGTAAGGACCCGTAACTTCCCCGTGAAGGAAAGAGCGGATTACCTTGAGAACAACACACAAATGAATGCAGACGTAAGAACATTTCATTGCTATTACAACAATTCCATCAGATACAAGAATATACAGAGTATAAATGAATAAATTACATTCGATAAATATCAGAGATTACAATAAATTACATAGCAGGGGAAAATAATACAAAGCACAACTGAAGGTGATATACGGATACAGAGCCTTCCGGATATCATTCCAGCTGTAAACCAGGATCCTGTGAATATAAATCTGCAAAACCAAAACTACTAGCTGCCCGTGTCGAAAATAAGGGCACCCAGAGTTTAGGTTAAAACAATAAACTCCAGGTCAGTCATGTGACTGGTGTGAGAACTAAAACAGTTATTAAAAACTTTACTTTAAAAGAGAGTAATTCAAGGGACCGCGCCGTATAACACGGAACGGGTTTCCTCCCAAGAATACCAGTGCATAGAATAAACAGCGCAATGCTTTTTTGAAAAATGAAGCTATTATAAGACCCAGGTCCCATCACACAATGCAACGCAAGCCGGAGGATAGGGTTTTCCCTTATAATAGCCAAACATGCTTGGTACGTTTAAAACAAATCATTTGATACTATAATAAGCGTATAGTGTCAAAACAATTTCAATCATAAATATAAATTATAGACGGCATAGCATCCCATGCTACTATGTCGTCATACTAGGCTCTAAAAATAAAGCCGAAATATCTCGTATTGGAAATTGGATTTCCGTCATGAGTCGAGGCAAGGGGCAAGCTCCTCTCCGCGTTCGAGACACTCTAGCAAATGTCTCAGGGTTACGCACTCTGGGCAACCCCGGATCCTCCAAGGCCGGTCCTCACTTACGTTAGAGGATTAATTATGCCTGAACACACGTTTCCCGGTCCTTACAGACCTATAATCGAGGCGCCTCGCATTCCAACAACCACATAGGTGAAAAGTATATAAATGTCAGGGCTGGTAAGTCACTGACACCACCATAGCTAGAAAGAAACGCCATGCACTCCATGGGTCCTTATCCCGTTTTTGACTCATACCGAGGTGTGAGGCTCGCGAATCCACGCTATACACAAAGCTACGCCACAAAGGCCGTGCTTTTATCATCAACCACAAGACTTTGCTTTTCAACAGAAGCCTTGATCTATGCAACTCAGCGTGCCACACAGGCAATTCATGCCATGCGATTGATATCTATCGATATATAACCTCTAAGCTCGTACGTCTCAGAGAAGGGCGTTAAGCAAGAGAATAAATTCTCCGCCGCCAAACAGATATATATTTAACATAAATCAATCAACACAGAATAAAATCCAATGTCAGACACACAATCCATTTTCAAGTTCGTTCTGGGTCTGAACGAAACCGGAGGCACTTTCCTCGCATATCCATCCATCTCCAAGTACGTCTGGACGACCACCAACTATTTCCATCCTCTTGGGTGTACAGCCCAATCAGGATCGTCAGTAATTGCCCAAACGATGTGAAGACTTCCGGTCTTCGACCACCGTCTTCATCTTCGACTTATCGTCGAATCGGTTATTCAGAATGGGTATAAACCCGGCCTTTCCGAACAACCCGCGTATATTAAAAACAAATGTTACACAAACACAACATACGCCTCATTCCAATTCATTAGTCACTAACCGTAAATCAGCAAGAGAACAATTTCCCAAATATTAACCCCGAAGGCCGAAACCAACATCAGATCAATATTCAGGAAACCATTCTTCTTGACTAACCTACAGCTAGTTTCTAAATTCCACATTCTTAGGGAAAGGTTCCCATTAATTTTATCCAAGATAAATTCTTTAAAATTTATCCTTTAATCTTCCTTTGGATGTCGTTTCAAACCAAATTATGGTTTTCCCAACTAGTCGAGATTAGCGAACCACCGAAGTAATTATTTATTTAATTTCCCAATCCCAACCTATTCATCCCATGAAGCAAAACTGGTAATACTCCATATCTAACACCACGGTGTAATCGGTAAAATTAATTACCATTTCACGTTCAAATCTGATTAAAGATTTAACTATCGCTTTGGAGCAAAACTGGTGATACTCCATTCTCGCTTACTTTCTAAATTTGATAATTTAGGTTACAAATTCACATTTCAATCTAATTGCAGATTCATTAAAACTCCTTTTATTGGGTTAAAGAACTAGTGTTACTTAAAACACAGTTCACGACAAACCCAAATCACATTCTATTTATCGTCGGGTTAAAGAACTAGTGTTATTTAAAACACCATTCACGATAAACCCATTTCAAATCCAATCAAATATATTAGAAATTCCGATTATTTAAAACCCCTTTTTAAATCTAATTTACTTATTTAAAAATAATTGGGTTTTAAATTTAGTTCAAAACTAGTTCATTTCTATAAAAATCCATTTTTATCTTTTCAAATATGGAGTTTTTCACCCCAATTTTTCTCAAATCATTTCTTATGATTTTACACAAATTATTTATATTTTTAATAATTTTATCAAGGCCCGTACAGTCGATTTCCATCAACGGCCATCGAACTGCACTTACAGCGACCTTTTTCGAATTTGATTTGGATGTATCTCCAAATCCAACCGTTAGATTTCAAATTTCTAATATTCGTTCGAAAGCTCTTTTCGATACGAACCCAACGGTTCCGGTTTTAGGAGTATCCGACGGTCGGATCTCCCGTAATGTCCGTTTGAAATAAATGGTCGAAATTTTCGAACTGCCGTGGCGCGGCGCGTTCTATTCAGGCCATTATATTATATATATAATATATATTTCGTCGATTCCTATTCAAAACGAATTTTATAAATAGTTTTGAATTCGTTTCAAAAACAATTTCAACTTCCATTTCAATCCAAAGCAAAATTGAATTCTTCTTTATAAATTCGTTTTAAAATTCATTTCTATTCAATTCAAGTTTCAATTCAATTTGAATTCATTTCACTTCGTTTTAAATTCAATTCGAATTCGTTTTCAATTCGATTCAATTCAAAGTGGTTTTCTATTCGATTCAATTCAAATTGGTTTTCTATTTGATTCAAATTCGTTATATATTCAATTGAAATCAAATTCGTTTTCTATTCAATTCCTTTCGAAATCGTTTTATATTCTATTCATTTCGAAATCGTTTTCAATTCAATTCATTTCGAAATCGTTTTCAATTCAATTCATTTCGAAATCGTTTTATATTCAATTCATTTCGAAATCGTTTTCAATTCAATTCATTTCGAAATCGTTTTCAATTCAATTCATTTCGAAATCGTTTTCAATTCAATTCATTTCGAAATCGTTTTCAATTCAATTAATTTCGAAATCGTTTTCAATTCAATTCATTACGAAATCGTTTTCAATTCAATTCATTTCGAAATCGTTTTATATTCTATTCATCTCTAAATGAATAATATCGATATAAATATCGTTCACGTCAAAATGGCGTCAATCTAATCATCACGGCTTCACATATTTCTATTTTCAAATATTCTATTTCAAATATTTCCTTTTTAAATATTTCTACTTCAAATATTCTATTTCAAATATTTCGTTTAACACAAGACTAATCTCAACGGATGAGTACAATCAACACATGAACCTTTATATTATATTGATAAAGATGTAAATTTTATTATTAAAATATTTCGTTCAACACATGACTAATCTCAATGGATGAGTACAGTCAACACATGAACCTTTATATTATATTGATAAAGATGTAAATTTTATTATTAAAATATTTCGTTCAACACATGACTAATCTCAACGGATGAGTACAGTCAACACATGAACCTTTATATTATAATATTCTTTATTTTCTAAATTGGAATGAGGCCCAATCAATCACCATATAAAGTTATTTATATGGATTCCATTCAACACATGTATATAATAGCAACGATACATAGTTAACCATCATCCAAAGTGCACTACACTGTGTAAGCATCA
Organism: Allium sativum; assembly: GCA_030737875.1. Taxonomy (NCBI): domain Eukaryota; kingdom Viridiplantae; phylum Streptophyta; class Magnoliopsida; order Asparagales; family Amaryllidaceae; genus Allium; species Allium sativum. The sequence goes on from CM060922.1 coordinate 68,124,583, forward strand.
AATATAGATATCTAACGCTTATAACAGCCTGTCAATCAATCGATCGACATATTCAATCAATCAGGATTAGTGAACTTCAAATTTCATCCCAACACCCGTGTGGGGTTTCAAACAATCAAACACAGATTTTAGTTGTGCAGTTGGGCGATGTGTAAAATTTATCGACCCAATCAATGTCCTTCAAATAGGTGTACATAAACAAACCGTCTGGTTTATGAATGAATATTTTATTTTATTCACTTTCACGTTAAAATTTATATTTTTAACGATAAAATATTTTATTTTAACACATAATTTTTTATTCAGTTCATTAATCAAATAAAAGGATATTTTTATTTTTCTAACTTATTTTAGAAAATTTCGGCGGCATAACGGCACGATACTAGAAACGGGACAAGGCCTAGCCTTATCCCCGGTCTAGTGAAGGCCCACGCCATTCACACATCAATCAAATCCACCAAACAATCAAATTCAAATCTAATCATCTAACTAATTTATGCAATCAAACAAACATGTCCATGGTCTGTGGACGATTGTGTCGGGTGCTACTAAGCACCGTCTACATCCTAGTATATATATATATATATAACTAGAAAAAGAAATTGAAAGGTGAGAAATTCTCATCGATAGCTATCCAATCATCTTGACTCTTCTTTGATAGAAATCTTCATCGTTATCGCATTTTTGTCATCTTCGTTGCCCGTATTCACTACATATGTAAAAATCGAATTTTTACTTTGCTATTCAATATATTAAAATCGAATTTTCATTATATTATTCAATATATAAAAATCGAATTTTTACTTTGCTATTCAATATATAAAAATCGAATTTTTACTTTGCTATTCAATATATAAAAATCGAATTTTAACTTTGCTATTCAATATATAAAAATCGAATTTTTATTATACTATTCAATATATAAAAATCGAATTTTTATTCTGTTGTTCAATATATAAAAATCGAATTTTTACTACCACGCTATATAGGTAAAAATTCTATTTTTATCACGCTGTTCTCCATATAAAGACTTCGCCTTTTCACATATAAAGATCGAACCTTTTCAAATATAAAGATCGAACCTTTTCAAATATATCATTATAAAAATCACATTTTTCTACACATATAAAGATGATATTCCTAATATTCGTATCATGTAAAAATTATATTTTTAATTCTCTACATAAACAAAAATCATATTTTTACATCTTCTATACAGTAAAGATTATATTTTTAATACTTTAAAAATATAAAAATCATATTTTTAATTCTTTAAAAATAAAATAAAAAACATATTCGCTTCTTCATATTAATCAAAACCGCTACTTTGCTTAAGTAAAAATCTCTCTTTTCCTTAAGTAAAAGTCTCGGATTTTTAATGCTTAAAACGTATGAAAAATCAAAAAAATTTCCTATGCTAAATCACATAAGAAAATTCGTATTTTTCAAGCTAAATTACATAAGAAAAATTGTATTTTTCATTACTCAAATAAGTAATTAAAACTGAAATAAAAGATTAAAAATCACCTTTTTTATTTGTTTGGACGTCGGCGGAAGGGTGGGGCTGCTTGTCGGAGATGGAGGCGCGGTGGGTGTTGTCGTCGCGGTGGTGGTCGGACTGGCAGTGTGTGGGCCCAGGGCGGAGCGCGTGGGCTTCTGGGTGTGTGGGCTTGAGCGAGGAGAGGGAGAGGGAAGCAGGGGGGTGTCGGAGGGGGAGGAGGCTGGAACGGAGGAGGTGGGCGATGGAGGAGGGGGCGGTGGAGCGACGCTGGTGGTGAAGGCGGCTAGGGTATTGGGCTCGATGTTTTTTTTTCTTTTTATTTTGAAATGAACCGGGGGGGGGGGGGGGGGTCGGCTGATAAAGGAGAAGGGATATTTTTTTTATTTAATTATTTAATTCATCTTAAAGTTGACTTTTTATTTCGACCTCGAAACGAGGCCCACCGCTTGTCGTCCATAGCGTATTACCCCCATTCCGAACACAATGGGATATGTATCGCAAGCTGATTTGATCGTTTTGATCAGTTTTCGTCAAAATCAATATATTGAATTTAAACGAGCATTTCTATTTACCGGGGTCACATACGAACTCTATAACTTGTAGAAAAATATTTTCTAGCTTCGTATTGATGATACGGTCCTAACAAAACTAGTTTCGTCGAATTCTGAGACCGTTGGAAAAATGGCCAATTTCCGGTCGATTAAAATCAACTAGAGCTGGTCAAACGCGTTTTCCTTTGCTACGCTCACATATTGATTCGAAAAATTATGAAATTTGGAATCTAGCAATAATTTAACACTGCGGATCCAACAAAAGTGGTCTCGTCGAAATCCGAGGTCGTTTGCAAAATGTCCATTTTTAAGGGCCTGAATTCCATAGCGACTATTCAGAATTTTCAACTGGACATATCTTTTGATTTCCGCTATGAAATTTTGATTTGTCGAATTCATTGGAAAGATATTATCAAATAGATCCTAATGTTTTTGGTTTCACTAAAATCCGGATTGTTTTGCACCCGGTACATTCAATTGAAGTTTGAAATCGAATTATCGAACTACCGCGCCATTTTCAATTCTATTTATAATTATATATAAATATTATATATTATAACGATGACGTATAAAATATATACGTTCTAATTATATTCAAAAATAAATTTCCGTTGATAATATTTAAAATAATCTATTTTAAATATTCAAAATTCGCTAAAATTGCCAAAATAAAAATTTTAAACTGGCTCAGAATTTCCGGGTTATTACACACACACACACACACACTCACACACACTCACACACACTCACACATGCACCTAGACCAAAACCCATCAATTCCAAATAAAAATCCAGTAAATATTCTAAACCATGTTAAAATAATTTTACATAAAGTTTGGGGTCATTACATTAGGCTGAGTGGTTTTGGAGGAATTGCTGTTTTAGTGTTGCTAGTTTTTTGGACATGATAATTAGTCATTAGTTGATTCATTAGTGAAGCCTATTAATGTTAGGGGTTGTTGGCTATAAATAGGAGTGTAGGAGTAACGAGAACAATTTAGTTTCTTCATTCTCTTATTTGGTTGGGTGCCTATAATTCTCCAACTCAATCAAATACAACTCCACTTCATTCAATTCATAGATTTACATGAGAGGATTGAAGATCAACATCGAAGAAGGTTAGACCACGTCAATTTGATTGATTCGGAGACTATTCTTCGTTGTCCAAATTAGAGATTCATTGATTTCAAGATATTTTGTGGATCTGGTGAGTGATAAGCATCTCTCACACGGATTCAATCGAGTATATAGATTTTTTTGATCTTAATTTCATCATTTCAAGTCATTCTCACCTAGATCTAAAGGAGGTAAGTATATATTTAATTCAAATCACTATAGGATCTAATCTAGCAAGATTATAACGGTAAATTTATATGTTGATTCTATGTTTATTCAAGTTTATATGCATTTATTGATTTTTTTTATCGTTTTATCATGATTTGGTGAATTTCATGTGATTGAATGGTGATTAATTGTTGTGCTAATGCTGGTTGATGATTGTTATTGATTGTTTGTTGAAATTTGCCGATTTGGATGAGATGGATGCATAGATGTTCATCATTAAGCATTGATTGTGTGGATCGGTTTTGCGAAAGTGGATCTGGCAATGGATCGCATGAAGCTTTGATTGATCGATGGTGACTTGGAAAGTGTGGATCAGGGAAAGCATGAAGTGATGGGTCACATGAGCAGGGATTGCCTAGAGTGTGATGCAAGAAATAGATGGATCAGTGGCTCGGGATGGAGTGTGTATCGACGAATCGTGTCTTGATGGATCACATGGATCGGTGGTGATGGATCGGAATTGGCTCATGGTGGAATCGTTGGGTCAAGGCAAACTTGGATCAGCCAGAACAATGGATCATTGGTCGGGCAAAGTGGAGTATGTAAAATATTGAGATGGACCGGTCTGTGGTGTTGGCTCTTATGGATCGGTCGGTGGAGTTGGATTGCTCGTGTATTGATCGATCGGCTAAAGACACAAAAGCTCAGTTGAAAGCATGGATCGACCATGTGATCCATATGGATCGGTTGCGATCTAGGAAGGGTTCGGTCCATCTAATAACAACCATATGAAGTTTATTTTGGTTCGACAATAGCGTAGCTTCGAAGTAAATTCAGATGGAATGTTCGAATCAAAGTGAGGTGTTCATTGATCGATGAAATGCAACGAAGTTATGAAGACGACTCAAGGATGTCTGAGCTCATGGGTTATAGTCGCTCAAGAAGGCGGTTGAGCTTATAGATAGTCATCAAGGTGGATGGCTAGAGTTATTGAAGGCCAAGGGATCGCTGTAGGTTCTAGCGGACTCAAAGCAGGAGCATAATGGGGCACCAAAAGACTAGGTGAGTCGGGTACCATGGGCAGTCACGATGGGCCTAGATTCGAGCCGTGGCGTATAGAGTTTCGCTAGAACCGGGGTTACCATTAGCCCTTGACGGATGGCAAGATAGGCTAATCATACTATTAAGGATGGTTTCAAGGCAAGATATGCGGTGATAGACAAATCCATCGATGTTATTATTTGCTTTTATCATCTTGTGTGGATTGTCCGACGTCCAGGGTGATATCTCTTGGGTGGTTATCTGATGTTGGTTTCGGCCTTCGAGGTTTGTGCTTAGGAGGTGTTGAGCTCGATTAGGATGGTCTATGCTTGATAATTGGTTGCTATGGATATCTGTTTGTTTCTTCTCTAATTCTCTGGGAAAGGCTATCACTGTCAGTCGTGGAAGAGACATATTATGGTTTCTTTTCTGTTGATGTGTTGGTAGATTAGACGATAGTCAGTCATGGGAAAGGCTATAGCTGTTTTATCGCTCATTAATACTATTTTATGACTCAAGGTTTTATGTTTTCCTGTTATTATCTTGGGCTATTCATCCATGTTGTGGATGGGAAGACTATGTAGCAGGTAGTAGGTAATAGATCTTGATGAGAACGATTCTGCTGAGCGATGACGAGCTAGAGGCTTATTAGTTTCCTACTATACATATTTTGTTGTTTCCGCTGCTATTGTTGATAATGTATGCTACTCTGAGTGAACCTGTGGTAAGGCTTATTGTACAGACTCTGATGTAATCCAGTTTGATGTATGGATATTCTCAGGATAATATGAAAGTTTAAGATTATGTTCAATGATGCTTCACTATTACTGCCTGTTGTATATGTTCTATTATATTTTATCTCTTTGTTGTGAGTTATACAAAAGGTGTCATGTGTGATATTCTAACCTGATGATCGTCGTGGTATCGGCCTGGCATGTCATATAGTGCACTTCTCCTCGGTTTGTGCAGGAGGTACGGGGTGGTCGTCACATTTGGTATCAAAGCTTGGTTAATCGCTTTTATCCAAAGCTCGTGGGAGTAATGACATATGAGAGACGTATTTGTATTTTCTGATGGACGTGTACTATATTATAGTGTATAGTATAGTAGCGCTTAAACCCCACTACGGTTTTTCTCATATGTGGACTAATCATTCTATTTTTAGATTTAGAATGAGTCATTGATCTTCGAGACATGCAGCTAGGAAGGAGACTGTTCTTGGAGTGGGAGAGAGTGGTATACCTTATTCTCCAGCTTTGGTCGAGGCCATGGCGGCAACGATCATGAGGAGGGTACCCACTCTAGAAGCAGCCGCGATAGATGTTGGTATTCAGGTGCAGGTGCCTAGGATGGTTGATTTTGCTAAGCTGTGTAAGGACTTCACATTTCTTGGAGGGAAGTTGTTCAAGGGGACAGAGCTGACAATATAGATTCAAGGGTGGCTTTATACTTACGTTCGGATTTTTGGAGACTTGGGTATTGAGGATGCGACTAAGAGGAAGCTTGGATCCAGATAGCTATAGAGCAGAGCTATGGATTGGTGGAACTCTTTCACATTAGAGACTCTTGAGGATGAGATTACTTGGGATCAGTTCCGAATCAAGTTTGATGCGAAGTTCATTTCTACCGACCAGAAGTCAGTTCTGTTCAAGAAGTTTATTGAGCTAAAGCAGATAGTGAAGGCACATGCTTTGGAGGTTGTTCCATTGTAATGACCCAAATTTCTGTCGAGTTAATTTTGAAATATTTAATACGGATTTAAATATTGAGTAGATAATAAATGAATTTTTATATTCAATTATCCATTAAATAATTGATATACAGTTTATTTCGAATATACATAATTATCGAAATACGAAATTGAATTTATCTGAATTCGAAGTTAAAACCAAATTGAAAACAGTTCAGATGATTAATACAAAACTCCTGTTTGAATTGGGATAATAATATAAATTGATTATCGAAGAATTAATTGTTTTAAAATCTATTTAAATCAATTTAAATTAATATCTTCTCCATATGATCAAATGGGGTTTCGATACCTGTCCCAGTGTGTTCAGAATAGGGGTATAACCCTAGGAATGCTTTTTGTTGGGTTCAGAAAGGAGTTCGAAATCACGGGGTATTTAAATTAACGGATACCGGTTTAAATAAAATAAAATATAAATTAATATTAGATTTATTTACTTCATTCTTAAGAAAATGAAGTAACATACGTGGACTAATACCTATCACCTAGGATATACCATACGTGGACTAATACCTATCATGCTTAAGTCTCCTCCTCTATACATAAACGCAGATAAACAACTCCCTTTCCTTTGTACCGAAAATCAAAATCCAAGGCCATTTCTTCATTCGAAAGCTTCAATAAAAAATGGCTGATCCTCTATTGCAAATTCAGTCGGAAGTTTAAGAAAAGAAAAATGGGTCGCGTCCTGAACTTAAATCAAAATGAAATCGAGATCGAACTCAAATTCAAATTCACGTCAGAAGTAGGCCTCTGATCTGATACATTTTCCGAGGCGAGATCCTTGTCCTCGCGCGACGATGAATCAATGGTTCTAGGGTTCAAGTGTTCAGATCGAGGTCAAAGCAAGCATCGCGATGTTGACTGGATGCTCCGGTGGTTCATTTTAGGTTTTCAAGGTGCGGTTTTCAATTTTGGGTCGTTCGATTTCTCTTAGATGAACTGCGATGGGTTTGGCAAACTCCGATCATTTGAGTTGAATCGCGGCAGGCCAAAGTACAGAGCACAGGGGACCAAATCGCGACAGGAAGATTTGGGTGTGTTAGGAGATGGGTTGTTCGATCTTTACTATTGGAGATGACTTTACTGAGAACTGTGGTGAGGTCACTGAGTGTATTCGAGGCATGAGGGGGGGCTGCTATAGTACCGTGCAATAACGACGAGTTCGACATTGTTTGTAGGGAGGGATTCCATGCACTGTGGAAAAGGGGGAGAAGGAGTGGTGTGTTCTCTGTTTTGAACAGCAAGAAAAGTGGCAGTTGTAAAAGAGGAAGGTCGGGTTTCAGTTATTGTTTCATTGTAGTTGTAGTTTAAAGTGGCGATTTGTAGTAGTTATCAGGGCTTGGATTCTCTGTAGTGAACTTGAAGAAGAAGAAGATTCGAACAATAGATTAAGGTAAAAGATTTAATTAATTAAATTACTTAAGGATGTTGAGGTAATTTATTTATTTGTAAATAGAATTTTAAAGTAAAAGTTTATAATCGTAAATCTTATAAATTATACATCTTGTCTATACAAGGATATATTTGCATGAGACGGTTACGCTGAATTCATGTTAACATCAACTTGGCAAATGGAATTAAAAGCTGGATATTCGACTAAATAAAATACTGTGAGTAAATCTCACCTGTTTGTTTAGAATTATTTTTACATCATTAAAAATAATTGTTGTTGCTTGTTTTGAATGCTATCTAATTGATTTAAATATATTAGTTATTTAGGGTTGACTATTATATATATATATTGGGTTGATGATTTGATTGTTCCCGCAATCTCATTAGCGGATGCCCACAGTTTCATAGCGGATCATTTCCCTATGCGCCCCACAAATATATATTAGTAGATGACCTTCATACCGCGACGTCCTGCCTCGAAGCAGGATGGGTATTATTTGTGTTGACTAATATATTTGGATGCAGGAAAACAGGTTGGAGGAATCCGACGGGATTCCTCAAAAATATATCATCTGTTTGTTATTTGTTTGCATATATACTATCATATATGATGTGTTAGAAAACCTGAAATAAATAATTGGTTATTTGGTGTTTAAATATCACTGGGCCTAAGTGTTAATTTATAAAAATACCCTGAAAGGGGTATTTGAGATTTAAAAGGGAAATTCTATTTTTCTAAAATAGAATTTGAATTTCTAAATAGATTTGAAATATAAACTTGTTTTGAAAAATAAAACAAGTGGTTCCTTTATAAACGAAGTTTATAAATAGTTCCTTTGTAAATGAAGTTTATAAATGAAGTGAAAAGAATTATCATTGGATAATTCAGAAAAAAAAATACAAGTGTGAAATTGAAAAGGGAAATCTATTTTTCAAAAGTAGAAATATTGATTTCAAAAGAAATTGAAGTCGAGACTTGGTTAAGAATGAATATAGAAAATTTAAATAGAACTTGAAATATAATTTCAAAATAGAATTTGAAATAGACTTTGAATATAGGATTCAAATAGAATTAAAATAAATTTGAATATAGAATTCAAATAGAATTTGAAATAGACTTTGAATATAGAATTTAATAAAGTTAAAATAGAATTTGAATATAGAAATTCAAATGGAGTTTGTAAATAGATTTGAATATAGAAATTCAAATGGAGTTTGAGAATAGATTTGAATATAGAAATTCAAATGAAGTTTGAAAATAGATTGAATATAGAAATTCAAATGAGATTGAAAATGGAATTTCAGTATAGGAAATTCAATTGGTATTGAAATGGGATTTGAATGTAGAAGATCGAAGTATAAATAAATTTATTTCCGAGTTAGGGAAAATCGATAAATTTTAGAAGATTGGAAATATTATGTTGAATTTGAAAAATTGATTTGATATATATTAAAAATATATCAGAATGGAGTTGAATTTATTTTAAACGAGGTTTAAAAGTTTATATTTTTTAAATATAATTAAAACAAACTCGCCGCAGCGCGGCACTTCGTAAATTGGCGATTCGAACTCCAATTGAGTATATAGAAGTCAAATTAAGTCGGAATTCTTTGAAACAAGAACCGTCAGGACCAGTTAGATAATAGTTTTCTAATAGAAGAGAAAAATCTGGATTTCTTCGAATAGATTTTGAGATATGTCAAAATCAAATTTCTAAAAGTGCAACGCCAGAGCCCTTATAAAACCATAAGTGTTTATTTAAATAAATATAAGGATTTTAAACAAATAAAATCTGAGTTTCCATTTGAAAAATCCAGATTGGAGTTGTAAAATAAATACGAGCTCAAGCTATGTAAACGAAATGATTTTTGGGACAAAAATCATATTTTGAATTTTTGAATAGAGTTAACTAATTGAAGAATAATCAGTTAATGGGATTTTGAATCGAACTTGACTTTGGATAAGAGAATTGGGTTAGTAGATTTATATTCGAAATCGAATATGAAACTTAGGTCGAGAATGGAATTTGATTAGTGTATAAACAAGCTAACATATATTTGAACAAGTTATATTCAAATAAAAAGGGTGAAATAGGCAAAACGGTTAATTAGCAACCAGTTAATGGAAATTTTGAATTGAAGTTGAACCGTGAAAGGTGAATTGGATGTGTGGATTTCATATTCAAAATCGAATATGAAACTTAAATTAAAAATCGATTCCAAAGAATTTATAAGCGAGTTATAATTTTATTTGAACATGTTATGTTCACATATAAAAGTAAAACAGGAAAAGGAGTAAACTAGCAAGTTAATTAACGAATTGAGTAAAACGATTGGATTAAGTTGGAAATAAATTGGACAGGTATAGATATACAGGAGATAGGTATGGAGAAGGTATGAAGGTATATAAATAGAATGCTCGACAAAAAGGTACGTATTTAATTCATATGTGAGATTTTATGCGCCGTATCGGCAAGCCGCTTGGCTTTTTTCTTTTTCTTTTGGATTGGTGAGGGCCATGGGAGGCTATTTGAAATATCCCGATGCTCCCAGTACAAAGGAGGTTATGGCAATTTTTTTCAGGAATTTAAGGAGTTAGAATATTTTTAAGGAAGTTTGATAACTAGAAATCTATCTATCAATATATATAGAATTCGATAAGGAAACGAACTTAAAAATAGAATAGTATAATCAAAAAGGAAGACTAGGAATAAAATCTCATAAGAATAGAAAGAGAATGTGTATACCTGTTTAAAAGTGAATAAGTAGTTGTATGGTATTGATTATTCGAGTAAGTAGTCACATCTGTTTTGACGTTATAAATGTTATTCAGTCAAGGTCTGAGAGGTAATTATACCCCAACTTGATTGATTTCATTATTAACAAATAAATAGTAAGATTTCAGGCTCGAAGATCAATGTTGGATAAGAGTTAGTTAAATATAATATTTGGGTTGTCGTAACGATGTTTTACACAACATCCGTTTTAATCCAAATAAGTGTAAACTTGGAAATAGAATAATAAATATTTCCTAAGTATAGAAATAAACGAGATCGGAAAAGAGATAAGTAATTGGAATATTTTCCAATTATAACTAGCATATATTTTCTAAGTTTAAGAAAATAAAGGAAGGCGATATTCAGAAATGTTTTCCAAATAGCGTAAAAGGCCAATATGGTAATTGAAAATATTTGGTTAACAAATATTGTCAAGGAAATAGAGAAGAGATTTAACTAATGAAATATTAATTAAAGACCCAGTGATTTGTTTGATATGTTGAATGAACACTTGTTTTCTTCGATAGTTAAATCATTGACTATCGAAACACTTGTTTTTATTCGATAGTTAAATCACAGACTATCGAAGATTTTGACCATCGTTGTCAATATGGAGAGACCAGTTGGATTCTTATCCAAAGAACCACTCCGTATTGACATAAGCGTTGCGAACCAAATATGCTAAATATATTTAAGACGGAGTAAAGTGCAAGGGCTGTTGTATAAGTCCTAGGTAGAGATTGCCTAGGATGGATGTACTGAATAGTGCCTTCGTTTTCGTTCAGTCCCAGAACGAACGTATATGGACGAGTGTATGACTGAGTATTTCCAATGATCAAATGGTTTGGTATGTATAAATATATATGGTTGCAACGGATTTATTCCCTTAGCATAATATCCAGAATATTTATACAGATCAATTAGTGATTAACGGATCTGATAATGTGGCATTCAAAGTGATCGTGTTATCAATGAATGGAAAGTAATCGTAGTCTCTGGCCTCAACAACTGGGAAATGACAAAAATCGGGCAGGCAGCATGGCTATGTGGGTAGATTCCATTACGGTGTATCATCACCTATCTAGAGATTCATTTAATTCCTTATTCTATTCGATGTTGTCCCATTCGGGAAACGGTTGTTGATCCCAACCGTTGGTGATATACATTCGATACACTCAAGCGAAACGAGTGGTCGGTCATGTGTGGCTGAGTTGCAAGATGTTCTTGTTGAACTCGGTGTATTATCCTCTAGAGATACACCAGCGGCAGGTGGTTCCATACCTTGTCATAGTCGGAATCCAATATCCAATAAGTACCCGCAGTTTATGATTGTATATTATATATGTGGAATGCGAGATGCAAACGTTCCACTAGATTGTTATTTACTTGATTTAGACATTATTATAATATCAAAAGAGTTTTGATATAAAGATTATCGTTTCTTTCAAAGAGGATTTGTGTAACGTCCCGCATTTTTATCGGTTTGTATTTGAATATTTAAATCAGTTTAAATATTGAATTCGTAATATAAGTGGATCTATATATTTATTTAAAACGAAATTGAACGTATAAAAATAAATATTAAATATAATCGGGCTTATAACGACGCTGCAGTTCGTAATTTAACGTTCTGAACTTCAACTGAGTGTACAGGATTCGTTATAAACCGGATTTCTTCGAAACAAGAAACGTTGGAATCCGTTGATATGTATCTTTCTAACAGAAGTGAAAAATCAAGATTTCGCGTTATAGATTGTGAATTAGATCCAAATTAAATTTTCAAATAGTCGCTATAGAATCGTTCATCGACCGTAATGGTTTATTTGATATAACTAGATATCGGTTTCAAATTTAGACAAGGTTCTTTTGAGGCGTAGTGATAATTTAATTTTTATAATTTTACTGTAATTTTTAATTAATAAAATACACAACTTTTTATTTGGAGTATTTCGCACCCTATATCGATATTTTGGGGTTTTAAGATATGAGTCGACCTACCAATATTATTATATTTTTGGGATCGTGACACCTCGCTGGACATGATCGTATTCGTATATCTGTCTATAATAGCTCGAATGTGAATGAAATTGGTTACATCCAGGTACATAACTTTTAACAACTAACAAAAGAAAACTATTCATTAAGTATTGAATAAAATAATTCTATAGAGTATGCTTAAAGTCTAAGCTAAATTATATAAATATATAGTTTCTATGCCCGTCTACCTCAAGGACCTTCCTTGCGTTTACCCATGCTTTCAGCGAAGGAAGCCTCTCCTACCTACCAATCTAAGTCCTAATCTACGCTAGAATTGAAGTTTAAAATCGCACTCCTACCCTGTTAGCTACGGGGCTATGTCAAGTGAAATCAACTTGTACATTTGAGACTCTAATCCTATTGGTAATATCATGACTGGACCAAAGTATTTAATCCATACACCAGTAACACGTAAAACATGGATATAAAAACATACCCATACCTTCCTTTAAGTTCAATATAATTTGGCGTATGGTCATTCACTTACATTTTTCCATTCAATGAACCATCACTTCCACCATTTAAAACACTTGTACGTTTTGAATTTCCGTAGCAACAAAGTAAGATAATACAGTGCTATTTGTTAGAAAAGAAACTATATGTTTTAAATAGCACCAGCCTACCTTTGAAGCACAGAGACCCCTATCGACTCTCTCTTCCCTATAATACTCGTATTTTCAAATCATGAAAGTAGCTAAATCCTATTACTTCATGGTGAAAAGATGCTACAGCAGTCGTGCTTTCAAGTCAACCACAGTTAGAAAAGATAGCATGGAAAAGAAAACTAACCGCGTAGGACAGATAACCTAAAGGCTATGAAACAACATCATCCTTATCTTTTTTCCTCCTTTTCTATATATATACGAGCATGGCCACTCTTTTCCTGCAATTGCTTGAACACTTCAAAACTGAGAATTTTCCCATGGCTCGTAAATGAAATCAAAGGCAAACGAAACCCTCAACTAAAAATCCAGCGTTCACATACTTTAAAACCCTTATTTCCAGAGTTTCGTTTTGGGTGTAGATCTATGGGTTTGTTATGGTGGCGAATGGAAGAGGAGGGAGCACGAGCTTTACATAGTAGGGACGAGTTCGTGAGCAGGTTCAAGGATAAGGAAATGAGTTAGTGTGTAAATGGAAGAGAAGAACTATAGTGGAAGTATAGAAGAGGAACAGAACAAGAAGAAAGGCACGGTTGGTTATACAAATATAGGTATTTGCGGGATGGGAAGAATACTGGAGTTGATATTTTGTTTGGGGAAGTGATGCATGGTTGTGTTTGTGAGTCTTGCGAAAGGAGTGCAGGCCTATGAATGTTGAAGTGCATAAGACGTGAAAAGCATGGGAAGACAGTGGAAGGGAAATGATTAAATAAAAAAAGGGACGCAACGTGCCTGCTTTCAGACTTGAAGGGAGAACAGTAGAGAAATGCATGAATGTAAGGAAGTAGTGGGACGCTGAGGCTTAAGAGGAGTAGCGTGCTTTTCATGAAGGGTAATGATACTTTAATTACTTGAAGCATTTCCAGGAAATGAGGGTGTAAATAAATGGAAAATGTGGTTTGTTATAAGGTAGGCAGCATTCCAGTGAAGTAGCGTTACACGGAGGGTAGCCAATGTTGTTTCATTCGAAGGCGTTTGCCGGGTTTTCGGACGATGGATGAGCTGTAAGGCCACCGTCGAGAGTCAGGTTCATGGGGTGGAATTTGGGAAGCGAACTGGGAGCCGTTCTCTTTGTGAATATGAGGAGCTCCTGTATTTGACCGGTAAAATGGATGCCCGTGTCGGTATCGGTCGGGGTGTGGTGAACACCAGTGGCTTAGTTTTGGTCGATGATGGTTCGAAGGAAGTTAAAGGAGTCCGATTCGAAAAGCCTGGGTATCGTGTTTAAATTTGGATCGGCTAAAGATTTATTAAGTAAACGGCAAAACCGGTTACCATGGAATCGTCCGGAAGTTGGCTGCGTTTGAAGATAGATTGGAACTAGTTAGAGCTCATCAGAAATTATGGCAAGATTTAACGGCTGATCAAATCGACCGACGCAAATCGTTATTTAACGGTTAACGCGCCAAGGTGAGTAAATTCACTGACTTTGATCTATTTTAAAATATTATAATATTGGTTGAATGTTGTGTGATGGTCGCTTCGGTAGATTACAATTAAATTGGTTGATATATATATATATATATATATATATATATATATATATATATATATCGTTGCATATGTACACATCATTTGGTTGGATACTGATTCCATTGATTAAAATATTTCCTAATATGTAATCAGTGATAATTGTTTGACTAACATCGATGGATGCAGGAAACCGGTTAGAGATCCAACCGGATTCCTCAATAGGTACATGTACTGTTTCTTTGTTTTATATATGCACTGTTTGAACCGTGTTGAATGAAAATTTAACATTTGTTTTGATTTAATAAATTAATGATATCGATTTAGAAAGTGGCAACAATCGACTATAAACACATCGTTTTGTGAGAAGTTGATTGGCCGTCAGGCAAGTCAACAAAGTCTATTATAGAAAAAATATAGATTTTTATAATTAAAGCGAAGTTTTAAACTGTAATAAAAATTCTATTATAAACTGGTATTTTATAGTTCATTTTATAAAGTAAAATATTAGTTAATTATTTTTAATTAAATAATTGTTTCTTAAGTGGACCTCTTTTAAAATGTTATTGAATTAAAGATGTCAAGATTTTTGTAACAGAAAGAGATGTTGAGATTTGTTATAAAGTTGAATATAACAGCGCATTGCAAGTTTTGAACTATAGCGATAAAATAATGCTGTTGAATAGGCTTAAGCGTGACTGTTATGTCGAGATTAGTTATAAAGGAGAATATTACAGCGTATGACAAGTTTTTGAACTATAACGATAAATTAGCGTTGTTGACCAAACGTAAGCATGATTTTTATATAGCACTACTCCCTAGAGAATGTAAACAGCTTGTTTTGAAATCCACTTATTTTAAAGTAATAAGTAACGATGATGGTCCAAAGAAATATAAGAACGAGTAGTGGAGAATCGTTTCAGAAAACGATGACATCATTTCGATGTTTGAAATATGATTAGAGTTAAATAACACTATTAGAAATGGAATTATAATTCGACGATGTCGAATGGTAAATAAAAAGTGCCCATGGTTGTGTGATGTTTAGTTGTCCATTTGAATGGATGTTTGTTTTTATTTCGATAGTTAAATAACCGACTATCGAAGTGTTTTGACCATCGTTGTCAATACGGAGAGACCGGTTGGATATATTATCCGAAACCACTCTGTATAGGCATAAGCGCTGCGAGTTGATTATGCTGAAGAAAGTTGAAGACGGAGTGAAATGCAAGGGTCGTCCTGTTCCAGAATGGTGTTTTCTGTTTGTCCAGTCCCAGGACAACTTGTATGGACGAATGTCTGACAAGTATTCCTAACGGTCACATAAGACGATCTTTTCAAGGTATTACGTCTGGTGGCGGAGAAATTCGTTTCTCTTAGTTTTTATACCCGTATTTTTGGGAAGATCAACTAGTGATTTGACGGGTTTGACGATGTGACATTCAAAGTGTGTGGTGGCCAGATGTTCTAAAAAGATAGACGTAGCATTAAGCCTCACAACCGGGAAATGACAAAAATCAGGCAGCATGGCTATGTGGGTCGCTCCCATTAGAGTGTATAATCACCTATCTAGAGAAATTCCTTTTGTTTCTAAATCTATCGATTTTGCCCATTCGGGAAACGGTGATTTGAGTCCAATCGTTTGTGATATGCATTCGATACACTCAAGCGAAATGAGTGGTCGGTCATGTGTGGGCCGGGTTGCAAGACGTTCTTGTTGAACCCAGTGTATTCACCTTAGAGATACACTAGCGGCAGGTGGTCCCATACCTTGTCATAGTTGGAATCCAATCTCCAATAAGCGCGCTGCGGTTTTTGATTTTATACTATGTATGTAGAACGTGAGATGCAAGCGTTCTACTATTTGGTTATTTATTTGATTAGACATTATTATAATATCACTGGATTTTGATATCAAAGTGTTTTGGGTTATAGTAAGGTAAAAACCATCCGTGTTTATGTGTGGACTGGTCTTACTATTATCTTTTTCTTCAAAAGGATTTTCAAAGTTAAATCGTATGGTTGGAATTTACTCACACCAGTCCCATGACTGACCCAGAGTTTATTTTGTTTGTTTTTCTTAAACTCTTGGGTGCCCAAATTTGTACAGGCAGTCAAGTGTTTCAGGCTTTACAGGTACACTTGGAGGAGCTTGAAGCAGGAGTCTTCACTGTTGGTTACTTAGAGTTATTTCCGCTGTATCAAATGTTATGTTGTACTCTGATATGGTATGTATATACAAAACAGATTTGTATTTCAAAGTTATGTTATATAATATATTTTATTCATTCCGCTGTGAGATTCGTGTTTACTCTGATTCTAGTGTTCTTCTTCTTCTATTCTATTAGTTCTATCTTATCTTTCTCATCCTCTTATTTCTTTCTATTAATGATCCGGTATTTTCGATGTCTGAACAGTCGACGCGGTGTTTTGTTTCGATTTTCGGAGTCGAAAATCACGTGGTCGTTACAGTTGGTATCAGAGCTGAAGGTTAAGTGATTACCTTGGCTCTGTGGCGTGACTCAGTAGAGATAGGGTTAGTAACACCCTAGATTGAGTTTGAGTGTACATATATGAGTGCGTATTTGTAAATCAATATAAAAATTATTTTATATTGTGTTGATTGATCTAATGAGTGGTATATAAATTCCAGATCGACGCGTTTAGCTGACGAGGTCGATAGGGATTTATAAACGCTTGGATAGAGAATTTCGACATAGTATTGTTTTGAAAGAGAGTAAATGAAATAATTTTACTCAAAATATATTTTGATATAAAGAAAACATATATATTGGAATTATCTAATATATATTGAATGTGTTGGTTGAAATTATGATCGAATATAATTGAATTGTTTATATAAATAACCAATCGAAATATTTTATAAATATAATATGTAAAATCAGATGAACTGAATCTGAAATTTAAACCAGAATTAGAATAAAAATTCTGAAACATGAAAATGTTTGTAAATGAAATTTGAATTAAATATATGGAATTTTAAGATCCTGTGGAAATTTTGAATTATTATCCAAGTTTCGAAAAACATATTTTTGAAGTAAATTTCAAATAAAAGTATTTGAATATGAGTTTTGAAAGTGATATAGTATTGAACTCACTTTGATCACTGGGAAATAAATTCTGATGATGTAGTCGACCATCATTGGTGTTCATTTTCGAGTTTCTAAGTGACGGATTACTACCAAAGATTTTTGTTTTAAATTATTTGAGGGAAACAAGTTATCAAAAAAACAAAAAAATCAGATGTTTAGAATTGCTATGTTATGAATATATATGTATTATTTCAAACTGATTTGAAATAAATCCTAGGGATTTGAATTCTGAAATTTAAAATTTAACTCATGAAGTTAAGTAGCTTGAAATGGTGGAAGTGAATAAATTTGAATTTAATCGAAGCCAGTAAGTGGGAATTCACTTGGTTAAATATATTGAATTAGGTTAGAGATGATCGCAAATAAATTTGGATTGTTGGATAAGAATTTGGAATTGAAATGGAGCTGGAATTGAATTGGAATTTGGCTCAAATATAAGCAAAGGATTGGATTTAAGGATAAGTTGGTTGGAGATCAACATTTGGATATTATGGGTATATGCTGAATTGAAAAGCAGATAAGGGAAATAAAGTTGAATGCTCGACAAAAAGAGACAAGTTTATATCCTATTTGGAAATGAGATTTACGAGCTATTTTGGCAAGCCGCTTGGCTATTTTATTTTCTTTTGGATGGGAAAATGCCCAGAGAGGCAAGTTGTAGTAGTACTGATTAAGCCATGCGGAGGAGATGCTGGTAAAATTTCTCGAAAATTTATGGTATTAGAAAATTTTCAGAATTTTTGAAAATATTCGTCAATAAGGAATTAATATTTTAAATTGAAAATAAAGTGACTCAGTTGAAATTGAAGATAAGGAATAAAACAAAAGATTTTTAACCTGTTTACAATAAAGATTGTAGCATTTTCCCCCATCTTAGCAATTTCGAGGACGAAATTGTTTTAAGGGGGAAGGAATGTAACGTCCCGCATTTTTATCGGTTTGTATTTGAATATTTAAATCAGTTTAAATATTGAATTCATAATATAAGTAGATCTATATATTTATTTAAAACGAAATTGAACGTATAAAAATATATATTAAATATAATCGAGCTTATAACGACGCTGCAGTTCGTAATTTAACGTTTTGAACTTCAACTGAGTGTACAGGATTCGTTATAAACCGGATTTCTTCGAAACAAGAAACGTTGGAATCCGTTGATATGTATCTTTCTAACAGAAGTGAAAAATCAAGATTTCGCGTTATAGATTGTGAATTAGATCCAAATCAAATTTTCAAATAGTCGCTATATAATCGTTCATCGACCGTAATGGTTTATTTGATATAACTAGATATCAGTTTCAAATTTAGACAAGGTTCTTTTGAGGCGTAGTGATAATTTAATTTTTATAATTTTACTGTAATTTTTAATTAATTAAATACGCAACTTTTTATTTGGAGTATTTCGCACCCTATATCGATATTTTGGGGTTTTAAGATATGAGTCGACCTACCAATATTATTATATTTTTGGGATCGTGACACCTCGCTGGACATGATCGTATTTGTATATATATATCTGTAATAGCTCGAATGTTAATGAAATTGGGTGCATCCAGGTACATAACTTTTAACAACTAACAAAAGAAAACTATTCATTAAGTATTGAATAAAATAATTCTATAGAGTATGCTTAAAGTCTAAGCTAAATTATATAAATATATAGTTTCTCTGCCCATTTACCTCAAGGACCTTCCTTGCGTTTACCCATGCTTTTAGCGAAGGAAGCCTCTCCTACCTACCAATCTAAGTCCTAATCTACGCTAGAATTGAAGTTTAAAATCGCACTCCTACCCTGTTAGCTACGGGGCTATGTCAAGTGAAATCAACTTGTACATTTGAGACTCTAATCCTATTGGTAATATCATGACTGGACCAAAGTATTTTATCCATACACCAGTAACACGTAAAACATGGATATAAAAACATACCCATACCTTCCTTTAAGTTCAATATAATTTGGCGTATGGTCATTCACTTACATTTTTCCATTCAATGAACCGTCACTTCCACCATTTAAAACACTTGTACGTTTTGAATTTCCGTAGCAACAAAGTAAGATAATACAGTGCTATTTGTTAGAAAAGAAACTATATGTTTTAAATAGCACCAGCCTACCTTTGAAGCACAGAGACCCCTATCGACTCTCTCTTCCCTATAATACTCATATTTTCAAACCATGAAAGTAGCTAAATCCTATTAGTTCATGGTGAAAAGATGCTACAGCAGTCGTGCTTTCAAGTCCACCACGGTTAGAAAAGATAGCAAGGAAAAGAAAACTCACCGCGTAGGACAGATAACCTAAAGCTATGAAACAACATCATCCTTATCTTTTTTCCTCCTTTTCTATATATATACGAGCATGGCCACTCTTTTCCTGCAGTTGCTTGAACACTTCAAAACTGAGAATTTTCCCATGGCTCGTAAATGAAATCAAAGGCAAACGAAACCCTCAACTAAAAATCCAGCGTTCACATACTTTAAAACCCTTATTTCCAGAGTTTCATTTTTGGTGTAGATCTGTGGGTTCGTTATGGTGGCGAATGGAAGAGGAGGGAGCACGAGCTTTACATAGTAGGGACGAGTTCGTGAGCAGGTTCAAGGATAAGGAAATGAGTTAGTGTGTAAATGGAAGAGAAGAACTATAGTGGAAGTATAGAAGAGGAACATAACAAGAAGAAAGGCATGGTTGGGTATACAAATATGGGTATTTGCGGGATTGGAAGAATACTGGAGTTGATATTTTGTTTGGGGAAGTGATGCATGGTTGTGTTTGTGAGTCTTGCGAAAGGAGTGCAGGCCTATGAATGTTGAAGTGCATAAGACGTGAAAAGCATGGGAAGTCAGTGGAAGGGAAATGATTAAATAAAAAAAAAGGGACGCAACGTGCCTGCTTTCAAACTTGAAGGGAGAACAGTAGAGAAATGCATGAATGTAAGGAAGTAGTGGGACGCTGAGGCTTAAGAGGAGTAGCGTGCTTTTCATGAAGGGTAATGATACTTTAATTACTTGAAGCATTTCCAGGAAATGAGGGTGTAAACAAATGGAAAATGTGGTTTGTTATAAGGTAGGCAGCATTCCAGTGAAGTAGTGTTACACGGAGGGTAGCCGATGTTGTTTCATTCGAAGGCGGTTGTCGGGTTTTCGGACGATGGATGAGCTGTAAGGCCACCGTCGAGAGTCAAGTTCATGGGGTGGAATTTGTGAAGCGAACTGGGAGCCATTCTCTTTGTGAATATGAGGAGCTCCTGTATTTGACCGGTAAAATGGATGCCCGTGTCGGTATCGGTCAGGGTGCGGTGAACACCAGTGGCTCAGTTTTGGTCGATGATGGTTTGAAGGAAGTTAATGGAGTCCGATTCGAAAATCCTGGGTATCGTGTTTAAATTTGGATCGGCTAAAGATTATTAAGTAAACGGCAAAACCGGTCACGATGGAATCGTACGGAAGTTGGCTGCGTTTGAAGATAGATTGGAACCAGTTAGAGCTCATCATAAATAATGGCCAGATTTAACGGCTGATCAAATCGACCGACGCAAATCGTTATTTAACGGTTAACGCGCCAAGGTGAGTAAATTCATTGACTTTGATCTATTTTAAAATATTATATTATTGGTTGAATGTTGTGTGATGGTCGCTTCGATAGATTACAATTAAATTGGTTGAAATATATATATATATATATATCGTTGCATATGTACACATCATTTGGTTGTATACTGATTCCATCGATTAAAATATTTCCTAATATGTAATTAGTGATAATTGTTTGACTAACATCGGTGGATGCAGGAAACCGGTTAGAGGAATCCAACCGGATTCCTCAATAGGTACGTGTACTGTTGTTTTATATATGCACTGTTTGAACCGTGTTGAATGAAAATTTAACATTTGTTTTGATTTAATAAATAAATGATATCGATTTAGAAAGTGGCAACAATTGACTATAAACACATCGTTTTGTGAGAAGTTGATTGGCCGTCAGGCAAATCAATAAAGTCGATTATAGAAAAAAATATAGATTTTTATAATTAAAGCGAAGTTTTAAACTGTAATAAAAATTCTATTATAAACTGGTATTTTATAGTTCATTTTATAAAGTAAAATATTAGTTAATTTTTTTTAATTAAATAATTGTTTCTTAAGTGGACCTCTTTTAAAATTTTATTGAATTAGAGATGTCGAGATTTTTGTAACAGAAAGAGATGTTGAGACTTGTTATAAAGTTGAATATAACAGCGCATTGCAAGTTTTGAACTATAGCGATAAAGTAACGTTGTTGAATAGGCTTAAGCGTGACTGTTCTATCGAGATTAGTTATAAAGGAGAATATTACAGCGTATGACAAGTTTTTGAACTGTAACGATAAATTAGCGCTGTTGACCAAACTTAAGCATGATTTTTATATAGCACTACTCCCTAGAGAATGTAAATAGCTTGTTTTGAAATCCACTTATTTTAAAGTAATAAGTAACGATGATGGTCCAAAGAAATATAAGAACGAGTAGTGGAGAATCGTTTCAGAAAACGATGACATCATTTCGATGTTTGAAATATGATTAGAGTTAAATAACACTATTAGAAATGGAATTGTAATTCGACAATGACGAATGGTAAATAAAAAGTGCCCATGGTTGTGTGATGTTTAGTTGTCCATTTGAATGGATGTTTGTTTTTATTTCGATAGTTAAATAACCGACTATCAAAGTGTTTTGACCATCGTTGTCAATACAGAGAGACCGGTTGGATATATTATCCGAAACCACTCCGTATAGGCATAAGCGCTGCGAGTTGATTATGCTGAAGAAAGTTGAAGACGGAGTGAAATGCAAGGGTCGTCCTGTTCCAGAATGGTGTTTTCTGTTTGTCCAATCCCTGGATATCTTGTATGGACGAATGTCTGACAGAGTATTCCTAACTGTCACATAAGACGATCTTTTCAAGGTATTACGTCTGGTGGCGGAGAAATTCGTTTCTCTTAGCTTTTATACCCGTAATATTTTTGGGAAGATCAACTAGTGATTTGACGAGTTTGACGATGTGACATTCAAAGTGTGTGGTGGCCAGATGTTCTAAAAAGATAGATGTAGCATCAAGCCTCACAACCGGGAAATGACAAAAATCGGGCAGGCAGCATGGCTATGTGGGTCGCTCCCATTAGAGTGTATAATCACCTATCTAGAGAAATTCCTTTTGTTTCTAAATCTATCGATTCTGCCCATTCGGGAAACAGTGGTTTGAGTCCAACCGTTGGTGATATACATTCGATACACTCAAGCGAAATGAGTGGTCGGTCATGTGTGGGCCGGGTTGCAAGACGTTCTTGTTGAACCCAGTGTATTCGCCTCTAGAGATACACTAGCGGCAGGTGGTCCCATACCTTGTCATAGTTGGAATCCAATCTCCAATAAGCGCGCTGCGGTTTTTGATTTTATACTATGTATGTAGAACGTGAGATGCAAGCGTTCTACTATTTGGTTATTTACTTGATTAGACATTATTATAATATCACTGGATTTTGATATCAAAGTGTTTTGGGTTATAGTAAGGTAAAAATCATCCGTGTTTATGTGTGGACCGGTCTTACTATTATCTTTTTCTTTAAAAGGATTTTCAAAGTTAAATCGTATGGTTGGAATTTACTCACACCAGTCCCATGACTAACCCAGAGTTTATTTTGTTTGTTTTTCCTAAAACTCTTGGGTGCCCAAATTTGTATGGACAGTCAAGTGTTTCAGGCTTTACAGATACACTTGGAGGAGCTTGAAGCAGGAGTCTTCACTGTTGGTTATTTAGAGTTATTTCCGCTGTATCAAATGTTATGTTGTACTTTGATATGGTATGTATATACAAAACAGATTTGTATTTCAAAATTATGTTATATAATATATTTTATTCGTTCCGCTGTGAGATTCGTGTTTACTCTGATTCTGGTGTTCTTCTTCTATTCTATTAGTTCTATCTTATCTTTCTCATCCTCTTATTTCTTTCTATTAATGATCCGGTATTTTCGATGTCTGAACAGTCGACGCTGGGTTTTGTGTCGATTTTCGGAGTTGCAAATCCCGTGGTCGTTACAATTTGAAAGTTAATTCAAGTGTTTGAGATTCTCATAAGGGAAAAACCCGTTCCGTGTTATACGGCGTGGTCTTATGAGATATCATTTAGTTTTCTGAAACTGTTTAAACTGTTTACTCATACTAGTCCCATGACTGAACCGGAGTTTATTTTGTTTTGTTCTACCTAAACTCTTGGGTGCCTAAATTTGTACGGGTAGTCAAGTAGTTCAGGATTTTACAGATCTATCTAAAGGAGCTTAGAGCAGGAGGCTTCAGCGTTAGTTATATAGAGTTTTGTTCCATTGTGTTGTAAGTGTTATACTCTGATAAGTGTATGTTATACAGATGAAATTTTGTATTTCAAAAGATATGATATATTATATTTTGTTCCGCTGCGATGTGAGATTTTGTATTGTTTTTATTGTTCTTCTTCTTCCTTTTTCTTCTAAAAAAATGATTCGTATTTTCGTGATATTTGGGTTGGACGTATGATGTATATAGTCAACTCTGATATTATGCATTTGCGGGTCGTTACAGTTGGTATCGGAGCTTAGGTTGAGCGAATACCTATTCTTGTGTGGCATGTGCTCATTAGAGATAGGGTCAGTACTACCCTAGAATGAGTTGAGTTTATATATACGAGAGTGTGTATTTGTTAATTGATTAAAACAATTGTTTTATATTGTGTTGGCCAGTTTGGTTAGTAGTTTATGAATTCTGGTCGAATCGTGGGACGCCACGACGTCGATAAGAGTTTGTAAATACTTGAACAGAAGTTTGAACACGATATTGTTTTAGAGTGGGTAAATGAAATAATTTTACCCAATATTCTATTTTGATATAAAAGGAATAATTTTCTGAAATTATTATATTATATGGATGAGTTGATTGTTAATATTATAATCAATGAGATTATAAAAATTGAAATGGTTGGTTATAACCAAATATAATTTGTATAAGAATGAAATATATACAAATGAGATGAGTTGAAATTGGATTCAGAATCAGAATTAAGAATTTAAAATCCTGGGAAGTTGGAAAATATTTTCTGAAGTATATTAAAACAATATAGCTTTGTTTTAAAAGGATTTTGAAATTGTTTAAGCACTAAACTCACTTCAGTGGTTGGAAAATAATTCCGATGATGACTGCAACATCATCAATGTTCATTTTCGAGTTTCTAAGTGATGAGTTGCTACCTTAGAAAAGTTTTTGATGGAAATTTGTTTAAAGAAAAATAAATTGGTTTGAAAATTCAAATGTTTGAATTTGAGATAGAAATAAATGTGTATTTATGGGATTTCAAAAGGATTTGAAATGAAAACCCAGGAATTTGAATTCTGGAACTAAAATTTAACTTAAGCAAGTTAAATGGATCGAAGTGAATAAATTGATTTAAAATCAATTTGAATGAATCTGAAATGAATATGAATACATATGAATGGAATATGAATTGGATGTGAATAAAGGAAAACCAAACGTTTTGGTATAACTAAAATTTGTTGAAATATAAAGAGTTGAGTTCAACATAAATGAGTTATGAAAAGATAATGGTTCTAAAGCATTTTTCCTACCTTAGTAATTTCGGGGACGAAATTCTTTTAAGAGGGGAAGATTGTAATGACCCAGATTTCTGTCGAGTTAATTTTAAAATATTTAATATGGATTTAAATATTGAGTAGATAATAAATGAATTTTTATAATCAGTTATTGATTAAATAATCAATATACAGTTTATTTTGAATATATATAATTATCGAAATACGAAATTGAATTTATTTGAATTCGAAGTTAAAACTGAATTGAAAACAGTTCAGATGATTAATTCAAAACTCCTATTTGAAGTGGGATAATAATATAAATTGATTATCGAAGAATTAATTGTTCTAATTCTATTTAAATCAATTTAAATTAGTATCTTCTCCATATGATCAAATGGGGTTTTGATACCTGTCCCAGTGTGTTCAAAATAGGGGTATAACCCTAGGAATGCTTTTTGTTGGGTTCAGAAAGGAGTTGGAAATCACAGGATATTAAAATTAATGGATACCGGTTTAAATAAAATATAAATTATTATTAGATTTATTTACTTCATTCTTAAGAAAATGAAGTAACATACGTAGGCTAATACCTATCACCTAGGATATACCATACGTGGACTAATACCTATCATGCTTAAGTCTCCTCCTCTATACATAAACGCAGATAAACATCCCCTTTCCTTTGTACCGAAAATCAAAATCCAAGGCCATTTCTTCATTCGAAAGCTTCAATTAAAAATGGCCGATCCTCTATTGCAAATTCAGTCGGAAGTTTAAGAAAAGAAAAATGGGCCCCGTCCTGAACTTAAATCAAAATGAAATCGAGATCGAACTCAAATTCAAATTCATGTCAGAAGTAGGCCTCCGATCTGATACGTTTTCCGAGGCGAGATCCTTGTCCTCGCGCGACGATGAATCAATGGTTCTAGGGTTCAAGTGTTCAGATCGAGGTCAAAGCAAGCATCGTGATGTTGACTGGATGCTCCGGTGGTTCATTTTAGGTTTTCCAAGGTGCGGTTTTCAATTTTGGGTGGTTCGATCTCTCTTAGATGAACTGCGATGGGTTTGGCAAATTCCGATCATTTGAGTTGAATCGCGGCAGGCCAAAGTACAGAGCACAGGGGAGCAAATCGCGACAGGAAGAATTGAGTGTGTTAGGAGATGGGTTGTTCGATCTTTACTATTGGAGATGACTTTAATGAGAACTGTGGTGAGGTCACTGAGTGTATTCGAGGCATGAGGGGGGCTGCTATAGTACCGTGCAGTAATGAGGAGTTCGACATTGTTTATAGGGAGGGATTCCATGCACTGTGGAAATGGGGGAGAAGGAGTGGCGTGTTCTCTGTTTTGAGCAGCAAGAAAAGAGGCAGTTGTAAAAGGGGAAGGTCGGATTTCAGTTATTGTTTCATTGTAGCTGCAGTTTAAGGTGGCGATTTGTAGTAGTTATCAGGGCTTGGATTCTCTATAGTGAACCTGAAGAAGAAGAAGATTCGAAAAATGGATTAAGGTAAAAGATTTAATTAATTAAATTACTTAATTATGTTGAGGTAATTTATTTATTTGTAAATAGAATTTTAAAGTAAAAGTTTATAATCGTAAATCTTACAAATTATACATCTAGTCTATACAAGGATATATTTGCACGAGGCGGTTATGCTGAATTCATGTTAACATCAACTTGGCAAATGGAATTAAAAGCTGGATATTCGACTAAATAAAATACTGTGAGTAAATCTCACCTGTTTGTTTAGAATTATTTTTATATCGTTAAAAATAATTGTTGTTGCTTGTTTTGAATGCTATCTGGTTGATTTAAATATATTAGTTATTTAGGGTTGACTATTATATATATATATATATATATATATATATATATATTGGGTTGATGATTTGATTGTTCCCGCAGTCTCATTAGTGGATGCCCGCAGTTTCATAGCGGATGATTTCCCTATGTGCCCCACAAATATATATTAGTGGATGACCTTCATACCGCGATGTCCTGCCTCGAAGCAGGATGGGTATTATTTGTGTTGACTAATATATTTGGATGCAGGAAAACAGGTTGGAGGAATCCGACGGGATTCCTCAAAAATATATTATCTGTTTGTTATTTGTTTGCATATATACTATCATATATGATGTGTTAGAAAACCTGAAATAAATAATTGGTTGTTTGGTGTTTAAATATTACTGGGCCTAAGTGTTAATTTATAAAAATACCCTGAAAGGGGTATTTGAGATTTAAAAAGGAAATTCTATTTTTCTAAAATAGAATTTGAATTTTTAAATAGATTTGAAATATAAACTTGTTTTGAAAAATAAAACAAGTGGTTCCTTTATAAACGAAGTTATAAATAGTTCTTTTATAAATGAAGTTTATAAATGAAGTGAAAAGAATTATCATTGGATAATTCAGAAATAAAAATACAAGTGTGAAATTGAAAAGGGAAATCTATTTTTCAAAAGTACAAATATTGATTTCAAAAGAAATTGAAATCGAGACTTGGTTAAGAATGAATATAGAAAATTTAAATATAACTTGAAATAGAATTTCAAAATAGAATTTGAAATAGACTTTAAATATAGGATTCAAATAGAGTTAAAATAAATTTGAATATAGAATTCAAATAGACTTTGAATATAGAATTTAATAGAGTTAAAATGGAATTTGAATATAGAAATTCAAATGGAATTTGAAAATAGATATGAATATAGAAATTCAAATGGAGTTTGAGAATAGATTTGAATAAAGAAATTCAAATGAAGTTTGAAAATAGATTGAATATAGAAATTCAAATGGAGATTGAAAATGGAATTTGAATATAGGAAATTCAATTGGTATTGAAATGGAATTTGAATATAGAAGAGCGAAGTATAAATAAATTTATTTCCGAGTTAGGGAAAATCGACAAATTTTAGAAGATCAGAAATATTATGTTGAATTCGAAAAATGGATTTGATATATATTAAAAATATATCAGAATGGAGTTGAATTTATTTTAAACAAGGTTTAAAAGTTTATATTTCTAAATATAATTAAAACGAACTTGTCGCAGCGCTGTAGTTCGTAAATTGACGATTCGAACTCCAATTGAGTATATAGAAGTCAAATTAAGTCGGAATTCTTTGAAACAAGAACAGTCAGGACCAGTTAGATAATAGTTTTCTAATAGAAGAGAAAAATTTGGATTTCGTCGAATAGATTTTGAGAAATGACAAAATCAAATTTCTAAAAGTGCAGCGCCAGAACCCTTATAAAACCATAAGGGTTTATTTAAATAAATATAAGGATTTTAAACAAATAAAATACGAGTTTCCATTTGAAAAATCCAGATTGGAGTTGTAAAATAAATACGAGCTTAAGCTGTGTAAATGAAATGATTTTTGGGACAAAAATCATATTTTGAATTCTTGAATAGAGTTAACTAATTGAAGAATAATCAGTTAATGGGATTTTGAATCGAACTTGACTTTGGATAAGAGAATTGGGTTAGTAAATTTATATTCGAAATCGAATATGAAACTTAGGTCGAGAATGGAATTTAATTAGTGTATAAACAAGTTAACATATAATTGAACAAGTTATATTCAAATAAAAAGGGTGAAATAGACAAAACGGTTAATTAGCAACCAGTTAATGGAAATTTTGAATTGATGTTGAACCGTGAAAGGTGAATTGGATGTGTGGATTTCATATTCAAAATCGAATATGAAACTTAAATTAAAAATTGAATCCAAAGAATTTATAAGCGAGTTAGAATTTTATTTGAACATGTTATGTTTACATATAAAAGTAAAACATGAAAAGGAGTAAACTAGTAAGTTAACTAACGAATTGAGTAAAACGTTTAGATTAAGTTGGAAATAAATTGGACAGGTATGGATAAGGGATGAAGGTATATAAATAGAATACTCGACAAAAAGGTACGTATTTAATTCATATATGAGATTTTATGCGCCGTATCTGCAAGTCGCTTGGCTTTTTTCTTTTTCTTTTGGATTGGTGAGGGCCATAGGAGTCTATTTGAAATATCCCGATGCTCCCGGTACAAAGGAGGTTATGGCAATTTTTTTCGGGAATTTAAGGAGTTAGAATATTTTTAAGGAAGTTTGATAACTAGAAATCTATCTATCAATATATATAGAATTCGATAAGGAAACGAACTTAAAAATAGAATAGTATAATCAAAAAGGAAGACTAGGAATAAAATCTCGTAAGAATAGAAAGAGAAAGTGTATATGTGTTTAAAAGTGAATAAGTAGTTGTATGGTATTGATTATTCGAGTAAGTAGTCAGATCTGTTTTGACGTT
Source organism: Allium sativum (assembly GCA_030737875.1). Taxonomy (NCBI): domain Eukaryota; kingdom Viridiplantae; phylum Streptophyta; class Magnoliopsida; order Asparagales; family Amaryllidaceae; genus Allium; species Allium sativum. The sequence continues at coordinate 68,154,076 of CM060922.1, forward strand.
ATAAATGTTATTCAGTCAAGGTCTGAGAGGTAGTTATACCCCCAACTTGATTGATTTCATTATTAAAAAATAAATAGTAAGATTTCAGGCTCGAAGATCAATGTTGGATAAGAGTTAGTTGAATATAGTATTTGGGTTGTCGTAACGATGTTTTACACAACATCCGTTTTAATCGAAATAAGTGTATACTTGGAAATAGTATAGTAAATATTTCCTAAGTATAGAAATAAACGAGATCGGAAAAGAGATAAGTAATTGGAATATTTTCTAATTATAACTAGCATATATTTTCTAAGTTTAAGAAAATAAAGGAAGGCGATATTCAGAAATGTTTTCTAAATAGCGTAAAAGGCCAATATGGTTATTGAAAATATTTGGTTAACAAATATTGATAAGGAAATGGAGAAGATATTTAATTAATGAAATATTAATTAAAGAGCCCAGTGATTTGTTTGATATGTTGAATGAACACTTGTTTTTTTCGATAGTTAAATCATTGACTATCGAAACACTTGTTTTTATTCGATGGTTAAATCACAGACTATCGAAGATTTTGACCATCGTTGTCAACATGGAGAGACCGGTTGGATTCTTATCCAAAGAACCACTCCGTATTGACATAAGCGTTGCAAACCAAATATGCTAAATATATTGAAGACGGAGTAAAGTCCAAGGGCTGTTGTATAAGCCCTAGGTAGAGATTGCCTAGGATGGATTTACTGAATAGTGCCTTCGGTTTCGTTCAGTCCTAGAACGAACGTATATGGACGAGTGTCTGACAGAGTATTTCCAATGATCAAATGGGATGGTATGTATAAATATATATGGTTGCAATGGATTTATTCCCTTAGCATAATATCCAGAATATTTGTACGGATCAATTAGTGATTAACGGATTTAATAATGTAGCATTCAAAGTGATCGTGTTATCAATGAATGGAAAGTAATCGTAGTCTCTGGCCTCAACAACTGGGAAATGACAAAAATCGGGCAGGCAGCATGGCTATGTGGGTAGCTTCCATTAGGGTGTATCATCACTTATCTAGAGATTCATTTAATTCCTTATTCTATTTGATGTTGTCCCATTCGGGAAACGGTTGTTGATCCCAACCGTTGGTGATATACATTCAATACACTCAAGCGAAATGAGTGGTCGGTCATGTGTGGCTGAGTTGCAAGATGTTCTTGTTGAACTCGGTGTATTCTCCTCTAGAGATACACCAGCGGCAGGTGGTTCCATACCTTGTCATAGTCGGAATCCAATATCCAATAAGTGCCCGCGGTTTATGATTGTATATTATATATGTGGAACGTGAGATGCAAACGTTCCACTAGATTTTTATTTACTTGATTTAGACATTATTATAATATCAAAAGAGTTTTGATATAAAGATTACCATTTCTTTCAAAGAGGATTTGAAAGTTAAGTCAAGTGTTTGAGATTCTCATAAGGGGAAAACCCGTTCCGTGTTATACGGCGTGGTTCTATGAGACATCATTTAGTTTTCTGAAACTGTTTAAAATGTTTACTCATACCAGTACCATGACTGACCCGGAGTTTATTTTGTTTTGTTCTACCTAAACTCTTGGGTGCCTAAATTTGTACGGGCAGTCAAGTAGTTCAGGATTTTACAGATCTATCTAAAGGAGCTTGGAGCAGGAGGCTTCAGCTTTAGTTATATAGAGTTTTGTTCCACTGTGTTGTAAGTGTTGTACTCTGATAAGTGTATGTTATACAGATGAAATTTTGTATTTCAAAAGATATGATATATTATATTTTGTTCCGCTGCGATGTGAGATTCTGTGTTGTTATTGCTGTTCTTCTTCTACCTTTTTCTTCTAAAAAAAATGATTCGTATTTTCGTGATATTTGGGTTGGACGTATGATGTATATAGTTAACTCTGATACTATGGATTTGTGGGTCATTTCATCCATCTTCTTCAAGCAACCAAACATCGGAGGTGAAAGGGAAGAGTGTTGTTGTTCGAGGTACGCTTTCTATCGACGGTGTTTCAGTTCGAGTGTTGTTTGTTACTGGAGCATCACATTCTTTCATTTGCAATGAGCTTGTGTGTCGTTTGGGTTTAGAACCCAAGATTTTTGATAGACCATTGGTTGTGACTAATCCAGTAACGGGTTCGTCTAGTTTGTATGATTTCCCGTGGTCTAGAGTTAGAGGTGCAAGTAAGTGACTTTTTGGGAAAATGGTTCATTCGGAGAAGCGTGTCTGAATGGGTGGACCAGTTGTGTCTGCAACCAAGGCTGATGGATCTTTGAGATTGTGTGTTGATTATTGTGAGCTCAACAAGGTGACCAAGAAGAACAAGTATCTGTTGACGAGGATAAATGATTCGTTTGATCAGCTTCGCGAAGCCAAAGTGTTCCCCCAAATGGATTTGGCGATCGGATTTCACCAGTTGAAAGCGGCAAAAGGTAGTGTGCTGAAGACAGATTTTAGGACATCGTCCGGTTTCTTTTAGTGGTTGGTAATGCCATTTGGATTGACCAACGCACCAGCGTATTGTATGGATCTTATGAATAGAGTTTTCAGAGATCAGTTGAATATGTTCGTGCTTGTGTTCATGGATGATATTCTAGTTTACTTCCAGAATGAGGAAGAACATAAGACGCACTTGCGAGTTGTTTGGGAAATCTTGTGAAAGCATCAGCTAAGAGCCAAGTTTTTGAAGTGTCACTTCTGGAAGAATGAAGTGCGGTTCTTAGGCCATATTATTTCTGGAAACGGAATGGCGGTGGATCCCGCTAAGGTGGCAGCAATCCAGGATAGGGATAGACCTAAGATTGCGACGGATGTAAAGAGTTTCCTTAGTTTGGCATGATATTATCATCATTTTATCAAGTATTCTCCAAGATAGCTGCACCATAACAAGATTGACGAAGAAGAATCAAGTGTTCACATGAGATGCGAAGTGTGAGCTAGATTTTGGAATCTTGAAAGAGAGACTGACGAGTGAACCTGTTTTGATTATTCCAAGCGGAAATGAGGAAATGGTGGTATACACCGATGCATCTGGTACTGGACTTGGAGCAGCGATGATGCAGAAGGATAGAATTGTGGTATAAGTGAGTCGACAGCTGAAGCCGCACGAAAGGAATTATCCGACTCATGATCTGGAGCTGGCAACAATTGTGTTTGCTCTCAAGATGTGTTGACATTACTTGTTGAGGGTTCGATTCAAGATTTTACGGATCACAATTCGTTGAAGTGTCTTTTCTCCCGAAATGATTTGAATCTTCGGTAATAACGGTGGTTAGATTTTTTGGCATCATACGATTTTTGTATAGCCTATACTCCTGGTAAGGGTAATGCAGTGGCAGATGTGTTAAGTTGAACACATGCAGGTTGGGAGCTATGTTTTCGGAATAGAAGTACCTCGAGTACTTGGCAGGGTTTAATTTCAAGCCTTGGTGTGAGTTGGAGCCTGAAATGGTGGCAAGCTTATCAATAAGACTCTTATCGAAAGGATTTATGAAATCCAAAAGCGTGACGAAAAGCTTGTCGAGATTATCCAGAAGCGAGAGTGGTACCCAAAAAAAGGAATTTGAGGTCGATCGAGATGGTTGGCGTCGAAAGAAAGGACGACTGGTTGTTTCTGATATTGATGGATTAAGAGGTGAAGTTCTAAGAGAATGTCATCGCTCTAAGTTGATGATTCATCCTTGTGGTAATAAGATGTATTGGGACATGAAAAGATCTTATAATTGGGAAAGGCTGAAGAGGGATGTTTGAAATTTTATTTCCAAATGTATGAAGTGTTAGTTGGTGAAAGATGAACAGAAGAAGCCGAGTGGATTTCTTCATCCATTGGAAATACCTATGTAGAAATGGAAGCAAGTATCGATGGATTTTATCGATGGACTACCTAGGACTAGGACAGGAAATGAAGGGATTTTTGTCATAATGGATCGCTTGACCAAGAGTGTAAGGTTTATTCCTATCAGATCGACTAGGGCAACGTTGAAGTTGGTTGAACTACACATTAAATGGATAGTTCGATTCCATGGTATCCCGAAGAGCATAGTGAATGATCGAGATCCATTGTTCACAAGTGGATTTTGGAAAAGTTTGCCAGAGACTTTGGGAACAGAGTTATGTTTGAGTAAGGCTTATGATCCCCACACTGATGGTCAAGCTGAGCGAGTTAATCGAGTGTTGGAAGATCTCCTCAGAGCTTATGTGATGGACATCGGGGGATTGTGGGAAGACAATCTACATTTTTTTATTTTGCATATAACAATAGTTACTGGTCAAGCATTGGGATGGCACCATACGAGGATTTTTATGCAAGACCTTGTAATTCTATGGACCGTTGGTTAGAGACTAGAGATAAGTTGACACTTGGGCCGGAGATGATAAGAGAAACATTGGATTGTATTGAGATCGTTCGATAATGAATGAAGGCAGCCTAAGATCATCAGAACAGTTACACCGATAAGCGTCGTAAGGATTTGGAGTTCGATGTTTGTGATATGGTTTTCATGTAGATTTCACCGTTGAAGCATGTTGTTCGGTTCAGAAGTAAAGGAAATTAGGTCCAAGGTTCGTTGGACTATTTCCGATAGTCGAGCGGATTAGAAAGGTCGCATATAGATTGGATTTACCAGAGAAGATGTTAAGTGTGCACAAAGTTTTTCATGTGTCTTTTCTACGGAAGTGTGTGCACGATTCGACTGTGGTGGTAGCTCTAGATCATATAAAGACCTAGAAGTTGAGTTCATAGTTTCGAGACCTCATAAGCCGCTTCGCATTGTAGGGAATGACACGAAACAACTTAGGAAGAATGTGGTTAAGCTAGTCAAGATACAATGGACTGAGGATGATGACGATTGTAAGAGAGAAATGGAAGAGAGTATGAAGATGATCCATCCAAAACTCTTCGTTGGTATGACCCATTGATGTTGTGTCACCCTCGCACCGTTGTAACTTGTGTTATTTTTAGAATCTCGCATGTTAGGTTCGGGCTATGGATGCATGGCTTGTTGGATGCTAGATTGGGTGGTAGATTGGCTGCTCGTGGATGATAGGAATGCGAAATGGGATTTGGTTGCTTGTGGTTTTTTGGAATTTTGGGGGCGAAATTCCTAAGGGGGGGGGATGTAACGACCCGCATTTTATGCATCGAAAGATCGTAAAATGTTTTTTTTTTCATTTCGTCGAGGGTCGGATCGTTTTCGTATTTTAATATGTTATTCTTGGGGATGTGAGACATATCCATGATTTTTACCAGTTTTATTTGTGACCATTTTGCCCCTATTGTTCTTGTTTACTGCATAACTTTTGAGTGGAATCGAATCAGGAGCTGGGAACAATTCTATTGGATCGGAAATTGTGTTTCCAATTCCATAGAGTGGTCACATTAAATTTTTGGCTGATCGGTTTGGGAGGAATCATTGTTTTGCTGTTGTTAGTTTTCTGGACAGGCTAATTAGTCATTACTGGGCTGATTAGTGAGGCTCATTAAAGCTAGGGGTTGTTGGCTATAAATAGGAGGGTAGGGGTAAAGAGAATAGTTTAGCTTCTTCATTCTCTCATTTGGTTGGGTGACTGTGACTCTTTGTCTCAACAAAATACATCTCCACTTCATTCAGTTCATAGATTTACATAAGAAGATTGTAGATCAACATCGAAGAAGGTTAGATCGCATCAAATTGATTGATCTGGAGGCCATTCTTCGCTGTTTTTCGCTGTCTAGATTAGACATTAATTGATTTCAAGCAATTTTGTGGATTTGGCGAGTGAGGAGTATCTCACACGGATTTAATCAAGTATATGGATTTTCTTGATCTTAATTTCATCATTCGAGTCATTTTCACGTAATCTAATGGAGGTAGTATATATTTAATTCGAATCACCATAGGATCGATCTAGTAAGATTATAACAGTAAATTCATATGCTAATTCTATTTTTACGAAATTAAGATCCATTTATTGTTTTGTTTATCGTTTTATCAAGCTTTAGTGAAATTCATATGATTGAATGGTGATTAATTGTTGTGCTAATGCTTGTTGATGATTACTATTGATTGTTTGTTGAAATTGGGTGATTTGGATTAGATGGATGCACAGATGTTCTTCGTTAAATCATAGGTTGTGTGGATTGGTTTGGCGAAAGTGGATCGGGCAATGGATCACACGAAGCATTGATCGGTCGGTGGTGACGTGGAAAGTGTGGATCAGACAAAGCACGAAGTGAGGGGTCGCATGGGCATGGATCTCCTGGAGTGTGATGCAATAAATGGATGGATCGGTGGCTCGGGATGGAGTGTGCATCGATGCATCGCATAGATTGTGGCTTGATGGATCGCATGGATTATGGCTTGATGGATCAATGATGATGGATTGGACTTGGCTCATAGTGGAAGCATTGGGTCAAGGCAAGCTTGGATAACCAGAACGATGGATCGTAGGTCGGGCAATGTGGGGTATGTAGAGGCTTGAGATGGATCGGTCTTTGGTGTTGGCTCTTATGGATCGCTCGGTGGAGTTGGATCGCTCGTGTATTGATGGATCGGATGAAGCCACAAAAGCTTGGTGGAAAGCATGGATCGGCCATGCGATCCATACAGATCGGTTGCGATCCAATAAGGGTTCGGTCCATCTAATGACAACCATATGAAGTTTATTTTGGTTCGACGATGGGCATAGCTTCGAGGTAAATTCAGATGGAATGTTTGAAGCAAAGTGAATTGTTCATTGATTAATGAAATGCAACGAAATTATGAAGACGACTCAAGGATGTTTGAGCTCGTGGGTAATGGTCGCTTGAGAAGGCGCTTGAGCTTATGGATAGTCATCAAGGTGGATGGCTAGAGTTATTGAAGGCCGAGGGATTGTCATTAGTCGGAGGTTCTAGCAGACTCAAAGAACGAGTATAATGGAGGCACCCAAAGACTAGATGAGTCGAGTACCCTGGGCAGTCACGATGGTCCTAGATACGAGTCACGAAGGCATATGGAGTTTTTCTAGAACTGGGGTTACCATTTTCCCTTGACAGACGACAAGATGGGCCAGTCATACGATTAATGATGGTTTCAAGGCAAGATAGGTGATGATAGCCAGAGTGATGGATGCTATTGTTTTCTTATATCATCTTGTGTGGATTATCCGATGTCTTGGGAGATATCTCTTGGGTGCTTATCTGATGTTGGTTTCGGCCTTCAAGGTTTGTGCTTGGGAGATGTTGAGCTCGATTAGGATGGCCTACGCTTGATAATTGGTTGATATGGATGTCTGGTTGTTTCTTCTCTAATTCTTTGGGAAAGGCTATCACTGTCTGTTGTGGAGGAAACGGGTTTGGGTTTCTTATTTGTTGATGTGTTGGTAGATTAGATGATTGATCTGCCTATCTTTCATATACTTTATTGATGATGTTGATAGCTATTTTATCGCTCATTAAGACTATTATTGACTTAAGGTTTCATATTTTCCTCTTATTACCTTGGATTGTTCATCCAAGTTGTGGATGAGCAGACTAGGTAGCAGGTAATTGATCTTGATGAGGACGATGTTGCTGAGCGACGACGAGTTGGAGGCTTACGTATTAGTTTCCTACTATTCATATTTTGTTGTTTCCGCTGTTATTGTTGATGATGTATGCTACTCTAAGTGAACCTGTAGTGAGTCTTATTGTACAGACTCTGAGGTAATCAAGTTTGATGTGTGGATATTCTCATGATCATATGAAAGTTTAAGATTATGTTCAATGATGCTTCACTAATACTGCCTGTTGTATATGTACTATTATATTTTATCCCTACGCTGTGAGTTATACGATAGGTTTTGTGTGTGATATTCTACCCTGATGATTATCCCGTACCAGCCTGGCACGTCATACAACGCACTTCTCCTCGGTTTGTGCAGGAGGTATGGGGCGGTCGTCACAGTATTTACTATTACCAATTGGTTTTAGGAACACGTATTTGGTTCACTAGTATTATACAATCAAGAGGACCACTTAAAGAAAAAGTGAGTGGTTTTCAAATAGATATTGATGTTGTATATATATATATATATATATTATATTTTAGTTTATGGAACCCTATATTTATGGAATAATATGAATTTAACTATTAGAGCTGCTATGATATATACTGGATAAGTCTTCATATAAAGAAATTTTTTGCTAATGTTGTTATGTGATAAGAAAGGGTGTCATGATTTAGAGAAAATACTTCTATGAGCATAAATAAAAAGAAAAGAACCTGTGATCATTTCTCAAAATAATTAAAATCATAGAGTATTGAATTCTTTCCATGTTGATGCTGGACATCTATACCTATTCAAGTCCAAAGCAGTAACGTAGAGTTATCAAGAGTCTAATGTTAAAAAAAGGCCCAAAAAGGAAAAATGTGATATTTTCTGTAAGACAGCTTACGTTGTTGCAATAAAATAGATGTTGTATCATGATATGCAATAAAAGCTCCCGGTGTCCGTCTTTGAGTGTTATATATAATATTTTGCAAGGAAGGAAAGACCCAAAATGAAGGAAAATGTAATTGCAACAACATCGTGGACAACATTATAATAATAGGTCTACCTCCTCATGATATTTTTAAAATGATCTTACCTAGAAGTACCTTGCTAAAACAACATATAATTTTAAAGCGAGGAAATCATGATGTAATAAATTAAATTATAATGGTAATGCAATTTGGAATCCTATTCACCCTTTTTATCATGTTAATGGAGGGAGCTAATTTTTTATCAAGAATCGGTCTTGTCAATAACTAAATTGCTATTACCTATAAAATAGGAATATTTGCTGTTTTAGGCCTCTTTTGAGAGCTTATAATGAAAATAGGCCAGTTTCAATAATTACAAATTTAGACCACTTTTCATATATTGGCGTTATCCCAAATAACGGCATTTTTTTCCGAAAGTGTTATATAAGATAACGCTTAAAATAAGCGTTATTTGAGAGAACGCCCAAAAGGGTGTAAACCCTTCTGGACCTTTCTTTCTTTCTCATTTCCACTTTATTTCTATTTTCAGCAAAATACGAAAAATTTCACCCTCTATCATTTCTAGGCCAAAAATCGAATTTTTCCTCTATAAATAACTTCAATGGCCTCCTCTTATTAGTAAGTTTACCTAAATTTATTGTTTAAAGTTTGTAATTTCTAAATTTTGGGTTTTCATGTTTAGGCTTTCTACTCTAATCCCTTCATTTTTGGAATAGATGTGTTTTTAAGTTCCTATGGTGTACACATTATAGTTTACATCAACAATTTCATGATTTTGGGTTTTTATGTGTATGTTTAAAACTAAATTAGTGATTAAAGTTTAAAAGTAACCATATTTAGTTGTGTATTTGTATGTGTTTATGCATGTGTATGTTCATGATTATAGATTAGTGAGTAAAGTTCCAATTGAACATATTTAGTATGTGTATTTGTATGTGTATGTTTAAAGTTAAATTTGTAATTAAAGTTCAAATTATCCATATTTAGTTGTGTATTTGTTGATTGAGTGATGTACTAATACATGTATCTTAACTATTTACAAACTATGAAGAGATGGAATATAGAACATATATGTATTCATCCAAGGAGTATGAAGCAGACGAAGCGTGACCAAGCTGAAGGTTTTAACTTAATTTCTGGTTAATAATTTACTCAGCTATCCACCATGTGGATCCATTTTAGCACATGCACCTAGTCGGGCTTTCATGCTTTATTAGTTTTATTCAAGTGATAAATGTTGCTTCACTTAACCTAGCGAAAATTGCAATTACTTGAAGTTCAACAATTTATTTTGAAGCAACTTTTATTATCTTTGAAGCAAACTATGTAGTGTAGGTAATATACATTTGTGCTGCGGTAGGGAAGTGTTTTCCTAAGGTTATCACTTTTCTTTTTCTGCAATAGAAAAACAGATAACACCATGAAATTTTTTTACATGTACATCAACACAAATGTATATTACTTGTACTGCACAGTTTGCTTCAAATATAGTAAAAGTTGCTTCAAAATAAATTGTTGAACTACAAGGAGTTGCAATTTTCATTACGTTAAGTGAAGTAGCATTTGTCACTTAAATAAACTAATAAGCTTGAAAACCCGACTAGGTCCCTGTGCTAAAATGCATCCACTTGGTGGATAACCTAGTAAATTCTAACTAGAAATTAAGTTAAAACCTTCAGCTTGGTCACGTAATGTTCGATATGCAATTCAGATATCTTGTTGCTATGTTCGATATGCAATTCAGATATGTTTTTGCTATGTTCGTTATGTAATTCGGATATGTTATTATTATGTAATTCAGATATGCTATCATTAAGTAATTCAGGTGTGTTATCGTTAAGTAATTCAGGTATTTTATTGTTATGTAATTCAGGTATGTTATTGTTAAGTAATTGGATACGTTTTTGTTATGTATTTCAGATATGCTATTGTTATGTAATTCAGGTATGTTGTTGTTATGATTATGTGGTTGTCATGTTGATTGCATAGTCGTTTCGTACTTAGATTTGTTAGCGTTGTTTTTGCGGCTGCCTAAATATGTGGGGAGTATGCTCACTACCTCCTTTTGAGGCAGTGAGCATTTTTAATAGCGTTATCTGGGATAACGCTCGTTAGCGTTATCTGGGATAACGCTCGTTAGCGTTATCCGAAATAATGCTATGTCAAATGTCCACTTTCTACTCTTGAGGCAACGGACATTTAAAATTGCGTTATCTCGAATAACGTTAGTGTGCGTTACCTAGATAACGCTCTGATATTTATTCACTGTCTCTAAAGGTGGCAGTGAGCATATTCAGGCAGGCGCTATATAAGGCACTAACAAATCTAACTACGAAAGGACTAAGTAATCAACTTGACAACTACATATTCACCAACAAAACATAATCAAATCCAAATTACACGAATTTAAATAGCTAAAGTACAACGATTCTTTTTATGACCAATACCACCGCATTTGCTGCACTTGTTTCCTTTTGAAGTCCGACGTTCGTCCATAGTATTTTTTAATCTGGTGGAATTCGGACGTCCAGGCGGCCTTTTCACTACAAGAGGTAGGATTAATTGATTGCCTATTAATGGCCAATATCGCCTATCCCTAACGGTGTGAAATTTCGACGTGTACATGGTTAGGTATTTTGCGACTGTATAGTATGGTGAAGCAAAATCATGATGAGCTCTACTATCTCCGGTTGAAACTGACGAACAAGCCGCCATTACATGTAGACAAGGTAAATGTTGTAGCAAAGGAATATTGCATGTACAAGAGCAAGTGTCGTCGTTGATAATCACTTTGAATTCATCACCAATATAATGCACCATATACCATTCTACCGGATTAAATCGAATAATCATTGTGTGTCTTGCTTCATCGGCTTGTTCAACAATCTTTGCTACCCATTTAGGTGTAAGTTTGGTTTCAAGGCTTTGGAATGTTTCTCTTCGTTGACAAAAGTAATCTACCAATCGAAAAAAGGAATGAGCAACCAATGCTTTCACGGGTAATGATCAAGCCCCTTTTAATACATCATTAAAGCTCTCTGAAGCATTTGTGGTCATTACATGAAATCGACCACCATCATCTCTGCAAAGAACCCATTTTTTCTCTTTTCCATGTAAACTTTTTTCAATCCAATTATGCGCCTTTTCTCTAATGTTTTTTATTTCAGCACGAACTTTTTGGTATTTGACTTCCTCTGAAGCACAAGCCGCAGCACAAAATAGCCCGGTCAGTCTTTTGTCTTTAAAACTAGTAGCTTGAAAGTTATCCATGAGATGTATGGCACAAAAACGATGCTTATGAGGTAAACGCCACCTTGTTTCCAACGCAATCGGTATGCATTTCATTCCGTCTGAAATAAAAATAAATTGACGATCATTAACGCTACGAATGTAGTGGCGCATGCGAGAAAAAAACCCAACCCCAATTATTCACATATTCTAACTCAACAATCGCATATGCCAAAGGATATAAATGGTCATCCGCGTCAACAGTGGTAGCTACTAGCAATGTTCCTTTATATTTTCCGTATAAATGTGTATCATCAAAAAATAATGGATGACAATGTGCAAATCCTTCGATGCACGGCCCAAATGCCCAAAAGCACGTTCAAACACTCCAACATCGTCCGTAACAACATACCCTATGCTTACCTGATTCGTTCTTGTAATTCCTATGAAATATTTCCATAAGGTGTCATACGATTCCGCCCAGTTTCCATATACTTTTAGAGGGTCTTAATCAATGCTCTCCACGCCTTCATATAACTAATCTTCACAAACAATTGTTCCTCCACTAAAACTTGTATAGTACCAACGGTTATATTCAAATCACATTTTACAAACGGCATGATCTTCAAAACTAAAAATGACGACGTTGTCTGCTTGTGGTTTGCGTTAATCGTCGGATTCACGCATTTTTGTTCGCTTGGATATTTTCTTACAATCTACCAACTTTGCTCGACTTTTTTTTGAAACAATCGCATGAATTCTACATGGACAATTGACATCGACAATACAGATGGCAGTATATTTGGTTTTATTGGACTTAATAGGTTTGAAGGAGACAATATGAAGAATTGACCATTCACTTAATTGTTGTTTGAATTTTTCTTTCGTTTCAAAAACCATACTGACTTTGAAACCACTTTGGACACTTAATGTGGAAATATCTCTTTTTAAGTTGCATATGTGCAACATTTGACTTTGCCATTAGCTGGGCCTACATAAGTCATCATCAAGGGGAACTTCCGTTTAATTCTCATCACTATCTTCAATAGGTCTACCTTCCAAATCAGCAAAATCACAATCTAATGGTTCATTATTTACTTGCATGCTCTCTATCCAGGAAACGTCATTCTATGGTATTCTCACTACATCCATACTATTAATAGAGGGATCCTCATAGTCCCCTAAATCAATTCCACCCCTGTCCTTCTTGACATTGTCTACTGCCTCATTTGCTACAATGCCCTTGTTACTTGGGTATTTGATTGTGTGGCAATGTCGTGTATTTAAGAACTGAAGATACAAACAAAATAACCATGAGAACTAATGTATTACTTCACATACAAAATCAACGAGTTAACCATAAATATTTCACATACCTCTGACTTAAATGTTGTAACTCAGATCGCATAGGATACATGAAATGGGACATGTAAAATTTGACGGTCCAGCGGAGCAAAAAGGATTCGATTGTTGAGTAACAATACTGCATAGATAATGGAGTACTTACGAACTACAATAATAACATATTCTTATAGATTCAACAAATAACCAAAATGCAGTCAACCTTTCCATCATGTGTGTGAAACTTCCTTGAGTCAAATTGGGTTCATTGTGTCCAATATCTTGTTGATTGCTCGAACACGGTGTAAAACCAAAGGATATAGTATTAAAACTCGAAGGATTAAAGCTTGACAAATCATTTTGATGACCAATTCTATCGCCAATACTTTGAAATTCAAGGTTATCTTCTACTGGAGATGTATCTTCTTCGATTTGAACCCGTTCGCGCTTTATAACATAAAACTCTACGGATTTTGTTGTCACTGAAAACATTATATCCACATCATCATCATCAGCTATTTTAATGGCTTTCGTTCTAGAATCCGTAGGCCAGTTACAAACCAAATCAATGTCAAATTTATCGGATTTAATCTTAGTCGATTTATATACTGAATTTTTCAATTGAACCAAGTTACATCCTCGAACTACTTTTGTCAGTTTATACGACCCTCTAACGTATTTGCCAAAGTTATCATCATCTACCAGTAATTCACCATCAAAATAACAAATGGTAAGAATGCATTTAGGAGCCACTCTACATACAAAACAATAACAATTTAACTCTCTATAACGAACCAACTTTTACAATAAACCTAAAATAAGATACTATAAATTTCAACGGTCAGTAGCCATACCTTGAACACAGAACAAGATCTATAACTTGTTGAGTGATAAGTAGATATTCTAAGACAATTTTGGTTCTAATACTGTTCGATTTTTAAAAAAAGGGGAAAGCTTTTTTTCAAAAGTGGACTTGTAAAATAAGAATGGAAGGAGGAAATTGGAGAGGAAGAAAAGGGCTTAAGGGTTATTTTCCTCTAGGAGTTATCTGGGATAACGCCAGCACAAAATTAAAACAATGGACGCGTTATCTGAGATGACGCCTTTGTTAAAAATAAATTTTGTACAAGCGTGATCTGGGTTAACCCTAGTACAAAAAAAGTGGCATATTTCTGTAATTAGTTTTGAAACAGATTTATTCATGTTATTACTTTACAAAAGCGACCTAAATAAAAATATGGTGTTGAAATCAATTCTTTATCAATACCAGTTTACTGAAATGCCAAGAAAATAGAGCAATAAAAAGTACAATGAAATGCGAACTAAAACATCCTATGGTAGGCAAATAAAAAAGAGGAAAAATAGGGGAAACTGGCATGACAATGAAACATAAGAAAAAAAATCAGGCAAAGACAGCTAGTGTTTATATAATACCCTATTAACTTGATAAGTACCGATGACTTATATCACTAAATGCATCAGTTTGAAGTTAAAAGCAAAATTCAGAATATGCCTTTCCATAGAGCATATATAAAGGAATGAATATGTATTACCTTTTGAAGATAGTATTTTTTTAATCTCAACTACATTTTCATTGTTGATGAACTTTAAAAATTATTATTTTCAAATGATTCTTTTATTACTTTTCATTTCATAATTTTCTGAATTTTTTCGATATGAAGGGTATTTTCGTAATTTTTACATTTTTAGCTTTAGAAATCGTAATTTTCGAATAATTATTTTTTTACTTCTCATTTCGTAATTTTCTGGATTTTTTGAATTTTTTTCACTTTTTTCAAAATGAATTGTATTTTCGTGTTTTTAGCCTTTTTAACTTTAAAAAATATTATTTTCGAATAATTCTTTTATTACTTTTCATTTCATAATTTTTTGAATTTTTTTCATCTTTCCAATATGAAAGGTATTTTCGTGATTTTTACATTTTTAGCTTTTGAAAGCGTAATTCTCGAATAATTATTTTTTTACTTTTCATTTCGTACTTTTCTGGATTTTTTTTGAATTTTTTTCATTTTTTTCACATTTTGAATTTCAAAATGACGGGTATTTTCGTAATTTTGGCTTTTTGGCTTCAAAAATTATTATTTTTGAATAATTCTTTTACTACTTTTAATTTCATAATTTTGTCTTTTTATTAGAAATAGTTCTTTTATTTTCCCTAATTTTTAATAGGGATAATTGACAAGAATAATTCGAAGTTTAACGTTTCCGCCCATATTAATTCCAAGTTTGCGTTATTTAAGAATAATCCCAAGTTTAGGGGGTGTCTTCCCAAATTAATCCCATTTACTTGTATCTTCTCATATTAATCCACAGTTTGGGGGTGTCTTCCCATACTGATCCTAAAATAACACGTGAAAAAGTCATCAAAAGTCATCGGGATTAATTTGGGAAGACACCCCCCCTAAACTTGGGATTATTATTAAATAACGCAAACTTAGGATTAATATGGGCGGAAACGTTAAACTTCAGATTATTCTTGTCAATTAATCCTTTTTAATATTGGAAAATGTGGAATTTTCCCCAATTTTTAATATTACAAATAAAACACTTCATATGTAGGCAGAGTTAAATGGGTAAGTGTGTTATCCATTTGTAACACTTTTAAAAATGGATCAACCCTTTTATGACCTATTTAATAAAAAAATATAAATGGGTTGACCCAACAGGGTTGTAATTAGGGTAAAATGGGTTGGCTAAATGGGTAGGGTCATATTTTGATAGGTCTACAGGTAATGCCGCAATAAGGGTTGCACAATGCAGCTCATATCATGAACATATTGCCTTCTAATGACGGAAAGAAACTGAAAAAATATGTATTAAACCATTGAATATTATGGTTAGTTTGGTTCGAATGTTTGTTCGGACTCTAAGTGCCTACTTCCATGATGGTGTTATTCTTACTTTTCCAGCAAGGCACTTTATTTTTATCTAGATGGGCTTCATATAACATGACAAAGAAATTATCTTGACCAAGACCTATAGAATCCAGGCAGTTTTATTTCAAAGATTTGCAATCATACTGATCAATTAGTCCATTAACGTTGTTATTAATTCTCATCGTTGTAATATTTTGAACAAGCTGTTGTTGAAGAAGTCTGGATACCTTTTTCTAAAAAGATATATAGAACTAGCTCTTTGATTTTTTAAAAGTTAAGAAGGAAAAAAAAGACATTTTACTACTTGTTCTAAGGATATGCAAAAATTGTTCTTGGTTAGAAGTAGCCCAAAATCATCACCGATTGCCCACAGTTGCTCACATCTAGTTCTTTAGTCGTTTTGGTTTTTCGATGTTATTAAAACAAAATAACAATTAGAATTCGATCTTTGAACAGTTTTCAAATGATGAAATTTTCTATTGATGAACATTTGATTGAATACAATATTGAGAAGAATGGGTACGATCTAATTTAGATAGTGAATTGATATAGTAGTTTCAGCTGATGATATGGTATTTATAAATTATAAGTCCATTTGAAATATTTTTATTGGGCTTTGGCTTAGTGGGTTTCGATCCAAATAGAGTTGAATTTGATGTTTTGGGCTCGACCTGCTTTATGTGATATAACTCCTGATACTGAAGAGAAGTTGACATTCTTTTATTTTCCTCCTCCGAAATCGATGTTAGGGTTATGTTTTTTTTTCATAATAGCGATTTGACGTTTTTCTCCTTTAATCCAATGAATCAAATGAGGGAAACTGAGCTTTTATTCTTTCGTCGTCTTGGACTAACTCAAATCTGTGTTATTCATACCTCATCGGGTTTGTTTGAGTCTTGTTCTTCATCTTTTGTTTGAGGTTAATTGAAGCTTTTGAGATTGATGAATCTTCTTCCTGTGTTACTCTGGTATGTCATAAGCTTTTATTTATTCCTATATGAAACACCTCTCACCCCTTAACGTTACCCAAGGTAGAATCCCGTTAATAAATATGGACCGTTGTAGGTATAAAGTTATAAAGACATCATAGATACTAAGATTTCACAAGACAAAATTTAATAAAATACAACGGAAGAAGAAGACAATTTATATTAAAATGATAAAACCATTTTATTTCAATAGAATCAAATTACCATAAAATATCATGTCTTAAAATCCTAGTCAAAAACAACATGAGAATGCATAATAATATTATTCTCCAAGTAATCAAAAGATACAATCAAACCATGAAAAAAAGGGAAAGCAATATATCTGTTGTAAGAATCCTCCAAGATAAAATTAGAGAAGAAAACCGAACTGCATACTTCCTCCCTGCGAGCCTAAGGGGATGAAAAAGGGAAAGAAAAAAATGGATCTGACATAAAGTCTAGTGAGCTATTATGATTACAAGCACGACTGAATAAGTAAAAGAAATAGGTAAAATAATAGTTCTAATGCCATATAGGGTAAGTGTCTTTGTACACCTAAAAGTGTACATAAAGGATTATAGCTAGAACTGACTGTTCTTAATTACTTTCAACTTTTTACTGTTTGCATTTCTATAAAGTCGAACAATAATTCTTAATCTTCGTCACTTTTATTGCTCGTGGGTGCCCTCTCTACTTTTGGGCATCAACGTTCTTTGTTTTCCCCAGTCTTCGATATAGGGTTTCGGGAAATGAATTCTGTTTGTGGCAACTTTGTGTTGAAGGGGTCATTTCTTAAGCCTTGTCCCGATTTTGGACTTGATTATTTCTGCGCTATTTGCGGTGACGTTGGATCCTCCATCGGTGACCATTGTTGGTGATTCTCCGTTCATGGTTCGGTTGTTCTTGTCGGAATCGTTCACGATTTCTTATGAGACAACGATATTTTCTTGTCGGTGGCTCGTTCTTGAAGTTATTACCAGATTTCGAGGAAGGCTTAGCTCTGCTTTCTATTATGCCTAGGAGGTGTGGGGTTTGCTCTTCTCCGATTGTAGATTTGGCCTTCAGCGATGCCACTAAGCTATGTGTTGACAAAGTGGATTTCATCACCCCTATGTTGCTAAGACTGACTTTTAGTGTGTTGTTGGTCGAGGCTGGTGTTGTGGGCTTGGGTGATATTCTGGTAGGTTCAATGGTATGTGGTGACTCGGGGGCTTGTCGGAATAGGTTACGACACTATCAAGAAGGAGATTGGTGTAGGGGAAGTGATGCCCCTATCCAATTCCTTCCAAAAGGCTGCCTCCTATATTTTTGTGTGTTTCGCTTATGATGTCATTGGAGAAAAGAGATCCTCCTTCGAAACGAGTTTGGCGTCGTCGGGTTTCGAAGAAAATAAAGAAGGAGGAACCTTCTTTCTCTTTGATGATTGTGGGTGATGCGGTTGCTTTTGGGTGTGCGCTTGCACCACCTCCTGTTTGGCTTTCAAACAGCTTTGCGGTTCTTGCTGTTGGTTCGTTCTTCAATGAGGTAGTGCGCAATCACTGTCTATCTACCTCGAGTGTTAGCAGCTTTCTGGATGAGGTTGTTGTTGGCTTTTCTTGTATTGCTGAGCCAGTTGCGGTTCCCCAAACTCTATTATCAGCTTCGCTGGCTTCATTGGGATAGTTGGACTCTTCAGTAAACTGCATGGATTCGGATGATGATGTTGTAGTGGGTGTTAGGCGTTTCAAGGCCTTCACTTTTCCTCCATGTCAAGAATGGATATCGTTCTCTATTTCTTTCACTACTTGAGGTGTTTGTCTTTTTTCTTTGCATATGTTGGGTACTCTGCTTGTTCTATTGATGTTTCAGGGCTTCATCCCCACCGTCACTTGGTTGATTCTGGACCCACGATCTCTAATGTAGTAGCGACTTCGTGTCTTTTCCCTGGGATACCTGTTCGGGTTACATTGCCTATTTCGGTCATGGCATGGTTTCATATCGTGGACATGTTTGTTGTGCCAGGCTGTGCCAGGCTCGTAGCTTTGGTTACATGGAGCCTTGTTCGGGTTGCCTTCGTTGGTAGTTTTCTATTTAGGAATGCTACTGTCATTCTTGTTGTTTTCGGTTTTACTGTACAAGTTGGATCGGATTATCGCTACAACACTAGATTTGTTTTGTCTGGTTTTTTTGGTTGTCTTCTCTTGGTTGGTTATGGGTTTTCAGAAAGGGGTGGATGCCCGGGAGTAGCCGTATAGTAATCCCTGAATTGGACTGCTATACGAGCAACCTTTGGGATAGCCATCTTTTGGAGCTTCACCATCCTATCGAAAGAAGCAATCTCCTTGTTTTGCCTCTTAGCTTTTTTTCCTTCGTGTCTTTGGCCAGTAGTTGGGAATTACCGTTGCTGCAGGGTTGTCAATCTAATGACAATACTACTTCGGAAACTCCCAAACATCAACTGGGCTCGTGTTTTATATGCGACCCTACACTTTCTCCAAGCACAAGTACGGCTGCTGCACTTGTGTCCCCTTTTATCCCTTTTGTTGACTCTTTATCCCCTTCTTTGTCATCGTTTCCTCCCCCTTCTTAGTAAGGCGGAAATTTCGATCATTAATGATGGTCTCTCGTACCTTACTACGAACTCTCGTCCCTCCAGACCAGGGGTCCCATCTCCTGTCCATTGTCTTGTTCCAGTTCAATCTCCTAGCCGAAGATCGAGTTCGGTCCTTCACACCTCACGTACCATTCACACATGCTCTACAGCAGCGTCCGAGCAGATTGTATGATCTACTTGTCACACTCTTTATCATATTTGAGCTGCTTTGGTTCTCCATATGTTGGTTTTTTGGTTTCTGCTTCTTTTTGCTTCTATATTATTTCAGATGGCGAGCCTTTTATTTTGGAACATTCGTGGCATCGATAATAAAGATTCTTTAGCGAGTCTTAAACACATTGTCAAGAAGCATTCGATCTGTCTGGTGGCTCTTCTGGAGCAATTAACGGGTCTAGAGGAACTCACCCATTCTGTTCTTGCACTTGGCTTCGGGAGGGGGGCACTGGCTAATGTATCTAAAAAGATTTGGATTCTTTGGTTCAAAAACGTCTTGTTTGTCCTATTTTCGACTCCGTCCAGCTTCTTTTTGTTGCTTGCATAGCTTCTTGCTTTTCCTCCTCTTTTTTTTCCTCAGTGTTGTATGCCAAGTGCGATTAGGTTGAGAGGAGGAACCATTGGGCTGACATCCTCTCGCTGTCGAATTTGGCCTTTGCAGCTTCGGGGGTCAGAGGCGACTTCAATGTCATGTCAAGCCAAGCCGAAAAGCAAGGAGGATCCTGTATTAACTGGGAAACTGTAGGGGATTTCAACTCGTTTATCATCATCTCGAGTCTCTTCGAGGTTTCTATCAGTGATTTAGCTTTCACCTCATGTAATAACCAAGAAGCGCCTAGTCGTATCTTTTCTCGCCTTGACATAGTATTCGTCTCAAAGGGTTGGTTTAACCTTCCTTTTTCGTTCTCTGTCTCTCACCTCCATCGTTCTTACTTGGGTCACGCTCCAATGATCCACCGTTGCATCTCATTCGCTTTGTCTAACCCCTCCTCTTTTCGTTTTCAGGCTATGTAGAGATCCCACCATACGTTCCATAGTGTGGTGAAAGATTCATGGCCCTCTCCTACCTCCGACAATCTTTTGTCGTCTTTCCGCTAAAGCTCAAGCGCCTTAAGGATCGACTTAAGATTTGGAATGTGCTCTCTTTATGAATATCTTAGAACGTGTTAGAGCAGCATAAGAGATTCTTATTTTAGAGGAATCTTCTTTCGCTGAGACACAATCTCCCACTTACAAGGAGGCATGAGCGCTTTTAGAGATCGCCTTTTCTTTAGAACTTTGTGATGAAAACGATTTCCTTTGTCAAAAAGCTAGAGCTAATTAGATAGCAGATGGAAACACAAAATCTAGCTTTTCCCACTCTACTATCAGAAAGAAGAATAATCTCCCCTAGATTCACCAAATCCAGCGCCTTCGGAGGAAGTCGAAGTGACAATCCTGCCTCACTTCCGATCATTCCTTCGTTCACCCTCGGTGGCTTTCTCTGATCTAGCTCTGATTGCCTTTATTCCAAGGATTATTTCTCCTGAGGATAGCAACACTCTTTTCAGTCCCTCGTCCCCTAAAGAATTTTGTGCTTGTGTCTTTTCCCTTAGCAAGGATAGTGTAAGTGGGTCGGACGGGTTCAATGTGATTTTTATAGAAGTGTTTGGCTGGTTATCCAGACAGACTTCTGCCTCGCTATAAAGATTCTCTTCTCCGATGGAATGCTTCCATTAGGTCGGAACTCCACCAATTTGATTCTCATCCCCAAGTGTGATAAACCACGATCTTGCGCGGACTTTTGTTTTATCAATTTGTGCAATTTCACCAACAAGGTCATCTCTAAGGTATTAACGTCGAGGCTGGCACCTTATCTAGATCGTGTTATTTCTGCTTCCCTAGCTGGGTTTGTGAAAGGATGCCTAATTACGGACAACGTCCTTCTAGCCTACGAGCTTGTGTCTTAGATCGATCGTCAGGTCTGTGGCTCTAATTTGGTGATCAAGCTCGATATGGCCAAGGATTATGACCACATGTCTTGGTTTTTCATCATTAGAACCCTTAGGGCATTCGATTTCCCTAAGCCTCTGATTGACCATGTTTGGAGACTCATTTCGAACAGTTGGTTCTCCATTCTCATCAACAAGTTTGCCAATATGTTTTTTAGATAGGGTAGAAGCCTTTGTCAGGGAAATCCTCTATCCCTAACCTTTTTTGTCATCTCCCTAGAGGTATCCGTCCATGGACTGCATTCTCTTACGATTGCGAGTCAAATCCACAGGTTTGGCATTTCGAGCAGTTTCCCTATCATTTTGTCTTTATCATTTGCAGATGACATTATCACCTTCTCAAATGGGAACAGGCGCTCTCTCCA
The DNA here is from genome assembly GCA_030737875.1 of Allium sativum. Taxonomy (NCBI): domain Eukaryota; kingdom Viridiplantae; phylum Streptophyta; class Magnoliopsida; order Asparagales; family Amaryllidaceae; genus Allium; species Allium sativum. The sequence continues at coordinate 68,175,938 of CM060922.1, forward strand.
CCGTCTCATGGCCTTTATCCACTAGTACGAGAGTTGCTCCGATCAACTCGTGAACTCTACCGAAAACTGTTTCGTCTCTACAAAAGACTTGTCTCCGTAGAAATCCTCTTGGAATGAAACTATTACGGGTTTCAAGGCTTTGTCCCTGCCCTTGCCTTACCTCGGTACTGTTATATACAGAGGTAGGAAGCTAAATGCTATTTTTGACACCCCTAACTGATAAAGCTAGGGGCAAGATTATATGTTGGAATGCGACTCTTCTCTCATGGGTGAAAAGTCAAGTGACTTACATTAGGATCTTTTTATATGGAATATGCGGAAGTGTATATGATAATCTATCTTATCTTATACAATAGTTATGCAAGTAAATATTAAATAATATAAGATATCACGAATAAGTAAATGCAGTAAATAAAAATGACACCAGGGATTTTTATACTGGTTTAGAGCACCGTCCTACGTCCAGTCCCGGACTCCTTCTAGAATTCAACTATCAACACCATCTCTTCACCCGGAGGAACGGGTTCACAACGCACCCGAGTAACCGAACAGGACTTTCAACAATACAACAAGAGTTTGAGTTTGATTGTGTTCTTGAATAACACTGAATAACCAACAGTTTGAGTACACCCTTCCTATAATCTTATCCTCAAGTATACAATGTGTGTGTAAAGATTTGAAGGAAGTATATTGATTATGAATCAAGAGATATGAAATATATTCAAAGATTCAAAAGCAATTTGAATGTTTGAGTAAGATTTTAGAATACAAGAGAGTATAGAGTTTAAGATCATTAATATAAGAAGATTCAGTCATTTGTAAATCATGTTTGTGACGTATATATAATGGTTGAAGAGTAGTCGACTTTCATGAAGAGTTTCAATGAAGAGAAGCAACCATTTCTATTAGAAACGAAGAGGAATCTCTTCATGAAAGATTGTGACTTTTCAGAAATATGATTGTTACTGTTGGGTTAGTCAACTAGTGTAACTTTACCACAATTTTCAAGCTTATCCCATCACCATATATACTGACCATCTGCTCCGACAGGTTTTGCAATGACCAGAAGCATCTGGAAGGCTACTCAAATGGAATATCGAGCTAAGCCAATTTGTTTTGAACTTCCAATCCCGAAGATTGATAAGGGGGCAAGTATTGGCAGACTTTATAGAAGAATTTACTATTCTAGAGAAGTGTAGTGAGTGAAGAGACCGGTCCCTCAGAACAACCATTCGATCCCAACACCTGGAAGTTGTACACTGACGGTGCCAAAAATGACCGACGATCCGGCGCCAAAGTAGTCCTAGTTACTCCCGAAAAACGGTTAATATATTATGCTATAAGGTTAGAGTTTCGTGCAACTAATAATGACTCTGAATATGAAGTCCTGATTATCGGGCTGAAGCTTGCAAAGGAGTTGGTAATAGAAAGGTTGGATATTTTTTGTGACTCCAAGACAGTCGTAAACCAAGTTCGTGAGGAGTTTCAAGCCAAGGATCCAAGACTTGTATCATATTTGAGAGAGGTAAGAAAGCAACTGGGTAGTTTTGAACATTACAGCATCTCCCATATTCCTCGGATAAAGAATCAAAAGGCAGACAAATTGGCCAAGATGGCTAGCTCTGACAATCATAAAAATACGAAAATGGTCCCGATCGAAACCCTGGAGACTCCGAGTGTCGATCAGATGGAAATTGATCCAATAATGGAAACTGAGCCAGAAAAGGAGTCGTGGATGACACCTTTAAAGAACTTCCTTATCGATGGAATGCTCCCAATCAAGAAAAGTGAAAGGCGCATCGTTATCCGTAAGGTCTCTAGATATGTTATGCAAGGCGAAGTTCTTTAGCGTCAAGGATTCTCGATGCCCCTCCTCCGGTGTATAGCCCATGACGACATCGAGCGAGTACTGAAGGAAGTACACGAAGGTGAATGTAGTGACCACACCGGAGGCCAAACGTTAGCTAAGAAAATATTATGATATGGATATTTTTGGCCTATTGTGAATAAAGATGCGGCTAAATACTGCGACATGTGCCAGAAATTCGCTAAAGTCCCTAGAGCACCTCTCAGTCGATTTAGGACAATGACGAGTCCATAGCCATTCGCTGTCTGGCGAATTGATATTATTGGAAGCTTACCAATCGACGAAGGCAGAGCGAAATTCACAATCATGCTCATGGATTACTTTACGAAATAGGTCGAAGCAGAAACATTGACCACAACCACGACCAAGCGAGTGATAAACTTCATCGCCAGAAATATCATATGTCGGTTTGGGATCCCGAAAACCAGTATAACAGACAACGAGACCCAGTTTGATAGCACCGAGTTCCGAGACTTCTGCCAGAAGTATCATATCGAGAAAAGATACACCGCTGTGGCGCATCCGCAGTCAAATGGACAGGTAGAGGCGGTAAACAAGGTATTTAAGTCCATTATGAAGAAGCGATTAAAATGGGCCAAAGCCATGTGGGACATCGAGTTACCCTTAGCATTACGGGCCTACAGAACAACTTACAAATCAGCGACGGATCACACCCCCTTCTCCCTCGCATTTGGATTGGTGGTGGTCACCCGGTAGAATTGGAAGTACCGTTCCACAGGACTACTTATTATGATCCGATGACTAACAATGAACTGCTTCTCGAGTCTCTGGACATGATTGAGGAAAAGAGGGATGAAGCAGATCTGTGTGCCTTAAGACATAAACAATAGGTCGCCCGATATTTCAATAAGAAAGTTCGGGCTCGAACTTTCAAACCCGGCGACCTGGTACTGAAACGTGTCTTCCCAGCGCCTTCTTGGGCCCGAAATGGGAAGGGCCGTATACCATCCTATGGAGGCTTGATAATGGATCCTTCAAGCTAGCGACTGTGGATGAAAATGAAATCCCGAGAGTGTGGAACGCCCAGCATTTGCGGCATTACTTGACATGAAATTGTCATTTTTACCCTTTTGATTTTAGGACCATGTAAAAAGGCACGACTTGCCTAGAATAGTCTAGTTGCATAAAAAAAAGATTATGAAATGGACATAGGTCATGATTCGACCGAACCACTATAAAAATATTGTGTGTCATTTACCTTTATTGCCTTGTTTCATGCTCATACTTTTATTCCTATTTGTATATGCTATTGTTTTTGTGATTTTCGTTTATGTCCCGACATTTAAAGTAGATGGCGCAACTACCAGTACTCTGGCTCTCGCGACTCGAGAAAAAATATAAAGGACAAGAAAATGAAACGTCCATAAGGCGTGAAGGTGCACCATGATTAAATGAATGCCTTTAACTTCACTCTACCCTTGGCATCCGACGGGAGAGTATAAAGGCACCCGAGACTGAGTGCCACGAACGGACTCCTACCCCACTGAAGGATTGGGGGCAGAATGAAGCTAATTCGAAATCTGTCCTGGGCATACGACAGGAGAGTATAAAGGCATCCTGACTAAAGTGCCACAAGTGGGCTCCTACCCCGCTACAGACCCGGGTGCAAGAGTGAAAGCTGAACCCGAACCCTTGATTTCCGGACATAAGGGGCAATACATAGTCGATTCTAATCAATCCTAAAATAAGCCCTGGCCAGGCATCGTGTTAAATGTTCATTGGGGGCATATATATACACATCGCAATGAAAACAATACGATATGCTACAGCTTAATTTTTTCCTGCAATGGCGACTTATGATGTAGTTTTGCTTATAACGTAGTTATGACTTGAATATTTATGTTGACTTATGATGTAGTTTAATTTATAACTTAGTTATGACTTGAATGTTTATGTACATGACTAAGTACGGGAAATTTACAGGTACATAACAATCGGAAAGAAACGGAATTTTTATTTATAAAGTGCAGAGCTACAACTGGTCAAAATGTGATGGCCATTCTCACAACTGCAACAAATGGCCAGTGGAAACTTAAAGCAAACAAAAGCAAGTAACCTCTATTTGGGCTTTGGGGATGACTTCGACTTTGCTCCTTCTTCTGTTTCTCTAGATCCACCTTGCTAGCATCGGAAGTATCATGCTTTTTACTTTTCTTCTTCTCTGAAGGGGGATCCTGTAGAGCGTTAGAGGACTGGGATGCAAGCTGTGTAGTTATCGACTTGGGGAATTTTATAATTAGTCCAGATCCGAGAGCAGCCACAGCGAGAGGTGGTACGTTTAAAGGCTCTTCCTCAGCCTTAGCCTTTAAAAATCATCATTCTTAGCTTTTATCTCGGCTAAGGTCGTACTATCATCCTCCTTTGTCCCTCCCGTGATGGCAACATCCTCCTCTCCATCTCCATCGTCACCATCAGTGTCCTTCAAAGCCTCGATTATCTCAGCATCCCTAGGGATGTCTGTGCTGGATGGAAGTATGGTCTTCTCAGCCAAGTATGGTCTTCTCAGCCACTACAGCCTCTGTTTGCTTCTCCCCAATTCCTTCAGCGGGCTTGACACCTACATTACGAGAAGTAACAGTTATTAATTTAGGAGAGAACATGGTCCCCTCAACTGTTTGCTCCACAATGCGACGACAAGTTATAATAGCGTTGACAAATTGTGGAGAGAATATGGAGATACCTTCCGTCGATTGCTCATCTGGAGCTGTAATAGAAACCCCAGAAGGTGGAGGAATAGGAATTTCAGAAATTAGCAGATCATCTGGATTGTACTCCTCGATCCCAGTAGTCTTGTGTTCCGCGGCTGAGCTAGAACCTTCCTCAACCTAATTCTTGCATTTAATCTTATGCCTCTCTTCCTCCATAGATTCTTTAATTAAGCGCCTCCCCTCTGCTAGGCACTCGGGTTCTCGCCCCTAAGATAAGCTTTCATGAGCTGGTCCTCATCAATAGTCTCGACCCATAAACATTTCTTTTCACCCTCGATAATTTTGTCCCATGCATCAACTAGAGTGGTGGGATAGTTCTTGATCCAGGAAATGTCTCGGGTTCGAATGACCTGTTCAAAGAAATCAATCAGCAACTCATCAAATTCTTCTATCTCTTGTTCAGCCGTGGCAAATTTAGTGGTAGCATTGGAAGCAGAGTCAAGGGCTTTATCATCATGCCCTTCGGCGAGAACTGTTCTTTCTTCAGCATGAGCTAGCCTGTCCTTCAAACTCGCCATTTCCTTCTCCCAAACAGCTTTTTCCTCGGCAAAAAGATCGTGCGATAATTTCAGATCGATGTTGGCTGATCTAAGATCCTCTATCCCTTTCCTCGTAGTCATACGTTCTTTGCTATTTGAATCAAGTTTGATATGGAAATGCTTTTCCATCTCCTCGTATTGCTTCTTATAATTCTCTGCCGCTCGTTGGGCAAGGGCGAACTGGACCTGAACTTCTTCCAATTTCTTTTCGGCCTCATCTCTTGACTTAACGTCGTAATATCCCTTTTCGCGTGCATCCTTTACATCCACTTCAAGATGACGGATGACTTCGGAAAGATTCTTGGCATGCTTCTTCATTCCTTTGTATTGCTTGGCCATGAAGTTTACTCGGTCCATGACCTCAGTATCCCAATCGTCGGGGACCGGTTTAAGATCTGGAACAAAGTGCATACTTCCAAAGTAGATTTCGGGGAATTGTTCCCGCAAACATTCCATCTTTGCCTGGTTTTTAGTAGTAAGAATTACCAGCTGTGTAGTGGTAATATCGATATTACGTTGCGTTGAAGGGACGAGAGCTTTTTTCCCTTTTTCAAACCCTTTGCTTGGATCTTTACGCTTATCCTTGGATTCATAATTCTTCTTGGAGGATTTATCCTGAGGAGGGACACCCTTCGGAGGAATCAGAGCTTTGGTTGGCTGTTTACCTCCAGCATGTTGTGTTTGACGACCGCCGTGCTTCTCGACATCTTGCCATGAAGGAGAACGAGAGAGCGAAGAATGAAGTTGATGAGATTCATAGCGCTTCATGCTATCTCTCCCACGACTATCACCATGATCATGCTTGGTAACAGGATTGAATCTGGGCGTGTACTCGTGAAGATCACGATGAGAATAGCGACGACGAGTCATTTTTCCTGCAAAAAATAACAAGCGGGTATAAGAATCATGGGTCAGCATTGTGACATGTAGTGAATGTGATGTGTGTGTTATGTGTTATCCCCCAACAGACCAGGGCCCAGAGCCAGGCTTCTCTATACAATATCTCCCTATTTAATAGGAGTAGGTTCCTCCTCAGAAGTAGTAAAGAATGACCCTGTTCCAAGATCCTCAGAAGTAGTAAAGAATGACCCTGTTCCGAGATCCTCAGAAGTGTAGATATTGTCTTGCAAGGGAAGCTTGGTTAAATCCCCACATATTTGTTCCTCTGTTGTAAATCATGGGTTGGAGACTTATTCGGTGGCGGTGTCTTTGGAGACGATTTTCTTTTAGGAATGGAAACAACCATTGGTTCGACGCCTCGAACTTCATCTCCAGTGTACACGTTCAGATATTCATCATCTTGGACACTCATCGGCGAAGGACTTTTGGGAAGACCAGATGGTGTCTTGACCCCTACGGTTACTTGCCCCTCGAACGGTGGCATGCTGTTAGACTCCCCAAGAGCTTGAGATGGGGGCATACGTTTGTAAGGCTTACCACCCTGGACAAGCCCCTGTCCCATGTCGAGAAGATGATGGTTATGAAGATTCTCGTCGGTTATGCATTTCTTGATTTTTCAAAAATCAGACTCGGTCTTTATGAGGCGGGACAAACGATCTTCGTATACTTTGCCCTCTTGCTTCTTAGGATTGGGGACTATAAAAATAAACGAAGCATTAGTACGTTGGTTTATGCAATTGAAGCAGACACTTAAGAATCTGAAACTTACTCGACTGTAGCTACTTACTCGCACACCCAGCCTGATGTTTTGTATAGTACCACTTAGATTTAGCATCGCCTAAGTTGTTGTGTCCATCAGTCAATAACTTCTTAGTATGTATCGACTCAAAGAAAACGAAGTTGGGGGTCCCCGTGGAACGATGTTGTTCCTGTTAAACATCACGTCCAAAGCACATAAAACTACTGTTTTAAAAGATTCTGTTGTGTATTGGTTCAATAAGTAAAAAATTGAAAATATTCAGGTTGACAATATCAAGAGGCTAAATGATCTAAATCTAAATGTGCCATTTAATCTAAACAGAAATGGTCAAACTGAAAAGTGGAAAGAAAGGCAGGTTTAAGTAGGATATAATCACGTTGAGAATTATGTATTGCATGAAAAATACATAGATCCAAAAGATCTTAAAACTGACGATGCACTCTGCTGTAATTGTCCCCTAGCAAGTTTTTTTTTCCACTTCTACAGGAGAATAATACCATGGTGGAATTACAAATTATTCCTAAAACAATGGATGAATAGCAAGTATTAAGCAAGTAAAAGTATTGTAATTTAATGGCGACCAATGTTGAATGAGCTAATAGTTTCTCCTTTTTTTTTAACCTCTGCTGGAAAACAAATTGCTAACAAAAAACCACAATAATCAAGTCATAAATATCCCATTTTAATTACCATCATTTGTATGATTGTATCGAAAGAAACAAAGAAGAAGGAAAATCAAAAGATGGCTATTGTTATCTAGAAGGACAACACAAAATAACCTTTGATTGCATGGTTATCACCTAGAATAACTCTAAAATAATAACCTATGCTGAAAATCTTTCTAGGGCCTCTACCTAGCATCTTGGCGCCATCTATCTATTTAGGTTCACTTAGGGAGTTTCACAGCCTTATCTAAGAATTCAAATGAATATGTACGCATTGGTCAGACTTTATGCCTTGTATAAATGTCTACCTACTAATTTTAAATAGCTATGCCTCTTTTGTTACTCCCAACTCCCAAGCACATTAAAACCTTGAATTTTCATATCAATTAGTCTTTTAGTTGACAAAAAAAAACGTATACAGTAAGATATAAATGCAAAAAACTATAGTCTTACAGTTACTAAAACAATGAATATATAAAAAGAATTTTAAGAACTTGAATGCTAGAATTTTTGTTTTCTACCATAGCACAGTCCAACATAATAAAGCATTACATGGAAATGAATCATGTTGCATAGATCTGCCATGCTTATGCATATGAAGCCAATACAGAAAATTTAGGAAGAGTCAAGTTCAGCGATGATGCATAACAAATCATGTAAACAAAAAGAAATAATGATATTTACCACATATATGATGGGTAACTGGGATAACGAAGGCCAAGAAGCGGTAAATTAAAGACTAATCTATGCTAATTCTATGCCACCTATTTTTTAAATCTTATATGATCAATAAATTTAGTTTTTATGTACCAGTTAAGCAAAAGATGATGAAATTAAATTATTAATATATTAAGAAATATAAAATAATAATTGGTGAAATTATCAATTAAGGATATGAGCATATACCCCTACCTCTAGTTCAATTGAATCATTATTTAAAAACGAAATAAGGATTCAACCAAGTAAATAGAGTATTATTAAATCTTGTATAATAAAATTAATAACTATAATTCTTTTGGAATTATAGTATACATACTATGTTATTAAAGCTAAGCTTGTAGCTTAGGAACCCCGTCTAATTTAAACTTTGTATAATAAATATATTACTCACACACTGTTGATATAGTTCATAATCCATCTTTTGAAAATGATTAATTTTGTATACTGATTTTGGAGAATTATAACTTGTCTTTTCGAGATTTTGAAGTTTTGTAGAGGAAGAAACTCCGAAGTATAGCTCGCTACCATGGCTTTACTTTAAATAGATTTGACTATAGTGTAAATTTTACACCATCTAACGTATATTATCATATCCAGTAAGATGATGTATGATACTATCACTTATCTATGGACACACACACACACACACAAACCCACCTACGAATCTATTATGACATTTTCTTACAAATCAATTCTAAAAAATTTAAACCTGCCACACTAATCAAATTTCATACCAATTAATTCTTAAAAATGGATCTAGTGTTGGATATATTATGTCCTCTTCCTAAGACAATTCATAATCTACTATAAATACATTAAAATAATATACATAAATGGTTAGTATAGAAGCTTCTAATATGACTAAATATAGAGGGAAGTACAACCCAAAATAACAGTAAAAAGGTTAATGAAATAAAGGAAACATTTACATCACAACATTTGATTAAGAAATTTCTTAAATGACCAGAACAAAGAATAAAATAATTAATAGTGTTGATCAAAAGAGTAGGCAAATAAATCACCATAATATTAATCTCAACATATGCTATGAAAATTATAAGCTTGAATCCAGCAATTATTCTCAAAACCAAGATTCGAAATAAATTAACTTAACCATCTGGGTATGCAAAAGCCAACAGTAAGCTTTATGCTTTTATCTTCTAAAGTATCTCTAGCAACAGAGTAAGCATTCCTAAAATTGTAATACAAATCAGATGGAAACAAAATGAAAATTCACGTTGAATACAAATTTGGAGTATGAATACATTATGCCTTAATTTTAACCATGTGCTTTTTTTTCTAGTATAGAACCGATTAGGTACAAAAATATAGCCTTGAGTTTTTTAAACTTTTCGCGTATATAGATAGTAAACTTAATTTGAGACTTACATATTTTAAGCGAAAAAACTGTGTCATGAATATATAACATATGAAAATGTAAGAAAGAGGTAATAAAATTGGAAAGCACGAAAATATTGGGACATTATAGATATTGAAAAGAAATACTACATTAAGGAAAAAACATACAATGAACACAAATACTACATAAAAGGGAATACATTAAACAAAAGGTTACAATAGGTGAAAAGAAAATTAGTGAAAAAAAGAACATAGGCTAATTTGATAAAAAAAGGACATAATGTGTGTTTATATATATATATATATATATATATATTATATTATATATATATATATAATTTATTACCTCAATGGTATTTAAATCATAATCATTACTATGCACGTATGTATGTTAAATCTTGTAATTGGCACTGGATTTCTCAGATTGCAACGTATCTAAACACCATATTGGCTAATGAAGAGAAAATTAGCTAGCTCATTGCATATTTTTCCAATGTGGAATAAAATCCTTCCTAAAATGGAGAATGTAAGCTAAAGTTGAAAGATTCCGTTTAGGCATATTAACTTGAGTGAATATCAGGATGAGAGGATTTGCACATTTGTAAGTAGTTTGAACTGAATTATACAATGACAGTATATTAATAAATTCACAACATTTGTTTAGGATTTCATAATTTTTAAGTGACAGAAGTTGACCTTGTTCCAAAGAATAAAATATAGTATAAAGCCAGTGAAGTTTTTTTTATAGGATTACTATCATACTATTAACACTATTTATACACTTAGTATCAAAAGAAAGATGTATAAATCTTACTTTAATTTAAAAAAATTCTAGGACGTACAAATTGAGGATTTGTTAATGTCATCACCACTGGGAAAAAGAACCTACAACCAATATTTAAAAAAATTAATATAATGAAATAAATTTTAATAAAATTGAAATTTTTGTATCCAAATTTGAGCGAGTTTCAATAACATCAAGATAAACATTTGCTGTCTTTATAAGCAACCCAATTTTCCGTCAATTAAGAAAAAGATTAACTAAAAATTCAAACATGACTGATATGGTAAAGAGCAGCAGCCAAATGCATTCTTTATAATTAATTCAATTGGCACATTAAGAAGAAATTTAATACAAATATAGACTAAACGGTTACATAAAATTTTGAATGGAATAGAGAATAATTATTTTCAGTGACAAAAAATCTTCCATGAATTTTTTTTCAAATATGAGTACAAACCCTAATACCTAGCACCAGCTCAAATCAAGACAATCAAATGTAGAAAATTTACCTCGATATTATGGGATAAGGATAGTTGAAGGGGGTGGAGATGCGAATGCGGTTTCTGGTCGATTGAATGGAGAAGCGAACGCAATTGGCAGCAGATCGGGCGGAGACGCAAAGGCGATAAGGCTAACGATGTTGATAGCCGGAGATGTAAACGGTGAAGGAGAAAAAAAGATGAATCGGGAGAAAAAAATGAATAGGTGGGGGGTTTATTAGGGAAAGTAGAGAAATAAAGAATGAGAGAGAAGCGTTCAGGAAGAAAAGAATATTTAAAGGAGACGGTTGAGCTTTAGATAAGCTAGAATTGCTGTGAGCCTTGTAAACCAAACTCAGTAATTATAATATAGTATAGATGTATAAAATGCATAGTAAGAAATAATAAAATTATATGGATGCTTGTAAACAATCATGTATATTGAGAAATCTAATATGTAGTGACCAAACACAAGGAAGTTAACATCTTTTATTTAGGCATATCACATGGGTCAGTATCATAAAGGACTTAACTGACACATACTTTAAAGGCAAACATTGATAAATGAAATATAATGTTACATTAAATCTAATTAGCATAATGCAAAATAGACGTATAATATATATGCAGAGGTTCTAAATTTCAAGTGTTAACTATTCAATAGCTCTTCCATTATTATTTACCAATGAGAATTGGATGTAAAAAAATAGTTTAATAAAACCATATAAACCCATCAAATATAGGATACAACAATTGTTAATTTTACAACTAGTAAAAAAACATAGCATAGGTATTAGATGGACAATTGGAAGAAGAAGAAAAACTGGTAAATTAAAAATTAGAAACATTAAAAATCTAGTAATTCTATACCTCTATAAATTAGGTTGAACCTCTGTATGGTTAAAAAAAAGGCAACGGTGAATTGCTCTCACATTTTTATAAAACATATGTAACATTAAACAAGTTATTGGACCTGCCTCGGGAATATACAAAACAAAATATAAAATAATATGTTCATAATTGCCAAATTTTCATTCATGATAGTAGAAAAAGAATTAATACTAAATCTATGAACCTAGCCATCAAGTTTAAAGCGATTAATCAAATAAATCATCTGATTAGCTCCGTCTGAGCTTATATTTGGAAAGACACAAATTAATTATTCATTTCACTTGATCTGTCAAGATGAAACACGAACATATCATAACATAAATAAAAGCACAACATAGAAATAAGAAACGTCATAATAAAATTTGGTCAATGTTATTTTCACTATATGAAAGAAACAAATAAAAAAGCAATCTTCATGCAATCTTTGTAATACTTCATGCAATGCAATCTTCATAATCAACTTTGAAGCCATTCATCAACCAATGATTTTTAAGTGGTTTCATTCTATATGTACATGCCGATGGTCCAGTCTAGTGATGTAACGACCCGCTTTTTTGCCCGATTCTCGCCGGTAATTAAACCAACTTAAATCGTTTATAAATACGAATGGTTATGGGTACTAACATATTTGAACGCAAACAACAGAATTTTTTCATTTCATTACAAAATTTTACATCAGCGTTATGAATAAATCAGAGTATACAATAAGCTCAGCGGAAACAAAATGCTCACTACGGAAGAAGTAAGACCAAAACGAAACCCTAGCTCCAAACTGAATCTAGCTCTGAAACTAATCCTGCAAACTGAAGTACTAGCTGCCCATGAAAAATGATGGGCATCCAGAGTTTAGGTGGGGAACCATAAACTCCAGGTCAGTCGTGTGACTGGTGTGAAAATCAAAACAGTTATTATTTCGGGTTTATTTTAGAGTTGGGAAAATTCACCGGACCACGTCGCTAACGCGGAATGGGTTTACTCCATGTGAACCCCCGTGCATAGAAATCCGCAATGACTTTGGAAAATGAAGCTATAATAAGCTCGTCCTATATCACACAATGCAAACGCACACAAGATGAGCGAGTTTTGTCTTATGATAACCAAAAACGCTTTTATACATGAAAATCCTCTTTTAATATTATAATCAGTGCATAGTGTTAAAAATCGTTTTACAAATAAATATAGTAATCTTAGCAAGCATAGTAGCTATGACCACATACATAGTTTACAAACAAATCGTACATCTCGTATTGGTTATTGGGCTTCCAACACGATAGTTCCTGGCACGAAAGATCAGTCGAGGACACGAAGCTAAGTATCTCCGGTTAGCATCCAGACAACGGACAACGAATACATAGGGTGAAAGTAAATATCCCAGTAAACATCTAGACATCGGACACCGTATATACTTTATTCCCTTAGGTTTTGAGGTAGATCTACCGCCGCAACTTTCGATTTTCACTATAGATTATTTATACAACCTAACCGCCAGTTTACCATCAATCCGGGGTGTGAGGTTCGTCGATGTCACGATATACACAAAGCTACACTTCAATAATCCATGCTTTTATCATCACTAGCTCATTTCATAACTTGAGAATGCCACATTGACAATTCCAACATGTCACTGATTTCTATCAATACATAACCCCTAAGCTCATACGTCTTAGAGACGAGAATAATTTATTGCCACAAATCCGATATGAATTAACAGAAATCAGTGCTACGCAGTCAATTTCAATGTTAGACACATAATCCATTCGAGTCTGTTCTGCATCTGAACAGAACAACAATCCGAAAATATTCAAATATATTCAGATCTCAAGCCACTTATAACCTCATATCGGGTGATCGGCCAAAACGAGACATCAACCGTCAATCCGAATAATTCAAAGATTCTTGGTCTTCACTTTATCTATTTCCAAGTCTTTAGTTTCTTTACAATGTCGTATTATTACTTGGAATGGTTTTCAAACATATAGTCGATCTCGGTCTTTCCAAGTAATAAGCGCATTTTTAAAACAAGAGTTATCGATCATTTCAGATTTCCCATTTAAATCATCTTTTCAAATCGTTATTAGTTCACTTGAAATCAAGGTGCAATTTATTCTAGTTTCCATAAACCCCGTTACCGCCCTAAACATACCTTGAATTTCAATATTCATTTCAAATCTTATATTTAAAAACATAATTCTTTTATTCGTTGTTATTGTTTTCATAAGTTTTCAAAATTACTAAGTCTTAAGTCAGTTTAAATTTCCATTCATGACCATTTGAACCATTGATATTCAAATAGAGTTTAATCGACTTATTATTCGACATTAATTCACCAACTCAAGTAAATATTAGATTTCCATAATGATGTATCATTTTATTTTCCTATCGAATGTTCGATTAACCCTCCAACCTCCTTTTCCTTTACGTTTCAATCCTTTAAAATCTTACATAAAATCAGTAATGTTTAAATAAATTTCATACGAAAATCTTAGCTCTTTAAAATGTTCAAAATATTTAACAAACTCCTTTCCAATGTTTTGAACACTAATTCACAGTTTAAATCGTTAAACCAAATCATTTCAAAGGAAACTTTTTTAATAACGTTCAAAGCGTTACCAAAAGCACTGAAAATGGCTACTTAGATCAAATAGATTCAAAATCATTTAAATTTCAAATATTTCAACTCATATCACCTTTTAGATAGTAAAAATGTGATTTATCATAATTTTCCGATATTTTTAATATTTGTTATAGCCCATTTTTTTTCGATTTTCCTTTGCGGTCGCCAAACTACATGTGTAACGACCTTTTCAGATTTTGATTTAAACATGACTTGAAAGCCATACGTTAAAATTTGGAAATTTCTTTTGTATTCGAAAACTATCATTAATAGAATTCCTACATTTCTCGTTTCATGTCAATCCGATTTAAAATGTTCAAGTTATAGTCCTTTGAAAATTATAATCGATATTATCGAACTGTCGCTACGCAACACGATCAATTCCAGCTATATAATTATTGACACATTCTGTGGTCAAAATTATCACACATGGAATTTTTGGTTAGCAACTCGCTCTAGCATTAAAAGCATCGTCAGAAGGCATAAAGTGATTTGGTTAAAGTTGCATCACAAGCAAAGAATGACCCAAAACTCCTAACAGATGACCGTTTTTGGGCCTGAAAACATCAATTACGGAGCTTTGCTCGGTAACTCTTGTAGCCCTCTAAATTAGCTTTGAGTATAGCTTTCGCTTGGGCAAAATGGACTTACGGTTTGGATGTTACGCCTGTTTCCGTGAAGGTGCGCAGAACTGAAATAAGTTGAAGGCATGGACTTTAGCATTGGTTCAGTCCCGGATCGGGACACTCTTTTTGGATCAGATCGGGTCCCAGCATCTGAGCCGGATCGAATGGGAAGATACCTGACTCGCTCGCATGAACTCCTGGCAACTTGGGACTTTCGGTTCAGACGACATAAGAGGATCCGACCCGCCTTGCCCCCCTACACCTGGAGTTTGTCACATCTTCGGTTTGAGAGCTCCGCACCGGTTCGGTTCAACACCGATCCGACCCGCCTGTAGAAAACACTGGACAGTAGCTTTGACATGTTCTTAAGGAGCAACCGCCTCCTACTTGCATGGATCTCACTCCACATGTCATAGCACGAATTTGAAAAGGACTTCTCCACGTTTTCCACTATTTCGGGATTCTTGGGATGCGTGCCACGTGGCAACTGACCCGAAGCATCTCCACAACTATAAATACACCGTTTGAAGGATTTTCAAGGGACTTTTGGCCATTCTTCCGGATGGCTTCCACCATTAATGAGTGCAGAGACTTGGCACCTTCCTACATCTAAATTCTTCTCCTTTCTACACAATTAACACGTGAATTACGTGTATAAACTCTTGCAATTTCATTCAACACATGGATTGTGTGTCTTCTTGTAACTGATTCTTGTAAACTGTCAGTATAACAATAAGATCATAAAGTGGACATAGGCTACATCCACAACCGAACCACTATAAAAACCTCGTGTTTCTCCTCTAGTTTACTGTTTAAC
Organism: Allium sativum; assembly: GCA_030737875.1. Classification (NCBI taxonomy): domain Eukaryota; kingdom Viridiplantae; phylum Streptophyta; class Magnoliopsida; order Asparagales; family Amaryllidaceae; genus Allium; species Allium sativum. Next base: position 68,191,688 of record CM060922.1, read on the forward strand.
ACATTCTGTGATCTGCAATCTGCATTTGGGTGCTAGTGCCATTTTTTGGTTTAACAATAATGATTTAATATAAATCGCCTAAATTTTCCAAAATAACTTAAATTTTTAACACTTGAATTTTTAAAACCATATTTCAAATAATACTTTATATTTACATTTTAGTTCAAAATCGGTTTACTTCAAAAATAATCATTCGAAATATTTGTTTAAATTAAATTGAAATTTTAAAATAATATTTCAATCTTGTTTAATCATTTACACTTAATTATTAAAATTGTTTCCACAAACCAAATTTAACATAAATAATTGAAATACACTGAACCACTTTGTCTTCTTCGAATATTATTTTATCATTCAACTTAGAATTTCAAATCATTTGAAGTCTAATTCAACTACATCTTCCATTATTATTTTAATATTAAAAATATCGTTTATGGAAAGGAGAATTAAATCGCTTAACGGGGTAATTCCATAACTACAGTATGTGATGCAATCATAAGCAAATCAATAAATCAACCATATAAATCTGACGGACATGCATGAATTTTATTTATTTAAGCACAAAAATTAGATAAACATTTTAATTTTGCACAAGCATTACGACCAATAACGCTTATTAATGTGTTTCTAATTACCCAAACAACCATTCAAACATTGCATACAACAAATCCATAATCCAAACAAAATTCATTAACTGATTATAATTAATCACCACTAATTAAAATTATCCAATTACCATAATTTAAGTAAATAATTAATTAAATTAGAATTTCTCACCAATTGCCCTCTGAATTATTCACCTTCACGCACCGTATCATCTGCAAACCAAGCCTCCGAACGATCACGATCAACCCGACAGACAGATGACGCAAGCGCCATATTTCCCGCAAACTACCGTGTATAAATATAAAATATATGCGCATGTTTGCTTTGCTTTCCATACAACCGTGGCAGGGAATAAACTGTTGCGTGCTATCTTATACAGGGGAAGCCGACTGTTTTCTTTATTATTATTTTTCCTTTTACGTGGGTTAAAGTACAAAGCACAGCAACTGTTTGTGTAGCGAGGAGAGAAACGTGGCAGCAAAGGTGACGCATGTTGGTGGTGCTGCGGTGTCTGGGTGCGATCTCAGGTCTGCAGCAGCCGGTGGTCAGTGACTGGAGGTGGTGGGTGCGGCGAAGACGGTGGGGTCAGAACAGGGGAGCCACGCGTGGTTTTAGGGGAGGCTGAACATGTTTGGAGATGTGAGAAGCTGCCGCTATGGGGAAAGATGCAGGCCTACTTGTGGGAAGGAATTTGTGGCCGAGGGTAGTGGATATATGGCGGTTTGATGCTTGAGAGAAGGGAGGCGGACGAGATTGATGAGTGGAAAGATTCGGCTGCGGTGAGTGGTTGCTGGCTTGAGGGGCTGACATTCACAGCGGACGCGCGACCAAAGGAGATGCTGCGGGGTTCGCCATTTGGTGGTGGGGGTGTTTGGCGGCAAGGTGGACTAACGGATGCGCATGTGGTGGGTACAGCTGATGGTGGTGGGAGGAGCCGATAAAACTTGAAGAAGGGAAGGCCGAGAATAATTTAAAGGGGTAGCTGTTATGGCAACTTGGGAAAGGGACAGCTCACTTTACATTGGAAGAGGGGAGGAGCATCACCGTTAAAAATGGTGTAGGTAAACTATGAACTGCTTCACGTGAAAAAAATAGGTAAAAGGAAAAAGAGGGACCTGACTGTTTGCGTAGAGAAGAGAAAAAATTGATGGATGGGGAGAAGAAACACGGTGAAGAGAAGTAAATATTGGCATGCGTTAAAAGAGCCATTACAATTAAGCTGAACCAAGCAACACGTGTCCAAAAAATTTTCCTTCCCAAATTGTGTAAGGCGAAAAGTTCAAAAATGTTTGATGCCCATATAAAGCTTCAACACTACCATGTATAGCGTGCACCTGATCAAACCATGTCATTGTTTAAATTTTTTCCACATTAACTGCCAATGACACCAAACTAACAATAAAATCGTGTACCGCGATATGTTACAGTCCCAAAACAATAATAAAATAGACCAGCTGGTTAATTCTATAAATTATCAAAAACATCACAGTTACCCTAAAATGTAATAGAAAAATATGTGCTTAAAATTAAAAAATTTAGAAAAAATCTATAAAAGATTTCAGGACTACGCGTACAGAAACTGAACGATTATTCTAAATCGATATTTAAGCATTAGATTGCAAACTGTTTACTATTTTCCCAAAACGAACATGGTTTTAACTAAATTAATTTAAAGCAAAATATTATGGTATTAAAATTTATATTTAACCAAAAAAAAATTTAAATACTTAATCAATCTTTATAAAACGTATACATATAACATTCTGAATCTCAAAATTAAAATAGATTTGTAAATCTTATATTTTAGATAACATAACATCCTTTAAAATAATTCAAATTTGTTTAATAAAATTTCATATTTAAATATAATCTTAAAATAGGTTTTTATTACAAACATCATATTTATAAAACAAAATATTTATCAAACCCAAAATATAAAATATTTTTAGATCAATATTCTTATTTATTCAATTTATATTCAAAAATGCGAATAAATTATGTATAAAAAATGTAGAAAATCTTAGATCATTACAAGTGAACTCGAAAGTAGTACTCATTAAATAATATAAAGGAGACTTAGGTGATCGATTATTGAAGAGAAATGAGCTTTGAATTTTGAAAATGTCGGATGTGTGTCAAAACTACCACCATCATGCATGTATACTTGAATATAACACAAACAAGTAAATAAGTAAAAAAAAGGAAACAATTATATACATTGAGAAATTACCTTTTATTAGTCAATAGAGCTTAAACACTAAAAAAAACATAAAGAAAAAAATAGATGGAACCCAAAATGTAGCTCAAAACATACTTGAACAACTTTAATGAACATGGAGATAATTTTATTCCAACAAATATAGATTTAACTCGCACAAATACAAAGATTGGCCAAAGAATGCAGTGAGTGGATCTAGTTAGCACCAAAATAACAAAGTTGAAGAAATAAGGTACATACGTTCTTTACAAAAAAAATCATCTAATGTTATGTCGTAACACTTCCATCATTAGAAATATATAAAGGCATACCCAGTAATAACAAAATTATATGGAAGGTGTAAACCTATTGAAAATTCTAATATGTAGTAACAAAAGGAAGCGAACATCTCTTATTCATACATGTCACATAGGTCCTTATCATAAAGGACTAATTTAGCACTTACTTTAAAAGCAAACATTGATGAATGAAATATAATGTTTTGTTGGATCTAATTAGCATAATGCATAGAAGACCTATAGAAATAGTGGAAAATAGGGAGAAAGACAATGTTAGCAAAATTATTAGCCAAAAGTATGGCAAGTTTTAAAATTGAAGAGAAGGACAAGTTGTAGGGTAAAAGTGAAAATGGGAGTAGGCCCCATGAATTCCACTTCTGCCTAAGTTTTGCCCTTCTCACCAATTTCAAAACTTTCTATACTTTTGGCTTAAAAATTTGGTAAGTTTGTCCTATAAAAGAAATTTCTCAATTAAATATTACTATTAAGGGATTTTTAGGTATAAGGACAAAGTCAACCAAATATTTAGCCGTAAGGGCAAGAGCCTAAAATTTTAGTGTTAAGGACAATTTTTAGTGTAAAGGGAGGAATTCAGGAGTCCACTATAATTTCATACTTTACACTAAACTTTGTCTTTATGGCAATTTTTTTTTGCTTTTTGTCCTTTTAGCTAAATTTTTTGTTCATTTTATCCTTCACACTATTTTCCTGTGGGATATTTTTAGGCATAAGGACAAAGTCAACCAACAATTTAGCGATAAGGACAAAAACCTAAAATTTTAGTCTCAAGCACAAATTTTAGTGTGAAGGGAGGAATTCAGGGACCCACTATAATTTCATACTTTACACTAAACTTTGTCACGACAAATTTTCATTTACTCTATTAATATCTTCTATAGTAACAGGATATTCAGCCATTCGCCTTCCTTTCAGGAGTTCACGAACTTTGTTCATAAAATATTGTTTTTAAGGACTATTGATATTTTGGAATGTGTCAACAAGTGTTTACTTATTTTTACTTGTTTCTGGAGTATCTTCCATTTGATCTAATTTAGACCGTAGTTCTAAATTTTTACCTAATATCAAGAATTCCAAAATATCGTTCTAAATTAAAGCAATAACACTTGAATATTTAAACGAAGAAAATATTTTCATAAAAGTCATTGTTTTCATCTTCGCTAATCATTATTAGATTTATGCATGATTGTCCTTAACTACAAGGTTCACAACATGCGTCAAATTCTAACAGCTCATAACCTAGAACTTTAAGTTTTTCAGATGTGTGAGAATAATGATACATTACAAATTTCAGTAATTACTAATTATTTTTTAAATCTATTTCCTTTTTATTAATATTAAATATATTTATATTGTAAAATTGATACTAAATATACTTACCAATTTCGCTTGATATTAAAAGTAATCTATTATATTATATGAAAGCTGAATGACATTTCATATGGACGAACCATAGATGTAAACGTTGTTGGCCTTTCTCTCGTGCCATTCAATGCTTCGTTCGGAATTTATTCCTTCCTCCGTCATACCCTTCCCTCTCGTTCCTAATCTCCTGCGCCCTACGTTTGAAAAACTACCCAAGCAGCCAAATCTATTGACATATATCCTCCTTCATCTTCCTTCCCATCGCCTACATAGCACAATTGTTTCTAATCATTTGATGAATCCCGCTAATACCATTTCTTTGTATGCTCCATCTTCTAGATATTATTATGTTGGCTCTGAATTTCTAGATAAAGATCTTATTATTAAAATTCTATATAATTCTATAATTTAACGAGTTCTTCATTTGATTTAATTTCCACTTCTAATTGTTTGAGCATGATTTCAGTTTCAACTTCTAGTTTCTTGAACATGATTTCAAATTTAACCTAAAGTTGAAGATTCTGCATAATTTTCTACTGTGACATTGTGACTGGCAGAATAGAAAACATTAATGAAGGACCTTTTTCTATTTCTACGTTAACTCACTCAACAACAACGAAGAATTTATGTCTCCGGACTGATCAACTATGCCAACTTAGTCTCCGTCATCTACGGTTTACATTATTTTAAGAGCTGACATATATCTAATACTATTGTTATTCATACGCGTAAATTCCTAATTTTTAATTTATCAATATTCTTCTTCCAGTTGAATGTCTAAACTAATTTTGGTCCATTTATCACCTATGCTATATTTTTTTGTTAGCTGTAAAATTAACCGTTCATTCAATTCTGATCGGTAAATCATAATGGAGAACTATTGAATAGTTGACACTTGAAATTTAGAACCTTTGGATATACTCTATAGAGAAATTTCTTTTAAAGGACAAACCTACCAAATTTTTAAGCCAAAAGTATAGAAAGTTTTGAAATTGGCGAGAAGGACAAAACTTAGACAAAAATGGAATTTAGGGGGTCCACTCCCATTTTCGCTTTTACCCTACAACTTGTCCTTCTCTCCCATTTTAAAACTTGTCATACTTTTGGCTAATAATTTTGCTAACATTGTCTTTCTCCCTATTTTCCACTTTTATAAAGTTGGCTAAATGAGTCATTATTTCGAAACAGATGAGTTGACAAGACTCTACCAAATTTGACCCATAGCTTGTCCATTATGATAAATCTGGACAAAAGACAAATGAATCATTATTTCGAAATAGATGAGTTGACAAGAGTCTGCCAAATCTGATTCATAGCTTGTCCATTGTGATAAAGCTAAACAAAGGACATTGACGATGCTTTGTTTCGAAAAAGATGAGATGATTATTGCTCCGCCAAATCTGACTTGACAATGATATTGCTTAGACGATTAAAGATGATTTGACAATGACATTGCTGAGATATTTTGCCTATTTCAAATCTCTTCAACATTATTTCCCATTACAGAAACACTCCTATATGTACTTCAAATAACTTCAAAACTAATATACTCACTCAATAATGGCGCCAAAATTTTATTCCTACACTTTGCTATTATGGCTGTGAATTACTCATGGATGAGCACCAAAATAGAAATTATGTGGGACGATTCTGCAAATCAGAGAGAGTTCGCAAGGGTTGTACACTGGATGCTTTGAAAGAATCAGTCTTCAAAGTAACCAAAATCAACCCTCTCGGATATGATATTGAGTTGTCTGTTAATTGGCCTACTGATTCGTGGTCGAGAGCAGTATCATTCTCAGACGATGAAGATGTAGAATTAATGTTTTCTACTATTAAGAAATCGATTGAGTTGTTTGTTGGGAAAATGACAAAAGCAATTGTGGAAGAAATCATCACACCTCCTATCATGAGTATCGGTTTACGGTATTTCATAGAAATTTTGCAAACTCATGATCCTTCACTCATCATTGGTTCTCCTATGTACACGAATCCGTATTTTCATCCAAATGTGGACGGGAAGCATAGCAACAACAACAAACTATTCAGCCAAATGTTCATGATCAACAACATCAAACTTTTCAGTCAGATGACTATGGGCAACTATTACAATCTGATGTATTTCCTTCTCGGTCAAAACTGTACGATATGAGCCAAAGGTATGTATTGCACATTAATTTAGTTTTCTAACTACTCATTGAAATGTAAGATGTGACTGAAATGCATTTATTAACAGATTGACTAAAGAATCTGAATTAGACTGGGGTGCAGGACCTTCAGAATAGACAAATGCTCTAAATGAAGACATAGATATCAAAGTAAATGACCATGTTGATAGCATGGTTGCTTCCAAGGCAACCGTTAATGATACATGCTGGATGCAACGAAAGGAAGTCAATAATGAACCGTTTGACTATGACTTTCCAAACATGGAAGATCTCGAAGATGATGGTGTTAAGGTTCAAATGGAAGTACCATTGGACGAAGATCTCTACACGACTCAAATGATGGTCAGATTCATAGTAGCTAATCTAAAATTTTCAGGTGAAAAGTTCTCAACTGCTTGCGTACAAATGGTTTTGTTGTTGGGTTTGTATTCCAAAGTAAAGAAAAGTTTCTACATCAACTTACGAAGTGGTCTATTCTGCACGGTGTTTTGTACAAGCCAAGCAAGTTGAATAAAATAATATATACCGATGTATGTAATGTTGATGCTACATGTCCATGGTGAATACATGATGTAGTTCCGAAGAAATCTCAAATTGGATGGTGGGAAATCAAAAAGCTGCCTTATGAACATAACTGTGTCAACCTTACATTAGTTCTAACCACAAGCAAGCCACTTCAGAATCATGTTTTCTATGAAGGACAATTTGGACATCTCATCTTGTATGGTCCAGGTGCTTCTCGACGACTAACTCTTCATCAAAATCAGTTACATGAAAGCTTGGCGAACATTGAATAAAGCATTGAAAAAGTTTATGGTGACTGCGCCAAATCGTATACAATTTTGCCTCAATATTTTGAGGAAATAAAAAGAAGCAATCTATGTTCAGTGGGACATATATCACGCAATGATGTTGGGGTATTTGAGCATGCTTTTTGGGCATTTGTTCCTTCCATTGCAGGTTTTATATATTGTGGTCCATTGTTATGTATTGACGGGACACCTTTGTGTGGTAAGTACAAGGGAACACTACTTGTTGCTACTGCTGTAGATGTCGACGACTGCCTTTTCCCATTAGCTTATCGAGTTGTCGAATCTGAATCATATGGTAGTTGGGCCTGGTTCTTTTCATGCATACATGAGTTCATTTATAGTGTACTAAATCGTCGCATTACTTTTGTATCTGACAGAACAAAAGGAATCTCAAAAGCATTGCAAGACATATAAAATCCAATTTTCAAGTTACGGGTTATAGAGAGAAGCGACTAACATGCTTGTTTTACATTGCTGCATCTGCATCAGAAGTAGCTGAGTACACTAAAATCAAAGAAGAAATCATGGCAACTAATCCACGGGCGCATGACTGGATTGAACGAAGCTTAGGGAATTCTGAAGAAAACTGGGCACTTTGAAGAGATGACGTTGGCCGCTTCCATGTTATGACAACCAACGCATCTGAAATTTTTAACGATGTACTAAAAGGCGTCAGATCGTTGCCTATAAAGGCGTTGGTTGCAATGATGTTCTTTCAATCAGTTGAATATTTCTATAAGAAGCGATAAAAAAGGAAGGCTCTGATGACAAAACTTACTCCAAAATGGGAAGCTAAAATTGAAGCTTGTGTTATTGAAGCACGTCGCTGTAGACTTGTTTGATTTGGTCAATCCAAATGGCAAGTGATTCATTATTTCGGGGATGAATATGAAGTTGAGATTGAAGGTTCTTGTTGCTCCTGTACATGGAACATCTCACTTCTGCAGAAGATACCGTGTACTCATGTGATGGCGGCTTGTTTAGCACAGGATTTTGGTATATATAGAGCACATCACGATTTTTCTTTTGAGTGGTACTCCATCCAAAGTTATAAAGTTTCCTACAAGCCAGAGTTTCATCCTGTATGTAATAAGAAATATTGGGCATTGTACACCGGTCCATGTATATTAGCTCCGCGTGTAAGAAGACAACCCAGACAACCTAAATTTATGAGAATAAAAAATGTTATGGATGAGTATCAAACGCCTAAAACAAACAAGTGCAGAAAATGTGGATCGCAGGGCCAATACAGAAAGTGGTTACTTCAGTAGCTTAAAATGGAGATGCATGTGTGTTAATGAAATGTCATTGTGTTGAATTTTGTGTACTGTATTTTTTATGTTTCAAACTTATCTATCGTGCATCTGACTTTGTATCTCTCAAATTTTCGGATATTTAAATTTGTCATTTGCTTATGTTATTTAGTTAGGCTTTGAATGCTATTTGCGTATATAATTTATGATATAATTAAAAACGAGCTCGTAACATCGCGGTGGTTCGTAGTTTTAAGTTTTGAACATCAACTGAATATTCAGGATTCGTTATAAGTTGGATTTCATTGAAACAAGAAACGTTCAAATCTATTGAACTATATTTTTATAATGAAATAGAAAATTGGTGATTTCATATTATAAATTTTGAGTTATGTCCAGATCAAATTTTTAGAAAGTCGCTATGGAATTTAGTAACAAATTGCATTGGCGAATTTTGAAAGCTCGCCAATTGGCGTATTCCGAAACTTTGCTATCGTGCTTGCAAAACAGGTCTATTCTTGTAATTATTTCCAAAACTAATCTAAATCTGTTACTAAACTTATAAACCAGGCTAAGCTTGAAATTTGTCCATTTAGAAATGGAGAAACAAGGCAAAGGCTGGATATAAAAGGATTCTTTTTCTTTTCAGTTCAGGCCAATTTTCGATAATAATTACAGATATGGACACGTTTTTACCACTTCAATCAATTAACTTTTCAAAAAGGTGCAATTTCACAACGTGTTATGACATTTATGAAATATGAACATACACACTAATATGCATACTAGCTCTGGATCATCAATTAGATATATATAACTATGCATATGCATTAGTCTATGACCCCTACATTAATCAAGTATTCTATTCATCTAACATCGGGCCATCAATATGTGTGGTAGCTGGTTGTGTTTTAGTTGTAAGGCATACTAAAGGTCAAAGTTTTAGCATGAGTGAGTGATAATTAGGTTAACCTGACAGGTAAAGCCACAAAGAGGGCTGCACAATGTAGCTCATATTATGAACATGTTGCATTCTTATTAAAAAAAGAAACTGAAAATAAACTGTTGGGAAACAATGGCTGAGTCGCGAACCAGGTCGCTTTCTTGAAGACGATTCGGCGATCTGGTCGATGGTGCAAAACCAGTTCGTACTTTCGCCGCCGCCTCTAGGATAAAACAGCCTCTCTGAAATTAATAACTGATCTGGTTTGCACAAACAGATCAGTGCAGATTTGCACTTTCGGATTTAACTGCTCGAAAATTTCTGTAAGAATATTTTAATGGCGGTGGAAGAGAAAAGAGAAAAACAGTTTTTTTTAATATTTTTTATCTATATTAATCTCGTCTAATCTGAAGATAATAATATATAGACGAGGATTAGGTTATTCGAAAATACTGGTCAGTGGAGGAAAATAGGATCTGCGAAATACTTGGTCAAAAGTTTATCGTTTCAAATTAAATTTGGTTCAGAAATATTTTCCGTAATTAAAAAACGGTTCGAAAAATCAAGTTTTTCTGGTCTAAAAATATAAGTGTCTACACCACATAGCCAAGGCCCAAGCCCAATACCGAACCGAACCGAGCCGGGCCGGGTCGGGTCGAGTCGAGTCGGTCGGTCGGTCGCGCGCGCGTGTGTGGTGGTCATGATGCATGGGCTCCCTCCTCACAACAAAGCATGTATTGGGAGCCCCAAGGCCCCATCAAAGCTTCTTAGAAACAAGTATAAATACTTGCTTCTTTCATATAATCCCATGATGTGGGACTATTCACATTAAGGAGCCACTCATACACTTATTCAAATATTTTAATAATTCACACAAATTTCCAACAATCCCCCACTTGAATTTTTAAAATATTATCGAGCAGTTTCTAAAAAAAACATAAGACTGTGCATAAACAAAGGTGTCATCCGACTTGAACCTTTGCGTAGTGAATAAGATTCAGTTTTTACTAGAGTGACACGTAGTCTTGAACTCTATTCCTGACATCAAACCACACACAATCTTTTCCATAGTGCAATCAAATAAGCCCGTGCGTTTATGGCCATGCACGTCTATCCCAGTTTAGTGAACGCTCTAGAAGTTCTGCCCAAAACTCCATAGGAAACGGCCACATTTCCACATTCACATAGGTGAGTCTATCAAGAGTACTCCTGAAGGTAGGTACTCCACTCCAAATAGAGTATAGATCTCATTAAGAGTTTCTATTAACTCATCCTCTAATCACTTCAGGAATACATGCTTCTTACTATATAAATTTAGCATGTTCATCTACTATCACTACACAACTTGTTTTTACCCATTGAACCTAGTTCTTGGGATCTCCAGTCATTTAGGTCGGGTTACCATTGTGCGTGATTCCACTATCTCAGGCAGTAGTCCCATTCTTTTAGAATTATTAAGGACTTTCTTTCTGGTCAGTCCTTTCGTCAAAGGATCTGCCAAATTATCATCACCTCATATGTGATGTTCTCTAACAATACTGTGCATACGACTGTCATATCTTACCGTTGTATTATCGGTTCTGTTTTTCTTTCAATAGTCGTCAAATCTTTCATCACTATATATGTGATGTTCTTTTACAGTATTGTGCTTACGACGTCGTTTTCTACCGTTGTTATAACGGTTCTATACTTTTTGTAATAGCCGCGGAACTATCGCAATCGATTACACCACTGGTGTCTATTTTTCCTTTATAGGGATCTCAAATAGCAGATTTCTTTAGTTCTCTGCTTCTTAACTAGCTGTAGCTAGTGCTATTATCTCAGTCACTATAGTATACTGAGTCAAGATATTTTGTTTCTTAGATTTCCAAGAAACAGATCTTCCAGCAATGCTAAATATATAGTCACTGGTCGCAATAGAATCATCAGATAAAATATTCCAGTCAGCTTCGGAATATCTTTCAAGTACAGCTTGAAACTTTTCATAATGTAATCCAAGGTTCATGGTTCGTTTAAGGTATCTCATGACCCTTTCAATATCATGTCAATGCTTTATACTAGGTCTACTGGTAAACCTGCATAATAATCCCACGACATAAGCAATGTCGGGTCTAGTACATTCAGTGGCATACCGTAGGCTGCCAATGATGCTCGCATAATCAGACTGTCTTACACCTTCATCAGTGTTCTTAAATAACTTTACACTGTGATCATATGGGGTATTTGCATATTTACAGTCTAAATAATTGTATTTCTTTAGTATCTTCTCAATGTAATAAGATTGATCCAAAGAAATTCTCTTTTCTGACCTAGTAATTTTAATACCAAGGATTACACTCGTCTCACCTAGATCTTTCATATCAAAATTGGCACTCAATAAGGATTTGACTTAATTTATGGCATGAATGTTTGACCCAAAGATGAGTAGGTCATCTACATAAGGCATATAATAGTGCAAATGTCATTCTCAGATTTGTAATAAATGCATTTGTCACTTTCACTAACTTTAAAATCATGTAAAATGATTAAAGTTCTCAAAAAAAAAAAAATTCATGCCATTGTTAAAGTTCTTGTTTTAAACCATATAATGATTTATCTAATTTGCATACTTTATGTTTTTAACCATGTACTACAAATCCTTCAGGCTGGTCTATATAAATTTCTTCGTCTAATTCACCGTTTAAAAAAAACCGTTTTAACATCCATTTGGTGTTTTAGTAAATTATAAATGCAAGGAAGTGAAATTAATACCGGAATGGATGTTATTCTAGTCACATGTGAGAAATTGTCGAAGAAGTTTATATTTTCTTTTTGTTTAAAAAACCTTTAGCTACTGATCGTGCCTTATATTTATTAACAGTGCCATCAAGTTTTAATTTTCCTTTAAGTACTCATTTACATCCTATAGATTTACAACCAGAAGGTAAATCTGTCAAATGCCAAGTCCTATTGGATTCCAGAGAATCCATCTCATCATCTATAGCCTCTCGCCAAAAATCGGCGTCTAAATAAGATAAGGCCTCTTGGAGGTTTAAGTGATCCTCCTCTATAGTAAAAGCACAAAAATCTGAATCAAATCTTTTACAATTCTTGCTCTTTTACTTCTTCTAGGTTCAACTTCAGAACTTTTATTAAGTTCTGTTCTAATAGGCATACTTGATGTGCCCCCACTATTCCTTAATTTAAAAGGAAATTTCGTTTCATAAAAATTGGCATCATTTGATTCAGATTATATTATGTGTATTTAGATCATAAATTCTGTATGCTTTGCTATTAACAACATAGCTTATAAATACACATTCGTATGATTTACTTGCCAATTTTATTCTCTTAGGGTCTGGAATGCGAACATATGCTAAGCAACACCAAGTTCTAAAGTATGACATATTGGATTTATATTTCTCTAAAATTTCATAAGACGAAATTTTATTCTTAGATTTGGGGATTCTATTCAGAACATAACGTACAGTCTATAAAATATCCCCCCACTAATGTTATGCTGCACCAAAATTTAATAAAATGACAATTATTAATTCGGTAAAGGTCCTTTTTTTTTTTTAGCTTTACCGTTCATTTCAAGTGAATAGGGTGCAGTTCTCTTATGTACAATATATCACATAAAAAATCCAGAATAGAATTTGATTCGTATTTTGTTCCTCTATCACTACGTAGTCTCTTAATTTTCTTATTAACTTGATTCTCAATTTCAGTTTTGAATGTTTTAAACATGTCAAATGCATCTCATCTTTTAAGAATCATTGTCTTTCTAATTATAAGCTTTATTTCCACATTACCAATCTCTATAGCTTTAGTGGTGCGAGGATCTCACAACACACTTTCTGATCATCAACAACCATGTATATTGTGAATATATCACAATCATAGCAGACACGGCGAGAAACACCAATGTCTACCCACCAACCATCTAATCCACCAAAAGGTGAATCTCAGTAATCATAGCCGTTAGAGTCTTCTTATTCAGGTTTGCCTGCGGTGCAGGGCCTTACCTGTTCCTACACTTTCGTGTCATATGATCTGGTTTTTCACAGTTGTAACATAGAAACAACTGTCCAGAATCACTCTTTTGGGTTGGTTGCTGTTATCCTTTATGGTTTCCTTGCGGATTCTCATTCTATTCTATACTGACTGGTCGTGGAAGCTTATTAATGTTAAAGATGTTCATATGTTTGAGAATTCATATTTTATTGTATAGAAAAATATACGTAAACTCAGAGACTAACGTAAGTGAATCTCATAAAATATTATTTTCTGCATTTTCGAAAAAATAAAATAAAATATAAAATTCAGCATGTTCTTTTGGTTTGGCTCAAGGAGTCACAATTTACATGCTGTCCTCCATATTAGGCTACAATGCAGTCTAACTCATGTAGAAATATTGAATACATATGTATGCAACAAAGATGTTCTATATTCTATCTTTTCACTTGTATCCATATAAACTATGTCAATTTATTTGATGTAAAAAACCTATCCAATTAATGTCGATTCTTAAGGACATTATCAAATAACATACACATTCTATTAATGTCAAAAATTTTAGTGACATTTCCAAATAATATATGTGTTCTATTAATGTTAATTTTAATGACATTTTCATATAATCATATGTATTTCAGTAATGCCAAAATTTTAATGACATTTTCAACATAATTATGCACTTAAATAATGTCAATTTATAATAAAAACATTTTCACTATTTGCATTCAAATAGTGTCTCCTCTAATGACACTTTCAAAATAAAACTCATTAAATCATATGATTTAGGTCAAAATAGATCTGAAATAATCAGCTGAAAAGAAAGGCGAAAACAGAACCTGAGCATGTAGATCCATGGTCCACAGTTCAGATTTCATCGCGTTCAATCGTTGCAAAGTGATTTCAGTCGTTCGATATGCCTGGCCACGGCGATGATGCGGCATCCAGCAGCAGCGAGATCTATTACAATGGCTGATAATGCGCCAATGATCATCACGACTGTTCCATCCAGATCATTTTAGTGTCCTCCCATTGATTAATTGTCTGTAGGGTAGCAACCGCCTCCATCTAGGACTGCAACGAAGCCATTGTTTCTTATCGTCTTCAAATTGTTGGGAAACAATGGCTGAGTCGCGGACCAGGTCGCTTTCTTGAAGACGATTCGGCGATCTGGTCGATGGTGCAAAACCAGTTCGTACTTTCGCCGCCGCCTCTAGGATAAAACAGCCTCTCTGAAATTAATAACTGATCTGGTTTGCACAAACAGATCAGTGCAGATTTGCACTTTCGGATTTAACTGCTCGAAAATTTCTGTAAGAATATTTTAATGGCGGTGGAAGAGAAAAGAGAAAAACAGTTTTTTTTAATATTTTTTATCTATATTATATAGACGAGGATTAGGTTATTCGAAAATACTGGTCAGTGGAGGAAAATAGGATCTGCGAAATACTTGGTCAAAAGTTTATCGTTTCAAATTAAATTTGGTTCAGAAATATTTTCCGTAATTAAAAAACGGTTCGAAAAATCAAGTTTTTCTGGTCTAAAAATATAAGTGTCTACACCACATAGCCAAGGCCCAAGCCCAATACCGAACCGAACCGAGCCGGGCCGGGTCGGGTCGAGTCGAGTCGGTCGGTCGGTCGCGCGCGCGTGTGTGGTGGTCATGATGCATGGGCTCCCTCCTCACAACAAAGCATGTATTGGGAGCCCCAAGGCCCCATCAAAGCTTCTTAGAAACAAGTATAAATACTTGCTTCTTTCATATAATCCCATGATGTGGGACTATTCACATTAAGGAGCCACTCATACACTTATTCAAATATTTTAATAATTCACACAAATTTCCAACATAAACAAACTAAACCACTGAATATTATAGTTAGTTTGATTCGGATGTTTGTTTCGACTCTAAGTCCCCACTTTCATGATGGTGTTATTCGTATTTTCCAGCAAGACACCATATTTTTATCTTGATGGGCTTCATATAACATGAGCAAAGAAATTATCTTAACCAAGACTTATAGAATCCAGGCAGTTTTATTTCAAAGATTTTCAATCATAGTGATCAATTAGTCCATTAACGTTGTTATTAATTCTCATCATTGTAATATTCTGAACAAGCTCTTGTTGAAGAAGTTAAAAAATTACTTCAAAACCTGGAAGCTTTTACCTTTCCTTAAAAAGATATATAGAACTAGCTCTTTGATTTTTGAAAAGTTAAGAAGAAGGGAAAAGGACATTTTTTACTTGTTCCAAGGATATACAAAACTTGTTCTTGGTTAGAAGTAGCCCAAAATCATCACCGATTACCCACAGCCGATCACATCTAGTTCTTTAGTCGTTTTGGTTTTTCGATGTTATTAGAACAAAATAACAATTAGAGTTCGATCTTTGAACAGTTTTCAAATGATGGAAATTTTTATTAATGAATGTTTGATTGAATACCATACTGAGAAGAATGAGTGCGGTCTAATTTAGATAGTGAATTGATATAGTAGTTTCAGTCGATGATATGGTATTTATAAAGGGCATTGTTATTGACACTCCAATATTGTTAAAGGAGTACAATTTTTTTTTTTTTCAAAAATTGTTAAGGGGAGTACCAGTGAGGAAAGGGCCTTTAGCAAATAAAGGTAATTTTACCTTATTACCCATTTAGCCCCTTAACAAACAAAGGTAAGTTTACCTTAACAAATATTGCAAGGGCAGTAGTAATTTTTTTCGATTCGCATATATCGATTTTTTTAAAACCCTAAAGGATAAGCGTTTTCAGAGGAATAAGATCGAACTATTTGTTTGTTGACATAAATACGCCGAATTTTATAATTACTGAGGCAGTGCGCTGAAATGATTATTAATTTTCGACATGTCACTGACGAATACATATATAATTGATTAGATGCTGCATTCGGTGCAGTGGTGACAATCTACTTATTTTAATTTGGTTTCCCTTATCGAATAAGTTTTTTTCAAAATCTAATTTAAAGGGGCAATTCAGGAACATTGAGTAATGTGAAATAATACGTTTGTGTAACCCCTTAACAATTTTTCAAAAAGTGGAGTGTTTTTAAAAAATGACCCTCTCTTAACAATAGTTGGAGTGTCAATAGCAACACCCTTTATAAATTATAAGTGCATTTTTTATTGGGCTTTGGCTTAGTGGGCTTCGATCGAAATAGAGTCGAATTTAATGTTTTGGGCTCGGCCTGCTTTATGTGATATAACTCCTGATACTGAAGAAAAGTTGACTTTTGTTTTATTTCCCACCCTCAAAATCGATATTAGGGTCAGGTTTTTTTTCACAATAGCGATTCGACTTTTTTCTCCTTTAAACCAGTGAATCAAATGAGGGAAATTGAGCTTTCATTCTTTCGTCAGTCTTATATTAACTCAGATCTGCATTATTCAAACCTCATCGGGGTTTGTTCGAGTTTAGTTCTTCACCTTTTGTTTGAGGTTAACTGAAGCTTTTGAGATTGATGGATCTTCTTCGTGTGTTACTCTGGTTTGTCATAAGCTTTTATTTATTTCCATATGAAACAACTCACACCCCTTAACGTTACCCAAAGTAGAATCTCGTTAAGAAATGTGGAGCGTTGTAGGTATAAAGACATAAATACATCATGGATACTAAGATTTTACAAGACAAAATTTAATAAAATACAGCGAAAGAAGAAGACAATTTACATTAAAATGGTAAAACCATTTTATTTCAATAGAATCAAACTATCATAAAATATCGTGTCTTAGAATCGAAGTAAAAAACAACATGAATGCATAATAATATTATTCTCCAAGTAATCAAAAGATATAATCGAAACATGAAAAAAATGGAAAGCAATATATTTGTTGCAAGAATCCTCCAAGATAAAATTAGCAAAGAAAACTGAACTGCATACTTCCTCCCTACGAGCCTAGGGGGGAAAAAAGGGAAAGAAGAAAAAAATGGATCAGACATAAAGTCTGGTGAGCTATTACGGTTACTAGCACGATTGAATAGATAAAAGAAATCGGTAAAACGATAGTTCTGGTGCCATACAGGGTAAGTGCCTATTTACACCTAAAAGTGAACATAAAGGTTATAGCTAGGATTGTCTGATCTCAATCACTTTCAACTTTTTATTGTTCGCATTTCTATAATTTTGAACAATAGTTCTTAATATTCGTCACTCTTATTGCTTGCGGGTGCCCTCTCTACTTTTAGGCATCGATGTACTCTGGTTTCCTCAATCTTCGATCTACGGTTTTGGGAAATGAAATCTGTGTATGGCAATTTTTTATCGAAGGGGTCATTTCTTATGCCTTCTCCCGATTTGGGCTTGATTGTTTCTGCGCTATCTGCGGTGAAGTTGTGTCCGCCATCGATGACCATTGTCGGCGATTCTTCGGTCATGGTTTAGCTGTTCTAGTTAGAATCGTTTGCGATTCTAACGAGACAACGATATTTTCTTGTCGCTGGCTCGTTCTTGGATTTTTGACAAAGTAATTTCATCACCCCTATGTTGCCAAGACTGGCATTTAACAGTGTATTGTTGGTCGATGCTGGTGTTGTGGGCTTGGGTGATTTTATGGTTGGTTCAATTGTATGTGGTGACTCGGGGGCTCGTTGTGATATGTGACAACACTATCAGGAAGGACATTAGTGTAAGGTGAGTGACACCCCTATCCAATTCCTTCCAAGAAGGCTACCTCCGATATTTCTGTGTGTTTCAATTATGATGTCATTGGGGAAAAGAGATCCTCCTTCGAAACGATTTTGGCGCCACCGGTTTTTGAAGAAAGTAATGAAGGAAGAACCTTCTTCCTCTTTGACGACTATGGGTGATGCGGTTGATTCTGGGTGTGCGCTTGTACCACCTCCTGTTTGGCTTTCGAACAACTTTGCGGTTCTTGTTATTGGTTCATTCTTCGATGAGGTGGTTGACAGTCACTATCCATTTGCCTCGAGTGTTAGTAGCTTTCTGGATGAGGTTGTTGTGGTTTTCTTGTATTACTGATCTAGTTATGGATCCCCAAACACTATTATCAGCTTCGCTGGCTTCATTGGGCCAGTTGGACTCTTCGGTAAACTGCGTGGATTCATATGATGATGTAGTAGTGGGTGTTAGGCGTTTCAAGGCCTTCATTTTTCCTCCATATCAGGTTTGGATATCATTCTCTGTTTCTATCACTGCTTTGGGGTGTTTGTCTTTTGTCTCTATATATGTTGGGTGCTCTGCTAGTTCTGTTGATGTTTCGGGGCTTCATCCCACTGTCCCTTGGTTGATTCTGGACCCGCAATCCCTGATGTTGTAGCGGCTACGTGTCTTTTCCATGGGCTACCTATTCGGGTTACATTTCCTATTTTGGTCATGGCATGGTTTCGTATAGTGGACATGTTTGTTGTGCCAGGCTGTGGCAGGCTCGTAACTTTGGTTGTGTGGAGCCTTGTTCGGTTTTCCTTCATTGGTAGTTTTCTGTTTTGGAATGCTACTATCGTGCATGTTGTTTTCTTCGGTTTTGTCATACAAGTGGGATCGAATTATCACTGCAACACTAGATTTGTGTTGGTGGTGAATAGTGCTGTTGGGTTTTATTTTTTTATTTATTGTCTTCTCTTGGTATTTTGGTTGTGGGTTTCCAGAGCAGGGTGGATGCCCGGGAGTAGCCGTATAGTAATCCCTGGATTGGACTAGCATATGAGCTACCTCTGGGATAGCCATTCGTTGGAGTTTCTCCATCCTATCGAAAGAAGCAATCTCCTGGTTTTGCCTCTCAGCTTTTTTTTCCTTCGTGTCTTTGGCCAGTAGTTAGGAATTACTGTTGCCGCAGGGTTATCATTCTGATGAAAACACTGCTTCGGGAACTCCCAAATAGCAACTGGACTTGTGTTTTATGTATGACCCTACACATTCTCCAAGCACAGGTGCGGCTACTGCACTTGTGTCCCCTTCCATCCCTTTTGTTGACTTTTATCCCCTTCTTTGTCGTCGCTTGCTCCCCTTTCTTAGCAAGGCGGAGATTTCAATCATTAATGATCGTCTCTCGTGCCTTACTGTGAACTCTCATCCCTCCAAGCCAGGGGTCCCATTGCATGTCCATAGTCATGTTCCAGTTCGATCTCTTAGCCGGAGATAGAGTTCGGTCCTATACACCTCACGTACCATTCACACACGCTCTATAGCGGCGTCCAAGCAGATTGTAAGATCTACTTGGCATACTCTTTATCTTATTTGAGTTTCTTTGGTTCTCCATTTGTTGGTTTTTTTTTTGTTTCTGCTTCTTTGTTGTTTCAGATGGAAAGCTTTTTGTTTTGGAACATTCGTGGCATCAATAATGAAGTTTCTTTGGCGAAGCTCAAAAAGCATTCGATCTGTATGATCGCTCTTCTGGAGCCATTCATGGATCTAGGGGAACTCACCCATTCTGTGCTTGCACTTGGCTTTAGGGGAGGGGCACTGGCTAATGTATCCAGCAAGATTTGGATTCTTTGGTCCAAAGACGTCGTTTTCTTTCCTATTTTCGACTCCGTCCAACTTCTTTATGTTGCTTGCACGGCTTCTTGCTTTTCCTCCTCTTTTTTGTTCTTAGCGGTGTACGCCAAGAGTGATCAGGTCGAGAGGAGGAGATTTTGGGATAATATCCTCTCATTGTCTGATTTGGCGTTTGCAGCTTCGGTGGTCGGAGGAGACTTCGATGCTGTGTCAAGCGAAGCCAAAAAGTGAGGCAGATCCTCTATTAACTGGGCAGTTGTAAGGGATTTCAACTCGTTTATCATCAGCTCGGGTCTGTCCGAGGTTTCTTTTAGCGCTTCGGCTTTTACTTGGTGTAACAACCAAGAGGCGCCTAATCGTATCTTCTCTCGCCTTGACAGAGTATTCAGCTCAAAGGGTTGGTTTAACCTTCCATTCTCATTCTCTATCTCCAACCTCCATCATTCTTGCTTAGTCACACTCCGACGATCCTTGGTTGCACCCCCTTCGCTTTGTCTGGTGCCTCCTCTTTCCGTTTTCAGGCTATATAGAGATCCCACCATATGTTGTGGAGGATTCATGGCCTTCTTTTATCTTTGGCAATCTTTTATCGTCTTTCCGCCCAAGCTCAAGCGCCTTAAGGATTGCCTTTAGACTTGGAATGTGCTTGTCTTTAAGAATACCTTTGAAAGTGTCAGAGCGGTAGAAGAGATTCTTATTTTAGCGGAATCTTCTTTCGCTGAGAACCCTTCTCCCACTAACAAGGAGGCATGAGTGCTTTCCCAGATCGCCTTTTCTACGGAACTTCGTATTGAAAACAATTTCCTTCGTCAAAAAGCTAGAGTTAATTGGATAGTAGATGGGGACATGAACTCCAGCTTTTTCCATTCTACTATTAGAAAGAAGAATAATTTCCTCTAGATTCACCAAAATCCAGCGCCTCTGAGGAAGTCAAAGTGACAATCCTGTCTCGCTTCCAATCCGTCCTTCGTTCACCCTCAGTGGCTTTCTATGATCCAGCTCTGATGGCCTTTATTCCAAGGATCATTTCTCCTGAAGATAGCAACACTCTTTTCAGTCCCTTGTCTCGTTAAGAAATTTGTGCTTGTGTCTTTTCCCTTAGCAAGGATAGTGTGAGTGGGTCGGACGGGTTCAACGGGATTTTTTACAAAAGCATTTGGCTGGTTATCCAGATAGACTTCTGCCTTGCTATCAAGATTTTCTTCTCCAGTGGAATGCTCCCGTTAGGTTGGAACTCTACCAATTTGGTTCTCATCCCTAAGTGCGATAACCCTCGCTCTTGTGCGGACTTTCATCTTATCAGTTTGTGCAGTTTCTCCAACAAGGTCATCTCTAAGGTGCTAACGCCGAGGATGGCACCTCATCTGGATCGTATTATTTCTTCTTTTCTAGCTGGGTTTGTGAAAGGATGCTTAATTATGGACAATGTCTTTTTTCCTAAAAGCTTGTGTCTCAGATCGATCGTTAGGTATGTGGCTCTAATTTGGTGATCAAGCTCGATATGGCTAAGGCTTATGACCACATGTCTTGGTTTTTCATCCTTAGAGCCCTAAGGGCATTCGGTTTTCCTGAGCCTCTAATTAAGTTTGGAGACTCATTTCGAAATGTTGGTTCTCTGTACTCATCAACGGATCTGCCAATGGGTTTTCCAGATCGGGTAGGAGCCTTTGTCAGGGAAATCCTCTCTCCCCGAACTTTTTGGTCATTGACCCAGAGGTATTCATCCGTGGACTACATTCCCTTATGATTGCAGGTCAAATCCATAGGTTCGACATTCCGAGCAGTTTCCCCATCATTTATTCTTTATCTTTTGCAGATGACATTATCATCTTCTCAAATGGGAACAGACGCTCTCTCCGCCGTCTCATGGACTTTATCCACCAGTATAAGAGGTGCTCCGGCCAACTCGTGAACTGTACCAAAAGCTGTTTCGTCTCTGCGAAAGACATGTCTCCACAGAAATTCTCTTGGAATGAAACCGTTACGGGCTTCAAGGCTTCGTCCATGCCTTTGCCATACCTCGGTATTGTTATATATAGAGGATCTCATGTCTTTGCTGCCATGACTCCCACTTCGTCCTTTTTCCGCTATTATTGGCCGATGGCATCGTCATTTTTATGGGGGGAAAGGACAATGCAAATCGTTACCATTGGATTTCTTGGGACACCGTTTTTCGTCCCAAAGGTGAAGGTGGTTTGGGCCTTCGTAATCAAAAGGATGTTTTTTCTGCCTATGCTTGTAAGCTATGGCTTTAGTTCAGTGCAAACAACTCCTTCTTAGCGTTGTTTCTGCACGCCAAGTATTATAGGCTTATATTAGTTAGTTATTACGGCACCCCATCCTACGCTAGTGAGACACGGAAATGTATGCAATCAGTGAAGTCCTTTTCTCACGTCCATGGAGGTGGGCAGGGATGAGATAGTAGCCCTTTCTAGTTTCGGGCAGCTTGAAATTAAGCTAAGACTCCAGCTCCCTATATTCCTATCTTCTCTTTCATTTTGGATGCATGTATCCCTCCTAAGGTGTCGTTGTTCATGTAAAGAACCCTCCATAATGGGTTACCACTAGACGATAATCTCGTGAAGATTGGCATTCCTTTTGTTTCTTGTTGTTGGTGTTGGAGAACAAGTGATTTGGAATCATCTCCCATTTATTCTTCCAGGGCTCTTGTGCCATTGTTGTCCAGAATTTCTTTGGAAACTTGGTTGGTCTCCGAGGAAATGCTAATTCCTTTACTGATTGGATATGATTTTCGTGGGTAAGTATTCATGGTGATTCCCTCCATTGGATCCTTTCTCATCTGCTTCCTTGTCTTATGTGTTGGCACCTTTGGTGCTCTCGGAATAAGGCCATCTTTGATGATACTCCCATTGATCCTCCTACCATCACCCGAAGGGTAAAGAATGATGTTTTCCTTGCTTTTGTGGAAGGCCTTTCAGGGAGTAATCGATAACATATCTTGGGTTTTGGCTCGGATCTTTGATATCTCGTCACAACCCCTCCATCCCCGAGTGGGGATAGGGTGATTGGTTTTTTTCCTGTTTTTGTGAGGGCCTAGCTTGGTTCATGTCTTATCCGAGCCCCCCTTTCCCCTACCTGATTTAGCTATTTCATAGTACAGGTCCTGGATAATCGCTAATCAAGGAATTCCATTTTAGGCTTGATCGTCGACACCTTTGCACTGGGTATGCAAAGGAATGCTGCAACTGCCGACTGTCATTTGTATGGATCTTCCTGTATTTGGAGTCTTTTGGTTGTATTGTGGCTCTTAGTCGGATCACAGGCTTAGCTCTTCACGCCTGATTATGGAGGCCTTGCCCGGGGATTTATTTTTTATTTTATTTTCCTTTGTTTATTTTCTGTTTTTATCTCACAGTATTTGTAGTCGTCTATAAACTACAAATCTATTTTTGTATGCCATTGGAGAAAGGCTTTTTTCTCCGTTTTTCTATATATCGTTTCTTCTTTAAAAAAATCGGAACATAAGACAGTTTGGAATTCCTAATGCTACCCATCGATTGGCTTTTATACCCATAGTGATAATAACCTATACCCACTGTGCGCCTTGGGTTTATCATGCCTATCACATCAGCTAAAGACATAACTATTATCACATATGTTATAGTATCTTATTTTCTCTAATTGGGTCAATGCACGTACATTGAACCGCCAGAATGCACCCATACCTACCTATATTGGACTAACTTACTACCACTCCATAGCATGGTGCGTGCTCTCGCCTCCTAAATGAGACCATATGTGATAAAAAGGGTATGTTGCATGGTATGGATCCACAACAAAACAATTTTGGTCCAAATCCCTCTTGATTTGGCCCCTCATATAATTTAGTTTTAGGCCCTTAACCCTAATAAGTCAATATGTTCATATTAAAGCCTAACGCATTTTAGGCTCATAACTTAACCCATTTAAGTCAATATGTTCATATTAAGGCCTAGCCTTATATTTTCAGTTTTAGGCTCTAACTTAATGCCTATAAGTCGATATGTTTATATTAAAGCCTAACGCAATCTTAGGCTCATAACCTAACCCATTTAAGTCAATATGTTCATGTTAATTTTAGTTTTAACCCAGTAACTTAATCTCTTTAAGTCAATACATTCATATTAAAGACTAACACTAAATTTTAGGCTCGTGAAACATAACCTCTTTAAGTCATGTTCATACTAAGGCTTAGTTTTCCTTTTAACCATTTCTTGTCATACTCATATATGCAAATAAACTATGTTTGTTTTATTATGATTACCCAATTGTCATATTTGTGCAAATATAAGTTACAGTCAAATTTCCTACCATATTCTCTTCAATGACTTTTTACAATTCATATCAAGTTTGTTTATTATTTAATCCAATTATTCCCTTTTTATTACATTTTATTATTTATCAAATTAACCCCAAATTCAGTTATTCCAATTAAATCAAATTTCCCCAATCATGCAAAGAGTAAAAGAATAATAATCAGTCGTAAGTAATTAGGCATATAGTTCTATTCCTAAATCAGACGTATTCGTACGCCTTTTAGGCATATTTGGGCATAACCAGAATAAACTATAAAAATCAGAATAGGGAAAGGGAAAAGAATTTGAGAATAACAATTTATAGTATCCTGAATATAAATTAAATAGAAATTGTACAAATAGACAGAAAGATTATAGAAAATTACTAACAGAAAGAAATTATAGAAAATAAAAATAAACTGAAACAACAAATAGATCTATAAGAATCAGATCTAAAAACAGGATTACAACTACTATTGTACATTTAGTTGACAGTAAAATTCAAAATAAATCATCAAAGATGAGTAAAATTACCAACGTGTAGTTTAAGTAATATGAGAGAACTGAGAAATAATTTGACTCCATCCTACTTTCATGTAATTTAAACATCAGTTGGACAGTGTTTGGGAGAAAGAATTCTTAAATATTTATGCAAACATAGGTTAGATGCTTATTGTGCATTATGAATGCAACAGCATACAAGAATGTTATGACAGAGTAAACGTATACAAACTGAGAAGTAAGGCATCATTTATTTATTACCTAAAAGAACAAGGTCACAAACAATCGGAAAAAAAAATTGAAGAATAAAAGAGACATATATTTGCTGCTCTTGATATTTGTTGCTTACCAAAATTGAAGAATAAAAGAGACATGTTTTTGTTGCTTACCAAAATTACTGAGGAACAAAGTAAATACTCATCGAATGTTTACTCAAAAAAAGTTTCTAACAGGCCTATGTTAAAACAGCACTTCCCAAATCTATCGATAATATATATTATATGCATCTAATTGGATGCTCCCCGACAGTACAAACAAATGTCCTAAATCACGAAGAAAAAATAGTCATATCCACATTAATCATTTTGGCAGACGTTCATGGGTTATAGACAATTGATAATTTCGATGGGAAATAATATCGAACAGTTGAATTGCATTCAAAATAACAATCGGTCTCTGCAATAGAAAGTGCAGCCTAAATTTTTGTAACGATCCACCAGTAACGTTTTTCATAGAATTATCAATAGATAATCAATCTTGGAACAAACGCAGATTCAAACAGCTGCAGAAAAATGTAACAAAAAAAAATGATTAAAACATACCAAACGGCCTTCTCGAGTGAGCAGATGGTAAGTGGTAGGTTGCAGGCGATAGCTGACAGGAGGAAGGAGATAGGTACTTGGATTAGGTAGCGATGTAGCGATTGGATTTCAGGGCGAAGCGGTAACGGCGATACTGGACGATGCGGTAATGGAGACATCGAAACAAGCGATGTCGAGACAGGCGAGCACCGCGTTGGAGAATGTAGATGAGCGTGGTGGTGAAGATGTAGAGAGCGTGGCGATGGAGAAAGAGAAGCTAGGATTTTGGAAATAAATTATTATGGAAATGAAGGCGGCTGTAGCAATTAGGGGTGAACTGTAAATGAAAACGAGAAGACTAGGGTTTTGGACTTGGTTTGTCGATTCTGCCAAATGGGCTGATCGGGTACGGTAGTCCAAGACTCCAAAGTTTGGTGTTTAAGAAAATCACATACCATATTATTAATATAAGCTTTGTAATTAATTATTTATGCATCAGAAATTCAAATGGATGTTTTTTAAATATGAATACCACTATTATCATACTCTTATTTGTTAACAATGTTTTCATAATTATTGATCATTTAATAGTAATTATTGATTAATAAATATTAATTACTAGGTCTTTGTCAACTATTATTTACTAAATATAAATAAGTAGATATAAAAATTCATTAAATATAAAATACAATCATTGATTTAAATATAAAATATAAAATTATAATTTATTTAATAATAATCATTGATTATAATTAATTATATATAATAACCTGTATAAGTATCAGTATAACGAAATACTCATTTTGCAACTAACTAAAATAAACATTTAAGGTAATATTTGTAGTTTTTGAATTTTTGAATCCTTTAATATTTTTAAAATTTCCTATTTCTTAAATTTTGAATAATTTATGAATAATCATTTGTTATAGTAAATTATAAATGACTAATGGTGTAGTTTATCATTTTATAACTACAAGTTATAAAGTATTATTTATTAAATAACCAATGTTAATTATTAGTGTTTAATTGTGAATTATTTATAAATTATATATTACTAATTAAATATTAAGTTTTCAAAATTTATTTATTTATTATCAAAAATCAATTGATTATTAATTACTAACTATTTATTTTAATTGATTCACAATTGATTATTAGTTACTAATTAGTTATTATTTAACTTTTACTTATTTCTACTTAGTTATAATCGAGTAGTAATTATTAAAAGCTTATAATGTATATGTTACTAATTATTAATTAATAAGCAATTAACATTAACTATTAAAAATAAATGACTAGTTATTAAATAGTAATTATTTAATAATAATAAATAAATATTATTGATTCCTAAGTTTATTATTAATTATTAATTATTATTAAATATTAATATAATTATTTATTAAATATAGATATTATAAACATGAAGTTTGTAATGGGCATCTATTACAACTAACAAAATAAAAAGTTGTTAAAAATACGTTTATTACAACTTTAGGGAACTGACAGTTGTAAAAAACCATTTATTACAACGGTGCTTTTACCACTGTTGTATAAAACCATTTATTACAACGGTGCTTTTACCACCGTTGTAAAAAACCATTTATTACAACGGTGCTTTTACCACCGTTGTAAAATTAAAGTTGTAATATGGTGTTTTTGTTGTAGTGCATACTCCATTGGTTGTTCTAATTATGTCACCATTCTTCTCATAAGGGAAAAAATAATTCACATCCTTACAAATGTGAAAACTGGCTCCCGGGTCCATCTTTTAAGGATTAACTTCCCTAAACAGGACATCATAAGAAGCATCACTAATGGAACCTTCAGCAAAACCTACATGTGCATTATCACTACTGTCATCATCTGCAACCTTCTTCTAATCCTTCTTATAGGCATAACAATTTTTGTGTATGTAACCTTCCTTACCACAATAATGAGAAGTGATAGCACATTTACCATTAGCCTCCTTCTTTCATCTTGTATCTTTCCTTGAGTCTCTTGCTACCATAGCCTTACCTTGAACTGATTTCACCCCCAACCTTTCTCTCATTAGTTCCTCATTCAAAAGGTTGCTTCGTACCATTTCAAAAAGGGATAGCTCCATTAACATTGGAATTACTCAATGAAACAACCAAAGTCTCCCAACTTTCTGAAAGCGAACTCATCAACAAAATAGTCTGCAAGTCATCATTACAATTGATCTTCAAATTTGCCAATTGGTTGATCACATCTTGAAATCCGTTCAAATGCTCTGCAACAGACTTCTCTTCATCCAACATCAGTTGTACAAGCTTTCAAACCAGAAAAACCTTACTTGTAGCACTCCTAAACTCATACAAAGATATCAACTTGTCCCATAATTCCTTGGTAGATTCATAACTAGCCACATGATGGAATACTGAATCATCAAGATACTGCCGAATCAAGGCAATTGCCTTCTTATCCATTTTCTTCCACTTTCCTTCATCCACATCCGAGAGCTTCTTCCCATCTCCATTAATCAGATCATGAAGATCATTGAGGTAAAGCATATCCTCCAACTTAGGCTTCCAAATTCCCCAATTTCTTCAATCAAAAATAGTCATCTTCGGGAATGTCATCATATCCGACATAACAAAAATAAAAATAAAAATCCAATCTAAAACCACTTTAAGCTTTGCGATGATCTAGCTCCGATATCAACTTTTGAGGAAATTTGCGTCTTTTGCGGGAGTGGACAAGATCTTATTCACCTAATTACTTAAAAATGATTTTAATGGAAAACAACATAGATATGAACACACACAAATACAAGATATTCCATGCAACCACCCTCTTTATTGGTTCACAAAAACGAATTTTGTTCACATTTAGTGGATCAAAACCAAAAATAAACAAACTAAATTGAATCAATAACCTTATTGAGAAAGGGAAATAATATCTATATGACTACAACTATTGTTAGAGAAGGAGAACAATGAATAACAATGACTAGCCCTTGGATCAACTATTTCGATCTCAATTTCATGATTATAATCCAATCTTAGATGCTGCTTTTATGGGAAAATAGAAGGCCTAGGCAAAATATCCAATTTCCCCTCATAAATATCACAAATTAAAGATGATAAAAACTAAGTCAATATAATATTCTTCGGCTCAGATGTTTGACTGGGTTGGTCAGACATCTGTCCAACATCTCGGGAAATTCCAGAGAGCATTCTAAGACATCTGACCTGAAACCAAAGCTATCTTCTTCGATCTTCAATCTTCAAACTGACTCCTCTACACTTCCAAGTATCGTCTTCTTATATATATATATATATATATATATATATATATATATATATATATATATATATATATGTATGTATAGACACACACACACACAATAGGCACAAGCCATGAATTGCGGTCAAACATCTAAGGGTTAACTAACATATATTGTATTCTCTATATAACTAAGCCGGTTAACTTAAGTAATATTCAGCTACAATACTCATCTTGGTTGAATAAAGCAAGTGAATTGAACAAAGAATGATCAGCTCAAAGATGAATCAGTTCAAAAGCTTCAGAGCAAAGCTTCAAAAGTCAATGGAAATAATGAACAACTCCACAAACACCGAATGTCCGTGCCCAACGGAACTGTATGGTAAGGGGAAAATATGCTTAACTTAATGTCACAGCCCAGTAGAACCAAAAATTCCTAACAACCAAAAAACACAAAAGCACTACCTTATCCATTCATAATGATGACCATGCAACTGGAAAATGTCCAGACAGATGGAGCATAATGAGGTAGCATGTTCATTATTAAATACACCAATAAATAAAGATAAATCTAAATACCCCAATAAACCACATGTTTATTTTCCAGGGCTACATATTTGTGCGTGGTGAACAAAGCAAAAACTTCTAAAATGTTTAGTTTATTTGAGTTGTTAGGCAATTCTATAACAAAATAACAATAACGTCCAAATCACATTTTAACAGTCAATTGTCAAATAAGTTCAACAGTATCCATGATTTCATAAAAGGAGCGATGTATTTTTAAGAAATTTACCAACCCAAAAAAAATATTTACCAACCCAAACCAAGCGCGCACACACACCCTACCCCCCGACCTTTAGAAAAAACAAAACAAAAAAAGATCTAATGCCTCTATAGTGTAACTGCATTATATATACTAACTCTATTTTCGGGGTGGAAGTATTCAAGCATAAAATATACAACAATTAACAGTAATAAATAATGTTCAATCGAGTGTAATGCAAAATAAAAAAAGTGAAAGTGCTGTAGGGGGAGGCAATATTGATTTACAACTAATATCTAATGCAAAGACCATGACAATATTAGTTTTCCAAAATGTTGAGATAATAAGCTAGCAGGCTAGCAATAGCATTGTCTAAATTTTTATCACATGCTCAAAGGCCTTAAAAGGAGCCAAAATCCTATGAATTTCTACATTTTCCAGGTTATTAGTGACCGAGTGACCAAAAAATGTAATATACAAGTAGAAATTTTTAAGTTGGTACAAATAAAAAGTAATTTTGAGATAAGAAACATACATGAAATAAGTGCTAGACCCAACTAGGAGAGGTATTTGCAGAGAATCAAGAGTGCACTTGCATAAAATTATATCAAATTACTTCCCAGCATCTGATGTTATAATGATGATTTTTTTGAAAAACCCATCATTTGATTCAAAAATAAACTTGGTACCGCTCCTTAATAGAATATAATCCCATCCAACATCATGACCTTTTAAAAATCAGTGTCCGTGTTGGTTTCAAATTTATGCAAGTTGTTACCTCCCAACTCAACGCATCCAACTCACTCAGATATCAAAATGAACATTTTCTTTTTTTTCCTCAATCAACAAGAATATGTTTGTTACTAACCACCCCATACGTACAACTTTTATAATTCACAAGTATATGAGTATATACTTAGTAGTATTTCGTAACTTCCAAAGCATTCATCACCAAGATCTACTTGGTAGTATTTTGTCAATGGGTCAGGCTTTAATTGTACTTTTTAGACCACAGTCCTGTTAGCAGCAAAAGAAATGCGATTCAATTCATATGACAATTTGTAATAACAAACGTAAAATCCTACACGATCTTGTATATGTTTGTTCTTACACATTCATCTATACTCGCTTCACATTATATAGTGGTATTGCAAGCCCATAGTTAGTGCTTATGCTACTATCAATAGACAAGTACAGTAAATAGTGATGATAAGGTCGGTGCAAGCATCCAATAATAAAAGATTCAACCTTGAAGACAATGAGCATATGTTAATTAGTCATGTTGTAAATTCAAAGCAGCCTGGATTGCTTTCATAGAAATTCTCCTCGGTATGTACATCTAAAGAAAATTGAAATTATACAAAAAAACTACAATCGAAGAAATTGGTTGGATCAACTAAATAAGGAAACAACCTACTGCTCCAAATCACCACTAGATCTTGGACCTGGAGTGAGAAAAACAGTTTCAATGACAGGTTCAGCTTGACGTGCTGAAATTTGCCAAATCGGCATTATCAGTTAGAACAAGATCAACCAGTTTTTATAGTGGTTCGTCCACTTTTATTATAGCAAATAACAACTACAAAAGGAATAGGAGATATATATTGAATAAAGATGTTTGTATTATTACAAAATACTATAATATTAATATTCTAGTTCACTTTGGTAAAAAGTATATTTTTATCTTTCCAAATGTGGAGTTTTTCATCCAAATCATTTATTATGATTTTACACAAATTATTAATATTTTTAATAATTTTATCAAGGTCCGTACAGTTGGTTTCCAATAACGGCCACCGAGCTGCATCCATAGCGACCTTTTCCAAATTTTATTTGGACATAATTCCAAATCCAACCGTTAGATTTCAAATCTCTTATATTCATTAGAAGACTCTTTTCGATACGAACACAACGGTTCCGGTTTAGGAGAATCTGATGGTCGGATCTCCCATAATGTCAATTCGAAATCAATGGTCAAAATTCGCGAATGATCGCTGCGCGGCGTGTTCTATTCAAGCCATTAATATATTATATATATATATATATATATATATATATATATATTTCGTCGATTTGCATTTAAAACGTAATTTATAAATCGTTTATAAATTCGTTTTAAAACGATTTTAACTTCATTTTCAATTTTAAACCAAAATTGAATATTCCATATCATTATAATATTAAAATGATAATATTTTCAAAATATCAGATTTTGAAATCATATCTTTTTCGATGTTCATTATAAAAATGAATAAATCGATATAAATATCATTCGCGTCAAAATGATGCATATCTAATCAATACGGCTTCACACATTTTAATATTTTCGTGTCCCTCCAAAATCGGACATCAAATTCACATTTTAATCCTTTACTGAATATTATTTTAAAATATTCGTTCTTTCTGAATTGGAACCAGACCCAACCAATCATCATGTAATGTTATTTATATGTATTTCATGCAACACATGTACACAACAATAATGATACACAATTAACCATCATCCAGAGTGCATTACACAACTGCATAAGCATTAAATATAAACAATTAATGCTCATGACAGTCCGCAACCAATCGATCGACATACAACTAAACAACTGGGATTAGTATACGCCAAATATCATCCCAATACCCGTGTGGGTTTTCAACCAACAAACACTGAATATTATTTGTACAGTTGGGCGATGTGTAAAATTTATCGTCCCAATCAATGTCAGTTAAATGGGTATACATAAACAAATTGTCCGATTTGTAAATGAATATTTATTTTAATTTCAGGAGAATTTTATGCCTTTCATATATACGTTAAAAATTATATTTTTAACAATAAATTATTTTATTCAATACATGAATATTTTATATTGTTCCTTTATACAATAAAAATGATATTTTTATTGTTCAAATATTTTATTCACAATCAAATTTACAAGCACAATCCAAATTTCCACAATATAATCCAAACAAACAACCACGGTTTGTACAATAAATAGTGTCGGGGGCTTCTAAGCCCCGTTTGCATCCTAGTATATATTTAACTGTAAAATAATTAGAGTGAGAGAGTTCTCACACTGGGTTCCACTCTGTCAGTTTTTAATTCTGATTTTTATTTCTGTACAGTTCAGATTTGAATTTACCCCAAATTCTGATTTGCTCTGTTTCAGTTCCAGTCAGTTCTATCGTGAAGCTCTCGTTCCCACGATCACAACGCAACTTGAATTATCGAATTTCGTCCTCGTATGAGAGAGATATGTTATTTTAAACATTTGATTACAAAAATATTAAAACAAGTAATTAAATAAATAACTAAGAGAATTAACTCTTAATCCTTCGTTCCTCTTCAGGCTGATAACCAGAAACCCGCTTCCATCCTAAGGCATGAAACTGCACGCTCCTCGAGGCGCCTAGCGTCGATCGACCGCCATCCCTAGGAGCGACTACGAGCGTGCCACCCACGACTCCACCGCCACGCCACTCGGTGGCCCCCTCCGACCAGTAGACGCGTGCGAACGGGCTTACTTTGCCCCCAAAAATCAAGCAACACACTAAACGATAATTTATCAAATCCATATGGATTTGGAGATTGTGGAAGCCTTTTCCATTTTTGCTTCATTAGTTGCTGAAATTAATTGATGGATTTGTACGAATTTGAGGGAGAAAGGGGGAGTGTTTTCCACTTTCAATTTGGAATGGCGGCTACGAATTGTGAGAGGGTTAAGTTAGGGTTTTATTTATGTATATATTTATTTATTATTAATTAATTCCAATAATACTTGTTTCTCAATCCGAACTCCAAATCAAACCCAACGCCTATCGCCCCTAACCAAATACCCTTATTTCGGATACAATGGAATATATTTCGTAAGCCAATTTGACTGTTTCAATCAGTTTTTATCAAAATTAAAATATAAATCAATAGACATTGAATTTAAACGTACATTTTAATTTACCAGGGCCATATAATGACTCCAAAAATTACATAAAAGTAAATCTAGCTATGTTTTGACAATACGGTCCTAACAAAACTAATTTCGTCGAATTTGGAGACCGTCTGAAATATGGCCATTTTCTGGTCGATCCAATTCAAACTAAATTTGACCAAAACACGTTTAAATTCATCACGCTCACATATTAATTACAAAAATTATGAAAATTGGAATATAACAATAATTTGACATTTTGGATCCAACAAAATTGGTTTCATCGGAAACGGAGGTCGTTTGCAAAATGGCTATTTTTAAGGGATATATTTAATTTAAAATATATGTAAATTCCATAACAATTATTTCAAATTTTAAACTGGACATAACTTTCAATTTACATTATGAAATCTTAGTTTCTTACATTCGTTAGAAAGATATAGCTAAACAGATTCAAATATTTCTTATTTTACTAAAATCCGATTTATTTTGAATCCTATACATTCATTTGAAATTTAAAATCAAATTTTCAAAGTACCACGCCATTTTAGGCTCGTTTTATAATTAAAATAAATTTATACATTCTAACTTTGATTTAAAATAAATTTTTAGTCGTTATTATTTTAAATAAATCATTATAAATATTCAAAATCCATTAAAATAGCTAAAAAAAAAAAAAAAAATTGGTTCTGAAAATCTGGGTTGTTACAACTCATAGGCAACGTCCCTAATCCCGATGGGAGTATGACTCAAGAGGCTTTAGTTGGTCAAGCTTTGAATTTTGGAGTTGGTAATGTGACTCAAGCGTTGGTGCGCGATGGTTTGGATATAGTACTTCCACAGTCCCGGAAGTTAGGTTTGCTCCCACGACGGCTCTTCAGGTCAGCGTTGAAGGGGATGTTCAGGTTGGAAATCAACAGATGGCTCAGGTTGAATTGGACACTGGAGGCACCGGTGCTAGTTTGGAAGATTTTAGGCAGTTGCTTGGAAGTGATAATCAAATAGCAGACGTAACTCAACGGTTTACTCGAGGTGGAGTGTCCCACTCGGATTTGGACCGTGTTACTCGTAGCTCATTCACTTAGGCTATAAGGAATTCTCAAAATCCATGTGATTTCAAGTTACCAGTTTTGGATGTTTATGATGGTAGGAAGGACCCGAATGTCTACCTGATGTGTTATATGCACTACATGGAAGTGCTTTCAGCGTCAGATAATGTTATGGAGAAGTGCTTCCCAATTTACCTTACGGATATTGCTGTCATGTGGTTCAAATAGTTGGAAAATTGATGGATTGATAGTTGGAATGTCTTGGTTGGAAATTTCATCGAACAGTTCCGAGTTCACATTTCTCGGTGCAAGAATGTGATGACCCTTACGACAACTAAGCAAAGGTCCGGTGAGACTTTGTAGAAATTCTTAGAAAGGTTTAATGCGGTGGTGACGTCGATCGATCGAGCGCACCCATCTATGGTTTTGATGGCTACTATTTCTGGTATTTTGGATAAGACGGATTTCAAGATCTCACTACAATGAGATCCACCAAGGGACCTTGGTGATATTTACTTTGAAGCGGGTAGATTCCTACGTAAAGAAAATGCGAGAACCAATAAGAAAGTTCTCGAGGTTAATTCGGTTAAGGGAGGAGGATCGTCCGACTTTCGAAAAGAAAGTCTTCTTTCGGGAATGGTCAAAATATGCAATTGAGGGAACCTAAATTCCCTTCGTATACGGAACCTACTCACTCTCTGGAAGAATTTTACTTATGGGTTCACTCGGTTGCTCCACTCAGGAAGCCTCCCGTGAGGGAGTCAACTTAGAAGGAAAGAGATTTTGAAAGACATTGTTTGTTTCATAAGTTTGAGCCATAACACAAATGATTGCAGGCATCTTCAAGATATGATCAGGGAACGTATCAGAGTGGCGAGCTGGCACAATATGTTGGAATCGGGCTGCACTGGAACATGTACGAGATTGAGACTTAATCCTTAGGCATGCTATGTACTCGACTATAAACCATCCTCCTCCTGGTTATTAAAATTCCTCGGTTCTTTGGTTTTTTGGCTTAGGTTGACTAAATCTCCCTATCCATGTATAGGAATCGGTGAGATTTCTAGGCATGCTCTTTGCAGACGATAAACCATCTCCTTCATACTTAGCATGACTTAATAAACTTGGATTAAAAAACGGCTAAGTCGGCCCATCCACGTAAGAGGTTAGGACTTAGGCCCTACGCGTGCTCTCTACCCGGCGATAAACCGTTATATTTTCTTTTGGTTTTATCAAAAACTCCAAACCTTTAATTATTTTTAATAAAATTACTTCGCTTATAAGGACTTTACTTGTATGAAATCGAGAACTGGAATTTCAAACTTTAAGGACTTGGTGAGTAATGATTTTACTCATTAAGTATAAAAATAAATTGGTCCTCAAGTAAGGACATTGCTTGTAAAGGGACATGCTGTCTTGTCAGGACTTGGCAATGCCACCTAGTCTAGTGTCGTATAAGGACTTTGCCCGATTGGTTTAGGGTTCTGTCGGGTCTTCACAGACAACTCCTCTAGTTTTTCGGTTGGATTCAGATGGTCTTGTCAGGGCTTGGCAAGATTGTTTGATCTCGTCTTAGGTATCGACTATTGCCCTCTTGATTGTGGATTGTTCTGTTAGGACTTGGCAGGGTGATTCATTTGGTTTTTTGCACATATGGACTATACCGGCTCTGGTTACTCTGGATTTCAGATTTCTCTAGTTATATGGTTATTGATTATTCTGGTTTTCTCGTTCTGGCTTTTCACCTACTATGTGATCCAGAGCGATCATTGGATTTCCTTGGATCTCAGTTTCTGGTTTTCTATGTAATGCGATCCGGCGCGTTTGCGGCCTTCTGGATTTCTGGTATACTATTAATACTATCCGATGCGATCATGATTTTCTGATTTTTTAGTTATTGAAATTCAGACTTCTCTCGGATTTGTGGAGTTCTAGATTATACATAACACTTCTTCCACAGAAAAATATGTTTTGAGGGGTAAGTGTTGGTCCATCTTTTTACAAGGCAGTCATACGTTGAATATCTGATTATCAGAGTATTCAGGACTTGAGTATGAACTTGGAAATATTTAGAGCGATTTGTACGAAGTCGCAAAATTCAGGAAAAACTCAGAAATTTGATTAAGTGTTTTGGGATCGGTACAACTCATGGAGGTTCAGGAGGTGGTAAAAATTGGTTAAGTATCCGAGGATCATTATTTTCAACCTGACTCTCGTGATTGGTACTCTCACGGGCGTGGGATTTCGTATTCCATGTTTTGGTTATCGGATCGGTGCTTAGCTTTTTCGTATTTCCCAACCCGGCTTTGCGGGGATCGGTATTGGATGGTGCAAGGGATTTCATATCCTAGTTTTTTGTAAGGGTTTTGTATCCTCAAAGCGACGAATTTCTCTAAGGTTTGTGGATTGGTGCTATTTCAACTTCCAGGATCGACAGCTTTCGAAGACGAAGTGGTTTGGCATGAAAACAGGAGTTTCGAAGATGAAGCTGGGTAAATGGCTAAGTACAGGGTTCAGTAACGACCTCGGGGTACGATTTTTGTGGGCTTCGGCCAACCACCTACTCATCTATAAATACCCCACCTCTTGGTTGTTTGGAGGATCTTTTGGCTCATTACTGCTGCACTCGTGATTCTTGAATTTGGAGTTTTTTAATGGCCTCCTTTATGGCTTTTTTAACTTTGGAAACTTTTGTGGACTTCAGAACTTCTATTTGGCATTTGGATTGGACTCTCTTGGACATTGAAATATATTTTTGAACACTTGACTTGCTATTTGCATACTTCTGACATAACTTCTTCTTCTTCTTGGACATCTGGACTATAGAATGGAGAATGTACTAGCTTGGAGCAAGGACTGTGCCATTGCTACTTACGTAACTTTGTAAACAAAAGGCTTGAATTTGGATTGTACTTGTAACTACATAACATAATATACAAGTTACTTCAGAGTGGTCGTAGGCAGGCCAGGTCCGTATTTACCTATTGTCTGTTTTTTTAATAAATGCATGTCCTATTGATAGTTTGGACCTTCCTTACCAACATGCTTCATCCTCTCCAACTGAAGTACCGCATCGACAGGCCCCTCCTTAAGCCTCACCTAACCCAGAAGGTCTCGCATCGCTAACCTCTCTTTTTAGGCGTGGGTGGCAGTATATTAATTCCAGCTTTCGCGTTCACGACATCCCTTATTTCTCGCTTCGAACGGCTCCTCGGTGGAGGAGTAGAAGTGCTGGTCCCCTTCGGTCAAGTGCTTGTGTTTGCTGTTACCTACCGTAGGACCTCCGTCCCCGAAGCGAAGAAAGAGGAGTAGGAACATCAGGTTGTCCTCTCCTGGCCCAGTAGTTCCGCAACTACTACCGTGGTTGTTGCCAACCTGGAAAAAAGTCATAGTATATAAAGAATTAGAAGTTCAGAACATCATTCCAATAATAGGACTGTCGAAACGGAAAAATAAATGAAAACATAAAGCACGGGGGGATTGGTTGCTTCCCACGCCAACACTCGAGACCGAGTAATCCAAAAAATCCAATCGCAGAAATACAAGAAAAGTACATAACACTGACATTTATAGTGGTTTGGCAACTTACAAATTTATATTTGTTGGGAACTTGTAGGAATATGTTCCTATTTATTAATAGGTTTTTGGTTCACACGACCAATTGCAGCATGCTCTTGTCAAAAAGCTCTTGTAACGAATCATATAGGGGATTTTGGTTTATTATTAGGAATTTTAGGATTTTATTGGATAACGGGTAATTTAGAATTGCCAACCCCTTTCCCTTTCGGAATGGGGATCCCGTTCGGTTTGGTTACGTTTGCTAATCGGCCGGGTTTGGTTTTTATTTTTGATTGAATTTGGTTTATTGGTCGGTTTCGGATGAAAACAAAGAACATTTGGTCCAACCGATCCAACTGAAGTACATGCTAACAGTAAAATAAAGACCTTTTTGTCATTTTCTGTCTAACGCTTTTCAGTTCACATATTCCAACTTTCATTATTGTTGAAGAATTCGAAGCGTACAAACACCAATTCATCTCATGGATTCAAACGAAGAATTAGTTCCCTGGCCTGGTTTCATAGTTGCTTTATATTCACATAATCTTCCCAAATTTTACAGTCCTCCATCCCATCCACAAGTTAATTCGCGTCGACATCCATTGTTTCGGAATCGATTTCAAACTTCGCATCCACACCTGTTTTCCACCTTTCTCCGTTCGTCGACGAATTAACCCGAGTTACTATTATCCTGTTGTATTCTCTTCTCTGACTACTACAGGTGTGCTGGAACCCTAATTTCACCATTTCTACTTCTATTTTGTCCCTTTTTCCCTCTGTTTAGTCATTTTCAGGAGCTTCTACTTTGATTCAATGCATTTCCAAAATTCCATTAGCTGAAGGCATGCTGTTATCC
Source organism: Allium sativum (assembly GCA_030737875.1). Classification (NCBI taxonomy): domain Eukaryota; kingdom Viridiplantae; phylum Streptophyta; class Magnoliopsida; order Asparagales; family Amaryllidaceae; genus Allium; species Allium sativum. The sequence continues at coordinate 68,230,803 of CM060922.1, forward strand.
TCATTTCAATATGTTTTCTTGTATTACTATCTGTTTTGCTTTAATTTAGCCGTCTCGAAAATTCCTTTGGTTCGTTCATGCTAGCCTTTCTCCCTGTTAATCTTTATTTGGTGTTTTTGCTCTTTTGATTGGATTGTTGTAGTCAACCAGCATTATTGTCCATTTTTCTTTTGAGTTAGGCTTATTTATGTTTGTTTCAAACTGTTCATGTTTTGTTACTGACGCCAGTGGTGAATACTAATAAATCATGGTACTCATCATTAGCAATTATCATAGTCACCTAATTTTAGCATTATGAAGCTTAGCGTGGTTCTTTCATTTGTTGGCTTCACTGCTAGTGTTGTTTCTTTGTTTTTTTTTTTTTCCTTTTTTCCCTTTGAAATTTTGTACTAAATAATAAACTGTTGTATTGCTGCTCATTAGCAATAGCTTTGTTAGAAAATCTGTTTTCAGGTGAACTTGCCTAGACTTATTGAGGACATTCTAGTATAAAGTGCATCTACTTATATGTTTTATTGTTTCAAAACCTAGTTCATATACAGTTTATTTATGACTTCTCATGTTTTGTTTTTGCAGATGCGCTGCATGTGGTATGGTCATGAAAGGCAAAATTTCAGCATATATTTTCAATTTTACCTCTTATGGCTTTTGGTGTGTCATTTTAGCTACTTTGGGATTTCCAGTGTTATGAAAAGATTTAGAGACTCTGGTTTTGAAATGTAGTCTGTTTGGGTATCTGTTTGCAAAATTAACTTGTTTTGTACTTTTGTTTTGGCCTATTGAATGTTGTATTAAATTGACATTTTGTCCAGAGTAATTTACTGTCAATTAATTTTTGTTAAAATGCATTGTAATTGCATCCGGTTGTAATTGTTGTGTACAGCATACAATACACTTTATGTTGAACTTTGTCAAAATATAATAACCAAATAACCGACCGAACCGAACCAGTTTAATTCGGTTTGGTTTAAGTTTGGTTCTAATTTAAATTGGTTCGGTTTGGTTTGGTTAAAGTTTTATTTGGTTTTAGATTGGTTATAATTTTTTGACATAAAACCGAACCGAACCAACCGTTTGCTCACCTCTGTAAGAAAGGCCAGTTTCAAGAAAAGGTAATATCTTGAACTTTACACTGTCTTAATTACGTTGCCAAACAATCTTTTCTCCTTCCAACTAATTATCTCAGTAAACTTGTATTTGCCTTTCTTAATCCTTCAATCCTTTTTACACCATCTCAACTTCTCAAGTCTTGAAGAAAAAGAAATCTTAGTTAATATTTAGTTTCTTATTAGTCATTACTATTGGTCAAAGATTTTTATTTTAAAATTTTAAAGGCTAATTTAAACGGTATTGCGCATTGAGCTTTGGAATAATATGCTTCATCTATTAACCCATTTAAACGGTATTTGAAGGGATTGTTGCTTCATTCAGTACATTTTATACTACAACAACTAATGTATTTTGGATGATGTGGGAATAGCAAAAATAATTAGTAGATGTAACTGTTGACATCCATTTTCTCTTATATATATTTTTGAGGTTTAGAACGACATTGAAGCATCATGGAGAATAACACTACAACTGACCTTAATTTTTTTTCTTTTCCCAAGGCCGTATATTTTACTCCGACCAATATAACATCTTCTCTCAGGGCTCATCACAGTTACACAGGTAACCCAAACACTATAAAGAACGTCAAAGTTTTGCGCTATAACACTAACATGAAACCGTGGCTAGACATAAGAATATGCAAATTCAAATCTCAGTGGAAAAATTACTTCCTGAAGGAAATCGTGTTATAAATCAGTGCAATGTAAATCTTGTTTCACAATCTTATGATAGATTAAAGCTAGAATTATGCCTTGAGTACAGAAATTGTTGACACTCTATGTAGAATCTGTGTATAATAAAAGGAAGCTTCATCAGTTTTTGTACAAACAAAGAGAGGAACCACAGCCTTTTTTTTAGTCTTCAAATGTAGTAGACGAGTGAAGAGAAGCCACATCACACCTAGATTTGTATAAAATTGTAACGAATTGGATTGGTTGGATGAGCAGTGTTAGATTGATAAAATATTTGAGAGGAAGACATGAAGAAGTTTTGGAGAAGGCAAAATTTTTAATTGTTTTTCTTTTTGCTTAATTGCTTGATTACAAAAGATCCATCTACATTTATACATGCTTATTCTAATTCAAGAAAATTCTAGATAAGATCACAATAATACATTACCTAATCACTACAAGAGGAGTACGATTTTCCGACGACTGTCAGTCGTCGGCGGCCATCGGAAAATATTGAAAGCCGTCGGGAAATACCGTCACAATTTGAGGCGTCGATAAATAGAGTTTCCGACGGCTAGTGGCAATAGCCGTCGTTGCTATTTCCTACGGGTTGTTGCGGGTAGTAACGGTTTCCGATGGGTGTCGCTAGCCGTCGGAAACCGTTGCAAACTTTGACCAATAAACCGTCGGAAACCGTTACCTATATTTGGACTCGTAGGCCGTCCCAAGCCGTCGGAAGCCGTCGCTAATTCTGGGTATTTTTTTTATATTACAACAGCTATTTAGCCTTCCAACACACATTCATCTCACACCATTTCAATTCATCCATTCAGACCATTGGTCTATAATCACACCACAACATTTCATACACAAGTCACAACATTTCATACAAAAATCAGGAAAACCACACCATTTTAACCAAAAAATCATGATAACCAAAAAACCCATATAAAACATATCAAGTCTACCATTGCAACATAACATAATACATCAAGTCTAGTACATTAACCCACAATATCAAGTCTACCATCAAAATACATGTAAAATGTCATACCAAAGTCACACCCATCCCATACTCGTAGAAATCTAGTCATATATGTACATGCCCAACCAGAAAACATAAATATCCATCACTGATCATGATCATCATCATCTGCCGATGAGGGGAAGCGCCCATACTCCTGTGCAAACTCCGCTAGGCGTCGATCAAGAAGCTAAGTCGTATCAATAGCTTGGCGGCGATTCTGGTCCTCAAGCTGTGTCACCCTAGCTTTCAACTCGTCAATCTCTGCGGCGTCTATAGCAGCTCTAGCACGTCTACTCTGTGCCTACTGACTGGTGGACTGTAACAATTATTTAAAAATATTTTAATCATGTATGATTATTCTAATAACATATAATTCGTAAAAGTTATATTATTTCTAAAGTAAAAGTGAAATTAAAGTAAAAATGCTTTACCACTTGTTTTTCGAATCCATAGCGTCTATTCCGCGTCGCTGGATCCATCACAGACTGAAAGATACTGTCCTCCTCATCAGTACTAAGTTGCTCACGTCCAGTCTCAGCTAGACGCATCTGACGGCGCTACATAAACTTATCCTGCAAGACCAAATAAGAATGCATATAAATTTAATATAATGATACCGTATTTTATAGTAATTTAAAAATTATTGCATAAACTTCTACATAAAATGAAATCTTACGTGACTCTTCCTAGATTTCTCGTCATGCCATGTGTATGTGATGTTCCCGTCAGAGTCGACATGCTCGATGGCATGCGTACGGGCAAACACGTCCATATACGAGACTGGACCCTCCCCCTTAGCCTCCTGAATTTGATTATTACAAGTGTTTAAAACTATATAGCATATTAATTTTTGTATAAGTCGCATTTTAAAAATAATTTACCAACTCCTGCCGATATTGCTGAAATGACTTGGATCCTCCCCATTAGTGACTGGATTTTTATTTCTATTTGCACTGTTTCTTTCGGCCTCCGCCTTTACATTTAAATTTTGATAATTATAGACTAAATATTTTTATATTTTTTTAAAAAAAAATAGTACACTAACCTTCGCTGCATCACTCTCCAATATCTCAGAAATCCACTCCAAGCCGTATCTCCCATCCATGGAGGTTTTTTCATGCTTTTCTTCATTGCTGATATAGCATTTTTATAATTTTTCCTCATCTTCTGCATCCAGTATGTCAAAGCCAGGGCTAAATCATGTGTCTGTATATCGACCTCGGCCTGTATTTTACGTTAAACAAACATTACTAGTAAAATATGTACAGTATCTCAGTGATTAAAAGGAATTAATATGCCAAAAATATATAAGAAAATACTTACTAGGACATCCTGCCAGATGACCTCCTGTATGTGAGGTGGGATCAAATCCCACTTAGGCCAACATCCCGTTATCCTAGCCCTATATGCTGCTCTCGAAGCGTCCAAAATAACCCTCGAAGGCTGAAGGTCGAAAACCCTCCGTTAAATGTGATAAACATAAGTGTACATTATAAAATAATTAACATGCTAAGTAAAGTTTAATTTTTACCCAGCACTCGTAGGAACCAAGGACGCGACTGGACGCATAGTGGGTTGCGAGCGAGAACCCTCGCCTGAAGAATTTCTTCTTGATGACATACCTGTCACATACAAATCATTTCAAAAGATGTAAGCTAACTTACACAAATGATATAAGTTGCTCAATAAGTGACATAAAAGATGTAAAAAATGACATAAATGAGAAATTGTTTATACATGTATTTGATTGGGTCTCATATTCCAAGAAGTAACATTTTACATTGCAAAATTAAAATAAATAAATAAATAGGAAAAACTGCATATGACATAAAAGATGTAAAAAACGATCATAACATTCAAAAATTAAACAGAGTTACATTTATTGCAAAATAAGCTGGGGTTTACTCCATACATACATTACAACTAGAAAGATAGCACTCATCATCTACGTCAGTCATCATCTTCTTCAGATTCAGATTCGGCCTTAGATTCAATAATATCTTCCTCCACACTTTCAAACGCATCTACCAAAGCATTTGTCTCATCGACCAAAGGTCCAAAATCTGCATGATCGTCTTCAATTATTATTTCATTGTTGTGTTCGAGTTCTACCTAATAGGCTCCTTCATCTGGAATATTCTTCCCGTTGAATGTAAATATGACCTTTGTTTTAAAAACTGTCGACCAATCTGTTTTATCTCTTTTTAGAGATGGATAAGGAGTGTAGTAGATTTGTAATGCTTGTTTGGCTAGTACAAAAGGATCATACTTGTAATAATGTGATGTATGCTTTATTTCAATCAGATTAAAATTCTTATGTACATTAATATCAAAACCCGGATTACTGCTAAACCAATCGCATTTAAATAGAAACACCTCCTCCGCGGGTTGTGAGAAATATGTCAGTTGCAAAATTTGTGTTAAAACGCCATAAAAATCATTAATGTGATTTTCAGAATCGTCACTGCCTTTAACGAATACACCAGTATTGTTCGTTAATTTTTAAGCACCGTATTCTTTCGTGTTAAATTTATATCCATTAACAAAATATATTGGATATGTCTTGACCAATCTTTTTGGTCCCAGTGCAAGATGTTTCAACCCTTCATCAACAACATAATTTTTGGGTTCATAAACATAATTTGTAAACCAAGCAGAAAACTCTTTACTGATATCTCCGTTTGGATGTTCACGTTCATAAACGTTGTAAATACAAATAGAGTTTTACATTAAATTATACACATGCAAAAATGTAGAAATGAAAAAAGCACTAATTGATATTTCAGATTACCTAACAAACAGTGCAACTTCAGCACAATTTAGAAGAATATAAGTGTGAGCTACATGAAGATTTTGTTCATTTAGCCATACGACAACACAACTCCCAGAAGGTCGACCATGTTGTCTAAAAATAGACAAAACTATTTCAGACGATTCTTGTTCGTCTCCTTGGTCGTTTCGAGGAACACTTTCAAATGATATATTCACATGATCACGAAAATAATGAGAGAAAAAGAACGAAGCTTCTTCTTCGATGTAAGATTTACATATCGAGCCTTCAACTTGAGCTTTTTGTCTCACTTTTTTCTTCAAATGATTAAAATACCTACGCAAAATTAATTTACATTATTTCATAGTTTTAAATGCAATTAAATTAATGGTTAACATGTTTATATTTACCTCTCAAATGGATACATCCATCCATATTGGACGGGACCTCGATATCGTGCTTCAGTTGGAAGGTGAATAGGTAAATGCTCAATTACATTAAAAAAACCTAGCGGGAATATTTTCTCCAGTTTGCAAAGCAATATTGGAATATCTACTTCAAATTTACGTAAACGTTCCACTTTCAAAGTAGTCGAACAAAGCTCTTTATAAAAAAAACTAAACTCCGTTATTACCTTCCAAACTTTTAGCGATAGTAGTTCTTTGAACATAACAGGAAACAAATGATCCATCATAATATGACAATCATGACTTTTCATTCCACCCAATTTACAATTTTTGAAGTCAACACATCTACGAAGATTTGATGAAATCCCATCAGGAAATCTTAACCCTTCAACCCATTTTAACACAACTTTAACCTAATTATTATCTAATTCATAACAAGCTTTGGGTTTTTTTACTGTCATTTGGTTTCATATGAAGCTCGGGACGTTTGCATAATTCTTCTATATCGCGCCTTGATTTCAAATCATCTTTAGTTTTCCCTTTAACATTCAAAATTGTGTTAAAGACATTATCAAATACAATTTTCTCATTGTGCATCACATCAATATTATGGCGAAGCAGAAGATGTTTCCAATATGGCAACTCCCAAAAAATAGATTGCTTACACCAATTGTGATAGATCGATTTGCCTTTAATTTCTGTTTGAACTCCAGTTTCATGTATCTTCGGATGATTTTCAACCATTTCAAATATTTCTTCACTAGACCATAGTGTTGGAGGTTGTCTAGTTTCTACTCTGTTAGCCAAAATGTTTTTCTTGTCTACTCTAAAAGGATGGTTTACATAGAGAAAACATCGATGACAGTCAAACCATGAATTTTTCTTACCATGCGTTAAGGAAAACGCTCGAGTCTCTTCCATGCAATATGGACATGATAAGCGACCAACAGTACTCCATCCTGAAAGCATTGCATAGGCAGGAAAATCACTTATAGTCGACAATAAAAAAGCAAACATACGAAAAAAATTCTTCTTCGAAACATCGTATGTTTCTACTCCTTTGTTCCACAATGATTTCAATTCTTCTATTAACGGTTGTAAATAAACATCAATTCCTTATGCTGAATCGTCGGGGCTAGGAACAACAATAGTAAGAAACATATATTGTGTTTTCATACACATCCATGGAGGTAAATTATAAGGTGTGATAATAATAGGTCATGATGAGTACTTACAACCAAATTGAGAAAATGGTGAAAAACCATCTGTACATAAACCTAATCTGACATTACGACTATCCGCTGCAAAATTCAGATAAGTTTTATCGAAATGCTTCCATGCTTCCCCGTCGGCCGGATGGGTCAACGTACCTTCTTCTTCCGATCTCACCTTATGCCATCTCATATGAGATGCAGTTACAGGAGATGCATACAGTCTTTGAAGCCTCGGAGTAATGGGTAAGTAATGCATACGTTTGAATAGAACTTCCGTTCCCTTCTTCTTTCTTGGTTTATATCTTTCTTCGTTACAAAATTTACAATTAAGGTTTACGTCATCTTTCCAAAACAACATGCATCCTTTTATACATGTATCTATTTTCTGATAAGGTAAACCAAATGCCGACATAATTTTTTTAACTTCGTAGTAATTTTCACACATTAAATTATCCGGTGGCATGTGCATTTTTGCAGCTTGTACAACAGCTGTGAACCCAGCTTCAGTGATGTTGTATTTTGACTTCATCGCAATGCATTCTGCAATTACCGATAGCTGAGTGCCGCTTTTACAACCATCCAAAATAGGTTTCTTAGTAGAATCCAACAAATCATAAATTTTCTTAGCTTCAATATTTGGTTCTTCATCATTTCCATCATCGTCGTCAACTGCATTCATAGGAAACATTGATCGTGCTGCGTCCTCGACCATATTTTCAATATGAGGCGTACTAATATTTTCATCAATAACACTTTCTGCCTCAGTCTCTACAGGAGTATTTGATACAACTTCTCCATGATGATCCCAAAAATAATACTTGGGTACGGATCCTTTTTTGCACAAATGGACTTTCACAACATCGGGTAACAAATATTTCAAATGTCCACTTGCTACACGGACAACGAATTTCAGGATCGCTCCCGTTATTACTTAAAGCGAATTCAACAAAGACATTTATACCATTGTAAAAATCTTCTTTTATTAAACCTCTCTGTCCTCTTCTTTGGTACATCCAACTCCTCCAATCAACAAAATAATCAATCATTTTTCCTATTTGACAAATTTAGGCACAATTTCAAAAATTAATATTTATTTTCAAGAATTCAAATTCCAAGAAAAAACTTGTTTTTAGTTATGTTTTTAGTTATGGTCATTAAACGCACGTATATAAAACCGGTTGAAAGCAAATAACATTTTCATTAAGTTAAAAAAAATTCTAATTTGGCACTTTTTTAATTGCAATTCTTTTACATGGTCAGACATCCTATTTCCCATTATAAACAGAGTAAACAATTACAAATGTATACTACTTCGTCTCAAACGATTCAACAAAATTTCGGCAGCATTTCCCTTTTGTTTCCTGCATTTTGTACACATGTACGCAGGAAACGAAAAGAAAAATTGAACTGAAATTTTGTGAATCTTTTGAAACGAAGTAGTATACAAAATGTAAATGCTTACTGCGTTTATAACCTATCCAATACAAGGACAAATCCAAAAAACATTGTACCAGATGAATATAAATGGTCGTTTTTTATTTTGATAAAAACAAATATTTATATAACGATCATGTACAACACTCGTCGGATGGGGCTGAAAACACTCTAGGGGATATTAGTCAATTAATTGTGCGCATTTTACTATTACAGTATGTTTTACTGCAACACAAAAATATTTTGCTTTATCACGTCTGCTTGACATTTCAATCAATTTAAAGCTAATACTATAATCGTCGATCCAGTAGGTACAACTAGAATTTAGACTCATGCTTTATAGTGCATAAGTCAAAATTTTCTCGAAATACTTTTCCTAGTTCATCCACTCATTTTTTTTCGTATGCCAACTAACACATACAAGAATGACAAGCGCACAACATCGCACATGTACACAAACATTCAAAATTATACAATGGCAAAAAGCAAGCTAAATTGAAACATGTACATACACAAATACATACACACACGCACATACATTTTTTATTTGATCCGTGAATACACTAAAATCATCACTTACATATCTAACCATTGTTATGACCACTGCCACAACAACCTATCTAAAACAAGCCTAATTTTCAATGTAACACACACAAATATCCAATTTTTTGAAATAAATCATTCAATTTCAGTGTATAGGACAAGAAATACACATATACTATGATGATATAACATACTACAACATCATATGAACCAATTGCAAGCATTCAATTTCAATGTATAGAAAATTTAGGTTTAGGTAAAAATTGAAATTTTAATGAAAAACCGAGATTATACCTTAAATTGCCTTTGCTGGAGGCTTGTGTGGACGTAGGGAACGATAGAAGGTGGAAATTTGGGCGTTTGGAGGCTAGAATTCGTGGATTTGGGGGTTTAGGGTTCAAGAAATCGGGCTGGAAATTTGATTTGGGATGGAGGAATGGAGCTGAAAGCTCTCGGTTGGAAGAAAATACGTTTATAACCGACGGTTTCTGACGGCCGTCTAAGGCCCGTCGGCAGCCGTCGGAAACCGTCGGTCTCTCCTGTCGGTATTTTTAATGTTTCTTGTAGTGAATATAACCAAATAAGCAAATCAGGAAATTATATTGCAATTAACACATGCAATACTTAATGCAATTTTAATTTATTTCCAACAACGCTTCCCCTAAATTAAAATTGCAACTTGTTTCATATTCTTTGCACTTGTTCTAAAGACTTGTCCACTACGTGCCTTTGTCAAGTTATCAGTCATCTGGTCACCTTCTTTGAGAACATCTCGAATTTGAATCCGTTTATACCTGACGTGCTTTGGCAAGAAAAATAATGATATGATTACACATTTGTTGATTGCATTGACTTTTCTATCCATCTTTTAACTTTTCAAAGCAAATTCAAGCGTCTTCTTTTTTGCTTTTATCACGTCTTCCATAATTCTCCAAACATAAAAGTTCTGACATTCGAACACTTTCATTGTTGTTAACTGTAAAGACCCGTAACTTCCCCGATAAGGAAAGAGCGGATTCTTCGAGAACAACACACAAAAGAATGCAAACAGAAGAACATTTCATTGTATATTACAACAATTCATCAGAATACAAGGATATGCAGAGTATGAATAAATAAAATACATTAGAGAAATATCAGAGATTACAATACATTACATAGCAGCGGAAAATAATACAATGCACAACTGAAGGAGATATACGGATACAAAGCTTTCTGGATATCATTCCAGCTGTAAACCAGGATCCTGTGAATATAAATCTGCAAAACCAAAACTACTAGTTGCCCGTGTCAAAATAAGGGGACCTAGAGTTTAGGTTAAAACAATAAACTCCAGGTCAGTCATGAGACTGGTGTGAGAACTAAAACAATTATTTAAAACTTTACTTTAGATCAGATATATCAAGGGACCACGCCGAATAACACGGAACGGGTTTCCTCCCAAGAATACCAGTGCATATAACAAAACAACACAATGCTTTTTGGAAAAATGAAGCTATTATAAGACCCAGATCCTATCACACAATGCAACGCAAGCCGGGGGATAGGGTTTTCCCTTATAATAGCCAAACATGCTTAGTACGTTTAAAACAAAACATTTAATACTATAATAAGTGCATAGTGCATAAACAATTTCAAATCATGCGTATCAATCATAGACGGCATGGGTACCATATATCATGTCGCCATACTAGGCTCTACAATATAAACCGCAAAGTCACGTATTTGGAAATTGGATTTCCATCTGTGAACCGAGGCAAAAGATAGTCCTCTACCGATTCGAGACTGTCTAGCCCGAGCCTCAGGTCAGAGCTCGAGTGACCTTTGGATCGTCAGGGTCGGTCCACCGATGTGGATTAAAATGCCAGAACACTGCGTTTCCCCGCCCTTTGGGGCGTAAATGAGCCAACGAATGACTCCATCGGACCCGGATCGTCCGATCAAACCGAGGCGCCTCGCAACAGCAACAACCACATAAGTCAAACTCGTCAGGGCGTGTAAAACCACTGACGCCACTTCTAGCTAGAAAGAAACGCATGTCCTCCCTGAGGTCCTCTCCCGTTTTTGGTTCACAACCAGGGTGAGGCTCGCGAATCAACGCTACACAAAGCTATGCCACACAGGCCGTGCTTTGATCATCAACCACAAGACTTTGCTTTTCAACAGAAGCCTTGATCAATTGCCACTTAGGCATGCCACACAGGCAATTCACTCCATGCGTTTGATATCCATCAATATATAACCCCTGAGCTCGTACGTCTCAGAGAACGGCGTTAAGCAAGAGAATAAATTCTCTGCCGCCAAACAGATATATATTTAATAGAAATCAATCACACAGACTAAAATCCAATGTCAGACACACAGTCCATTTACAAGTTCGTTCTAGGTCTGAACGAAACCGGAGGCACCTAGTACCCCGCATATCCATCGATCTCCAAGTACGTCTGGACGATCACTAATTGATTCCCTCCTCTTGGGTGTACGGCTCAATCAAGATCATCAGTAACCACCCAAATAACGTGAAGACCTCCGGTCTTCGATCACCATCTTCATCTTCGACTTATCGTCGAATCGGTTATTCAAAATGGTATAAACCCGGTTTTTCTGAATAACTCGCGTATATAATAAACAAGTGCTGCACAAACACAACATACGCCTCATTCCAATTCATCAGTCACTAACCGTAAATTAATCAAGAGAATAATTCCCCAAATATTAACCCTGAAGGCCGAAACCAATATCAGATCAATACCCAGGAAATCACTCTGCTTAGCCAACCTACTCTAGTTTCTAAATTTCACATTCTTAGGGAAAGGTTCCCGTTGATTTTATCAAGGATAAATCCTTTAAATTTATTCTTTAATCTACTTTTGAATATCAATTCAAACCAATCGGGATTAACGAACCTTACTGAAGTAATCATTTGTTTTAATTTCCCAACCCCAACCTATTCCCATGAAGTAAAACTGGTCATACTTCATATCTAACACCACGGTGTTATCGGTAATTTCAATTACCATTTCACGTTCAAATCTAATTAAAGATTTAACTACCGCCTGGAGTAAAACTGGTGATACTCCATTCTCGATCTTTTCAATCTAGTTAAAGATTCATTAAAACTCCACTTAGTTTTAATATGTAACTGGGTTAAAGAATCAATGTCATTTAAAACACGGTTCACGATAAACCCAAAATCACATCACATTTCAATCAGTCCCCAACCGTAAATTAGAAAGTGAGCAATTCCCTAAGTATTAACCCCGACGGCCGAAACCAACATCAGATTAATACCCCAGGAACCATTCACCTTAACTAATCTCCAGTTAGTTTCTGATTTTCTTAACTCCTTTGGGTCGAAGAACAGTATTATTGAAAATACCGTTCATGACAACCCAAAATCACATTCTATTAATTATCGGGTTAAAGAACAAGTGTTATTTAAAACACTATTCACGATAAACCCAAAAATCAATACCAATTCAATTCCAATTAAATATTATTTAATTGGTACACTTCATTAAATCTAAATAAAAAGATTTAATCTTTTTCTCAACTGGGCTTAAGAACAGTGTTAATGAAGACACCATTCACGACAAACCCAAATCACATTTGATATTAAACACAAGACTCTGAATAGAAAATATACCGGCTTATATTCAATATCAAATTCTACGACCAACAAATATCGTATTGGAAATAACGATATATATATCTTTCAAATTCCCATAACAATATCTGTATCATCACGAAATCCAACATCGAAATATTCCGAAGTCAATTTCGATTCAAATCCATTCCAATTCAATTACTGGAATTTCTGGTTACTTTTAAAACCCTTTTCAAATTCAATTTATTTATTTTAAAAATAAATAAATTACTATTCTAGTTCAAAACTAGTTCATTTCGATAAAAAACTATTTTTATCTTTTCAGATATGGAGTTTTACATCCCAATTCTTCACAAATCATTTCCTATGATTTTACACAAATTATTGATATTTTTAATAATTTTGTCAAGGCCCGTACAGTCGATTTCCATCAATGACCATCGAACTGCACTTACAACGACCTTTTTCAAATTTGATTTGGACATAATTCCAAATCCAACCGTTAGATTTCAAATTTCTAATATTCGTTAGAAAGCTCTTTTCGATACGAACCCAACGGTTTCAGTTTTAGGAGAATCCGACGGTCGGATCTCCCACAATATCCATTCGAAGTCAATGGTCGAAATTCGCGAACTGCCGCGGCGCGGTGCATTCTATTCAGGCCATTATAATATATATATATATATATATATATATATAATATATAATATATACTTCATCGATTTCCTTTTAAAACGTATTTTATAAATCGTTTTAAATTCGTTTTCGAAACGATTTCAACTTCATTTTCAAATTCAAATCAAAATTGAATTTTTCCAATATAAATTCGTTTTAAATTCATTTCAAATCGATTTCAATTCAAATTGATTTCTAATTCAATTTCAGTTCTAATTCAATTCAATTCCAATTCGAATTCATTTCTATTTAATTTCAATTCGAATTCATTTCTATTCAATTTCAATTCGAATTCATTTCTATTCAATTTAATTCGAATTTCAATTCTTTTCAAAATATCAGATTTTGAAATCACTTTCAATATTCATTATAAAATGAATAAAATCAATATAAATATCGTTCACGTCAAAATGGCGTCAATCTAATCAACACGGCTTTCAAATATTTCTACTTTCAAATATTCTATTTCAAATATTCCTTTTTCAAATATTTCTGCTTTCAAATATTCTATTTCAAATATTCTTTTTCTAAACTGGAATGATGCCTAATCAATTACCATATAATGTTAATTATATGGATTTTCTACCACACGTATATAACAGCAACGATAAATCATCAACCATCATCCAAAGTGCGTTCTACACTGTATAAGCACCAAATATAAATATTTAACGCTTATAACAGTCTGTCAATCAATCGATTGACATACAACTAACTATTGGGATTAGTGTATGTCATATATCACCCCAATAGCCGTGTGGGGTTTTCAAACAATCAAACACAGATTTTATTTATGCAGTTGGGCGATGTGTAAAATTTATCGTCCCAATCAATATCAGTCAAATGTGTGTGTATAAACAAATCGTCCGATTTGTTTATTTCATTTCATATACACGTTAAAAATTCTATTTTTAACTATAAAATATTTTCCACTATAAAATATTTTATTTCAACTATATAAATATTTTATTTCATTTCACATCACATCACACAATCAATTACACATCAAAATCAAACAAACAAGCATACAAGCCGTCCATGGTCTGTGGACGACGGGTGTCGGGTGCTACTAAACACCGTCTGCATCCTAATATATATTTCAAACTAGAAATAGATTAAAAGTGAGGAGTTCTCACCGACAAGCTAAACCAAACGTCACGACTCTTCATATGTAGGAAATCTTCGCCACTCGCCTTTCGTCATTTTCGTTGCCCGTATTCTCTACATATATAAAAATCACATTTTTTACTTTGCTATTCAATATATAAAAATCGAATTTTTACTTCGCTACTCAACATATAAAAATCGAATTTTTACTTCGTTATTCAATATATAAAAATCGAATTTTTACTTTGCTATTCAACATATAAAAATTGAATTTTTACTTCGCTATTCAACATATAAAAATCGAATTTTTACTTCGCTATTCAACATATAAAAATCGAATTTTTTCTTCATCGCTATAAAAATCACATTTTTATTTCAACATATATATAATAAAATCAGATTTTTATTTCGCTACATCATATATAAAAATCGTATTTTTATATTCTCTACTTTATAAAAATTATATTTTTATAATCTCTATAATATAAAAATCATATTTTTATAGTGTTAAACATCATATCTTTACCGTATTAAAAATCATTTCTTTGCCATGATATAAATCACTTCTTCCTTATATGACCATCCTATAAAGATTATATTTTAATAATAATGTTCTTTATATAAAAACCTCACCTTTTATATTTATAAAAATCTAATTTTATTATATGATAAAAATATAATCTTTTTAATTATAAAAATCATATTCTCACCTAGTCGTAAAAATCGTATCTTAACACTATGAAAAATCCAACCTTTTCATAAATAAAATTCTTATCTTTTCATTTAAAAAAAATAATCAAACCTTTGTTTGCTATTCTTATATATGAAAATCAATCCTTCTTCTAAATAAAAATCAAACCTTTTTAAAGTAGAAAAATCATGTCTTTATCTTTATATTGTTATACTTAATCATGTGTTTCTATTTCCATAAAAACCCTATCTTTAAATTATTTAACCAAATAAAACAGCATAGACACTCACCGTTCTCACGTTTTGGTGGTTGGAGAGGGTCGGCGTCCATCTGCAAGTGGTGGCGCTCAGGTGGTCTCGGTGGCGCAGGTCCCTCTGCAGCGGCATGATGCTGATTTGGGGTGGATCTTGCAGGCGGTTAGGGTTTCGAAGGGGGGGAGGGTTGCGGTTCGGTTAACAGCAGAGGGGGGAAGGAAAGAGTGGGAGAAGAGGGTCGAGTCGGGGGTGGGCGACGCTGGCATCGATGGTCGGGGGGAGGGTTCGCCGACGAGCGGTGGTGGTAAAGGGGGCACGAGATCGACTTTTCACCCTTTTTTTAAACTGTTCTATTTCGATTTAAAGGGGGGGGTGCTGAGAGGATATAAGAAGAGATTTTACTTATTTATTTAATTTCAAAAAGCAACCTTTATTTTCGAACTCGAAATCCAACCCACTGAATGCCGTCCATAGCTAATTACCCCCATTCCAAACCCAATGGGATATGTATCGTAGGCTGATTCGATCGTTTCGATCAGTTTTCGTCAAAATCAAAATATAACTCTATCTATTGAATTTGAACGCGCATTTCAATTTACTGGGGCCACATATGAACCCGAAAAATTCCCAAAAAATATTTTCTAGCTTCGTATTTACGATACGGTCCTAACAAAACCAATTTCGTCGAATTCTGAGACCGTTTGAAAAATGACCATTTTCCAGTCGATTAAAATCAACTGAAATGGTCAAAACACGTTTTCCTTTGCCACGCTCACATACTGATTCCAAAAATTATGAAATTTGAAACCTAGCAATAACTTGACATCACGGATCCAACAAAAGTGGTTTCGTCGAAAACCGAGGTCGTTTGCAAAATGGCTATTTTCAAGGGCCGAAATTCTATAGCGACTATTCTGAAATTTCAACTGGACATATCTTTTGATTCCCGCTATGAAATTCCAATATTTCGAGTTCGTTGGAGAGATATTCACAAATAGATTCTAATATTTTTGGTTTCACTAAAATCCGGTTTATTTTGAACCCGGTACATTCATTTGAATTTTGAAATCGAATTATCGAACTACCGCGCCATTTTCAATTCCTTTTATAATTATAAATAATTATTTATATTCTAACGTCGAGTTATATAAATATATACATTCGAATTCTATTCAAAATAAATTTCTCGTCGATATTATTTAAAATAGTTCATTTTAAATAATCCAAATTCACTAAATTTGTCAAAAATAAAAATTTTAAATTGGCCCAGATTCCCGGGTTATTACAATAACTTTGAACAACACATTTGATTTTTCTTCATATATTTTCCAAGTTTCAAGCCTTTCAAATTTTCCAAAAACCATTGACTCAAAAATAAAGTTGTTAGTTATATGAGATAAATAATCAGACTTGTTATTATTTGAAATTGCATCAAGATCTTTAAATGGTGGAGGAGCAGCAATAATTTTCTCGATATCTTTCCCGAATCCTATATCTAATAAACGATCAGCTTCATCAAGAACAATGACTTTAACACTCATAAGTCGAGTTGCAAATTTCAGTATATTCTGTTTATGGTCAGTTAATCTCCCAGGTGTTGCTACAAGATTCTGGCAAGGGATGTTCTGCATTTGTTTGTGTTTGATATTTTCATTTGTGCCATCAATTATGACTTTTACTGTACATGCCTTTGCAAGAACATCTTTTCCTTTCAGAATGAGAGGGATAGTTGCTTCTTGCACTATAGTCATCTTCTCATATCCAGCTGCTTTAATTCCTTTCAGTGACAACTGAGAAATTGAGCATTGATCAATCCTTGTATTAGAAAAGAGACTTTCATTAACTTATGGGATACGAACATCTTCCTTATTAACAACACCAATGTTAGCAATCTCGTTCACAACATCAACATACTCTTTCTCTTTCTCAACTTTATTTTCTTCTTCCACAACATCGTCTTCTTTCACATCTTTATTTTTCTTCTTATCTTTGTCCTTTGGTTCTTTATCCTTAACTCTCTCTTCTTTGTTCTTGCAAACGAACTCTTTCTCACTCTTCTCTTCGTTCTTGTCCTTGTCTTTCGCTCTATTCTTCTCTTTCTTCTCTTTAACATTGCCTTCTTCATTTTCATCTCCTCTACTTTTACCCTTCTTTTCTTCTTCATCCTTCACATCTTCATGTTCATCCTTTTTGTGCTTATCCTTCTTTTCTTTCCCTTCTCTCTTCTCCTTTGCATCATCATCTGCATTTTCATCTTCTTCTTGTTTTCCTTTCTTTTCCTTTTGTTTTTTCTTCTCTTTTGCACCTCCATCTTCGTTATCATCTTCTTCTTGTTCTCCTTTCTTCTCCGTTCCTTTCATCTTCTCTGCCTCTCTGCCTTCATCCCCATTTTCTTCATTTTTGTCCTTTATTTCTTTCCCTTTTTCTTCTCTTTTTTCTCGTTTGTGCTGTGGCCCTTGCTATCGTCTTCTTCTTGGTCTCCATCAAGAATCTTCTTTTCTTTCTCTTCTTCAACTTTTTCATCTTCTTCTCCAATGAATGACCTTTGTAAAATCTTCCAATTTTGCAAAATCTCCCAAGCTTGCTTTGTAGAAGTGGCACGATATATTTTGTCAAAAGCGTCATCATATGTATCTACTCCCTGGTAGATACAAAACAAAGCATCTTTGTCTTTCATTTTCAATCCTTTTAATTTATCCTTTTCAGCTTGTGTTAATTCTTCCTTATCTTCAACTTCGGTATACTCGTTTTCAACAATCTCCCATACTTCTTGAGACATAAGAATAACTTTCATTTGAACACTCCATTCACCATAATTTTCTTTGATTAACTGAGGAACAAAAGGAATAATAAAAGAATTGTTCATTTTGATCGAACTGGCTCCGATACCAATTGATAAAATATTTGAGAGGAAGAGATGAAGAAGTTTTGGAGAAGTCAAATTTTTTATTGCTTTTCTTTTTGCTTAATTGCTTGATTACAAAAGATCCATCTACATTTATACATGCTTATTCTAATTCACGAAAATTCTAGATAAGATCACAATAATACATTACCTAATATAACCAAATAAGCAAATCAGGAAATTATATTGCAATTAACACATGCAATATTTAATGCAATTTTAATTTATTTCCAACATAGATTTGTACAATGTCGATACCTGATATATATATATATATAAGTATAACGAAAAGATAGATTACTAGCTATGTTTCCTGTTGCTATTTAATTTTCTTCACCTTTACTTAATATATAGGTTGTTAAAGTATAAGAGCCTGTATTTTTTTTATCTCATAGGTTTTAGTGCGTGAACAAAAGTTCTTTGTTATGAATGTTACAGTACAAATCTGAACTTTGAATTTTGGATTGCTGGATGTGCAAAAATTGGAGAGCAGTAAGGAAAAACGGTTATGAAATGCAAACAATTTTGGAGGTTACTTAGCTTCAAGCCATGCATGTAAAATTATGATGTTATGTTATGCAACCGAATATTTTACATAATGGTCATTTCTTGAGGTGTCACAAAAGAGAATTTTGTTACTTTTAGATTTTGATTTTGGAATAATAAGCCTCAAGGCATTTTCAACTACCTGGAACTGATTATCATACGCTCATTCAACATATTTTGTTTTCTCTTGGAGGAGTGTATTTACCTGCTTCATTACATCATCCTTATAAGACAAGATTTGTACAGTTTGTTACTTAATCTTATGATTCTCATCCATTTGTGAGAATTATAGAATATTTTTGTACTAAGAACGCTTTATTATTTCAAAACTGTTTTCTTTGTACATAATAGTAATCAGTAGATAGTAGATTACATTGTTTGCTACTGTATTTATAGCAAAAATAAAGAGAGCGGGTTAAACAGATAAGGCCCATAAAATAAATACAAGCCCATGCAGCTATAACGGTTCATTTTGTATACATGGACAAGTGTACATTTGTTAATACCCCGCCTCAAAATGAACTAGGGTTTTCTTTGTGTTTCTTCAGCGCCGCCATTGGAAACCCTAAGCTATTTCCTTAATCTCTTGAAATTGTTTCTGGATGGGGCTTTGGTCAGTATGTCGGCTTTCTGGTAAAAGGCTGGAGTGTGATTGATCATCAGTTTTCCAGCTTCAGTTCTTTCACTGACGAAATGAAGATCATTCTCAATGTGCTTCGTCCTCGAATGTTGAATCAGGCTGATAGATAGAGAGACCGTCTGTTATCACACTAGAGCACAGACTTCTTTGTAAATTGCAACCCTACTTCCTTAATTAGGGCTTCCACCCAAATAATATCTACAATGGCAGATGTTATGGCTCTATATTCAACTTCGCTCCTTGATCGAGATATCGTCGATTGTTTCTTTGTGCACCAAGAGATGGGATTTGGTCCCATGAATAAGCAGTAACCAGACGTCGACCTTCGGTCATTTGGGTCATTAACCTAGTCAGCATCACTGTAAGTGTTCAAATTAATGTCTTTGCTTGATTTGATAGTTAGACCATACTCTAGGGTTCCTTGCAAGTAGCGTAAAATGCGTTTTACAGCTTTCTAGTGCTCGCTTAAGGGATTTTCAATAAACTGGCAAACTTTATTAACGCTGAAACAGATTTCTGGTATAGTTATTGTTAAGTACTGTAAAGCTCCCGTAATGCTACGATATTGTTTGTTGTTTTCTACAGCTTCACCATCGTGTTTAGATAATCTTAAGTTGCTAGTCGTAGGAGTTGAAAGTGCTTTTGCTTTTTCCATGTTTTCCCTTGCAATTATTTCTGAAGTATATTTCTTTTGTGAAAGAAAAGATTCTGAACTCGATTTTCTTTGAATTTGTATACCCAAGAAGTAGTTTACTTCTCCCATATCCTTGATAGCACAGTTTGGTCTATCTTAGTCATCACTTTACTAATCTCTCTAGTATCACTTCCAGTTATTAATATATCATCAACGTACACCAAAATGTATGTGGTACTTTGATTAGTAATCTTGGTATACAGTGAGTTATCTGACTTTGTTGCCCTATATCCAAGACCTGCAAGTGTATTCTTCAACTAAAAGTACCAAGCTCTAAAAGCTTGTTTTAACCCATATATAACCTTATGGAGTTTACACACGTAATCTTCTTTGCCTTTGCATACATAGCTTATTGGTTGTTGCATATACACGTCTTCATTTAACTCTCCATTTAAGAATGCATTGCACATATCCAGTTGCCTTATATTCCAACCATTATGTGGAGCTATAGTTAAAATTACTCTAATGGTTGTGGGTTTGACAACTGGGGGAAATGTCTCATTAAAATCAAAGCCATACTGCTGTAAGAATCCTCTTGCCACTAACCTGACTTTATATTTGAATATGTTGCCAGTTGCATCTTTCTTTAATTTGTAAGTCAACTTACATCCCACGATGTTTTTGTCTTTGGGAGAAGCAACCAAACTTCATGTCTTGTTCTTGACTAATGCTTCATACTCTTCATTCATTGCATCACACCATTGTTTGTACTTGAATGCATGATCATATGTAACTGGCTCATTTGCATGATCAGGGTCTTTGATTGATGCATTATAAACTTTAGGCTTAAATATGCCACTTTTGGCCTTCGTAATCATATGATGTCGAGTTTGTAGTTGTTGCCCTTCTATATCATTACTGTTATCATCTGATGCAGTTCTGTCATTTCCATGATTCTGATGGCTGTGAATATTTCTGTTATTGCTTTGAGGCTGATCATCGTCACTCATATGATCACTGGAACTGTATCCTGACCTAGTGCTTGATACAGGTTGAGTGGTCGTGGTTTGATGTGATGCTTCATATTCATTTGTGTATTGTCCCCATTGTTGTTTTGGACTAATCATGTCTCTGATTGTTTGTCTTCCTCCTTTCTGCAAAAGGAAAAACATATTCATTAAAGACAACATGTCGAGGTACAATAATCATTCTCTTATTATCCATGCATTTGTACCCTTTTTGGTTACTTCCATATCCTAAAAAGGTACACTGGCTGGATCTTATAGAAAGTTAATGAGTGTTATATGGTCTGAGGCATGGAAAACACAAACATCCAAATGTTCTCAAAGTGTTGTAATCTGGTTTCTTTCCATACAACACTTCATGAGGGCATTTGTGTTGTAGAACTTTAGTTGGCATTATATTTATCAAATACACTGCTGTGTCAAATGCCTCATTCCAATATTTCATAGGCATGGGTGCCTTTGATAATAATGTTAATCCTATTTCAACTATATGTTTGTGTTTTCTCTCTACTATGCCATTATGTTCAGATGTATAAGGGCACGTGGTTCTATGAACAATTCCTTTACTGTTAAGAAAACATCTGAGAGGTAAGAACTCACTGCCCCCATCTGTTTGTATGATCTTTTTGTTATAGTTTATTTGCCTTTCAATAAAATTAATAAACTGTAGCATAGCATTATGCGTATCAGACTTGGCTTTAAGAAAGAAAATCCGGGTATATCCTGTGCATGCATCAACAATAGATAAGTAATACCTGTGGCCTTGTCTCAAGCACAATGGTGCAGGACCCCATGGGTCTACTATTAATAATTCAAGTGGTTTGGGATACACTATTTCAGATATGCCAAAAGGCAGTTTATGGCTCTTGCCAAGTTGGCAATGTGTAAAGTTACTAGAAACAGGTGAATGTTTATAAGAAATATTATTGTCATTCAGTACTTTCATCACAATATCATAACTAAGGTGACCTAGTTTACAATGCCAAATGTCAAGATCATTCATGGTTTTACTACAATTATTGTTATCAGAACTAATTTCATCATTGTCATTACTAAAATAAATATTAGCATTACAATACCAAGTATCATTTTCATTTCCCAATCTTGATTGCAAGTTGCTGAACTTGTATATTCCATTATCCAAGCTACCATGTAATAATGTCTTTATTCAGCAAGTCTCTAGTTAGGCAGTATTTGGGGTGAAACTCAAAACACACCTTATTATTATTAGCAAATTGGGACATACTAATTAGGTTTTCTTGACATTTGGTACTCCAAGTAAGTTATTGAGAAAATGTTTTCTCTTTCCTTTGACAAAACCTGTCCCAGTGTGAGATATATTCATTGTTTCACCGTTAGATGTATAAATAACTTGTGTAACTGTGTTGCTCTTGTTCCCAAGATTTAGGTTTTGCAAATTGTTGGTAATGTGGTTGGTTGCTCCTGAATCAGGAAACCAATCTTCACTGTTAATGTCTTAATTTTATTCGAGTCATCACTATTGGTTCCCACTGCAGATGTTTCTGCATTTTGTATGCCTTGATTTGCTTGTGCCATATTGACATTTGGTCCTCTTTGATTAGGTTGATTTTTCTGTCCATTGTTCACATCTGTATTGAACCTAAAATAACACCTATTTGCGGAATATCCATGTTTCTCACATATCTGACACTTGATCCTATTTTCATTGTTGAACCTGCCTCTTCCTCTACCTCTCTGATTTGGATTTCCTCTCTGTCCCTGGGTATTACCCCTTGCCATAACCAGGTATGTTTCTTGCTTGATTGGTATTTCTTGAATTCGAGGCAAGATTTATACTATATTCATTTTGAATATACTTTCTTTGCTCTACTCTGCCCTCATGTGCCAATAATGCAGAATATATTGATTAAATATCTGGTAAGACTGGTTGGGTAGCAATAAAGGTAACGAGTGATTCATATTCTTCATCCATTCCATTTGTTAATGTAAGGACTTGTTCATTATCAGAAATGTGATGCCCTATAACCTTGAGTTTATCACATAGGGTCTTAACCTTGGAAATATACTCTCTCATAAACATTTCTCCCTTTCTTGCATTCTGAAACTCTTTTCTATAGTGTATAATTCTAGCGGATGATTGAGAGTTAAAGATTTGTTGTATGGTAGGCCAAATTTCATGAGATGAACTGCATCCTATAACTTGTGACAATAAATTTGCACTAATGGAGGAAAGTAGCCATGATGATAGTAAAATATCTTGTTTTTGGTGATGTACATATGTTGGATTACTAACCATGTTCCCATCTTTGTCTAAAATCATGGCAGGTGGCATGAGTCTTGTTCCTTTGACATAATCTTGAAGGTCATATCCCTTCATGGTTGTTTCAATTTGGAACTTCCACAATAGGAAATTTTCTTTATCGAGAGGGATGGTTATCACTTGACTCTTTGGTTTTACAAGGGTTTGAGTGGAATAGAGGCTCTACGATCAGAGAGGTATGATCTTCGATGATGAAACACAACTGAGGAGACAAAAAATCACTCCTCTCTCTTCGATCACAGAAAGGTATGCTAGAAAATGCCGTTGGGCAATGGTGGCTCTAATACCATGTGAAAATTATAGAGTATATTCGTACTAAGAACACTTTATTATTTCAGAACTATTTTCTTTGTAGTGAATTGTAATCAATAGATAGTAGATTACATTTTTTGTTATTGTATTTATAGCAAAAATAAAGAGAGCAGGCTAAACAGATAAGGTCCATAAAACAAATACAAGCCCATGCGGCTATAACGGTACATTTTGTATAGACGGACAAGTGTACATCTGTTAATACCATTGCTTCCCTTAACCTCATTTTTTGCATTTTTTTTAAACCTTATATATTCATATCTTCCTTAAGTAGCCATAAGCTATACAGGTGCTTTGAGCTCAATACCATTTTTGCAAAATTTGTTCCACTTATGTATGCTGACATTTTGTACCGTAATACTGAGGTTTTGCACCCTATATGATTTCACCAACGGCATAGAAGTGATTTTTTAAAAGGTGGTTTATTATTTCTACCAATTGTAATTGTACTCCGTAACTTCGTGGATATTATTTTTTATATACTATTCATGTCATGTGATCAATAAGTAGGCTCTATTTTAGTGATAGGCAGAAGAGGCAATTGGCTAGGACAACTAGCCATGTAGGTACAACAACTGGGGAAGAAAAAGCACGACAAAAATGAAATAATGGCCTAAATTTTCGATTAGCTGGATAGAGTGTTATGTAATGACGGTCGGAAGAAAGCCCCCATCCTCCTACATAACGCACACGTATATGAGTTGACACACATATCTTTGTAACAAAAGTAATCCCTGATGTTATATGTCTACCAACTCATATTTTTTGTATTCAACTCCTTCAGTTTATTATGTGATGTGGAACTATTTATTTAAACTGTCATTCCTACCTTAACAACATGTGAGGCAATACTAATAGTCTTCCCTTTGACTCGCATCCGACGATTATCTTTTGAGACCACTGTCTTCATGTATGGATCAGTCCGTAAACTTTGGCTCTGATACCAATTGTTAGGGTTTGGATCAGTACACGATTAGATTTAAAAGATGGAAGAATAAAATAGTAACAAACGAATACCTCCAAACAAACATTTATTAATCTACAAATTAATTATAAAGAAAAACCTAAAATTGAGAAATATCTCAATCCCAAAAAAACAACAACAAGTTTTTCTCTCTTTCCAGTACAAATAATTCAACTCTAAAATATGCTTATATAGGCAAATAGAAAACCTATATCAATACTCTAATTGGACACTAAATTATCTCAACATGAATCTTCCATAAAACCCGATCACAACAGAAAGTTCCCAATTCAGACGTCTATATTCAATTCCAGACGCCTGGAGCTAAAACCAGACGTTTGAAAATGTATTCGGGAAATATCCTTGAACTCATCCAGATGTCTGGAATTAATTCCAACATCTGGAAATCCTTGCTGCTAGTTTGCAGCTCCTTGCAGCTTTCTTCTCTGCTTCAAAGCACATGTGATTGAATATCACAAATTATAACATAGAGTAGTGTCGATGTTGTAGGTCGACTGTTCGGTTCTAGCTCTATGTGCTATTATCTTTTACAAGTACGACGAAAAAAATAACAACAACCTAGGCCAACCCATAACTAGAGACTGTCGACCCTGTCAATAAGACGTCGATGTTTTTGAAAAGAGCTCGGGAGTTTTACACATGTAATGTGAAGTGATTATTATCCATTGGTTTAATTTATCGGACCTCCCAGGGAATCTTAGGACATCAAAAAGGGGGATGTTTCTATTGTGTATCATGATAAGGAGGGAATGAGTTTTAATGTTGAAGATGGTGTTATTGCCTTATTGGTAAGGAAGTTAATAATGCTGGTTTGGTTTATTCTTAAAGTAGTTTTGTCAGTAAAATGACCATTCCATGTTATTGGATTATGGTGGTTGTCGTACTTTTGTGAGCGGTCATCCTTTTTGTATGCATGGAAAAAATAAGAAAATCTTCAAATAGTTTTTTTCCGTGATTTTAAGAACTGCTTTTCTAATGAAGGGTTTTTTCTTCTGTATGTAAACTGCAGCTAAAGTTGCAAAAATGAGATCTTGAATACCGCTTGTAAATAATCCAAGAAACATGACAGGGATAGGTCGAACTGAGATCTCATTCAAAGAGAAAGATAGCAAATATCTGGAGTTTTGAGGTTCTGCACGGTTTGTTGCTTCAATTAATGTCTAATTTTGGTGATAATATTTTGAAGAAAAGTGTTGTTTTGGGTTTGAGCGTTGATATTTTTTATTATTTGTTTTATGAGAGGACCGTGAGAGTTTTACTCTGAATTGCAGCTAAAGGGAACGCAATAATGGTGGATAATGGGCTACCAAAGAAGATAGTTTACCATGCTGCACTGAATGGTACTCCTCCTCCAGCTTCACATAATAAAAAGGAATGAAGAAAATAGTAATAATAATAAATTAATAATACACTGATATATTAGAGAGAAGATTGTGGTTCCATAAAGCATCAACTGCTGTAAAGACGTATTAAAAACGTTGCCTTTCAAAGTGTAACTTGCTTGCATGGTGATATAGAACGTGCTATAAGAATCTCAACTGATTGTGTGATGTTTAGTACGGATGCATTATGTCTTTAAAAAAAAAGACACGTGTGTGTTATGTCAATGCATATGAAGTTCCATCTACACTGAATGCCATGCTATATACTAGTGTGTAACCAGTGCGTTGCACACGACAATATTATCAAAAAAATAATGTTTATTATTTTTGTGTTAAAATGAGAAATTTGTTATGCAATATATGATAATTTTTAATGTGAAATACATAAACTGTCAATTAAAATCATTATTATTGTCTATGTGTAATTAATGTTCGATAGCTTACGCAAACAATTGTATGCGTTTGTATTTGAGAATATTTTTAATCATTTTTATTAATACAAATATACATGTTGAAATTGATGTATTTAAGTAATTTATTTAATGATATATAAAATATTATTTAATAAAAATTGTTTAAGTAAGTTAAATGTAAAATTGCGAAGTTAGTTGAACTATATAACATTGCAGGAAAAAGCAAAAAGAAATCCGCAAAAAAGAAAAAAAATTGTTGTGGAGTTAGTGATGCTCAAAAATAATTTTATGATATGATATATAATAAGTTCTTGGTATAAATGAATCATAACTAATTTACAAATTAACTTTGTCATTATTGTTGATTTACATAGTTCATGTACCGTGATCTAATATGAATATACATAATAAATTGGCGTATATTTTTAAGAGCTATTAGAAAAATGGACTAAATACTCTCTAAGATTATTTAAATAATTAGAGTAATGATTTCGTGTGTTGTTCAGTCATATGTATTGAAATATTAAGTATCATGAAGGAATTGAAAAAGTTTAGCATATAATTGTTGAAATGTTAAAATGCAGGTGTTTAAAGCGAAAATTGTTTTGTTTAATTTATGATAATTTTATTGAAACAAGTGTATAATACATTAAATTTTTTATTATTATTTACATATATTATTTAAACGGTGTGACTTATTTAACCTTATATTTCAAAGAAAAAATAATTTTGTCATTTTTGCTAATATGAACAAGGTGAACATTATAAAATATCACATTTAGCTTGTGCTAAATTAAAAATGTAAGAGTTTGACATTAATATTACAATGCAATATACAATAAATATATCGATGTAAATAAGTTTAACTTTGTACTTGTGACAGTTATTTATGTGTATAGTTTATGTTGTGTGATTGGCGTGTTTACCCATTTGATTTGTTTTATTTTTGTTAATATAAATATGGTTAACCTTGATGTGATTTATTATGCAAATCAATGAATAATAGTTTGCTAAAGTTATTTAAATAGTTTTAATATTATGTAATTAACTGTAAATATGGTACAAATGTAAAATATTAGAAAGTAATTGAGCGAGACTTAAATGATTATAGAAAATTTGAAGTGTACATATTTAGAGAGAAAAAACTTTATTTTATCGTTTTTATCATTTAAAAGAAATATTAATTAAACATTTATTTAAATTACTTAAATATCAGGTTTTGTAATTAATTTAAATATGTGGGCTTTAATATAAAATGTTAGGAGATAACAATTAATAAAAAATCATGTAAACTTTGAAATGTTAGTATCAAAATGTAGAATGACAGAAGAAGTAAAATAATGTAAGAGAAATAGTAAATAAGTATAAAGTGATAAACTAATTTAAAAATAAAATATCCAGAGAGAAATAAGGAGAAAAGAGAAAATTCCTAGAA
Organism: Allium sativum; assembly: GCA_030737875.1. Classification (NCBI taxonomy): domain Eukaryota; kingdom Viridiplantae; phylum Streptophyta; class Magnoliopsida; order Asparagales; family Amaryllidaceae; genus Allium; species Allium sativum. Next base: position 68,258,892 of record CM060922.1, read on the forward strand.
TTAATTGGAGAGTTTTAAAAGGTTCTGTTTTACCATTATTTAATACATTTAAGGGAGGGTGTTGTAACACCCCGAGAATTCTATAACTGTGAAATTCATGAATTAAAGTATAATCAAATTCAAATCAAAGAACTAAGGGACACGGGATACGCCATTGCGTTCGTCTCGGAAAAATACGCGAAATAGAGTCCGAGTTTTCGAAAAACGGAGTCCGTATGAAGAAGATATGGCCTTCGGAAGTTTTGAATTAAATTTAAAATTCAAACAGAATAAAATAATTAAAATCGGGCCCAGTGGGCCAGGGCGGATAAACACCCGCCTAGGCCACCCAGGTCGACTGGGCTGTCGACCTGGGCTACCCATGTCGACAGGGCTGTCGACAGCCCTGTCGACAGGGGTGTCGACCTGGTCGAGCCCAGTCAACCTGGCTGGCCAGGTCGGTGTGTGGTCGAATTTCTGTGGTCTGCTTTGTCATTAGGGCTAGGTGGCGGGTTTTTATTGGTCTCTCTTCCTAATGAATGGCTACGATCTATCCAAGCAACATCAAGGGTCCTAATCAATTCCTAACCTCTATATAAACAACCCTAGACTAAACCCTAATCTATTCATTCAAAATTAAGAACATAGCCGCCATGTTGCTGAGGAACGACTAAGAGTAGCCGCCAACTAGAGAGAGAATTAGGAAGAAAGTTCTAAAGCCTAAAGGAATTCAAGCAACCTAAAGCAAATCAATTCAACAAAGGAATCATATCTCTTAATTAGAGAATTCGCCGCAACCATTGTAAGTAGAGTATTACTTTGGTATGAATAAACAACTGTATTGATTTGTATGCTTGAATTGGGATAATAAAGTAATTCATATTTGTGCAAAATTATGTTATTCATTATAAAGAACTACATGCGGTAGTTCTATGCAAGTATACGTTTGGAATATTGCGCAAATTATGTAATCTATGTTGAAGCTACATGTATGTAGTTGATTGAAATTCATGCGAGTTTGGGGCTTTGTTATTATGCCATCATGATGTATATTTTTGTGCATAAATCATTTTGCAAGTAATTGAAACAAGTTTGGTTGTTATAGTTCATATGAAACTATGTTGGAATTTTGACACCATAATCCATGTATTGAGTCATGCTTTTGCAAAACTTATGAATATGGCTAGGCTATGAATGATATTTGGCATAATTGAAATCTATGATTAAGTCTATCTTGTTTAAAAGAATTATATGATGACATATGTGAGACATGGCTAGGTTAGACTCAAAAATCCCTTTTTTGCAAGTTTAAAGCAAACACCATGATTAGGAATATTTATGCCATGCTTATGTTTGACATTATGCCATGTTTATGCTAGAAGTATTTATGCCATGCTTATGTTTGACATTATGCCATGTTTATGCTAGAAGTATTTATGCCATGCTTATGTTTGACATTATGCCATGTTTATGCTAAAAGTATTTATGCCATGCTTATGTTTGACATTATGCTATGCTTATGCTAGGAATATTTATGACATGCTTATGTTTGACATTATGCCTAAATAAGAATATAGGTTCATGTTGTAGTTAAACCTATGCAAGTTCACATGCTTTGATTCATGTCACCTATGTTACCACTATGCAAGTACACCAATTTCTATTTTGTATTTCCAACGTCGTATTGCAAGTTCATGCGCTCACCTTCCCCTCTTTGTGTATACGCCATAAGCCTCCCCTTTTCGCATGGCTAAATTGGGCTTTAAAGGGCTAAGCCCAATATATATAAACGGACGTGTAAAACGGGGGAAAATAACGTTGGGTTAAAATTAATTAATTAATGAAAATATAAAATAGAAGGGCCCAAATTCAAGTATGGGTTGGGCCCATGATTGGTGTAACCTTTACACCATTAACTTAATAATGGGCCGCAAATATTTACATATAAGAAATAAAGAAGAATGACAAGATATGTAAATGTAGAAAATACGATGTGTTTAACCCGAGGTTGGATTGAGTTGTGATGTAAACCTGCCCGGAACCGCCCGTCTGTCCAGTAGTCACAACAATACCTATCCAATGTGGGAGGTTAAACATGGAGCCCAGCAAGGACCCGAGGTTAGACTGAGTTGTGGCGTAAGACTGCCCGGAACCAACCGGCAACAGGCAGCCACAACAATACCTGTCTAATGTGAGAGGTCAGGGCCTTAATAAGACAATTAAGGCTGAGTCAGGATTGTTAGGATTAAGTGAACTAAAGACTTAATCAAAATGGAACATGCTAAACTAAACGGACTGGTGGGGTTAGGTTAGGAAACACTTAACCAACTTAGCATGTTGGCTAGAGATAGAAAACCTAGTAACGGGGGACCCTTTTCAGCAGTAACCCTAAAAGGTGTATCAGGATACCCTGAAACTAGGCAGGGTGGGGCATGATTACTGGGCTGATTGTAAGAGGTCAAAGCGACGGCGGTGGTGTAGCAGTGTAGGTTCTAACGGAGTGCGGGCGTGCACACACTCCGGCGCAGAAAAATAAGGCACTGGACACCAGTAGCATACCTGTGCACTCTAAGGTTGTGTCGGGTTGCCACTATGGGACTTGATACACCCCATGGTGGGACCAGCATAGGTAACTACAGACATCGGGGGCCGTAAGACACATGTAACTATGCGAGTAGGAGCCGATCATCATTGAATGGATCACATCACCCTGATTATGGGGTGCAAATTGGAAACTAGTTTATATGGGTTCAGAGATTAACATGGGGTACGATAGTATATTCGACCCTAGATAACTTAAACAAGTTCATAGTGCTTGCCCACTTCCTGTTTTACTTATCATACCCAGTTCTTTATTCATAGACAAAATAGTACTAGACTTACTCAGGCTTTATGTCTGACTCTATTTTTCTTTCGTCTTCTTTCTTCCGTTTCCCCCCCAGGTCCTCAGGGAGGGAACACAGCAGCTTGACCAGCCTCAACATCCAGCTTGAAGAAGAGAAATGTATTGCTTGGACTTTCCTGTTTTGAACTATGGCTTTGGACAATCCACTAAGGGGCTTTTGCAGTTTATCTATGTTTTATTTATGCTTCTTTAAATAATGTACTCAAGACAGATTATGAAAGTGTTATGTTATGTTTTTGGAAAGGATGTTGTTGTAACACGTATTTGACTTTATGAAATAAAGTTTGTTGTTGTTCTTCCGCTGTTTTACAAATACGTGTTCTTATATCTGTCTTGTATATCTGTGACTTGTACTTATAAACCTCCACCAAAATTAGGGCATTCCCTTTGAGAGTGACCCTAACGGAGGTGGGGTGTTTCACTTGGTATCAGAGCATAGGTTTACCAGATAAGATAAAAAGTTTTGAAAAATTATTTTCAAAAAGGAAATTTAAAGAAGCATTTTTAAAAAGAAAAATATTATTTTATTTTAAAAAGGCAAAGTCGACCCCCCCAAAGCCATAGGAACTATCTCTTATCCTTCGTTTTGAATCTATCCTTTTTGTTTCAGCATGTCCCAAGAACTTAACTTGCCTGAAGGGGTGCCAATACCTGGTTGGTTTAGACGGTTCTTAGAAGCAAGGGCCACTCAGCCAGGTCCTACCGTTCCTCCTCCCCCAGCTGAAGGAAATCATCCAGCTGCAGCAGCACCTTTTCCTCCACCTCCTCCTCGGGGAAACACGTTCGCTAAGATATGTAAAGATTTTAAAGCTATGGGAGGAAGGGATTTCCATGGAACTGAGTCCTTCGTGGCAGCTAGAAATTGGCTGAAAGAAACGGAGGACTTATTCATCATCTTTGAAGTAGAGGATAGACAGAAGGTACAGTTGGCAGTGTGGCTATTGAAGGGTGAGGCTTCCTACTGGTGGGAAGTCACTAATGCTGAAAGACCAGTGGAGACATGGGAGGACTTTAGGGCAAGGTTTGAGACCAAATTTCTCTCAGATGCAGAAAGAAGTTTGCAGTTGGAAAAATTCCTATTTCTTAAACAAGGGGACAAAACAGTCAGAGAGTATGTGAATCAGTTTGATGAGCTGGCTAGGTTTGGGCTTGACCTAGTCAACACCCCGCACAAGAAGGCTCTCCGTTTCGTCAAAGGGTTGAATGAGCCATTACACAGTTTGGCCATGACCCATATAGCCATGGGAGCCACGTATGAAAGATTGGTGCAAATGGCATTGCTGAATGAAGAGGATAAGGGCAAGAAGAAAGAGGGTTTGCAGCCCAAGAAGACAGACTTTAAGAAGGGCGGGAAAGGCAACAAAGAGAAGAGGAAGTGCAATTTCTGTGGCAAAGTGGGGCACTTAGTAAAGGACTGCCGGAAAAAGAAGGCCAAGGAGAATGGTGGGTGCTTTTCATGCGGTCAGACAGGCCACAGGGCTAAGGACTGCCCAAAGAAACGAGGACAGGGGCAGGGCGCTGGATCCACCCCAGGGGCACAGGTTCATGTGCTAGAAGCGCCACCATTGCAACAGCGAGGTATAAATACTTCTGTAGAAAGTGTAGTTTATCTTTATGATCACCCCGTTCGCACTTTATTTGATTCTGGCGCATCACACTCCTTTATCTCGTCTGCTTTAGTAGAATCTCTGCACCTAGAAACTAGTATGGTAGAGGACCCCTTAATTGTTTCAAACCCAATTGGGGGCCCAGCTCATTTGTCTATGATCTGTTTGGATTTGAAAATTTCTATTCTAAGTGTTGAATTTCAATGTAGTGCCTTTGTTTTGGGCTTTTCGGGGTATGGTTTGATTTTGGGTATGGATTGGCTATCCCGTAATGGGGCCATCCTTGATTGTGAGAAAAGGGTTGTTAGGCTCCTAACCCAGCTCGGTAATACTTTGGAAATTTCTTGTAATCCCTCGTATGCGGTTATGCTTAGTTATCTTGAATCGCTAGATGCCTCTGTTGAAAACTTGCAATCAGTTAGAGTGGTCCGGGAATATCCGGATGTCTTCGAAGAGGTGAAGGGCTTGCCTCCGAAGCGGGAAATAGACTTCCGCATATATCTAGTAGATAATGCAAAGCCCGTTGCGTTGCCCGTTAGACATATGGCTCCACGAGAAAGGAAAGAGCTCAGTAAACAGATTAAAGAGCTTCTAGAGAAGGGGTTCATTAGGAGGAGCATTTCAGAATGGGGCGCTCCGGTGGTGTTCGCTACAAAGGCGGATGGTTCACTCCGTCTATGTGTTGACTATAGGGAGCTCAACAAGCTAACGAAAAAGAATAGGCACCCTCTCCCTAGAATTAGCGATTTATTTGACCAGCTTGTAGGGGCGTCTGTTTTCTCCCAACTCGATTTAGCAACCGGTTTTCATCAGCTAAGGGTGGCTGAAGATAGCATCGATAAAACGGCGTTCAGAACCCCAGACGGCTTCTTTGAATGGCTTGTCATGCCTTTCGGCTTGACAAATGCACCTGCTTACTTCGTGGACCTGATGAGTAGGGTATTTAGAGATTTCCTCAACAAATTCGTAGTGGTCTTCGTGGATGATATCCTTATCTTCTCAAAGAGTGAAGAGGAACATGCTCAACACTTAAGGGCAATCATGGAAACTTTGCGAGTCCATCAACTAAAAGCCAAATTCTCCAAATGCCACTTTTGGAGAGAAGAGGTGAGGTTCCTTGGGCACATAGTATCCAAACAAGGGTTAGCGGTGGACCCTGCGAAGGTAGTGGCGGTACAGGATTGGAAGACACCAAGGAATGCAACTGAGGTCCGAAACTTTCTAGGACTAGCGGGTTTCTATCGAAAGTTTATAAGGGATTTTGCGAAAATCTCAGCTCCGCTCACGAAATTGACCAAGAAGAATCTAGTGTTCAATTGGGATTTGGATTGCGAATTTGCTTTCCAACGACTGAAAAGGGCTCTTACAACAGCCCCAGTTTTGACGCTGGCAGATGGGAGCAAGATGTTCACTGTTTATACGGATGCATGTGGGACAGGGCTAGGCGCCGTCTTAATGCAAGAAGGAAGGGTAGTAGCTTATGGCGGGAGGCAGTTGAAGGTGCACGAAAAGAACTACCCAACCCACGATCTCGAGTTAGCCGCCATCGTCTTTGCACTCAAGTCTTGGCGACACTATCTCCTAGGTGAGAAGTTCGAACTTTACACTGACCATAAATCGTTGAAATATCTTTTCTCGCAGAAGGATCTTAACTTAAGGCAATAAAGATGGATGGAGTTTCTTGCCTCGTACGATTTCGAAATCTCTTACACTCCGGGCAAAGGCAACGTAGTGGCAGACGCGTTGAGCCGAAAGAAATTAACCCTAAGCCCGTTGTTTGTTGAAAGAAAAAGCCTAGAGTTTATAGCCAGCTTCGACTTTAGGCCTTCCTCCGATTTCGTTCCAGGCTTGCTTGCATCTCTCGAAGTGCGCCCAACTTTAGTGGATTCAGTAGGGGCAGCACAACGCGAAGACCCTCAGCTTGTGGAAACAATTGATAGGCTAATTAGGGGTGAGACTTCAAGTCACCTCAACAGATACTCCATCGACGATAGGGGTTTGCTAAGGCGAGACGGAAGACTATGCGTCCCACAGACAAAAGATTTAGTAAGGAAGGTTCTCGAGGAAGCACATCACTCCAAGATGACGATACACCCAGGCGGGGATAAAATGTACAAAGACATAAAAAGGACTTTCTTTTGGAATGGCATGAAAAAGGACGTGGCAGAATTCGTTTCTAAATGTATGGTGTGCCAACAGGTTAAGGCGGAATAGAAAAAGCCTGGTGGACTACTACATCCTCTGGAGGTCCCGCAGTGGAAGTGGGATAGCATCTCAATGGACTTCATCGATGGGCTGCCTAGGTCTAGGAGAGGCAACACTAGCATTTGGGTAATAGTGGATAGGCTTACTAAAAGCGCCCACTTTTTACCTGTCAAAAGTAAAAGAACTGCCTCATCCCTAGCATCACTTTACCTCAAGGAAATCGTTCGACTCCATGGAATACCATCTAGCATTGTTAGTGACCGAGACCCCATCTTCACCAGTGAGTTTTGGCGGAGTCTGCAAGAAGCAGTAGGAACGCAGTTATGCTTGAGCACAGCCTATCATCCCCAAACCGACGGCCAAACGGAGAGAGTGAACAGAGTTTTGGAAGACCTTCTAAGACTATGCGTCCTTGACTTCGGAGGGACATGGGAAGACCACCTTCCTTTGGTGGAATTTGCCTACAACAACAGCTATCAAGCAACCATAGGAATGGCGCCCTTCGAAGCTTTATATGGAAGACCGTGCCGATCGCCCACTTGTTGGTGGGAGTCCACGGATAAGCTCATACTTGGACCAGATATGATCCGAGAGACCTCAGAGAAAGTAGACTTAATACGAAGAAGGATGAAGACGGCCCAAGACAGACAAAAGTCCTACGCCGACAAGAGGAGGACCGACCTTGAATTTGAGGTTGGAGACAGAGTTTTTCTCAAGGTATCACCACTAAGAAACGTTGTTCGTTTTGGAACCACAGGAAAGCTAGCGCCAAGATTCGTAGGGCCATTCCCTATTATCGAGAAGATTGGGAAAATGGCCTATAGATTAGAGCTACCCGAGAAGTTGGCTGGAGTCCACAACGTCTTTCACGTTTCACATCTCCGAAAATGTCTACATGAGTCTGCTGAAGTGGTAGAGCCAAATATCCTCGAAGAGGCCGAAGTGGAACGCGAAGCGACCATAAGAAAAGTTCCAACCCGCATCTTAGGAACAGAAGTGAAGAAGCTACGCAACCGCGAAGTCAAGCTCGTCAAAGTCCAGTGGAGCGACGCCGAGGGAGACGCGACTTGGGAAACTGAAGCTAGAATCCGCACTGCCTACCCTTTTCTGTTCGAGGGTACATCCTTGATCTTTCTTTTTCCTTAAGTTGCGCCTTTATCTATCTTTTTAGGTATATTTCCTTGACCGTATCTTTTAGGTAGAAACTCTTTGGATGGAAACATGTAATTGAAACATGTTATGTATGAATGGTTGCAAGTGGTTGCAAGTGATTGCTAGTGGTTGCTCGTGGTTGCATATACACACACAATCTAGGTTTTAGATCGGCTCAGTCACTTCATATTGCATATGCATATATGTTTGTATTCGTATGTGGTTGAACTTTAATGTGTTGTCATGTGGATGTTGCATTTGTATTGAATGATTGTGCACTCATGTAGAATCAAGAATAGGAAAATTTGCATACATAATGGATTCATGGCACTTACATAATTCGCATTAAGGAGGTCAACTGAATCAGTAGGCCGCCTGATTTTGCATTAGATAAGTACATGTACACACACACTTCGCATATGATCATGAAGCATTAGAAGTCTTTTAAGGACAATGGATGCTCGTGTTTGATGGATGAGTAGATGGATGATTGGATGTTAGGATATACATTCCTCCTAACTTGAAGATTTCGGGGACGAAATCCTTTTAAGTGGGGGAGAATGTAACACCCCGAGAATTCTATAACTGTGAAATTCATGAATTAAAGTATAATCAAATTCAAATCAAAGAACTAAGGGACACGGGATACGCCATTGCGTTCGTCTCGGAAAAATACGCGAAATAGAGTCCGAGTTTTCGAAAAACGGAGTCCATATGAAGAAGATATGGCCTTCGGAAGTTTTGAATTAAATTTAAAATTCAAACAGAATAAAATAATTAAAATCGGGCCCAGTGGGCCAGGGCGGATAAACACCCGCCTAGGCCACCCAGGTCGACTGGGCTGTCGACCTGGGCTACCCATGTCGACAGGGCTGTCGACAGCCCTGTCGACAGGGGTGTCGACCTGGTCGAGCCCAGTCAACCTGGCTGGCCAGGTCGGTGTGTGGTCGAATTTCTGTGGTCTGCTTTGTCATTAGGGCTAGGTGGCGGGTTTTTATTGGTCTCTCTTCCTAATGAATGGCTACGATCTATCCAAGCAACATCAAGGGTCCTAATCAATTCCTAACCTCTATATAAACAACCCTAGACTAAACCCTAATCTATTCATTCAAAATTAAGAACATAGCCGCCATGTTGCTGAGGAACGACTAAGAGTAGCCGCCAACTAGAGAGAGAATTAGGAAGAAAGTTCTAAAGCCTAAAGGAATTCAAGCAACCTAAAGCAAATCAATTCAACAAAGGAATCATATCTCTTAATTAGAGAATTCGCCGCAACCATTGTAAGTAGAGTATTACTTTGGTATGAATAAACAACTGTATTGATTTGTATGCTTGAATTGGGATAATAAAGTAATTCATATTTGTGCAAAATTATGTTATTCATTATAAAGAACTACATGCGGTAGTTCTATGCAAGTATACGTTTGGAATATTGCGCAAATTATGTAATCTATGTTGAAGCTACATGTATGTAGTTGATTGAAATTCATGCGAGTTTGGGGCTTTGTTATTATGCCATCATGATGTATATTTTTGTGCATAAATCATTTTGCAAGTAATTGAAACAAGTTTGGTTGTTATAGTTCATATGAAACTATGTTGGAATTTTGACACCATAATCCATGTATTGAGTCATGCTTTTGCAAAACTTATGAATATGGCTAGGCTATGAATGATATTTGGCATAATTGAAATCTATGATTAAGTCTATCTTGTTTAAAAGAATTATATGATGACATATGTGAGACATGGCTAGGTTAGACTCAAAAATCCCTTTTTTGCAAGTTTAAAGCAAACACCATGATTAGGAATATTTATGCCATGCTTATGTTTGACATTATGCCATGTTTATGCTAGAAGTATTTATGCCATGCTTATGTTTGACATTATGCCATGTTTATGCTAGAAGTATTTATGCCATGCTTATGTTTGACATTATGCCATGTTTATGCTAAAAGTATTTATGCCATGCTTATGTTTGACATTATGCTATGCTTATGCTAGGAATATTTATGACATGCTTATGTTTGACATTATGCCTAAATAAGAATATAGGTTCATGTTGTAGTTAAACCTATGCAAGTTCACATGCTTTGATTCATGTCACCTATGTTACCACTATGCAAGTACACCAATTTCTATTTTGTATTTCCAACGTCGTATTGCAAGTTCATGCGCTCACCTTCCCCTCTTTGTGTATACGCCATAAGCCTCCCCTTTTCGCATGGCTAAATTGGGCTTTAAAGGGCTAAGCCCAATATATATAAACGGACGTGTAAAACGGGGGAAAATAACGTTGGGTTAAAATTAATTAATTAATGAAAATATAAAATAGAAGGGCCCAAATTCAAGTATGGGTTGGGCCCATGATTGGTGTAACCTTTACACCATTAACTTAATAATGGGCCGCAAATATTTACATATAAGAAATAAAGAAGAATGACAAGATATGTAAATGTAGAAAATACGATGTGTTTAACCCGAGGTTGGATTGAGTTGTGATGTAAACCTGCCCGGAACCGCCCGGCTGTCCAGTAGTCACAACAATACCTATCCAATGTGGGAGGTTAAACATGGAGCCCAGCAAGGACCCGAGGTTAGACTGAGTTGTGGCGTAAGACTGCCCGGAACCAACCGACAACAGGCAGCCACAACAATACCTGTCTAATGTGAGAGGTCAGGGCCTTAATAAGACAATTAAGGCTGAGTCAGGATTGTTAGGATTAAGTGAACTAAAGACTTAATCAAAATGGAACATGCTAAACTAAACGGACTGGTGGGGTTAGGTTAGGAAACACTTAACCAACTTAGCATGTTGGCTAGAGATAGAAAACCTAGTAACGGGGGACCCTTTTCAGCAGTAACCCTAAAAGGTGTATCAGGATACCCTGAAACTAGGCAGGGTGGGGCACGATTACTGGGCTGATTGTAAGAGGTCAAAGCGACGGCGGTGGTGTAGCAGTGTAGGTTCTAACGGAGTGCGGGCGTGCACACACTCCGGCGCAGAAAAATAAGGCACTGGACACCAGTAGCATACCTGTGCACTCTAAGGTTGTGTCGGGTTGCCACTATGGGACTTGATACACCCCATGGTGGGACCAGCATAGGTAACTACAGACATCGGGGGCCGTAAGACACATGTAACTATGCGAGTAGGAGCCGATCATCATTGAATGGATCACATCACCCTGATTATGGGGTGCAAATTGGAAACTAGTTTATATGGGTTCAGAGATTAACATGGGGTACGATAGTATATTCGACCCTAGATAACTTAACCAAGTTCATAGTGCTTGCCCACTTCCTGTTTTACTTATCATACCCAGTTCTTTATTCATAGACAAAATAGTACTAGACTTACTCAGGCTTTATGTCTGACTCTATTTTTCTTTCGTCTTCTTTCTTCCGTTTCCCCCCAGGTCCTCAGGGAGGGAACACAGCAGCTTGACCAGCCTCAACATCCAGCTTGAAGAAGAGAAATGTATTGCTTGGACTTTCCTGTTTTGAACTATGGCTTTGGACAATCCACTAAGGGGCTTTTGCAGTTTATCTATGTTTTATTTATGCTTCTTTAAATAATGTACTCAAGACAGATTATGAAAGTGTTATGTTATGTTTTTGGAAAGGATGTTGTTGTAACACGTATTTGACTTTATGAAATAAAGTTTGTTGTTGTTCTTCCGCTGTTTTACAAATACGTGTTCTTATATCTGTCTTGTATATCTGTGACTTGTACTTATAAACCTCCACCAAAATTAGGGCATTCCCTTTGAGAGTGACCCTAACGGAGGTGGGGTGTTTCAGGTGTTGTTTTTATTTTAAGGGTACTTGACCAGTAAGTCGTGGATAGACATCACAAAATGCTATCTAACAAGTTTAAGTATTCAAATTTTTAATAATATGTTCTAGCATTTTGTGACATGTATCAAATATACAGTTTAGTTCAATTTGCCACTAAACATGATTATGACTTATTGTTGTCAGTAATATATGTCAAGTTTCACTACTTCAAGAATTTCCATTTAAAAGTGCTCTTAATCCTAAAGAATTATGGCGAGCATTGTAGCTTGGTAATTGAAGATCAAATTCAGGAAAATCTTGGAGGACCGACGATTAATTAAGTACACCAAAGTTCAACAAGGTTAAAAATTAAAAGGTACTAACATTTGTCAAGTGTTTGGGCTCACGTTGAATTAATGATAATTGTAGCATTTATGGTGTAATGTTTTAATTTAAATTCTTAGGCTATGACTATTTAGATAATTGTAATTTTGTTGGAGACTAACCTTCACAGATTACCTTTCTTATAATCAATAATTAATATCTTTTCATCATAATAATATATATAAATATATAAAAATTACTGCTTACTAATGTTGTTAGTGATACACGTGTAATGGCACCTACCATGTTCATCATCGTCTAATGGAAAATCATTCATTTCAAATTTCTAGCATTATATTGATTGAATCATTAGGTCGTCCAAATGCTTTTCAGATAGTGTGCCAACATTGACTTTGTATAAGAGGCTACAAGCACTAAATATAGTAGTTTGTTGTTCAGTTATACATGATTATATACAACTACAGTGAGTTATTGACGAATTTTAGATTTGGTTTCAATTCCCGCTGCAAAAGATATATACGTGTAACTATTTTTACTGATTAATATGTATTTTTGATTCCTAATCCCTCTTGATTGAAATTCTTTTTAGAGCCCAAAATAATAATACTATTGATTAAAATCATAAGCACTTTACATGGGTCTACGGAATGAACACCATTCTTGAATTCATAACTTCATTTATCTAACTAGTAAATTATGTTAGCGACTCAGCCAGGAAGGAGCCACTCAATACCCAATTATGACATAAGCCTTAGCTCAAAATTTGCAAATATTCTGTAAAAATAGTAATTTTGAACATTTCGCGCCAGTTGAAATGATTTGCTGCCCATTTTTTACTCTCCATCCTAAAATAAATCTAGCTCCACTAAGATCATTCCCAACCCAGCGTGGGTTGGGAAGCAACCGGCCCCCAACTGGGGATCAGTTGCCCTCTCCGGGGTTACCAAAGCAACCCCGAATGTGGTCAAACAACTAGGTTAGCCGACTTTCGAAAAGCCGGCTAACATATTTAATATAAAATAATGGTCCTCGTAGGCTAAAAGGTAGCCTTCTGGGACCACTTTTCAACTAAGGAATTTTTTTTCAAAATGCTGCATTAGGGGTTGGTGGGGGGTTAACCTACCCGGATTGGACCCCTGGACCAACCCCCCGTTGGGACTGCTCTAATGGACTCAGCTTTGTCATTATGACTAATAAGATAATCATCTGAAATTATGATAATATATTTATACTTTGTAATCGTTACCTAATCAACAATATAATATATACGTTTGTTTGCATTTCAAAAATCTTTTGTTTATCTAACACATGGGAAACTTCAGTTAGTAAAGTTAAAATTTAAGATGTTCACTGGCAGTGGAGCAGTGTATGTAATTGTGTTTGACAATAATATGAGAAATTTTAGTCGGATAGGGTTTGATAAAGATTAATGTTTTTATAGATTGATTGATTGATAAAATTAAGAATTACTTCCAATTTCAATAATACAAGGAAAATAAACTAGAGCAAAAGAGAAGAATTATAAGATCATTCCCAACCCAGTGTAGGTTAGGAAGCAACCGGTCCCCAATAGGGGGTCAGTTGCCCTCTTCGGGGTTGCTTTTGGCAACCCTGAAGGTTGCCAAAGAAACCCAAGGTTGCCAAAGCAACCCCGAATATGGTCAAACACCCATGTTAGTCGGCTTTCCAAAAGCCGGCTAACTTATTAAATATAAAATAATGGTCCCCGTAGGCTAAAAAGTAACATGTTGGGACCACTATATAAAAAAAATCACTACTAGAGAAACAGTGTATTCCAATGCCCTATTTCCAATGGTCGCCAATAGCTATAGAGTGACCATTGGAAGCCATTGGAAACCGATGTAATAAACACCGTTGGCAGCCGTTGGAAATATTCGATATATCTCCTGCACTAGACATCTGAAGCTCATTATTCTCCTACCTCACATGATTTTTCCTTCCTTTCCAGTATTTTTCTTCCCCAAATTTGCTGTCACCCCTACTACCGCCAACCCAACCCTCTCCGATGCCATCTAGAAGGTTCTTCAGCCCATCTTCATCGTTCTTTTCTCTCTAAATTAGGTATTTTTACCCTAAACCAAGTTTAGGGTTTTAATTAATTTTGGGTTTAATTTGAAGTTTTATTTATTCCTGGTTGTTAGTATATGTATACTACATCATGTTACTCCCTAATTGTTATTAATACCACCATATTGATGTTGGAATATTAAATTTCGGGTTTTTTTTTGTAATAACATAGTTTTATGATGTTATGCATATGTTAATGAGTTCATGAGCTAACTATTAGAGGCTTAAGCCATGACATACGTATCAATTTACAAAAATTAACATGGAAATCAATGTTTTGGAATGTTAAATTTAGGTTGATCATCGATTTTCTTCCTTAAATTTAGGTTGATCGTTACTCATTAAGTCATGGTACAACTAAAATGTTATACCTACGACTAATTTGATTTATTTATTTATTGTCATTTAAAATGTTCATGAACCACACCAAACCCTAAGATTCAATAAAGGAATCAAATTAGGCAAAAGCAAGATACAACAAATATAGAAATGTAAGCACCACAAAAATATAATGATTTTGAATGTAAGCATAAAAAATAAAACATACTTCAGTTTAAACATGAATGCGACTTGCTATACGAATAAATTTGTTGTTCACCACATCAAAAATTCATGCTTGCATATTTTTATAGTGCGCGAGCACAAATAAAAACAAATTCATTGTGAACACTTGTTTTGCACACTTTAAAGGTGCACATGCACGAAATTAGACCATGTTTGTTTAGATATTTAATTATTTTGGATTGATGTCTATACTTGGATATTAATTTCTTTCCAAATATAAAGCATCAAATGGATATGCATGTACACGCATAATTTTATAATAAGATTTCAAGAACATCAAAATATGAAGCAAAGGTTTTTTTAACATCCAAAACAAAATTTTATCCAAATTTATAACTATTTATGCAGTTTTAGTTATATAACATTTTTTTTTGATGATCAAGAATACAAGTTATATTATGTCTTATTTGGTTTGTAAAATGTAGAGCGATTTTTAAATCCAATTTTACATCTTTGTGGTAGGTATATTATGTCTGACCCTGGTTCCAGCTCTGGCTCTAGAGGACGTAGCATTACCCGTCATGCCGCTGAGGGTAGTGGCGATCAGTTAGCTCGTCCAGTTGTTTACTTGAAGCCTAAGGCTGACCATACGTAAGTATCAAAATTAGCAGAATAACAATTTAATGTTTTTTTACATAATATAACTATATTTTATAAAGCTCTTATTTATATTTAACGCAGGGGGTTTGAGTTGGAGCCATCTCAGATGGTTCTGGATATCTCTAAGTATGCATATATGGTTAGAATGAGCGATTTCTGGCCTAAGTAGAGCAAGGTCCCATTAGACGTCAAAAAGACTATCTGGCAAGATTTTCTGGTAAGTTTATACCAATTTACAAATTGGTTAAATACAAATAAATGAGATTAGTGATATTTTTTCATTATACAGGGTGCAGTAGATGTGCAAGAGCCTGACATGAGCCTAGTTTAGCAACACTGGAACTCAAAGGTCGCTAGGAATTGCAGGGAGAAGATGAATGAGATTGAAAAAAAGGGGAAGAAACCAAGGTTGATGGGCGATGAAGTGTTTAATAAGATGGTTGCGTGGTGGGACACGGATGAGTTCAAGGTAAATCTGTAACGGATCTAATTTATTTTTTTGTCGATTTAAAATAATTAGTCAATGTACATTTGCAGGCTGAGTCAGTAAGGAACACCGCAAACAGGAACAAGAATCTTGTAACTCATCGCGAAGGATCCAAGTCTTTCCAGCATCACCGCGAGGACTTGGTAAATTTGTTAATTATTACATTTGTATATTGAGTTCAGTAATTAACTTTGTGGAATTAAATTATTTAAATTATCAATTGCAGGAAAAAGCTTGTGGACATCTCGTGTCCTATATGGACGTATTTACTCACACCCACGCATCCATACATGTAGACGAGGCAGGCAACGTTACTTATTAGTGGGATGATCAGTATAGGGCGACAGCTGTATATGTATGTGTATTTTAAATTTTATTACTCACATCGATTAGTTTATTAATCATTAGCTAATGTAAAATAAAATGAACATTCTTTTATTTTTCAACTGAAATTGTTTTTTACATTGTAGGCAAAGTTTTAGGAGGCACGGGCTCATGCACTTGAGGAGTCTGGTCGTGATGAGTTGAGCCAAAGTAGGAAGACAACTTATTTGATGATGTTATGGATCCATCACAGCGGAGCAGGCGTTATGGATTTGGTAACCTGACGGTAGTATTCATATAATTTAACCAATATTTGTACTTTTAGGTTTTATGTGTTGACAGACAATGGCACATTAAATAATAATCTTCTTTGGATAATCTTAGTCCGTTATAATACGGCTACTAGTAAATACACATTTAATGCATGACATAATAAATGGTTATGCATATAAATTAAAACATTTAATAAATGGTTATGCATATAATATTTCTAAAAATTATAAAAATATAAATATTAACAAGAACAATCATGTAAATAAATATTAACCACATAACACGAAAAAAAATTATAATTTGTATTGGAAAAAAATTCGTTTACATATTTAAAAACCTATGTATGCATTCTTTGTATATTTATATGGTTTAAACAAGTGTGTGTACACTTGCTGCGAGCACGCTCGTGCATTTTTGTTGAGGGGTAACAAACTTATAATATACATATCTTGTTGTCAAAGTTATAACACAATAGAGTGATCACTATAAGCTTATAGAATTTTTTCACCTATGAATCAAAAACAAAGCTTTACTCTTCTTTAAGTTGGGTAATTCAAAAGCATACCTGGTATAACCTAAAGAAAGTACAAGTGAGAGATATGGTGTGAGATAGATAGAGAAAAAATAATTATATTTAACTCGATTGTAGGCAAGGGTTATATTATAAATAAAAATTGTGTTTATTCATTTTATTTTCAAACGATATTAGGACATGATTAGAAATGTAATCATTCATAATCAAATTTCTATATATTTATTTGATTGAATGAGTTTATTTGATTGAATGAGTTTATTTGATTGAAATCATTCATAAACAAATCTTTTCAATGTGTTCATTCTATCTGCAGGTTCGCCAAGCTAAGAAGGCCGAAGACAAAGTGGAAATTAAGGAGATTCGAGCCTTGATACAGCTGCAGGACCATAGTCGTGTGCAGGCTATGCGAATTGAGCAACTGAATCAAAGTTTGTGGAGTACATGCACAATCATGGTAGTTTTCCTTCATCATCTGCTTTCGGAGGCGACGAGCATAATGAGGCTTGAGGTATGTTTGGCTTGGAGATGTTGATGATTCGTTTTGATCTTGTATATATTAGTACGGAGTGGGTGAGACAAGTTTGGATGTATTTTGATGGCTTGTATATATTGGTACGTTTGTAGACATGTTTGGGTGTTTGGATATTTTAATGGTACGGAGTGGGTGATGGTTTGTATATTTACATGGTTTTCTGGATGTTTGGATGGATATTCTTGTATATATTGATGTTTCTATGTTTTATTTTGATTGTTTATATTGTTATAGGTATGTATGTGTTGTACATATGTGGAATTGATTGGAATTGGATTGGAAATTGATTGGAAATGAAATAAGGTGGCTGAAAGGTTATTTGCTTGTTGTTATATAAAAAAATAACTCATATTTTCCAATGGCTTTCAATGGTTTCCAACGGCTGTTTGGTCATTGATTTCAAACGGCTCTCAACGGCTGGTAACCTTTGGAATAGCCGTTGGAATCTCTCTGTGGATTCCGTTGGAAGTCGTGAACTCTATTCCAACGGCTTTTAACGGCCGTTAACAGGTTTTAGCCGTTGGAATAGCCCTCTATCTTGTAGTGAATTCCTTAGCCGGTAAAAGAAAGTCGTCTTAAGATTTTTTTTTTAAATGTTGTATTTGGGGTTGTTGGGGTGTCAACCTACCCGGATTGGACCCCTGACCCAACCCCTTGTTAGAACTGCTCTAAGAGTTGGGTACCAAAAAGAATTGGTTGTATGACAGTTTTACCAGTCTACTCAGCTTGCTTTAAGTACAGTTTCTACTGAAAATAGAACTGTCAAATCTAATTTTAGTAGTGCAAATACAAACGATGTTGATTGTGATTAATGCACACACATTTGGATGCACATATATAATTGTAATAATAATAAAATTGAACTAGTTAATTATTATTATTATTATTATTAAATGAGCCTATAATAACAATAACAACAACAATAATAAATAAATTAAGGTGGGTATTTTTTTCAAGGACACATTTTAGAAAAAAATAATCTAAAGGCAAATGACTTTAGCTATGTAAATCAAGGACTACTTTCATGTTTTAATTGAAAAAAGTCCAAATATTTTAAGCTAAGGACACCTATTGGCATTTCACAAATAATAAAAAATAATACAAATTTTTTTCTAGTGATTATAAGAATAAAAATTAATTATGAAATGTTTTTTTTGTAAATATGGAAGAAAATACAATAAAAGAAAATTCAGGATGGAAAGTTAAATGCATATCGCTTCGTTATTTACGGTATATCTTTTTTTAAGGTGTAAATGAGATTAGCTTTAAAATGACTTAATCCTGTATTTGAGTGATATAATATAAAGCTATATTTTTAAATTATTAAGCGATATTCATTTAGCTTTCCGAGCTGATTATTTTTATATGTTTATAATAACATAAATTAACTAAAATAATTTTAAAATCATATTTTTTCCTTTCAATTTTGAGGGTTGTTTTTAAATTTATAAATTAATTCGTTAATGACGAGAGTTAAAGTGAGCTTCATGTTACACAATAAAATTTGGCATTTGTCCTTAATTTAATTATTAAACTAAGTTGTCCTTTAATCTAATTTTTTTTGAAACGTGTCCTTAAAACTAAATACTCCTAAATTAAATTTATAAAAATTTACTAAGTTTTATAAAATAAAATCAATAAACTATTAACTAAAGTACAAGCATAACTCAATTGGTCTGGGTCGTTTAGCGATTATGGAACGTAATTCCTTGAGATCTGGGTTTCATAGCTCTACTCTTCAAAGTAGGGTTTTCTAATAAGTAATAATATATAACTAAGTAATATATATATATATAACATGTAACATAATAAATTATTAATAATAGTAATGGTAATTTTTTTATAAAAAATCGACAAAGTATAATAATAATAAATAAATTATGATTTTTAATAATAACAAGTTAACTAAGATTTATAAATATTTAACTTAAATGCGTTCATAAAAATCTTATTTATCTCTAAGGCTTGCTTTCGAGAAGTTATCTTCTGTTAGTCTATTCTTACCTTTATGGATACAAATACATCTTATATAATATATAATACAATTATATATTAATATGGCTATCGATAAATATAAAATGCAGAGTGAAAATAGCATAATATCTGCCGCTACTGGCTTCTACTTATTTTCCGGGGCCGGCCCTGGGCCTGTGCAAGTTGGGCGATGGCCCAGGGCCCAATTACGGGAAGGGCCCAACTGCATATGTTCTGTTTACGAATAAGGTACATAGCAAATTGTGAACGAAACAATGGGTAGCTTATCTGGTAAAACATTTGGCTAAAGAATCAAAGGTTCATGGTTCAATTCCTGTCTTTGACGATTTTTCCACTACTTTTACTAAATTGGCCAGTGCCCAAATTATACTTTTTCCGATACTCTTACCAATTTTCCCAGAGCCCAAATTATAGTTGGACTGGGCCTGTTATTTTCTATAATAGTTTATCACCTTCATAATTTTCTGGTCAGGCGAGAGAGTTTCCAAAACATCCTTTTATTTTTCATAAAAAGTTGGAGTATCACATGCGCGACAACTTAAGTACGATTATCATAAACAGAAGTGGTAGGAGTTCAACTTACAATCATAATGAAATATGTTTTACTACATATGATATATGTACATACCTTATAAAAAAATACTTTTACCGTAGTGAAAATTTGCATTTATACTTTCAATCCATTTATGTTATTGTATGTATGATGATTCTTCGTTTTTTATTTTTCTTTTAATAAAAAATGTTTATACTATTTTGCTTTTAATGTATAACCATCCCCGTATCCTCGAAATATGAGGATAAGCAAACTCCAGGTTACATAGATGTTAGATGCCTAGTCCAACAAAATCCGTATGAGTGTACCTACTTGAATTTAGAGAGAAAAATTGATGTTGGTTGTTGGCAATCCTGGCTACAACCCAAATCTAATTGTATGCATGTAATAGTTTGTTGTTAATATTCTTCATGCGTCAAACTGCTTTCAGTCTAACTTAGTGGCATCTGATTTGCAAATCAATTTTTATTTATGATTTCAAATCTATTCTCAAACTCCATTTGAATTTCTATATTCAAATTTATTTTCAAACTCCATTTGAATTTCTATATTCAAATTCCATTTTAACTCTATTAAATTCTATATTCAAAGTCTATTTCAAATTCTATTTCAAATTCTATTTGAATTCTATATTCAAATTTATTTTAACTCTATTTGAATCCTATATTCAAAGTCTATTTCAAATTCTATTTTGAAATTCTATTTCAAGTTCTATTTAAATTTTCTATATTCATTCTTAACCAAGTCTTGATTTCAATTTCTTTTGAAATTGATATTTCTACTTTTGAAAAATAGATTTCCCTTTTCAATTTCACACTTTGTATTTTTATTTCTGAATTATCCAATGATAATTCTTTTCACTTCATTTATAAACTTCGTTTATAAAAGAACTATTTATAAACTTCGTTTATAAAGGAACCACTTGTTTTATTTTTCAAAACAAGTTTATATTTCAAATCTATTTAAAAATTCAAATTCTATTTTAGAAAAATAGAATTTCCCTTTTAAATCTCAAATACCCCTTTCAGGGTATTTTTATAAATTAACACTTAGGCCCAGTGGTATTTAAACACCAAACACCAATTATTTATTTCAGGTTTTCTAACACATCATATATGGCAGTATATATGCAAATAAATAACAAATAGATAATATTTTTTGAGGACATCGCGGTATGAAGGTCATCCACTAATATATATTTGTGGGGCACATAGGGAAATGATCCACTATGAAACTGTGGGCATCCGCTAATGAGACTGCGGGAACAATCAAATCATCAACCTAATATATATATATATATATATATATATATATATAACAGTCAACCCTAAATAACTAATATATTTAAATCAACCAGATAGCATTCAAAACAAGCAAAAACAATTAATTTTTAATGATACAAAAATAATTCTAAACAAACAGGTGAGATTTACTCACAGTATTTTATTTAGACGAATATCCAACTTTTAATTCCATTTGCCAAGTTGACGTTAACATGAATTCAGCGTAACTGTCATGTGCAAATATATCCTTGTATAGACAAGATGTATAATTTATAAGATTTATGATTATAAACTTTTACTTTAAAATTCTATTTACAAATAAATAAATTATCTCAACATCCTTAAGTAATTTAATTAATTAAATCTTTTACCTTAATCCATTGTTCGAATCTTCTTCTTCTTCAAGTTCACTATAGAGAATCCAAGCCCTGATAACTACTATAAATCGCCACCTTAAACTGCAGCTACAATGAAACAATAACTGAAACCCGACCTTCCTCTTTTACAACTGCCTCTTTTCTTGCTGTTCAAAACAGAGAACACACCACTCCTTCTCCCCTTTTTCCACAGTGCATGGAATCCCTCCCTACAAACAATGTCGAACTCCTCGTTACTGCACGGTACTGTAGCATCCCCCCCTCATGCCTCGAATACAATCAGTGACCTCACCACAGTTCTCAGTAAAGTCATCTCCAATAGTAAAGACCGAACAACCCATCTCCTAACACACCCAAATCTTCCTGTCGTGATTTGCTCCCCTGTGCTCTGTACTTTGGCCTGCCGCGATTCAACTCAAATGATCAGAATTTTCCAAACCCATCGCAGTTCATCTAAGAGAAATCGAACCACCCAAAATTGAAAACCGCACCTTGGAAAACCGAAAATGAACCACCGGGGCATCGAGTCAACATCGCGATGCTTGCTTTGACCTCGATATGAACACTTGAACCCTAGAACCGTTGATTCATCGTCGCGCGAGGACAAGGATCTCGCCTCGGAAAAGGTATCAGATCGGAGGCCTACTTCTGACGTGAATTTGAATTTGAGTTCGATCTCGATTTCATTTTGATTTAAGTTCAGGACGCGACCCATTTTTCTTTTCTTAAACTTCCGACCGAATTTGCAATAGAGGATCGACCATTTTTAATTGAAGCTTTCGAATGAAGATATGGCCTTGGATTATGATTTTCGGTACAAAGGAAAGGGAGATGTTTATCTGCGTTTTTGTATAAAGGAGGAGACTTAAGCATGATAGGTATTAGTCCACGTATGGTATATCCTAGGTGATAGGTATTAGTCCACATATGTTACTTCATTTTCTTAAGAATGAAGTAAATAAATCTAATAATAATTTATATTTTATTTTATTTAAACCAGTATCCGTTAATTTAAATACCCCGTGATTTCGAACTCCTTTCTGAATCCAACAAAAAGCATTCCTAGGGTTATACCCCTATTCTGAACACACTGGGACAGGTATCGAAACCTCATTTGATCATATGGAGAAGATATTAATTTAAATTGATTTAAATAGATTTTAAAACAATTAATTCTTGGATAATCAATTTATATTATTATCCCAACTCAAACAGGAGTTTTGAATTAATCATCTGAACTGTTTTCAATTCGGATTTAACTTCGAATTCAGATAAATTCAATTTCGTGTTTCGATAATTATGTATATTCGAAATAAACTGTATATCGATTATTTAATCGATAACTGATTATAAAAATTCATTTATTATCTACTCAAAATTTAAATCCATATTAAATATTTTAAAATTAACTCGACAGAAATCTGGGTCATTACAATGGAACAACATCCAAAGCATATGCCTTCACTATCTGCTTTAGCTCAATAAACTTCTTGAACAGAACTGACTTCTGGTCGGTAGAAATGAACTTCGCATCAAACTTGATTCGGAACTGATCCCAAGTAATCTCATCCTCAAGAGTCTCTAATGTGACAGAGTTCCACGAATCCATAGCTTTGCTCTATAGCTGTTTGGATCCAAGCTTCCTCTTAGTCGCATCCTCAATACCCAAGTCTCCAAAAATCCGAATGTAAATATAAAGCCACCCTTGAATCTATATTGTCAGCTCTGTCCCCTTGAACAACTTCCCTCCAAGAAATGTGAAGTCCTTACACAGCTTAGCAAAATCAACCATCCTAGGCACCTGCACCTGAATACCAACATCTATCGCGGCTGCTTCTAGAGCGGGTACCCTCCTCATGATCGCTGCTGCCATGGCCTCGAACAAAGCTGGAGAATAAGGTATACCACTATCTCCCCTCCAAGAACAGTCTCCTCCCTAGCTGTATGTCTCGAAGATCAATGACTCATTCTAAATCTAAAAATAGAATGATTAGTCCACATATGAGAAAAACTGCAATGGGGTTTAAGCGCTACTATACTATACACTATAATATAGTATACATCCATCAGAAAATACAAATACGTCTCTCATATGTCATTACTCCCACGAGCTTTGGATAAAAGCGATTAACCAAAGCTTTGATACCAAATGTGACGACCACCCCGTACCTCCTGCACAAACCGAGGAGAAGTGCACTATATGACATGACAGGCCGATACCGCGACGATCATCAGGTTAGAATATCACACATGAAACCTTTTGTATAAATCACAACACAGAGATAAAATATAATAGAACATATACAACAGGCAGTAATAGTGAAGCATAATTGAACATAATCTTAAACTTTCATATTATCATGAGAATATCCATACATCAAACTGGATTACATCAGAGTCTGTACAATAAGACTTACCACAGGTTCACTAAGAGTAGCATACATTATCAACAATAGCAGCGGAAACAACAAAATATGTGTAGTAGGAAACTAATAAGCCTCTAGCTCGTCATCGCTCAGCAGCATCGTTCCCATCAAGATCTATTACCTACTACCTGCTACCTAGTCTTCCCATCCACAACATGGATGAATAGCCCAAGATAATAATAGGAAAACATAAAACCTTGAGTCAGAAAATAGTATTAATGAGCGATAAAACAGCTATAGCCTTTCCCATGTCTGACTATCATCTAATCTACCAACACATCAACAGAAAAGAAACCAAAACATGTCTCTTCCACGACTGACAGTGATAGCCTTTCCCAGAGAATTAGAGAAGAAACAAACATATATCCATAGCAACCAATTATCAAGCATAGACCATCAAAATCGAGCTCAACATCTCCTAAGCACAAACCTCGAAGGCCGGAACCAACATCAGATAAGCACCCAAGAGATATCACCCTGGACGTCGGACAATCCACACAAGATGATAAAAGCAAACAATAACATCGATGGCTTTGTCTATCACCACCTATCTTGCCTTGAAACCATCCTTAATAGTATGATTAGCCTATCTTGCCATCCGTCAAGGGCTAATGGTAACCCCGGTTCTAGCGAAACTCTATACGCCTTCACGGCTCGAATCTAGGCCCATCGTGACTGCCCATGTTACCCGACTCACCTAGTCTTTTGGTGCCCCATTATGCTCCTACTTTGAGTCCGCTAGAACCTACAACGATCCCTCGGCCTTCAATAACTCTAGCCATCCACCTTGATGACTATCTATAAGCTCAAGCGCCTTCTTGAGCGAACATAACCCATGAGCTCAGACATCCTTGAGTCATCTTCATAACTTCATTGCATTTCATCGATCAATGAACACCTCACTTTGCTTCGAACATTCCATCTGAATTTACTTCAAAGCTACGCCTATTGTCGAACCAAAATAAACTTCATATGGTTGTTATTAGATGGACCGAACAATTCCTAGATCGCAACCGATCCATATGGATCACATGGCCGATCCATGCTTTCAACCGAGCTTTTGTGTCTTTAGCCGATCGAACAATACACGAGCGATCCAACTCCACCGACCGATCCATAAGAGCCAACACCACAGACCGGTCCATCTCAATATTTTACATACCCCACTTTGCCCGACCAATGATCCATTGTTCTGGCTGATCCAAGCTTGCCTTGACCCAACGATTCCACCATGAGCCAATTCTGATCCATCACCACCGATCCATGTGATCCATCAAGCCACGATTCGTCGATACACACTCCATCCCGAGCCACCGATCCATCTATTGCTTGCATCACACTCTAGGCAATCCCTGCTCATGTGAACCATCACTTCATGCTTTCCCTGATCCACACTTTCCAAGTCACCATCGATCAATCAAAGCTTCATGCGATCCGTTGCCAGATCCACTTTCGCAAAACCGATCCACACAATCAATGCTTAATGATGAACATCTATGCATCCATCTCATCCAAATCGGCAAATTTCAACAAACAATCAATAGCAATCATCAACCAGCATTAGCACAACAATTAATCACCATTCAATCACATGAAATTCACCAAATCATGATAAAACGATAAAAAAAATCAATAAATGCATATAAACTTGCATAAACATAGAATCAACATATGAATTTACCGTTATAATCTTGCTAGATTAGATCCTATAGTGATTTGAATTAAATATATACTTAACTCCTTTAGATCTAGGTGAGAATGACTCAAAATGATGAAATTAAGATCAAACAAATCCATATACTCAATTGAATCCGTGTGAGAGATGCTTATCACTCACCAGATCCACAAAATAGCTTGAAATCAACGAATCTCTAATTTGGACAACGAAGAACAGTCTCCGAATCAATCAAATTGACGTGGTCTAACCTTCTTCGATATTGATCTTCAATCTTCTCATGTAAATCTATGAATTGAATGAAGTGGAGTTGTGTTTGATTGAGTTGGAGAATCATAGGCACCCAACCAAATAAGAGAATGAAGAAACTAAATTGTTCTCGTTACTCCTACTCTCCTATTTATAGCTAACAACCCCTAACATTAATAGGCCTCACTAATCAATCCACTAATGACTAATTATCATGTCCAAAAAACTAGCAATACTAAAACAGCAATTCCTCCAAAACCACTCAGCCTAATGTAATGACCCAAAACTTTAAGTAAAATTATTTTAACATGGTTTAGAATATTTACTGGATTTTTATTTGGAATTGATGGGTTTTGGTCTAGGTGCATGTGTGAGTGTGTGTGTGTGTGTGAGTGTGTGTGTGTTTGCACATGTGTACAACATGGACATGCACAACGAAACACCATAATTCCAGGATGAGTGATGCGATTCATGTATGTGAGCATACATGTATTTTCAGTTGCTATTTAGTTAAATTACATGGACTTATTTAGTGTATAAAATAAAGTAGACTTAAGATAATGCTTTCACATGTTTATGGCAAAGACAAGTGCATAGCCAGATTTAGAAATGGAGGGATCATCATTTTGTCATGACTTGTTTTGGAGGGAAAATGATTTTAAAACATTTTCTTTATTTCTGAAAAAGATATGCAGTTTTACAACCGAGCACTTTAAATTAAATCATGTGAATAACACACACACACACAAATGGCATGATTTGTTAAGGGGCAAAACTGACTTTGTATTAACTGAGAAACCCTAGAATTTGATGCTATAAGTAAGGACAGTCGAGCAAAAATTAAACTGCCTAGTATAAACAAGTTAAAATACATAGAAATTATTTTGAAGAAAGAAGGGAAGCTTAGGGATTAAACAAGGATTTTCTGATTCTTCTTTAGCATTAGAAGAAGGAGATTTGGTGAGTATTCCCACCTAAAACATATGGCATTAAGACCTGATTATAAAGAGGCAGCCAATATTTACATATGTTCATTTTACTTGAATTTCATCTTCTAATTGTTTCGTCTGTTTATATGTGACTGAAAATTTATTGATGGTTTTTATTTAAAACTATTGCTGAGTTTAGCATTATGGATCTAAAGTCATCATTTAAAACCTGCTCAGTTTTATGATCCTTTAAAAACCTCTTTTCTGATACCTTGGGAAAACTTTGTAAATCTGGATATTTATACATGGTACTGATCTATGGCAATCCCTTACAAAAATGCATCTGAGTTGTAATATACTTGTGTATAAGTGACGAGGCTCTACAGAATGATTGATTTAGAGATAAATAGGATTATCTATGTGCTGATCTCTAATCAAGAATGTAAACATTATGTCTCAGCTAGGTTTGAAATTCATTTAAAACCAGTTTATGCATAGTGTGAAAACCTCTTAAAAATATTCATACAAGCCATGGATTAATACCAGACGCATATTCAGACAAGCATATACACCTGACTAATAGTTATATTTTAAGGAAAAGATTTTATTTCTCTAAAACCCCAAGATAACTGACTTTCTGGAATACTTATATATATATATATATATATATATATATATATATATATATATATTCTGGATGATTTAAATTCTTGCTTAGATGATTTATGTTCATGACTGAATGGTTGTTTTGATTATTTGGGTGGTTTCTATGAAATCCATAGCATTATTCATTGCATCTAACTATGTTAGTTTACCTTATTTAGGTAAGTAGTAACTGAAAAGAATATATGAGAACACTTAGTAATTCTACTAAGGTATTTTGGTCAAGATGTTGTGGAATGGCTTGCCTTGAGTTGTAAGTCTGGCACATGGCCTAATTTTGGTCCTGAGATCTTTGTGTAGTAGTGTGAATTAAATTACTACAATGTACCCAGTAATTCCTTATTACAGATGAGACCAGGGAATTTAAATAAACTGATATATGCTAGGAAATAAATACAGGAACTTGAGTTTTCCTGGAGGATTTTCTAGGGTAGTTATGGTTGCAAATCATGATAATATCAGGATTGATTTACCTGTTGTGCACTTATGTATGATTGATTTGTATGTTTTAACTTGAGCACTGATACTACAAGAAAACACTGATTTAGCATCATATATTTAGAAGTGGAAATTTCGGTCGCTAATTTGTGATGGATTTCCACGTGATCTGCAAGGGCTAGATTTTTGTTTTATCAACTTTTTTTTCTTTTATTTATTACCGTCGTCTACTGTCATTACCATCGTCTGCTGTCATCCCTCACTAAGCCGTTGCAAATTGCGTTAAATTACCAACAGAAAATTTATGCTGCTATTATTTGCTGTAAATCCAGGCAGAATTCCGACGAATATTTATCGAAGCTATTTTGCAGCAAAATTCCAACAGATTTGCAAGGGATGTTTATATTTTTTTTAAGATACTAAAATATTCTTTAGCGTTATTTTTTAATAATTATTAACATGTTCAATAATTAATAATTAATTTGTTCTAATTAATGATTTATAAGTAATAATGTTAGACCAAAATCTGTGCCTAACACCCAAATGCAGTATGAAGTCCTCACATTCCCAAATCTCATATCACAGAACACAGATAAAGCAGTATAAACGGGGAACACACGAGGTTTTTATAGTGGTTAGTGTAATAAACCGGAAAATACGAGCCAATTTAAAATTTTTAAATTGGTGATTTCAAAGGAATTTGAACAATTGAAATAGAATATTTCAATAAAATAGTGAATTAGAAATAGTGAGTCAATTTGAAAATTTGAATTCAAACTTTGACTGACTGTGCAGATTGGAAAATATAACGGATTTTAGCAAAACCAAAAATATTTAAATCTGTTAGTCAATACCTTTCTAACGAATCTGAAAAATCGGAGTTTCATAATGGGAATCAAAAGTTATGGCTGAATGAATGTTCAGAATGGTCGCTATATAGAATATATAGCCCTGGAAAATTGATATTTTGCATACGACCTCGGAATTCGACGAAACCACTTTTCTTGGGTCCGGGATGTCAAACTATTGCTAAGTTTCAAATTTCATATTTTTGAAGCTAGTATGTGTGCGTGGCAAAAGAAAATGAGTTTGGTCAGTTTATGTTAAATTGGATCGACCAGGAAATGGCCATTTTTCAAACGATCTCAGAATTCGACGAAACTAGTTTTGTTGGGACCGTAGCATCAAAACATAGCTAGATTTATTTTTCTGAAAATTTTCGAATCAGTTTGTGGCCCTGGCAAATTGAAATGTACGTTCAAAGTTAAAAATTAAATGTTTTATACTTTAATTTGAAAAATAACTGACTGTAATAGTCGAATTGGCCAACGAAACATATCCCATTGTGTCCGGAATGGGGGTATTTATCTAGGGACGACAGTCGTTGGGTTTAAAAAGGAGTTCGTTGGAGAAAACACTATTTAAAAATATAATATATATATCGGCCAATAGGAATTTTTCTTTCATAATTAGAAAAAAAACCAAACCCTCGAATCAACGGCGAAACCCATTCCCCCCTTCTCTCCTTCTTCGCCGCCGCTACAGCCGCTTCCAGACGCGGCCACCGCCACCTCTCGACGCGCCTCCGTCTCCTCTTCAAATCCGACCCACCCACGACCTCCCTCGACGCCTCCTCCGCCTAAATCGAGGCCAGAAAGCCCGCCACTTCCTGGCGCCGCCGGCGACGATCCCGACCAACGAGCGCCACCAAACCACCACCGACAGGACCCCCTCTCCTCCCTCTTCCACGTCCAACCCGCCGATCATCCCCACGTGCCACGGATTTCGTGAAAACCTCAAACCTAGTTTTGAACCATCGTGAAAGGTGAGTTCTTTTTTATGTTTACACTTTGAAAAATCATATCTTTTTAGTGTGTTGACGAAATTCGATGAAACAGGAAACATCACGACCGCAAGGAAGCTCTCTACACTCTAGAAGAAGCCGCAGATTTTTTCTGACATCGTATCTATTTTTAGAAAAGCAACAAACCAATGTGAGAAATCTAAATTAAAAGAATTTGAATGGAAAATGTCATGTATAAATTATATTAGCGAAATATAAATTACACACGTGTTGTATACCTCATGTACATGCGTGGTGTAAGCTATATAAGCGAAGTATGAATTATACATGCATAGAATAATTGATATATGTGTTGAAATGCAAGTGAAATATAGCAATTATAATATATATATATATATACACACACACACTCCCCTCATCCACAAACCGTGGGCGATATTTATTATTGTGAATTGGTGTGAAATATTGGATGAAAAATACGAATGGTTGAATAATTGTTTGTGGTTGATATTGTTTGGTTGTGGTTGAAAAATACCCATTGGTGATTGAAATGAATTGGAAATATTTGTGGAAATAAAAATAAACATGCCGCCTGCGTGCGAATTAGATGCATGAATCCCCATTGTCAAAAATCGGGAGGTTTTAAGGTAGAGCGAGGAGCCGTACTAGGGACGGTGCCGGTTTTAACTACCCTGCCGTTATGCTGCCAAAATTTTGAATAATCTTTGTGTGTTAGAATAATTTTCATATGTTGAAATTATTTTCACACATTGAAATTAAAGTCATATGTTAAAACTATATCCATGTGTGGAAATGTTCATGTGTTGAAAAGTGATGTGTGAAAATTAAATTCATTTGTGAATGAATGAAGTGTTAAACAATAAAAATCACCTTTTTATAATATATATGAAGTATGAAAAATATTCGCCTTATATATAAATAGTTTCAACAATAAAAATTCCATCTTTCTAATATGAACAACATAAATAAAATATCCATGTGTGGAAATGCTCATGTGTTGAGAAGTGTGTGTAGTGGAAAAGTTCATGTGTTGAATAAAAAGATCGAACAATAAAAATTACACTTTAATTGAAACTATGAAGTGTTGAAAACATCCATTTGTCGAATAAATATTTTAAATGATAAAAATATCATTTTTATCGTATATGTGATATGCTAAAGATATGCGGACGTTGAAATAAATATTGGTGAAGAAATATTATTTTTAACATGCATAGGAACTAAATAAAATAGTCATGTGTTGAAATCTATTTTAGTTCGCCAAAATTATCATCTTTGAAATGTGAAGTGTTAAAAATAGCCACTTGTTCAAATAAATGTGCATGAGTTGAAATATACATTAATTAGCTAATGAGATGATTTTAGCCTATGCATGCAACATTAGAATGAATGGTGTTTTTAAACCAAAGTAAATCGAATATGAAGTTGAATGGAAAATGATAAGTGATAAAAATTGTATATATGTACATGCATATTTATTGAACAGGTTATAGCAAAGGGGCTAGAGAAGAGGAATAAAATTTTGTGCCCGACATTACATCAAAAAAAAATTGTGCCCGACAAATAGGTACACATTTACTGTTTTGTTTGGGTGATGATTTTATGAGCCTGTTGGCTAGCCGCTTGGCTTTTTTTTTTCTTTTTGACATGAGACGCCCGTGTGGCTATTTGGGAATTTTCCCAGCCCCTCCCGTACAAAGGAGGTTATGGCGAAATTTTCCAAAATTTAAAGGCGTTAGTGAAATAATTGAAGTGAAAACGATATAGGAATTTTTGAATGAACTATATTTATATAAATATATAAATATAAATAAAATTAAAACGAAACGTGGCCGTGCAGTTCGTGTTTTGAAACTGTGATTTCAAATGACTAGTGCGGGAAATCCGACCACTGGATTTTCCCGAAACCGCAACCGTTGGGTTCGCCTTGGAAATATCTTTCCAACGATACCAACTTTGTGAAGATCCGACGGTTGGATTGTCTGGAATGTTTAATTCAAATCTGAAGAAAAACAGCGCCAGAAACGATTATATTTATATATATATAAATATAATTAAATAAAATTGAATAACGACGCTGCAGTTCGTAAATTGAAATCGTAACTTCAAATGACTAGTGCGGGAAATCCGACCGTCGGATTTTCCCGAAACTGAAACCGTTGGATTCGTTTTGAAATGACCTTCCTAATGATATAAAATTTGTGAAGATCCAACGGTTAGGTTTTAATATATGTGTAAAACAAAATTAGTGAAAAGCAGCGCCAGTGCATCGACACGACCTGAAACGTCGTTAAATTAAATATGGCTGTTTTAAAATAAATAAAAATGGCGATATATCGTTATAAAATACTACAGACGATATAGAGTGAAAATAATCCAATTTTGTTGTGTTTGCTTGATTTGTGATGGTTGAATGTATTTAACATGAAAATTATAACTAAAGAACTGAAATGTGAATGTTGAATAGTCCAACCATGTGAAAAATTGATTTGAAAATCTAAATATACGTGGATTATTTGAAAAGGCCGAGTTCATCTTATTTCAAATAATCGATCGACGTTGAGAAGTCGAAGAGTCGAAGATGGTTTGAGACCGACGATCTTCACATTGGATGGATGGGCGCTACTGATGCTCGTGATTGGAGTAGCTACCATGAAGGAACTGAAGTAATAGCCGTCCAAACATACTGTTGATTGTACGGATATGCGAGGAATTGGTGCCTCCGGTTTCGTTCAGACCCAGAACGGACTTGTAAATGGACTGTGTGTCTGACATTGGATTTTGTTCTGTGCTGATTGATCTCCGTTAAATATATATCTGTTTGGCGGCGGAGAATTTATTCTCTTTCTTAACGCCCTTCTCTGAGACGTACGAGCTCAGAGGTTATGTAATGATAGAAACCAGTCGCATGGAGTGGATTGCCTGTGTGGCACGCCTAAGTGGCATATGATCAAGGCTTCTGTTGCAAAGCAAAGTCTTGTGGTTGATGAACAAAGCATGGTCTGTGTGACGTAGCTTTGTGTATGACGTGAATTCGCGAGCCTCACACCTCGGTATGAGTCAAATACGGGAGATGGACCGCTGGGAGAGCACGACGTTTCTTTCTAGCTATGGTGGTGTCAGTGACCTACCAGCCCTGACATTATATATATTTTTCACCTGTGTGGTTGTTGGAATGCGAGGCGCCTCAATTATAGGTCTGTAAGGACCGGGAAACGTGTGTTCAGGAATAACTAATCCTCAAAAGTAAGAGAGGACCGGCCCAGCCGATTCCAAGGATCATAGTGGGGTCCTGGGACATTTGCTAGAGTGTCTCGAACCGAGAGGAGCTTGCCCTTTGCCTCGACTCATGAAGGAACCCAATTTCCAATACGAAATATGCGGATGTGATTGTAATACTAGTATGGCGACATAGTGATATGGGTCATTTATGCCGCCTATGATTGATATTTATGATTGAAATCGCTTTTGAAATATATATGCACTAGTAATAATATCAAACACTTTTGTTTAATTCGTATGAAACATTTTTGGCCATTATAAGGTAAAAACTCTATCCTCCGGCTTGCGTTGCATTGTGTGATGGGACATGAGTCTTATAATGGCTTCATTTTTCAAAAATCATTGCGATGATTTAATCATTTACTTTATTTCATGCACTAGAACTCATTGTAGTAAACCCGTTCCGCGAAAGTGGCGTGGTCCTTTGATTTGCCTTATTATTGTTGTTAATAAGTTAAGTAGATTTCTCATACCAGTCCCATGACTGACTCGTAGTTTGTTTCACCTTGCAAACTCGGGTGCCCTCATTTTCACACGGGCAGCCTAGTTACAGGTTTCTGACGCACCTTTTGGCTCATGGCGAGGCTTGACTACACCGTGCTGACTTGGGTTTTCTCCGCCATTATTGTATCTATATTATGATTCCGCCATTGGCGATGTAGACTGATATTTATTTTGTGTACTCTTTATGTATGATTCCACCTCAGGCGATGGTGACTGATTATGTATCATTATGCACTAAGTTGTATCCTGTACTGTGCTTCTCTGATGTGATGATATCTATATGATTCCGCTGTCATATGTGTGTAAATTATTCTATTTTCTGTTTATGCTATTATCTGTGATCTGCTAATGATGATTAATGTGTTATATTCCAATGATTATCCTTAACACCGTGTCATGGGGTTTTGGGGTGTCACAGTTCGGCTCAAACCAAGCCTACATCCACTTTATAATTTCTTAAATCGTATGAAATTACAATGCCAATCCGTGAGATCCAATTACATACAACATCCTTGTATTTTTATGAAGAAGAGGAGAAAAGAGAATGATTTTATACACGAAATCCTCGTGTTAAACTGAGTTGAATTGGCCTTGTTAAGCACGCAAAGTGCTTGTGTTGTTAATGGTGGATGCCGTGAAGAAGAATGGCCAAAAGTCCTTGGAAAATCCTCCAAATGGTGTATTTATAGCCGTTTATAGCAGGTGGTTCGCGGGACATGTGGCACGCATTCCAAAAATCTTGAAATGTGGTGGAAAACGTCCAGAAATCCTCTCTAAGTCGTGATATGACACATGTAATAAGATCCATGCAAGCTGGAGTGAAAATAGCCTTTAGAACAGGTCAAAACCGAGTGTAGCGAGCGTAGGCCCAGGCGGTTTGTGACCATGGTGTGCATTACGAACCGGGGTGATGAGCTGGAGTGTAGAGGCTGGAGCTGACCATCACGAGCGGGTCGTGGTCCAAATGCATCACGAGCAGGTCGTGGTCCGTGGGGCCACCATGAGCCAGGTTGGTTCATGAGCAGGAAATGAGGGCAAGCCCTAGGGGGCGAGCCGAGTTGGTCCCACGAGCCGAGGTGGGTTCCACGAGCCGGTCCATGATCCAAGCTAATGACGCTTCGTCACTTCATCCAAGTGATTGCCAGTCGATGCTAGATTACACCCATTCACAGAAACAGGCGTAACTCCCAAACCGTAAGTCCGATTAAGCCAAACAAAAGCTCTACCTGAAGCTAATTCAGAGGGCTACAAGGTTTACAGTGCAAAGCACCGTAATTGCTGTTTTCAGACCCAAAGGTCGTCTGATAGGAGTTTTAGGCCTGTTTATGTTCGTGATGCGACTTCAGCCAAATCGCTTCCTGTCTTTTGACGATGTTCTCTATACCCGAGCGCGATGCTATCCAGATATTCCATGTGTGACGTCTTTGACCAAAAAATGTGTTAACAAATAATAAATAATAATTTACGTTATATAATAAATAACTTATAATCATTGCTTATTTAGAACTAGCAAAATAATATTTGCTCATAACCAATATCATTACTAAATTCTTAATTAAGTCCTCTGCTTTCATCACAAATTTCAGTTAGTATGCTAGTATATTTTATGCTAAATCCCAAAATTTTAAAATTTTCTTTTATAATTATTCCCCAAAATAATGAAAATATCAGTTTATCCTCTGCTTTCATCACAAATTTCAGTTAGTATGCTAGTATATTTTATGCTAAATCCCAAAATTTTAAAATTTTCTTTTATAATTATTCCCCAAAATAATGAAAATATCAGTTTATTATAATAATTATTTAATAATTAATAATAAAATTTAATACTTATAAAATGATATCTAGTATTCAATAATTAATTTTAAATAATTGTATTTAATAATTATAGTTGATAATTATAATTGATACTTATATTTTATAATTATAGTTGATAATTATATTTATATTTCGAAAAATTTAAAAATTCAAAATCATCTTGAATAAATTTGGAATAAATCATAAAGTTTATAAAACCAATTATTGTTTGACATGAACTAATCAAAATTTATAAACTTTAAAATATTGAAAAAGTTAGTTTAATAGTTTAATTTAAGTTGTATAATACTTCATATTCTAATTTTAAAATTTTCTATAAATTCTGACTAAGATAAAGTACAATTTTTTTAAACGTTGGGTCCACAGGTGAAATTTTTGGCTTTATCATTCAGGTTTCATTCAAGTCTCATAACCCGCCGTTGATTTATTTTTATTTATTTCCATATCAAAAATGCTATTTTATCCGATATTTTTGTTGTTGTTAAAATGTGCAAAAGCTAAAACTAATCACTAAGACCCTGAATTCCGCATTTTAAACCAAAAACGTTGTTTCTATCTCTTTCCTCGTATATTTTTGATCATTCTAGAACAGTCCATCAGACATACAACATCTCACTTTGCCTTTTTATTCCCACCACAGGAATTCATCGAAATTTCTGTGTTCCCTCTATGTTCCTTCACTTAATGTTCAAAAATAATAATCCAAACGCGTCTTACGGATCCCCAAATTACCAAAACCTAGATCTAAATCCGAGCTCCTCCATCGTGAGCACTCTCCTCCTCTTCTCTTCTTCCAGATCTACTCTAGTTTTTACCTCATCTCCCCATATTTTTCTCCTCTTTTTTGCCTTCCCTCCTTTGCTGAAGCTTTTTCCTAGCCTCCATGTCCCCTTGACCAACCCAATCGTACTCTTTTGAGTCACTGTGATGGTCATGGATCTAATTTCCCTCGACATGCTTGAAAATTTCATGGCAACTGTGTGGATTTGGGTATCACTTTCTGGCGTGGTTTCTTGTGGTTCTAGTTGAAGTCTTAGTACTTGTGAGTTGTTGCGATTGTACTCGTTTTTGAGTTGTTCTTGGTGGTGACGGGTTTTTCTCTTGGATGCTGGAGAATGGTTGTTGGCCTTCTGTTTCAGATGTTGTATTGCAAGTAAGTGGTTTTAGGTTGTATGTTGTGATTTTGTTCTTGTTATGGAAGTTGTTTGGTATAAGGAAAGTTAAGTTGCTTGGTGGCATGAAATGTTCTTATGTGATAATTTTGGTGGTATGTTGATGAAGTTGCTTGGTGGTTAGCTACCATTCATGCCTTCACTTATGTTAGATCCTACACAGTGGGATTCTAGCAATGGAACGTTTTTCATTATTTGAACATTCCATGTTCTCGGTGTTGAGATGGTTTGTTTCAAGTTGTTTCTGTATGTTGTTGTATTCAGCATCTTTATTTTCCTGTTCTGGCTTAATTCTCATCAATAATATCTCCTTGCACTACAACATGCTGTCTGCGATGGAGCATTGTGCCCAAGTGATACTTTACACTCTTCTAATGTCCGATAGGTAATCGTCATTCACCCATTTCTTTTATGTAAATTTAAAGCATTCTTTTATATTAAAACACTATGGCCTTCAAAATTACAAAAAATAGCTAATTTTCCTCATCATATAGTCGTCCTTATTTTTAGATACTTACAAAAAGATATTAACTCAGGCCTTCTGTATTACCTTCATACAGATCAGACACAGGTGATTCCAAACACATTTCTGGTTGTTGCACTTCTATAGAGGATTAATTGCATTGCATTGACCCTCAAGCAACCAAACACATCAACATTCTTGCTTGCAATTTATGAGATTATTTATCCTCTCTATTTAAAATGAAAACTTAAACCTTTGTTTTCATGAGACACCTTTTATGTGGTTATTTTTGTAAGTTTATCAATGAAGTTAAATCTCTAATCATGAAAACAACCACTTTTAACTGTGTAGCGATTTCCTGTTTCCTTATTGTTAATATGTGCTAGAGGGTAGTTTTCTCTTTAGGGTTGGGGGGGGGGGGGGGGAGGGCGGTGCATTATCGTTTTTCCCCCTATATGTAACAAACTTGTTTATGGTTTAAGGGGATAATGGTGCAAAGGTCTGATGTTGTTGGTCTAGTTATGCGCCCAAATGATCTTGCAACTGATATTCTGAAGGCTTCTCCACACAAAACCTTCCTTCAATGATACAAGTAAATTCTTTATTTGGAACTAATATTTGTTTATCTTATTTCTTATCTTGGCTCTTATCAATGTTTAATCAATCTTAATTTTAATTGTAGACTCTAAACATGTGCAAAGGTTGTCGTCATCTTAACGACTGCATTGTATATCTTAAGGTAATACAGTTTTATCTTTCAGTCTTATATTACTTATTTTATTTAAGCACAGGTGCATCAACAAACAAGATGCATGCATGAGGTGCTTGATGTTTCCAATTGAAGTAATCAACTTTTTTAGATGCCATAGAATGGTTTAAGAAAAAAAAATTGAAAAAGTATTTTGTAACTTGATGACGGTTTAAACAGCGAATATGTTTGAATTTGTATACAGACAATTCCCATGTTAATTGTACACCTGTAACTCTGAATAGTTAATCAAACTATTTGCAGGTAAGTGGCATCATGCATATTATTTATTTCCCGTGTTAAAAATATGTTTCCTTTGAGGTTCTGTCTACTGTATTTTCTGATATAGCCAACACAATTTTACCTTTATGTTATTTTTTAAAGCTCTTTCTGCTTTCTATTTTTTAAACCAGTCTAATTGATTTTTTAGCATTTAACTATTCTATTAAATTTGTTGAATTTGTAGAACATGGATCTGTGTCCATTTAGAAAGTCGTACAACTTATTTTTTCGATTTTAGTTTGTCATGATCTAAGGACTGCATAGCTTAGTTGTGTCATTCCACTAGTTATACGTTAATTTACTAGTTCTGAGCAACTCGCATCTCCTACCATTTTACCTACAGTTATTCAAACATTCATGCATGTTATTTACAATTATAGGATTGTTTTCTAGCAATCAATTTTTTAAGGAAAATGGTTTGTAGTTTTTTAGAAATATTGGATGTTTTGGTTAACATTAGTCTTGCTGATATTCAGTTGGAAGGTGATATCTGCTTCTTGTGTGCAGCACTTTCAATGATTTAGAAGTGGCTAGCAGAAGTGCAGTTATCAACCTCCAGGCATTGTGAAAGGGACCGAAGAAGAAATATCCAAAATAAAACCTAAAAAGTATTTTTTTTTCTTATTTGATGTGAAATGGAGTTGTTCAAGTGACATTGTGGGCATTATGGGATTATTATTTAAATATTATATGTAAAATGAACATAATAATGTATATGAAATGTTATTGTTTGAATCAATGAATTTAATTTATTTGAGTTGATGAATTTTGTGTATTTCAGCAATTTTATGACATTATTTGGGATAAAACTGTAAGAGTTTAATGACATATTTTCCTATGAAAAATGTTTTGACTAAAAATTAATAATCGTCGCTAATCCCTTGTTAATTAGCAAGGGTTTACCGATGGTTATTTATAAATAATATTTTGTAAAATATATGTAACCATCGTTAATCGCTTGCTAATTAGCAATGGTTTACCAACGTTTATTTATAAATAACAATTTCTAAAATATATGAATTCGTTGCTAATCTCTTGCTAATTAGAAATGGTTTACCGACGGTAATTTATAAATAATAATTTCTAGAAATACATATCCGTCGCTAAAATATCTGTAAATGAATTTTAATTAATTCAAAATTAAAATTTTATTTTGGGAAAAAGGACGGAAAATAGTTAGAGAACTCACGCTAAAATCCATCGCAAAATTTTGACACAAATACTGTCTTGAAATTTACCGACCATCGTGATCCGTCGGTAATCCGGCCCTAAGCCTTATATAGCGACGGATTACCAGTGGATTATGCCGCTGTAAAATCAGCTTTTTCTTGTAGTGTGATGTTAATTCTTGAATAAATCAGTGGAAGTACATTTGCACAAGATTATTTATCTAACCTGAAAAAGGAGTATGCCTTTTAATAGAATTTCTTCATAAACTATATTTCAGTTTTACTAATATGTTTTGATTGAGATGCTCATACCAGACAATAGTCTAACCTTGTTTGCTCATGGCAAATGGGGTGTCTCATTATATGGTGAGGCAGCCTCTAATGCTTCGTCAGGAAATGATGAAGCTAAGTAGGAGCTGGATTAGAAGTCTGGCTTGTTTTCATGGATGATTAGCATGCTTAAGTAGAAAATAAAAGCTTTGAATTGTAGTATCTGCATGAATCCTTGAAGATAGTTTTTATGAATCGTTTTTGTAAATATTGAGCTATGTCCTAAAAATTATGTTTAGATAGTAGAAAAATTAAGTGCAATGTGCTATGTTGATGACTGAATTGATGTAGTATTTGACATGATCATTTTGCAACTGATATTGAGAAAATATATGTTTTGAATCGTAGCAGTTTGCTAATATTATATGTATTAGTCAATCTGGAGTCATTTTAGAAAAGTAATGTGCACATGTACATGTTTGTATGTTGGTTCATTGGTGATTCCTTCAGAAAAATCAAAAACATGAGTGGTGCACATGGACACTCTTGGCTCAGCTCAAATTAGAGGAAGTTTAGCTAAGGGTGCAATGTTGACCCATGCACCAAGGATCAGAATAGAAAACATGCCCATGTCACTTGCATTGTTTCAAAAGTATCATTTACGCTTGCATAAGGTTATCAGTTTTGATAACCACCTTTTGAAAAATATCATTTATATAAGCATAAAAGTAGAAGTTTTGCTATCATCGTTTTAAAGGTATCATTTATGTACTCAAGAGAGTATCATTTTGATAACATGGATTTATAAGTATCATTTTTGTATGAAAAAGAATATCATTTTTGTAAGGATCATTTTAACAAGTATTATGTCTTCATATAGATAGGTATCATTTTTGAAGGCATCAGTACTGAAGACTCAACAGTATCATTTTTACAGGTGTAAGAGTATCATTTTTATCCCTATAATACAAACGTATCACTTTTGTAGGCATAAGGGTATCCGTTTTAAAATATGTGTTTAACGTTGATCTACAATGAGGTCAATGAATATCTTGGTTTCTCTCTACTCTGATTTAAAGCAAGAGGGGTATATATATCTTCATATATATATATATATATATATATATATATATATATTGTATGAACTAATATTTTTATATTGGTAAAATTTTGGATCTTGGATTTTAATGAGGAAAGAATGGCTCTGGCTTGTAACTTTAAAATTAGGAGAACCATTTGTATTGTAAAAAAAAAACATACTAGAATTTCTAGTTAAAAGTAGGGTCATTCCACCTAAACTTTGATGTGACCACCCCACGGAATTGGAAACACCATTTCCGATCCAATGAAATCAATCTTAGCACCTGATTTGATTCCAGTCAAAATTTGTGCCCTAAATAAGAAAACAAGGTAAAATGGTCACAAATAAAATTGGTAAAAATCATGGACATGTCTCACATCCCCATGAAAAACATATCAAAATATGATAATGATCCGACCCTCGAGGAAATAAATAAAAAAATATGTTATGATCCTCTGATATGTAAAATATGGGTCATTACAAACACAGTCTCATGATATATGTACAAGAAATAAGAAACAAACTGCTCAATGTGGGACAAGACTAACACCACCTTTGCATGCCAAGACGTGCCCAAGACACAACGGGACAAAACAAGTGTTCCACGACCAAAACTAAGATTTGATACCATGTAGAATACTAGAGAACCAAACAAGTATTCCTAAAATCAATTGGAAATAGGAAACACGTCTCATATTATATGTAAAGTAAACAAATTGCTCGATGTGGGACAAGCTAACAACTAAAGATGTAGGTTTTAGATGCAAGCTACAAACTGGTTCTCACGATCTCACCAGCTAATGTTGTTTTCGAACTATATGAATGAACCATTTCTAAAATTTAAAATATGCATAAGCTTCATTCATTCTCATTTTTCTTATTAATATGTTGTTTCTCTGCTTTACATGTGCTTGCTATAGTCGCCTATGGAGGATGAACAAATTAGATAACAAACCCTTTTTTAGTCATATCAGATTTCGTATTAGATATGTTTATGGTATACTCCTAATACCAGTGATGCATATTACATTTGTTGTTTATGATTTTCATATCTTAAGCATCATTCAATTCTCAACCTTGCTAAACCACAAAGGCCATTACAAGAGAAAGTGAGTACAGATGAGCAGTAGCTGGACAATGTAGTCGGCATGTGCTAGTAGAAGCTCCATCAAATAAAAAGGCTTCAAATCTGGCCAAATCCAATAGGTGCAGAGTGTTTTTAGCTTAGAATGATGATGAACTCATTGATGATTTGTAAGCAAATGTCAAATTCATCATAAATAAGTTTATTTATTCTGAATTCATTTGTGCTAATTTACGACTTGAAATCTGATCTATTACAGTACTTAGGCATTGAACATTAAGTTTGTCTCAAATTATACCCCATAATTTGTTTGATTATCAATATGTATAGGAATTTTTGTCAGTTTGGATTATCATACTTTTTAGATAGTGACCGTGAATGTTATGAAATCGGTCAAGTTTGTTTGAAGATGGCTTAGGGTTGTAACAAAATTGTGTTTTTCTATGGATATTTACCTACATTTGGATTTAAGATTTCCACGGTTATACCTTGGACTCCATACTATTTTATAACACTGCCTTTTTTTTCATGTGTTCTAAATATACAATACAACGTACTGAGTTTAAAGCTTAAATTTTATACATTATTAAAGTTGCTTCAATCACTTTTTCAATAGTGTAAAAGAAATAGGCGTCATGATATAGGGATCCACTTAAAATAGGCACTGGTAGACTGACATCTGAAACATGCCTCAATGAAATAGCAACGACGATGATATATAACAAATGTTATTGAGATCCTATAAACAAAGGGGTGTTCAAAAATAACTGCAGATATAGAGAAATTGATAAGAGAAGTAGAATAAAATGAGTACAAATGGGAAGATGTCGAGCATTATGCTTTGTAGCTATCTATATTGAACAATAAATATTTGTGTTTTTTTTTCATGTTGAGAAACAAGCTAAAGGAGAATAAATTCATGCAAGCATGGATTTTGATGAATTGCTGCTTAATGCGAAGGAGGACTTGGATGTTGCTGATGAAGAGGAGCTAATGTTTTAGGATAGGCAGTGAAAAAACCAAGCTAAATGAAGTGGAGAATGACCGAGAAGTTAGGACTAATTTGATAAAGGCAGAAGAGTAGAAGGGGAAAGGTTAAATTAATGTCGTGGAAGAATTAAGAGGACTGAGTGAAATCCTTTCTACAATAGTAACAACTGTAATGTGTATGGTCATTTTATAGTGTAGCACTATGACTGTTGAATATCATTGATTCTGCAGTAAGCAATGACACTAATTACATGACTGATAATCCGTGGGTTGATCGCCATGAGGTGAATTGCAGGATGTTTGGGTGTTTCTTTTTTCCAGTAGCATAATGACATCATTGTACTGAGTATGTATGATGTGCTTATGGGAAGAGAGTCATTACAAATATATGCTTGGTTTCCGCTTCTGAGATGTATATTAGGTATTTGCCATTGTAGTAAAGTGTTTACTATATAACATTCTATTTTGTGCTAATTTTTTAATGTAAATGATAAACTTTGATATTGAAATGCATTCTCCATGATGTTCAATTTATGCATCTACAATTATTTAAGTAGTTTCCTTTCTAATGTAAAAATAGAGGTGAGCTACTTCACTATTACAGTTAGTGTTTTCTTCTAATCATAGCTATTAATTTAAATGTTACTTATGTTGAAGTGATTGCTATTC
Organism: Allium sativum; assembly: GCA_030737875.1. Taxonomy (NCBI): domain Eukaryota; kingdom Viridiplantae; phylum Streptophyta; class Magnoliopsida; order Asparagales; family Amaryllidaceae; genus Allium; species Allium sativum. The sequence continues at coordinate 68,302,213 of CM060922.1, forward strand.
GAATAATATAATGCATGTTGTGGTGAACAACATCGATAACACCAATGTGCATATAATGCACATTTGTTTTTCCATATCCGTGTGCGGAGTATGAGTATGCACTAGTTAGAAATAAAAACGTGGTTGATTTAAAGTACATGAGTTAAGATTTTAAATATTTTGCTGATATGTTTCTACAAAATGCGCTCTCCTTTTAATTTTTTGGATATATTTATTAATGTACAGAGTCAGGTGTGAAAAATATGTATGCAATCGCCGTAATCTTTATTTATCCCTCGTAAGCCTATCAGGTAGTGCCTGGTGGTATATTTGACCTCAATTTTCTGAGTTAGGCGCATGTAAATAAGGTTAATATTAATAATTTTTAAAAAGTAATAAGAGAGAGTAAGCCATTGGAACTCAAACATCATCTTAACTTTATTGGTTTGACTTCTCATATTAAAAGAAATAAATACGTCATTATGCAAACTTTGACAATCAATTAATGTATCTATTTTGTAGTTGTACTATGATTCAATCGTAACAAAATGTAATGAATTTCGCTTTGGTAGTTGACAAGTAAAGAACTTATATTTCTTGATGATGATTGAAAATTATATTTTACTATTTCATATCATTTTAAAAGTAAATTCTTCATTTTATAGATAAAAACATGCATTCATATCTTTGTAAATAATCTCATGAACTTTGCATATTTCTTTTGGATTTTGTGGGTAGTATCCACTGAAAATCTTTATGAGACAACACTCGTTTTAGTGGGGAACAACCAAATTTTTAACGGCTTGTTACATGCATTCAGTGCAATCGTTTTCCTACAAAATGGATTTACCTTAGTTGTACTTTATTCAAGGACAAATAAAAAGACAAGAGTGGAGGTATTTGATGTGAAGTTATTGGATGTGCATGTAAAAACTTGCATTTTTACTCCTATACTTAATCTTCTTTTTTTCAAATAACTGTCATATTAGATGTTTTCACATGTTTTAAATCCAAATATAAGCATGTTTTAAGATCATCATTCACTCATCTACATATAAGCAAATGATCATTTTATGTATGTGATAATTTGAAGAAAATTTTGTTACATATTATAATTTTATTTATAGGAAAATGAGTGAAGAAGGAAAAATCTTTCATGGATTTATATATGAATACATGTTAACATGGAAGTTGTCCACCTACCCATTAACTTGTGGATCACAATAAAAAAAAAGCAAAAGTTAATGGAGGATTAATTAAATGTCAATGATGAGTTGAAGGCTATGTAATGAGGATGATATTTTTGATGGTACCCAAATACGGATTAGAGTTTTGGGCGTATAAATAACCCTTTTATAAATATAGAAGAATCTTACTTTTAATCCATAGTGTTGTAGGAAAAAATTAGAAATAAAACATGTTGTAGGAAAAAATTGGAAATAAAACATTCTCATTGATGGCTTCTTAGCGTTATTTTTTTATGCAGTCTTCTTTTATGATTATGTTTTTATGTTATGGTCTTTTATGTTAGTTTCCACTATGCTTCATTTTATGCTTATATAAGTAGTTTGGTTTCTTTTTATGTATGTTTGTTAGATCTTGTTTTTATTAATTAGACTTCATTTTCTTTATGTTTATCTTGAAATCTACTTATGTCAATATGTATGCAAAATGAGTAGGTAAGAACCTTCAATTTAGAGGTAATAAAGCTCTCAACTTATAAAATTTACATAATGATCTTATTTATGATTTTCTCCTTTGTACTTAATAGAAAATTGAATGTTTATGTAAGTTTTTTGGTTTAACATTGAATTTGATAGTTTATGCTTGTTCAAAACAAACAGGCTATGCTTAAAAGTGCCAAAAAAAACAAGTTACATTTTCATCTAAAGATAATTATGGTAATGAGTGTAAAATTAAAACCAAAATTTGATGCTCTTTTTTACTAGTTAAACATTAAATAAAGCATGCTTAAGGTAGAATTTATTTTTAATTTCTTATCATTTTCATAATAGTTTACAAGTGGGTTATAGGCTGTATTAGAGTTTGATGGTTTAAGTTGTATTGATTAATAAAAAAATTAGGCCATTCTTATAACAGATACATTCAGTAATTTTACAAATGTTTTTAAAAAGATCATATATTAATTTTTTGTTGATTTATATGATCATAAGATGAGATCTGTCATTCTTATAACAGATACACCTTTTAATAATAAGCTATCACATATTTTTATGGAAAAAGGAGGTCTTTTCCCTAAAGACTTGAGTTCATGGTTGATGGATGTATTATATATGGTAAATAAAATCTTTTCTCATAGTTAGTTCATTTTTTTTTGAAAACATAAAAAAGTGTTAAGGCCCACGGTCCAAAAGACTATTGGGTACATATACCCAGTTGAACCCGAAGACAACATTACAAGCCAATACCAAACCCTAACCGCAATACAGAATGCAACTATACTTCTTATCTCTATGAAAACCCTAATAATGGCGAGCTCTCGTGAGATAGAACCTCTGTTATACTTAGTATATCGTTAAGGCAGCTTCCAAATGTAACCAGCTTTGTTTTCCTTCCATCTCAGAGGAGAATCGAGCTGACTTTTGGCAATATTATACTTCAAATCGGTTCTCTGACAATCAATCTTAGCAGTGATGCTAAGAATCGACCCAATAGAGGTTCCATAGCAATCTCTAGGTCTTTTGAATTCTTTATAGTCATCTTACTTACCTTCATTGCTGCTTTCACCATCGCTCCAACTAGATAAGTGATAGATATGGTTATTAATCAAACTTTTGTAGTGATACTCCCCCACTTTTTGTAAAATGATGAACTTTCTTCATGTTATCTTTTATTCAGGTATTTGTTGAACTCTGGATCGCTGATGGAGGCATTTCTTTCTGATTCAGGTAAAAGCAGTAGATTACTATTTGATTTATATTCAAAATAAGGATGACACGAATCAGTTATTTGTTTACTTCCCTTTTAGAAAAGATTTCTGTTATTAGAATTGAAACATGCTCCAGGAAGGAAGTCAGGGTTGCAATGAATATCCTGATAACACTCTGGATCACTACTGGTTGGAAGGTGATCTCTATCCCATGCAACAGGTGAGAACCATGCATTATTGTTCGAAAACTTTGAAAAAATATTATGACTGTCCAACATATTGTGTTTACTTCCCGTATAGAATTGATGGTTGTTAGCAGGGCTGAGATTTCTTTCACCAAGAAGGAAGTCAGAGTGTTTGCACTTTCCTTTGTTGCCTTTAACCCTTAAGTCATTGGAACTTGGAACAGAAAAAGGCTATGAAGTTTGTGGAAGCTCTGCTTACCATTTAGTAAGAAGTCTTCAACTTACTTATCATAGTCTTCATCTTTACTAAAATTGTCTTGATTATTTATGCTGTCATTCTTATGTCTGCTTGCTTTTCTCATAATAATCTGGCTATCAGTTAAGATATTCTTCCATAGTGGGTTCCAGTTGATTTCCTTGTTTGTATGGAGCCTTTGGTTCCTTTCTTTCCAAATATAATATATCACAGCAGTTAACAAAACACAAGTCTTATTAAAAAATTTGGATTTCAAAATAAAATCAATATTGCTTCTTATATCTAGTGTAGGGATATATTGATTGAATCCCAAAGTGCTATCCAAATCCTTACTCCATTTACAACATCTATCTCTGGTAGGTAATTTATTAAGAAGTGCAAAAAATGCACAGTGAGCCATTTTTGGATTATTGATTTTGCACCAAATTACCTTGTACCAATCAACCTCCATCTCATCCCCTTTAAGATGCTCCCACTTTTTTTTGAAAGTAAATTTCACCTTTAAGCATAATTTCCAAACCCATTCCTCTTTAAATCTGCTTTGATCAATTTGAAGATAATTTATTGCCTCTTTGAAAATAAGCGCTGCAGTACAATTATGAAAGCTCCAACAATTATTAACAATAATTTTCTGAACCTTATCATTAATCCCCCTTAAAAGATATAAATTTTTCCAACCAAGGAGATTAATAAGTGAGTTACCACATATCCATGGGTCAAATCACAAACTGGTTTGATTACCATCCTTTAATTTTCTCTCAATAAGGTTTTTACCAATATCTCTACAATCAAGAATATTTTTCCAAACATAAGAATGTTGACTACCTTTTCTAATAATCTAGAAATTCTTATTCTTTAAATACTTAGCTTTCATCCATGTAGCTCGTAGTGACTTAACATCCAAAAATTTCCAAAATAATTTAAATTTGCAAACCTCAGAAAGGTCTCTAATATTTCTAAGCCCAAGTCCACAAATTTTTTTTGTCTTGCAAACTTTTTCCCATTATATTTTATGTTGCTTACCTCTCCAAATAAAATTTGCACACAAATTTTCAATTTTTTGAATAGTACTAGCAGAAATGTTGTGTGTTTGAATCCAATACATGATAGTTACTGTGAAGACTGTGTGTGTGAGTTTCGTTCTACCTGCCATGGACAGTAATTTGCTAGATCAACCCTCTAATTTGCTATGAATGATATCATATAATCTAGAACGGTCTGTATCTTTAATCTGGTTAATGCTTAATAGAAGGCCAAGATACTTTACTGGTAACTTCCCTTCTTTGTATTTCAACAGATTCAAAATATCATCTTTATGCAATGCCACTTTACTGAAATAGATTTTGCTTTTGTTTGAACTGACAGTAAGGCCAGCAAATTTTTCCATGTTTTCCAGTATAGTTAGTTCTTGCAAAAATGGGATGTGCTTTTGTAATGTCGACAATTCTTTCAACTAAATTATTAGTACTACTACGAATTTTATTTTTGAAATTAAGTAAAAAAATGGGCCAGGCCCGGTTATATATGGGTAAGAACCTGAAATCCCTCGCCAAATGATCTAGGTAGAGCTATGGTCACACTACGTCACACATCACGTTACAAACTAGAGAAACATCGAGAACAAAGAAAAATTCAAAAAAGGAATATTCTTCCAAAAAAACAACTTTATACATTGAATCCCTAGCTTCCCCGATCTCCGTCCTCTCTTAATATGACAAATGGTAATTAAATTTACTTCTTAATCCACCAAAATCAAACTAAAGCTTATCATTACTGATGTCTTTGTGGTACCTGGAAGATTTGAAAAGATCACACTCCAAATCTATAATTCTGTGTGCAATAGAACGAATTCGAGAAGAATAACTTCTAGATCTGGTATAATTATTCTCTAAATCTTAATAATTATTTATAATATACTAATTCTGGGCTTCATAAACAGGGACAAGCAGATCTAAAACATTGTGCGAGCTGGTTTCTTCGCAAGAAACCAAAGAAATGTACAATCTTCATCGGTATTGCAGAAGGCTCAACTCCTATCTATTTAAACATAGCTTGATGAAGAAAGCTTTCACTATGCTTATTTCCAACTTCTTTGCCCCCACCATTTAGATAAGTATCTAAAACAGGTTTGGCTTCTGAACTTTTTCTTAGATCTTTGTATTATAATTTTTCTGCCTATGTTGATTAGAATTAATCTCTTTTCCATGTTGTTTAGCTTTGTTATGAATTATGTAGTTCCTTTCTTTCCGTATGTGATAAATTGCAGTAGTTAACATCATATGAGATATGTTTTCTCTAAGGAATTGTTGATAAAATCATATTTGATGTGTAATATAGCTTGCTTTAACTCCTTGGAGTCATTACATTTGGTTTCCGTAATCTTTTGAATGTTGTTTCAAATTTGAAAGGAATGCTTGCACTCAAATAATAAATAATTAATAGATTCTGACTCAAATTCACACAAATAACATAATGAATCGGTATATCCACATTTATCATTTTTTCCTTATTAGGTAACTTATTATTGATAGAAAATATGCATAAATTTCATTTTTTTTTAATTATTAATCATATTCCAAAAAGATTCATACTACCCAAAATAGGATATTTGCTTTTTGTTTGAAGAAGAACTTACCATTGTTTATCTACAATTCATACCCAATAATTTGCATTGACATTCATATAAACTGGAATTTTGTTAATACTTTCATCATCAGGATTTGAAACTAGATGAACATGTGTTGTCATTGATTATTATTATTTTAGGTCTTCTTTTTTGGAAACACTTTATGAACAGTTTTCAAAAAAGTTGCAAATATTTGCAGTTTTTGCAAAGTTTTATATATGCAATTAAAGTGAAAATATTTAAATTGAAAGGACAAATGTTCATAGTTTAAACTATAAGTACTAGCATTTTTAATAAAAAATACATATATTTCCCTAATACTATTTGATTTTTGTCATATCAACTTTCAAGCATGGACATATTTAATTCTTGATAATAAAATTAAAAACTTATTGAAAAATACCATGGGCTAATTCGGAAACATATTTCTTGGAAAGTGGTAACTGACTATTATGTTTGGAAATAAAGGTGCTTTGCTGGTCTCCACTTTATGCTATAGCCATAAAATTGTGGATGTTAGGATCAATAAGAATAAAGCAGAAAAAGTTAAATAAGAAGTAGAAATTCCAAAAGAAATCCAATTCTAAATATTTTATACTTATATGATTAAGTAGCATTAGTATGACATTATTCTAACTATCCCTTACCTACACCTTTCGGGTGCAAATCATTTGGTTATTTACATAAATTTAGCATCTAATTATTATTAACTAATGCTGGAAGCTTTTACCAAAAATTATTTTAATTTTATATTAGTAACAAAATTATTAAATTATGTTATGACTATAATTTTGAAAATTTTGAAAAATAGTCATCTGTAACTAAAGTTAAAGTGGATTAAAGCTGGAGGAATAGGGAGAGCGTAAGGACACCCCACAAGTTTTCTACTCTAAGAAATTTTTAAACGCCTCTGGTGCATAGAAACCTTAGTCGCATCAAGGATGCTTCGTCTATAGTGAAGATTTTGAAAATTGCGTGTGATGTTTTCTAAACTTCTTTGCAAAACTTAACATCAAGTAAACAAGGTACCATGAGAACACCACATTTTTTGTTATATCTCACTAACACTGCACGCTTTACTGATGTTGCACTAATGCCATATACGAATAGCGTCTACAAACAACATAATTTAAGACTCTAGGAGAAATCAACTAATCGGGCTTAAGTAGAAGCGTTATAATTTAATATACCTTAGAACTAGTTAATCATGAAACCCTTGATATGAACAAGTGACCTATGTTGATTTAGTTTAGAAGAAATTACTGAGAATGAAATGGATTAGTAGAAATCGTACCTAAATCCATTGGTGTTTATGAAGATTAACTAGCCTTAGATTTTGTTCAGATTTGAAAATTGACACAAACTTAGATATGTATTAGATTTGAATCCATAACCGCTGCTTTTATGAACTGATCAAGAGAAAGGGACAACTTTGAATGGTAAAAGTTGAATCCATGTCCTAGATTGACATATACCCTAAATCAAAATTATTTTCATAGAAGTTATTAAAAGAATAAACAGAGCTTATGTAAATTGAGAATCATAACCCTTTATTTTAATAGTGTGATATAGTCAATTTGTCCCATTAACAAATTAAAACGACTTTGGTTAAATATTTTATTTCTTTATTTGATCACTCTAATTAGGCATTACATCAAAATAGTGTAACACATTTTATTTTAGATATTTGATCCACATATTGAAATTTTCCAATAAGAAGAGCTTAGTATTTCGTATATTGTATATATAATACTAACATTTATATCATCCTAGTTGTGCAAAACAATGCAAGAAGAAATTTCGTAGATTTGGATATTTTAAACTTATCACGACCACTTTACAAATTTATTACAAACATAAACTAGATTTGGCCACGTCAATGCTATGCTGAATTTTAGCCGCTGAAGAAATTAAATGTCCCTGACCTATTTAGCAGAAAAATGAGACATATAGCGTTGACTTTCGGAAATTCTCATGATGTATTTAAAATAGTCATCTATGTCAATTTAAAAAGGGCTAATTCTGTTCATACACCCATAATTTCTTAATACACACCGTGAAAAAAAATGAAATACTATGCACCAAAATTTCCTTTTAATATATCATGTCATCTGCAAAATTACGCTTTCATATTTTAATCATCTTCCCCCTTTGACGTTAAAACTAAATTACATAAAACCGAGAATTCGTTGCAATAAATTTACCTAAAATTCAAAAGAAACTTTAATTTTTAACACTAGTATTGTAAATACTTGATTGTTTTTATTTTAAAAATTAGCTCCACTTTTAGATGATTGAACACATTGATAGAGTGTTTAGTTGTAAAAGTTGCCAAAATTGAAATTTTAAGTTTTATTAACTTCATAAAATTCTACAGATTTTATTATATATTACAGATTTTAAAGTTTTAATCAGATGCATTATGCGGTAGAGTTGAAAATGCAATTAAGTATAAGGGTAGCATGGTCATGGTTTTCTAATTAACATTGGTGTGTGTTAAGAAATTATTGGTGTGTAAATAGAATTTGCCTTTAAAAACATACACCAGAGACTATTGAAAAGCTTCCTATGTAGTTTTTTCAAATATATCAAGGGTTTTCCAAAAGTCACCAGTATATAATTTAAAAAAGGGAAATGTTGGCAATAGAAAAAAACATGCTCATGTGATTACAATTGATTAATATTTACATTTAGTTTCTAGAGTAACCTATTTTTGCGATATGATTAATAAAAGAGTATAAATCCACAAAATTATTAGTATTAAATATCCTACTAAGATGCCACCTTTTTTAACATTTTTCTTAAGATGCTAATAATATATCATAGATGGGGTGTAGTTAAAAATGCTTGTGACCATTCATTAGTCATTCTGGCTGTAAATTGTTATGCTTATTAAAAGTTTACCAAGCTAATGCAGACATTTCTCCCAATTTAACACCTTACTACAAATTTAGATTATTGCAATTGGCCAACAGATTTTACCATATAGCTAGAAACCTAATCAGTTTAACCATGTATTGAAAACCGTATATTTACATAGCACCATAACACCTAGTGATCAACTCAAAATTTTAGATATATGGAACTAGCGCCAAATGTCGAAACAAAAAGGAAACTGATAGAACAAAATAGAGGTATTTTTAGGAGCATATACTCTTGGGTACAATTTGAAGCAATTGATAAACTTCAGCACGTACTGCATTTGCCTCACTCTTCAACTAAGATATATGGTTGGCATACTCAGTAAAAGAAACTTTAGTTCCCTCCTTGTTTAAAAGAACATACTTCGCTTTCTCGTCTTTAATTATTTTCCTTAATTCATTTTCCTACAGGAGTCGCAGATATGTATTTAGCACAAGAAAGTAATACGTACATATCAAACAAAAATTCGTTACTTTTTGGCTTGCAGCAACAACTTTATCATTGTTTTGTTTCACTTCATCATCAAATTTAGCAGCTATTATATCAATAATATCCCTCAGCTCACTATGAAAAAAAATTAAAAATAAGATGAGAATATCAAAATTGTAAATCTAATTAACTAGTCAGCTTTATATAAATTTAAGTTAATGCGTTTACTTGGTGGTAATAACTTCATTATAAAGAAAACTTAAAATTTTTGGTTTCTCCGAGGCGTCAGGCTTATCGTATCTAGATATACCATTGTCTAAGAAATCAATTTTGACATCATCAGTCTTGCATATTGACTTTTCAATTCATCCTCTTATAGCTGTTAACCAGAAATCTTCGTTTCTTGTAATAACATAGAACCGACCTGTTTCATGAGAAAAAAAAAGGACAAAGGAGCCAAAGTTTCAAAAGATATTGCATAGAAATATACTTCTCATTTATGCCTTCTTTTAATAAAGAAAGCAATTTAATGTTGAACCCCAATAGTGTTGATTGTGTTCTAATATGTGTGTCTTGACCTCTAACTATCTCGAAGAATGCTTTCCGGTTTCCATTACATTTTATCAAGGTTCTATGAAAGGAAAAGTTAATATTTTTTTACTCTCAATTCCTAATGATTTTCGTTATTCATAGTATATTATTTTTAAGCATCAATAAGAAGGCTGTGTCATATACGAAATAAGCTAGTACACTAATACAAATAGCCGACACATGTGAAAAATTAGAAAGTATGAATTCTAATATTTCGTAAAAGGATGTTAAATGCAATTATACTAACTATCGTTTCAACAAACAAATACCTTTGAGAATGCATTGTAGAATTTCATAAAATGCAATGCATCACTAGTATCATGAGGAGCGAATTCAATGCCTGCAACTTCAGTAAGAGGCATGCTTGCAGGAAGCATTATATCTTCTTCAATGATATGTTCTTTCAATTTGCAAAATTTTCGTGATGTCTTAGGCTTCTCTTCGTTTTCACTTTTCAAACCATCTACATCATTTTGAAATTTCTTAGATGCTTTCTCACCGTTCTTTCAATATTTGAGTTACAATCATTCTTCTCAAAGTTTTGGCTCTCGGTATCCTGAGATGTTTTAGAAGGAAATGTCTCCTTCTAAAATAATGCTAATGTGATTAATGATTACATGTATACCATATGCGTAATCACTAATCACATTAGTATTGTTTTAGAAGGAGGCACTTCCTTCTAAAAAATCTTAGGATACCGAGAGCCTAAACTTTGAGCATAATGATGGCAACTCAAATATTTAGAGAATAGTGAAAGGGGTACCTACGAAATTGCAAAATGATGCCAGATAGTTTGAAAAGTTATAATGAAGAGAAGCCTGAGACATCAGAAAAAGTTTGCAAATTGAAAGAACATATCATTGAAGAAGATATAATGCTTCCTGCAATCATGCCTCTTACTGGAGTTGCAGGCATAGAATTCACTCCTCATGATATTAGTGATGCATTGCATTTTCTGGAATTCTGCAATGCATTCTCAGGGGTATTTGTTTGCTGAAAGGATAGTTAATATAATTGCACTTAACATCCTTTTATGACATATCAAAATTCATCACTTTCTAATTTCGACATGTGTTAACTATTTGTATTGGCATATTAGCTTATTTTGTGTATTACATAGCTTGCTAATTGGTGCTTATACGTAATATACTATGAATAATGAAAATCTTCAAGAACTGAGAGCATAAAGTATTAGTGACTTTTCTTTTCATAGATCCTTAATATAAAGGAAGGGTAACCAAAAAGCATTCTTCGAGATATATATAAAGGCCAAGACACATATATCAGAACACAATCAGCCTCGATGGGGTTCAATGTTAATTTTCTTTCTTTATCAAAAGAAGGTATAAATGAGAAGTGTATTTCTATGAAATATCTCTCGTAAAATTGGTTCCATTGACTTGTTTATTTTCTCGTGAAACAGATCGGTTTTACATTATTACAAGCAGCAATGATTCGTGATTAACAGCTGTAAGAAGATGTATTGAAAAGTCTGTATGCAAGGCTGATGATGTCAGAACTGATTTCTTAGGCAATGGTATATCTGGATATGAAAAGCTTGACATCTCGGAGAAACTGAAGCTTTTAAGTTTTCTTTGTGATGAAGTTCTTACCACCAAGTAAATGCATTAACTTAAATATATATAAAGTTGGTAAGTTAATTAGATTTACAATTTTCATATTCTCGTCTTATCTTCTTTTTTTCATAGTGAGCCGAGGGCTATTGTTGATATGGTAGCTGCTAAATTTGATGATGTAGTGAAACAAGACAATGATAAAGTTTTTGCTGCAAGGAAAAAAGTAACTAATTTTTGTTTAATTGGTACATATCACTTTCTTGTGCTAAAAGCATACTTGCGACTTTTATAGGAAAATGAATTGAGGCAAATAATTAAAGAAGAGAAAGCCAAGCATGTTCTTTTAAACAAGGAGGGAACTCGAGTTTCTTTTACTAAGTATGCCAACCATACATTTCAGCTGAAGAGTGAGGCAGATGCGGTACGTGCTGAAGTTTATCAATTGCTTCAACTTGTACCCAAGAGTATGTTCCTAAAAAAACCAATATTTTGTTCTATAATTTTCCTTTTTATTTTGACCATTAGCACTAGTTCCGTATATCTAAAACTTTGAATTAATAACAAGGTGTTGTGGTGCTCTGTAACTATATGGTTTTTAATACATGGTAAAGTTGATTGGGTTTGTAGATATAAGGTAAACTCTTTTTTTCCCATTGTAGTAGTCTAACATCCTTCAGAAGTTTTCTCTGGGGTTGTATCTTGAAGTTCAAATTTAATCCCACCACCGACCACTAAATAGTCCAAATTATGTAGCCGAGTTTAGATAATTAGAAAAATGAAACAAAAATATTTTATTCAATTTTGAGTAGCTTAAGTCAACCAATAATAAGGATATTCAAGGTAAAATTGGCGAAATTTTTTGTTATATCCTTCAAAATCACCATTGCACAAATATAACTAAATCATTAAATAAGCTAACTTGGCAAAAAAAATGTTACCTTCTACTTTGTTTCTTTTAAAACCAAGTTATATTAGAAGACTTTGGGAATGTAGGTGTTGGAACCACAAGGCAAATCACTATGTACGGTTTGGAATTCTATTATTTTCTTGTTAATATATTTGTAGGTAAGAAAATAAAGGTAATCATAAAAATCCTTACATTTGTATGTTTTCTTAGCTGCTAAAAATTTATTCATCTCTTGCAAACCATACAAATATCTTACTGATAAACTTGATTTTGATAATATATATGTAACAATGCACAACTGGAGTTATGAAAATTTATCATGCACTTGACTCTTAGGAGGGGGTTTTTGACTTAAAATTGAAGATGGTTCACTAACTCTAAAGTGGTGGTTTTCTTGTTCGAAATAAGTGATTTTGTTGTTTTTAAATCAAAAGAAAGATCTTAATTCTTACTTAAAATATGCGTTTGTTTATTTGTTTATTTTTTGAGTGTATATGGACGATGACACAACAAGAATATGAATCAAAATATTGTCTGCAGATCCATCCATGATTGCTTAAAATATTAATGTTGAACATGATTAAACTTACTTCTCTGTTTTACTAAAAATCATAAATTTCCTATTTTAGATTTTCTAATTTCATTTATTTTCTTTTATTTAGAAAAAAATTTATTTTTATTGCCTACTATTTTGAGAATTATTTCCTATCATAGCTATTTCGATTTATTATTAATTTTTAAAATAAAATAATGATTTTATAGCCAAAAAAAGTGAAATTTTTAGATTTATTCTCCAAGTTTTTGCTTTTTATTTTTATTTTTTATGATTGTTATTAAGCACCATAGTTTCACATTTGTTCAACTTTACCTTATTTTGATGGTTGAAAAATGATTCAAGTGCGGACAGACTATGATGGCTAGTAAAATTCAAGCAAAAATTGATTAATCGATGAAACTCCGGTCGTTATCATGTGTATATAACACAACTTTTGAGCATATAGAATAATATTTGGAACAATAGTCTAACAACTTAACATTCAGCACACCACAACCTAGATAATAGTAGAGTGATCAAGGGTGAACATGACGCAAATCATGTGGATCTAGTCCTACAACATCTTAGGTGTACAATCATTTTGATTTTCAACTAAAGGTGAAACCCTTCATTAACAAGACTTTGACAGACAACACATTTTAGATAACCAATTTAGTGATGGTAGCAATAGTGCCAAAACGTAATGCTAAAGGCACAATTGACACTATCCAATATGAAAATCATGATTTTCTATAAACTCCTCAATTATATATCTACATACAAAGGAACGATGGAGTATATAGGCAACTTGAACAAGGAGACAATCAGTGATATTTTCTAGTCGTCATTAGTGATGAAATTAATGTTGTTGCGGTTTTCCACAACCTTCTACAAGGGTTTTTTAATGATAGAGGAACCATGCAAGCATGTGAACCTCAAGGATGTATATTATTGCTTCTACAATGAGGCTCCCCATGGCAGATGGCCCAAGAATTTGTTTGGTGTGGATTACCCCTTGGTCTCTCCTATAAGATCGCATGCACAACGAACCCCTTTTCCACGATGAGTTATTGCGAAGGCTTTTGATGGGCAATTTTTTTTTCTGTTTTGGTATTTTGGTGATTGTTAACCCACAAAATATGTTCTAGAAAACAATGAGCATGTTTTGGTTAATTTACGATTTTTGGTTGTTAGGCCCTTTGTGTTGTCGTGCCCCCTCTTGCTCGATGAGTTTATTAACTCACATAAGTGTTCTAGGTCATTATGGCATCTTAGATCGTTCAATTAATATGTGATGTTCATGAATCTATGACTTGTTTGAACATCTTAAGTCGTCGGGGCATCTTGGTCCGCTCAGAGGTTAGCTCGCAGGGTTCTTGGAACGCTAGCTCGCTAAAGGTTTTAGCCCGTTTCATTAAAGCCCAAACCACATCATTTTGGATTAGCCCGATCCAAGCATGTTTGGGTCATTCCGCTTTATCCAAGCCCGCATTGTCTCAACCAAGTCCGCTCCGCGTCCTTTAGCTCGCATTACCTTCAAATGGAACGAGTTGGACCGCTCTGCCTTGTTTAGCATGTCCCGCCTTGCTTTGGACCGTGTAACATCCATTTTAGCCCGCCTACGACCTAAAACAAGAGCACAGTATTTACATAACTGCCACCAGGTCTGAACTCCACCTATAAATACCCCCCACATTCCTTCATTTTGGGGAGGGGGGTAAATCTTTGGAGATCACGAAGTGCTGCCGAAACTTTTCTACAACTATCCAAAGCGATTCTAAACACTTATTCTTCAAAATCAAGTGGAGAGTAAGAGAGAAGTAAATCTTGTAATCAACATATTGATAATGGAATCTCTTATGAAAGTGGACGTAGATCCTCATTGGATCGAACCAGTATAAAAACTATGTGTTATTACTTTTTTGCTTCTTGTATGTTTATGATTGTGGCCTCAATTTATTCTTCCTTACCAAATTGGTGAAGTGCTTTGTCACATCTTTGCTGTTGAATCCAATTTCGAGATCAACATTTGGCGCCCACCGTGGGGCCGCGTTTACATCTCCTACCTCTTATCGTGCCTTGCCATTGAGATTCTAAGCCGCATCCTTCTTCAAAGTTATGGCCAAATCTAAAAGACCACTAGCAAAACCGTGGTAGAAGCCGACGATGTTGCCAATGAAGAGACGCCACTCACAAACTGCTTTGAAGTGGGCGAAAATTCAGAAAGCGGGGCCGATGTCACCAGAAATGAGTTAAAAGTCGCCATTGCCAACGTCAACAACCGGATGGATGCCTCTACTAAGATGATGATGGAAAAACTTGACGCCATCCTTAACATTCGATCAAATCCAATTCCTCATAAAGTGCATGTAGATCTCGAAGGGAATGACAAGTCTCCCGCTTCCGATCGTAACCGTAACAACAATATGGAAGATGGTTATGATGGGGCAAGTAACAGAGATGAAGCTAATATCGAAGAATCGACATCAAAAGCTAAGAGTCACTCTGAAGTGAATGCTCGAAAGGTCATTAACCCCGCCAAAAGGGAACCCTCCCGACAATAAGGCAAAGCACCCAAGCTCTTTAATCTCAACTGCATTCCTGGACGAACGTTTGGTAAAGAGCTTACCTTCGTAGAGCATCATAGCACCGACGAATACATCTCGGATATGATAGAACAAGCTATGAAAAATAATCAAGCCAGCAAAGATGAAAGGGAATAGGACTTCTCTCCCGATAGGAATCTATTCACTGAGAGAATCCTCGAAGCAGAATGTCCAAAGTATTTCAACCCGCCAACTCTGCCTCCATATAATGGCCTCGTTGACCTGAACTACTTTTTGTTCAAATATGAGTGGCATATGAGTGCGGTTAAAGCAACAGATGGGATGAGATGTACATATTTCCCTCTCTATCTAGAAGGAGCTGCATCATTTTGGTTCATGAAACTACTTGCTAAATCTATCGATCGGTTCTCCGATCTGACCAAGAGATTCAAAGAGCAGTCCCGCTTATATGCTACCAAAGCCAAGGACGCTATAACAATCTCAGCCATGAAACAGAAATCAGGAGAAACCATCAAGGCTTTCCTTAGTTGATTCAACATTGCCTTATCTGAAGTGAGGAATCCAGAGCCACGCATAGTCCTCATGGCCCTACTCGATGCTATAGACAAAGCGAGCTAATTCAGAAGGTGGATAAAGATGAAAGAACGAACTACGCTCGATAAGCTCTATAAGAAAGCATAAGAGTTCATGAGGATAGATGACAATCCTGTGCCCCTTCAGATCATTGACGATAACCCACTTCTTGAGGCTCCTACAAGTGCAGCTGTGCAACCCAACCAAAAGAGTATTTAGGGGCAGAAGCGAATCAATGGAGGAAATGACAACAAGGCTACTAAGAAGTATCGCCTTTTCAATTCATCAAAGCTAACTCCTTTGAACGACACTCCTGAGAACATCTATATGGCAACCCAAAATTCTGAGGAGTATGCGGAGCCAAACCCAATGAGGATAAGCAACAAAGCAGCAAACTCGGGAAAGTTCTGTAGGTTTCACAACCAACCTAGTCACAATACTAACGAGTACCGACACTTGAAGAACCTCGTTGAGGAATTGATCAGGAAAAACAGGTTGCAGCAATATGTAAAGAATCCACAGGCTTTGAATCCTTCTGCAATTCCTCAGGGGCCTAGAGAATCAAATGATCAGTCTGGTCCAAGCAATGTAGCTTATGTTCAAGCCAATACAAGACTAATAAGGGAAAAATTCGCTTACGTAGCATCTGAAATCTCATATGCAAAAAGTGTCGAACTATTCGCGTAGCACCTGAAATGTCAGATGTGAAGAATAAAGAAAAAATTCACTTACGTAGCATCTGAAGTCTCAGATGCGAAAAGTGTCGAACTATTCGCGTAGCATCTGAAATGTCAGATGCGAAGAATAAAGAAAATTCACTTACGTAGCATCTGAAATCTCAGATGCGAAAAGTGTCGAACTATACGCGTAGCATCTGAAATGTCAGATGTGAAGAATAAAGAAATTCACTTACGTAGCATCTGAAGTCTCAGATGCGAAAAGTGTCGAACTATTTGCGTAGCATCTGAAATGTCAGATGTGAAGAATAAAGAAAATTCACTTACGTAGCATCTGAAATCTCAGATGCGAAAAGTGTCGAACTATTCGCGTAGCATCTGAATTATCAGATGTGAAGAATAAAGAAAATTCACTTACGTAGCATCTGAAATCTCAGATGTGAAAAGTGTCGAACTATTCGCGTAGCATCTGAAATGTCAGATTTGAAGAATAAATAAAAAATTCACTTACGTAGCATCTGAAGTCTCAAATGCGAAAAGTGTCGAACTATTCGTGTAGCATCTGAAATGTCAGATGTGAAGATTAAAGAAAATTCACTTACGTAGCATTTGAAATCTCAGATGCGAAAAGTGTCGAATACGCTCATATGAGTCATTAGAGTGATAACGTCCAGGACCTACAGTCAACCTAAGCTGACAGGTCAACTTTAAGCATTAACACAATTTTGAATTAGAATACCATGACTATGCGAGCAATATTTAATGAGTTTTGGACCGTCAAATAAGATGGTCCTGAGCCACGATTTAATTCAACGCAAGTCAAAGTCCGTTATAGTTCTTCGCTAACTAATCCGTTGTCAATATGGATAGTTGATAACGAGTATAAGTCCAAAATCGTGTAACACCCCACACCCGCTACGGTCACTCACTAAGGGAATGCCATAACATCGGTGGAGTATTTTAAGTGAATATAGAACAGAAAAATTACAACAAGACAGATATAAGTAATACTTGAGAATTTAAAACATCATTTCATTTCAGCGGAAAGTAAAACATGTTTGGTTACACCAAAACCATAAATAAGAGTCAAGTACATAATATCCATCCTGATAAAAACGAAAGTACATAATCCCATTACATAACCTAATAGCCATAATAGAAAAGATAAACTGAGCTTTACATCCACGGTCCAAGCTCCAAAAGATAGATAAAGCAGTCTGATCAAAGCCCACTAGTGCTAGGCCCACTCTGAAAACCTGAGGGTTGGGAAAAAATAAAGAAACAACGGGGTCAGACATAAGTCTGAGTGAGTCCTATAACCCTAACAATACAATCATTAAAGTAATTAGGGTATGATATAAACAAGGTACGGTACCTCTGGGGATAATGACTACACTAAGTAGCCAACTAAACACAGGATGTACTAAGATAACCGAAAAGACGCATTTATCCACCCAAGATAATTACTGGATTACACCACCCCAGATCTACCCACCCAAGGGTAATTCCTACACTGCACCACACCAGTCATTCCTAACTTAAAGGTTGATCCCACCCATGGACTTATAAAATTAACTTAATAGTTCTCGCGTACCCCTAGGTGACTAAGTAGACGCCACGGGGCCCTACAATCCACTAGGTGTACACACTACTCCCCATTCGATCGGCTCCCTAACGTAGATACCCGTGCTGGCCCCACCGTGGGGTGTACCATTCCTCAACGTGGCAACCTGATAAAACTAACGGTGCACGGCTTATATCTACACGATGCAACAACGTCTTATTTACCAGCCCGGGTCCACACACGCATATGAAACCCGTTGGTCATGCGTTGCCACCGCTAACCCATTTTGGCCTCTTATAGTCAAGCCCAATATGCGTGTCCCGTCACTCGACTAGAGTCGAGCCCACTAAGATACGTTTGGGATATTGGTTGAAATGGGCCCCCACAAGCTACCACCTAAGCTTGTTATTTCTAGTGAATCCCGCTTAACCCTCTAACCATGTCCACTTACATGTTATAAATTCTGGTTAAGTCATTAATCATATTTTAATTGCCATTCAAGGCACCCACTAGATTTCCACATGCCACCCAAAGCACTTACTTAACCCTTTAACTATGTTTTAATTACATGTTCCACTTTGGTTAAGTATTCTAATCGTATTTTCTATTGCCACCCAAGGCCCCCACTTAACCCCTCATGTCCCTCTACATGCTAATATGGTTAAGTGTTTCTTAATTAATTAATTAAGATCATGACCTCATAAAGACCTCTCACATTAGACCGTCTTTTATGACTGCTGGATATGCCGGTTGGGTCCGGGCAGCCTTACGTCATAAAAAGGGTCTAACCTCGTGTCTTTACTTTAATCACGTATTTAATTTGTGCCTAAGACCTCTCACATTGGGCTAACATTTGTAGCAACTGGTTAAGCCGGTTGGGTCCGGGCAGTTTTACGCTACAACTGAGTCCAACCTCGTGTCTTAGTCGATTAATTACACCTAATTAATCACCCTCATAATTTATATTAATTATCCCTAATTAATTAATCATGTTTTCCAGAATATGGGTAGACCTAACTCAATAGGTAAATTCCCAACTCCGTAGTATGGGTAGACCTAACTCAATAGGTAAATTCCCAACTCCATAATATGGGTAGACCTAACTCAATAGGTAAATTCCCAATTATGTCCATTTAATTTATGTTACTCTTAAGCATACCCATTCCACATCATTTTATTAACATGCATATTAACCCCATCGTTCCCCACGTAATTCGTTCTCGTAACGTGACATAATAAAAGGGAAGATTCATCACAAATGTCATGGGTTTAGCCAACATAGCATGTAACTTTATCATGGGTTCAAAAGGTGTCAACTTGCATATATGAACATACATTAAACCCAACTAGTATTTAACCCAAACTTGCATTATGCATATCATAAAAGAGACAACTTGCATATGAACTTGCACATAAACTTGCATATGAACTTGCATCATAACTTGCATATGAACTTGCATCATAACTTGCATATGAACATGCATCATAACTTGCATATGAACTTGCATCATAACTTGCATATGAACTTGCATCATAACTTGCATATGAACTTGCATCATAACTTGCATATGAACATGTATCATAACTTGCATATGAACTTGCATCATAACTTGCATATGAATATGTATCATAACTTGCATATGAACTTGCATAACATGCCATACTTAGAGATAAACTTGCATATATTATGCATATCATAAAAAGGGACAAACTTGCATAAAACCAAACACTTAGCATGCATAAAACCAAATACTTAGCATGCATAAAACCACATACATAGCATGCATAAAATCAAATACATAGCATGCATAAAACCAAATACTTAGCATGCATAAAACCAAATACATAGCATGCATAAAACCAAATACTTAGCATGCATAAAACCAAATACATAACTTGCATAACATGTTACATATAGACTTGCATATAATCTCCCATATAGCTTGCATAACATGTTACATATGAATCAATGTTCAACATAGTGTTTTGCATCATAAAACATAGCATTAAACTTGCATATAGCACACAACATACACTATACTAAACTTGCATAAACACATTGATTCCACAAACATAGCCATATCTTATCATATCCTATCATAATCAATTTAACAATTGATTGTTAAGTCTATAGAAACTCACCACTAAACTCCAATAAGCAAACCCTTGCCACAAATCACCCAAAAACTCTAGCCTTGAACATAAATCTTGCAACTTGATGATGAATGCAAGCCAATGATCACTCATACAACTCAAAGATGCTTGTATGCACATGAAAGCCTTCATAGAAATAGTTTAGAAATAGGATGGAGGCTAGGGTTTTGAGTGGAGGCCATGATCATAGAAAATTTTGGCATAGTTTAGTTAGGAGATAGGATTATGACCATTTAGGGCTAGCTTAGGGTCTTATTTATAGGATTAGGCAAGTGTTTTAGGCCCTTAGATTAACCCTAAATTAGATTAGGACCCTTAGATTTCGGAACCTTCCAGAAACCAGCCCTAAGACCAAGCCCAAACCCCAAACTGGTGCACCCAACCACAGAACTCTCTAGAAACTGTGCAGGTTTCTGGCTCGACACGGGTGCACTTCCCAAGTGCGCCAGTGTAAAAATGTGTTGGCGCACTTCACAAGTGCGCCAGTGCATTTTTGTGTTGGCGCACTTCACAAGTGCGCCAGTGCATTCTGGCTAGTTTTTCGGTTTTTCTGCCTAACTTCGTTCGTCCATATCTTCTTCATACGGACTCCGATTTTCGAAAACTCAGACTCTATTTCGCGTATTTTTCCGAGACGAACGCAATGGTGCAACCCGTTTCCCCTAATTCCCACATCTGGGATTAGTTATTCTTTAATTTGTGAATTTTAGCATTAACCGAAATTCGGGGTGTTACATTCTCCCCTCCTTAAAGGATTTCGTCCCCGAAATCTCTAAGCTAAGGAGAATGCATATCCTACCATCCAAACAACCATCTACTCAATCCATCAAACACGGGCATCCATTGTCCTTAAAACAGTTTCTAATGATGTATGAGCATATGCAAAAAGTGTGTGTATATGTTCCCTATCTAATGTATGAACATATGCAAATCATGATAGTGCCATGCATCCATTATGTATGCGAGAGAACCCTATCGAAACATACAATATCTACATGAGTGCACAATCATTCACCAAAATGCATCATCCATATGATAACACAATCATTATACATCCATAAATATAGCTTCCTACACACAATTTTATGCAATATGCCATATGAAGTGATTGAGCCGATCTAGTGTCTAGAGTGTGTGTATATGCATCCACGAGCAACCACTAGCAACCACTTGCATCCACACGCATCCATCAAACATAACATGTCTCAAACACATGTTTCAACCATAGATTTACCCTATCTAAAGGTCATAGGTACTAGCGAGAGGATATACTAAAGATAAGATAAGTACTAGACAAGCGATAAAGGAGAAGTTAAAAGACATACTCTCAAAAAGAAATGGGTACAAAGAACGCATCTTCGCTTCCGTCTCCCAAGTAGCATTGCCCTCGTCTTATCCCCATTGCACTTTAACTAGCTGAACTTCTCTGTTCCTCAACTTCCTAGTTTCTGACCCAAGGATGCGAGTAGGAGCTCGTCGAATCGTCGCATCACGCTCTACCTCTACATCTCTAAGTAAGCTCGGCTCTACGACCTCTGCGATCTCATGTAAGCACTTCCTCAAATGTGATACATGGAATACATCATGAACACCACTAAGTCTGTCGGGCAACTCCACCCTATATGCCATCCGTCCAATCCTTTCCTTAATAGGAAACGGCCCAACAAACCTCGGTGCTAACTTCCCAACGGACCCAAAGCGAACAACATTTCTCAACGGAGATACTTTGACAAAAACCATGTCCCCAACCTCAAACTCAAGATCCGTCCTTCTCCGATCCGCATAAGATTTCTGTCTATCTTGCGCTGCCTTCATCCTTCTTCGAATCAAATCAATCTTCTCTGAAGTCTCTCTAACCATATCTGGCCCAAGCAAGATCTTATCCGTAGATTCCCGCCAACATGTAGGAGATCGACAAGGCCTTCCATAAAGAGCTTCGAAAGGTGCCATGCCAATACTAGACTGAAAGCTGTTATTGTATGCGAACTCCACCAAAGGAAGATGTTCTTCCCATGTACCTCCAAAATCCAAGATACAAAGCCTCAAGAGATCTTCTAAGATACGGTTCACCCTCTCGGTCTGACCGTCCGTCTGAGGATGATATGCGGTGCTCAAACACAACTGAGTCCCTACCGCCTCTTGCAAACTTCTCCAAAACTCACTAGTGAAGATAGGATCTCGATCACTCACAATGCTGGATAGTACGCCATGCAATCTAACAATCTCTCTAACATAGACTGAAGCAAGCCATGGAGCGGTCCTCTTACTCTTCACGGGTATAAAATGGGCACTCTTGGTAAGTCTGTCTACCACAACCCAAATTCCCGTATTGCCCTTCCTCGATCTCGGTAACCCATCGATGAAATCCATCGAGACACTATCCCACTTCCATTGCGGAACTTCCAATGGGTGTAGCAACCCACCGGGTTTCCTTTGCTCCGCTTTAACTTGTTGGCACACTAAGCATCTAGCCACATACTCGGCCACATCTTTCTTCATACCGGCCCAGAAGAAAACTCTCTTCATGTCTTGGTACATCTTGTCCCTACCAGGATGAATGGTCATCTTTGACCGATGTGCATCATCAAGTATAGCCTTCCTCAGACCCTCATCTTGCGGTACACAAAGTCTACCGTCTCTACGCAACCACCCCTTACCATCTAGGGTGTACCTACTCAAATGGCTGGACGACTCCCCCCTTATGAGCTTCTCTACTAACTCAACCAACTGTGGGTCGTCTCGCTGTGCCTCGCCAATCCGCCCCAAAAGAGTAGGCCTAACCTCCAAGGAGGCTAGCAAACCGGGTACAAAGTCAACGGAAGGTCTAAAGTCAATCATAGAATCAAACTCCAAGCTTCGCCATTCCACGAACAATGGACTCAAAGACAGCCTTTTTCTGCTCAAGGCGTCTGCCACCACGTTACCCTTGCCAGGGGTATACGCTATCTCAAACTCATAGGATGCTAAGAATTCCATCCACCTTTGTTGTCTTAAGACAATGCGCTCAAAGAGTCTCCAACACTTCCCTAAGATGTAGGGCATGCTTTTCTCCACTTCTAGAGAAAATCAGGATATTCTCCCATGCAAAATCATCACAACTATCCATCTCTCACGCATACCACCCTAGTCGAACTCGACATCCCCCAAATGCAAGCCCCAAAGGCCTAAACCAATATCAGACAAACACCCAAGGGATACCTCCTTCGAATTCAGACGACCTACGTGAGATGATACTAGTAAAAACGGCTAAATAATTAAGCCCTTGTCCAACTCTGGATGTCCTTGCCAGTCTCGCTCCAAAACCACCGTTTATCCCATAACGGGCTTTGCTCAACCTATTGAGCACATACGAAAACTTATTTCGCTCCTAGAAAAGACCAAGATGTCATCCACCAAGATCATCACGAACTTATTTAGGTACTCCCTGAACACCCTTCTCATCAAATCAACAAAGTATGCGGAGGCGTTCGTCTAACCAAATGGCATCACCAGCCACTCATAAAACCATCCGGAGTCCTAAAGGCAATCTTCTCTTTACTATCCTCAGCCACTCTCAACTGACGAAACCCCGTGGCTGAGTCCAACTGCGAAAATACCGAGATGCCAACTAACTGATCAAAGAGATCATCAATCCTCGGCAATGGGTGTCTATTCTTCTTTGTGAGTTTATTTAGTTCTCTTTAGCCTACCCAAAGTCTGAGGGACCCATCCGCCTTCGTAGCAAAAACTACTGGAGCATCCCACTCCGATATACTTTGTCTTATGGACCCCTTCTCAAGCAACTTCCCTACTTGCTTATGGAGTTCCCTCCTCTCGCGAGGAGCCATGTGGCGCACTGGTAAAGATACAGGTTTAGCATTGTCTACCAGATATATTCGGAAGTCAATCTCCCGCTCCGGAGGTAAGCCCTTCACCTCCTCAAACACATCCGAGTATTCCCGGACCACTCTAACAGATCGCAAACTCTCGACCGACGTGTCAAGCGATTCTAGATAACTTAGCATAACAGATTCCATGGGATTACAAGAGATCTCGAGAGTGTTACCCAAGCGGGTCATAAGCCTAACAACTCTCCCTTCAAAATCAAGAACGGCACCCCTACTGGATAACCAGTCCATGCCCACTAACCCATAGCCCGTGAAGCCCAAAAAGCATCACATCTAAACTCAACGCTAAGTATAGAAACTTTCAAACCCAAACACATCATGGAGCCCCAATTAGGTTTGAAACAACTAAGGGATCATCTACTAACTGGTGTCTAAGTGTAGTGACTCAACTAACAATGATGAGATAAACGAACTCGATGCGTCAGAATTAAATAAAGTTCGAATCGGATAATAAAGAAATCCAAATTCCAACCTAGACGGTCTATCCCCATTTGGTACCCTAGTCGTGAGGGAATACAACTACCCTCTAGGAGATTCCGTACCTTGCCCATGCCCCTTTGGACAATCCTAATACGGTGTCCCATTCCTCCAAAAGGATAACTACTCGCCTTCTTCTTCCCATTCTCCACTCGTAACCTCCCACCAATGAGGTTTCATCCTTCATTAACCAAACAACTATTTGAGCCTTCTTCCCTTCGTCTATCCAATAGATACCTACCAGTCCTCCTCTTTCTTGAACCAACTTCTAATCTGACTAACGTCTAAGTCCTTTGAAGTGGTTTTCCATTCTTATCTATCTTAGAAAGGTCATCTATACGCGGAGGGGAAACTCAAAACGAGAGAGGAAGAGATTCAAAACGGAGAATTCGAAAGATATAGATATGGCTATTGGGGATTATGCTTTTCTTTCAAAAACTTTTCTTTTAAAAGACATGTTTTTGAAAATACTCCTTTCAAAAATATTCTTAGAAAATAGTTTTTCTAAAAATTTTATCTGTTCTGGTAACCTTAAGCTCTGATACCACGTGTAACACCCCACACCCGCTACGGTCACTCACTAAGGGAATGCCATAACATCGGTGGAGTATTTTAAGTGAATATAGAACAGAAAAATTACAACAAGACAGATATAAGTAATACTTGAGAATTTAAAACATCATTTCATTTCAGCGGAAAGTAAAACATGTTTGGTTACACCAAAACCATAAATAAGAGTCAAGTACATAATATCCATCCTGATAAAAATGAAAGTACATAATCCCATTACATAACCTAATAGCCATAATAGAAAAGATAAACTGAGCTTTACATCCACGGTCCAAGCTCCAAAAGATAGATAAAGCAGTCTGATCAAAGCCCACTAGTGCTAGGCCCACTCTGAAAACCTGAGGGTTGGGAAAAAAATAAAGAAACAACGGGGTCAGACATAAGTCTGAGTGAGTCCTATAACCCTAACAATACAATCATTAAAGTAATTAGGGTATGATATAAACAAGGTACAGTACCTCTGGGGATAATGACTACACTAAGTAGCCAACTAAACACAGGATGTACTAAGATAACCGAAAAGACGCATTTATCCACCCAAGATAATTACTGGATTACACCACCCCAGATCTACCCACCCAAGGGTAATTCCTACACTGCACCACACCAGTCATTCCTAACTTAAAGGTTGATCCCACCCATGGACTTATAAAATTAACTTAATAGTTCTCGCGTACCCCTAGGTGACTAAGTAGACGCCACGGGGCCCTACAATCCACTAGGTGTACACACTACTCCCCATTCGATCGGCTCCCTAACGTAGATACCCGTGCTGGCCCCACCGTGGGGTGTACCATTCCCCAACGTGGCAACCTGATAAAACTAACGGTGCACGGCTTATATCTACACGATGCAACAACGTCTTATTTACCAGCCCGGGTCCACACACGTATATGAAACCCGTTGGTCATGCGTTGCCACCGCTAACCCATTTTGGCCTCTTATAGTCAAGCCCAATATGCGTGTCCCGTCACTCGACTAGAGTCGAGCCCACTAAGATACGTTTGGGATATTGGTTGAAATGGGCCCCCACAAGCTACCACCTAAGCTTGTTATTTCTTGTGAATCCCGCTTAACCCTTTAACCATGTCCACTTACATGTTATAAATTCTGGTTAAGTCATTAATCATATTTTAATTGCCATTCAAGGCACCCACTAGATTTCCACATGCCACCCAAAGCACTTACTTAACCCTTTAACCATGTTTTAATTACATGTTCCACTTTGGTTAAGTATTCTAATCGTATTTTCTATTGCCACCCAAGGCCCCCACTTAACCCCTCATGTCCCTCTACATGCTAATATGGTTAAGTGTTTCTTAATTAATTAATTAAGATCATGACCTCATAAAGACCTCTCACATTAGACCGTCTTTTATGACTGCTGGATATGCCGGTTGGGTCCGGGCAGCCTTACGTCATAAAAAGGGTCTAACCTCGTGTCTTTACTTTAATCACGTATTTAATTTGTGCCTAAGACCTCTCACATTGGGCTAACATTTGCAGCAACTGGTTAAGCCGGTTGGGTCCGGGCAGTTTTACGCTACAACTGAGTCCAACCTCATGTCTTAGTCGATTAATTACACCTAATTAATCACCCTCATAATTTATATTAATTATCCCTAATTAATTAATCATGTTTTCCAGAATATGGGTAGACCTAACTCAATAGGTAAATTCCCAACTCCGTAGTATGGGTAGACCTAACTCAATAGGTAAATTCCCAACTCCATAATATGGGTAGACCTAACTCAATAGGTAAATTCCCAATTATGTCCATTTAATTTATGTTACTCTTAAGCATACCCATTCCACATCATTTTATTAACATGCATATTAACCCCATCGTTCCCCACGTAATTCGTTCTCGTAACGTGACATAATAAAAGGGAAGATTCATCACAAATGTCATGGGTTTAGCCAACATAGCATGTAACTTTATCATGGGTTCAAAAAGTGTCAACTTGCATATATGAACATACATTAAACCCAACTAGTATTTAACCCAAACTTGCATTATGCATATCATAAAAGAGACAACTTGCATATGAACTTGCACATAAACTTGCATATGAACTTGCATCATAACTTGCATATGAACTTGCATCATAACTTGCATATGAACATGTATCATAACTTGCATATGAACTTGCATCATAACTTGCATATGAACTTGCATCATAACTTGCATATGAACATGTATCATAACTTGCATATGAACTTGCATCATAACTTGCATATGAATATGTATCATAACTTGCATATGAACTTGCATAACATGCCATACTTAGAGATAAACTTGCATATATTATGCATATCATAAAAAGGGACAAACTTGCATAAAACCAAACACTTAGCATGCATAAAACCAAATACTTAGCATGCATAAAACCAAATACATAGCATGCATAAAACCAAATACTTAGCATGCATAAAACCAAATACATAGCATGCATAAAACCAAATACTTAGCATGCATAAAACCAAATACATAACTTGCATAACATGTTACATATAGACTTGCATATAATCTCCCATATAGCTTGCATAACATGTTACATATGAATCAATGTTCAACATAGTGTTTTGCATCATAAAACATAGCATTAAACTTGCATATAGCACACAACATACACTATACTAAACTTGCATAAACACATTGATTCCACAAACATAGCCATATCTTATCATATCCTATCATAATCAATTTAACAATTGATTGTTAAGTCTATAGAAACTCACCACTAAACTCCAATAAGCAAACCCTTGCCACAAATCACCCAAAAACTCTAGCCTTGAACATAAAGCTTGCAACTTGATGATGAATGCAAGCCAATGATCACTCATACAACTCAAAGATGCTTGTATGCACATGAAAGCCTTCATAGAAATAGTTTAGAAATAGGATGGAGGCTAGGGTTTTGAGTGGAGGCCATGATCATAGAAAATTTTGGCATAGTTTAGTTAGGAGATAGGATTATGACCATTTAGGGCTAGCTTAGGGTCTTATTTATAGGATTAGGCAAGTGTTTTAGGCCCTTAGATTAACCCTAAATTAGATTAGGACTCTTAGATTTCGGAACCTTCCAGAAACCAGCCCTAAGACCAAGCCCAAACCCCAAACTGGTGCACCCAACCACAGAACTCTCTAGAAACGGTGCAGGTTTCTGGCTCGACACGGGCGCACTTCCCAAGTGCACCAGTGTAAAAATGTGTTGGCGCACTTCACAAGTGCGCCAGTGCATTTTTGTGTTGGCGCACTTCACAAGTGCGCCAGTGCATTCTGGCTAGTTTTTCAGTTTTTCTGCCTAACTTCGTTCGTCCATATCTTCTTCATACGGACTCCGATTTTCGAAAACTCAGACTCTATTTCGCGTATTTTTCCGAGACGAACGCAATGGTGCAACCCGTTTCCCCTAATTCCCACATCTAGGATTAGTTTTTCTTTAATTTGTGAATTTTAGCATTAACCGAAATTTGGGGTGTTACAAATCGTGTAAAGGTTTGTCTTGAATGCAGAACAGGAAGCACGAGATGAACAAGTTCAAAAGGTCATCACAGCAAGTAGTTTTGAATCTTAGCATAAAGACTAGAAGTTCATCAGGCAAAATACAGTTTTGTCACTACATCCCAAGTCCAATATAGAGACATTGGGCGCAAGATATCATAATTGTGTTAAGCGAGGACCGACACTCGCATATACAACCGGTCTATAGCATGAGCACAAATAAAAGACAAACAAGAGAACTACTTCCTTCCATCAATGAATCATTCCCCACCTTGAGTGGGAGGAGAAGTACCAGTCACCTCTTCCTTGCCTTCGGGACTTGATAGTTCAGCAATGATCTCATCCTGAGACCTAAGAGCTTTAATGAGCGTGGCCTTGTCCTTCTCCAAGGTAGTGATGAGCTCAATGTTCTCCCTATTCAACCTATGAAGCTCGCAAGCAAAGGTGTTCTAGGCTCCAAGTTTGCGCGCGTAATATTAACCAATTTCATCACTACTTGTCCGTTCAAGTCCTAATAGCGTCGAGTTGCGCCAGCGAATGATTCATCACGATGTCCAAATCTTCGAAGACTGTACGATTGTCAGACGGATATATATCCAATCTAAACTGATCAAAGGTCACTCCCTGAAGACACCAGCCTTCAAAGCGTTCAACAAGCTCAGAGGTGTGTGGTTTGGAAGCATAACTAGGCTTGTCTATGATGGCTTTTAGCTCGGCCAAACTAGGGGCAGCAGGATAGCTTCAGCCTCTGACATCGGGAGTTTTTCCAACCTGCGGTGCTTGCGAGCTATGTCCTCACTTGAGGTTCCTTCAGTTCTTTTAGACATCCTGTGCAAATAGCAATGTTAAGAAGAAAATAACGAATCAGAAGACAACTTATTTAAGGGATTTCAGATCGTTCCTACCAGCCATAGAATCTTAGCTCGTTATGTATGGTATCAGACTTAAGGTCGTTCTACATAACCAAGAAGCTTTAGGTCGCCATAACAGTCCGGTTCCTCATGAAGCCTTTTTTACTTCAAATTTTTAGGTCATGAACAACCCAAAACTGCAAGGGTACGATGACCCAAAGTTTAGGATTCAAATGACGACCTAAAGCCTTGAATTATCACAACGACCCAGTGTGCGATTGCGGACTAAAGATTGAAAGTGGTTACAACGACCTAATTCAACGCGAGTCATTGCAAAATAACGACCTAGGATATGCAATTAACAGGAACGCTTCGACTATTGATAGGAACAACAAGGCATGATGTTGCAAATTAAAGGCGTTAGTGGATTGTGTGATTGGGTAAGATTATTATTCTAGGGTACATGATTCTTAGCAGTAAGAGCCACGGCCTAATTGTGAGAATTTATACATGAAAGTTAAGATAAAAATCATCACAAACAGGCAAGCTCAAGGTCACTAAACCCATCAACATTGTCATCAAACACACGATCGTAATTGTACCAAACAGTAATCTCACAAAGTCTAAGAGTGTCAAGTTCAACTTAAAATGTACATGTGTACACAGTAAGTAAAAGCCCTGAGTTGCACCTGGTTCTTGGTGATGAGGAGCTTCGAACTTGATTATTAGACTAAGAGATTATTCAAACTTCAATTGCTTTGATGATGATGTGAGTCGGTGGATTTAATTGATCTTGGCCGCCATTGTTGAGGGTTTTTAGCTTAAGAAGGGGTTTTAAGAGAATGCGGACCTAATGAAGAAATGAAGGCGGAGTTAAACAATTAAACCGAGCTCACAGGGTCCTACAGTGGTCTAATCAGTGGTCCAATCCCAAGAAGAATACCAATGGACACTCATTAATGCGCGACCTAGAATCCGTGATGACTTAAAATCTTACCACAACCTAAGCACCTGGGCGACCTAGGAATAAAATAATCTAAGGGCTCACGCAGTCTGAAGGCCCAAAGGACTTAAGATCTTAAATTGCTTGCTAGTTTAGCCTAATTCGAAGACCGTATTATTTTTAATAAATACGAACTTTGAGTGGCAAATGTTAACCCATAAAATATGTTCCAGAAAATAATGAGCATGTTTTGGTTAATTTACGATTTAGGTCATTAGGCCCTTTGGGTCGTCGTGTCCCCTCTAGCTCGATGAGTTCATTAACTCACATAAGTGTTCTAGGTCGTTATGGCATCTTAGATAGTTCAAGTAATATGTGATGTTCATGAAGCTTTGACTTGTATGAACATCTTAAGTCGTCGGGGCAAATTGGTCCGCTCAGAGCTCAGCTCGCAGGGTTCTTGGAACGCTAGCTCGCTAAAGGTTTTAGCCCGTTTCATTAAAGCCCAAACCACATCATTCTGGTTTAGCCCATCCAAGCATGTTTGGGTCGTTCTGCTTTATCCAAGCTCGCAATGTGTCAACCAAGCCCGCTCCGCGTCCTTTAGCTCGCACTACCTTCAAATGGAATGAGTTAGACCGCTCTGCCTTGTTCAGCACGTCCCGCCTTGCTTTGGACCGTGTAACATCCATTTTAGCCTGCCTACGACCTGAAACAAGAGCACAGTATTTACATAACTGCCACCAGGTCTGAACTACACCTATAAATACCCCGCACATTCCTTCATTTTTGGGGTGGGGGAAGCTTTGGAGATCACCAAGTGCTGCCGAAACTTTTCTACAACTATCCAAAGCGATTTTGAACACTTATTCTTCAAAATCAAGTAGAGATCCTTGGTGGATCCGATTAAGATCTATGTGGGAGAGTGTGATAAAGTTGTTGTAAGAGAGAAGTAAATCTTGTAATCAACATATTGATAATGGAATCTCTTATGATAGTGGACGTAGATCCTCATTGGATCGAACCACTAAAAAAACTACGTGCTATTACTTTTGTGCTTCTTAGATGTTTATCATTGTGGCCTCACTTTATTCTTCCTTACCAAATTGGTGAAGTGATTTGTCACATCTTTGGTGTTTAATCCAATTTCGAGATCAACAGTGATTTTCACCAACAACGACATATAGTTTAAACAACTATAGCAAGCGCAATCAAATAATTTATCTTTGGATAAAGATTTTTTTTGTCTTGATTGGTGATATATATTCCGTACGAGGTAAATTCCAAATAAAGATTGATCTATAGAGTTTTAATGAACTATTACATATTAGACATTTGTTCTATTAAGTGCATATCATTACCCTCTTTCCTTCAACAATTTGCCTCTTTAGCAAGTAAACAAAGTAAAGGCTTATATTGTACAAACTGAAAGATGGGCTTTTGCATGGTTGAAACAAAAATATAATCTTGTCCTTGGCATGGAAAGCAATGTTTATAAACTAAAAGATGGGTTTTCGCATGGTTGAAACGACATTAATATAATCTTATCATTTGCATAGAAAGCAATGTGTTATGAGAAATTTAATTACAAAGGCGATTTCTTCCTTTGATTTATGGGAAATTTAATTTGCGAACTTATCAAAATTGTTGGCAAGTAAGTCGCAACATGAACGAGCACAAAAAGTAATGTATCATTTATATCCCAAATATAATTTGTTTGGAATAGAAGAATAAATTCTTGCTAGAATTGAGGCTTAATCTTAGTTATTCAAATCGAATATATCTCAAAATGGTTGATAATAAAAATGGAAAATGCGTTGATTTTTTTTAATGCGTTTCAAATATATGGAAACTTTCTTAAATTACAATTTTGAAAATATATTAAATCTTTTCTAATTTGCAATTTTGGAATATACTGAAGCTTTCCTAATTTAATTTATTGAAGCTTCCCTAATTTAATTTATGGAAGCTTCTTTGATTATAACATAACTTTATTTAAAATTTTCCATGTCTCCATTTGCAACCAACTACTTTCAGGAATTGGGAAAAAATTACCTTAATTAAATTAGATATTTTTTTATTGTGATTTAATTTATATTTTTTACTGAAATTAATAAAATTCCTCATTCCTTAGGTGGTTGTATGCTATCACGATGAAAGTGCAACCGCTATAAGTCTTTTGTCTCATTTCTACTTTTACAGTTATTTACTACGCTTTTGAAATAGACGTGATCTAACTGGAAAATTGATTAATCTGTATATTTTACCATGTTAATTATGTTTTTCCGTTACAAGGCATTGATAATCCTTTTACAACTTGCATAAGAGCACTCATGTTTTTGTTGCATAAAAGGAGTTGAGTAGAATGGCTGTTGATGATTATAAATGACAAACTTGTTAGGCAACGCGGAGTGCGGATCTTAAGGCAAGACTAACACTAGAGAGGGGTGAATAGTGTTTTCAAAGAATTTATGAAAATCTAAAACTTGTATGATCTACTATACGAATCACACACATCAGAGACGATCACAGAAACAGATAAATATAAAATGCAAGAAAAGGAAAAACACACTACAATTTATATTGGTTTGGTTTACTCCAACGTCCAGTCCCTCGCAACGGTGGATTGCGGAGAGTTTTATTAATATCACTATCCAAGTACAGTCCCCTTGATTTCATTGCAACAAGGTTAAAACCGCTCCAACCACTCTTTATTTCACGGCTACAAGATTACCACCGCTCCGATTCCTTGATTTTAAGGCAACAAGGAACGCATATTTTCCCAAATACATCCCAAAAGATTACAACAACTGTAACATCCCATATTTTCTGCAGATTTAATTTTCAAAATTAAAATAAATAGAATGGAATAAAATTTGATAAGAATCAAATTTTGTCGATTTTGAATGTTGGTGATTTGTCAAATTGGGTACAAATAGATTTTTAATTTAGTTTGTACTTAGGATGGTTGTAATTTGAAAATCTTATTTTATAAATAAAATAAAATTTGAGATGTTTAGTTATATTGAGAATTCAAATTTAATTTGAAATGGGAAATTCTAAGTTGTGAATTATAGTGGAAATTCAAATCAAAAATTTAAATAACCAAACTTGAGAATATAGAATTTGTGAAATCGATTATAAACGTTATTTGAATTGCAATTTGATTTAAAATGGAATTTTAAATTAATTAAGTTAAAAAGGAATTCAAATTTGGATTTTTGAACGATGGAATTAAGTTGTTTAAATTAAAACTGAAATTCAAATTTTAAATTTGAAAATAGTCAAATGTGGAACTTGAAATTTATGAAATAAATTTATAGAATTTATTTAAGTTATAATTTGGTTTAAATTTGAATTTATAAATATTTAAATTGAATTTAAACAGTTAATTGAGAAATTGAATATTTTAATAATTAATTAACTGTAGGAATTTAACGGTTTTGGCGACTGTCTCGGAATTCGACGAAACTGGCGCCATCAGAACCGGAACGGTGAATTATGATAGGATTAAAATTTGCGTTACAATCCGACTTACCGTTTGATCGTACGAGAGGAAATGTGAACGAGATTAGTGTAAATGGATAATTTGGTTAGTTCTCTTTTGGGCCTCATATATATATGAATAAAACTCCACATCCATCTCATTCAGCCCATTTCCATTGTACGTTCATTTTTCCATCTGCTCTTTTCTCTAATGGCAGAAAGAAAATCAAATTTCAAAACCCTAGCAAAGTAAAAATACAAACTTCAAATTCAAATCTCCTCAAACCATAACAAATTATATGTCAAATCGAAGCTCTCGCCGATACGAGACTGCTGGTACAATTTATATCGACATGCAGTGGACAGATTCGCTAGAAATCGCGGTCAAAGGTGCAGAAATTGAAATACATACATGCAAATTTGGGGGGTTTTGATTTTGATCTCAATCGAAGAATCTGGCTTCTGGGTATTGGAGAGAGGATCGACAGGAGTTGAACGAAGGTGGTCGGAGAGTTTATTACGCAAGAGGTCGTCGGAATTTCTAGTTTTAGGGTTTTAAAACCATTTCGTTCATCACGTCGGAGACACGAGAGGAGGCCACCGGAGTTGACCGGTCTGACGTTGGCAGGTGCTGCTTCCGATGGGCTTTCCATCGCCGGGGGTCTCAGGTCGAATGATGGCCGAAGTTGATGGCCACGGCTGGTCAAAGTAGTTCGGTGGTTGGGTTTGTTTTCACGGTGAAGGTCCTGTAGCGAGAAGAGATGAAGCGGGAATGAGTATGTGGGGGTGCTGACGTGTCAACCTGTCAGTGGGTGAGATTTGTTTTAATTTATTTTATATATTTTTAAATCCAAATCGTAAAATGCTGATAACTTCTTCATATTAACTCGGATTTGGACGTGGTTTGTTGCGTTGGGATCGTGGCGGAATTGCGGACGTTTTGGCACTAACCTGGCTGCGTTTAGAGACTGTGAAATTTTGGGCTATGGTTGGACGTTCGATCCACTAAGGACCCAAAGGTGAGTGATTTTTCCACTCACGAAATACTGAATTATTCCCATATTTATTGAATTAAATTATGAAATAAGTTTGGTTGCATGGTTGTGTTGGATTGTTGATGTGTTGTTTAATTTGACATGCAAGTGTGTTAACATGCAATCTAAGAAAATGATTAGTTATTTAATTTAATTTAAATCTCTGGTTGAAATTTGAACCCTTGTTAATTCCTGAAACAGTTAATGCTGATCAGTTGGATGAAATTGTTGTGATGGATGTTGGTTGAAATTTATTACTGAATTTATAGTGACACTTTAATGTTCCTTATTTCAGTATATAGTAATGCATGTTGATTGTGACGATAAATCCCATTTACCCTTGATGTTACGGGCATCTAATAAACCCGGAAATTTTCGATAAAATAAATTAAGAACACGGAGTGAAATGATAAATCTCTATGACCCTGATTCGGATTGAAATGATAGATCCATCCCTGAAATATAGAGAAATTAAATATTAAATCACTTGGCCATTGGATAGATAATTATATACAGACATCGGTTGGTTAAATGATTTTAAATATTTGAAATTTTATTTGATAGAATTTCATTTAAAAGAATGTGTCGATACTCGGTTATTCAATTCTTTAAAGATTCTGAACTGGGATGTTGATTAAAAAGGGTTGAAGGAATTTTCCAAACAAAGTAGAAATATTTAAATTGGGGTTTGAATATGATTTGAAATCTTTTCAAAATAAGAGTTTGGATTAGAAGGAAATAAATTCTTATGGAAATCAAATTTTGGGGAATTTGGAAATCAAGGGTATCTGAGTTGTTTTTAACTCAGTTTGAATATATATATATATATACATATACATACATATATATATATATATATATATATATATGAACTCTCGAAATCAAATAGTTGTTTTGAACAGGGTTGAAACGAGATAGGGAATTAAATGATCTCCATTGAGACCGGAGGATAAATTCAAGTATTTGAAATTTGAAAGGAAGAAAGTTTGATTAGAGAAATTTATTTTAAAAATATTTATGCATTTGATTCCAAATAATTATTCTTGCTTTTAATCTATTAATTACCTTTACTTAATACTATTGTATTTAAATAATTTTCCTTATAATTCATTTTTCAAAAGTTTCTAGTAAACCTTATTTTTATGTATATATATATAATATTTAAATTACTGGTTTATTTTAATTATTATATTTTATATATATATCTATTTATTTATTTATGTAAAATTTATTATTATTATTATTATTATTGTATAAACATTTAGTTTACAAGTATTTTGAAATTTTAAATTTCTTCCGAATGGAAATGCTTGAGTTTGAACCGCTGGTTCAAATGGAGTTGAGATAAGAATCCGTGATAATTTGAAACCTTTGAGGTAAATTATATTCTATTTGAATATAAGTCGCTTTGGAAATATTATATGGTTATAATATAATGGTATGAAATATATTCTAGTTTTAGAATAAAATCGGTTTGGGTATGATTATGATATGTCGATATGAAATTTATTCGTTTGAATATAAATTGGGTTCGAAACAGAAGATGATATTTTGGTATGGAAGCGAACCTTTATCAAAAATAAACGAACCGACCGATGTGAAAGATGTAAGCGTTGGTTGTTAAAGAGACCGGAGTCGACATAAGGCATACTCTCTGTCAGTGTCGATACCACTTTGACAACTGTGAACGTTATGACGTATGCAGATTGAGCATGATGACTGGGAGGTGATTATTGAATCGAAGAAGATGATCAATGACGAAATAGCCCTGACCTCCGGGTCAGAATTAAAATGACTAAAACAGGAGCTATACCGTGACTAATTGAGGTAGCACCTTTGATCGGACTCACTCCTTCGATACTATTTCTATGAATATGATGATAATGATGATTTGGGCCCATTTTGACTTTGGGAGTGTGTTCCGAGGTGGGCGGTAGTGGCTGCTATGCGTTACCACCGGTCCGGGAGTGCAATTGGTAGAATCCTACCCTGGGCATTGCCTCGAGTGCCTTGTCATATATATCCATATCGAGCCCCATACGATTTTGATTTAGCATTGCCTTCTATGGAGTGCCCTCTGATAACACCAGTACGGTGAATTTACGGTACTGTATAGACTGTTGATGCCTATAAACGGCGTAAGGGTAATATGGTAATCCCGCTTACGTTATTTTCAGTATTTATACTTTACTAGATAGACACTACCATAATAGCGTACTATATTATGTATGTATTAGTTTAACGGATCCTCGAGAGATGGGAAAACCCGTAACATCTCTTGAGTTACTGCACCATGACACTGATATTATTTCGTATTTTAATTTGACTAATATGAGAATGATTTAGTGCTGATCCGAGTGTTTGTTGTGTTTTCTTTTTATGCAATACGCTTGGGTCAGCAGATGTTGCAGTTAATGAAGATTACTTTGCCTTGGACATAGAATACGAAGATTTGGTATATATCTATTATATATGTATTTCCGCTGCAAGTTATTTCCGTTGCCGTGTGTGTATATCTGTTTATGTGTAACTTTGATTTATCATTTGTACGCTATAGTCAAATGTGTATATATTCCAATTGTGTTAACTGCTATTTGTTTATTATATGTTGTCCTTCTGCTGTGAGATTTTGAGATTTGTTTTCTCTTCTTTCTTCTTTTTCTTCTTTTCCAGCAACTTCCTGCATTTGAGATTTGTTTGGGTCGACATGTGTGGTTTATTGTCGATTTGAACGGTCAAAAATGTTGGGTCGTTACAGTTGGTATCAGAGCAATGGTTAGCGATAACCTTGGCTCTGTTTGGGAATAAACTCATTAGAGATAGGGTTGGAAACGCCCTAGAATGAGTTTGAGAGTATATACGAGAGAGCGTACTTGTATTTTGATATAAAATGATTTTATACTGTGTTGGTAATTCTGTTGAAAATTTATAGATTCTGGTC
The DNA here is from genome assembly GCA_030737875.1 of Allium sativum. Lineage (NCBI taxonomy): Eukaryota > Viridiplantae > Streptophyta > Magnoliopsida > Asparagales > Amaryllidaceae > Allium > Allium sativum. Next base: position 68,340,342 of record CM060922.1, read on the forward strand.
GATTTATGGGACGCCATGGAATCGATAGGAATTTCTAAATGATCGAACAGAATGTATTGACATAATATGGTTTTCAATTATATTTTATATATCTCAATATATGGTTGTTTTGTTTAAGTGTATAAGATTTGGTCCTTAACAGGTAATAATATTTAGTTATTACCTATTATGGTTGATCAAATAATAAATTAAATAAGAAAATTTAATGGTTATATAAAGTACTTGAGAATGGAATCTCTTAAGTATAATTGGTTACATAATATATTTGCGACTAAAATGAAATTGAACTGGATAACTTGATCTGGGACTTTGAAATTGGTTTTCCAAAAATTTGGGAATACGGTATTTTGGTTAGAATTTGCAAAATGATCTTAGGATTTTAAAAGAGATAAGTGTATAACCCTTTCTCGGACATCAGAATGATTTCGATAACGAGTGCACGCATTATCGATGTTTATTCTGAAGCGTCTAAGTGGGGGAGACCACTCCGTACTTTCATAACTTGTTTGGATAAGAGTCCAAGTATATGATATTTAAAAATGAGTTTAAATTTAAACCAGAATTGAAATTTTATGTTCTTTACAAATTAAAGATTGGATTTAAAATTTTATATGGTATGGTTTTCAAAGTAGTTTATAAACATGTATGTTACTTTTGAACTTAGTTTAAACCCGAAATTAAAATACTAAAGTTGTCATAACTAATAATATGGGTTTAATCACTTAAGAAGCTCGATCTATTAGAATTTAGATGTTGAAATGAGGAAATGGACTTGAGTATTAAGAGAAAAGAAGTGGTTGTTGAAATTCTTAAGCAGGGCGATAATAAGGGAAGAAATTTTTCCGATGAAAACTATATATATAAATGGTTTAAATTGAAGGCGCCGCGCAGCGACCGTTCGCGAATTTCGACCATTGACTTTGAATGGACGTAGCGGGAGATCCGACTGTCGGATTCTCCCAAAACCGGAACCGTTGGGTTCGTATCGAAAAGAGCTTTCCAATGAATATGAGAGATTAAAAAATCTAACGGTTAGATTTGGAAATATGTCCAAATCAAATTTGGGAAAGGTCGTTGTGGCCGCAGTTCGGAGGCCGTTATTGGAAACCGACTGAAATATCGATAATAAAATTATTAAAAATATTGATAATTGGTGAAAAATCATAATAAGTGATTTGGGAAGAATTGGGATGAAAAATTCCATACTTGAATAGATAAAAATATATTTATCGAAACAAACTTTAATAAAATAAGACATGAGAATAAGGGAATGGTTAAGGATGAATCAAAGTGCCAAAATAAGGAAATGGGATGCAAATATAAATTGGTTTATTCAGAATAAAATAATAGTTAAGCGAGTCCTAATTTGGGAATTGGAAATATTGAAATGAGACATGAGAATAAAACTTAATCTGGTTTAGATAGATTTGATGAAACGAAATCAATTGGAAAAGGATTAAATAAGCCAATATAGAATCTATATATTGGTGGATTAGGCAAGTAAAACGAAATGTCGAAAATGAGAGAAATAGAATAGTTATATAAAACTATAACTGATCTTAACATTTGACTTTTGGGTTGAAGTTAACTAAATGAAACGACGTTCATGTAGTGTAAATGGAGTAGTAAGAGTAAGTAATGAAAATGTGATGGGTTGACCCATGTTAATGGGAATGAGGTGCGAGGAAGTAATACAAACCGGGAATTGAGACATGAAATAAGATATAGGAGATATAAAACCGAGGGCTAAATTATTTGATTTGAATATCGAATGAATTTGGTAAGTCGACCAAAGTTAATGAGTTAATGATTTGATGTTATCGAGTTAGTTCGGAAATTAAAGTGAATTCAAGTCTTAAGTGTAATTAAATGCTTGAGATGAAAACGAAGAAAAAAAAATAGATCAGAAAAAATATAATAATAGGCAATCGAATGTGAATCCATTTCTCAAGAAATGAAGCGATAACAAATTGAAGTGTTAAAGATTTACCAAAATTATTGGAATCGAATGGTTGAAACTTCAAATGGAATTAATAGTTGTTATGCGGAAATCTAAAAAAAAAAAAAAAAAAAAAAAAAACATTCGATAAGCTGAAGCGAAATGGTCGTAACTTTTGATAGGATAATCGAAATTTGGCGATTCTAGGCTTTTTGGAAACCTAAGAAACTGAACTAAAACTTTTGTTAATAGTGCCTTGCCTAATTTTCAAGTTAATTATGTTGAAAACCAAGTTTTAGTCGTAGTGGTATGCGCAGAAAATAAAAATCTGAACTGAATACCCATGTTGTTTTTGGTCATAACTTCCTAACAGAACGTCGGATTTTAATGTGCGAGCACAATTCGGAAAGGCCAGAGTGTGAACTAAAACTTCTCTCTTATGTGCTAAGTGGAATTTAAATGTTTAAAGGGTTAAAAACTGGGTTGAACAATTCAGACCTGCATTTTTCATTATATGAGCTGAAGCGTTCCCTCCCGCTAAAATGGCCATAACTTTTGAACAATTTATCCGAATTCGACGAATCTGGACAATTCGGAAAGCCTGAAATAAATGCTACAACTTTTGCCTAGTATGTTTTAGTCAAATTCCTTCATTTATAAGGTGATAATCGTTGATTTGTTTGCTGGCATGTTGATAACATCTTGGTTTTTATAGTTGAAATGGTCGAGATATGTTGTGTAAGTTGTACACTAAATATTGTATATACGTTTGATTCTTATGGGTATGTGAGTATGTAGCAGGTGGAAGGAAGTCGCGCTACGCTACGGAGCTCGCTTGCGCTAAATACTAAGTGCTAAGGTAAGTAAAAATGCAAATAAACGCTAAAGAAAGGTATGTGTGTGTGTTACAAGATTTTGGTGGCTTTATATTTTGTTTTCCCCATTTTTTTGGGATGCCTCATCGAGTGATGAGATGAATATTGGGATTTTATATATGTGGTGATTTTCCGGACCTCTCCGTACAAAGGAGATGCTGCCGAAATTTTCCGTGATTTCGGGGGTTAGAAAATTTATGAGATTTTTACAACTATATACTTATTTTATAAATACTATTTTATATGTATGAATTTGAAAAGTATGATTTGTTTAATATCTTATTTCATTCTCTTTTCGAGGACGAAAAGATTTTTAAGTGGGGGAGAATGTAACATCCCATATTTTCTGCAGATTTAATTTTCAAAATTAAAATAAATAGAATGGAATAAAATTTGATAAGAATCAAATTTTGTCGATTTTGAATGTTGGTGATTTTTAATTTAGTTTGTACTTAGGATGGTTGTAATTTGAAAATCTTATTTTATAAATAAAATAAAATTTGAGATGTTTAGTTATATTGAGAATTCAAATTTAATTTGAAATGGGAAATTCTAAGTTGTGAATTATAGTGGAAATTCAAATCAAAAATTTAAATAACCAAACTTGAGAATATAGAATTTGTGAAATCGAATATAAACGTTATTTGAATTGTAATTTGATTTAAAATGGAATTTTAAATTAATTAAGTTAAAAAGGAATTCAAATTTGGATTTTTGAACGATGGAATTAAGTTGTTTAAATTAAAACTGAAATTCAAATTTTAAATTTGAAAATAGTCAAATGTGGAACTTGAAATTTATGAAATAAATTTATAGAATTTATTTAAGTTATAATTTGGTTTAAATTTGAATTTATAAATATTTAAATTGAATTTAAACAGTTAATTGAGAAATTGAATATTTTAATAATTAATTAACTGTAGAATTTAACGGTTTTGGCGACTGTCTCGGAATTCGACGAAACTGGCGCCATCAGAACCGGAACGGTGAATTATGATAGGATTAAAATTTGCGTTACAATCCGACTTACCGTTTGATCGTACGAGAGGAAATGTGAACGAGATTAGTGTAAATGGATAATTTGGTTAGTTCTCTTTTGGGCCTCATATATATATATGAATAAAACTCCACATCCATCTCATTCAGCCCATTTCCATTGTACGTTCATTTTTCCATCTGCTCTTTTCTCTAATGGCAGAAAGAAAATCAAATTTCAAAACCCTAGCTAAGTAAAAATACAAACTTCAAATTCAAATCTCCTCAAACCATAACAAATTATATGTCAAATCGAAGCTCTCGCCGATACGAGACTGCTGGTACAATTTATATCGACATGCAGTGGACAGATTCGCTAGAAATCGCGGTCAAAGGTGCAGAAATCGAAATACATACATGCAAATTTGGGGGGGTTTTGATTTTGATCTCATTTGAAGAATCTGGCTTCTGGGTATTGGAGAGAGGATCGACATGAGTTGAACGAAGGTGGTCGGAGAGTTTATTACGCAAGAGTTCGTTGGAATTTCAAGTTTTAGGGTTTTAAAACCCTTTCGTTCATCACGTCGGAGACACGAGAGGAGGCCACCGGAGTTGACCGGTCTGACGTTGGCAGGTGCGGCTTCCGATGGGCTTTCCATCGCCGGGGGTCTCAGGTCGAATGATGGCCGGAGTTGATGGCCACGGCTGGTCAAAGTAGTTCGGTGGTTGGGTTTGTTTTCACGGTGAAGGTCCTGTAGCGAGAAGAGATGAAGCGGGAATGAGTATGTGGGGGTGCTGACGTGTCAACCTGTCAGTGGGTGAGATTTGTTTTAATTTATTTTATATATTTTTAAATCCAAATCGTAAAATGCTGATAACTTCTTCATATTAACTCGGATTTGGACGCGGTTTGTTGTGTTGGGATCGTGGCGGAATTGCGGATGTTTTGGCACTAACTTGGCTGCGTTTAGAGACTGTGAAATTTTGGGCTATGGTTGGACGTTCGATCCACTAAGGACCCAAAGGTGAGTGATTTTTCCACTCACGAAATACTGAATTATTCCCATATTTATTGAATTAAATTATGAAATAAGTTTGGTTGCATGGTTGTGTTGGATTGTTGATGTGTTGTTTAATTTGACATGCAAGTGTGTTAACATGCAATCTAAGAAAATGATTAGTTATTTAATTTAATTTAAATCTCTGGTTGAAATTTGAACCCTTGTTAATTCCTGAAACAGTTAATGCTGATCAGTTGGATGAAATTGTTGTGATGGATGTTGGTTGAAATTTATTACTGAATTTATAGTGACACTTTAATGTTCCTTATTTCAGTATATAGTAATGCATGTTGATTGTGACGATAAATCCCATTTACCCTTGATGTTACGGGCATCTAATAAACCCGGAATTTTTCGATAAAATAAATTAAGAATACGGAGTGAAATGTTAAATCTCTGTGACCCTGATTCGGATTGAAATGATAGATCCATCCCTGAAATATAGAGAAATTAAATATTAAATCACTTGGCCATTGGATAGATAATTATATACAGACATCGGTTGGTTAAATGATTTTAAATATTTGAAATTTTATTTGATAGAATTTCATTTAAAAGAATGTTTCGATACTCGGTTATTCAATTCTTTAAAGATTCTGAACTGGGATGTTGATTAAAAAGGGTTGAAGGAATTTTCCAAACAAAGTAGAAATATTTAAATTGGGGTTTGAATATGATTTGAAATCTTTTCAAAATAAGAGTTTGGATTAGAAGGAAATAAATTCTTATGGAAATCAAATTTTGGGAATTTGGAAATCAAGGGTATCTGAGTTGTTTTTAACTCAGTTTGAATAGATATATATATATATATATACATACATATATATATATATACATACATATATATATATATATATATATATATATATATATACATGAACTCTCGAAATCAAATAGTTGTTTTGAACGGGGTTGAAACGAGATAGGGAATTAAATGATCTCCATTGAGACCGGAGGATAAATTCAAGTATTTGAAATTTGAAAGGAAGAAAGTTTGATTAGAGAAATTTATTTTAAAAATATTTATGCATTTGATTCCAAATAATTATTCTTGCTTTTAATCTATTAATTACCTTTACTTAATACTATTGTATTTAAATAATTTTCCCTATAATTCATTTTTCAAAAGTTTCTAGTAAACCTTATTTTTAAGTGTATATATATAATATTTAAATTACTGGTTTATTTTAATTATTATATTTTATATATATCTATATATTTATTTATGTAAAATTTATTATTATTATTATATAAACATTTTGTTTACAAGTATTTTGAAATTTTAAATTTCTTCGGAATGGAAATGCTTGAGTTTGAACCGCTGGTTCAAATGGAGTTGAGATAAGAATCCGTGATAATTTGAAACCTTTGAGGTAAATTATATTCTATTTGAATATAAGTCGCTTTGGAAATATTATATGGTTATAATATAATGGTATGAAATATATTCTAGTTTTAGAATAAAATCGGTTTGGGTATGATTATGATATGTCGGTATGAAATTTATTCGTTTGAATATAAATTGGGTTCGAAACAGAAGCTGATATTTTGGTATGGAAGCGAACCTTTATCAAAAATAAAAGAACAGACCGATGTGAAAGATGTAAGCGTTGGTTGTTAAAGAGACCGGAGTCGACATAAGGCATACTCTCTGTCAATGTCGATACCACTTTGACAACTGTGAACGTTATGACGTATGCAGATTGAGCATGATGACTGGGAGGCGATTATTGAATCGAAGAAGATGATCAATGACGAAATAGCCCTGACCTCCGGGTCAGAATTAAAATGACTAAAACAGGAGCTATACTGTGACTAATTGAGGTAGCACCTTTGATCGGACTCACTCCTTCGATACTATTTCTATAAATATGATGATAATGATGATTTGGGCCCATTTTGACTTTGGGAGTGTGTTCCGAGGTGGGCGGTAGTGGCTGCTATGCGAGTGCAATTGGTAGAATCCTACCCTGGGCATTGCCTCGAGTGCCTTGTCATATATATCCATATCGAGCCCCATACGATTTTGATTTAGCATTGCCTTCTATGGAGTGCCCTCTGATAACACCAGTACGGTGAATTTACGGTACTGTATAGACTGTTGATGCCTATAAACGGCGTAAGGGTAATATGGTAATCCCGCTTACGTTATTTTCAGTATTTATACTTTACTGGATAGACACTACCATAATAGCATACTATATTATGTATGTATTAGTTTAACGAATCCTCGAGAGATGGGAAAACCCGTAACATCTCTTGAGTTACTGCACCATGACACTGATATTATTTCGTATTTTAATTTGACTAATATGAGAATGATTTAGTGCTGATCCGAGTGTTTGTTGTGTTTTCTTTTTATGCAATACGCTTGGGTCAGCAGATGTTGCAGTTAATGAAGATTACTTTGCCTTGGAGATAGAAGACGAAGATTTGGTATATATCTATTATATATGTATTTCCGCTGCAAGTTATTTCCGTTGCTGTGTGTGTATATCTGTTTATGTGTAACTCTGATTTGTCATTTGTACGCTATAGTCAAATGTGTATATATTCCAATTGTGTTAACTGCTGTTTGTTTATTATATGTTGTCCTTCCGCTGTGAGATTTTGAGATTTGTTTTCTCTTCTTTCTTCTTTTTCTTCTTTTCCAATAACTGCCTGCATTTGAGATTTGTTTGGGTCGACATGTGTGGTTTATTGTCGATTTGAACGGTCAAAAATGTTGGGTCGTTACAACAACCATATAACTCATCAGTAGCACTTCAGTTCAGAGAGTAATGAGTAGATAGAGAGAAAAGATGAAGTTTTATATAATTAGAGTAGAAATCGGTAAAATAAAGTGTAGAAATCAATAAAATAGTAAAGAATAATGTGGGATGAAGAGGGGTGAAGATGGAGAAGAAGAATGGTTAAAAAAATCGAAATCAACCCCTATTTATAAGATTTGAAAGGTTGCAACATTTCTAGGACGTTACAAATGGTGAAAAGACACTTCCTTTGAAAATTGAATTTTTGATAGTTATATGTTGACACATATGTCGACATAAGCATGTACAAAATATTTTCAAAACTATTTATCAAGTGTTTAATTGTATATTTTATTCTGGAAGTTCTTGAATTAAAACTTAGTGATATAAATGAGTATTCTAAAGTACAAAATCATATGAAAGCATAAATATATATTATATAAACATATGTATAAAATTATAAGGTTTAAAACTATATATCTATAAAACAATAAAGCTATAAAGCTATATAACTATAGAAACTTATATATATATACATTAAATTTAAAACTTATATTTGAAATCATAAGTAAGATAGAAAGACAATTTGAAATATGAATTTTGCAAATCAGAATTTGAAATTTAAAAATCAGGATTTGAAAAACAGAATTTGAATTTGAACCCGGAGTGCCATTCAAAGTTTTACATATAAACTAGACTCTATTACTATATTTGTCTTGAACTCTTGAATTCTTGATTACTCATGAATCTTGAATCTCCTCTGAATTTTGATCTCTTGAAACTCTAAAACTGTACAGTCTTCAGTATTTAAATCCTGTATAAAGATCCTGCATATATATGTATATATATTCCAAATAGAAATGTTAGTATATATTTTATAATCAATGATAATTGAAATAAGGTTGTTGTCATCAAAACTCCATTCTCCAACGATCTCCCCCTTTTTGATGATGATAACCTTAGTTATAAAATATTCATACCTGTTTATACATGTTGATTCTGATCCTTCTAATACTCCCTCTATAATCATGGATCCTACATACTCTCTCTTAGACTAATTCCAACTAATCCTTATTTTATTATTTCTCCCCCTTTGTCATTATCAAAAATAAATTCTAAACATGCTCCCCCTAAATCCTATATCTATCTATACATATACTATTATTATAATATTCTATACTAAAGTACTAATATATATATATAACTCCCCCTAAATTTATGACTATATTATACTAAATGTATAAACAAATCAATCTAAGTATCATAATTACGTAGGTTTCACACCGTATATACAAGTTTTCAATCCAAACAATCCAAGCCAATCGATATTTACACATAAGTTCAAACAAGTTCAAATCAGGCAAACCAATCAAACAAATCATACCAATCAATCAAACGTCTCTTAGAACTTCTACCCATCCATCTTCTCTAAAGGTCGAATGCTTCTTGATAACTTCCCAATCTTAATCTTCTTTTGTTGGTTATGCCTTAGCGAGATTGTTGTCTTCGTCTATGAAAAGAGAAGATATTAGCCAATGGATGGCATCAAAGTGCTTCTTTTGTTCTTCTACCATCCTTATTTGGCTTAATTCGAGATGACGCTGATTTCGTTGAATTATGGAGAGGATATTCTTGAAAGAATTCAAAGTTTCTTCAAGATTTTCACTCAAATTATGAATTGGATTTGCCATAATTTGATAGTTTTGGATAAGAATTGATTTGAGAGGAAGGAGAAATGATATAATAAATTTTTCTGGAAGAAATAGATTTATATAGTGTCTGGATTTCGTTGGATTTGAATAGACGTGAGTTAGTTATTTAAATTTTAAATTTTGAACAAATTTGAAAATCTGGTAGTTATATGTCGACATAGTGACATATGTATGTCGACATACTAAATAAATATTTTGAAATTTTCAATTTTTGGTTTAATTCTTATTATATTAATTTAATTTATTTAATTCTAATGATTTTACAGTAACTTAAGGATAATTTTGGCATAAATAAACCTCCATTCATTTCAACTAGAAAACAAATACAACCAACTAATTACGAGACACTAAATACGAGATTCGAAAGCAAATACAAGCAAATACTAAAGATAGCTTAAACTAGATAAGCTTTGATTTCGATGGATGATGAGGAAGATGAAATTCCAAGTTTTCTTCCTATTTTCCCAATAAACTTAGACATATGAGTAAGCGTCTTTTTGCGCTTTTTTTTGGCTAGTTTTACTTGATTTTGAACAAGTGTCTCTTTGGAAAAGGTTCTAGTGTTGATTGGAGACAACACTTTCCAAAGAAGTTTCTTCTACTTCTTCTTCGATATCCGAAAGCTCTTGTTCTTGTTGCATTCAAGCTTATTTGTTTTCGAATGTCTCAAAAGGTTTGAAAGTGAGTGGAATTTGCATAAGGTGTATATTTGTGGAGTCAAACACCTTTCTTGATACAAACTCTTCTCCTTTGAAATCAACTCCGAAATATTTGAAAATACGAGTGAGTACGAGTGAGGTAAACTCCATAGTAAAGAGTGTTTTCTCGAGTTGACATTTCTTTGGGCTTAAGTTCTTTTAAGATCATATCAGCCCAATTGATGTCATAACCACGAATAATAGCAAAGATTGCTTTCTGGACTTTGAGAGTTGGGCTGTTGAAGTTTCTGAAATGAGGAGTGATGGTATGATGAAGGAGGAGGTTTACGATTCTTGTTTATAGACGGAAAAAGCATTTTTTGAATTCTAAGTGAGCATAGCTTTAAAATATGTGATGAATGGTTTGAATATCCATTCAATCTATTTCGAATTACGAAAAATCTGAGCCCGTACTTTTGCAATTTAAGATGTTGCCCAATATTTCACAATCTAGAACGATTTGTGTGCCTTTCATGCTACTCTAAATTTGATTTTCATCTCTTTCGTAAAAGTCATGATTAAGACTTGCATAGAACATTTTGATGAGTTTCGGGTAACATACTTCATCGTTATCCCGAGCGTCAACCAAGCTTAATACTTCATTATGATTGAAAAGAGAAGGAAGGTCGTAAGATGAAAAATCTTCAAAAATGGCGAAAGCTCCCGTATTGACTTGCATTTGCTACATAGTCAACATAGGTGTTGACTGCTTCTCTATCATTGTTGAGATATCCTTTGATGGTTTTGGACAATCTCATTGTTTGAGGATTGCTCGAGGAAGCCATTAGAGAGTTTTGAAGAGTATAGATACGAAGAGAGTAGTTTGAATTTTGAATGAAAGGTAGAGAGAAAAAAATTGAATAGATATATAAATAAAGATTGAATAGGCACAACTTTTCTGAAATCAATGACACCTTTTCAGATCTTGGGAGTTGGTGAAAAGTTGGAGGGAGGTTTGAAAGTTTAAACTTTTGAAATTCAAAATTTGAATTTCATTTTCTGGTCTTGGTCTTTTATGTCGACATGACCATTTATGTATGTCGACATACATGCAAAATTTTCAAAGAACATATGATTTTTTGACTATTGGTTTTAATTATCGATTTATATTTTAGGTTTAATTATTTGGTTTAATTATTTCCTAAAATAATATTAATCCTAACAAACATCTAAAATTTATTTTATTATTATATTTATTATTTTCTTATTATTTTGAATTTCAAAATTAAAATTTCAAATTTGAATTTTAAATTTCAAGTTTGAATTTTTAAAGTTTAAATTTCAAATTCAAAACAAAGAAAACAAACAAAGAAAATAAAACATCCATTCCACCAAGAAATTAGAAATTAATCAAGGCGTACCTGGTTTTTAGATTCATTTCTTTGATATTTTCTGAATTCTGAATCGCTGTGAAACATATATTTGAATTTCCGGTTTTTGGCTCTTCATCGCTTGATGATGAATCTAAATCATCTAAAGTTTCTGCATATGTCCTCTTTCTTTTCTTTGATGAATTACTATTGTTCGTCTAATGAATCGATTTATCTGGATATGGACACATTCTCTTTATATGGCCTGGTTTATTGTAGTTATAACATCGATCATCATTTCATCCCAAACTTCCTTGATTATTTCTTTGAAAGTTATTTCTCCTTCTGTATCTCAGAAATTTTCTGAAATTTCTTGTCATTAAGGTTGTTTCTTCATCATCTTCACTGCTTGAGTCAGAACCATTTGTTGTCGCTTTGAATGAAATAAATTTCTTTTCAGTTGGTTTATTTTCTTTTTTTCTTTTCTGTAATTGGACTTCAAACGACATCAAATTCCCAATTAACTCATCAATCTTCATTTCACTGACATTATTGGCTTTTTCAATCGCCAATGTTTTCTGATCCCATTTTGGAGTCAATGAACTCAATATTTTTCTGACTTGGTCTTCTTCTGAATAAGTTCTTCCCAATGCAATTAATGAATGCACTATCTCTTGAAATCTACAATACATATCAGTGATAGATTCATTCTCGTTCATCTTGAATAACTCAAACTGATTAATTAGCATTGATATCTTTATCTGCTTAACTTTACTTGTAACGACCCGTGTTTTTGGCAGTCAAATATTTAATTTAATTTATTATTTTAAATATTTTATTTAGAATATTAATGAATTTTAATATTGAATTCGTTTATTTAAAATGATGTTTAACGTTATAATTTATGTAATTATAAATCGAGCTCGAAATGGCGCGGTAGTTCGTAAATTTCGTTTTGAACTTTAACTGAGTATACAAAATTCATTTTGAATCGGAATTCTGTGAAACCAGAAACGTTTGAATCGATCTGTGTATATTTTTCGTATGGAAGAGAAAAATCAAGATTTCGTGTTATAATTTGTTAGTTATGTCCAGTAAAATTTTTGGGATAGTCGCTATGGATTTCGTTAATAAACGATAACGTTATTTTATTAATTTAATAAGGATTCGTATATATATTTGATATTGTTAACTCAAAATTTTGATTTATCAAGTTTAGAATCCGTCCTGGTCTTATTTTGAGCTATAACTTTATAATTCAAATGATATGTTAATTTTCGACGGATCTGGTATCTTACCACTCGAAAGGTTACGACAGAAATTAGTATAAATTGAGACCGTATGCAAAAGAGTTTAGTATACTAATTTTAAGTAACAAGAATAGATAAAAGGATTTGGGTTTGTCGATACATGTAACATTACAAATTTTAATAGGGAAGTGGTGATTAAAAGAAAATTCAAAATTTGTCAAATTTGAATAGCTAATATGCGACATGTATATACATACATTCTTGTCTATGTTACAACAAAACTGAATGCACACTTTAAGTTACAATCGAAATAACTAAATATTTACTGTACACCTCATACAATATCAAATCTGAACTTGAATAAATAACTTTGATTGGCCATACACAAACAATTACAGACAAGAAGGAATGGAGAAAAATATATATATATATATAATCTAATGGCACATGAAAGAAAATCCACAATGATATCTTCTCAACATCAAATCTTCCTCCAGAAATCCGTCCTGTAAAGAAAAGAAAAGGGAGAGCTATGAGTAATAGCTAATAATAAATATAGATAGATATGTTTTAAGTTGAAAATTTTCAAATAAGAAAAATGCCACATGAAAACAGTAGACCTATAGCTATAAATCAATATAGGAACAACTAAGGGAAATCTGAACTACGGCTAGAATTTAAAATGTATATTGATACATCAAGATCATGATCAGAAAAGGAGTAATAAATAAATGAATTCAACAAGATAAAAACAGCTGGGAACAGCTAAGGAAACAGTAAAACACACCATAAAAATCGAAACAGATAATGTATGTTTTCAGAAATCACATAGGGAAAGCTATTCTGCTACTACAATATCCAATGCAGATCTGGAATTTGATTTAAAATAATGTAATGGCAGACAAAACCATGTGAAACATCTATAGACGTATAGCCTAAACCATAGGGACTGTTCAGGCAGGATTTGCACATGGAGTGAAAATTCAAACAGGAAAGTACCAACTAAACAAATGCAGTAAAGATCTGATGTACAAATCAGGTCTGCTATATATATACATATCAATTCTAAATCTGAAAACCCAAATAAACCATTCAATGATTACACATACGACTCAATGCAAATTTCAAATCTGAGCAGACAATACATAGCCTAACCAAATCAACATAAATAATTAGGTTCATGTACATTTCTGAACACAGGCGGTACTAGAAATCCAACAAAATCCATCACACAAACCAAGTAAATCACCTACAGTTCGACTACACAACTGAGTGAGAAGTAAACGCCTAAAAATCTAGGCGCAGCTAATTCTTAATAGGACGTAACAATTCAGGGATCACTGCAATGCTTTCAAGTATAAATAGGCATCCACAATTGTTGTATCAGAACATATAAACCATTCGAACCAAGTAAAAATGAAAACAGGAAAAAATTAAAAGCAAATAAATACCGAAATAAAAAAATCCAGTAAATAAACTTATCTGATTTATAGACACGGAATGATGGAATCCGAAGAGTATTTGTTCGACGCTGGACATTTGGGTTCGGGGATCTTCTCGGTTTTTAGGGTTACACGAGGGTTACTGATGGAATCGAAGGGGTTGGCGACGGGAGTAGGAAGGCAAGGGGGACTCGTTCGATCTTCGCTGGAGAAAGCAGCGACGGGAGAAGGGTTTCGGTCGTTCTAGGGTTCCATTTTTTTTTGAGTTGATGGCGGCTACGAGATTGTGAAGTGAATGAAGAGGGAGACCGATTGTTTTAGGGTATAAGGTAGTGGATGCGGCTCAGAAATGTAGTGGGCTGGACCAAGAAGTAAGGCCCCATTTTATTTTATTTAAAGTTAATTAGTCTAATGTTTTTATAAAATTCAAATATTTATTTCGAACACGTTTGTGGTCAGAATTCGACGGAACGAAAAATGTCGGGACCGTGAAAACGAGTACTGCATGATGAATGAGACCGGGCAGGGCAGGCAGCAGCTGGATTTTTCAGAAAAATGAAATGTCAATCAATTCAACTGGAAAACAAGCCGATTTATCGACGAAATCGAATACAAAAGTGTGTTAAACTCACTCAGTTATTTCCCGCTTATATTTTATAAGTTGGGTTTTTATTTTGTGTGCTATGGTTGCTCATGATTGACTGATTGCTGATATATATTTAGTTATTGTTGAACTGATGGAATTAAACGCCGTTTAATTTTAGTAAAACCGAATCGTTATTTTTAACGATTAGTCCCAGTTAAGGTAAGTTACCTTATTGGTCATGTTCATTAAATAAACATGTTTTAATAAATGAATTGGTTGATTGATTGTGGTGATTGACATTAAATTGTCGTTATAGACTGCTATGAGACCAGTATTGAATTGTTTGATGGGATGGTTGAATATTGACCTGAAATCCAATATTTGTTTGGTTTAAACCAATGGGTATTATTGGTTGAGTGATCGGCAGTACATGGCCTATGAATTAACCGTCGATCTACCGTCAGGTAATCGACGAGATAAAGTTATAAGATTTATTCTATAACTGAAGAAAAAATGAATTTTAAATCTATTTATTTGAATTTAAAGTTGTCAAAGTAAATATTTATTAATTGGGTCTATAATTGGGGTTTAAATGATTTTATAAAGGAAAAGTGATAAATAGAAGGGTTATATGGAACTATGGTTTTATAAACAAAATTTAGGAAAAGAATTGAGGCATAAAGGATTTACAAATGTTACTTAAATAAGGAAATTAAGGGAATTTATGAAATAAGACCATTAAGAGAAAGGCTTAAAAGTGATGTGGTAAGAAATAGGATTTTAACAAAATCCAAGTGATGAAAAGTATCGTTTAGAAAGGTAATAGAGAAATGTGATGGTTGATAAATTAATTTTCTTAATCGATGGATTAAGAACTTATGGTTATATTCGAAAAGGAGGATTCAAAAGATAATAAGTTTTTATCAACAAAAGAGCTAAGGAGATTAAAATAAATATCTGGTTGGAGTTACAACTGATGTTTATCTAAAGGTAAGACCGTTGTTGATCAAGGTCTGAGAGGTAAATAAATACCCCAACTTGAACGACCTCGGGATTATCTAAGCATGATATTAGTTGTAATGTGAAAGGAGGGAAATAATAACGAGATGAAAGTGAAAGGGTCGAGGATATATATAAATGAGTTTTGTTTCCGAGTAACGGGAGTGAAAAGAATTTGGTGTTTATAAATGTCCAAGGTGAAATAAATAAAAAGGGAAATGGTGGGAAATTAAAAGTGGTACTTCCGAGATGGAAGGAAATGGGAAAAAAATAAGTTTTGAAATGAATTCATTTACAGAAATGAAAGTGGATCAACGTATGCAAGTAATGAAATGAAAAGTGGGTTTGTAATATAAATTGAGTTGATTTTCCAATAAGGGAAAATGAGTGGTAATGGTTGAGTAAGGAATTGTATATCATATTTTCTTAAATATGGAAATGAAATGGTTGAAACAAGAACCTGACGTCAAATAAGTTATATTTGAAATGTTTAAGAGTTAGAAATTAACCATCGTTAATCGTTTTGAATTAAAGAGGCCATGTGGTGTTGTACTGAACTGGTAAGCTCATGTCATTCACACAATTATTTATTTGATAGTTAAAACACCGACTATCAAACCTGACCATACGATCGTTGGTACGGAAAGACCGGGATCGAATATATATTCGAAAACCATTCCGACCAGCGAATACGTGAAAGAAGATTATTGAAGATGGAGCAATGGAAGACCGTTGATCTTCTTGAGCGGAAGAACTACTGATTGGATTTCTCTGGTTTAGCGGCCGGAGATATTTCAATAGTGATTCTGTCGTGATTGGAATCTACGGATTGCAAGGACTTCTCGCTACTGATCGGTAGGGTGATTCCTGGGATGCAGTAGGAGGGTACCTTCGGTTCATCATGTTCCTGGATGACTTGTATGGACGAGTGTCTGACAGAGTATTTCCAAAGGGGTCACGTACGTTGATTTCTTCAAACGTATTTCTGTTGATGGCGGAGGAGGCCGTACACCTTCTCTTAGCTGACCGCAGAGTATTTTTGTGGATATCAATTAGTGATATCCGGAGGATCTGACGATGTGGCATTCAAAGTGTATGATGATCAGATGTGTTCTGACCTCAAGCCTCATCAACCGGAAGATGACAGAAATCGGGCAGGCAGCATGGCTATGTGGGTCGCTCCCATTAGGGTGTATAATCACCTATCTAGAGAAATTCCTTTTGTTTCTTATTCTATCGATTCTGCCCATTCGGGGACGGTGGTTTGAGTCCATCCGTTGGTGATATACATTCGATACACTCAAGAGGAATGAGTGGTCGGTCATGTGAGGGCCGGGTTGCAAGACGTTCTTGTTGAACCCTGTGTATTCGCCTCTAGAGATACACGTGCGGAAGGTGGTCCCATACCTTGTCAAGTTGGAAATCCAATATCCAATAAGCGCCCGCGGTTTTCGATTGTATACTATATACGGGGAGCGTGAGATGCAAGCGTTCCCCTAGATTTGCTAATTATTTGTATTTAGACATTATTATAATATCAGAATAGATATCGATTTCGAAAACTGATTTGGGTTATCGTAAGGTAAAAACCGTCCGTGTTTATGTGTGGATTTGGTCTTACGATTATCTTTTGCTTTTGAAATGATTTTTAACTTTAAAATCATAATTGGATGATTTACCCTAAATACTGTGCGAGTTTATCTCACTCTGGTTCACCAGACTGACCCGGTGTTTTGTAAATGCTCGGGTTAGCCCGGGTTTGCAGGTTCAGGTTATTTAACACTACGAAAGGCATGCTGGAGAAGTCCAGACATATCGAGTGATATTCCACTGTGTTGTTTATAAGGGCAGATTATTATGACTGTCCAAGTGTGTTGATGTACTCCGATGATTGTAAGTTTCATTTAAAGCTCTCAATAAAGATTTATTTCTATATTATATTTTGTTCCACTGCGATGTGAGACTCTGTGTTGTGTTCTTCTTCTTCTATTCTTATATTTCTTTCTTTCTTATCTCACCCTCTAAATTCTTTCATTAACAATCCGGTGTTCTCGGTGTTGGAAAGGTCGGCATGAGGTACAGTAAAGGTATTTGTGTCGATTTTGGAAGCCGAAATTCTCCGGGTCGTTACAGTGGTATCAGAGCTATTGGTTTAGTAATAACCTTGGCTCTGTGGTGTAACTCGATAGAGATTGGGTTAGTAATACCCTAGATCGAGATTGAGTGTATATATACGAGAGCGTATTTGTAAATTCTATACATAAATGTTTTGTATTGTGTTGGTTAATCGGTTCAAGTGTTGAGAAGCACTGAACTGGCAATCGATACAGTATTGTTTTGAAAAGAGGGTAAATGAAATAATTTTACCCAAATTATATTTTTGTATATAAAGGAAATAATTTTATCAAATTATTGAGATAGTAGTGTATTTGATCGATTTGAATGTGATTCAAATTGGATTGAAACTTGAATTGAAAATTAACTTTGTTAAGTGCAATTAAACTAAGAATGATATTGAAATCAAATAAAACATATATGGAAATTGGAATTTTGAATAGATAATAATCAAAAGAAAATCAATCGGACATAAATCGATTGATGTTCAAATATGAGAAACCAAATATTGATATTGAATGTAAATTCGATGGATTTGATTGATTTGGTTGTGTATTGGTTGTTATTGTGATTTGTTTGTTATTGGATGATAGTTTGTTTGATTGGAAAGAAAAAGAAAAAAAAATTAATAGAGTTAAATGAATTTTGAACTAAAGAATAATTTTCGGTATAATTAAACCGGAATGAAACTGCATATGGATTGAAATTTATGACTTAACCCTATGGTTGATAATGAATTTATGTTGGGTGGTTGATTATAGAATTGGTATAGTTATGCCAGTTGATTACTGAAATATTATTTCAGAATTGCACATATTTATTACTGATATGTGAATTGAGTTAAGCACAGGTGCCAGAGGAATAGTCTGACTGATGTTGGTTGAGAAAATCGCATATACGTTGAGCAAATATGCTCAATAGCGCTCGTAAAAGGTATGCCTATGCGAAAATATAAAATTTTGGGGTTTTGATTTTTTTTTTGTTTTCCGACCGTTGGTCGATGTATATATATATTATTTGTTCCTGCGATATCGCAGATGTTACTCCGTGCAGGGGAGACTCTGCCGAATTTTTCCGGGAATTTAGAGTGTTAGAAAATTTTCGATATTTTTGAAAAATATTTATATATGGTATTGAATCGATTTTCGTTTTAAAATAAATTAGATTTGAAAATCAATGGGTTTGTAACGTTCTTTCCTACCTTTGCAATTTCGAGGACGAAATTATTTTAAGGGGGGAAGAATGTAACGACCCGTGTTTTTGGCAGTCAAATATTTAATTTAATTTATTATTTTAAATATTTTATTTAGAATATTAATGAATTTTAATATTGAATTCGTTTATTTAAAATGATGTTTAACGTTATAATTTATGTAATTATAAATCGAGCTCGAAATGGCGCGGTAGTTCGTAAATTTCGTTTTGAACTTTAACTGAGTATACAAAATTCATTTTGAATCGGAATTCTGTGAAACCAGAAACGTTTGAATCGATTTGTGTATATTTTTCATATGGAAGAGAAAAATCAAGATTTCGTGTTATAATTTGTTAGTTATGTCCAGTAAAATTTTTGGGATAGTCGCTATGGATTTCGTTAATAAACGATAACGTTATTTTATTAATTTAATAAGGATTCGTATATATATTTGATATTGTTAACTCAAAATTTTGATTTATCAAGTTTAGAATCCGTCCTGGTCTTATTTTGAGCTATAAGTTTATAATTCAAATGATATGTTAATTTTCGACGGATCTGGTATCTTACCACTCGAAAGGTTACGACAGAAATTAGTATAAATTGAGACCGTATGCAAAAGAGTTTAGTATACTAATTTTAAGTAACAAGAATAGATAAAAGGATTTGGGTTTGTCGATACATGTAACATTACAAATTTTAATAGGGAAGTGGTGATTAAAAGAAAATTCAAAATTTGTCAAATTTGAATAGCTAATATGCGACATGTATATACATACATTCTTGTCTATGTTACAACAAAACCGAATGCACACTTTAAGTTACAATCGAAATAACTAAATATTTACTGTACACCTCATACAATATCAAATCTGAACTTGAATAAATAACTTTGATTGGCCATACACAAACAATTACAGACAAGAAGGAATGGAGAAAAAAAAATATATATATAATCTAATGGCACATGAAAGAAAATCCACAATGATATCTTCTCAACATCAAATCTTCCTCCAGAAATCCGTCCTGTAAAGAAAAGAAAAGGGAGAGCTATGAGTAATAGCTAATAATAAATATAGATAGATATGTTTTAAGTTGAAAATTTTCAAATAAGAAAAATGCCACATGAAAACAGTAGACCTATAGCTATAAATCTATATAGGAACAACTAAGGGAAATCTGAACTACGGCTAGAATTTAAAATGTATATTGATACATCAAGATCATGATCAGAAAAGGAGTAATAAATAAATGAATTCAACAAGATAAAAACAGCTGGGAACAGCTAAGGAAACAGTAAAACACACCATAAAAATTGAAACAGATAATGTATGTTTTCAGAAATCACATAGGGAAAGCTATTCTGCTACTACAATATCCAATGCAGATCTGGAATTTGATTTAAAATAATGTAATGGCAGACAAAACCATGTGAAACATCTATAGACGTATAGCCTAAACCATAGGGACTGTTCAGGCAGGATTTGCACATGGAGTGAAAATTCAAACAGGAAAGTACCAACTAAACAAATGCAGTAAAGATCTGATGTACAAATCAGGGCTGCTATATATATACATATCAATTCTAAATCTGAAAACCCAAATAAACCATTCAATGGTTACACATACGACTCAATGCAAATTTCAAATCTGAGCAGACAATACATAGCCTAACCAAATCAACATAAATAATTAGGTTCATGTACATTTCTGAACACAGGCGGTACTAGAAATCCAACAAAATCCATCACACAAACCAAGTAAATCACCTACAGTTCGACTACGCAACTGAGTGAGAAGTAAACGCCTAAAAATCTAGGCGCAGCTAATTCTTAATAGGACGTAACAATTCAGGGATCACTGCAATGCTTTCAAGTATAAATAGGCATCCACAATTGTTGTATCAGAACATATAAACCATTCGAACCAAGTAAAAATGAAAACAGGAAAAAATTAAAAGCAAATAAATACCGAAATAAAAAAATCCAGTAAATAAACTTATCTGATTTGCAGACACGGAATGATGGAATCCGAAGAGTATTTGTTCGACGCTGGACATTTGGGTTCGGGGATCTTCTCGGTTTTTAGGGTTACACGAGGGTTACTGATGGAATCGAAGGGGTTGGCGACGGGAGTAGGAAGGCAAGGGGGACTCGTTCGATCTTCGCTGGAGAAAGCAGCGACGGGAGAAGGGTTTCGGTCGTTCTAGGGTTCCATTTTTTTTTGAGTTGATGGCGGCTACGAGATTGTGAAGTGAATGAAGAGGGAGACCGATTGTTTTAGGGTATAAGGTAGTGGATGCGGCTCAGAAATGTAGTGGGCTGGACCAAGAAGTAAGGCCCAATTTTATTTTATTTAAAGTTAATTAGTCTAATGTTTTTATAAAATTCAAATATTTATTTCGAACACGTTTGTGGTCAGAATTCGACGGAACGAAAAATGTCGGGACCGTGAAAACGAGTACTGCATGATGAATGAGACCGGGCAGGGCAGGCAGCAGCTGGATTTTTCAGAAAAATGAAATGTCAATCAATTCAACTGGAAAACAAGCCGATTTATCGACGAAATCGAATACAAAAGTGAGTTAAACTCACTCAGTTATTTCCCGCTTATATTTTATAAGTTGGGTTTTTATTTTGTGTGCTATGGTTGCTCATGATTGACTGATTGCTGATTTATATTTAGTTATTGTTGAACTAATGGAATTAAACGCCGTTTAATTTCAGTAAAACCGAATCGTTATTTTTAACGATTAGTCCCAGTTAAGGTAAGTTACCTTATTGGTCACGTTCATTAAATAAACATGTTTTAATAAATGAATTGGTTGATTGATTGTGGTGATTGACATTAAATTGTCGTTATAGACTGCTATGAGACCAGTATTGAATTGTTTGATGGGATGGTTGAATATTGACCTGAAATCCAATATTTGTTTGGTTTAAACCAATGGGTATTATTGGTTGAGTGATCGGCAGTACATGGCCTATGAATTAACCGTCGATCTACCGTCTGGTAATCGACGAGATAAAGTTATAAGATTTATTCTATAACTGAAGAAAAAATGAATTTTAAATCTATTTATTTGAATTTAAATTTGTCAAAGTAAATATTTATTAATTGGGTCTATAATTGGGGTTTAAATGATTTTATAAAGGAAAAGTGATAAATAGAAGGGTTATATGGAACTATGGTTTTATAAACAAAATTTAGGAAAAGAATTGAGGTATAAAGGATTTACAAATGTTACTTAAATAAGGGAATTAAGGGAATTTATGAAATAAGACCATTAAGAGAAAGGCTTAAAAGTGATGTGGTAAGAAATAGGATTTTAACAAAATCCAAGTGATGAAAAGTATCGTTTAGAAAGGTAATAGAGAAATGTGATGGTTGATAAATTAATTTTCTTAATCGATGGATTAAGAACTTATGGTTATATTCGAAAAGGAGGATTCAAAAGATAATAAGTTTTTATCAACAAAAGAGCTAAGGAGATTAAAATAAATATCTGGTTGGAGTTACAACCGATGTTTATCTAAAGGTAAGACCGTTGTTGATCAAGGTCCGAGAGGTAAATAAATACCCCAACTTGAACGACCTCGGGATTATCTAAGCATGATATTAGTTGTAATGTGAAAGGAGGGAAATAATAACGAGATGAAA
Organism: Allium sativum; assembly: GCA_030737875.1. NCBI lineage: Eukaryota > Viridiplantae > Streptophyta > Magnoliopsida > Asparagales > Amaryllidaceae > Allium > Allium sativum. The sequence continues at coordinate 68,362,909 of CM060922.1, forward strand.
GTGAAAGGGTCGAGGATATATATAAATGAGTTTTGTTTCCGAGTAACGGGAGTGAAAAGAATTTGGTGTTTATAAATGTCCAAGGTGAAATAAATAAAAAGGGAAATGGTGGGAAATTAAAAGTGGTACTTCCGAGATGGAAGGAAATGGGAAAAAAATAAGTTTTGAAATGAATTCATTTACAGAAATGAAAGTGGATCAACGTATGCAAGTAATGAAATGAAAAGTGGGTTTGTAATATAAATTGAGTTGATTTTCCAATAAGGGAAAATGAGTGGTAATGGTTGAGTAAGGAATTGTATATCATATTTTCTTAAATATGGAAATGAAATGGTTGAAACAAGAACCTGACGTCAAATAAGTTATATTTGAAATGTTTAAGAGTTAGAAATTAACCATCGTTAATCGTTTTGAATTAAAGAGGCCATGTGGTGTTGTACTGAACTGGTAAGCTCATGTCATTCACACAATTATTTATTTGATAGTTAAAACACCGACTATCAAACCTGACCATACGATCGTTGGTACGGAAAGACCGGGATCGAATATATATTCGAAAACCATTCCGACCAGCGAATACGTGAAAGAAGATTATTGAAGATGGAGCAATGGAAGACCGTTGATCTTCTTGAGCGGAAGAACTACTGATTGGATTTCTCTGGTTTAGCGGCCGGAGATATTTCAATAGTGATTCTGTCGTGATTGGAATCTACGGATTGCAAGGACTTCTCGCTACTGATCGGTAGGGTGATTCCTGGGATGCAGTAGGAGGGTACCTTCAGTTCATCCTGTTCCTGGATGACTTGTATGGACGAGTGTCTGACAGAGTATTTCCAAAGGGGTCACGTACGTTGATTTCTTCAAACGTATTTCTGTTGATGGCGGAGGAGGCCGTACACCTTCTCTTAGCTGACCGCAGAGTATTTTTGTGGATATCAATTAGTGATATCCGGAGGATCTGACGATGTGGCATTCAAAGTGTATGATGATCAGATGTGTTCTGACCTCAAGCCTCATCAACCGGAAGATGACAGAAATCGGGCAGGCAGCATGGCTATGTGGGTCGCTCCCATTAGGGTGTATAATCACCTATCTAGAGAAATTCCTTTTGTTTCTTATTCTATCGATTCTGCCCATTCGGGGACGGTGGTTTGAGTCCATCCGTTGGTGATATACATTCGATACACTCAAGAGGAATGAGTGGTCGGTCATGTGAGGGCCGGGTTGCAAGACGTTCTTGTTGAACCCTGTGTATTCGCCTCTAGAGATACACGTGCGGAAGGTGGTCCCATACCTTGTCAAGTTGGAAATCCAATATCCAATAAGCGCCCGCGGTTTTCGATTGTATACTATATACGGGGAGCGTGAGATGCAAGCGTTCCCCTAGATTTGCTAATTATTTGTATTTAGACATTATTATAATATCAGAATAGATATCGATTTCGAAAACTGATTTGGGTTATCGTAAGGTAAAAACCGTCCGTGTTTATGTGTGGATTTGGTCTTACGATTATCTTTTGCTTTTGAAATGATTTTTAACTTTAAAATCATAATTGGATGATTTACCCTAAATACTGTGCGAGTTTATCTCACTCTGGTTCACCAGACTGACCCGGTGTTTTGTAAATGCTCGGGTTAGCCCGGGTTTGCAGGTTCAGGTTATTTAACACTACGAAAGGCATGCTGGAGAAGTCCAGACATATCGAGTGATATTCCGCTGTGTTGTTTATAAGGGCAGATTATTATGACTGTCCAAGTGTGTTGATGTACTCTGATGATTGTAAGTTTCATTTAAAGCTCTCAATAAAGATTTATTTCTATATTATATTTTGTTCCACTGCGATGTGAGACTCTGTGTTGTGTTCTTCTTCTTCTTCTATTCTTATATTTCTTTCTTTCTTATCTCACCCTCTAAATTCTTTCATTAACAATCCGGTGTTCTCGGTGTTGGAAAGGTCGGCATGAGGTACAGTAAAGGTATTTGTGTCGATTTTCGAAGCCGAAATTCTCCGGGTCGTTACATTACTAGTTCCTTCATGAGTAACTTGAAAAATTCTACATATTTCGTAAGCAAATTTACAAACAGACACTCTATGAAATTCAATCCTATCTAATGAACAGAATAACATATTCGTAGCTTTAGAATTTCTTTGTGCAGCGGCCTTTTGTTCATTAGTCCACTGTGCAAAATTAGCTAAGGGTCCAACATACTCAGTTTGTGTACTATTCCATATGTCTAATCCTACTGATTGTAAGTATATTTTCATTCCACAAGCCCAATATGAATAATTACTACCATTAAACAGTGGTGGTCTAACAGCGGACTGACCCTCTGCAAAATAACAATTATTATTACCAATGTTGGTTGCCATTTAATATTTTCAAAAATTAGATTATGAACTTTTTGAAAACCTATGCTCCGATACCAATTGTTAGGGAACAAGGAATGCGGATCTTAATGCAAGACTAACACTGGAGGGGGGCGAATTGTGTTTTCAAAGAATTTACGAAAATCTAAAACTTGTATGATCTATTATATGAATCACACACAACAGAGATGATAACAGACACAAAATCAATCACAAACACAGAAACGGATAAATATAAAATGCAGAAAAAGGAAAGAACACATCAGATTTTATACTGGTTCAGATTACTCCTACGTTCAGTCCCACGCAACGCTAGATTGCGCAGAGTTTTATAAATTTTGCTATCTAAGTACAATCCCCTTGATTTCACGTCTACAAGGTTAACTCCGCTCCAACCACTCTTGATTTCATGACTACAAGATTACCACCGCTTCCTCTCCTAGATTTCAGGGATACAAGGAACACACCCTTTCTCAAACACTTCCCAAAAGATTATAACAACCCTATAACTCTTCAATAGCACTTCAATTCAGAGAGTAATGAATAGAGAGAGGGAAAAGAAGAAATTTTATATAATTAGAGTAGAAATCAGTAAAGTAGAAGTGTAGAAATCAATAAAATAGTAAAGAATAATGTTGGGATGAACAGGGGTGAAGATGGAGAACAAAAATAGTTAAAAAAATCGAAATCGACTCCTATTTATAAGATTTGAAAGATTGCAACATTTGTGGAACGTTACAAATGGTGAAAAGACACTTCCTTTGAAGATTGAATTTCTGACAGTTATATATCGACATAAACGTATACGTATGTTGACATAAGCATGTACAAAATATTTTTAAAACTATTTATCAAGTGTTTAATTGTATATATTATTCTGGAAATTTTGGAATTAAAAATTAGTGATATAAATGAGTATTCTAAAGTATAAAATTATATGAAAGCACAATATGTATTATATAAACATATTTATAAAATTATAAGTTTTAAAACTATATAATGATAAAACTATAAAGCTATAAAACTATATAACTATATAAACTTATATTAATATATATATATATATATTAAATTTAAAACTTATATTTGAAATCATAAGATAGAAAGACAATTTGAAATATGATTTTTGAAAACTAGAATTTTAAATTTAAAAATCAGAATTTGAGTTTGAACCTGGAGTGCTTTTCAAAGTCTTGCACACAAACTAGACTCTATTACTGTATTTGTCTTGAACTCTTGATAACTTGATTACTCATGAGTCTTGAATCTCCTCTGAATTCTGAAACTCTTGAAACTCTAAAACTGTACAGTCTTCAGTATTTAAATCATGTATACAAATCCTGCATATAAGTGTATATATATTCTAGATAGAAATGTTAGTATATATTTTATAATCAATGATAATTTAAATAAGGTTGTTGTCATCAAAACTCCATTCTCCAACAAAATTAGTTTAGCACTATTAATTGTTCTGTATATTATAGGTTCCTATGTAGCTTCATATTTACAATTATAGATAGGGAAATTAAAAGGTAAGTTGATTCTAGGAGGTAGAAGTGGATGATACAAATAGTATTAAAAAGAAATCACATCCACAACGTAGTTTATGACTTGAAGCATTTTGATCCAAGTTGTAAAGAAAAAGGAGATTGAAGAAAGAGCTTGTACTATACTCCAACATGCTATGGATAAGAATATTGTTTTTCTATTTAATTAGGAATCCACTCCCAGAGGAATCTAGAAGTTAGAAGAATTTTACATGAAAACTTATTTAACCAAATGATCAATTTTGCTGAAGCCTTCTTTACCTATAAGATGAAGGAAGGTTCTTCAATTAAAACACATCTCAGTATATGATGACCAGCTAACGAAGATAAAGTCAGTTGATTCAAAGATTGGTGGAGAACAGAAAGTCATGATTCTATTGTGTTCGCTTCTGGAATAGTTCACAATTTTCGTTAGTAGCCTAATTTACATTAGGTAAATATCAACGTTAGAAGATGCGAAGATAACTTATCTTAATGATGAGTTGAGAGATCACATGAAGGGTATATGTTTAGGAGATCGCAGTGGAGGAAGTGATATTAGTTCAGGATTGTCTGTTAGGAGAGGAAGAACAAAGAAAAAGCAAAAGAAATTTTAAGGGTCGTTCTAATTCAAATAATCCATAATAGCATAGTGAGTCTAAAGATGTAAAATGTCATCACTGTAAGAAACTAAGTCATTGAAGAAGCGACTGCCTTGATTTGAAGAAGGAGACTGAGGGTTCCTGATATATCTCAGTGGAGAATGGAGACAGTGACGTGTTGATCGCTGTACATTTTGCAGATTATTGGATCCTTGATTCAAAAGCTTGTTTCATATGACACCAAATAAAGATTATTTTTACTTTTTTGTTACTTATGAAGGGAGTTTCATCGCTATGGGTAATAATGCAACATTTAGGTCTGTGGGTCAGTTCACATTCACACGTTCTACAATATTGTTCGCACTCTATCAAATGTTGTTCTGCGCCAGATCTTTGAATTTTTTTTTGATATCTTTAGGTTAGCTAACATCATTGGGATGCAAGGTTACAACCGAAAAACTTGGTTTAAAATTTTCTAGACGAGTACTTATAGTGATGAAGGTATAAAGGTCTAAAATCTTTATTCATTGAAGGGTAATATTCTTCGAGGGGAATCGTTTGTTAGAGTTGATAGAATTAACATTTTGGATGCTACTAAGTTTTTGCATTTAAGATTAGGTCATACTTTATAGAAGAACATAAAATTACTTCGTAGAAAGAAGAATATTAGAGGAGAAAGCTTTAGTAAAGTGGTTTTCTAGAAGGAGCATGTTTTGATTAAGCAAGCCAAAGTATTATCTAACTCTCGCAACAACACTTTTAAAGGGGTACTTAACTATCTGCATTTAGTGTTTAGAGACCAGTTTCTACATCTTCCATTGAATTAGCTCACTGATACGTATCTTTCTTTGGATACTACCCATGCAAAATTTGTGTGTATGTAATGAAGGATAAGCCGGAAGCGTTTGAAAAGTTTAAGGAATGATTTGCTTTTGTTGAGAAATTTATAATTGTTCGACCAGACAATCATGACAAATGTCTCGAAAGATTTCCTTGGATACCGTAGACGACATGGTATTAGAAGATATTTTACAATATTAAGTTATCCACAGTCGAATGAGGTGCTTAGAGGATGAATAAAACAATAGTAAAGAAGCCTCGTGGCTTGTGATTGACTGTAGGCTTATGTAAAAGTTTTTGAACTGACGATATGTTGCTCACATCATTAATCGGATTTCGTGTTCAGCCATGATAGGAAGAGTGTAGTGATAAACCTAATATACTTGGTTATTTTTGAATCTTTAGTTGCCTTATTTATGTGCATAGCATAAGATTCGATAAGTTTGAGCCAAAATCTACCAAGTGTGTTCTGCTAGGTTATACAGATGGAATAAAAGGATATTCTATTGGAATCTAATGACGAATAAGGTGATACACTTCAGAAATGTTATGATTGCTGAGTAATCCTGTTCAAACTATCGGAGGAGATATAAAATAAGTCATATTTGAAAGGATACAAGCCTTAGGAGATAGAGTTTGTTCTCACATTTCATCCAACGAGTAAAGTATATACTGTTGATGGCAAATAAAATACAATCGAAAAACCATCATGTATTAGTCTACATGTTTCCACAAATAGTGATGGTGATGGTCATGAAGTTGAAGAAGATTCAGTTCAAGCCTAAGCCAAAAGAGTTAGCAAACGATGCTGGAGCCATGCATGTTAATCAATGAATTAGGAAGGCACCTGACAGGCAAGAAGATTGGCAGTTTTCAAACCTCAGCCTCAGTGACCAGTTCCACTATACTTTGTATGTAGTTCACAAGGAGCCATTTGAACTTGAAAAAGCTTTGAAGTCAACACACAGTTCAAAACGGATTCGCGACTTGAAGGAGAAAATATAATCGTTGTAGATCAACAATACGTGAGATTTGGTCCTATTACCCTAAGGAAATGAGCCACATGCTGCAGATTGATATTCAAGTTATAAGACAAAGGAAGGTATAAATTTAGATTGATAGAAAATTATTTTCTCAGAGAAAAAGGGAAGATTACGATAAAATCTTTGCTTCAGTAGTGTGACATATGTTAACTATAATTGTTATGATATGAAGTTAGAGCAGCTAGACATAAGGATACCTTATCTATATGGAGACTCAAAAGAGACAAACTACATGAAATAGCCAGATGAGTTTGTAATGGATGATAAGTCAAATTAGGTTTGCAAACTGAAGAAGTAGTTCTATGGTCTAAAGCAGTCACGAAGACAATGGTACAAGATGTTTGTTTTGTTTACGTTAATCATTGGCTTTGATAGGAGCATAAAATACATTTGTCAATATTACAAATAGTTAAAGAGAGGTAATTGGGCATGCTTACTCTTATACGTATATAACATGCTTATTGCTTATAAGGATAGAACAGAAATCAACTGGCCAACGATACTTTTTAAGGTGGAATTTGAAATAAAAGGCACTGGATAAGCAAAGAAGATTTTACACATGAAAATCTTCAAAGATAGAAAGTTTGGACTTTTTAAGACTAAGTTAAAACGTGTATATATGAAAGATGCTTGTTTGCTTTAGCAGGGATACTGCAAATGGTATTCCCCTCTATGTAAAGCTACTACAAAAAGGATATTTTATTTCAACTGAACGCTAACATGGAGGTGGTACTTTAGACAAGTACAATTAAGAGCTTGATGTATGACGTGGTTGGCTATTGCAAGCTTGTTGATTATTGGAAAGATGTAAACTTGGTTGGCTATTGTGATTCACATCATGCGGCAGATAGTGGCAAAAGGAAATCATCCTCGCACTACGTGTTCACTTTTATAGGTACAACTATTAGTTGGAGAGAAGGATTGCAACTTGTGCTTGTATCATCTACTATAGAAGCAGAGTTTGATAGTTGAAGCAACGAAAAAGACAATTTACCTAAAGCGCTGTGATCTAGATTTTTCGCATGATAGTGTGATGGCTAATTTCGACAGTTAGAGTGAAAATCATTTAAATGAAAATTTGGCATTCAGTTCGAGGACAAAGTAAAGAGTCATTCCTCGTTGCCATGAATAAAAATAGATTGATTCATCTTGAGAAGATCAATCCAAATCACAATGTGGTTGATATGTTCACTAAAACGTTGTCCGATGCTAAGATCAAGCATTACTCGAACCTGATTCATTATTAAAGTGCTAGTGCCACATGGTGGTCTATGTTATCAAAGCCCTCGTATTGACGTCAGTAGGGACACTTTTACCTTTCCAGCCGTCCACAATATGTGGAGCTCTAAAAAAGGCCCAAAGACATTCGAATTACGAAGCAGTAAAATAGCACATCTTTTACAACATTTGAGGAGAAATTGAAATTTTGGACATTTGACTTAATAGGAGCCTGAAATCCAACAAGGGATGAAAAAAGGGACTTGTTTAAATGTCGATTTGGAGTGTACTCTTTATAAACAAATTTAGCTTTATTTCGTCGAACTCTTAAACAAAAAAGAGCTAGATTTATTTCGTTTGATGCTTGAACAAAAAAAATCTAGTTTCGTAGACTGTCGCTACTCGATATTGCATTTATACGCCTTTTGAAGTCAAAAATTGAGTTAGTGCATTTCTAAAGGCAATTGGGTTATATAATTGAAAAAAATATCATTTAAGGTGACCAAAAAAGTTAGGCATGGGCCTAGATTTTTTTGGAGTTTTTTCACCTTGAAAATTATGGTTACAGCATGAGGGAACGTGGAGTACCTTAGTTGAAGTAAGATTAAAATACAATATTCATCTTGTTGGAGAGATACAAGTGGTCATATACTTCTAGTTAGTATATTGTTTTGGATCTCCCTTAGTTTTGAGTATTTTTAACACTTTATAGTGAGGGATGACCTTGGTAGATCTTTTTAACAAAGTGTGATGAGGGATGGCCGAGCCTGAACCTATCCGGAAGGTATTAATATTAATATGGAACTTGTAATAGGAGTTGGTGAGATAATGCGAATCGAGGTGGATTGCTGAATTTTTTTCATTGTACAATTTAAATATATGGGAACATTCTCAAATCGCAAATTTGAAAATATATGAAAACTTCTCCAATTTGAACTTTTGAAATATATGTAAACTTTTCTAATATAAATTTATAGAAACTTTCCTCAATTATAATCTGGCCTTTTTTAAAACTTCCTATATTTCCACTCGCATCTAACAAATCTCAAGAATTAAAGAATACTATTATCTTAAGGGATAAACACATGAAGTTCATCACTGCACAACTCAGAAAGAAATAATACAAGTAAATGAAAAAACAATTTGTAACCCAAATTAAGCAAATTAGACAACTTTTACTATTCTAATGTAATCGGTCTTGTTCAGTGAAAATAGTAAAGCTTCCCTTCATCAAATTGAATGCATACTATCATGACAATGGAACCACTATTGTTTTTAGAATAACTGTTATTTGATTAGAGAATTGACCAATCTATATATTTCACCATAATATACACCATCCTATAATTAGGTTTTTTGTTGCAAGAGATTGATCGTCCTTAAAATAAAATTATTTGCTCCAAAATACGCACTTGAAGTAACTTAGGATGAGTGCAAGAAGCTTTTTCCACTTCAAAATAGTCTATAGCTGTATGATATACAACGCTAATATTAATAAAGATGTTTATCAGTCGTAACTCTTACACGATCTAGCACCTAATATCTTAAGGTAGCACTCAACGTAAAGCCAACAACTCTTATGTATGCCTTAATCTTAGAAAATGGTTTTGATGCAAAAAAGAAAGCAACCTTTTCGATATTCATTGAACATCTTGGTTATTAGTTTAACAAAGAAGGTGGTAACAATGAACAATGGATAACTGAAGACGAAACGAACAAAGGTGTTCCATTTGTCCAAGGTATTATGAAATAAATGTTGTGCATTCAATTAATTAATGCTTACTACAAAAAAAACCAAGTAGTTGTCAACTGCATACAGTTGCACTACATATACTATAGTTATCAAGGCGAAAAAGTCCTAAAAATCCTTAGGCCCTCGTCTAACGCTTTTTTGCATCTAGGGCTTCTTTAGGTTTTAGGTGCTTTGAATGACATTTTTTCCAATTTTCAGCTAAAAATACAACATCTATACTATATCTATACTTGCTGAGTTTGCAATGGAGCAATTTCAGGCCTTCTCACAATCTTAAGCTCAACCGTCGTGCCGAATAAATCGAATAAATCAGAGGCAAAAAAACGCGTTGCCCTTTCCAGTTGAACGATATATTTCTCTACCCAACTTGCACTAAACTACCCAAATCGTTCCCCTTTTCCTTCAGCTTTTGTTGTTACTTTTCTTTCATCTATCCCCGTCTGCAACCTAGACCTAAATCGAAGGCAATCAGATTTGCTCCTTCTGAACCCTCACTCCACTGCTGCCGTCTGCTCCTTCGGCTTTCTTCCCTGCAAATCAAAATCAATGGGTGCAAATCGATTATCAGGTTTGTTATTCCTATAACTAACCCTAATTAATAATTTATCAAATTGCGGTCTTGATTTTAATAGTGTTTCCATGTTTTAATTCCTTCCTCTGATCACCTTTTACCTAACCCTAATTTCGGGGTGGATCGTCGTCAAATTAGACCTAGGCCAGGTACTCCTACTTGAGGTGAAAAACCTATCATACATGCCTTTTGTATATTTTTCGTTCTTATGCTATCATTCTATGATTCATTTATTTATACAGACTATAATTAATCCTATTGAAACTGTTGTATGACAACACCAAGATGCTGAACTACCAAATTTAGGTTCACATCTTTTGTATTATATCTTATTTTATGGTATTTGTGTTGCATTTGAATTGATTATTATGTTAGCCAAACAAATAATCGTTATACAATGTTTACTTCAAACACTATGTTCACCCTTCAGTTTTACAGACCTAGAAGATTTTTCTATTCATGTTTCTTCTGATTAGGTCACTAGGTATGATTGTGCTTTATCCTCCGCCTAATGATAAACACCCCTTGGGACCCATATTCATTCAGTTTGTGGTAGAAAATTTATTTTATGTTTTTGTTTTTATATTTGCTTATTATTTTAAAGTCTTTCAATTAGGTTATCTTCAGTGAATTTTAACGTTGTTTTTATTTAAAATATGAGTTTTACGTTGTTTTGGTTCAACATCTGCTTTAGAGTATGTATTTATTTGTCTGGGTTTCATATTTCTTCAACACAATAATATACATTTATAAGGTTCTTTATCGTTCATGTCACCTCAGTATATCTCCTTACAAAAGTAATTTAATTTGTTCTAATATAATGATTAAATGGTATATGTTGTAATTATATAACATAAAATGATAAACATTTGAAAATTGTTAGCCATATTGGATGTTAGACTAAGTAATTGAATAATATTTGGGAATCTGCTGTTATAATGTTGAAATTGGTGTTTCTATTGCATAATTTTTCCAAATGAAAATTCTAGTGCAAAAAAGCTAATTATTTATTATGTTTTATTAGCTTTGATTTTTAGATATTATTATTTATGAAGGTCAAATGGCAATTTTTTTTTACTACAAGGCCGACTTGAGTGCATATTCTTCAAGATAACAGGTTACTTTGGAACCAAGGACTTTTACCCTTTAAAGATCAGGATGTCCTGTATCATTTGCTTGCTTTTATCGTACAATATATTCATTTTCTGTTTCTCTCTTTTTTCACATCTTTATTTTATACCAATTTACATGAATATTTCAAACATATGTACCAAAGTGTCATCATACAATATGAAGAGGATAAATACCATTTCACATTTATCTTTAACATGCCAAGTTCACTTTGACATCATGGTGACCATTTTAGATCTTTTGAGTTTTTCTTCTTCATATTTTAGCAAATAAGAAAAGAAACGGCAATAAGATTTATTCTTTAGATTTACTTTGTGAATATTTAGGTAGAAACAAATATTTCCATGTTTCATGTTTCTTTCCTATTTTCATGCTTCACATTTTTTTTCCTATATTTAAATTTCATTGTTTTTTTTTTCTTTTTAATAAAGTTACATTCTCAGTAATGGTAGCAAAATAAATGTTTTGTCTTCTATTTTGATCCATTTACAAGCATAAAACTATTTTTTCTTTGCATATTGACTCTTTAATCATAGAGTGAGAAACTGTATTTTCTAAGATATATCTTTCATGTTTGGAAGCACGGGAGAGCGTCCTTTTGTTGATATTATTACCAGTATTCGATACTGGATCATTCATAGCATTACTATACCTTCCCTATTCATTGCGGGTTAGTTGACATATTTGGCTCACATTTAATTTACCAAACTTGAACAAAAATTATTTATATAGGCATATATCTTCAAGGATTTGTTTATCTTCATGTTCATTTCCTTAACTCGAATAATTATTATTCACAATCTTATCGTCCAAATTTAATAAAAGAGGGGAGATGGTTTATTCCTTATCAAAATATAGCTGGCTTTTTTTCGTGTTATAAAGTATAGTGGAAATTTTCGATAGCAATAAACTTGAAATCAAGCGAAGTAACCCTTATTCCTATGTCATTAGGAAAGAAGGGTTAATATGTTTGATCTTAAGCTTACTGCTATCCATAGTATGTTTAATTGATGTCCCTTTTTATCCCAGTGTTTAGCCCGATTTATATTTCAATCATTTGAATCCAATCAATAAAAATAGTTATTTTCCTACCAGAATATACCTTTTTTTTTAAAACTTTGTGTTATAAACTGGAAAAAAAACAAGTATCATGGCAACCTTTATTCTTATATGTTTTTAAATTTATTTGATGTATCTGAGATCGTATTTTTAATATGAGGCCGGTGAAAAAATTAGATTGCAATAACCATATTGCCTAAACCTGTCATCTTATTTCCAATGTAAGGGTTGGGACGCAAATTTATGTAAGCATCTTACACTTTGTGGACTCTAGCACGAATAGCAAGAGATACAATAAGTTGTGTTACAAAACTAGAAAGGAAGGAGCTAAGCTTTGTAGATTCTACGAGTACAATCAATAGCCCGTGTTATATATACCAGGAGTCCACTTATAAGTAGCTAATTTATCATAAAAGACTGAATATCAAAATGCATTGATTTAATAACTCACGTGCATAATATTTTAGGTTAAAACAAATGGAATTAATCCAGATGTTAATAGAAAGAAACTGGAAGAGTATATTTTTGCTATGTAATATCCAATATAATATAATTTATTCAAAAATGTGAAATATTGTTTTGGGGATACTTTGTGCAGTGTTTGCAATAGCCCCATGCTTGAACAAGGCTTACTGTAATGGCGCGTTTTGTTAGCTGTCGAATAATTAATTTATTTAATTATTTATATATCGATTTGGCGATATCGATAACTTAAAGTAAAACGTTCAAACTTATAATTTATAATTATAATTAAAACGAACCTGAAACGTTGCGGCACTTCGCAATTTGGCGATTTGAACTTCAACTAAATGTACATGATTCATTTTAAGCCGGATTTCTGTGAAACAAGAAACGTGTGGAGCTGGTGGAGTATATCTTTCTAGTGGAAGAGAAAAAATCGGGATTTCGTCGTGTAGATTTTGAGATATGTCCAAATCAAATTTTAAAATAGTCGCTATGGAATCGTTTATCAACCGTAACGGTTTATTTGAAATAACTAGATATCAGGCGTGAATTTAGACAAGGTTCTTTTGGGACATAGCGATAATTTAATTTTTAGAATTTTATGGAAATTTTTAATTAATTAAATAAGTGACTTTTTATTTGAAGTATTTTGCACCCTGTGGTCAACATTTTAGGGTTTCAAAATATGAGTTAATCTACCGGTATTATTATATTTTTGGGATCGTGGTACGTTGCTCGACACGACGGCACATTTATTTCTGTCTGTAACAGTTCATACACTAACGAAGTTGTACGTAAGAAAGTACGTACCCTAACCTATGTTCAAGCCCGATAATCTATCCACCCTATCAACTACAGAACGTGCATGTTAAGCCAAATCAACATACACGAAAATGCAGCAACCTATGCCGACCTAACTAGCTATGGGTATATGGGAATATGTGCTTTTATTCACTACTAAGTTATCCTTTTACTTAATAACTAAGAAGGAGACATAGCCACGTTCGTATGGCTGTCCCTACATGACAATGTTTACACCTACTTCCTCTCAAGTCCTCTTATTATTTACGGTCATCCCACATGCACGTCCCCCTTCATTGTGAAGTGCTGTGGAGAAATTGCTTCCACACATATATGTATATATAAATACCCCATGAAAACTCTTATAACCTAACACACTTCGTTCATTTGCTGGAACACAAAACTAAGCCGCCACTGTTATTCTTTAAAAATCCAAAAGCATGAAGAAATTAGATCAAATCCAAATTATTTCCTAAAGTCTCAAAACGTATATCGTTACACTCCAAGATTCGAATGGCATGGGAATACGAGAGAGCAGCAGTGGTTTCATGAAGTAGAACGCGGAAGTAAACAAGAAGAAAGAAAATCTAAACAATCAAAGTAAAATCTCTAAAATCCTCAAACAAATTCTATTGGATTCCTATGATGCTTCTCTTCATCAGTATATAGTTTTTAATGGGTTCAATCGTTTGTTTGGGGTATAGCGTTCCAACAGCGGGGTTAAGGGTTGGAGTTCGCAAGTAGTATAAGCATCGAATCGGGTTTTGGTCAATTGTTTAGGGATCAGCGAAGTGAACAACACTTGCTAGCGAATTTCTGGAGGGGTCCGCACTGAATAACGTCGATGGTTTCTGGGTACAGGAGGTGCGACAGGTTGTGTATAGGAGGTGCGAGTTAAGGGAAATGGGGATGAAGCTGTGGAGATTTCGATGAGGAGTCGTATGGTGTAGTCGGATCTCGATTCGATGGAGTGACGGAGCAGATGTTGGTGAAGGAAGGGAGCGGCAAGGGTTTAAAGTATACAGGAGCACGGCAGTTTCCATTTGGGGGAGAAGATAATGAGGGCCAGGTTCTTAAGTATGGAGGCGGGTCAGATTTAGTTAGTGGGCTGACATGGAGAGGATAAAGCCCAATGGTTGGTTTATTTAAAGTTTTAATTCAAAATTAAATAGCGTATGACTTGAAAAAGGCATAACTCTCTCATACGATATCGGTTTTTAGAAAAACAAGATCCGTCAGGATCTTATGGACGGACACTACAACATGGAACTGACTGGAAGTCCATCGGAGCTCGTTATAATTTATGGCGAAATAAGTTGTCCGTCGCAGTCAAATAAACGCAAACCGTTATTTAACGGCTAACGCGCCAATGTGAGTAAATCTCACTAACTCTGAACAGTTTATAATTTCATGTTGCATTGTTAGAACTGTTAAAATTGTCTGTTGACTGTATGTTGATTGGTTGATTGAACTGCTAGTCAGTTAGTTAAATTTCTATATTGATTCTGTTTAACAGAATATATCATATGGAACTGAAAGTGATGTTATCTATATTGTCTAACATCTGTGATGCAGGGAAACAGGTTGGAGGAATCCGACTGGATTCCTCAACAGTTATTTTATTGTTTTCCATATATTGTTATATGATGTGATATAAAATCTGTGGACGATTATATGTGCTTGGACGATATTGAACATCGTGATTTGATATGATTGAATACCATAACATACCGAAATGTTGATAAGGGGATTTTCAATGTTTATATTGAAAATGAATCTTATTTATAAAATCGATAGGATTTTATAAAAGGAAAACATTTATTTAATTAGAAAATAAATAAATGAAATAAAATAGTAACATTTATTTAGAAAATAAATGAATTTGAATATAAAGGAATATTTATTTATGAAATAAATAAAGGAACATTTATTTAGATTATAAATAAATGGAATAAAGGAATATTTATTTGGGAAATAAATAAAGGAACATTTATTTAGATTATAAATAAATGAAATAAAGGAATATTTATTTAGGGAATAAATAAAGGAACACTTGTTCGGAAAATAAATAGAATTATACAAGGATAGTTTTAAACACGTGCTTCGCACACAAGTATAACACGATATGAATTTTAAGGAGATATTGTAGAAGTAGGAATTATAACCAGAGTGTGATAAAAGGATTAAACAAAGTAATTGGTTAGGTTAACCAAAGCAAGTTAGTTGAGTTAAACAAAGTAATTTGTTAGGTTAACCAAAGCAAGTTAGTCGAGTTAATCAAAGTAATTTGTTAGGTTAACCAAAGCAAGTTAGTCGAGTTAATCAAAGTAATTGGTTAAGTTAACCAAAGTAAATTAGTTAAGATAAACTAAGCGGTTAATCGAAGTGAATTAGTTAAGTTAAACTAATTGGTAAATCAAAGTGAATTAGTTGCGTCAAACTAAGTGACTTAGTTAAGTTAAACTAATTTGTAAATCAAAGTGAATTAGTTGCGTCAAACTAAGTGAATTAGTCAAGTTAAACTAATTGGTTAATCGAAGTAAATTAGTTGGGTTAATCAAAGTGAATTAGCTGAGTTAAACTAAGTAAATCGGTTAGAGTTAATCAAAGTGAATTAACTAAGTTAAACTAAGTGGATTAGTTCAGTTAATCGAGACAAGTAAATCAAGTTAGGTTAAACCATTTGAGTTAACCAGTTAAAATCTACCAGTTAAAGATAAACAGTTAGAGTTGACCAGTTAAAGTTGACCAGTTAAAGTTGACCAGTTAGAGTTGATCAGTTAGAGTTACTCAGTTAGAGTTGACCAGTTAGAGTTGACCAGTTAGAGTTATCCAAGTGGAGTTAATCGAGTAGAGTTGCCGAATATCACTTATTCGAAGTAGAGTTATCGAATATAGAGTATTCGAGGGAAGAGTAATCGAATATAGTTTATTCGAGTGGAGAAATCAAATGTTATTCATTTGAGAAGAGTTACCGAATATTATTTATTCGAAGAGTAGTTATCGAATATTGGTTATTCGAAGTTAGCTAATCCAAAGGAGTTATCCGAATTTAGCTAATCCAAAGGAGTTATTCGAAGTTAGTTAATCCAAAGGAGTTATTCGAAGTTAGTTAATCCAAAGGAGTTATTCGAAGTTAGTTAATCCAAAGGAGTTATTCGAAGTTAGCTAATCCAAAGGAGTTATTCGAAGTTAGTTAATCCAAAGGAGTTAGTCGAAGAGTTAATTGAATATTAGTTATTCAATTTGAGTTAATCGAATTTAGTTATTTGAGAAGAGTAAATCGAATTAGTTATTCAAAGGAGTTAATCAATTAAGTTATTCGAATTAGTTATTCGAAGGAGTAAATCAAATTAAGTTAATCGATTAGAGTTGAGTTAATCGATTTCGGTTAAGTTAAGTTATCGAGTTAAGTAATCGAGTTAAGTAAGCGAGTTGAGATAATCGAGTTAAGAAAATCAAGTTAAGTTAATCGAATAAGTTATTCGATAAGAGTAAATCCATATAAGTTAATCGGATGTTAGTTATTCGATAAGAACTGACACATGTAAGAAAATCGAATATTTGTTATTCGATAAGAGTTAATGAAATAGAGCCAACCAAGAAGAGTTATTCGAATATTAGTTATTCGATAGGAGTTAATCGAAATAGAGTTTATCGAATATAAGTTATTAACAAGGGAGTTAATCGAATAGAGATTACTCGAAAGAGAGTAATACGTCGAATTCGATTATAGCGAATTCGTGATAGTACTATTTACTTTCCAGGGTTTAAATCAAGATTTAGTTAATGATTTAGAAATTAGATGTCTGTTAAATTATTCGAGTTAGGAAATAAATTTATAATTTAGGTTAGATATTTTAGGGGTAGGAATTATAACGTTATAGTTATAATCAAACGTTGTCATATAAGAAGTGGATTCGTAACCTGGATCCGAGAATTTGCGTAAACAGATGATTGTAAAAAGTGAGTGATGAGCTTCATCTATTTCACAGTAAAGGACGTTGTTCAATTAAGGTCTGAGAGGTAATTATACCCCAACTTGATTGACTTCAGAATTGACAAAGGAATAGTTGTGGTTCGATCTAGAAGGTTGATTAGGAATAAAGTTAAGGAATAAGCGATAAATGGATTAAGCGAAACGATGTTTTATACAACGTTCATTGGAAATCCGTAAATGAGTTTTTGGAAACGTTTTCCAAATATAGTCAGATATGTTTTCTAAACATAGAAAATGAAATGTTTTCATGATAAGAATTTAAGAAATAGAGTTAAGCAAATTCAGAAACTGACTGGAGAGGGTAAGTTGAACGGTTTTCTAAGTGACGATCTGATGTTGGTTTCGACCTTCCGGATTGATACTTAGAGAATTGTTCTCATACTAGTTACAGTTATGGACTGATAGTTGCGAAATAATAGTGATGTGAAAATAAGCTATGGAAATGTTTTCCAATGATTAATAACATATATTTTCTAAATATATGAAATAAGGAAATATGAACATATGATGATTGATCGATCGAATTCCCATTTGGAAATAAGATCGTTGTTTGTACACCGACATGTTTTCATTTGATAGTTGAATCACAGACTATCATAGTTTTGACCATTTTTACGTTGTTAATATGGAGAGACCGGTTGGATTATTATCCGAAGAACCACTCCGTATTAGCATAAGCGTTGCGAATCAAGTACGCTGAAGATAATTGAAGACGGAGTGAAGTGCAAGGGCTATTGTGAAAAGCCTAGGTAGGATGGATTCACTGAATAGTGCCTTCGGTTTATTCAGTCCCAAAACAATGTATATGGACGAGTGTCTGACAAAGTATTCTTAACGAATCATATATGTTGATCTCTTCAAACGTATTACATTGGGTGGCGGAGAAATTCGTTTCTCTTAGCTTTTATACCCGTGATGCCTTGAGAAATCGATAATGATTTGGCGGGTATGACGATGTGGCATTCAAAGTAATTGAAGAAATAATCTGTCAAAGTGATAAACGTGTCCTCAAAACCTCACAACCGGAAAATAACAGAAGTTGGGCTAGGCAGCATGGCTAGTTGGGCCATACCCAAGCAGGGTGTATTATCACCATCTAGAGAATATTCAATTGTACTTCTTTATAATCTATTTCAATGCTGTCCCTTATCGGGAAGGATGGTTGCTGATCCCAACCATCGGTGATAATATATTCGTTACACTCAAGCTAAATGAGTGAACGGTCATGTGTGGCCGGGTTGCAAGACGTTCTTGTTGAACCCTAGTGTATCTCCTCTAGAGTACACTGATCGGAAGGTGCTCCCATACCTTGTCTGTTGGAATCCAATCTCCAATAAGCGCTCACGGTTTATTTGTATACTATGTATGTGGAACGTGAGATGCAAGCGTTCTGCTAGATTGATATCTAATTGTATTTAGACATTATTATAATATCAGAAAGATATCCTTTATTTAACCAAGTGTTGGAGTTTTATTCACACCAGTCCCATGACTGACCCGGAGTTTATTTTGTTTTGTTTTCCCTAAACTCTTGGGTGCCTAAATTTGTACGGGCAGTCAAGTAGTTGGGATTTTACAGATACACTTGGAGAGCTTGGAGCAGGAGACTTCAGGATTATAGCTATTATTATTCCGCTGTGTTGTTAAGTGTTGTACTTTGAAATGGTATGTATATACGAGTACTGATTTGTATTTCAAAGTTATGTTATATTTTATTCGTTCCGCTGTGAGATTCGTGTTTACTCTGATGATGTAAGTTCTTCTTCTTCTTCTATTCTATTAGTTCTATCTTTTCTTCCTCACCCTCTACTTTCTTTCACTAACGTCTCGGGATTTTCGACTCTCGAGGAGTCGAAGATTTCCAGCCGTTACACTTACTCTACATCTCCACACTCTATGCATTTGTTTATATAGTTTGGGTTCTAAGTAGGTGCCACCAAAATACCAAATGGGTAAACTGAGGAACAATTTGGTTCATTATCTGTGGATGCTCCCATTATGTTTTGTATGCCCTCCTATTGTAATAATACTCCTGACCAGATAAGTTATCTATTGCCTCTTCCTACTCATCGGGGTAAACGAGAAGCAGTCATATGTTAAGACTTACTGACATCGCGTGGAAGCTGCCTTTGTCCAGTTTTTTTGTTCTAATGATATGAAGCACCACTAGATGGATCCTTTGCTTCAACATCGTCGAAAGATAACCTAATTGGTACACTACAACTTGAGTATTCACTTTGAAAAAGTTTTTTTTTTAAACTACTCAGTATCCCAAACAAGAAAGACATTAAACATAGAATTAACAATGATTAATTGGAATTAGAAAAGGGTAAGTAAGCACCTGAACACAGGTAACAATTTTTCAATATTATCTTAGGATTAAGATACACGACAACATTATTTTAATGCAGTGATTACTTTGTTGTTTTTTTATCCTGGATGCTAACGTAATGAAGTTAATGGTTTATTTCTTAAACTTAATTGGTGTAGCTCACTAATATATATCAAAGACGCTAGATAAAGAATAAAGAATTACTTTTTTTTTGAAGAGCAAGCACCTAAACACAGTTGAACAATTTTTTATGTTATCTCAGGATTAACATACACGACAACCATCATTTTCAATGCAATGGTTCCTTTGTTGTTTTGTTATTCCATATAAAGTAATAGAGTTAGAAGTTTATATCTTAAACTTTCATAGTGTAGCTCACAAAATATATATCAGGAAATTTCTTTTATTTTTGTGCGTCACTGAAAAGTTTGTTCTCGGGTGGAAGATGTGAGTACTTATTTATTTACAAACTAAGACATACTAATACAATTTTGCTTTAGTGTTAACACTACAAAAGAATTCTGAATTTCATACGCCAGTTTGGCGTAGGGAATCAGATTTCCCTACGCCATCCCTACGCCCAAATGGAAGTCAGAAAATAACTCGTCGCAAATATTTTCCTATGCCATACCTACGCCAAGTTCCCTACGCCATACCTACGCCAAGTTCCCTACGTCATACCAACGCCAAGTTCCCTACGCCATCCCTACTCCGAATTCCCTACGTCGTACCTACGCCAAGTTCCCTATGTCATCCATACGCCAAGTTCCTACGCATTCCGTACGCCAAGTTTCATATGCATTCTTACCCATTCCCTACGCATCCGTACACCAAAAATCAATATGGTTGTTTTATATTTATCTTCGTCTACCACAAATCATAATAAAACCGAACATATGCAAAATCTTAGCAATATATATCAATAAAAACATTGATGTAAAATGAATATCATGGTCGAATTACCATAAACTTGCTGCAAATGTATTTAAAACAAATCATGTCCAACAAACAATAAAATAAAGTTGCTACATAACTCAAACATGATCGTTTCATCTAATTCAAACATCGTGTAATGTACCTTACACAAACAGAACATCAAACCCACTACCAAAATAAGATTAATCCATAAGATAAAATAAAGTTGCTCTTCTACTTCCTTCACAAGCTTCTCTCTATCATCTGAAACTCCAAGCCTAACGGTGTATGTATTGTCTTTGTATATCTACACATAATTTTTTTAAATCAATTAGTACAATGAATACATTTTATAACACTATTAAGTAAAATGGTCAGTTTCGCTGGCTCAGTTCCATAATCCAATTAGTACAATGAAACGGCTCAGTTCCATAATCCAATTAGTACAATGAAACGGCTCAGTTTCGGCATCACATGGGCAGGACTACCTATATCATATACTCATTAATGAATAAGTCACAATGTATGCATGTGTGTATACAGTTGGAAATATAAAGAGATACTGACTGGAAGCTTCTCAGTAAATATTTAAGGCGATTCTTTATTCTTAGATCATGAATCCCCAAATAAACCCATAATCATGAAGACTAGTTTATGTTCTATTTAAATAGAAAATTGTGTGAAATGACACAGAAAGTTGGTACAATTTTTCCTTACTTTCCTCATTTTCACACATGTAGACATTATTCATACATAACATGAATAGAATATACAAACATGAAAAAAATATGCTCCAACAATCCGGTCTTGCGAATTTGTCTTTGCTCCAACTACATTTAGATCAATATGATGTGTTCGTTGCTAATATACAATGTGGTGGACAAACTTTTTCAATTTCGCTAAATATGGATTGCTTCAGGGGGATCTTTTCAATAACAGCATGAAGAAGAATGTTTATATGTGGTCATAAGTATAAAAATACAAACATAATATAAGTAATTCTGCCATCAATTCAAAACTTCAGTTACCACAATGCATATATGGATGGGCTTAAAATACTGTGTACATGTTAACCAATAGTATATGACTTTTTTTAGTAGCAAAGCAAACTGCAGCACCTCACTAGAAGGGCCAAATCTCAGCAACCATCAAGGAACAACCGTAGCATGTTATTGCAGCAGGTATACAAGAGGCGAGAGAAAGCACAAATCCACAGCCTACTGGAAATCCCTGAAACACAGAAATGATAGCCTAAAAAACCAATAGCCCAAAGAAGATTCCCTATTGCTAACGTCAGAGAGGATGAGAACATACAAAAATAAAACACGCAAAAACAGTCCCAACCTAAAACTCTGAATCGGATCCTAGAACGACCAGGCCAAGTTCATAACAGTGACAATAAATACTTACAACGCCAAGCACGTCTTCTTCACGATCCAAAACCTAAAACGGTTCCGCTTTCCGGCTCGCTATAAGGAGAAGTCGCGACTAAACGAAGATGAAGATCAGGAAGGCAAAAGATCAGGAAGTGGAAAATATGGTAAGGCGGATGCCTCTCATGAAACGCGAGATCTGAAAACGTAGCATAGTTAATCAAGAGAGAAAAGGGGATTGGAGTTTAGGGGAGAAAATGAAACAACCAACAGCAGCGGAGAAATTTCGGGGGAGAGAAGAATGAAGTGAAAGATAAATGGATTAGATTGGGAAAAATGGTAGAGAGTGGCGGTGGAGATAGATTTAGGTTTTTTTTCTTTAATCTGAAACGATGAAACGTTGGAATGAAAAAGGGAAGAGCGGTTGTGTGATAGGAAACAATAGGTGCAGTTATTTTGAGAGTTTCAAATAAAGCCCGACATGTTTAAAAAATTCTTTACACAATCCCTATGCCGTTAACATATTTTTACGGTTTCCCTACGCCGCGTAGGGATGGCGTAGGGAATTCTAAGTTGGAAAACTGCCCTCTTTTTTGTAGTGTAAAATGGGCCTAACATAGAGATTTAATGTGGTTAGTTGTTTACATTTTAATGCTATCTTTATTGGTGATATATTCATTTGCAAACATTGATCCTATTGTTATTCCACTGTTGCAGGGTGTCACAATCATTACTTAACAGTTTAGAACTAAAATATCTTGTTGTTATAAAGCAAAAACACAATGGTTCTTTCAAGACAGTATGTTACTGAAGTACAAAATGAAGGCTTAAAAATAAAAGTGGAGGTTTCCTGGTGGTTTTATTTGTTCTTTCAATCTATTGTAGTCTTAAACAATTTTTTAGAGGCTTAAGCATATTTGTAAGTAGGTTTGTATAGCTGGAAAGTGCTATCATCCTGATAATATATATTATCGTCGCATGTATTTTTTGCAAAGTCAGTACATGTTTCGTATCGTATTTTTTTCTGGGTTGTTTTTGGAAAATCAAGTTTTAAAAATGGTAATACCATAGCACTGTACATTTGTGACCAACCGATAGTTAATTGCTAAGCTATTATATATGTCAGTATAAAATGAGTTCAGATGTTCATTCTTCAAAATAATACTAATTTATTTATGTCGATGTTCTTATAGACATAAAATAGAACTCTTGAATTTGCAAATATTGTTTTGGAATGGTTTGCCAGTCAATTGATGTTGTTAACTGTAATATTCTTTTCCTACCAGGAGGATTTATTTATGTTACCTTGATATATATATATATATATATATATATATATATATATATAGTATTAAAAATAGAAAAAAATTATGGTAAAGTGTCATGCATTAATTATTCAAATTTGAAATGACTCCTTTACAGATCGCATGTCCATTTTTTTCTTCAATTCTAAATGTAAGTAGTTGAAGTAGTGTAAATAGTTGAGTAGTTGAAATAGTTGGGATAGAGTAATGGCTTCAAAAGTTTTTGTAATGGAATGGAATTTTATTACTTGAAATTTTTTGCTACACTCTTACAATGTGCCTCTTCTTCTATTTATAGGCATCTTACAAATTTTTTTATTATTTAGAGTTCTCTAGAGAGAACTTTCTACATACATCAAGCTACTTTATTTAATAATACATAAGGCAAATTATTAGTTTCTTTTAGAGCTCTCTAGAAATTTGTAGCATTCTTAATACTCCTCCTTGATACAAATTTCGGATACTCCAAGCATAGTTCGAAGTTGCTCAAACCTTGCTCTTGGCAGTGCTTTTGTGAAGATGTCTGCAACTTGATCTTCTGTCCTGCAATATTTGAGCTGAATTTCTTTTTTCGCTTCTGCATCTCTGATGAAGTGATACTTGATAGCTATATGCTTAGTTCGACTATGATGAACTGGATTCTTTGTCATTGCTATTGCTGATTTGTTGTCACAGTAGATTGTAATAGGTTGTCCTTGATGTTCACCCATATCTTCAAGAATTCTCCGTAACCATATAGCTTGGCTTGTTGCTTCAGCTGCTGCCACATATTCTGCTTCTGCTGTTGATTGTGCAACTGTTGCTTGCTTCTTCGATGCCCACGAGAATATTCCTGATCCAAGCGAAAAAGCATAGCCCGATGTGCTTTTCATGTCATCTACTGATCCAGCCCAATCACTATCGGTGTATCCAATCAATTTTGAGTTGGTCGTGGTTTTGTACCATATTCCATACTCCTTTGTTCCTTGCAAATACCTTAAAACTCTTTTAGCAACTCCAAGATGAATTTGGCTTGGACTCTGCATGAATCTTGATAGAAAACTTGTTGCATACATGATATCTGGTCTTGTAGCAGTAAGATATAAAAGACTTCCAATCAAGCTTCTGTAGCGAGATGCATCAGCTTTTGGGGCTCCGTCATCCTTTTGCAACTTCTCATTTGTTACGAGTGGAGTAGCTACTGGTTTGCATTCACTCATTTTGAATTTCTTCAATAGTTCTTCAGTATATTTCTTTTGAGAGATAAATATACCTTCTTTATGTTGTTTCACCTCGATGCCAAGAAAGTAATTCATCAAGCCAAGATCGGTCATCTCGAATGTTTTCATCATGTCTTCTTTGAATGCAGTTATCATCTTCATATTGTTTCCCATATAGATAAGATCATCCACATATAGAGAGACAATGAGAGTATCATACTGACCTTGTGTCTTGATGTATAATGTGGGTTCGCTCTTGCTCCTCTTGAATCCTTGATTAATGAAGTATTGGTCAATTCTATTGTACCATGCTCGAGGTGCTTGCTTCAGGCCATATAAAGCTTTTCTTAGTCTTAGCACTTTGTCTTCATTGCCCTGGCTTACAAAGCCTTGCGGTTGCTCTACATAGATCTCTTCTTCTAATACTCCATTTAAGAAGGCTGATTTGACATCTAGTTGAAAAACATTCCATTCTTTCTGAGCTGCAAGAGCAACTAAAGCTCTAATTGTGTCCAGACGTGCAACTGGAGCAAATGTCTCGTTATAGTCGACCCCATATTGCTGTGAGTAGCCCTTTGCTACAAGCCTAGCCTTGTGTTTTTGTATTGAGCCATCTGGGTTTAGCTTTGTCTTATAAACCCATTTCACTCCAACAATTTCTTTATTTTTAGGACAATCTACAAGCTCCCAAGTTTTATTCTTCTCAATCATTTTTATCTCTTCTTCCATTGCTTTGACCCATACTTCTTGCTTGGATGCTACTTCATAACTTTCGGGTTCAAATATAGCCATATTGCAAGTTTCATATATATCTACCAAAGATCTAATTCTTCTTGGAGTAGACTCTGGTGAAGAAGTTTGTTGTTGAGGAGATGAAGGAGGCATACCTGGTTCCTCTGTTACTTCTTCCACTTCTTCCATATTTTCATGAGATTCCTGTACCGGAATAGAAATGTTTCTTTTCTCAACTTTTTCTTCATCCCAGTTCCAAGAAGCATTCTCATCAACCTCGACATCTCGACTAATAGTCAGCTTCTTTGTTTGTAGATTATAAACTCTATAGCCTTTTGATTGTGTGCTATATCCCAGAAAAATTCCTCGTACAGTCTTTTCTTCTAGTTTGTGTCTCTTTTGATCTGGAACATGTATGTAGCAGATCGATCCAAAAACTCTTAGATGATTGGCTGTTGGCTTTCTTCCACTCCATGCTTCTATAGGAGTCTTGTCTTCAACTGCTCTAGTTGGACATCGATTGAGTATATAGACAGCCGTGTAAACTGCTTCTGCCCAAAAAGTGTTGGGTAAGCCCTTCTCCTTCAGCATTGATCTGGCCATCTCCATGACTGTGCGGTTTTTCCTTTCAGATACCCCATTTTGTTGCGGAGTATATGCAACTGTAAGTTGCCGCTCAATGCCTTCATCATCACAGAATTTATCAAACTCATGGGAGTTGTACTCTTTACCACGGTCACTACGAAGCCTTTTTATGCGTTTCCCACTTTGATTTTCCACAAGAGCCTTGAATTTCTTGAATATTCCAAAGACTTCTGATTTTTCTTTAATGAAGTAGACCCATGTCATTCTAGAGAAATCATCAATAAAAAGGATGAAATACCTGTTGTTATGTAGCGATGGTGTTCTCATTGGTCCACAAACATCGGTGTGAACTAACTCCAACAAGTTTTTTGCTCTCCAAGTGCTTCGTGATGGAAATGATGATCTGTGTTGCTTTCCGAGAAGGCATCCTTCACAAGCTTCATTATTTTCTTTTATACATGGAAAATCTCTCATCATATTCTTTTGATACAACAATTTCAAGGCTTGAATGTTGAAGTGGCCAAATCTTCGATGCCATAACCAAGAATCATCAACTTGTGCTTTCATGGCTATATTAGTAACATATTTAAAACTTATTGGAAAACTTCTATTTCTCTTCTCCATTTTTACTTCGGCTATCTCTAGTCTTTTATTGTGGTTGTCATATATTTTGCAAATGTCTCCTTTGAAGTGAAGAGCATAGCCTTTCTCCATCATCTGGCCAATGCTCAACAAATTTTCTTTTAGATTTGGAACTAGTAAAACATCTTTAATAAATTTTGTACCTTTCTTTGTTTCCACCATAACAGTGCCTCTGCCTTTTGATTCTACGACAGTGCCATTCCCCAATCGTACTTTTACTTTGATAGAATCATCAATATCCTTGAAGATGCTCCTATCTTTAGCCATGTGATTACTACAACCGCTATCCAAGTACCAGTTTCCTCCATTTTCATCAATAGAATCTTGGGTAGCATAAAAAAGATGTTGATCTCGTTCATATTGATGTTGTTCTCTGTCATGCTCTTCAACGAAATTTGCTTGATGCTTATTTAGGCTGAAACAATTCTTCTCCAAATGTCCAAATTTCTTGCAGTGTCGACATTGTGGCTTTCCACGATTCCGACAGAACTTCTCCAAGTGATTTGTCAACTTACAAATTCCACATGGAGGATATTTATCTTGTTTATTCTTTGAGAAATTTCTAGAATTTCCTTTGTTTCTAGAATTTTCTCCATCATTCTTATTTTCTCCATATGCTTTATTTTGGGATGATAACTTGAGTTTTGACTGAAAAGCATTTTCAACCGATTCTTCGTCATGTCTGCTTATTCTTTGTTCAAATGCTTCAAGGGAGCCCATTAATTCAGTCACCGATAAGATAGACAGATCTTTAGTTTGCTCGATCGTAGTCACGATGGGATCATACTTACGGGGAATTGAAATTAAAATTTTCTCAACAATCCTCTTGTCAAGAATATTATCCCCATAAGCTCTTATTTGACTAACTAGTTCTTTTATTTTGGAGTAATAATCCTTTACGGTCTCTGACTCCTTCATTTTTATTAATTCAAACTCACGCCTTAATGTTTGAAGTTTAATGGCGCGTACCTTTGCACTTCCTTGAAACTCCTCCTGCAATGTGGTCCATGCTTCTTTGGCGTTTGAAGCTCCCATTATTCTAGGAAAGATAGCGTCGGTCACTGCTTGTTGTAGAAAACATAACGCTCTTGAATCTTTTTGTTTATTTTCCTTTAGCTCCCTTTTCTGAGCTTGGCTAAGAGTTGAGGTATCTTCAGGAATAGTGAAACCTTCGTCTACTATCTCCCATAGATCTTGAGAGCAAAAAAATGTCTTCATCTTTATGCTCCAAAAATCATAATTTTCTCCAGCAAAAATAGGGACGGAAATTGATGGAGATTGAACAATATTTGCCATAACTTATAATGGTTGGAAATTTTTTTTCCGCCCAGTATGCGAACGAACGAAGCTCTGATACCACTTGTAAGTAGTTGAAGTAGTGTAAATAGTTGAGTAGTTGAAATAGTTGGGATAGAGTAATGGCTTCAAAAGTTTTTGTAATGGAATGGAATTTTATTACTTGAAATTTTTTGCTACACTCTTACAATGTGCCTCTTCTTCTATTTATAGGCATCTTACAAATTTTTTTATTATTTAGAGTTCTCTAGAGAGAACTTTCTACATACATCAAGCTACTTTATTTAATAATACATAAGGCAAATTATTAGTTTCTTTTAGAGCTCTCTAGAAATTTGTAGCATTCTTAATACTAAACTAAGCATTTATCAAAAAAATCCCCATCAGTTAAAAAAAAAAAATTAAAAGTCTCGATTTGATTCTTTTCCACTATCATCCTCACTTGATTAGTTTATCTTTCATATCTTCTTTCTCATGCACAAATCAAATTGCCATATATTACAAAATTAGAAAAAGGAAACACATTTATAGAAATATGAAAATTCTACACTACCTTCATCGGAGTGAACATAGATTAAAATCACTGCTTCTAGAGTAAAATATTAGTAATTTTGTGGAATATATTTAGATTGTACAACTGGGTATGTACGTGCTATCAGTAGGATTTCGATTATTTAAAATGTAAAGTTATAAATTATCAGTTATAGGATTTTAGGTTGATATGGTCATAGGGGTGACTAAAAGATACCTTTTATATTTCTGGAACTCTATCATTACAAGATTATATTTTCTGAATTTCGAGATTTGGCTTTTGAGTCATGTAAATCTATGGATACATTTAGTCATAGTGATATGAAAATGAATAAATCTTAGTGGAAAACAACATTAAATTGGAATTTTCTTCGATATAGTTTATTCATCAATTACTTATACCTTCCAGGTTTACACATAGTGATATAAGTATGAATAAATGCAGTGATTGAATTGATACGGGTCCTTTTTTTTCTTTTCATTTTTGTATATTTAACGGTATATTGAGTAAATGAGACCATCATATTTAATGTTACTTAAATTTCTTGATTTAATCAGTGATTTGATGCATTATATACTTAGCCATCTTATTATTGCCTAACAATTAGTTTTTATAGGAGACTTTTGTGTAACATTTTTCTTGCCAAAACTCGTTATATGCATAATCAGATATTGCTTCCTTCTTTTATGCTTGAACAAATAAAAAAGAAAGTAATTATGCTTTCATAAATTAGTTTATTATACCTTTTACCTTTCCCTTCATAAAATTTCCAAATTTATTTTACTACCAAGTTTTCTTATTCATGTCTTATTTGCAGCCTAAACTAAAGCATCAAAATAGTTAAGTGATGTTCTTTAAATTATTTTTCATTCTTGCAGTTTTACGGTGCATTGTTAGATTCTAATCTCAACTTATTACTTGGAACAATCAATCGTCCGCCTTAAAATCTTACCTCTTCTTGAATGCATAGCCACTAAATAAATATGCTATATTTTCTTTATTAATTTGGGTTCACACAATTCTTTGCAACAAACAAAGCTTCAAAGCACAACGTGACTTGAATAACTTTTCTGATGTGAAGCTACAAACAATATGCTATACTTTCTTCTCATTTCTGGAAAATGAAAACCAAAATTTTGAGGTGGGTTAATATGAGAATCTGTGTAGATCATTTTAATATTTCCTTTTTCATTCCAACTGGCAGTATTAAAAAGTTAAATGATGGGATTCAGTGTTTCACAATGAATAAATCTATTTTAGCCTAAATTTTATGCGTCTGTTTTTCATCAAAATAAACATGAAAGCCAGCCTCCTCCATTGGCGATGCCAGATAATTTGTTCATATTCGACCGATAGTTCTTTGACATGACATATGCATATATCTCTATTGATGTTTGCATTACTACCTGGTAATGCTCATCAACTCAAAAATAATATGTAAGTTAACATGATTTTTTAACACTTACTAGGGTATATTTTAAAATTCATCTGAAGTGTTAATGCTTTATTGAATATGTTGTTCCACGGAATGTTGTGTTTGAGCACTGTCAAATTTGGGCATAGTCTGTTTTTTATCTGAATTATAGAAATAACATTATGTGAAGTTTTATCTGAAATTTGTCAAATTCCAGTGTATTTTCAGTAGGGAAAGTTGATAATAGAATAAATTAAAGCACACAAGGATTGATGCTAAAAGAAATTAAAGTACATGGGGATTACTACAGCTGCAACTACTGTATTATGATACTATTTATCCATTTTCTTCGTCCATTCTGTGCAAGTTCATGAAGATATGCACAAATTTTCCTTCTTTGAAATTCAAAATAAACTTTCGTCATCTTCATTCAACTGCAGCAACTTGACTATTTATATTGTGCTTTTATTCAGAGCAAATAATATTTTATTCAGAGCAAGTAAAGCACCGTGGTCTGATTTAATTTGAACATTATTAATGTATATTTATTTAGGTTCACATTTGTAGCTCGATTGAAATACGAGTTTAACTATGATGTACAAAATTTAATATACCGTCGTTGACTTTTGTTTGCAGCATTGCTGTTTGATTGAGAAGTAGATGAAAAATTGTTCAGTGAAATTAAGTTAGCTGATATTTGGGCTGTTACTATTTCAACCTGCTACTCAAACAAATTTTAGTTTGGATTGCATGAGCATAGACAAGTTTTGACTTAAAATGATGACAGATGTTATTATGACTAAATATTGCAACAATATCCAGGTTTAGAATACTTAAATGTGGCTTACATGACATCTGCAGGCTTCAACAAGCATGGTTTATGAAACTTATATGTGACTTACATGAGCTCTACATGCATCTATTTAAATGTGTTATACTATATTGCATAAATTAATAAAATACATGAATTTTTTGCTTAAAATGTATGTGTCTGTGTTCTTGGGTTAAAAGGAACTGAAGTTGTTTACATTCAGTGCTTGATGAATGTAAGACTTTTAATTAATCCTTGAATGTCATTCCGCCTGGCTTAGATAATAAATTCTTCATATTTTGAATTATTGAAAATAAATGAAATAAGAAATGTTTATAGGTATATCAATGACGTGATCCAAGATTTTCCAATATGAAAACCCAACTAAGACCAAAACTTAACATGGAGATGTTTTCAGCATTAAAACCAATTAATGAAAACAAAGGAATGTAGAGGTTTTATTATTTATGTGTAACATCATTCTACCCAACAACTATATGGCTTATGATATCCATGCAACTTAAAAGGGATGGTGAAATTATTTTCCATGCTTTATGATATATATGATATACAATTCCAATATCAATAGAAGCGTTGTTTTTTTAGTGATTCTTCAATACTTTTGGGTAACATGATACATTTTGAAATTTAACTACATTGTTTTTTCTCAAAATTATTTTTGGTCTTTGTTGTAGTCAATAAACAGAACCATCATCTACAATATTCAATTAAAATATCAACTTTCGATACAACAATAATAATTAGCACAATGCACTAATTAAGATTACAATAGGAAAACACTGTGTATGGTCATAAATTAACTTCTAAATTCAATTTTGTGAATATTAATATTTTGTTATAACATGAAAATGCTGATATGCACCAAACAAATTGTAGAAATTATATTCTTTGATTCTTGGTAACATAAATTTTTGGTTTATTTATTGGAGCAAAATTATTTCTGTCGTTTTGTACATCCTAAGACTAATCGCCTCACAATGCAGTACTTTGCACCATGGTATATTTGTTAAAGATACAACATTCGTTTTTATATTATGCATAGCAACCTGCAACTGCAAATGACTATACAATATGTTCTTTCTCAATTGATACTCCATTACAGCTAAGTTATTTTGCGGATCATTGATGATGGGGTGGCTGAAACTTTGGTTGGAAATGATACTTTTGGTGATTAACCCAATATTCTTTTACATTCTGTTAGAAAATGCGCAATAACGAAATTTTTTGACATATTCACTACAAGAATAATACGGATTTCCGACGGCTGAAAACCGTCGGCGGCCGTCGGAAATGGTCGGAAGCCGTCGGAAATCCCCGTCGCAATTAAAGGCGTCGGTACACAGTATTTCCGACGGTTTTCAACGGCTGTTGTCGAATATTTTTCCTACGTTTTCCTACGGTTATCGTCAATTTCCGACGGCTATCGACGGCCGTCGGAAACCGTCGGAAACCGTTAGAGACGTTTGCCTGGAAGCCGTCGCAAGCCGTCGGAAACCGTTATAAACATTTGAACCAGTAAGCCGTCGGAAGCCGTCGGAAATACTGCTGCTTTTTTTTATATTACAGCTGCTATTTAACCATCAAACCCACATTCCACTCAATTCATTAATTCAGACCGTCGGTCTTTAACTCCATCACAACATTTCATACACAAACCATCAAAACCACACCATTTCAACCAAAAAATCATCAAAACCAAACCAATTCAACCAAAAATTCATAAAAACGATAAAAAAACATATAAAACATAACACTTCTACGATTGCACACTATATAATACATCACATTTACTACATCAATCCACCACATCTTGTCTACCATCAAAATACATACGAAATGTCAACCAATGTTCAGTCATACACCCCCATATATATATAGCGCATCTCTAGTCATATATGTACATATGTCAAACTAAAAAAACATACCTAACAAGCAACATCACTGGTCGTCCTCCTCTGCAGAGCCAGCTGATGAAGGAAAGCGTCCATACTGCCGCTCGAACTCTGCTATGCGTCGATCCACTATCTGAGTCATCTCAATGGCTTGGCGGCGATTCTGTTCCTCAAGCTGTGCTACCCTAGCTCTCAAGTCCTCGATCTCTGCGGCGTCCATAGCTTCTCTAGCATGTCTGGCCCGTGCCTGCTGACTGGTGGACTGTAACAATTATTTAAAATTCTTTTAATCATTTACAATTATTTTAATAATCTGCATGGCGTAAAAATATGTAATTAAAGAGTTCGGAGTAATACATTATAATCTTCGTTGACATAAAAAGGTTATCGACTATATCATTACATTCTATATCTTCTTTTAACTATTATGGTAAATAAGACCATAAATGAACCTATTCCAAGCCAACGCATAACACTGATTATAAAACGTTTTATAAATTACAATAACATAGTTAATGCTTACTTGTTGGTATCAAATGTTAAAGAAATTTGATATGCTTTAAATTATAACAACAATTAATGACAGGTGTGATATCACATGTTAAAGAAATTTGATATGCTTTAAATGGCATAATTTAATACCGTAAACTATGCACTTCATCGAGTTAATTTAGAGCAATAATTATTGATCTCTCAAATGATAACATTGAATGCACGCAACATTGGTATCATGAAAGATATATTTATCACAAAATTAAAGAACTTGAGGCATAAGCTTTCTAGATAAAAATAAAACGCATAAAAATTAAACTAAACTAAAAATGGTTTACCACTTGATTTCCAAATCCATATCGTCTGTTACGCGTCTGTGGATCCATCACTGACTGGAAGATAATGTCCTCCTCGTCTGTAGTAAGCTGCTCCTTTCCAGTCTCAGCTAGACGCAACTGACGTTTCTCCATGAACTTCTCCTGCAAGCCCAATAGGAATGTATATAAAATTAATATCATGATATCGTATTTTATATTAATTTAACAATTACTACATAAACTTCTACATAAAATGAAATCTTACGTGACTCTTCCTGGATTTCTCGTCATGCCATGAGTATGTGATGTTCCCGTCTGAGTCGACATGCTCTATGGCATGCGTACGTGTGAACACATCCATATAGGAGACTGGACCCTGCCCCTCAGCCTCCTGAATTAGATTATTAAACACAATTATTAAATGTTCAAAACTATATATAGCATAATAAGTCGCATTTAAAAAAAATCACCAACTCCTGCCGATACTGCTGGAATGACTTGGATCCTCCTCTATGCGTGACTGGATTTTTATTCCTATTCGCGCTGTTTCTTTGTGACTCCGCCTTCACATTTAAAATTTTATATTTATCAGTCTAAATATTTTAATATTTCTTAAAAAAAAATTAGTACACTAACCTTCGCTGTATCACTATCCCAATACTTCAGAAACCCACTCCAAACATTATCTCCCATCCACGTAGGTTTTTTCCTATTTTTTTTCATTGTTGATATGGCATCTTTATAGTTTTTCCTCATCTTTTGCATCCAATACGTCCTAGCCAATGCCAAATCATCGGTCTGTATATCAACCTCAGCCTGCATTTCACGTTAAACAAACATTAGTAGTAAAATATGTACAGTATATCTCAGCGATTAACATAAATTATACTGCAAAAAATATAAAAGAAAATACTTACTAGCACATCCTGCCAAATGACCTCCTGAATGTGAGGTGGTATCAAATCCCACTTAGGCCAACATCCCGACATCCTTGCCTTATATGCTGCTGACGAAGCGGTCAAAATAGTCTTCGAAGGCTGAAAATCGAAAGTCCTGCATTAAATGTGAAAAACATATAAGTGTGCTGTATAAAATAATAAACATGCTAAATAAAGTTTAATTTTTACACAGTACTCGTAGCAACTAAGGACACGACTGGACGCACGTGGGGATGCGATCCAGAACCCTCGCCTGACGAATTTCCTCTAGATGACATACCTGTCACATACAAACCATTTCAAAGATCTAAGCTAACTTAAACAAACGATATAAGCTGCTAAATAAGTGACATAAAAGATGCAAAAAATGACATAAAAGAGAAATTGTTTTTACCTGTATTTGATTTGGTCTCATATTCCAAAGATTAACATTTTTACATTATTGCAGATTTAAGACAAATAAATAAGCAAAACTGCATATGACACAAAAGATGTAAAAAACGATCATAAAAGTTAAAAATTTAATAGAGTTACATGAATTGCAAAATAAGCTGGGTTTACTACATAATTACATTACAATAGATAGATAGTACTCGATCATCATCTATATCAATCATCATCTTCTTCAGATTCAAATTCATCCTCAGATTGCATACTATCTTCCTCCGCACTCTCAAACGCATCTACCAAAGCATTTGCCTCATCGATTAGAGGTCCGAAATCTGCATGATCATCTTCAATTATTATTTCATTGTTCTGTTCGAGTTCTGCTTGATAGGCTCCTTCATCTGGAATATTCTTCCCATCAAACGTAAATCTGGCCTTTGTTTTAAAAACTGCTGACCAATCTGCTTTATCTCTTTTTAGAGACGGGTAAGGAGCATAATAAACCTGTAATGCTTGTTTGGCTAGTACAAAAGGATCATACTTGTAATAACGCGATGTATGCTTTATTTCAATCAGATTATAATCCTTATGTACATTAATCCCAGAACCCGGAACATTGCTAAACCAATCGCATTTAAATAGAAACACCTCCTCTGCGGGTCGTGAGAAATATGTCAATTGCAAAATTTGTGTTAAAACGCCATAAAAATCTTTGATGTGATTCTCAGGATCGTCACTGCCTTTAACGAATACACCAGTATTGTTCGTTGATTTTTCAGCACCGTATTCTTTTGTGTTAAATTTATATCCATTAACAAAATATATTGGATATGTCTTAACCAATCTTTTTGGTCCCATTGCAAGATGTTTCAACCCTTCATCAACAACACAATTTTTGGGTTCATAAACATAATTTGTAAACCAAGCAGAAAATTCTTTACTGATATCTCCATTTGGATGTTCACGTTCATAAACGCTGTAAATAGAAATAGTGTTTTGCATTAGATTATACACACGTAAAGATGTAGAAATAAAAATGCAGTAATTGATATTTCAGATTACCTAACGAATGGTGCAACTTCAGCACAATTTAGAAGAATATAAGTGTGAGCTACATGAACATCTTTATCATTTAGCCAGACGTCAACACATTTTCCAGAAGGTCGACCGTGTTGTCTAAAAATAGACAAAACTGTTTGAGACGATTCTTGTTCGTCTCCTTCGTCGTTTCTTGGAACACTTTCAAATGATATATTCACATGATCACTGAAATAATGAGAGAAAAAGAACGAAGCTTCTTCTTCGATGTAAGATTTACATATCGAACCTTCAACTCGTGCTTTTTGTCTCACTTTTTTCTTCAAATGATTCAGATACCTATGCAATATTAATTTACATTATTTAATAGTTTTAAATTCAATTAAATTAATCGTTAATATGTCTATGTTTACCTCTCGAATGGATACATCCATCCATATTGGACAGGACCTCGATATCGTGCTTCAGTTGGAAGGTGAACAGGTAAATGTTCCATTACATTAAAAAAACCTGGTGGGAATATTTTCTCTAATTTGCAAAGCAATATTGGAATATCTACCTCAAATTTACGTAAACGTTCCACTTTCAAAGTAGTTGAACAAAGTTCTTTGTAAAACAAACTAAGCTCCGTTATTACCTTCCAAACTTTTAACGGCAGTAGTTCTTTGAACATAACTGGGAATAGATGCTCCATCATAATATGACAATCGTGGCTTTTCATTCCGCTCAATTTACCATTTTTGAAGTCAACACACCTACGAAGGTTTGAGGAAATCCCATCAGGAAATCGTAACCCTTCAATCCATTTTAAAACAACGTTAACCTGATTATTATCTAATTCATAACATGCTTTGGGTTTTTTACTATCATTAGGTTTCATATGAAGCTCGGGACGTTTGCATAATTCTTCTATATCGCGCCTTGATTTCAAATCATCTTTAGTTTTCCCTTTAACATTCAAAATCGTGTTAAACACATTATCAAATACATTTTTCTCATTATGCATCACATCGATGTTATGACGAAGCAGAAGATGTTTCCAATACGGCAACTCCCAAAAAATAGACTGTTTGCACCAATTATGATAAATCGATTTGCCTTCAATTTCTGTTTGAACTCCAGTTTGATATATCTTTGGATGATTTCGAACCATTTCATATATTTCTTCGCTAGTCCATAACGTTGGAGGTTGTCTGGTTTCTACTCTATTAACCAAAAAGTTTTTCTTGTCTGCTCTAAAAACATGATTTACATGGAGAAAACATCGATGACAGTCAAACCATGAAATTTTCCTACCATGCGGTAAGGAAAACGCTCGTGTCTCTTCCATGCAATATGGACATGATAGACGACCAGCAGTACTCCATCCTGAAAGCATTGCATATGCAGGAAAATCACTTATAGTCCACAACAAAGAAGCAAACATGCGAAAATTTTTCTTCTTTGAAACATCGTACGTTTCTACTCCTTCGTTCCACAATGTTTTTAATTCTTCAATTAACGGTTGTAAATAAACATCAATTCCTTGTGCTGGATCATCGGGCCCAGGAACAATAACAGTAAGAAACATATATTGTGTTTTCATACACATCCATGGAGGTAAATTATAAGGTGTGATGATAATGGGCCATGATGAGTATTTAGAACCAAACTGAGAAAATGGTGAAAACCCATCCGTACATAATCCTAGTCTGACATTACGACTCTCCGCTGCAAAATTGGGATAAGTTTTATCGAAATGCTTCCATGCTTCCCCATCGGCTGGATGGGTCAACGTACCTTCTTGCTCCGATCTCACCTTATGCCATCTCATATGAGATGCAGTTGCAGAAGATGCATATAATCTTTGAAGCCTTGGAGTAAGAGGTAAGTAATGCATACGTTTATATGGAACTTCCTTTCCCTTCTTTTTTCGTGGTTTATATCTTTCTTCATTACAAATTTTACAATTTCTAAGGTTTACGTCATCTTTCCAAAACAACATACATCCTTTTACACATGTATCTATTTTTTGATAAGGTAAACCAAATGCCGACATAAGTTTTTTAACTTCGTAGTGATTTTCACACATTAAATTATCCGGCGGCATGTGCCTTTTTGCAGCTTGTACAATTGCTGTGAACCCAGCTTCAGTGATGTTGTATTTAGATTTCATCGCAATGTATTCCGCGATTACCGATAGCTGAGTGCCGCTTGTACAACCATCCCAAATAGGTTTCTTAGCATTATCCAGCAAATCATAAATTTTCTTAGCTTCAATATTCGGTTCTTCATCATTTCCATCGTCGTCGTCGGCTGCAATCATAGGAAACATAGATCGAGCTGCATCTTCCACCATATTTTCAATACGGGTCGTGCTAACATTTTCTTCAACAGGATTGTCTACCTCAGTCTCAACAGGAGTATTTGATACAACTTCTCCATGACGATCCCAAAAATAATACTCGGGTACGAATCCGTTTTTGCACAAATGGACTTTCACAACATCGGGTAACAAATATTTCAAATGTTTACACTTGCTACACGGACAACGAATTTCAGGATCGCTTCCATTATTACTTAAAGCAAAGTCAACAAAGACATTTATACCATTATAAAAATCTTCTTTTATTGAACCTCTCTGTCCTCTTCTTTGGTACATCCAACTCCTCCGATCAACAAAATAATCAATCATTTTTCCTATTTGAGAAATTCAGTCATAAGTCCAAAAATTAATATTTATTTAAGAATTCAAATTACAAAAAAAACTTGTACTTATGGTAATAAAACGCACGTATATTGCAATATTTTCATTTTTAAGGCATATATATTTAATATTAAAAATATATTAATTCCATAGCGTTTTGGTCCATATGTATTTTATATATTAATTCCATAGTGTTTTTCTGAAATTTTGATTTTGTCGTAACTTACAAATTATGAACTAAATCTCAAATTCTTATATCCGTTAGAAAAATATTTTCAATACGGTCCTAGCGTTTCTTGTTTCGTCCAAATCCGATTTAAAATGAATTTTATATAATTTTTCAAAGTTTAAAATTAAATTTTGAAACTACCGCGCCATTTTAGTCTTCGAATATAAATTATTTTAATTTATAAAATCTAACTTAAATAACAAAAAAACAATCGTTGTTATTTAAAATAAATAATCTTAAATATCCATAACCCAACACAGTTAAATTTGACAGTTTTTTTAATGCAATTCTTTTACATGGTCAGGCATCCTACTTCCCATTATAAACACAGTAAACATTTACAATTGTATATTACTTCGTTTCAAACGATTCAACAAAATTTCGGCAGCATTTCCCTTTTGTTTCCTGCACTGTACACATGTACGCAGGAAACAAAAGGGAAAATGGAACCAAAATTTTGTGAATCTTTTGAAACGAAGTAGTATACAAAATGTAGATGCTTATTGCGTTTATAACTTGTCCAATACAAGGACAAATCCAACAAATATTGTACCAGATGAATATAAACGGTCGTTTTTTAATTTGAAAAAAAACAACTATTTATATAACGATCATGTACAACACTCGTCCGACGGGGCCGAAAACACTCTAGGGGATATTACTCAATTATATGTGCGCATATTAATATAAAGTACGTTTTACTGCAACAAAAAAATATTTTATATTTTATCACATCTGCTAACATTTCAATCAACTTAAAACAATATTATTACCGTCGATTCAATAGGCACACAACTATAATTTAGAA
Organism: Allium sativum; assembly: GCA_030737875.1. Lineage (NCBI taxonomy): Eukaryota > Viridiplantae > Streptophyta > Magnoliopsida > Asparagales > Amaryllidaceae > Allium > Allium sativum. The sequence goes on from CM060922.1 coordinate 68,402,230, forward strand.
TCATGCGTTTTTGTGCATAAATCAAAATTTGCACGATGTACTTTTCATAGCTCATCCATTCAATTATTCGTATGTCAAATAACACGTGCAAGAATGACGAGCGCATAACGGCACACATGTACAAAAATTTCCTAAATTATACAACGACATAAACAATCTAAATTGAAACACATACACACACTTAAACCAATTTGTAAATATCTGGGTTTTTAAACAATTTTTTATGACCACTACAAACAACAATATATCCAAACCATGCCTAAATTTTGATGTCAAATACACAAATATGCAAATATTTAACATAACTTTTTCAATTTCGGTGTAGCAAATGAAACACACATATAATATGATGATATAACATACTACAACACCATAGGAACCAATTGCTATCAACAATTAACTCTAATTTTCTAATTTTACCAAATTTAGGTTTAGGTAAAAATTAAAATTTTAAGGTAAAAACGAGATTATACCTCAAATTGATGATGATACAAGGTTGAGAGGAAGTCGGGAGCTATCCGAACGCGAAAAAATTGGTGTTTAGAGGCGGGAAATCGAAAATTGGGGGAGGTAGGGTTTGGAAATCGCGGCTGAATGGGTTTAGGAGGAGATGGAATGAAGCAGAAATTGGCTCGGGTGGAAGAAATCCCGATTATAATCGACGGTTTCCGACGGCCGCCGACGGCCCGTCGAAAGCCGTCGGAAAAAGCCGTCGGAAACCGTCGATATGGGCCGTCGAATTTAAGCCCTTTTCTTGTAGTGATTACATGCTTTTATTTTCCCTATGTGGTTAACTATTTTGGTTTCATCACACAATCCTATTTTAATTTACTAATGATGTCCTAAACTGTTGGAAAATAGAGTTGGAAACAATTCAGATATAGACCCAAACATTTAGAAGCTCTTCAGTGATCTCAGATGTACCCAAAAGAATCCATATGAGTGGGTATTAACAATAATAGGTTAAATGTGCAATATAAAGGTTTAGCTAGGACGAAATATAACTGTGATTTCGGTGCACAGTGGTAAATTGCATGACATTTGATTTTATTTTTTCTTCAATACCTTTTTCCATTGATATTATAATGACAATTCAATTCCAAAACTCGACAAATATCTAAAACTTTGTTGTACTACACTTTCATTTGCTTTATTGTGCCAACCACATATGCTTAGAGATAAAAGCATCGGTAACCAACTTTATTTCTCTCCAGGTAGCATGAGAAATTGTGAAAAACCTGAAGTAGCATCAAAGAGTCAGACATAGCAAATTGCTAAAGTAGAGTTGAAGGAATTAAGGTACCATCAATGGTTTCTACTAAACAAAAATGTGTGTTTTTTTGCACTGTTTGTTTTAATATAGGAATTCTTCCTGTATGACATTTTGTAATGCAGTTCATGCAACAATAGAAATTGGATATAAGCAGAACTTAACTATTAATAATCATGAATGGATTTAATATTCCATTTGGATGTTTGGCCCTCCACGTGATCATTATTGTTTGAGCAGTATATTGATTTTTTGAATTAGTTTGTGTTTCAGAGGAATTATGCCATCATGACATGCCCAAGGCTTCAAAAAATACGAAAATGGAACTATGTGGGGCTTTAACTCTTTTCTGTAGCACAATTAAGGGTAAGGCTTAATGTTACATTAATGTGTATAATGATCCTATCTTTTATCTTTGATTCAAATTATTGAAATACATTTATGTTTTTCAGTGATTTTTCAGTACAATATAAACTCAATTTATTCCATTGTACATATAACAAACATCATGTTGACTTGAAAATTTTGAAACCGTTATGCTTAATGGGTCATGGATTAAGAAAAGTCATGACTAGATGTTCACTGAAGTATGCATTTCATTTGTGGCCATAAATATGTGCTATATTTAATTATCTGTTTGTCATCATATATTCATTCAAATATGCACAATTATTTTCATTTTTAGTAATTTTCTTCTTTTATGTGTTAGCAAATTTGGATTCAGTTGTTTATTTTAGAGATCAATCCGCTGTACTTCTTCCAATTTTTTGTATTACCTTAGCTTGCTTAATGAAAATAGATATTACTCTAATCATTTAAAGATTATAAATTGTTTGCCTATTTGTACAACATATTTTCTCTGAAAAATAATTGCATGACTTCCGATTTTTTCTCCTATCCAAAGGTTTTTTATAAAAAATATATTACATTGGAAGATTAAGATTACATGAATATATGTGTCTATTTATACGTTCATGCATACACGTTAATATTTATATACATATGCATATGTAAACATATATTTGCACTTGCACGTTATTTTATTCTAGATATGATATTTGAAATCATTTTCGACAATGCACTTATATATAAAATTTACTAAACTAAAAACAACAACACTAATGATAAATCTTTGTTTACTTTTAACTAAATATATATTGGTTGAAAGTATTTTTTTGTACACACCCAATGCATGTGTGGAAGTACTTGGAACCTAATTAAATATGGTAACATTCTTTTCAATCTCATTTGTACATAATTTTCAGTTAAATTAACCAACAAACATACTATGAGCTAATTTTAATAAAATGAAAAATAATCGTCCAGTTCAATAGTATTATAAAGCACATAAAAACACTCTTCGAAAATATTCTTTATGCTACCATATGTAACTCCTTTGTCACTGAAGGAATCAATGTTTATACCAAAATATAATGAGAATCAAGTGTTAGAATGATATTTAAAATGCGTAAAAACTGCCTTTTCGACCTCTTAAAAAAAACAAGGAATTCACAGTTTTTGAGAACTCTGGCACATGACACGTTAAATCCAAACTAATTTTATACTGTCACGTCATTTTATTTGTTGAGTTATGTCACATACATGTGATTTTAGCATACAAATGATACTTTCCAATTACAATTTTTCTGTGTATAACATGGTCAATTTTGGTGTAAAAGATTGAAGTAGAAGGATGTAATTCATATTTATTTACTTTTGGAGTCCATTTATGAGTTCGTTTAAAAGGAAAAAATAAAATTAGATCATTTTATTCTTCGCTACATATACCATGAGTAGTTATTTTCCTTTTTTTTGGGAAAGAGCACAAAATGTACAAATCTCAACTTAGACATGATTACAATGCACTGAAATTTGTGTAAACCCATGTTTATAAGTGTATTCTAAACATATTTCTGTATGTGTCACACATATGTAAAACATATTTTTGTAACTGAATGTGGATGTAACTATTTTTTGCATTAAATAAGTAATTCCAAGATCACGCTCTTTAAAAAAGATGGGTCTGTGTAATTTTTTAGTTGTTGTTTGCTTGATAAATTATAAATTAATTATCAAAATTGATGTATTTGACATTGAGTCATTTGGTAGCCAAGGTGGATGTCATCAATTAGAGCTCATTTATTCAGTGTTTTCTAAACAGGCTTTTCGAAATTTTATCTCTGGGAATTTTTACCAACTAGCACTTATACATCCGAGCAAAAGGAAAAATACTGTACAACATAAAGAAAAAAAGAAATTTTGACTTAAAATGGGAGCTAGCTACCGTGCAAATGTTCATTTTATCTAAAGGTTTTCTAACAGAAGACATTAGGTATCATTTGACCGCATGTTTGACCCTTTCATGAATTTGAATGCAACAAAACATGATTTTTTTTAATTATAAGATGAATAGTATGTGTAGTGCATACATAAAACATCTTAAACATGCGATTAAGATTTTCTTATTACACATATATCCCATAATGGAAATACTGTTGTTATTTTTAACTTTTATGTCATCAGTCATTTAGTTTAGCTTTAGCGTAAAACTGAATTGGTTTCACATGAAATTGTGTACATCAATTTACATTTTTAATATAACATACCTTTCAATATATATGTAGTTAAAAGCCAATAAAATGGTTGGTTGTTTGGGAAATGAAGATAGTCACATGTTAGGCTACCCCACCCTCAGTATTCAAACATATGTCATACTTGCAAACTATGATGTTGTCAGGATAATTATTTTAACAAAGCTTCTTGCAAAATCAAGCTATATGTTCTCCCAGTATCATTGAATTTGCAGCGCTCAGTATCTACGTTAGGGATCACAGCGCTTCGTTTCATTATACTAGACTCACACAAAAATACAATGCTCACGATTGAAAACATTGTCTATTTTAGTCATGTTTATATGGTCCTACGCATGGAATATGGTTGAAAACAATGTATAATTCAGTCATGTTTAAAACAGTGTTTCCCTTAAATGGTCTTCATCATATAATTACTATCTTCGCCTTATATCATGTGCAGGAACAGGTCAAACGCTACAAACTGACTGCATGGAATATGGTTGATGTTTCTTGCTTGCTTTCTATCTGGAAGCTTTTCCCATTTGGCTGCTGCTTTAGTGTCATTTTAATTGTCCTCATAATAAAAAAACTCAAGGTTTTAGGTTGTTGAATTTATCAATCTTTGTTTCACTTTAGTGCATAATAATCCGTTCATGTAATTGTAATAACGGATGTTTTATACTGCCTATTCCATTCTGCGATAATATTCAACTCCTTTGCATGTGTCGATTTCAGTCATCTTTGCATCATATTGTTTCTACTGCAATGTGACTAAAAAATTTAAAATATTATATCTGTTTACTTCACTGCAAGGTCTGTTGTTGGAAAGCAAATTGACTTCAGTGTGGTGCACATTTAAATATCCTGATATGTACCCAATGTGCCTATGCATTAGAGGACAAAAATTACGCATTATTATGAAAATATCAATGTAGTCTTCAACAACAATATTTCAGTACTCCAACGTTTATGAACAACATTCAAATTATTTCCCTTTATGTGATTTTGGCTACTCTTTACGTATATATTTCATTAAGCAACTTTCCAGCATCAATTACTGCTAAGGTGCTTACTATAGTTGACTGAAACTCACATATTTAACTTTTCCTTCATTTACAGTATATTCATAATATTTTCGCAAATCCGTATGCGAAGCACGGGTACACACTTGTTTAAAAAAGTAATAGAACACAATTTTTAGATTGAAAAGGCCATATGAAAGAAACATTATAACAAAATCTCATGTGATTGACATAAATCAAAATAAAAAGGTACAAGGCCATAAACAACAAAATACCTAAAATATAAAAATTACGAACAACATTATGTATAGTCTTAAATAGAGTTTTAAACTTCTTTAGACTAGGTTTTTTGATAGTTTGACAAAAAATCTAGAATTTTTAACCTTTTAAGAGTCGACAAAAAAGAAGAAGTGATTTTATAGAATACGCTCTGAATCAGCAGTAAAATGTGCATATTTTTCTTACAATGTTGGATTTGGGCTTCTATCGGGCCATGTTCTGAAATTTTGCATTTCTACTCAATTGCTGCAAAAAGTGCGTTTTTTGCAGCTTCATATGGCGAACGCCTCGGCACCTTTGCGGCTTTCTTGGTACCTCATGCATCATAGCGCCTTAAATGATAAAAAAGCCCCAGACTGATGCCTATGGAATTCTGGAGCCTAGTCGAGGGCTTTTATAACATAGACATATATAGTAAAGTCAGTAATGTAACGAATGGTGGTGATAATTGTTCAATATTGTAACATCCCAGATTTTTACTAAGTCTGTAATACAGTTTATTATGGATTAATTTAGTTATTGAGTTAAAATAATAAATTGGCAATAATAAATATTGGGAAAATATCAGGAATTATATATATATATATATATATATATATATATATATATATATATATATATATGTATATTAACAAGTAGGTAGTGTTTATATTTTTGTTCTATAATGGTTTTAAACATATGTAAATTAAAATATAAACATCATTTTAGTAAATTTAAATGTAAATAACTTAAGTAAATTTTAGTTTACTTCATAGGAAAGTAACATAACATTTTTATGGATTTAACACCTTTATACTTAAAATCTAAAACAATAAATATTGGTTGTTCAACCATGAATTGAAGTATAAAATATTTAAATACATGTGATTGTATACTAAGAAGTACCATTTAATAATCTTGGAAGCATGTTCATATACAGCTTATTCTAGGTTGTACATACATATGTGATTAACAGTAAATTTCTTAGCAACTAAGTATTTTTTTATTTTATCATAAGGCTACACAAGAAATTTGTACTTCATTTTTGGCACATGACCGTGTATAATTAGATAGGAATAGCCATGACATCTCAAATCAGAGCAGCACCTACCCTGTATCAACTCAAATCAACATGTTGTATACATGCACAAAGTAGGTTGCTGCCATTCATTAATATTTGAAATAAGAGTAGCAGTAACTACAACCATTACACATAACCTATAATATATTTCCTATCCAATTTGCACATGGTTGGTATCAATAAGTACCTCATTCTTGCACATGCTAGCCGTATTACTTCTGAAGCAATATATAGGACAAACTAACTATTTTTGACTACATATCCTTTCAATCAGACTACACACGCAACTCACATTTAATAACCACATTGTAGCTATGTTATAGCCTGAATATTTTCTTCTCAATCAGTAAGTTACAACCCTACCTTCCAGCTATCCTACACACACCCTGAAAGCTTCAAGAGCAAGTCTCATCCCCTTTCTATATATATGCACCAAACCTACTACATTTGATTCATAAGCTTTTCGAACTAACTAGAAAGATAAATGGAAGAAAACCTGGCAAAGTAAAGATATAAACTAGTGAATGAAAACACGGCAAGAACAGAGGACCCAAAACCATGTGAGTAAACATCATTTTTACCCCATTAAAACCGTTTCTGATTTTTCAGTATAATGAAGAGATGTGAGTAAACATCACCTAATATCTTAAGGTGATGGGATTTGGTTCGTTTGTTATCGCGTTTAGGGTTGGATACCTAGATTTTGCCAAGGATGATCAGAGCGATGATGGACGGAGTGGATGGGGTCTTAAGGTGGAGTTACACAGGCGGGGGTCGTCGTGGCAGTTGCAAGTGGACTAGGTGTAGTGCGCACGTTTTAATATATAAAAATCGAATTTTTTTCCTATGAATAAAAACCAACTTTTTAATCAATGAAAGAAGAATAAAAATAAAAATCATATCTTCCAATACATAAAAAAAATCCTACTTTAACATTCTTAAAAATCCTATTTTTCAATTCGAGAAATCATATTCTTCAATCGAAGAAATCATGTAATAAAATAAAAAAAAAAAATTTTGTTTGAATTAAAATCAAAACAAGGAAAATAAAACTTACATTCATATTGTTAGGGTTTCATTACCGGAGGGGGACTCGCTGCCGGAGTTGGTGGCGGGGTAGGTCGACTGCACGCCGTTGGTGGCCTGAGGCAGGGGCGGAGGCTCCATGGTGGCGCTAGGGTTAGGGGAATCGGACGGGGAAAAAGAAAAGGGGGAGGGTGGCTGCGGGTCGAGGGGGGAAGCTGTCGCGAGGTGAACTGGAGGAGGCGGGGTCAGGCGACATGATGGGGCGGCGCTCGTCGACGTGGTGGAGGCGTCATCGATCGTGATTTCATCGGTTTTTTTTTCATTTTTCTGTTTCGTGAATGAACAATAAAGGGGGGTGTATGACCGGGCATGATAAGGACAAGGGCCTGGGGTTTTTTTTTATTTAATTTTTTTCCCATCTAAAAAGTTACTTTTTACATACGACCTCTAAACGAGGCCCACCGCTTGTCATCCAGAGCTAATTACCCCCATTCCGAACACAATGGAATATGTGTCGTGGGCTGATTCGATCGTTTCGATCAGTTTTCATCAAAATCAACGTATAACTCTATATATTGAATTTGAACACGCATTTCAATTAACCGGGGTCACATACTAACTCTAAAAATCCCCGAAAAATATTTTCTAGCTTCGTATTGACGATACGGTCCTAACAAAACTAGTTTTGTCGAATTCTGAGGCCGTTTGAAAAATGGTCATTTTCCAGTCGGTTAAAATCAACTGAAACGGTCAAAACACGTTTTCCTTTGCCATGCTCACATATTGATTCGAAAAATTATGAAATTTGAAACCTAGCAATAACTTGACATCATGGATCCAACAAAAGTGGTTTTGTCGAAATCCGAGGTCGTTTGCAAAATTTCCATTTTTAAGGGCCTGAATTCCATAGCGACTATTCAGAATTTTCAACTGGACATATCTTTTGATTCCGGCTATGAAATTTCGATTTCTCAGATTCGTTGGAAAGATATTCACAATTAGATCCCATTTTTTTTGGTTTCACTAAAATCCGGATTGTTTTGCACCCGGTATGTTAAATTGAAGTTTGAAATCGACTTATCGAACTACCGCGCCATGTTCAATTCCTTTTATAAATATAAATAATTATTTATATTCTGACGACGAACTATATAATATATACGTTCGAATTCTATTCAAAATAAATTTCTCGTCGATATTATTTAAAATAATTCATTTTAAATAATCAAAATTCGCTAAAATTGCCAAAATAAAAATTTAAAACTGGCCCAGATTTTCGGGTTGTTACAATATCCCCCACTTAAAACTTTTCGTCCCCGAAAAGGAACAAAGTCGAAAGTGGTTCGACTAATCAACTCTACGTTCGATCTGGCTTCCATTCTCCAACTTTTCAGTTTCTGAGAATTTTCAAATTCTTCAAAAATTTGGCTAACACCCTAAATTTTTGAAAAATTTCGCCATAACCTCCCCTGCACCGGGAGCCACGGGAAAATCCCGAAATTGCCATACAGGCCTTCTGATCTCAAAAAGAAAAAGAAAAAGCCAAGCGGCTAGCCAATAGTCTCATAAAATCATCATCACCCGAACAAAACAGTAAATTATGATAAACATGTACCTATTTGTCGGGCAAACAAATTTTATTCTCTGCTCTAGCCTCTTTGCTATGACCTGTTCAATGTAAGTACAAGTATATGCAAGAAAATGCGACCAAATTTCAATATAATTCAATATTTGATAGAATTAGGCATAATAGTTCAAAATTATCAAACAATTAAACAAACAACACAAACATCAATCAATTAGTGAATTATCATTTGAAATTCATAACTTTGATATATAGTCAAAAATCAGATTTTTGATGCCAAATCACAACAATAAGCACTATCTAGTTTTGGTTCTCACACCAGTCTAATGGAAATATATAGAAATCCCACATTCGAAACTCGAACATAAATGTTGATGATGCGATCGCTATCATCAATATCATCTTCGGACGACTAGAGTGTGATGCTATATCTATCCAATATATTAAAACTTTGAATATACGTTTGCAAGGCGTATATGCAAATTCTTTATATACTGAATTGTCCAAAATCAATATAAATAAATTATTCAAATACGTGTAAAACGATTTAAATTTCAAAACAGAATTGTTTTCATTTGAAAAATATACTCTTCACACTCGTTCTAGGATACTACTGATCCCATCTCTAACGAGTCATCCCCGTTGGATATTGCTAGTCCAATATCTGATGAATTCTTTCGTATAGTTCTAATGTGCCTTGTTCTCTGAGCTTTGTAAACCAAAGTTCTGATACCAACTGTGAAAACCAGTAACTTCCCCGGTGAGGAAAGCGCGGATAGTTCGAGAACAAGCCACAAAATAGAACGTAGACGGGAGAACATTTCATTGTATATTACAACAATGCATCAGATTACAAGAATATATAGAGTATGAATAAATAAATATTACACAGAAAATATCAGAGATTACAATACATTACATAGCAGCGGAAAATAATATAATACACAACTAGAAGAGATATACGGATACAAAGCTTTCCGGATATCTTTCCAGCTGTAAACCAGAATCCTGTGAATATAAATCTGCAAAACCAAAACTACTAGCTGCCCTTGTCAAAATAAGGGCACCCAGAGTTTAGGTCAAAACAATAAACTCCAAGTCAGTCATGTGACTGGTGTGAGAACTAAAACAGTTAATCTTTATTTTTTAAAGTTAGGTAAATCAAGGGACCACGCCGTATAACACAGAACGGGTTTCCTCCCAAGAATACCAGTGCATAAAACAACAGCGCAATGCTAAATAAAGAAAAATGAAGCTATTATAAGACCCATGTCCTATCACACAATGCAACGCAAGCCGGGGGATAGGGTTTTTACCTTATAATAGCCAAGAATGCTTGATACGTTTAAAAGAAATCATTTGATACTATTATAAGTGTATAGTGTATAAAACAACTTCAAATCATAAGTATCAATCATAGGCGGCATGAATGCCCCATACCACTATGTCGCCATATATAGGTTTTACAATCAAAATCGCAAAGTCACGTATTTGGAAATTGGGTTTCCATCTATGAACCGAGGCAAAAGATAGTCCTCTTCCGATTCGAGACTCTCAAGCCCGAGCCTCAGGAAAGTACTCAGTCAAGCCTTTGGATCGTCAGGGCCGGTCCACCGATGTGGATTAAAATTCCTGAACACTGCGTTTCCCCGCCCTTTGGGGCGTAAATGAGCCAACGAATGACTCCATCGGACCCGGATCGTCCGATCAAACCGAGGCGCCTCGCAACAGCAACAACCACACAGGTGAAAAGTATATATATGTCAGAACTGGTAGGTCACTGACACCACCCTAGCTAGAAAGAAACGCATTCCCTCTGTAATAACCCGGAAATTCTGAGCCAGTTAAAAATTTTTATTTTAGCAATTTTAGCGAATTTTGAATATTTAGAATAGATTATTTTAAATAAAATCGACGAGAAATTTATTTTGAATATAATTCGAACGTATATATTATATACGTCGTCGTTAGAATATAAATATTTATATATAATTATAAATAGAATTGAAAATGGCGCGGTAGTTCGATAATTCGATTTCAAACTTCAATTAAATGTACCGGGTGCAAAACAATCCGGATTTTAGTGAAACCAAAAACATTAGGATCTAATTGGTAATATCTTTCCAACGAATCCGAATAATCAAAATTTCATAACGGGAATCAAAAGATATGTCCAGTTGAAAATTCTGAATAGTCGCTATGGAATTCAGGCCCTTAAAAATGGACATTTTGCAAACGACCTCGGATTTCGACGAAACCACTTTTGTTGGATCCGCAGTGTCAAACTATTGCTCAATTCCAAATTTCATAATTTTTCGAATCAATATGTGAGCGTGGCAAGGGAAAACGCGTTTGACCAGTTTCAGTTGATTTTAATCGACTGGAAAATGGCCATTTTTCAAACTGTCTCAGAATTTGACGAAACTAGTTTTGTTAGGACCGTATCGCCAATACGAAGCTAGAAAATATTTTTTTGCAATTTTTAAAGTTCGTATGTGACCCCGGTAATTTGAAATGTACGTTTAAAATTCAATATAGTGATTTAAATGTAAATTTAACGGAAACTGATCGAAACGATCGAGTCAACCTACGATACATATCCCATTGTGTTCGGAATGGGGGTAAAACGCTACAGACGACAGGCGGTGGGCCTTGTTTAGAGGTCGTATGTAAAAGTCAACTTTTGAAAATAAAAATAAAAAAAATAAATTTAAACCCTCTCTCTTCTCCCCCTATTTCTCTCTGCCCCCCCCCCCCCCCCCACGTTCATTCTTCAGAATCGAATAAAAGAAAAAAAACAAATCGCAGCCTCCAAGCGCAACCCCCTCCCCTCGACCGACGCCAGACCCCCCCTCCCAACGCCTGCCGCCGACCCCCTTTCCCCCCGAAACCCCCTGCCTCGCGATTCGAACCCAACCCCAAATCAGATCCGAACCCGCGAGACCCATTCCCTCCCCTCCTTCCAGTCAGCGACGCAAGTGCAGGAGATCCTCCTCCCTCCATCTCGTGGCCGACGGAAGAGCCACCGCCCCTCAGCCACCGCGACCACCCAGTGACGCCCATCCCCTCCCCTCGCCGTGCCGCTGTAAGTTTAATTATTATTTTATTTTATTTTAGAATATTCAGTCTTTGTTTTAAATATTTAACATAGAAAAAGTCAGTTTTGTTTAAATATATAACATAGCAAAAAAAAATAATCTTTAGTATATAGAAGATGTAAAAATATGATTTTTATATTTTTAAAGTATTAAAAATATGATTTTTATATTTTTAAAGTGTTAAAAATATAATCTTTACTATATAGAAGATATAAAAATATGATTTTTGTTTATGTAGAGAATTAGAAATATAATTTTTGCATGATAGGAATATTAGAAATATCATCTTTATATTTGAAAAGGCGAAATCTTTATATTTGAAAAGGCGAAATCTTTATATTTGAAAAGGCGAAATCTTTATATTTGAAAGGGCGAAATCTATATATTGAATAGTATAGTAAAAGTTCGATTTTTATATATTGAATAACAAGGTAAAAATTCGATTTTTATATATTGAATAGCGAAGTGAAAATTCGATTTTTATATATGTAGTGGCTACGGGCAACGAAAGCAACAAAAGGTGGAAATGGCGAAGATTTCTCTAAATGAAGTATCGTGAAGTTGGATAGCTATCGGTGAGAATTTCTCACCTTTCAATTTCTTTTTCAAGTTATATATATATACTAGGATGCAGACGGTGCTTAGTAGCACCCGACACAATCGTCCACAGACCATGGACTTGTTTGTTTGGTTGCATAAATTAGGTAGATGATCTGATTTGAATTTGGTTGTTTGGTGAATTTGATTGACGTGTGAATGGCGTGGGCCTTCACTGGACCGGGGATAAGGCTAGGCCTCGTCCCGTTTCTAGTATCGTGCTGTTATGCCGCCGAAATTTTCTAAAATAAGTTATAAAATAAAAATATCATTTTATTTAAAGAATGAACTGAATAGAAATTCATATGTTGAAATAAAATGTTTTATCGTTAAAAATGAAATTTTTAACGTGAATGAATAAATATTCATTTACAAACCAGACGGTTTGTTTATGTACACCTATTTGAAGGACATTGATTGGGTTGATAAATTTTACACGTCGCCCAACTACACAAATAAAATCTGTGTTTGATTGCTTGAATCCCCACACGGGTGTTGGGATGAAATTTGAAGTTCACTCATCCTGATTGATTAAATATGTCGATCGATTGATTGACAGGCTGTTATAAGCGTTAGATATCTATATTTGATGCTTATACAGTGTAGTGCACTTTGGTTGATGATTGATTATTTTTCAATGCTATTATATAAATGTGTTGTATGAAAATCCATATAATTAATTTTATATGGTGATTGATTGGGCCTCATTCCCATTTATAAAATAAAGAACGATATAAAATAAAGGTTCATGTGTTGACTGTACTCATTCGTTGAGATTAGTCATGTGTTGAACGAAATATTTTAATAATAAAATTACATAATATAAAGGTTCATGTGTTGACAGTACTCATTCATTGAGATTAGTCATGTGTTGAACGAAATATTTTAATAATAAAATATACATCTTTATCATATTTAAAATTAGAACTACTTCACGGTGGAGTCTAATTGAAAATCAAACGATAGATACCCAAATTTTATAAAATATTTTAAATAACAAAGATAGTCACATGGGGACAGTACTCATTCGTTGAGATTAGTCGTGTGTTGACAAATAGAAATATTTTGATAATACGAAATATTTTGATAATAAGAAATATTTGAAATAGAATATTTGAAAATAGAAATATATGAAGCCGTGTTGATTAGATAGACGCCATTTAGACGTGAACGATATTTATATCGATTTTACTCATTTTGAAATGAATTGAATTGAAAATGATTTCGAAATGAATTGAATTGAATAGAAATGAATTTTAAAACGAATTTATAAAGCAAAAGTTAATTTTGATTTGAATTGAAATGGAAGTTGAAAATGTTTTTGAAACGAATTCAAAACTATCTATATAATTCGTTTTAAATAGAAATCGACGAAATATATATTATATATATAATATAATGGCCTGAATAGAACGCGCCGCGCCGCGGCAGTTCGTGAATTTCGACCATTTATTTCAAACGGACATTACGGGAGATCCGACCGTCGGATTCTCCTAAAACCAGAACCGTTGGGTTCGTATCGAAAAGTGCTTTCTAACGAATATTAGAAATTCAAAATCTAACGGTTGGATTTGGAGATACGTCCAAATCAAATTTGAAAAAGGTCGCTGTAAGTGCAGTTCGATGGCCATTGTTGGAAATCGATTGTACGGGCCTTAATAAATTTATTAAAAATAGTAATAATTTGTATAAAATCATAAGAAATGATTTGAAAAAAAATTGGGATGAAAAACTCCATATTTGAAAAGATAAAAATGGATTTTTATCGAAATGAACTAGTTTTGAACTAAATTTAAAACCCAATTATTTTTAAATAAATAAATTAGATTTAAAAAGGGGTTTTAAATAATCGGAATTTCTAATATATTTTATTGGATTTGAAATGGGTTTTTTATGAACGGTGTTTTAAATAACACTAGTTCTTTAACCCGATGATAAATAGAACATTGATTTGGGTTTGTCGTGAACTGTGTTTTAAATAACACCTAGTTCTTTAACCCAGTAAAAGAAGTTTTAACGAATCTGCAATTAGGTTGAAATGTGAATCTATAATCTAAATTATCAAATTTAGAAATGAGCGAGAATGGAGTATTACCAGTTTTGCTCCAAAGCGATAATTAAATCTTTAATTAGATTTGAACGTGAAATGGTAATTAATTTTACCGATAACACCGTGGTGTTAGATATGGAGTATTACCAGTTTTGCTTCATGGGATGAATAGGTTGGGATTGGGAAATAAAATAAATAATTACTTCGGTGTGGTTCGCTAATCTCGACTAGATGGAAAACCATAATTTGGTTTGATAGATCATCCAAAGGAAGATTAAAGGATAAATTTTAAAGAATTTATCTTGGATAAAATTAATGGGAACCTTTCCCAAAAGATGTGAATATTTAAATAACAGAATATTCAGAATTGGAATGAGGCGTATGTTGTGTCTGTGTAACATTTGTTTTTAATATACGCGGGTTGTTCGGAAAGGCCGGGTTTATACCCATTCTGAATAACCGATTCGACGATAAGTCGAAGATGAAGACGGTGGTTGAAACCGGAAGTCTTCACATCGTTTGGATAATTACTGACGATCCTGATTGGGCTGTACACCCAAGAGGATGGAAATAGTTGGTGGTCGTCCAGACGTACCTGGAGATGGATGGATATGCGAGGAAAGTGCCTCCGGTTTCGTTTAGACCCAGAACGGACTTGTAAATGGATTGTGTGTCTGACATTGGATTTTATTCTGTGTTGATTGATTTATGTTAAATATATATCTGTTTGGCGGCGGAGAATTTATTCTCTTGCTTAACGCCCTTCTTTGAGACATATGAGCTTAGAGGTTATATATCGATAGATATCAATCGCATGGCATGAATTGCCTGTGTGGCATGCTAAGATGCAATGATCAAGGCTTCTGTTGAAAAGCAAAGTCTTGTGGTTGATGATCAAAGCACGGCCTACGTGGCAGCTTTGTGTATAACGTGAATTCGCGAGCCTCACACCTCGGTATTAGTTAAAAACGGGATACGGGCCGTTGGGAGAACACGACGTTTCTTTCTAGCTTTGGTGGTGTCAGTGACTTACCAGCCCTGACATTTATATACTTTTCACCTTTGTGGTTGTTGGAATGAGGCGCCTCGATATTAGGTCTGTAAGGACCGGGAAACGTGTGTTCAGGAATTGCCAATCCTCTAACGTAAGTGAGGACCGGCCCAACCGATCCAAGTGGCTGCCCAGAGTGTGTAGTCCTGAGCATTTGCTAGAGTGTCTCGAAGCGGAGAGGAGCTTGCCCCTTGCCTCGACTCATGACGGAAATCCAATTTCCAATACGTGTATTGCGGTTTTAATTGTAGAACTAGTATGGCGACATGATATATGGTACCCATGCCGTCTATGATTTATATTTATGATTGAAATTGTTTTGACACTATACACTTATTATAGTATCAAATGATTTGTTTTAAACGTACCAAGCATGTTTGGCTATTATAAGGGAAAACCCTATCCTCCGGCTTGCGTTGCATTGTGTGATGGGACCTGGGTCTTATAATAGCTTCATTTTTCGAAAAAGCATTGCGTTGTTTATCCTATGCACTGGTATTCTTGGGAGGAAACCCGTTCCGTGTTATACGGCGTGGTCCCTTGAATTACTCTCTTTTAAAATTGAATTAAATAACTGTTTTAGTTCTCACACCAGTCACATGACTGACCTGGAGTTTATTGTTTTAACCTAAACTCTGGGTGCCCCTATTTTCCGCAAGGGCAGCTTGTAGTTTTGGTTTTGCAGATTTATATTCACAGGATCCTGGTTTGCAGCTGGAATGATATCCGGAAAGCTCTGTATCCGTATATCACCTTCAGTTGTGCTTTGTATTATTTTCCGCTGCTATGTAATTTATTGTAATCTCTGATTTTTATCGAATGTAATTTATTCATTTATACTCTGTATATTCTTGTATCTGATGGAATTGTTGTAATAGCAATGAAATGTTCTTCCGTCTACGTTCTGTTGTGTGTTGTTCTCAAAGTATCCGCCCTTTCCTTAACGGGGAAGAAACGGATCCTCACAGTGGTATCAGAGCTTTGGTTTACAGAGCTCGAGAACAAGACACATTAGAACCATACGAAAGAATTCATCAGATATTGGATTAGTAATATCCAATTAGAATGACTCGTTAGAGATAGGATCAGTAGTATCCTAGGACGAGTGTGAAGAGTATATTTTTCAAATGAAAACAATTTTGTTTTGAAAATTTAAATCGTTTTATACGTATTTGAATATTTATTTATTTTGAATATGGACAATCTAGTATATAAAGGTTTTGCATATACGCGTCATGAACGTATATTCGAAGTTTTAATATACTGGATAGATATAGAATCATACTCTAGTGGCCCGAAGATGATTCTGATGGTTGAGTACTCATCATCAGAATTTATATTCGAGTGACGAAGGTGTGACATCTATATATTTCCATTAGACTGGCGTGAGAACCAAAACTTATCTATATTGTTAGAACACATTGTTGTGAATTGGCATCAAAAACATGACTTTTTGTATATATATCAAAATTATGAATTTGAAACTCTAATTCACTAATTGATTGATGATTGTGTTGTTTGTTTATTTGTTTGATAATTTTGAACCATTATGCCTAATTACATCAAATATTGAATTATATTGAAAATTGGTCGCATTTGCATGCATATATATATATACTTCAACTGAACAGGTCATAGCAAGGAGGCTAGAGCAGAGAATAAAATTTGTTTGCCCGACAAATAGGTACATGTTTCCTATATAATTTACTGTTTTGTTTGGGTGATGATGATTTTATGAGCCTATTGGCTAGCCGCTTGGCTTTTTCTTTTTCTTTTTGAGATCTGAAGGCCTATATGGCAATTTCGGGATTTTCCCGTGGCTCCCGGTGCAGGGGAGGTTATGACGAAATTTTTCGAAAATTTAGGGTGTTAGCCAAATTTTTGAAAATTTGAAAATTCTCAGAAACTGAAAAGTTGGAGAATGCAAGCCAGATCGAACGTAGAGTTGATTAATCAAACCACTTTCGACTTTGTTCCTTTTCGGGGACGAAAAGTTTTAAGTGGGGGAGATTGTAATAACCCGAAAATTCTGAGCCAGTTAAAAAATTTTATTTTAGCAATTTTAGCGAATTTTGAATATTTAGAATAGATTATTTTAAATAAAATCGACGAGAAATTTATTTTGAATATAATTCGAACGTATATATTATATACGTCGTCGTTGGAATATAAATATTTATATATAATTATAAATAGAATTGAAAATGGCGCGGTAGTTCGATAATTCGATTTCAAACTTCAATTAAATGTACCGGGTGCAAAACAATCCGGATTTTAGTGAAACCAAAAACATTAGGATCTAATTGGTAATATCTTTCCAACGAATCCGAATAATCAAAATTTCATAATGGGAATCAAAAGATATGTCCAGTTGAAAATTCTGAATAGTCGCTATGGAATTCAGGCCCTTAAAAATGGACATTTTGCAAACGACCTCGGATTCCGACGAAACCACTTTTGTTGGATCCGCAGTGTCAAACTATTGCTCGATTCCAAATTTCATAATTTTTCGAATCAATATGTGAGCGTGGCAAGGGAAAACGCGTTTGACCAGTTTCAGTTGATTTTAATCGACTGGAAAATGACCATTTTTCAAACGGTCTCAGAATTTGACGAAACTAGTTTTGTTAGGACCGTATCGTCAATACGAAGCTAGAAAATATTTTTCTGCAATTTTTAAAGTTCGTATGTGACCCCGGTAATTTGAAATGTACGTTTAAAATTCAATATAGTGATTTAAATGTAAATTTAACGGAAACTGATCGAAACGATCGAGTCAACCTACGATACATATCCCATTGTGTTCGGAATGGGGGTAAAACGCTACAGACGACAGGCGGTGGGCCTTGTTTAGAGGTCGTATGTAAAAGTCAACTTTTGAAAATAAAAATAAAAAAATTTAAACCCTCTCTCTTCTCCCCCTATTTCTCTCTACCCCCCCCCCCCCCCACGTTCATTCTTCAGAATCGAATAAAAGAAGAAAAAAAACAAATCGCAGCCTCCAAGCGCAACCCCCTCCCCTCCCCTCGACCGACGCCAGACCCCCCCTCCCAACGCCTGCCGCCGACCCCCTTTCCCCCCGAAACCCCCTGCCTCGCGATTCGAACCCAACCCCAAATCAGATCCAAACCCGCGAGACCTATTCCCTCCCCTCCTTCCAGTCAGCGACGCAAGTGCAGGAGATCCTCCTCCCTCCATCTCGTGGCCGACGGAAGAGCCACCGCCCCTCAGCCACCGCGACCACCCAGTGACGCCCATCCCCTCCCCTCGCCGCGCCGCTGTAAGTTTAATTATTTATTTTATTTTATTTTAGAATATTCAGTCTTTTTTTTAAATATTTAACATAGAAAAAGTCAGTTTTGTTTAAATATATAACATAGCAAAAAAATATAATCTTTAGTATATAGAAGATGTAAAAATATGATTTTTATATTTTTAAAGTATTAAAAATATGATTTTTATATTTTTAAAGTGTTAAAAATATAATCTTTACTATATAGAAGATATAAAAATATGATTTTTGTTTATGTAGAGAATTAGAAATATAATTTTTGCATGATAGGAATATTAGAAATATCATCTTTATATTTGAAAAGGCGAAATCTTTATATTTGAAAAGGCGAAATCTTTATATTTGAAAGGGCGAAATCTATATATTGAATAGTATAGTAAAAGTTCGATTTTTATATATTGAATAACAAGGTAAAAATTCGATTTTTATATATTGAATAGCGAACTGAAAATTCGATTTTTATATATGTAGTGGCTACGGGCAACGAAAGCAACAAAAGGCGGAAATGGCGAAGATTTCTCTAAATGAAGTATCGTGAAGTTGGATAGCTATCGGTGAGAATTTCTCACCTTTCAATTTCTTTTTCAAGTTATATATATATACTAGGATGCAGACGGTGCTTAGTAGCACCCGACACAATCGTCCACAGACCATGGACTTGTTTGTTTGGTTGCATAAATTAGGTAGATGAACTGATTTGAATTTGGTTGTTTGGTGAATTTGATTGATGTGTGAATGGCGTGGGCCTTCACTGGACTGGGGATAAGGCTAGGCCTCGTCCCGTTTCTAGTATCGTGCCGTTATGCCGCCGAAATTTTCTAAAATAAGTTAGAAAATAAAAATATCATTTTATTTAAAGAATGAACTAAATAGAAATTCATATGTTGAAATAAAATGTTTTATCGTTAAAAATGAAATTTTTAACGTGAATGAATAAATATTCATTTACAAACCAGACGGTTTGTTTATGTACACCTATTTGAAGGACATTGATCGGGTCAATAAATTTTACACGTCGCCCAACTACACAAATAAAATCTGTGTTTGATTGCTTGAAACCCCACACGGGTGTTGGGATGAAATTTGAAGTTCACTCATCCTGATTGATTAAATATGTCGATCGATTGATTGACAGGCTGTTATAAGCGTTAGATATCTATATTTGATGCTTATACAGTGTAGTGCACTTTGGTTGATGATTGATTATTTTTCAATGCTATTATATACATGTGTTGTATGAAAATCCATATAATTAATTTTATATGGTGATTGATTGGGCCTCATTCCCATTTATAAAATAAAGAACGATATAAAATAAAGGTTCATGTGTTGACTGTACTCATTCGTTGAGATTAGTCATGTGTTGAACGAAATATTTTAATAATAAAATTACATCTTTATCAATATAATATAAAGGTTCATGTGTTGACAGTACTCATTCATTGAGATTAGTCATGTGTTGAACGAAATAATTTAATAATAAAATATACATCTTTATCATATTTAAAATTAGAACTACTTCACGGTGGAGTCTAATTGAAAATCAAACGATAGATACCCAAATTTTATAAAATATTTTAAATAAAAAAGATAGTCACACGGGGACAGTACTCATTCGTTGAGATTATTCGTGTGTTGACAAATAGAAATATTTTGATAATACGAAATATTTTGATAATAAGAAATATTTGAAATAGAATATTTGAAAATAGAAATATATGAAGCCGTGTTGATTAGATAGACGCCATTTAGACGTGAACGATATTTATATCGATTTTACTCATTTTGAAATGAATTGAATTGAAAATGATTTCGAAATGAATTGAATTGAATAGAAATGAATTTTAAAACGAATTTATAAAGCAAAAGTTAATTTTGATTTGAATTGAAATGGAAGTTGAAAATGTTTTTGAAACGAATTCAAAACTATCTATATAATTCGTTTTAAATAGAAATCGACGAAATATATATTATATATATAATATAATGGCCTGAATAGAACGCGCCGCGCCGCGGCAGTTCGTGAATTTCGACCATTTATTTCAAACGGACATTACGGGAGATCCGACCGTCGGATTCTCCTAAAACCAGAACCGTTGGGTTCGTATCGAAAAGTGCTTTCTAACGAATATTAGAAATTCAAAATCTAACGGTTGGATTTGGAGATACGTCCAAATCAAATTTGAAAAAGGTCGCTGTAAGTGCAGTTCGATGGCCATTGTTGGAAATCGATTGTACGGGCCTTAATAAATTTATTAAAAATAGTAATAATTTGTATAAAATCATAAGAAATGATTTGAAAAAAAATTGGGATGAAAAACTCCATATTTGAAAAGATAAAAATGGATTTTTATCGAAATGAACTAGTTTTGAACTAAATTTAAAACCCAATTATTTTTAAATAAATAAATTAGATTTAAAAAGGGGTTTTAAATAATCGGAATTTCTAATATATTTTATTGGATTTGAAATGGGTTTTTCTTGAACGGTGTTTTAAATAACACTAGTTCTTTAACCCGATGATAAATAGAACATTGATTTGGGTTTGTCGTGAACTGTGTTTTAAATAACACCTAGTTCTTTAACCCAGTAAAAGAAGTTTTAACGAATCTGCAATTAGGTTGAAATGTGAATCTATAATCTAAATTATCAAATTTAGAAATGAGCGAGAATGGAGTATTACCAGTTTTGCTCCAAAGCGATAATTAAATCTTTAATTAGATTTGAACGTGAAATGGTAATTAATTTTACCGATAACACCGTGGTGTTAGATATGGAGTATTACCAGTTTTGCTTCATGGGATGAATAGGTTGGGATTGGGAAATAAAATAAATAATTACTTCGGTGTGGTTCGCTAATCTCGACTAGATGGAAAACCATAATTTGGTTTGATAGATCATCCAAAGGAAGATTAAAGGATAAATTTTAAAGAATTTATCTTGGATAAAATTAATGGGAACCTTTCCCAAAAGATGTGAATATTTAAATAACAGAATATTCAGAATTGGAATGAGGCATATGTTGTGTCTGTGTAACATTTGTTTTTAATATACGCGGGTTGTTCGGAAAGGCCGGGTTTATACCCATTCTGAATAACCGATTCGACGATAAGTCGAAGATGAAGACGGTGGTTGAAGACCAGAAGTCTTCACATCGTTTGGATAATTACTGACGATCCTGATTGGGCTGTACACCCAAGAGGATGGAAATAGTTGGTGGTCGTCCAGACGTACCTGGAGATGGATGGATATGCGAGGAAAGTGCCTCCGGTTTCGTTCAGACCCAGAACGGACTTGTAAATGGATTCTGTGTCTGACATTGGATTTTATTCTGTGTTGATTGATTTCTGTTAAATATATATCTGTTTGGCAATGGAGAATTTATTCTCTTGCTTAACGCCCTTCTCTGAGACATATGAGCTTAGAGGTTATATATCGATAGATATCAATCGCATGGCATGAATTGCCTGTGTGGCATGCTAAGATGCAATGATCAAGGCTTCTGTTGAAAAGCAAAGTCCTGCGGTTGATGATCAAAGCACGGCCTACGTGGCAGCTTTGTGTATAACGTGAATTCGCGAGCCTCACACCTCGGTATGAATTAAAAACGTGATACGGGCCGTTGGGAGAACACGACGTTTCTTTCTAGCTTTGGTGGTGTCAGTGACTTACCAGCCCTGAAATTTATATACTTTTCACCTTTGTGGTTGTTGGAATGAGGCGCCTCGATATTAGGTCTGTAAGGACCAGGAAACGTGTGTTCAGGAATTGCCAATCCTCTAACGTAAGTGAGGACCGGCCCAACCAATCCAAGTGGCTGCCCAGAGTGTGTAGTCCTGAGCATTTGCTAGAGTGTCTCGAAGCGGAGAGGAGCTTGCCCCTTGCCTCGACTCATGACGGAAATCCAATTTCCAATACGTGTATTGCGGTTTTAATTGTAGAACTAGTATGGCGACATGATATATGGTACCCATGCCGTCTATGATTTATATTTATGATTGAAATTGTTTTGACACTATACACTTATTATAGTATCAAATGATTTGTTTTAAACGTACCAAGCAAGTTTGGCTATTATAAGGGAAAACCCTATCCTCCGGCTTGCGTTGCATTGTGTGATGGGACCTGGGTCTTATAATAGCTTCATTTTTCGAAAAAGCATTGCGTTGTTTATCCTATGCACTGGTATTCTTGGGAGGAAACCTGTTCCGTGTTATACGGCGTGGTCCCTTGAATTACTCTCTTTTAAAATTGAATTAAATAACTGTTTTAGTTCTCACACCAGTCACATGACTGACCTGGAGTTTATTGTTTTAACCTAAACTCTGGGTGCTCCTATTTTCCGCACGGGCAGCTTGTAGTTTTGGTTTTGCAGATTTATATTCACAGGATCCTGGTTTGTAGCTGGAATGATATCCGGAAAGCTCTGTATCCGTATATCACCTTCAGTTGTGCTTTGTATTATTTTCCGCTGCTATGTAATTTATTGTAATCTCTGATATTTATCGAATGTAATTTATTCATTTATACTCTGTATATTCTTGTATCTGATGGAATTGTTGTAATAGCAATGAAATGTTCTTCCGTCTGCGTTCTGTTGTGTGTTGTTCTCAAAGTATCCGCCCTTTCCTTAACGGGGAAGAAACGGGTCCTCACACCCTCCCTGAGGTCCGTCTCCTGTTTTTGGTTCACAACCGGGGTGTGAGGCTTGCGAATTCACGTTACACAAAGCTGTGCCACACAGGCTGTGCTTTGATCATCACCACAAGACTTTGCTTTTCAACAGAAGTCTCGATTAATTGCATCTTAGCATGCCATACAGGCAAACCACTCTATGCAACCGATATCAGTCACACAGAATAAAATCCAATGTCAGACACACAGTCCATTTACAAGTCCGTTCTGGGCCTGAACGAAACCGGAGGCACTTTCCTCGCATATCCATCGATCTCCAAGCACATCTGGACGACCACCGATTGATTCCCTCATCTTGGGTGTACAGGCCAATCAAGATCATCAGTAATCACCCAAACGATGTGAAGACTTCCGGTCTTCAACCACCGTCTTCATCTTCGACTTATCGTCGTATCAGTTATTCAGAATGGGCTAAACCCAGTCTTTCCGAATAACTCGCGTATGTTTTAAATAAGTGTTACACAAACACAACATACGCCTTATTCCAATTCATCAGTCACTAAACGTAAATTAATCAAGAGAATAATTTCCCAAATATTAACCCCGAAGGCCGAAACCAACATCAGATCAATATCCAGAAAACCATTCTGCTTGGCTAACCGACAGTTAGTTTCTAAATTTCACATTCATAGGGAAAGGTTCCCATTAATTTTATCCAAGATAAATTCCTTGAATTTATTCTCTAATCTTCTTTTGAATTTCGATTCAGCTAGTCTGGATTAACGAACCTTACCGAAGTAACCATTGGTTTTAATTTCCCAATCCCAACCTATTCATCCCATGAAGTAAAACTGGTAATACTTCATATCTAACACCATGGTGTTATCGGTAAATTCAATTACCATTTCACGTTCAAATCTAATTAAAGATTTAACTATCGCCTAAAGCAAAACTGGTGGTACTCCAATCTCGATTATTTCAATCTAATTAAAGATTCATTAAAACTCCACTTAGTTTTAATTTGTGACTGGTTTAAAGAATCAGTGTCATTTAAAACACGGTTCACGATAAACCCAAAATCACATTCCATTAATTATCGGGTTAAAGAACAAGTGTTATTTAAAACACTGTTCACGATAAACCCAAAAATCAATACTAATTCGATTCCAATTAAATATTATTTAATTGGTACACTTCATTAAATCTAAATAAAAAGGATTAATCTTCTCTCAATTGGGTTCAAGAACAATGTTAATAAAGACACCATTCACGACAAACCCAAATCACATTTGACATTAAATACAAGGCTCTGAATAGAAAATATACCGGCTTATATTCAATATCAAATTCTACGACCAACAAATATCGTATTGGAAATAACGATATATATATATATATATATCTTTCAAATTCCCATAACAATATCTGTATCCTCACGAAATCCAACGTCGAAATATTCCGAAGACAATTTCGATTCAAATCCATTCCAATATAATTATTGGAAATTCTGGTTATTTTCAAAACCATTTCAAATCCAATTTATTTATTTTAAAAATAAATAGAATTATTATTCTAGTTCAAAACTAGTTCATTTCGATAAAAATCTATTTTTATCTTTTCAAATATGGGATTTTTAATCCCAATTCTTTCTAAACCATTTCTTATGATTTTACACAAATTATCACTATTTTTAATAATTTTATCAAGGCCCGTACAGTCGATTTCCATCAACGGCCATCGAACTGCACTTACAGCGACCTTTTCCAAATTTGATTTGGACATAATTCAAAATCCAACCTTTAGATTTCAAATTTCTAATAATCGTTAGAAAGCTCTTTTCGATACGAACCCAACGGTTGCGGTTTTAGGAGAATCCGATGGTCGGATCTCCCGTAATATCCGTTCGAAGTCAATGGTCGAAATTCGCGAACTGCCGCGGCGCGGCGCAGTCTATTCAGGCCATTATATATATATATATATTATATATATATATATATATATATATAATATATACTTCGTCGGTTTCAATTCAAAACGTGCTTTATAAATCGTTTTAAATTCATTTTCAAAACGGTTTCAACTTCATATTCAATTTCAAATCAAAATTGAATATTCCAATTTACATTCATTTTAAATTAATTTCAAATTGATTTCAATTCAAATTGATTTCTAATTCAATTTCAGTTCGTTTTCAATTCAATTCAATTTCAATTCGAATTCATTTCTATTCCATTTCAATTCGAATTCATTTATATTCAATTTCAATTCGAATTCATTTATATTCAATTTCAATTCGAATTCATTTCTATTTCATTTCAATTTCTTTTCAAAATATCATATTTTGAAATCACTTTCGATATTCATTATAAAATGAATAAAATCGATATAAATATCGTTCACGTCAAAATGGCGTCAATTTAATCAATACGGTTTCATATATTCCTATTTTCAAATATTCTATTTCAAATATTTCTTTTTCAAATATTTCTATTTTAAAACTGGAATGAGGCCCAATCAATTACCATATAACGTTAATTATATGGATTTTCTACAACACATGTATATATCAACCACGATGAATAATCAACCATCATCCAAAGTGCATTCTACACTGTATAAGCATCAAATATAAATATTCAACGCTTATAACAGCCTGTCAATCAATCAATCGACATACAACTAAACAATCGGGATTAGTGTACGTCAAATATCATCCCAATACCCGTGTGGGGTTTCAAGCAATCAAACACAGATTTTTATTTGTGCAGTTGGGTGATGTGTAAAATTTATCGTCCCAATCAATGTCCTTCAAATAGGTGTACATAAACAAACCGTCCGGTTTGTAAATGAATATTTATTTATTCACATTCACGTTAAAAATTATATTTTTAACGATCAAACTATTTTATTCAACCTATGAATATTCTATTCGGTTCATTTATTAAATAAAATGTTATCTTTATTTTTATAACTTATTTTTAGAAAATTTCGGTGGCATAACGGCACGATACTAGAAACGGGACAAGGCCTAGCCTTATCCCCGGTCTAGTGAAGGCCCACGCCATTCACACATCAATCAAATCAATTTCATTTCACCAAACAATTCAATTCAAACCAAATAATCTAACCAACTACACAACCAAACAATTAAACAAACAAGTCATCCATGGTCTGTGGATGACGGGTGTCGGGTGCTACTATGCACCGTCTGCATCCTAGTATATATATAACTAGAAAAAGAAATTGAAGAGTGAGAAGTTCTCACCGATAGCTATCCCAACTTCACGACACTTCATTTATAGAAATCTTCGCCGTTCTCGCCTTTCGTCACTTTCGTTGCCCGTAGCCACTACATATGTAAAAATCGAATTTTTACTTCGCTATTCAATATATAAAAATCGAATTTTTACTATGCTATTCAATATATAAAAATCGAATTTTTACTATGCTATTCAATATATGAAAACCGAATTTTTACTAGGCTATTCAATATATAAAAATTGAATTTTTACTATGCTATTCAATATATAAAAATCGAATTTTTACTATGTTATTCAATATATAAAAATCGAATTTTTACTATGTTATTCAATATATAAAAATCGAATTTTTACTATGCTATTCAATATATAAAAATCGAATTTTTACTATGCTATTCAATATATAAAAATCGAATTTTTACTATGCTATTCAATATATAAAAATCGAATTTCTACTATGGTATTCAATATATAAAAATCGAATTTGTACTATGCTATTCAATATATAAAAATCGAATTTTTACTATGCTATTCAATATATAAATATCGAATTTTTACTGTGCTATTCAATATATAAAAATCGAATTTTTACTGTACTATTCAATATATAAAAATCGAATTTTTACTGTTCTATTCAATATATAAAAATCGAATTTTTACTATGCTATGCAATATATAAAAATCGAATTTTTACTATGCTATCCAATATATAAAAATCGAATTTTTACTATGCTATTCAATATATAAAAATCGAATTTTTACTATGCTATTCAATATATAAAAATCGAATTTTTTTCCTATGAATAAAAACCAACTTTTTAATCAATGAAAGAAGAATAAAAATAAAAATCATATCTTCCAATACATCAAAAAAAAAAATCCTACTTTAACATTCTTAAAAATCCTATTTTTCAATTCGAGAAAACATATTCTTCAATCGAAGAAATCATGTAATAAAATAAAAAAAAAAAAATTTTGTTTGAATTAAAATCAAAACAAGGAAAATAAAACTTACATTCATATTATTAGGGTTTCATTGCCGGAGGGGGACTCGCTGCCGGAGTTGGTGGCGGGGTAGGTCGATTGCACGCCGTTGGTGGCCTGAGGCAGGGGCGGAGGCTCCATGGTGGCGCTAGGGTTAGGGGAATCGGATGGGGAAAAAGAAAAGGGGGAGGGTGGCTGCGGTTCTTCACGTCGAGGGGGGGGGGAAAGCCTTCGCGAGGTGAACTGGAGGAGGCGGGGTCAGGCGGCGCGATGGGGCGGCGCTCGTCGACGAGGTGGAGGCGTCATCGATCGTGATTTCGTCGGTTTCTTTTTTTTTTTTAATTTTTCTGTTTCGTGAATGAACGATAAAGGGGGGGTGTTTGACCGAGCATGATAAGGACAAGGGCCTGGGGGTTATTTTTTATTTATTTTTTTTCCATCTAAAAAGTTACTTTTTACATACGACCTCTAAATGAGGCCCACCGCCTGTCATCCATAGCTAATTATCCCCATTCCGGACACAATGGGATATGTGTCGTAGGCCGATTCGATCGTTTCGATCAGTTTTTGTCAAAATCAACGTATAACTCTATATATTGAATTTGAACGCGCATTTCAATTTACCAGGGTCACATACTAACTCTAAAAATCCCCGAAAAATATTTTATAGCTTCGTATTGACGATACGGTCCTAACAAAACTAGTTTCGTAGAATTCTGAGGCCGTTTGAAAAATGGTCATTTTCCAGTCGATTAAAATCAACTAAAACGGTCAAAACACGTTTTCCTTTGCCACGCTCACATATTGATTCGAAAAATTATGAAATTTGAAACCTAGCAATAACTTGACATCACAGATCCAACAAAAGTGGTTTCGTCGAAATCTGAGGTCGTTTGCAAAATTTCCATTTTTAAGGGCCTGAATTCCATAGCGACTATTTAGAATTTTCAACTGGACATATCTTTTGATTCCCGCTATGAAATTTTGATTTCTCGGATTCGTTGGAAAGATATTCACAATTAGATCCCATTATTTTTGGTTTCACTAAAATCCGGATTGTTTTGCACCCAGTATGTTAAATTGAAGTTTGAAATCGAATTATCGAACTACCGCGCCATTTTCAATTCCTTTTATAAATATAAATAATTATTTATATTCTAACGACGAACTATATAATATATACGTTCGAATTCTATTCAAAATAAATTTCTCGTCGATATTATTTAAAATAATTCATTTTAAATAATCAAAATTCGCTAAAATTGCCAAAATAAAAATTTTAAACTGGCCCAGATTTTCGGGTTGTTACATACTGGAAGCACTAAAAAGGGGAAAATGGAGAAGTAAGGGATGGGCTTTGATTTGTTAGTCGTGATTTGTGCATAGATCGGTCGTTATATGATGGCGTAGGTATGGGAAAGTTAAGGATATGGTAAGATGTGGAAAACAAGTGTGAATGGGTGCCAGGCAAGAGCAACAGTAGAGAAGAAAAATGAGCAGGTAAATACACGCGATCAGAAAAAAAATGTAGAAAGAAGGGGCGTGGGCCTGGCATATGGGGTTTGGGCCTGAGGGGAAAAATAAAATAAATAGAAATAAAAATAAGGGAGGTGGGCTTGAGATATTAGGCTACGGCTGTTATAAAGTATAGAAAGAAAATTTAAATAAAAGAAAAAGGAAAGCATAGAAAGAAAAGAAATGGAAAATAAAGTTAAGGGAGATAAGAAATTGAATTTGTTAGGAAATAAAATAAAGGAAAAGAATTTCTTTAAAATAAAATAAAAAGAAATTAATATTCAAGATATATATATATATACACACACACGCACATATATATATATCATATATCTTAAAAGAAATAGAAGGATGTACAGTTAGACTGAAGTCTAGAATTGAGAAAACAATAGACGATTAAACAGTGATCGTAGTGGGCTGAGTTAAACGTTGTTAGGATTAATAAGTCTTTTTAGTTTAAATAAATAAATACAATTAGTTTATTTATTTTCAAGTTATTTAATATAATGCAGATCCACCTATTTTTAAAACCCAAATAATTCGTTCAAGTCGTATTAGTTGAATGGTAATCGACGTTATGTCAAAAATAATGAATGGCGGCCGATCATTGAAATATTGTGTTATGTTGGACTAAATTGTTTGACAGGAAGCGTACTAAATCAACTTAGGTCGATAAATATAATTTAAATCAAGAAACGATTTCATAGGTGAATTAACGACTATTAAACTAAATATTAAAATTTAAGGGGATGTGAATTTATATATTAACTAGATAACAAAATTGACCCGGTACTAGAAAAAAAATCAAGTTGATGTGATAAGCGAGTCCAGACGATGAAATATTCACAGTCCGAAGTGAATAACTCTAGAAGCAAGTGGTTTGCAGACAGTAATGGTTATGAGGGAGACCGGTAAAAGAAACTGGTAAGACTAGTACCGATAAGATTTATTCCGAAGTTCAAAAAATAAATGGGATATAGAGATAAATCGAAAAGAGATTTTGAATTGATAATTGATGAAGTTGAAGTCTGAAGAGTATCGCTCACTTTCCGCTAATATTGAATTATTTATTCATCTAAGGAAATAAAATTATAGTTATATTGTAAGTCGTGTATGTTGAAGTATGGATTATAACAATACTATTATAATAAATAAAAATAAATGGGATTTGTAAACTAAGTTAAATACTATATGGATATGATTTGAAATAATTATTTTACAAGATCAACTGACGTATAAACGACGTATTAGTTGTTTTTTTGAAATTGTTAAATTGTGATAAACAAGATCAGTTGTGATGGTTGATCTATTAATGTGATTGACTATAATACTGTGGTATGACCCCATGAACTTGTTTAGTTAAATTAAACATTTACCCATCCTATTTAGATTAAATCAAGCTGCTGTTGAAATCTGGAATTTGATATGTTAAATAAGTTCAGTAGAAAATCCTGATAATCAATTGATATTCGTTGAATGTGATAACCTGATTACTTTAAGTATCACTTGGCCCAAAAAGTTTTCATGTTCCTCGATTCAAAGAGACCAGGATTGGTTTTCTAAACGAAATCCAAATACTAATTTGTTTCGACCTAGGCATTGATTTTTTTAAAGTCAAGATAAAGATCATTGAAGACGGAGTTTATGCAAGGGCCGTTCTATCGATCCTAGGTAGAAATTGTCTATGATGGAATTACAGGATAGTATCTTCGGTTTGTCCAGTCCTAGGGCAACTTGTATGGATGAATGTATGACAGTATGCCTAACAAATCACGTAAGTTGATCTCCTCAAAACTATGTTTGGTGGCGGAGAAATTCGTTTTTCTTAGCCTTATACCCGTGATTTTAGAGAAATCAATTTGTGATTTGATGGGTATGACGATGTGGCATTCAAAATAAATGAAGTTGTGATATATCTAAAGGTAAGTTTTGACCTCAAGCCTCACAACCGGGATATGACAAAAATCGGGCAGGCAACATGGCTAAGTGGGTCGCTCCCATTAGGATGTATTGTCACCATCTAGAGAATATTAATTTTGTTACTTCTTTCGCTTCTGTATGTCCCGGGAACGGTTATGTTGGTACCAACCTGTAATGTCCCGACTTTTTCTAGCTTTTGATAATCATTTTAATGAGGAGATTGAAATGAAATAAACCATTTAACAATCTAAAAACACATATGTAAACATATATATGGATACATAAACAATGTACATATATAAGGTTATGATTAAAACTTAATTAACATAATACAAATATGTAACATTTAACTTGAAGCATATTAGAAGTATAAGTACATGTAGGTGTATACTTAAATGCATATATATAGGATAACATGTGATATATATATATATGTATATATGAAAGGGGTATTTTGTCAACTTAAAAATATAAAAAGGGGCTTTGAAACAGAAGACAAAATAAACAAGTATATATATATACAAGAATAATTCAGCCATATACAAGAAAACATAGAAGGGGTATGTACATGATATGTTTGACCCATTGACCTATGATAAATATCAAGGTATGAGACAAAAGGAAAGCCATATGAAAACAAATTTCATAATATGATTTAACCACAAATAGTATCACTTAGCATAGGAGAACATCACCTAAAATCTACCCACACACACACACACACACACACACACACACACACATATATATATATATATATATATGTTTTAGCTAAAATATCTAAAATCCTTAGTAGCTAAGAAGCCATTTTATATTGCATGAAAAGATGTGGGTATGATGAGCATTTAATGATATATGGAGGAAAATGTGTGCTTCTAGAAGTACTAACATAGGACAAGGCCATTAGCCAAAATATCATAGTAAAACAAATATATTTCCATGCATGTTTTTCATAAACCTGCCGTGGGAATTGAAACCAAGGGGTGAGCCTATTAGAGAAAATACTATAGGAACATGTGAGGAAAAATGGTTTTTAAACATTTGAAGCTTGCCTATAAATATGGGTGTAAACCTGCATATTTCTTCACAAGCAAAACTAAGTTCAAACTAAAATTTCTGAAGTTGATATCAGGAAATTGGAAAGCTTTAAGGTGAGTAAACCTTGTTTAAATTTCCTGTGTAAATGTTTTACTATAAGCAGTTTTTTATCATCAGTTTGTATGTTGATTTAACTGCTAGTTCATGACATGTAAACACTATCATCTTGCCAAACAAACAACAAATCATTGATGTTAGAAACCCTTGCTTATATCTGTTATATTCATATATACAAGTGCTAAAATGTTTGCATAAGTATTGATAGTTTAAGACATTAGAAAACAACCTGATACTGTGTTCTGTTAAACACAGAACATTTGCACACTTGTTTTTAAAGGTGAATCATACCACATTTGCTCACACTAGGATGATGAAATTGTATGATGTAATGTAACCTCTCATACATTAGTGAATATAACAAAGGAGAGACTTTTAGATCGAAACCATATTCAAGAAAACAACACACAGTACATTCTCTGTTGATCCTCTGTAAACTCGAAAACTCAAACAAGACGAAACCATGTTTGGATTATATGAATGGAAACCTAACTTCAAACCATGATTTTTAAAATAAGTTTCAGGATTTATAACGTTGGAGTGATCGAGGAATATTAAGATGATCAAAAGAGGAACTTTGATCAAAATTCTGGCCATCCAAGGGATGAACTGACGAGGCGTGAGGCAGGGAGGAGCGAGAGAGGTTCTAGAGTGTAGGAAAAATATAAAAGAATTTTTCTGTAATGTAAATTTTGAAAACATTTTAAAATTCGATTTAGGGTTCATGTTTATGTCCCTCGTGTTCTCGCCGGAACTTCTCACTGACGGCGGCGATAGGGAGGTGCGGTCCAGGGGGAATCGGGGAGTGGGGAAGCCACGGTGATCTGGCAGAAATGGGACGGCGATCGATTGACGGAGGGAGGAATAATCAGAGCTTTCTCCGATGAACCCATTTTCGGTGATGGAAGAATTATACAGTGAAAACACTGTAGCGATGGTGGTGATGAAATCCGACGGTGGCGATGCGATCAGGAAGTGATGGGTGACTTGTGGGGATGATCGGAAGCGGTCGACGGTGGCTGAGGCGGTTGTACACGTGCACGAATACCTGCGTGTGTACATGGATTGGGTACTGCGTTGGCATCGGTGTCCAGGGAAGTTTTGAGGTGATGAACACGGTGACTGGAGGTGGTACTTTAAGGGGTGGTAGTACCAGGTGGTAGTTGGTACTTTAACCGGAGCATGGTGATCAGGAGTGGTTGGCACGGTGACTGAAGATCTGGCACTTTGGTACTTGGCACTTTGCAAAGTACCAAGTGGTACTTTGGAGTACCAAGTGGTACTTTAGGGCGGAGCAAAATCATAGTTGTGGCAAGAAATTTTGAGAGCTGGCGCATTGGTACTTTGGCAAATGGGAAAGTACCAGGTGGTACTTTGGCAATTTCAGAACGAACGATGACTGGGGCGGTTTTGCAAGCAGAATCATGGTGTTTTGGAGCTGGTACTTTGGCAAACTGGTACTTTGGTCAATACGCTTAAAAATGAGTTTCTGAGCGAAGTTTTTAATTAAAATTTATTTTAATTAAATAGAAAATAAATAAAATTAAGGAAAAATAAAATAATTAAATAAAAAGAGAATTTTTATTTAATTTCATAGGCAAGTGGAAGGAAGAAAATGGCAAAAGATCAAGTACAAAAGTTGACCGAAGAAGTTCAACGAGTTTGAAAATTTAGAATATAAAGAAAATAATTTAAATAAATTATTAAACTAATTCATTTAAGTTGAATTAAATAATTTACCATAAGAACTGGAGCATTAAACATCGTCTAAACGTCGATGATAAACAAAACAAAATACCGTGTGCGATGCACACACTTTAACTGTTCATTTATAAAAGATATTAAAAATATCCAGACATGAACAAGATAAACATATACTAGTATGTTAACTGAAAAACCATAAATACAGGGCATATAAACTGAATTATAATCAGATTAAGCTGATAATTATTTATCGACTATAAAAGACATTTCGTACATCGTTTCGAAGAGTCCCGAATAAATATTCCACTTCGACTCGAATATTACGACGCGTGTCAGAAATATTGAAGACGGAGATATGCAAGGACTATTTTGAACAGTACCTTCGGTCTGTTCAGTCCCAGGACAAACCCGAATGGACGAGTGTCTGACAACGTATATTAGTTAGATTCTACACATCGAATTTACGTAAGTATATTACGTTGGTGGCGGAGAAATTCGTTTCTCTTAGCTTTATTGCCCGTAATATATTTGGGTAATCAAATGTGTGTTTCTGACGGATATGACGATGTGGCATTCAAAGTAATTGAAGAAATAATCTGTCAGAAGGATAAATGTGACCTCAAACCTCACAACCAGGAAGTAACAAAAGTTGGGCTAGGCAGCATGGCTAGTTGGGTCATGCCCAAGCAAGGTATATTATCACCATCTAGAGAACTTCCATATTTAACTTCTTACTCACTTTTTGCTGCTGCAACCTTCGAAATCGGTGGGTCATTCCCAACCATGGAGGTGATAATATATTCGTTACACTCAAGCTAAATGAGTGGACGGTCATGTATGGCCGGGTTACAAGACGTTCTTGTTGAACCCCAGTGTATCCTCTCTAGAGTACACTGATCAGTAGGTGCTCACATACCTTGTCTGTTGGAATCCAATCTCCAACAAGCGCTCTGCGATCTTTGATTTTTATATTATATACGTGAACATGAGATGTAAGCGTTTCACTAGATGATTATTTATTTGATAAAACTATTGTAATATCAGACGTTTTGATATAAAATACTTGGGTCATTATCCATATATTAGTTATGGATTGGTCTAAATATTTCTAAAGTAAATGAATCTGGCAAATATGGAAATCCTTATTTCTTATTTCCGTGTTTACATCTTTTGACTTTGTTGACTCACACCAGCCCCTTGACTGGCCCAAAGTTTATTTTCTGTGTTTCCTAAACTCTTGGGTACTCATAACACTTGTTATGAGTAGGCAAGTAATTCAGGTAGGCAAGTGGAACCTATCAAGTTCAAGTTCCAGATCTAGTAGTATATCTATATCTATGTATCCAATTTAGATATCTGTATTATCCTAGTCACGATGTATAATTATGCTGTTATACTATGGTAATGTATTATGATGATGTACTATGATGTATCAGACCCTGTATTGTAATATATTACGTATTTTTTGGAATTCCGCTGTGAGATTCTGATGTTTTCTTATTCTTCTATTCTATTAGTTCTATCTTTTCTATCTCAGCTTCTAAATTCTTTCAATAATGACCCGACTTTCTAGGCATCGAAAATCGCGCCGTTACACAACCATAAGGTGACAATATATTCGATACACTCAAGGGAAATGAGTGGTCGGTCATGTGTGGCCGGGTTGCAAGATGTTCTTGTTGAACCTAGTGTATTCCCCTCTAGAGATACACTATCGGAAGGTGGTTCCGTACCATGTCATAGTTGGGAATCCATTATTGTTTATCCATAAATAATCAAGCGCATATTGATAGATTAAAACTATTGGTCGTACATCGCATAGTTGTTCGGTTGTTATTCAAGGCATACAAGGATCGAACACATATAGTCAAACGGCTTCTGGATCGAACGAGCACTAGGATCGAACATCCAGGATCGAGCAGCTACAGGGTGCGAACAACTTCAGGGTTCGAACAACCAAAGGGTCGAGCATGGCTTGACCGTCAGGTTCGGTCGAGCAACATCATCTTTCAGGATCGAACATCAGTAAGGGTCGAATGACATAAGGCTCGATCAAAGTGGTTCAAACAAATAGGGTCGGTTGGGCTTGGTGGCTCTAACATGTTTCTCCCGGGTTAGTCGAACATGGATTCTGGTTGACAGCTGGATACAACTGTCAACAACTGGCAGTGGCATTTCTGTAATTACTTGTTTGTTCGACCCATAGCCTGCATATACACATTTCAGCTCACCACTTCACTCCAACTTCTCCTATAAATAGGCCATGGATTCCATTCTTTTGGGGATCGATTTCTATCACCCCGAAGGGCTGCCGGAATTCATTCACTCCTTTCTCAAGAGACACTAACACCTTCTACCATTTCAGAGTAAAGATCAAGCATCAAATCCATCATAAAATCCACCAAAAGTGATCAAGCATTCTAGAGATTGAAGATTCTTCACCATTTCTCCTTACATTTAGCAAAATCCATTCAATTCTCCACTGATTTGTATTGAATTAAGTGAAGCCTTTGTATCATGAAGCATATGAGTGTACTTTTGAGTGATTCTAGACTTGTAACTCTTAAATTGTCAATGGAAAATGTTGCCAAAGTGGATGTAGATCTTTCTTAAGATCGAACCACTATAAAATTTATGTCTCCTTTACTTTTATTGTGATTGTGGCCTCCTGTCTTACCGATTGGTGAAGTACCATTAGTGTACCTTTCAACCTCAGATGCGCAGTTGCTAGGTATAATTCCCGTCGAAGTCCTTTCAACCTCCACCATTAAAGAAGCAAATATTGACTGGATGATAGAGACTTTCGAAGAACTTGTGTCCTGGATGACCCCGATTAAGGAGTATATCCTCAACGGAACACTTCTAGAAGAACCGCAAAAGCGAAGGAAGATATTGCGCAAAGCTCCATTATACCTTATCTAGGACGAAAGATTGTATAGGCAAGGATTCTCCATGCCAGTTCTGCGATGTGTAACCAAGGAAGAGTCCAAAGCAATCTTGGCAGAATTACATGAGGGAGAATGCGGAGGTCACACAGGAGATTAAACACTGGACAAGAAATTCTGCGATATGGCTACTTTTGGCTCGATGTGAACCTAGATGCAACGACTTAAGCTAAGAAATGTGACAGATGCCAATGATTTACAACGATTACGAGCACCTCCCACAGAATTAACTCAGATGGTTAGTCCATGGCCATTCACCGTCTGGGGCATAGATTTGATTGGAGCATTGCCTATAGCTAAGTCAAATATGAAATATGCAATTGTGGCAGTGGACTATTTTACTAAATAGGCCGAAGCTAAACCATTAGCAACAATTACCTCAAAGAAGGTGATCAACTTTGTTTTAAAAAACATTATTCGCCGATTTGGGGTACCTCGGAAAATAATCACCGACAACAAAACTTAATTCGATAGCAGTGAAATCCTAAATTTCTGTGCTAAATACAAGATTAAAAGAGTTTTGTAGCCATCGCTCATCCGCAGGCCAATGGGCAAGTCGAAGCGATTAACAAAATTTTGAAGTCAACCATCAAGAAGCGTCTTGAAAAAGCTAAGGTTGGTTGGGTAGACGAGCTTCCTCTTGCACTATGGGCATATCGTACAACTCATAAAACTACAACTAGGAACACTCCATTATCACTCGCATTTGGGTCCGAGTCTATGATTCCGGTGGAGCTGGAAGTTCCCACTCACCGCAGAATCCACTTCAACTAAGAAGAGAATGGGAAATTGCAGCTTGAAGCACTTGATTTGCTTGAAGAAAAAAAGAAAAGAAGTAGAACTCAGAGTCGTAGCACATCAGAGAAGGATAGCTCATCATTTTAATGCTAAGATTAAATGAAGAACCTTCCAAGTTGGGGACCTTGTTCCCATAAGAATCATGACAGGAATTGGAGTGTTCGGACCTAACTAGGAAGGGTTGTATATGATAAGCCAAAAGTTCTCAGATGGCACATTCGAATTAAAAACGACGGATGACATCCGGCTTCCGAGAGCATGGAACAACATGCATCTTCAACATTACTTCATTTAATAGTTCTTTCATTTTACAAGTTGTAAACATCATGCATTGTAAATACTACGCAACGTTATCTAAAGCTTTGTACATACTGATGAAAGAAATTGCTTTACTTGCCTAAATTGTACATTTGCAAATTCTTGTTTACAAGTTGCTTAAAACCGATTTTGATTGCAGATCCCCTAAAAGAATGTTGACGCATCCATGACCTGACAAAGCCTAGTGACCATTACAGCACATCCTAATTGGGATAGCTCAAATGACCATTGTTCAATGCTTAAAGCTTCACCCACAACAAATATGAAGGTATGGAGCACAACATAGCAAAAAAGAGACACCAGGAATTGGACGGCCAAATAATGCAGTGTTCAAGCTACAAATGAAGTCGTTAGTTTCACCTAAGGGGCACCTTCTTAACTACAAGGTCCATTGCCCTAGTTCTAACAAATCGGGGTAAAACCCGATGAACGAACTAGTGTCCACCCTATGAAACGATGCAACTCTAAACCAAAGACCTCCCAGAGGGGCACCCAGTTGATTGTCAGTGCCATTATTTCATGGACTGATTACAACAAATACTAGGCCTTTGAACCAAAGACCTCCCAGAGGGGCACCTAGTCGATCGCCGGTACCATTGATACATGGGCCGACTGCGACAAACACTGGGCTTTTAAAACAAAGACCTCCCCGAGGGCACCAGGTT
Organism: Allium sativum; assembly: GCA_030737875.1. NCBI lineage: Eukaryota > Viridiplantae > Streptophyta > Magnoliopsida > Asparagales > Amaryllidaceae > Allium > Allium sativum. The sequence goes on from CM060922.1 coordinate 68,441,032, forward strand.
AATCGTCAATGCCATTAATACATGGCCCGATTACGACAAACCCCGGGATTTGAGAGACCCCCTCGGTGGGCATTCGACCATAAGACGAATCCACCAAAATTCGGTAAATGACGGACCCAAAGACCTTTTCGAAGGCGCCCTACAAATTCTACAAGTGGCTAAATCATTCAGCAACAAAGAATAACGGTTTTACAAAGCACCTCTTCGAAGGTACCAAAAACAAGACATTTCCGGGGGCATATGTTCAAATCTAATCTCCGAAGGACCTGGATTACCAGGTTAACGAGAAATATGATTGAATATACTAAAAATATAAGACCTCTCAAGCAAGGGCACAAAAACGGAAATTTATCCTCATAAAAAGGTATGAGTAGGATCGCATAGACCGAAAATCTTTGATCATAATCATGCCAAGAAATTCTGTAGTGGCAAGAACACGTGACCCGAAGATTCCAAATGAAGTCGATCACAAGATGTCATGCCCAACCTTTAAAGTTTGTGACGAATTTTGGTATGGGGGCAGTACCACCGCATTAAAAAAATTTAATAATGCTCACTTAAACATATCACAAACTCGTCACAATCTTACATTAAAGGTTTAACATTTACAAGGACTATTTTAATAGATGAAGTTGAATTTCTTGAAATGAACAAGACAAACTTGAGAACCTCAATACAGTGACAAGCACAAAAGTGGTTGGCCATGGGCAAGAAGTCTCAAGTACCTAATCAGAATCAAGGAGATTTAACAAAATTGATGAAAATAATCCAGCTAATAATAATTCCTGGCTACAACTGAAAACCCATTTTGCAAAAACCAATTTACAAACAAGGTCATTTTGATATCAAACATTGCAATAACAAATGACTTGTGATTAAAATTTGTGTTGTGAACATGAAAAGAAAACAGATGTGGAATGCAAAGCAACAAAGTACGACAAAGCTAAAATAGAAGCTTAAAGTACAACAAGCAGAACACAGTTTCATTTCACAGAACTAGATCACAGAATCACAAGTCCAGAGCAAAAGTATCAGACATAAATGTGCGTAAAGTAACAAGCATAAAAGTAGTGAGCGAGGGTCGGCACTCGCATATACAACCGGTCTAAATACGGTAATCAGAAACTAAAGTAAAGTCATGAGGACTACCGTTTCTTGCCGCCCGACCTCAAAGTAGGCTTAGTGGAAGGAGCACTATCTGGTTGTTTCCTTGGCCCGCTGGGACTCTCCTGAGATGACAAAGTGATAACTTTCTTCTTAGATGCATGCTTTTTCCCTCTATGCCCAGAAGTCGATGATGCTTTGTATTTGTCCTTCTTTGGATCCTCGGTTTCTTTGTTCGGAGTTTAACCAGTCTTCTCTGAATCCTCCCCACTTGGAATGTAATCCTCATCATCACCTAAGTTGGCAATTGTTGGAATCCAAGTATCCTGAGAACCCGGGGTGTTGAAAGCAAGAAGGGATAGATCACCCGGGGCAAGACTAGAAACTACGGCAAGAGGAACTGACATTAAGGTTGAATTAGTTACGATAGCTTCACCAGTCATTGACTTTCCTACAGCAGGGGAGGGTGATGGTGAGACTAGACCTAAAGCAGATGAACAATGAGCACAAAATGCAGGTGTCTCAGGTGATGGGCATAGGCAGTCTAAGTATATCAAAGTTTTGATGAATTCAAGTTTACCTGCAGCGACAAGACTGGCCTGAAGATTCCTGTGTTCTTCAACCTCAAATCTGTGTGCATCAGTGTTGTCATCTTTTTCATCATCTTTGCTATCCTTCTCTGCTAAATTTTCCTAAATATTATGCTCCTCGAATGCTGCGTCTTTTTCTTTCAGAGAAGTAGGAGGATTGTCTTGATTTTCTGAGAATGGTAAACCAGTGGTCTCGGTATTAGCAAGGAAAGTGTGGGCATCAGCATTTGTTACATCATGATCTTGTCCTTTAGAGGGCCCAACTTTATCACCAAGGAATGCTCGCTTTTCCCTCAGTATAGTCAGCTTCACGGGATTTCTCGTTTAAAAGCTCCTCTATAAGATCTTCTTCACTACGATTGCCTCCATCGATTCTGAGAACTTCTTCCCAAACAAGAACCAGGGTCTTAGTAAAGTCTTTACCTAAATAATACAAGCTGTCAAGACCCATGACACTGTAAACATAAATTTTGAATAGGATATCCTGGGTCTTTGCCTTGAGTTTTAAATAAGCATCCACGGCTTTATCCCTATCCTCCTCAAGAAACTTAACATTAGTAGTTAGCGTCTCAAGGGATAAGATTTGAGAAGAAATCCTATGATAGAGGGTCAAGTTTTCTTGTCTTAGAGTAAAGGAAGTATTTCTTTATTCATCCAATTGGGACTCTGCAAGCTTTTGAGCAGTCTGAGCTTCTTTGACCTGTTTCACGAGCACATCTTCCTTCTGTTTGGCAGCAGCAAGCTCTTCCTTAAACTTAGCAATCTCAGTCTCAGAGTTCTTCATGGAGCTTTGAGATTTAAGCACGTGAATTAAAGCAGCCTTGTCATTCTCTAATGTTATAATATGGTCAAGGCAGGTGGAATTAAGTCTTTGGAGGTCATGAGCAAACACATTCCAGCTACCAAGTTGTTTTTCAACGCGCTCACTTAGTTTATCTAATTTGACTTCGGCTTGACTCTTGGCAACGTCATATTGAGTGATCATACTGCTTTTGGTACCAGCTATTTCCTCAAGAAGATATCGCTTGTCATTAGGATGCAAGTCCACGTCAAAGTATATCCCTCTCAAATCCCAACCATTGAAGCGCTCGGCCGGCATTAGGATGGTTGGCCTTACCTTGTAACGAGGCCTATCTATAATGGTCTGAAGGTCAGAAGTGGTAAAAGTAGCTAGTGGGGAAGCCAAATATGTGTCATTGCCAATATTTTTAATGTCTAACACTGTGAGATTTGGCATTGGACGCTTATCTGGTTTGTAGCTCTTCCAATAATAACCTTTACTCTTATCGCTCCTTTCTCTCTTCTTCTCGTTCTTCCTTTTTCGTTCTTCTAGCTCTTTAATCCACTCAGCCTCTAGCCTATCAAAATAATCGTGTCTCCACTTCCTTTGCTGCTCGCTTTCAACAAGGTCACCAATTCGGTGAGGCTGATAAGCGAGATATGAACACTGTGAGTGCTTCGAATGATGGGAACTCTGAGGTTTAATGAAGTTTTTGGGATCGAATTACTGGACACCCTGTTCAAAGATCGACAAGGGAGCATCTCATTTCTAAACCTGAGAAAGGGAAAGGCAAAATTTCAGTACTTAAGCTAGAAAGCACTGAATCAAAATAGGAAAAGCCTATATGAAGTATCAAGAGCGTAAAACTTAAGTAAGAGTAAAGAAAGTTTGTTCATGAAACATCTAATAACGAACCAGTCGGAGGAGGATCATTTAAGGAAATTCCTATGTCCTCAAGTGTTTTTCCAGAATGGGGATTTCGAGATGAATACTTTTCAGTTCTGGTCTTTGTAACTGAAACAGTTGGTTTTGAGGCTAAGGTATCACTCGGGACAAGATCTTTAGCTGAGCTGAGGTCACCAAGATTCCTGAATGTCTCCGACATTCCATCTCCTTGACTGTCTTGAACAATAGGGTTTTGTGACGCTTTTTAGTATTTATTTTATTCACAAAACCAACTTCAGCCTCTTCAGGCTGCTCACTCTCCTATGAGGAACTTGAAATGGTTTTTGAATCAGAGACATCCGTATCAACCTGCCTGATTTCTCCCATAGGATCCAGGATAGTAATCTCTTTCTTAGTTTGATCAGGTAAAGCTAAAGGGCCCTTATCCTTATTCTGTCCGGATGATTCCTCCTCAACAGAAGCTAGTTTGTATTTGGAAGGGGTTTTGCTGCTTTCTGCTGGAGTAGTGCACTTCCTAATTCGGGCTTTCTTGGCCGGGGATTTTTGAAGACTATCTTTCTTATCTTTCGAATCTGTCCCTAAAGTTCGCGAGGGAGGAAGCATGTGGCATCGACGGAGAAACTCTTCCGTGAGTAAGAATCTCTTGCTCCTTTCATTCTCAGGAATGGCCATTATAGTTTTAAAGAAAACTTGATCCAAAGGATTATATTTATCAGTAGGAGTCACTGCGATATAATTTCAGATAGAAGCGCTGGAGTATAGGGGAAAATGAAATAAAAGACTATAGAATATTCACCTCCTTCTGCCCAGTAACCGTGGAAGTTCGAAGGGCAACGAACAAAGAAATATTGGTTCGGAGTTCCTCAGGCACTCTCGACTAAGTCAGTAATAACCTTGGAACTTCGGCTCTCGACAAAAATTATTGAGGGATGACCCTTCCTCCTTTTGAAAGAATACAGAGAGCAAATATCTTGATATGTAGGTGCGTGCTCTTTAACCCTTATAAACAGTACATAAAGACCCATTAAGGAAAAGTAACCATTTGGGTGTAATTGGTCTAGGGCTATGGCTAAGCTCTTAAGAATCAACTTTATTAAAGGATTAGGGGAAGAATTTCCCCACTCATCAACATATATTGATTCACTGCAACATATCCGGGAGGTGGAATGTTGGCAAATTCATCTTTTCTAGGGAATCTGGCCTCTTCCTTTTCTGAAATCATGTATTCCTTACACCACTGTCGGAATGAACAAAAGGAGAGTTCTGTTTCATGCCTTTCTAGAGGAAGTTTGGTAAGGATACAGGGTTTGGAAAAAAATTGGTTGACATTCGAGCCAGGAACTGCATCCGATGTTGTCCCTATAGCTTGAGCAGAGCTTCCGGCTTCACTGGACATAGCTCCTTCTGTGGGATTCTGACGTAACTGTTGGCAGGTTAACATTTTCTATATGAACGACAATGCTTAAAAATAAATCTCAAGTTTAGCATCGAAAAACTTGGAAATTAATGAGAACCGCAAATTAAATCACGAAGATGTTCAAGTTATCAACTATGCTCGAGCCTAAGCAAGGTCAAGCTCGACCGAACAACATAGGGATCGAATAGGCCTGGACTTAATGCACTTGAGCATGGTCGAGTAGTTCAATCAGACAAGCAAGAAGTATAAATATTGGTGTTATATGTAATCAGGGTGGCAAGCACAAGCTCCAACCATACAACGAAACCATGTTCGTACCCAGGCAACTCAAACACATGCAAACAGGATCGATCAGGCTCGAGCCTTAACTTGGGTTGAACATGGCCAACCCCAAAGGGTTGAACATGTTTGAACCCAAGCAGGGTCGAGAATGTTCGAGCCCTGGTATGGTCGAACATGGCCAACCCCAATGGGTTGAACATGTTCGAACCCAAACAGGGTCGAGCATGTTCGAGCCCGGGCTTGGGTCGAACATGACCAATCCCAATGCAACGAACATGTTCGAACCTAGACAGGGTCGAACATGTTTGGTCCTTAGCTGGTTCAAACATGATCGACTACATTGTATCGAACATGATCAGACCCGGATCAGGTCGAGCACGTTCGAGCCAAAGTAGGTCGAACGGAATGAACCGCTGAAGGGTCGGACATGGTACTTCGGTTCAAGCGAGGCCTACGATGGTGCAACATGAACGAATCATTGCTAAAGTTTAGTTCCAAATTATATACACTATAAGCACAAATATTGATAGCAAGGCTATAAAATAAAAGTGTGCAAAAAAGTTGACAAAACAAGTGAAAATACACTGCATTGGCATTTACCCAAACACCTTATGTGCATTGTATACAAGTCTAAATTCAAAGGATCTAGTGAAGTTCAAATTCATCAAACACTTGCATATACAGGCTCAAATTCAAACACACATCCATAACCTCAGTTCGACCGAATTCAACTCAAATCTCATCGATATCAACCAAAAAGTTCCAATTCATAGTCAAGCCGTATTGTGTATACATCATTTCAGATCCTAGACTTCTACGAATCAAAAGTAAACCGAAAGAGAAATGAGAATCACCTTCAAGCAATAAAGTGTCTCAAAATTAAGAGGGGTAACTGCTCCAAGATGATTCGAGACCGGGACAGTTTTGTTGTGGGTTCGAATGAGCTTCACTAACCGATGGCACGAGGTTCAACCTAAATTGGATTTGGAAAAAGAGGGATTACAGCGTGGGGGAATTTCAAGAGGAAGAGGCCGCCTCCATTAATCAAGTTTTCCATAGAAATTAAGCAAAGTGGAAAAAGTGAGGAGTCAAGGCTATATAAATGGCTGGGAGACGAAGTGGCGTGTTCGACCCAGAGGTGCGGTCGATCCAAGCATGTTCGACCCGAACACGTTCGACCCAAAAAGTATATTCGACCAGAACATGTTCGACCCAGATTGCTTAAAAGCATTCTATGAACTAATTAAACCATGTACGGCCATCCCGTATGTATTAAAATTTAATCTATCAATGTGTGCTATGTTGAATCACTTCGAAGCCTCTAAATCTTTACAAGACAAAAATTATAAGCTTCGAGGGGCAAATGTTTATCCATAAATAATCAAGTGCATATTGATAGATTAAAACTATTGGTCGTACATCACATAGTTGGCCGGTCATCATTCAGGGCATATAAGGATTGAACACATATAGTCAAACAGCTTCAGGATCGAACGACCACCAGGATCGAACATCCAGGATCGAACAGCTATATGGTGCGAACGGCTTCAGCGTTTGAACAGCCATAGGGTCGAGCATGGCTTGACCGTAAGGACCGGTCGGGCAACATCATCATTCAGGATCGAACATCAGTAAGGGTCGAACGTCATAAGGCTCGAGCAAAGTGGTTCGAACAAACAGGGTCGATCGGGCTTGGTGCTCGAACATGTTTCTCCTAGGTCGGTCGAACATGGATTATGGTAGTCAGCTGGATACAGTTGTCAACAACTGGCAGTGGCATTTCCGTAATTACTTGTATGTTCGACCCACAGCCTACATATACACATTTCAGCTCACCACTTCACTCCAATTTCTCTTATAAATAGGTCATGGCTTCCATGCTTCTGGGGATCAATTTCTATCACTCTGAAGGGCTACTGTATTGCATTCACTCCTTTCTTAAGAAACTCTAACACCTTCTACCATTCCAGAGCGAAGATCAAGGATCGAATTCATCATGAAATCCACCAAAAGTGATCATGCATTCTAGAGATTGAAGATTCTTCACTATTTCTCCTTACATTTAGCAAGATCCATTCAATTCTCTACTGATTTGTATTGAATTGAGTGAAGCCTTTGTATCATGAAGCATATAAGTGTATTTTTGAGTGATTCTAGACTTGTAACTCTTAAATTGTCAATGGAAAATGTTGCCAAAGCGGACGTAGATCTTTCCTAACATCGAACCACTATAAAATTTGTGTCTCCTTTACTTTTATTGTGATTGTGGCCTCTTTTATTATCGATTGGTGAAGTACCATTAGTGTACCTTTGGTGTTTTAATCCAAACTGAGTTTTAACAATTATCCAATTAGCGCTCGCGGTTTTGATTGTATAATATATATGTAGAGCATGAGATGCAAGCGTTCTACTAGATTACTATTTATTTCTGGATTGATAGACACTATTATAATATCAAAATAATATTATTTTCAAAGATTGCTTTGGGTTATTGTAAGGTAAAAACCATCCATGTTTATGTGTGGATCGGTCTTACGATTATCTTTTCTTTCAAAATGTTTTTAAAAAGTTAAACCAATTGTTCTGTGTTCTCATTAGAGAAAAACCCATTCCGTGTTATACGGCGTGGTCTTATGAGATATCTTTTATTTCCTCAAGATGTCTTAAAATCGTTTACTCACACCAATCCAATGACTGACCCGAAGTTTATTTTTTTTAGTTTTTCCCTAAACTCTTGGGTGCCCAAATTTGCATAGGAAGTCAAGTAGTTAAGGATTTTTCAGATATTCTTAGAGGAGCTTGGAGCAAGAGGCTTCAATGATAGATATTTTAGAGTAATTTCTGATGTGTTATATATGTGATGTCCTCTGATGATGTATGTAAGTCCAAATATAGTTTTGCATTTCAAAAGTTATGTTATATATTATATTTTGTTCATTCCGTATCTGTTCTGATGTTCTATTGTTATATTCTTCTTTTTCTTCTATTCTAACTTTTCTATCTAACCTTTTCTCATCATCTAATTTCATTTTTCGACATCTGAATTCTAGTGTCTTTTGGGTTGGACTTATGTTGTATTTGGTCTGCTCAAAAGACACCGAAATTCGGGTCGTCGCATTTGATATCAGGGCCTATGGTTGGGTAATAAGCTTGGCTCTATGGCGTAACTCGATAGAGATAGGATTAGTAATATCCTAGATTAAGCTCGAGTGTATATATATGAGCACGTATTGTTTAACTGATATAAAAATTGTTTTATATTGTGTTGATTGGTTTGTTAAGTGGTTTATGAATTTTGGTCGACACAGTAAGCGCAACTGTATCGATAGGTGTTTCTAAACTCTTGAACAGAGTAATTCGACATAGTATTGTTTTAAAAGTCGGGTAAATGAAATATTTTTACCTAAAATTATATTTTGATATAAAATTGATGTTTTTTTGAAATTATTATTATATACGAGAATGTCGATGGTTGTTATTATAATCAAATATGATTGTAAATTAAACTGGTTATATTAAACCAGATTGGACTGTATAAGAATAGAGTATTTAAATAAGACAAACTGGAAAATTGTCTGAGAGAATTCAAAAGTTTTGAATTTGGAATTGAAACCAGGAGTTCGGATTCAGGACTTTGAAAATTTAACAGGGGTAAGTTAAATCAGATTGGGGTTTAAAAGGAGAACTGAAGCAGATAAATATGTTTGAATAGGTTTAATTCAAATTAACAAAGTAAATGATTTTGGAATTATTTTCCAAATGTAATCAATGATATTTTCTGAAATAGAAAATGGGCAATATAAGTTGATAAGGAGTTAAGATATGGAAGTAGACTAGAGATTGGTTGGGTTAAGTGATTTTCTGAGTATCGTTCTGATGTTGATTTCGGTTTTCGGGGTTGATGCTTAGAAGATTATTTTCTTACCGATTTACGTACATGGACTGATGAATGTGTTTGTATTGTATGTTTTAATTGCTGTGAAATGTTTGATAGATAACCTGTGTAGTTTGGATGGCTTGTTATCATGATTGATAGGGGATGACCCATGTATGTGTTTGTTTATGAGTCTATGACTTTGCAAATGACTAGAATCTCCCAGTTACTCTTTAATTTCGGGGATGAAATTCATTTAAGGGGGTAGATTGTAACATCCCGGATTTTTACTAAGTCTGTAATACAGTTTATTATGGATTAATTCATTAGTTGAGTTAAAATAATAAATTTTCAATAATAAATGTTGAGAAAATATCAGGAATAATATATGTGTGAACAGTTTAAAATATTTTTACCAATGTAAAATAGCAGGAAATGTTTTCTTGTTTCGTTTGTTTTTACTCTCATAAGTAAATAATATTGGATTTTAAATTAAATAATCTTTTTATAAAGTCCTATATGTATATCATTATTTGTATTGTTTAGTTCATTTACAAATATGTATGTATATGTATATTAATAAGTAAGTTTATATTTTTGTTCTATAATGATTTTAAACATATGTAAAATAAAATATAAACATCATTTTAGTAAATTTAAATGTAAATTACTTAAGTAATTTTAGTTTACTTCATAGAAAAGTAACATAACATTTTTATGGATTTAACACCTTTACACTTAAAATCTAAAACAATAAATATTGGTTGTTGAACCATGAATTGAAGTATAAAATATTTAAATACATGTGTTTGTATACTAAGAAGTACCATTTAAAATCTAGGAAACATGTTCGTATACTCATTATTCTAGGCTATACATACATATGTGATTAACAGTAAATATCTTAGCAACCAAGTCTTTTTATTATTATTGTAAGACTACACATGAAATTTGTACATCATTTTTGGCACATGCCGTGTATAATTAGATAGGAATAGCCATGACATCTCAAATCAGAGCAACACCTACCCTGTATCAACCCAATTCAACATGTTATATACATGCACAAAGTAGGTTGCTGCCATTCGTTAATATTCAAAATAAGAGTATCAGCAGCTACAACCATTACACATAACCTATAATATATTCCCTATCCAATTTGCACATGGTTGGTATCAATAAATACCTCAACTTTACACATGCTAACCGTATTGTTTCTGAAGCAATATATAGGATAAACTAACTAGTTTTGACTACATTTCCTTTCAGTCAGACTACACAACTCACATTTAATAACTACGCTGTAGCTATGTTATAGCCTGAACATTTTCTTTCCAATCAACATGCTACAACCCTGCCTTCCAGCTACCTACACCTACCCTGAAAGCTTCAAGAGTAAGTCTCATCCCCTTCCTATAAATATACACCAAAATTACAGCATTTGATTCACAAGCTTTTCGAACTAACTAGAAAGATAAATGGAAGAAAACCTGGTAAAGGAAAGATATAAACTAGTGATTTATATTTAAAAATTGTAGTTTTAATACGATGTTTATATTTTTAAAAAAAATCACATTTTTAAACCAAATATATTTATATAAAAATTCAGCTTTTTAAAACAATGTTATTTATAATAAAAATCATATTTTTAATACCATTCTATATAGTTTAAAAATCATTTTTTTATAACAAAGTTATATTTATAAAAATCATATCTTTATTTCAATATTATATATTTATAAAAATCATATCTTTATTTCACTATATATATATATATATATTAAAAATCATATTTTTATAATGCTACTATATATAAAAAAAATGCTATGTATATATTTTTAACTGATTTTTAAATAATGTTTTATATAATAAAAACTGATTTTTAAATAATGTTATATATATAAAAAAACTGATTTTAGTTAAATAAAACAAATAGTTTAAATGAAATAAATAAAATAAAATAGAAAACCTTTATTTGTTTCATTCTGCTTATGTAGAATTCGCCGTCACGGTTCTAATGGCTCCAATTTCGCTGAATTCTGTTATCGTATGATTGAGTTACAGTCAATTAATCATTAAACGATTTTAAATGCAATTAACTAACTAATTTAGCTATTAATTTAACCTACTTCTACATCTACCGTATGTTGTTGATCTAAGGGCCGCATCCACATCCTCCTCACCGCGATTTCTTGCTTCAGGCGAATCACAAAAACTTTGGCCCTTTCATTAAATTTCACGCGCACACAAGAGCTGCCGGGAACCAATCAGTTGATGCCACGAGGGAGGTCTGAACACCGCCTTCCAGCGCCGGCAGTGGCTCGAAATTCGATGTCCCCTATCGGTCGGAAATTGCCTGCGAATGGCGGGAATTCGTGACCCCTTTCCCCTCCAATTTCAATGCTACACTTGATCAAACCCATACCATTTGAAAGATCTTGAGACGTTCTACGTTTTCCATTTTATAACATTGTGAAATTGAGTTGGGGATTTAGGAAAATTAGGGTTTGAAAATGGGAGCGTGGTGGCCATTCATTTCAGAATGGTGGCGGCTGAAAATGAATGGACCAATTAGGGTTTCTACTGGTATATATATATATTTTTATATTATTTTTTTATTCCCAGTTTAATTCCAATATAACCCGTGTATCGTTCCGACCTCCAAATCAAACCCAACGACTGTCGCTGCTAGCTAAACACCCTTATTTCGAACACAATGGAATATGTTTCGTAAGAAAATTCTATCGTTTTGATAAGTTTTTCTTTAAATTAAATCATAAATCAATATAAATTGAATTTAAACGTACATTTTAATTTATCGGGGCTACATATTGACTCCAAAAATTATAGAAAAATAAATCTAGCTATGTTTTGACGATATGTCCTAATAAAATTAATTTCGTCGAATTTGGAGGCTGTTTGAAAATTGGCCATTTTCTGGTCGATCCAATTCAACCTAAATTGACAAAACACGTTTTCTTTTGCCACGCTCACATATTAATTCCAAAAATTATGAAAATTGAAACTTTGCAATAATTTGACATTACGGATCCAACAAAAGTGGGTTTGTCGAAAATGGAGGTCATTTGCAAAATGACTATTTTTAAGGGCTATATATATTTAAAAATATAATTAAATTCCATAGCGACTATTTTATATTTTAAACTGGACATAACTTTCAATTTATATTATGAAATATGAAATTTTCACATTCGTTAGAAAGATATATTTAAGCAGATTCAAATATTCTGGTTTTACTGAAATCCAATTTATTTTGAATTATGTATGTTTATTTGAAATTTAAAATCGAATTTTCAAACTGTCGCGCCATTTCAAGCTCGTTTTATAATTAAAATAAATTTATTCGTTCTAGCTTCGATTAAAATAAATTTTTAGTCATTATTATTTAAAAATAAATCATTTTAAATATTCAAAATCCATTAAAATAGCTAAAATAAATTTTTTTTAATTGGTTCTGAAATTCCGGGTTTTTAAAATCTCCCCCACTTAAAATCTTTTTATAACGGAGCTGAAAGTTGTTTAACTAACTAACTCAACTTTCATTCTGGCTTTCATTCTTCAACTTTTCAGTTTCTAAGGATTTTTAATTTCTCAAAAATTTGGCTAACACCCTAAATTTTCGAAAAATTTCGCCATAACCTCCTTTGTATGGTTTGTCATTCAAAATCAAAACTTGCCTCATAGGGCCCTCATCAATCCAAAAGAAAAAGCCAAGCGGCTAGCCAATCGGCTCATAAAATCATCAAAACCCAATAAATACAATAAATATGTACCTATTTGTCGGACATACAATTTTATTCCTCTTTAGCTTCCATGCTATGACTTGTTCACACATATATATGTACATGTATGCAATTTCAATTAATTTTCAATTTAGTTCAATATTTGATTCAATTTAGCTAAATTTACCGTACATTGTCTTATTGGTTTGATCATTCAAATATTTTAATTAGTTGATCTAATAATCAAACATCACCACCAGCAATCAGCAAAAAAATTGTGAATTAAATTTCCAGAACATATAACCTTTGTATATATATTCAAAAATCATATTTTCTGTGTCAAATCACAAATATTAACCCTATCTAGTTTTGGTTCTCACACCGGCCAAATGGAGATATATAGATACCACACTTTCGAAACTCGAACATAAATACTGATGATGCCCGGTGTAACAACCCGTATTTTCAATAACCTGTAATAACATAAATCGAGGCAGAATTTAATTCTAAAATGGGAATCAAGGGAAACGGGCTATGCCATTGTGTTCGTCTCGGAAAAATACGCGAAATAGAGTCCGAGTTTTCGAAAATCGGAGTCCGTATGACCAAGATATGGCCTCGCGAAGTTTCACGAAAATTCCCAAATTAAAGTATACTTAATTAAGTGAAATGGGTTGTGTAGATATATATATATATATATATATATATATTGATATATATATATATATATATATAATTGAAAATTTAATAAATAAATATGCAAAAATGCTCAAAACAGCGAATTGGGAGAGGGGAATAACCGAACCGGCCGATTTTTGAAGTCGACCCGAGCCCGCTGGGTCGACTAGGGGTTAATCCAGGGTGTTTGGCTGTCAACCCGTGGGCCGATTCGCTCAAGTGCAGATTTTGCATTTGAATGGTTCTCATGGTCCATCTTTAATCTAAAGGCCCTAGATGGTTCCTACACTTGACTTCTTCCCCAAGACATGCTTTGATGGCTTGGATTGAATCTAGGGTTAATCCTATGGCCTAAAACACTTGCCTAATCTATAAATAAGACCCTAACCTACCCTAATTCATTCATAATTAAACCTAGTGACTAAACTATGGCAAAATGCTAGCTCTCATGGCCTCCACTAATTTTATGAAGAGGGTTGCATACTAATCACTCTCTAATCAACTTCTAATCCCTTCTTAGCATCTTAATCTTCTTCATTTGGTGTTCAAAGTTGCTAGTTGTGAGTTTCTATCACTTTGATGATCTTTTGGTAAACTAATTAGATGAGATGTGATGAGATTTATGGTTTTGTATGTGGGTTAATGAGCTTTGAATCATATGATATGATGTTAGCATTAATCTTATGTTTATGCATGTTGAGTATGTAAGCTTATGCAAGTTTAATATGATGTATGTTATGTTTGCATGATGCTAAATATGCAAGTTGTGGGCTATGTAATCATATGCATGTTATGCAAGTTCATGGTAATATGCTATGCAAGTTACATGTTTGTTAATATGCAAGTTACATGTTTGTTAATATGCAAGTTACATGTATGTAAATATGCAAGTTACATGTTTGTTAATATGCAAGTTACATGTTTGTTAATATGCAAGTTACATGTATGTAAATATGCAAGTTACATGTTTCTTTATATGCAAGTTACATGTTTGTTAATATGCGAGTTACATGTATGTAAATATGCAAGTTACATGTTTATTAATATGCAAGTTCATGATGACACATTATGCAAGTCTATAAGCTAATATGCAAGTTTGTTATGCAAAATGAATATGTAAGTTATGTGACATATTATATGCAAGTTATGTGACATGTTATGCAAGTTCATATGCAAGTTATGTGTTTGTTAATATGCAAGATGGCACCTTTGAAACATGTTCATTCATATGCAAGTTGACACCTTTTATATGTGTTATATCATGAACGAAATTACGTGGGAACGATGGGGTAATTAAATGCATAAGTTAATAAGATTGTGTGAAATTAATATAATTATGCATAACACAAAATAAATAAACATAGTATGGGAATTTGCCTATTTGGTTAGGTGTACCCATACTATGTGTTGGGAATTTACCTATTGAGTTAGGTCTACCCCATGGGAATTTACCTATTAAGTTAGGTCTACCCATGTTAAGAAAACTTGATTAATTAGGGATAATTAATATAAAATTATGAGGCTGATTAATTAGGTGTAATTAATTGACTAAGACACGAGGTTGGACTCAGTTGTAGCGTAAAACTGCCCGGACCCAACCGGCTTAACCAGTTGCTACAAATGTTAGCCCAATGTGAGAGGTCTTAGGCACAAACTAAATACGTAATTAATGTAAAGACACGAGGTTAGACTCTGTTATGACATAAGGCTGCCCGGACCCAACCGGCTTAACCAGCGGTCATAAAAGACAGTCTAATGTGAGAGGTCTTTACAAAGGTTACGTTCTTAATTAATTAATTAAGAAACACTTAACCACATTAGCATGTAGAGGGACATGAGGGGTTAAGTGGGTGCCTCGGGTGGCATGAGAAAATCTAGTGGTTGCCTTGGGTGGCAATAGAAAATACGATTAGAATACTTAACCAAAATAGAACATGTAATTAAAACATGATTAAAGGGTTAAGTGGGATATACTAGAAAAAGGGACAAGCTTAGGTGGGTAGCTTGTGGAGGCCCATTTCAACCAGTAACCCATACGTATCTTTGTGGGCTCGACCCATGTCGAGGACGGGACACGCATACTGGGCTTGACTGTAAGAGGCAAACGGGTTAGCGGTGGCAACGCAAGTCCAACGGGCTTCATATGCGTGAGTGGGCCCGGGCTGGTAGGTAAGCCGTTGTTGCATCGAGTAGATATAAGCCGTGCACCTTTAGTTTCATCAGGTTGCCACATTGGGGAATGATACATCCCACGGTGGGGCCAGCACGGGTATCTACGTTAGGGAGCCGATCGAATGGGAAGTAGTGTGTACACCTAGTGGATTGTAGGGCCCCGTGGCGCCTACTTGGTCACCTAGGGGTACGCAGGTACTAATTAGTAAATTTTATAAGTCCTTGGGTGGGATCAACCTTTAAGTTAGGAACGACTGGTGTGGTGCAGTTTAGTAATTTACCTTAGGGAGGGTAGATGCGTCTTTATCCTTTATCTTCGTTTAGTTGACTGCTTAGGGTAGCCATTCATCCCTATATGTTACCGTATATCAGTTTATGTCTTCTCTGGTTACTTTAACGATTGTATTGTTAAAGTTATAGGACTCGCTCAGACTTATGTCTGACCCTGTTGTTTTTATCTTTTTCCCAACCCTCAGGTCCTACGGTGGATCCTAGCAGTAGTGGAGCTTGATCGGATTGCTGTTCCAGTCTTTAGGAGCTTGGATAGATGTAAAGCTCCAGTTATCCAGTTATCTTTTCTTTTGTTTGGCTATTGTATGAGAGTGGGATTATGTACTTCTTTATTTTGATGGATATTGTACTTGACCTTTATTGTGGTTTTATGATGTAACCAGACATGTTTTACTTCCGCTGTTATGAGATGATGTTTTAAAATTTCAAGTACTATTTATATCTGTCTTGTTGTAATTTTACTGTTCTATATTCACTAAAATACTCCACCGATGCTATGGCATTCCCTTAGTGAGTGATCATAGCGGGAGTGGGGTGTTACACGTGGTATCAGAGCTTAAGGTTACCAGAACAGATAAAATTTTTGAGAAAAACTACTTTCTAAGAGTATTTTCGAAGAAAGTATTTTTAAAAGCATGTCTTCTAAGAGAAAAAGTTTTTGAAAAAGAAAAGCATAATCCCCAATAGCCATATCTTTATCTTTCGGAATCTCCTTTTTGAATCTTTCCTCTTTCGTTTCAGCATGGCTGAAGATCTTAACATCCCGGAGGGTTTAGTTATACCACTATGGTATAGGAGGTTGCAAGAGGCTAGGGCCGCGGCTGCGGGTCCGGCCAATGCTACTACACCAGAGACAACCGCTCCTCCTCCTCAGCCTAGAGTGGATAATTTTGCTAAGGTTTGCAAGGAGTTCAAGGCTATAGGAGGAAAACCTTTTCTTGGTTCAGAGACTTTCGTAGAGGCTAGAGATTGGCTTAAGGAAGTGGAAGAGGGAAAGAAAGTCAAGTTGGCGGCTTGGTTAATGAAGGGAGAGGCCTCATTCTGGTGGGAGGTCACTAATGGAGAACGCCCTGTTGACTCTTGGGCAGATTTTAAGCAAAGGTTTGGGGCTAAGTTTCTCTCAAGGGCGGAAGAGAATCTGTTTATGGAGAAGTTCTTGAATTTGAAGCAAGGGAATCTCACGGTGAAAGAATATGTCAACAAATTCAATCAATTAGCAAGGTTTGGCATAGAGTTGGTGAATACACCGGAGAAGAAGGCTTTGAGGTTCGTTAGAGGCTTGAACGAACCATTGCAAGGAATAGCTATGACTCACATTCCTATGGGGGCCACTTTTGAGAAGCTTGTCTACATGGCACTTATGCATGAGGATGATAAGAATTCTAAGGCACCAGAGAAAAAGGGGGATCAGAAGAAACCGCAACAGCAACAACAAGGCAAGGGCGGAAAAGGCAATGGTGACAAAAAGAAGACGAAGAAGAAGTGCTTCAATTGTGGAACACCAGGACACCTCAGTAAGGATTGTCGCAAAAAGAAGAAGACCGGTTGCTTTCATTGTGGTGAAGCAGGGCATCTTGTGAAAAACTGCCCAAAGAAGGGGCAGAAGACGGGGTCTACCTCAGGAGGCCAGGTGCAAGCTCTTATAGCACCACCTCAGTCAGGGGGGCAAGTTCAGGTTCTCTCAGTTCCACCGATTCAGCAGAGAGGTAGAACTATTTCCGTTGAAAGTCTGGTTTTTCTGTTTGATCATCCAGTTCGTACTTTGTTTGACTCTGGCGCATCGCATTCTTTTATCTCATCATCGTTAGTTGAGTCACTGCACTTAGACACCAGTCTAGTTGATGATCCCTTGGTTGTCTCAAACCCAATTGGGGGCTCCATATATCTGTCTATGATATGTTTGGGTTTGAAGATTTCTATACTTAGCGTTGAGTTTAGATGTGATGCTTTTGTATTGGGCTTCACGGGCTATGGGTTGATCTTGGGCAGGGACTGGTTATCCAGTAATGGTGCCGTTCTTGATTGCGAAAGGAGAGTTGTCAGGCTCATGACCCGCTTGGGTAACACTCTCGAGATCTCTGGCAATCCCATGGAATCTGTTTTGCTAAGTTATCTTGAATCGCTCGATGCTTCGGTCGAAAGTTTGTGTTCTGTCAGAGTAGTCCGGGAATATCCGGATGTGTTTGAAGAAGTAAAGGGTTTGCCTCCGAAGCGGGAGATAGATTTCCGAATTTATTTGGTGGATAATGCCAAACCAGTGTCTTTGCCAGTACGCCACATGGCTCCTCGTGAGAGAAGAGAACTTCATAAGCAAGTAGGGGAGTTGCTTGAGAAGGGGTTCATAAGGCGAAGTATATCGGAGTGGGGAGCTCCAGTAGTGTTTGCCACGAAGGCGGATGGGTCCCTCAGACTTTGTGTGGATTATAGGGAACTTAATAAGCTCACGAAGAAGAATAGACACCCATTACCGAGGATAGATGATCTCTTTGATCAGTTGGTTGGCGCGTCAGTATTTTCGCAGATGGACTTAGCTACAGGGTTTCATCAGTTAAGAGTGGCGGAGGACAGTATAGAGAAGACTGCTTTCCGGACTCCGGATGGTTTTTATGAGTGGCTAGTGATGCCATTTGGGTTGACAAACGCCCCCGCATACTTTGTTGATCTCATGAGTAGAGTGTTCAGAGAGTATCTGAATAAGTTTGTAGTAGTTTTTGTGGATGACATCTTGGTCTTTTCCAAGAATGAAGAAGAGCATGCCTTACATCTCAAGGAAGTGTTGGAGACTCTTCGAGCGCATAGTCTTAAAGCTAAATTCTCTAAATGCCATTTTTGGAGAAGAGAAGTGCGATTCTTAGGGCATGTGGTCTCTAAGGAAGGGATAGCTGTGGATCCCGCAAAGATAGTATCTATCCAGGATTGGAAAGTTCCTAGAAATGCTACCGAGGTAAGAAGTTTCTTGGGGTTGGCAGGATATTATAGGAAGTTCATCAAAGACTTCGCGAAGATATCAGCCCCATTAACCCGCTTGACGAAGAAGAATCTGGTTTTCTCATGGGATGTAGATTGTGATGATGCTTTCCGACGGTTAAAGAGAGCTTTGACCACCGCTCCAGTTTTAGTGCTTCCAGATGGGAGTAAGCCGTTTGTTGTTTATACCGATGCTTGTGGAACAGGATTAGGCGCAGTCTTGATGCAGGAGGGAAGGGTAATAGCCTATGGAGGGAGACAATTGAGAGTGCATGAGAAGAATTACCCTACCCATGATCTAGAGTTGGCCGCGATTGTTTTCGCACTTAAGTCTTGGCGCCATTATCTTCTTGGTGAGAGATTCGAGTTGTTCACCGACCATAAATCATTGAAGTACTTATTCTCTCAGAAGGATTTAAACTTAAGACAGCAAAGGTGGATGGAGTTCTTAGCATCCTATGATTTCGAGATAGCGTATACCCCTGGTAAGGGTAACGTGGTGGCAGACGCCTTAAGTAGAAAAAGGCTATCTTTGAGTCCATTGTTCGTGGAACGACGAAGCTTGGAGTTTCTTTCTTTGTTTGACTTCAGACCTTCTGTTGACTTTGTACCTGGTTTGTTGGCATCCTTGGAGGTTAGACCTACTCTTTTGAGACGGATTGGCGAGGCTCAGCGAGACGACCCACAGTTGGTTGTGTTGGTAGAGAAGCTTATAAGAGGGGAGTCGTCCAGCCATTTGGGTAGATACACCATAGATGATAAGGGATGGTTGCATAGAGACGGTAGACTTTGTGTACCGCAAGATGAGGGTTTGAAGAAGGCTATTTTGGATGATGCACATCGTTCAAGAATGACTATTCATCCCGGTGGAGACAAAATGTACCAAGACATGAAGAGAGTTTTCTTCTGGGCCGGTATGAAGAAAGATGTGGCCGAGTATGTGGCTAGATGCTTAGTGTGCCAACAAGTTAAAGTGGAGCAAAGGAAACCCGGTGGGTTGCTACACCCATTGGAAGTTCCACAGTGGAAGTGGGATAGTGTCTCGATGGATTTCGTCGACGGGTTACCGAGATCGAGGAAGGGCAATACGGGAATTTGGGTTGTGGTAGACAGACTTACCAAGAGTGCCCATTTTATACCCGTAAAGAGTAAGAGGACCGCTCCATGGCTTGCTTCAGTCTATGTTAGAGAGATTGTTAGATTGCATGGCGTACCATCCAGCATTGTGAGTGATCGAGATCCTATTTTCACTAGTGAGTTTTGGAGAAGTTTGCAAGAGGCGGTAGGGACTCAGTTGTGTTTGAACACCGCATATCATCCTCAGACGGACGGTCAGACCGAGAGGGTGAACCGTATCTTAGAAGATCTTTTGAGGCTTTGTATCTTGGATTTTGGAGGTACATGGGAAGAACATCTTCCTTTGGTGGAGTTCGCATATAATAACAGCTTTCAGTCCAGTATTGGTATGGCTCCTTTCGAAGCTCTTTATGGAAGGCCTTGTCGATCTCCTACATGTTGGTGGGAATCTACGGATAAGATCTTGCTTGGGCCGGATATGGTTAGAGAGACTTCAGAGAAGATTGATTTAATTCGAAAAAGGATGAAAGCAGCGCAAGATAGACAGAAATCTTATGCGGATCGGAGAAGGACGGATCTTGAGTTTGAGGTTGGGGACATGGTTTTTGTCAAAGTATCTCCATTGAGAAATGTTGTTCGCTTTGGGTCCGTAGGGAAGTTAGCACCGAGATTTGTTGGGCCGTTTCCTATTAAGGAAAGGATTGGACGGATGGCATATAGGGTGGAGTTGCCCGACAGACTTAGTGGTGTTCATGATGTATTCCATGTATCACATTTGAGGAAGTGCTTACATGAGACCGCGGAGGTGGTAGAGCCGAGCTTGCTTAGAGATGTAGAGGTAGAGCGTGATGCGACGATTCGACGAGCTCCTACTCGCATCCTTGGGTCAGAAACTAGGAAGTTGAGGAACAGAGAAGTTCAGCTAGTTAAAGTGCAATGGGGAGATGACGAAAGCAATGCTACTTGGGAGACGGAAGCAAAGATGCGTTCTTTGTATCCATTTCTTTTTGAGAGTATGTCTTTTAACTTCTCCTTTATTGCTTGTCTAGTACTTATCTTATCTTTAGTATATCCTCTCGCTAATACCTATGACCTTTAGATAGGGTAAAACCTATGGTTGAAACATGTGTTTGAAACATGTTATGGTTGATGGATGCATATGGATGCAATTGTTTGCTAGTGGTTGCTCGTGGATGCATATACACACACATTAGGCACTAGATCGGCTCAGTCACTTCATGTTGCATATTGCATAAATGGATGTGGTAGTTAGATTGATGGATGTATCATGGCTGTGTTATCATATGGATGATGCATTTTTGTGTATGGTTGTGCACGCATGTAGAAATTTGTATGTGTCAATAGGGTTTCGCATACATATTGGATGCATGGCACTATCATGGTTTGCATTAAGGAGGTTTACTGTATCAGTAACCGCCTGATTTTCGCATTAGGTAAGTACATATACACACACTTTTGCATATATCCATCCAGCATTTAGAATCTTGTAAGGACAATGATTGCTCGTGGATGATGCTTTGAGTAGATGGATGATTGGATGGTAGGATACGTTCTTCCTAACTTGAAGATTTCGGGGACGAAATCCTTTAAGGAGGGGAGAATGTAACAACCCGTATTTTCAATAACCTGTAATAACATAAATCGAGGCAGAATTTAATTCTAAAATGGGAATCAAGGGAAACGGGCTATGCCATTGTGTTCGTCTCGGAAAAATACGCGAAATAGAGTCCGAGTTTTCGAAAATCGGAGTCCGTATGACCAAGATATGGCCTCGCGAAGTTTCACGAAAATTCCCAAATTAAAGTATACTTAATTAAGTGAAATGGGTTGTGTAGATATATATATATATATATATATATTGATATATATATATATATATATATAATTGAAAATTTAATAAATAAATATGCAAAAATGCTCAAAACAGCGAATTGGGAGAGGGGAATAACCGAACCGGCCGATTTTTGAAGTCGACCCGAGCCCGCTGGGTCGACTAGGGGTTAATCCAGGGTGTTTGGCTGTCAACCCGTGGGCCGATTCGCTCAAGTGCAGATTTTGCATTTGAATGGTTCTCATGGTCCATCTTTAATCTAAAGGCCCTAGATGGTTCCTACACTTGACTTCTTCCCCAAGACATGCTTTGATGGCTTGGATTGAATCTAGGGTTAATCCTATGGCCTAAAACACTTGCCTAATCTATAAATAAGACCCTAACCTACCCTAATTCATTCATAATTAAACCTAGTGACTAAACTATGGCAAAATGCTAGCTCTCATGGCCTCCACTAATTTTATGAAGAGGGTTGCATACTAATCACTCTCTAATCAACTTCTAATCCCTTCTTAGCATCTTAATCTTCTTCATTTGGTGTTCAAAGTTGCTAGTTGTGAGTTTCTATCACTTTGATGATCTTTTGGTAAACTAATTAGATGAGATGTGATGAGATTTATGGTTTTGTATGTGGGTTAATGAGCTTTGAATCATATGATATGATGTTAGCATTAATCTTATGTTTATGCATGTTGAGTATGTAAGCTTATGCAAGTTTAATATGATGTATGTTATGTTTGCATGATGCTAAATATGCAAGTTGTGGGCTATGTAATCATATGCATGTTATGCAAGTTCATGGTAATATGCTATGCAAGTTACATGTTTGTTAATATGCAAGTTACATGTTTGTTAATATGCAAGTTACATGTATGTAAATATGCAAGTTACATGTTTGTTAATATGCAAGTTACATGTTTGTTAATATGCAAGTTACATGTATGTAAATATGCAAGTTACATGTTTCTTTATATGCAAGTTACATGTTTGTTAATATGCGAGTTACATGTATGTAAATATGCAAGTTACATGTTTATTAATATGCAAGTTCATGATGACACATTATGCAAGTCTATAAGCTAATATGCAAGTTTGTTATGCAAAATGAATATGTAAGTTATGTGACATATTATATGCAAGTTATGTGACATGTTATGCAAGTTCATATGCAAGTTATGTGTTTGTTAATATGCAAGATGGCACCTTTGAAACATGTTCATTCATATGCAAGTTGACACCTTTTATATGTGTTATATCATGAACGAAATTACGTGGGAACGATGGGGTAATTAAATGCATAAGTTAATAAGATTGTGTGAAATTAATATAATTATGCATAACACAAAATAAATAAACATAGTATGGGAATTTGCCTATTTGGTTAGGTGTACCCATACTATGTGTTGGGAATTTACCTATTGAGTTAGGTCTACCCCATGGGAATTTACCTATTAAGTTAGGTCTACCCATGTTAAGAAAACTTGATTAATTAGGGATAATTAATATAAAATTATGAGGCTGATTAATTAGGTGTAATTAATTGACTAAGACACGAGGTTGGACTCAGTTGTAGCGTAAAACTGCCCGGACCCAACCGGCTTAACCAGTTGCTACAAATGTTAGCCCAATGTGAGAGGTCTTAGGCACAAACTAAATACGTAATTAATGTAAAGACACGAGGTTAGACTCTGTTATGACATAAGGCTGCCCGGACCCAACCGGCTTAACCAGCGGTCATAAAAGACAGTCTAATGTGAGAGGTCTTTACAAAGGTTACGTTCTTAATTAATTAATTAAGAAACACTTAACCACATTAGCATGTAGAGGGACATGAGGGGTTAAGTGGGTGCCTCGGGTGGCATGAGAAAATCTAGTGGTTGCCTTGGGTGGCAATAGAAAATACGATTAGAATACTTAACCAAAATAGAACATGTAATTAAAACATGATTAAAGGGTTAAGTGGGATATACTAGAAAAAGGGACAAGCTTAGGTGGGTAGCTTGTGGAGGCCCATTTCAACCAGTAACCCATACGTATCTTTGTGGGCTCGACCCATGTCGAGGACGGGACACGCATACTGGGCTTGACTGTAAGAGGCAAACGGGTTAGCGGTGGCAACGCAAGTCCAACGGGCTTCATATGCGTGAGTGGGCCCGGGCTGGTAGGTAAGCCGTTGTTGCATCGAGTAGATATAAGCCGTGCACCTTTAGTTTCATCAGGTTGCCACATTGGGGAATGATACATCCCACGGTGGGGCCAGCACGGGTATCTACGTTAGGGAGCCGATCGAATGGGAAGTAGTGTGTACACCTAGTGGATTGTAGGGCCCCGTGGCGCCTACTTGGTCACCTAGGGGTACGCAGGTACTAATTAGTAAATTTTATAAGTCCTTGGGTGGGATCAACCTTTAAGTTAGGAACGACTGGTGTGGTGCAGTTTAGTAATTTACCTTAGGGAGGGTAGATGCGTCTTTATCCTTTATCTTCGTTTAGTTGACTGCTTAGGGTAGCCATTCATCCCTATATGTTACCGTATATCAGTTTATGTCTTCTCTGGTTACTTTAACGATTGTATTGTTAAAGTTATAGGACTCGCTCAGACTTATGTCTGACCCTGTTGTTTTTATCTTTTTCCCAACCCTCAGGTCCTACGGTGGATCCTAGCAGTAGTGGAGCTTGATCGGATTGCTGTTCCAGTCTTTAGGAGCTTGGATAGATGTAAAGCTCCAGTTATCCAGTTATCTTTTCTTTTGTTTGGCTATTGTATGAGAGTGGGATTATGTACTTCTTTATTTTGATGGATATTGTACTTGACCTTTATTGTGGTTTTATGATGTAACCAGACATGTTTTACTTCCGCTGTTATGAGATGATGTTTTAAAATTTCAAGTACTATTTATATCTGTCTTGTTGTAATTTTACTGTTCTATATTCACTAAAATACTCCACCGATGCTATGGCATTCCCTTAGTGAGTGATCATAGCGGGAGTGGGGTGTTACACCCGGGCATCACCAGAATTAACCCCGAGCGACTAGAGTGTGATTCTATATCTACCCAGTATATTTGAGACTTCCAGTACACGTGGATCAGACGTATATTAAAAATCTCCTTATACCCGATAGTCCAAAATCAATTAAAATAAAATAATCAAATACGTATAATAAGATAAAACTTTCAAAATTAAGTTTGTTTTTATAAAATAGCACTCTTCAAACTCATTCTAGGATACTACTGATCCTATCGCTAACGAGTTATTCTTATAGGATATTACTAATCCTGTCCCTAATGAATTCTTTTGTTTGGTTCTAATATGCCTTGTTCTCGAGCTCTATAAACCAAAGCTCTGATACCAAAATATAACGTCCTGAAATCCCCTAATCTTCGAAGAGACAGAAAAGGCCGGATTGAGTGGAGAACACGACAATCAGAACACAAACAGAAGAACATTTCATTGATTATTACAACAATTACATCAGAGTACAAGAATATAACAGAGTATGAATAAATAATATACATTTGCTAAATATCAGAGATTTAATTATAAAGCAGCGGAAAAATAATATATAACACAACTAAAAGAAATACACGGATATAGAGCTTTTCGAATATAGCTTCAGCTATAAATCCAGGATCATGTTCAAATAATATCTGCAAATACCAAAACTACTAGCTGCCCGTACGGAAAATAGGGGCACCCAGAGTTTAGGTAGAAACAATAAACTCTGAGTTAGTCATGGGACTGGTGTGAGAACTAAAACAGTTATTAGCTTGATTTTAAAGTAAGTTAAATCACGGGACCACGCCGTATAACACGGAACAGGTTTATCTCCCATGAATACTAGTGCATAAAACAAAGAGCGCAATGCTAAACAGAAAAATGAAACTATTAGAAGACTCAGGTCCCAACACACATTGAATGCGGTCGAGGATAGAGTTTTAAGATGAACTACTGTTTATCTTATAAAGGATATCTTGCTATAATAGAAGATATAGTGATACAACCTGGAATAATGTAGAATCCAAATCCAAGTCTACGACTGGATGGGTATTTACATTATGAGGCGCTACTGTGTCTTAGGCTTCCAAGAAGCAGACGTGTATATCTGATTCAACTATGTTGTCGGAATTGATTGCATTAGCAGATGCATGTAAGGAAGCGGAATGGCTTAGGAATCTATTAATGGAAATCCCATTATGGACGAAGCCATCTCCAGCAGTCTTGATTAACTGAGATAATCAAGCAATGATATATAACGTTTCTAATAAGACATATAATGGAAAGTCTAGACATGTGAGTCTAAGGCATCAAATGATAAGACAAGTACTCAAAAGTGGAGTTAAAATTGTTGACCACATAGAAATGAACAAAAAATTGGCTGACCCACTTACAAGAAGGTCTTCCAAAGGTTATGGTTTCCATAAAGTCAAAAAAAGGGGACTAAGGTCTGTGAATGAAGATTGATTATCCTTAACTGAAACCCAGCATGTGTCTTGAAAAGGAAAGACAAAGTTCAGTGGGTACCAACAAGTTAAGAGTATGATTATGGAACACTAAGTCAATAATCCCATAATATTTAGTGTTTGATTTTGCAAGAACAAAGGATGGAAAGATATCCTTAATGAGTTTAGAAACCTTAAAAGGTGTATCGTAGAAATACCTTAAGAGACTTACCTATATGAGTATGGAAATCAAGTCGTTTCCTAGGAAAGTAAGTTCGCTTTCTAAAGTAGACTCATGAACCAGTATTAAAGCACATGAACATTAAAGTGCGGAGCAATACAGAACACTCTAACTAAGGAATCAACATGTGTGATTGTTCCAGTTTTATCATTAAGGGATACTTGGTTCAAGATTCGTTCACCGCAGAATCTCGATAGAACTTTGAATGGTTTACACTAAGTAAAGGTTTAAATCCAAAAGATACCTTTTATTTATGTGTTGTTTCCACAATGATGCAAAACTTGATCATAGAACTACATAGGCTTGATCCCACTTGGGTATGTAAGAAATCACACTAGTGATTCAACCATCCATTTTATTTATTTCTTTAATTTTGAAAACTGGGGGAGATTGTTGTGAAATTTTCAAATCATAGCTTTGGGGTATGGTTTTATTTTTGAAGGAAGAAAAATGGAGGAAGGAGTGGAAAATACATTTTTCCCACATCATGGAAATAAAATGAGGAAGCAAGGTATATCAATAGGCTTCTCAAATGATTGTTGGGGCCTTGCGACTCCTACATGTTTGCTTTGTTGTGAGGAGGGAGACCATGCATCTAGACCACACACGCGTGCACCGCCGCCGTCCGTCCGATCGAACCGAACAGGGCCGGACCGGGTATGGGTATGGGTTTTGGGTCCAATAAGAATATTTTTGGACCAAGATTTTAAACGGTAACGGGCCGAATCCAGCCCATTAAGAACCCGATCCGAACTGCATTCAAATTAAGGCGACAACATTTCAGAATGTTGCAATTGAATAGGCGCGTCGAGACAGTTTAAATTCGTAACGCTTCGGAACGTTACAAATGAAGAGATGCGATGATTCGATTTGAAACAGTCATGACCGTTACAAACGTCGCGACACCCAGGCCAACAGACGCCATTCGGCGCCTATAAATAGCGACGCCCAGAGGTGTTTCAAAGAACTTTTCTCTAAAGTCTTCTTCTTCCTCCTGAATCTGCAACATCCAAAAAGTGTTTCAAATGCTGTGTGAATTGTAGCACCTCTCGAGTGTTACAAATTCCTGAAAACGTTGCAGATTCAACTTCTTCTCCTCTTCATTTCTATCTTCTAATTGCATCATCAGAGATATATTTCTAGAGTGTTCTCGATCGGATCAAAGTCGTATAAACTTTGAATTCTATTTCGCTGTTCCAAGGCTTTGTTGAATCCTTAAAGTCGATATTTCGATAAACTGATTGTACCTGGTGGTTTGAACTATTGTCTGAAAGAATCTATCAAAGAGATCCTAAAGTATGAAGTACGAAATTCATCATCATCCTATAGTCTCAAACCGCAAAATCCCCAACAAGTAGATATTGGTGATGAATGCTTTGGAAGTTACATGGCACTAGTATATATGCTCATATACTCTTCAATTATAAAATTTGTATGGGGGTAGTTAGTAACAAATATATTTTTATTGATTGACAAAAAAGAAAACGTTCATTTCGATATCTGAGTTTGGTGCATTGAGTTAGGTGGCAACTGTTAGTCTTAACCCACATTGGGCAATTTGTATCCTATTTCTTGTATATGTACTATGAGACCATTGTTCATATTACCAATTGGATTTAGGAACACTTGTTTGGTTCTCTAGTATTCTACATGGTATTAGAGCGTGGTTTTGACTCGTGTGTCTTGGGCACATCTTGATTAGTGGTGTCACATGTGCAGGGGTGGTGTTAGTTTTGTCCCACATTGAGCAATTTGTGTCATGTTTCCTGGAAATATATACTATGAGACCGGTGTTTCTATTACCAATTGGTTTTAGGAACACTTGTTTGGTTCTCTATTATTTTACAGTAACAAGTTGCATAAATTTGAAACCAACGCAGACATCGGTTTTTAAAAGGTCATGATGTTGGACAGGATTATATTATGTTAAAGAGCAGCACTAAGTTT
This sequence comes from Allium sativum, assembly GCA_030737875.1. Classification (NCBI taxonomy): domain Eukaryota; kingdom Viridiplantae; phylum Streptophyta; class Magnoliopsida; order Asparagales; family Amaryllidaceae; genus Allium; species Allium sativum. The sequence continues at coordinate 68,469,395 of CM060922.1, forward strand.
ATTTTTGAATCAAATAAATGTTTTTTTTAATTCATCATTATAACTTCAGATGTTGGGAAATAATTTGATATAAGTATGTGTAGGTGCACTCTTGATTCTCTGCAAATATCTCTCTTAGTTGGGTCTGGTACTTATTTCATGTATGTTTCTTCTCTCAAATTTACTTTTTTATTTGTACCAACTTAAAATTTGTACTTGTATATTCCCTTTTTTGGTCATGCAATCATTGATAACCTAGAAAATGTAGGAATTCATGGGATTTTGGCTCCTTTAAAGGCCTTTGGGTATGTGACAAAAATTTAGACAATGCTGCTGCTAGCTCATCAACATTTTGGAAAACTAATATTGTCATAGTCTTTGCATTAGATATTAGTTGTACATTAATTTTGCCTCCCCTACAACACTTTCACTTTTTTATTTTGCATTACACTCGATTGAACATTACTTAGTATCGTTATTTTTGTATATTTTATGCATGAATACTTCCACCTTGAAAATAGTGGTTATATATAATCCAATTACACTGTAGAGGCATTGGAAATGATGATAGTTCTTATGGAAAAAATTCAATAAAGCTCTTGGCTCAATGGGAAATTACACGCCTTTGCTTGTGATGTCAAACATGGATAAATGCACGTTTGAATATTTCAAACAAATGTTTGCATAGGTCACAAATCCACATATTGATCCAATCTGAGAGAAAATAACAACGTCAATGGAGCGTATGATTGGCCCAAAAGGAGATCTTACCGAAACAACTGAAACAAGTACAATTTCCTTATGCTGAAAAGTCTTCTCCTATCTGACGGTGAAATGGAGGTTGCTAAAAAGATGGTTTATAGAGGCTGGAAAGTAAAGTTGTTGATATCATTTTCTAAAAAAAATCAAGGAGAAAAAATTTTAGAAGAGCCCCTTGATAGGATTTGTGTTGAAGCTCAAAATGCAATTTGTGAGGAATACACGACTTTGGAGCTTTCTGATAAAGGTAGGTTATCTCATCTTAAAATGAATGCATTGATCTTTTTTATTTTGTTTTGTTTTTTCAAGGGGTCGGGGGGTGGGGTGTGTGTGCTTGGTTTGGGTCGGTAAATATTTTTTGGGTCATTACAAACTTTGATTGGGATGTTCAGTCTATTGGCTAAATCACTAGATTTCTTAAAAATGCATCATTCCTTTAATGAAATCATTGATATTGTTGAACTTATCTGACCATTGATTGTTAACGTGTGATTTGGACGCGATTGTTATTTTGCTATAAAATTGCCTAACAACTCAAATAAACCAAACATTCAAGAAGTTTTTGCTTTATTCATCATGTACAAATATGTAGCCTTGGAACCTAATCGTGTGGTTTATCGTGGTATTTAGATTTTTCTTTATTTATTGGTGTAAGTAATTAATGGACATGCTATCTCGTTGCACTACATCTATCTTGATGTTTTCTAGTTGTATGTCTTCACTGTGAATGTATAAGGTACTGCTTTTGTGTTTTTTGCTTCTATTGTTCCATAGGAATTTGCGTATGGAGATGGATGCCAATTACTTTTGTTAGGAATTTTTGATTCTACTAGGCTGTGCCATTAGGCTAAGCATATAGTTCCCTTATCATATAGTTCCATTGGGCTTTGACATTTGGTGTTTGTGGAGTTGTTCATTATTTCCGTTGACTTTTGAAGCTCTACTTTGAAGCTTTTGGATTGATTCATCTTCGAGTTAACCATTCTTTGTTCAATTCACTTAATTTATTCAACCAAGATGAGTATTGTACCTGAATATTACTTAAGTTAACCTTCTTAGCTACATAGAGAATAAAATATATGTTAGTTAACCCTTTGATGTTTAATCTCAAATCTATATTGTGTCATGTTCCTTAGAGCATCTCCAATAGAGGATGATTCATCCTCTGAATTTGAGATATATTGCTTAAATGTTCCCCAACACATGTTGGGGATCTTAATATTTAGGGAAATGTTACGGGGCCAATTATGAATTCTGAATTGAGCTCGCACGCCGACTTTATCGGCTCTTTTTGAAGTGCGTAGACATTTTCGATATGCGTCGACAAAATCGACGCACTTCATGGAGCGCCAATAAAGGCGGCGTAGTTCCCCTTAACATTTTGATTTTCTTTTTTACCTATCCTAACTCATATTTCAATATGACTAAATAAAATCGTTGTTATTTTCATAGAAAATAATTATGTTTACTAAGACCAAAATAAACTAATTTAGATTCAAGTCTTAATAATAGCTGGTTAATAACACTTACAAATACAATAGAACGCAATTGGTAAAATAAAAAAACTACATCATCTTACTGCATAAATTCGTACAATCATACAATAAAACACGAGTTTGGACAAGCAATCTTCATAACTAGGTATCGTCATAGTGGTTCCATAAATGATTCATAAGGTCTTTTTGTAGTCAGTTATGGAGTTGTGCATCTCTAAACATAATCTGATGGTCCAATTGAATGTTGAATTCCTCTTTTGTCATTTGTGTGTTTTGTCGGAATACGTCGGGTGCTTGCGAAGCACCTTCTTCTTCGTAGTGGCATTGCCCTTCGTCCATTTCTCGTTCATCTTCTATGATCATGTTGTGTATAACAATGCAGGCAAACATGATTGTAGACATCTTTTTTCTAGACCACAACCGACATGGATTACTTATCATTGCAACTCTAGATTGTAAAACACCGAATGCTCATTGTACATCTTTTCTCTGTCCCTCCTGCATCGCCGTGAATTGGGCTTGTTTAGAAGTCAATGAATTTGGACATGTTTTAACAATAGTGCTCCATTTCGGGTAAATGCCATCACCTAGGTAATAGCCATGGTTGTAATTATTTTGGCCAATGGTAAATGTTAAAGGAGGTACCTGGCCTAAAGCAAGATCATTTAACAGATGGGATCTTTCATAACATTTAAGTCATTATTCGAATCGGGCATTCCGAAGAAAGCGTGCCATATCCACAAATCGTACGATGCTACTGCTTCCAATATGATGCTTGGTCGCCTTTCCTTACCGTTGTGTGTACCTTGTAATACCCTAGGAAAGTTCTTCCATTCCCAATGCATATAGTCCAGACTTCCTAACATGCCCGACCATCCCCTACTTTCGTGCATCTCTTTGATTCGCACTATATATATGCTTGGTTCAGAGACCTTAAGTATTCCTCTTCGTAGACGTCCACCACAGCGTAACAGAAAATTTCAAGTGCTTCAAGGGACGTGCTATCTGCTATTCGGTATGCATCGTCCAATGTATCGACAGGAGTGCCATAAGCTAAGATTTTCGTAGCGGCCATCATTTTCTGTTCACCGGATAACCCCTGTGTCTTTAATGCATTTTATTTGTACTTAAAGTAATCATTGTTACCTTGAATACCCGCCAGTATTCGAAGAAATAGATTTCTCTGCATCCTGTATCTTCTACGAAACATATTAGGCCCGTAAGTGCAGTTGTCATTGAAGTAATCTTACATCAGAGACTTATGGTATTTAGCTTGATTTTGGTGTATAAACTTCCTTCCAGGAACCGATCTCCTTCGAGTTGTGGATGATGAACCGTAGGTTTCATTGTGGCAACTCATGAGTGAATCCCTGTGGCAACTCATGAAGGATCCGTAAGTACTAAATCGTCGTCTCCATGGGTAGAGGAGGGTGTGCTGGACCAGCTGCATCGTCAGCTAGATCTCAAACTGTACATCTACCGATCATGCGTGTCTAGGGGCATTCAGCCTAGCGTGGTCTATTTATAGGCACGCTAGGGGCGCACACCGATTTAATCAGCGCGTTAGCTTAAAGCGCCGATTAAATCGTAGTGTGTTGAAAAATCAAACACGCGTCGACAAAATCAGCACGCGTCTGTTGGGCAAATCAAACGAATTCACCTTGAATATTACAGGGTCTGAATTCTTCTAGAGATGCTCCTAGTTTCAGTACTAGTCGCTTTAGTTTAGAATTCATTATCAACATCTTGATTGCTTATTTAATATTAACAGAACTAATATTGCTGACATTAGGGAGAAAATATCAAAAACAAAGCAAGATTAAACCAACTATTTGGCTGCTTTGTAGTAACTTATTGACGCATGTATGTGTAACATAATATGTATCGATATGAAAAGGTTGATAAAACAATATGTATAAAAGACTAAGTTTGGACATTATTTATAAATAGGCAGCAAATTTTTTGAACATCCAAAGCCTGTCTATGCGACACTAGGGAAAATAATAAAGGATATGGCTGGTGAGCAAGCTTGCAAATATTTCAAGTTACTTCAACTCATGAAGAGTAGTAGTTTCACAGGCAAAATAAACTCTACACCATGATTATCGTTGAAGAAGACCACCCAAACCAAAGTGATCGCCATGATTTTTATTTCTTTTTCATTTTGGTTTCTTTTATTTTGTAAATTGCAATAGTCTGAAACTATGAGTAACATATATTTAAATATCGAGATTATTTAAATATTTAAATCTTGAATTTAATGTTATAAGAGTATCCCTTTATATATAGTGACTAATGGGGATAAAATTTGTTGTTTTAGTAGTTCAAAGTAATATTGGTAATGTGATCGAAAACCGCTTTGTCGATAAACGAATTTTTACATGTTAAAAATTGTTGGAACTTATATGCATGCTAATGCAATTTAAGAACACATATATGAAGTGTTAATAAATCTCTTAGTATAAACATGGATTAAATAAATTAAGTATGAAATAAATAAATAAAATGAAAAGGACAAATGTGATAATATGCAAAAAGATGGACACATATGCTACTAAGGTGTATATCTGTAAACCATCTTCATATATCTAAGGAGGCATGTGTCATCACCTTAATGTTTTCATGCTTGATGATGGGCAAGTGTCCAAAGTCAAAAAGACCAAAATAGCTTGATGAAAAGGTTATGAATAGCATGGCCGTTTTGATAAAAGGAGGCACCAAGAAAATTCTCTTCCTTGATTCGGCCATAACTCTTAAGCAACTTATCTAAATTCGATGCTTCTTTTTTGTTGGAAAGCTATCTCAGAATGGAAGAACTTTTATTCAGACCACTTTTTGAAATTCTGGGTAGATGATTTTTGAAATTTATATGAAAGTGAAGTAATTCTCTGGTGTATGTTTTTATTCTCAGAAATACCTACTCTCGGGATTTAAGCCATAACTTTTGAATTATAAATCCAAATTTGCTGGCTTTTATTTTCTTGGAAAGCTGATTCAAAATGGAACAACTTTTCTTTTAATCCCTTTTGCCAAATCCGAGATTAGTATATGGGAAAATCAATGAGAAGTAAGTGGAATTATTTATTCTGTTTTTCAAGCCAGAAATAATTGGTTCACTTTCAGAGGCCGTAACTTTTGATTTACTTACCCAAATTGCCTCAACTTTTTGATGAACAACTTTCATGTTTATCACCTTTTCTAATTTGGAGAGTTGCCTGGATGAAATCCTATTGGGGGTGAAGTGTTTTGCTGGTTTTGTTCTTTAAACACCGAACTAGTTGTTTTACTTTCAAAATTTATATTTAAATATGCAACACTCCAAATCCTCACAAATTTGGACCAGAGCCTCTTTATAATATCATAAACGAACTGTCAAAAACTAGGATGTTAAATCAAAATGAAAGAGAGTCAATATGTGTCAAACCCCAGAGCAAAGTAGGTTGGCGTGAGTTTTGCTAGTTCCGATGATTCGAGAAAGATATTTGATTGCTTTGGGGTGATGGTAAGAGTTATATTATGTTCTACAAAGCTTTTGCAAGGAGTACTGTCAGTATACTATCATCTGAACAATTACTAATTTCTTAAGCTTGTGTTCAATTTAATTTTGCACATGACTTCAATATACTATATTGGCTGCGATCTTCTCTTTAGTAAGCAAACAACATATACGACTGATAATTGTGGGTATTTATGGCTTAGTATGACTTGTACAAAGTCCTGACATCAAGAACATAAGGATTAGTAGGCGATTGTGACATATATAGAATACCTATGGTTTGATAGCAAAAATCACTATAATTGTATTATCGAAATGCATTACTTTGAAGAAGAAGAAATGATTATGTAGAACAATATTTTTAGTATTCCTTTTGTTGATGATTAAGAATACTAAGTAAGTTACTGTAACGACCCGGATTTTTCGACTATTTGAATTCGAATATTTAAACATGTTTTAAATATTATATTTGGAAATATTAATAGATTTTGATATTGAATTCGCTAATAAAACGATGATTGAATGTTTATATTTATAAGCCGTATAAATAGCCGTTTTTCAAACATCTTCCGTTTTCGTCGAAACGAATTTTTATTGGAATACGTATAACTAGTTATTGCAAAATTTTCCATTTTGGAGCCAATTGGAGTAATTTTATCGGTGTGTGCAATTTAAAGGTGAACGATAAATTAAAATAATGACGCTATGCAAACGGAGTTTGCTTTCAATGAAATTAATTTCATAATGACCGTAACGTCAAGACATAGTAGTATGTCCATTTTTGTTTTATTTACAGCCCGTATGTGACGGCGTGAATATTAAACGTTGATGTTTATAGCATTTATTCAACTATTTAAAATAATAAAAGAAAATTTAAATTTGATGGCAACTACATGCAATAACGACGACAACAAATGTATATATTTTTACTAGCGATGCACATTTGGCGCAACACATGACTGGAAATAAATATAAATGTATGAATATATCATCACTTGATGAAAACGGGATGAACAATGATGACTTAACAACCCGTATGTATATTACAAGGTGTTGGCCTTACAGTACAACATATTGGGAGTATTTTAATACTACCAAGTAAATATATATATATATATATATATATATATATATATATATATAATGAACCATATGCAGATTCATTAAACAAGTTGTTTAAATAGGGGTGTATGGTACTATGCGGTGCGTGTTACATACAGCAAAGATATGGTATCCAACCACTAAATAAAATATATATTATTTAACGATGCCTTGCACTCCACATAATCACTGTCTTGCGCCCCACACTACCATTTTCCTTACCCCTCACGTTTCTCCTCTTCCCCACGTTTCTGCACTTATAAAAAACCACTGTCTCCATTTACTGCTTCTTTTCAAAATACAAACGATTCACTCTTTGCTCCCACTTTTAATCTGAAACTCTCTCCCCTTTCCTCTCAATACAGTAGATCGAACCCCATGCATATTTATAAAAGAAAGAAATTATTATATTGTGATTTACCCCAGGTCCGCTGTACAAATGAGGCAAAGTTACTTCATTTGAAAGCTTCACTTGAAACAAAATTAAGGACCAGGAAATGTCCTCCCCTCCATGACCTTTCTCTCAATATATTTACCTTTAGCCCAAACGTTCAACAACAAGTTTGTTGAGGGCATCCTGGACTTAAAAATGAATGGCGGAGATGGGTTGTTGAGCACGGTGCTGGTCGGAATTTATCCCTGAAGTACTGACATTCGAAGTCAGTTCGGCAAGGCATGGCAAAGCAGAGTGACCAACGCTCAAGGCGAAGATCAGAGGCGGTATGGTGCATGTACTGATGGGTGTTGATCGGTCTCTGGATGATGCTAGAGAGGTGCAGTGGCTTATAGATGAAGTCGAAGTAGTGGGTTCCTGAGTTGGGTATTCACGGTAGAAGGAAACAGAACTACATGTGTAACGACCCGCAAATTCGTAACATCAGAGTTGACTATATACATCATACGTCCAACCCAAATATCACGAAAATACGAAACATTTTTTTTTAGAAGAAAGAGGTAGAAGAAGAACAGAAATAACAACACAGAATCTCACATCGCAGCGGAACAAAATATAATATATCATATCTTTGAAATACAAAAATCTTAACTGTATAACATACACTTATCAGAGTACAACACTTACAACACAACGGAACAACACTGTAACTAGATAACGCTGAAGCCTCCTGCTCCAAGCTCCTTTAGATATATCTGATAAATCCTGAACTACTTGACTGCCCGTACAAATTTAGGCACCCAAGAGTTTAGGTAGAACAAAACAAAATAAACTCCGGGTCAGCCATGGGACTGGTATGAGTAAACAGTTTAAAACAGTTTCAGAAACTAAATGATATCTCATAAGACCACGCCGTATAACACGGAACGGGTTTTTCCCTTATGAAAATCCAAACACTTGACTTATCCTTATATCAAAACTCTTTTGATATTATAATAATGTCTAAATCAAGTAGATAACAATCTATTGGATCGTTTGCATCTCACGTTCCACATATATATACAAATCATAAACCGCAAGCACGTATTGGGTATTTGATTTCCAACTATGACAAGGTATGGAACCACCTTCCGCTGGTATATCTCTAGAGGAGAATACACCGAGTTCAACAAGAACATCTTGCAACTCAGCCACACATGACCGACCACTCATTTCGCTTGAGTGTATCGAATGTATATCACCAACGGTTGGGATCAACAACCGTTTCCCAAATGGGCAGCATCGACAATAGATTTTTAGAATTAAATGAAACTCTAGATCAGGTGATTATACACCCTAATAGGTGCGACCTACATAGCCATGCTGCTTGCCCGATTTCTGTCATTTACCGGTTGATGAGGCCAGAAGCTACGCTTTATCATCACACCAGATTCACTTCGAATGCCACATCGTCAAATCCATAAAATCACTGATTTACATCCTCAACAGTACATTACGTGTTAGCTAAAAGAAGTTTCCTTCTCCGCTTCCACTCTTGGTACGGTTGAAGAAATCAATGTACGTGACCTTTCTGGAAATACTCTGTTAGACATTCATCCATATACGTCACCCAGGAACAGGATGAACTGAAGGCACTATTTCTATTAATAGAAAAAGTCCTTGCACTCTACTCCGTCTTCGATTATCTTTACATAATCTGATTCGCACGCTACTGCCAATACGGAGTGGTTCTTCGGGTAATAATCCAACCGGTCTCTCCATATTGACAACGATGGTCAAAACTTCAATAGTCTGTGATTTAACTATCGAATAAAAACAAGTGTTTCGATAGTCGATGATTTAACTATCGAATAAAAAAAAGTGTTCATCCAATTATCAAACAATCACTGAGCCCTTAATTAATATTCCATTAATTAAATCTCTTCTCTTTTTCTTTATCAATATCTGTTAACCAAATATTTTCAATAACCATATTGGCCTTTTACGTTATTTGGAAAACATTTCCGCATATCGCCTTCCTTTATTTTCTATACTAGGAAATATTCATTATTCTATTTCCAAGCTTACATTTATTTGGGTTAAAACGGATGTTGTGTAAAACATCGTTACGACAACCCAAATACTATATTCAACATTGATCTTCGAGCCTGGAATCTTACTATTTATTTGTTAATAATGAAATCAATCAAGTTGGGGTATAACTACCTCTCAGACCTTGACTGGATAACATTTATAACGTCAAAACAGATAAGACTACTTACTCGAATAATCAATACCATACAACTGATTATTCACCTTTAAACACATATACACTTTCTCTTTTTATTCTTATGAGATTTTATTCCTAGTCTTCCTTTTTGATTATACAATTCTATTTCTAAGTTCGCTTCCTTATCGACTTCTATATATATCGATACGTTGATTTCTAACTATCAAATTATCTTAAAAATATTCTATCTCCTTAAATTCCCGGAAAAATTCGCCATAACCTCCTTTGTACCGGGAGCATCGGGAAAATCCCCAAACTGCCACACAGGCCTTTTTCAATCAAAAAGAAAAAGAAAAGCCAAGCGGCTAGCCGATACGGCGCATAAAATCTCATACGTGAATTAAATACATACCTTTTTGTCGGGCATTCTATTTATATACCTTCTAACACTTTATTCCAAACCTGTCTCCTGTATATTTATACCTGTCCAATCTATTTCCAACTATACCTGATCGTTTTACTAAATTCGTTAATTAATTCGTTAATTAACTCTTCAGTCTACTTCACCTTCATATTTGAACATGACATGTTCAAATATAATTTAACTTGCATATTAACAAATCCTAATTATACTCATACTCTCATTTCCTTATCGACTTCTCTATTCAAATTCCAATTCAATTCTATTCGAATTCTCTTTATTTAAACTTCATTTAAATTCTATTAGAATCCCTATATTTAAACTCCATTCGAAATTCTATTTTCAAACTCTATAGATAAATTCCATTTGAAATTCTATTTTCAAACTCTATAGTTAACTCCATTTGAAATTCTATTTTCAAACTCTATAGTTAACTTCATTTGAATTCTATTTTCAAATTCTATAGTTTAAAGTCCATTTGAATTCTATATTCAAATTCTATTTGAATTCTCTGCATTATTTATAAACAACGTTTATAACTTCACTTAAAATCCCCATTTATATATATTTATAAACAAAGTTTATAAATTCAATTCAAATCCCACCTTTTCGTTTATAAACAGAGTTTATAAATTTGATTCAAAACCCACCTTTTCATTTGTAAACAAAGTTTATAAATTCGATTCAAATCCCACCTTTCATTTATAAACAGAGTTTATAAATTAAATTACTTGTTTTATATACCTTCAAAACAAGTTAATATTTTCTATAGTTTTATTTAAAATTCAAATTCTATTTGTAAAAATAGAATTTCCTTTTTAAATATCAAATACCCTTTCCGATATTTTTATGAATCAATATTCAAGCCCCAGGGATATTTTAAACAATCAAATCAACCAATTTTCAATCATTTGATTTTATTAAACACATCATATATGAATATACATATGAAACCAAACAAACAAACAAACAAACAACAGATTATATATATATTTGAGGAATCCAGTTGGATTCCTCCAACCTGTTTTTCCTGCATCCACAGACGTTAGTCAACATAGTAATACCCATCCTGCTTCGAGACAGGATATCGCGGTATAGAAGGTCATCCACTAATCATAGCGTGGGGCGTATAGGGTAATCATCCGCTAATGGTACCGCGGGCATCAGCTAATGAAATTGCGGGAATCCAACCAATCATCAACCCAATGTATATATATATATATATATCCTAAATAACTAATATATATTTTAAAACAATCAGACAGCATTCAAACAAGCACATGCAATTATTTTTAACTATATAAAAATAATTTCTAAATAAAAGGTGAGATTTACTCACCTTATATTTTAACTTGATCCGTTCACTCTGATTCTCATTGATTCCAAAACATTTTGAAACGAATTCCATTACTCACTACTAGTCCAGCTCGACCAACATTAATATTCCGGACCTTGTATAAATAAAGTACACACTGTTTAAAATCAATGATTCCTAACGATTAAAAATTTCCATTTCCTTAATTACTGAAATTAACATGAATTTGTTACCTTTCAAATTTAACTTGTTTATTAAATTAAACATTTAAATGAATTAAATTACCTAAAACAGACTTGGTCACCCTTCTTCCTAAACTGCTCCTCCATTGCTCAGAGAAATCCTGCTCGGACCTCACCAATGAGACCTCCATCACTTCTCCTTCCCGTCCATATCTTCCTCCAAACCCACTTAGCATTTCACCTTCCTTTCTTCTGCTTCAAATCCTTCCCGTTCTTTCACACACACGCCACCAGTCCACTGTTATGTTATAGATCTATCTACAACCTTCGAATAACCAAAACTCAAACTCACGATCAGATACTGAGTTCAATCGTCTTCCCTTTCCAACTCACGGCTTCCAGTCCGCCGGTTCCATCGCACCCCATCGAGCTTTCGAACGCAAGTACCAGTTAGTTACATGTATCGATTCACGCTCCATATCCCATCGCGTTGGCCATCTAACCCCGCTGACACCACTATCGAACCCCCTTCAATCTCTTCATCTGAACATCGCGTCCAGAGCCATCGCTATAGGAAGACATCGACTTTACCCAAAATCGAACTGACCCCAAATTCTGACCTAACCATCCGTTGTTCGAACTCGAACAATCCCAATTGCCAACATCGCACGTGATTCGAACCCCAGAAACGAACACACAGCCTTGGAGTTTGAAAGAATTAATCCAATTTGATTTTTCATAGAATACCCCTTTTTAATTTGTTGAGGAATGAATATAATTTCCGTTCAGTTCAAATGAAATAACCAAAGGAAGGGTTAGCGATTTTGATATCGAGAAAGAGTAATAGGAGCGGCTTTTAAATGGAGAAAGGGTTCGATTTCTCTGAACAGAAAGAGGGAATCGGAATTTAAAAGAAGAAGTAAGGAAGAGGATTGCGTTTATATGTCTGCAAAGGAAATACGTTCCCATATTTTGCTCCATTCCTTTACTCGTGGTTTAGAAGATGGAGACGTGTTATATTTTCTCCCTTGGATTTTTAAATGGTTAGGAAAGGGCCATGTTTTAAATTTTATTTTAATTTATTTATACCGGTATCCATTGATTTAAATTACCATGTTTATTTCAACTCCTATTTGAGTCCGACAACAGACCTTCCTAGGGTTAAACAACTATTCCGGACACACTGGGATGGGTCACGAAGTCCAGTTCGATCGTCTGTGGAAGATATTTATTTAAATTGATATAATTTAAAGTTCAAACCATTTAAATTCTTTGATAATAATTTAATATTATTATTCTAATTCAAACGAGATTCTGAACTGTATTTAATTCAGTTTTAAATCTCGAACTGAATTATATTTTCGCATTACGATGATTTAATATATTCAATATTAAATCTACATTGATTATTAAATTGATAACTTAATATAAAATTCCATTTATATTATCCACCCAATATTTAAATTTGTATTAATTATTTAAAATTAACCCATAAGGATCCGGGTCATTACAATCTTCCCCACTTAAAATAATTTCGTCCTCGAAATTGCTAAGGTAGGATAAGTGCTACAAACCCAGTAACTTTTTCACAACTTATTTATGTTGATACTCAACATTTCAAACCTCCTTACGTAACTCTCTTTCGAATAAATCCCTATTCGATAACTCTTCCCTTCGAATAACTATATTCGATAATCTCTCTTTCGAATAACTAGATTCGAAAACCTTTCTTCGAATAAACTATATTCGATTTTCTCTATTCAATTTACTCTATTTGATTAGCTCTTTTCACTTAACTCCTTCCGAATAAGCTATATTCGATAACTCCTTTAATTCTATTCGAATAACTAATATTCGATTAACTCCATTCGCTGGACTCTAGATCGCAGCGATCACAATGGTTACGCCTGATTCCCCCAGGAAACATCCGACTGCCCTAGGCTATCTGCAGCCCTGCGAATTACGCTAGCAGTCATACGAAATGGAAACTTATCCTGAATAACTATGTTTGACCAACTCTATCTCAATAACTATATTCGATCAACTTTAATTGAATAACTAACATTCAATTAAATCCTAATTCGATTAACTATGTTCAATTAACTCTATCTGGTTAACTCTTAATTTGAATAACTAATATTCAATAAATTCTAATTCAATAACAAATATTCAATTAACTCTACGGATTAACCCTAACTGATTAACTCTAACTAGTTAATTCTTACTCTAATCGATTTATCGTAACTCTAATCGATTATTTCTACTCTAATCAACTTCTTCTATTCGAATAACTCCTATTGGATAATGCTTATTCATTTATAAAGATTTACTTTTAGTAACGGTTCTTCACTTTATAAATGTTCTCTTTAATAACGTTACTTCACTTATACAAGTGTTGTGCACCCCTTCTATTTAAAACTATGGGTGTTAAAAACCAATATCTCTTCTCTATATAAGTTCAAACTTATATATTCCATTTATCAAATGATAAATATTTAATTTAATTTATAAACTGTTATTTATAAATTAATCTTTTCTATTTATCTGTTAAAAACAGATTTCCACTTTCTATTCATCTTCTAAATATTTCTTTGATTAAATTCTATTTATTTAACCAATAAATATCTCATTTGTAACATTCTATTTATTTTCTATAAATAAATATTTCCATTTAATCTATTTGTAAATGTTTTACAAATATTCCCCTTTTAAATTCTGTTTGTAAATGTTTTTACAAATATTTCTCCTTTTATTTGTTTGCACATAACTTCCTTTGTATTTGTGTTACAAATATAATTCCTTTATTCACACCCAATTCATATTTCATTCACATTGATTTTACTCAATTTATTCATTTCGATCCATTTAACTTACTTAAGTTAAATTTAATTTCAATCATTCAAATTCCCATTAACTAGTTGCTAATTAACCATTTTGCCTGTTTCACCCTTTTTTTTGAATATAACTTGTTCAAATATATGTCAACTTAATTATAAACTAATCTAATTATATTTTCAACTCGAGATATATATTCGATTTCGAATATAAATTCTCAATCTCTTTCACTTATCCAAAAACCCGATTTCGATTCAAATTTCCTTTAACTAATTATTCTCCAATTTAGTTAATTCTATTTAACCATTTAAAATATGATTTTCGTCTTAAAAATCATTTCACTTACTTCACTGGAGTTCATATTTATTTTATATCTCCAGTTTGGATTTTTCTAATGCCAGTTCGGATTTTATTTCCTAAAAATCCTTTTATTTATTTAATTAAATCGTTATGGTTTTATAATGATTCTGGCGCTGCTTTTCTAAAAATTTGATTTTGACATAACTCAAAATCTATACGACGAAATCCAGATTTTTCTCTTTCATTAGAAAACTATTGTTCAACCGGTCCCGACGATTCTTGTTTCAAAGAATTCCGACTTCAATTGAGTTCTGTATACTAAATTGAAGTTTGAATCGCTAGTTTACGAACTGCCGTGCTTCGGCGAGCTCGTTTTAATTATATTTATAAATATAAACGTTTCAACTTTATTTATAATAAATTCAACTCCAGTCTGATATATTTTTAATATGTATCAAATCCATTTCATAATATTCCCGATCTATTTCACTTCTAATATTCAAATCCTATATCTTTATTTGAAATATTCAAATTCCATTTGAATTTCTTTATTCAAACTCTATATTATTTTCTTCTATTCAATTTCTATTTGAATTTTCTTCAATTCAAATTCTAATTCAATTTCCTTATCTTCAGATTCTATTTGAATTCCTTTATTCAAAATCCATCTGAAATCCTTTGTTCAATTTAAATTCTATTTTAACTCCTTTATCCAATTTCTATTTAAATTCCTTTGTTCAATTTCTATTTGAAATCCTTTGAATTTAAATTCTATTTTAACTCCTTTGAATTCAAATTCTATTTCAAACTTTATATTTTCTTTGAATTCTAATATTCATCCTCCACTTTATATTCGCTTTGAAATTCTATTTAACCAAATTCCATTTGAATTCTAATATTCAAATCTCTATTTGACTTTTTTATTCAAATCCATTTGAATTCCTTTTAATTCAAATTCCATTTCAATTTTTCTTATACAATTTCTATTTGAATTTTTTTTATTCAAATCCTATTTAAATTTCTATGTTCAAATTCTATATTTGAATTCCCTTATAATTTACTTCTATTTGAAATCTATATTTCAATTCCCATTTCAAAATTCCTTTGAAGTAATATAAATATATTCATATATTTATATCTATCCCAAATTCAAAACATTTGAATTTTAAAACAACTTGTTTCTTTTCAAACGAATTTCCATCAAAACTTTTCTAAGGCAGCAATTCATCACTTAGAAACTCGAAAATGAACACTGATGATGTTGCGACCATCATCAAAATTATTTCCCAGCTACTGAATGAGTTCAGTGCTATATTTCTTTCAAACTCCATTTAGAAAAATATTTTCCAAACTCCCAGGATTTTAAATTTTGAATTCTGGTTGGAATTCAATTTCAATTTATCTCATTTGTATTTGACTTCATATACAAATTCCATTGGTTATATATATAACTATTTCAGTTTTATAATCAAATTTGATTATAATCCTAACAATCAACTTAACCATTTAAAAACAATATCGTGTCCAATCTTCTGTTCAAGTGTTTATAAACTCCTATCGATATTGTGGCGTCCCACGATTCGACCAAAATTTATAATTCACTCAACATACTAGTCAACACAATATAAAACAGTTTTTATATCAAATAACAAATACGCTCTCTCGTATATATGTACACTCAACTCATTCTAGGATACTACTGATCCTATCTCTAATGAGAACATTCCAACAAGCCTAGGTATTCGCTCAACCTAAGCTCTGATACCAACTGTAACGACCCACAAATCCATAATATCAGAGTTGACTATATACATCATACGTCCAACCCAAATATCACGGAAATACGAAACATTTTTTTTAGAAGAAAGAGGTAGAAGAAGAACAGAAATAACAACACAGAATCTCACATCGCAGCAGAACAAAATATAATATATCATATCTTTGAAATACTAAAATCTTAACTGTATAACATACACTTATCAGAGTACAACACTTACAACACAACAGAACAACACTATAACTAGATAACGCTGAAGCCTCCTGCTCCTAGCTCCTTTAGATATATCTGAAAAATCCTGAACTACTTGACTGCCCGTACAAATTTAGGCACCCAAGAGTTTAGGTAGAACAAAACAAAATAAACTCCGGGTCAGTCATGGGACTGGTATGAGTAAACAGTTTCAGAAACTAAATGATATCTCATAAGACCACGCCGTATAACACGGAACGGGTTTTTCCCTTATGAAAATCCAAACACTTGACTTATCCTTATATCAAAACTCTTTTGATATTATAATAATGTCTAAATCAAGTAGATAATAATCTAGTGGATCGTTTGCATCTCACGTTCCACATATATATACAAATCATAAACCGCAAGCACGTATTGGGTATTTGATTTCCAACTATGACAAGGTATGGAACCACCTTCCGCTGGTATATCTCTAGAGGAGAATACACCGAGTTCAACAAGAACATCTTGCAACTCAGCCACACATGACCGACCACTCATTTCGCTTGAGTGTATCGAATGTATATCACCAATGGTTGGGATCAACAACCGTTTCCCGAATGGGCAGCATCGACAATAGATTTTTAGAAGTAAATGAAACTCTAGATCAGGTGATTATACACCCTAATAGGTGCGACCTACATAGCCATGCTGCTTTCCCGATTTCTGTCATTTACCGGTTGATGAGGCCAGAAGCTACGCTTTATCATCACACCAGATTCACTTCGAATGCCACATCGTCAAATCCATCAAATCACCAATTTACGTCCTCAATAGTACATTACGTGTTAGCTAAAAGAAGTTTCCTTCTCCGCTTCCACTCTTGGTACGGTTGAAGAAATCAATGTACGTGACCTTTCTGGAAATACTCTGTCACACATTCATCCATATACGTCACCCAGGAACAGGATGAACTGAAGGCACTATTTCTATTAATAGAAAAAGTCCTTGCACTCTACTCCGTCTTCGATTATCTTTAAATAATCTGATTCGCACGCTGTTTGCGAACAAATTATACAGTTGTAAACAACTGTAAAATCCGTTCGGCTTTCCTAAACAACAAGGATTGTTGTAGAGGGTGTCGAACTCTGGGACCAAATTATTTTATTAATAAATCCAATCAAGTTATCCCTAACTTTTGATTGGTGGAAAACAAAGAAAATAGCAGAAATTAAATAAAAGAGAGTTTTAACAATAAGTGAAAGCAATTAGGGGATAATGACATATATCGGATTCATATTCATCAATAGCCAAAAGATTAACCAGATCTAATACATGTTTCTGTCACAAACATGAATCAACGATAATAGGTTTTTAGAAACAAATATGTAAATAACGACAAGCATAGCCTATGCAGGAGCTCAGCTCTACAACCATAGACTATCAGGACAGATTCACTAATTAATTTCTAAAACCCTAAAATTAGATCTAAATCTGATAATTGTTAGACCGAACACGAATATACCCTGTGAAGGAGCATAGCTCTTAAACGACACAGAATATGAAGGTTCAGATCTAACCCTTGAACAGATCTAGATCTACATATATAAAGTCCTCATCCTTTGGCTATGTGATTCATATCGAATCATATCTATTAGCGTCATCATCCCCTAATCAAAGGGGATTAGCTAGACATAGCTAAAGAAGAAGAAAATAAAAAGAAAATAACAGACATGAACATAAATAAAATGCAAATAAAAACTAAATAGAAGAGAGAAAGAAGAGTTTTATTCCAAGCAAAGGATTACAGAATAAAACTAAGTGTGTTTCTTACAAGACTAAGATACAATGTATTTATAGCTGATATGACAAAGGCTAGCTAGCTAATTACATAATGTGGGACTAAATAAATAACCCAAATAACACATAAGCCAATGTGAACGCAGCTTTAGAGTGAGTGGTCTAGCAAATAGGCTAGTGTGAACGCAACATGAGTAAGAGGCCTTCCAAATGAGCTCATCTGAATGCAGTTTGAGTCTTTATTGAGCCAAATCTTCTTAACTGAAATATAATTGCAACCGTTCTTCAAGCTTTAGACTCTTCAAGCTTTAGCAAATTTAAACTTCACTCTTTTTAAGCAAATTCTTCATGCTTTATCCATCAAATGCTCTAAACCATGCTTCTTGTCAACAATCTGAAAATACAGCTATAAATACAAAGTATCAATTATTTTAAAGGGAAAATAAGATAAATAAGCGGATAAAATATACACATTTACGTGTATATCAAATACCCCCACACTTTTCTTTTTATTCGTCCTCGAATAAACTAAACTAAGATATGTCACACTTTCGTAGGAAACACGATTGCATTTAGCGTATGCAACAAGCCGTTAAACCTCTGGGTGTCCCCAGTAGGACGAGTGTTGTCTCGTGAGGGTTTTCAGCGGATACTACCCACAAAATCCAAAGCGTCTTATGTACGCAGATTAATCAAACAATATATTTAAAGTCTTTCACATTCCAAGGATTTCACCTAACTTCAATAATAACGGTTTAGCCCCAAATTGTCCATCCCATAATTAGTGCAAAAATGAACAAAATTTTTCAAGCTGAATCGTAATTCCTTGATAACACTGTAATTGTCTTGAAGGTTAAGAGCGTGGTGTCAACCAAAGTTCTACACATCGACAATGTGCACCCAATCATTTATTTAACCCTTCTCTCTCTCTCTCTCTCTTTTTTTTTTTTTGAATAATTTTGCACCAATGTAACTGTAATGTATTGGATGTGAGTTATGCATAGATGAAGGAAAATTTTGTAAGTTCTAAAAATGTTATAGATAAGAGGGCAAGTGTATTAGTTGAACCTCAAGCTACAAAAGATAAAGTAATACTAAGGCACATATGAACATGTTTATTTCCTTTCATCTCCTCTACTACAATCCTCACTTCCAAGTACGGTATAATGGATGTGGATGGAATGGAACTGAATGCTTTATAGTCAAGAATGATGAATGACTATTTTATTCTGAGAGACTCTCTCTTTATTTTTATTTTTTTGTTTTTTTTTCTTTTTTTTTCTTCTTCTTTTTTTTTTCTTTTTTCTTTTGCATGATGAATGATGAATGGAGATGGAATGATGACGTACATGATTTCATTTGATTCCTCCTCTACTACCAACACTTCATGAAAGGAAAGTTTTGTGCCCTAGTTACTCTACTTCTATAACCTTAATTCAACACACAAGTCTGGATTGTTGTTATACAAAAAGCTGAAAGGAATGATAAGCAAAGTTTTGTAAGATAGATAACCCATATAAAATAAGATATGGTATATGGTTATCCTACCTTAAAACAAGTACGGAGTGGGTGGTGTAATATTGGTATAAAAAGTGACGTTTTTGACCTTTAAACAAAGGTTCTTGAGTATACCAATATAAGATAGACTTGTCGGAACATAATGTAAATCGACTAAAACTTGGGTTTGAATAATGTGGGGTATCGAAGAAGAATGCTACAATGAGTCATTTCTCCTTTAATTGGGCCAAGTGGAATTTAGAACTTACAAGTGTGAAAATTTGAGTGAGAAAAATATTATGCATGAAAACGAACTCAGAAAATCCAACAAATGTAAGTGCAAAATCATTATTATTTGATTTTTTTTTTGATTATTTTTACTTGCACATTCTAACATGTATAACAAAGGTTGACACACTTACTCCAGAACACGACTAACGTCTGCACAGTCTCAAGCTAGCATCTTAAAAAGACACATTACGACTCAATGAATAAATAATGTTCATTCTCATCACCCAACAATTCAACTTATCAAACAAGAACCAAGGTGTTATTTATGAATTTAAGTTAATCCTTATTCAATGAATGACCTACTTCATAAAATTTGATTGCTGATGTAATGTAAATTCCCCCCACACTTGAGTGTGACTGTGTCCTCACAGTCTTAATAAGACATATCTTAGTGAAAGGGAAAAACAAATAAGAGAATATTTACATATGTACAAAAGAGGGTTAGTGCGTCTTACCGAATGTAATGTGGCTCATGGAGGACCATGAGCTCTTCCTCTTGGTTGGGTATTGGTTCCAAGTAAGGTTTAAGGCGTTGACCATTGACCTTAAAGGATGATCCATCAGTTGGATTCTCAATTTCTACCGCACCATACGGAAAAACGGTCCGTACAGTGTAAGGTCCTGTCCATCTAGATTTTAGCTTACCCGGAAATAGATGCAGTTTTGAGTCATACAACAGAACTTTTTGGCCTGACATGAAAGTTTTACGTAAAATTGATTTATCATGAAAAACTTTTGTTCTGTCCTTGTAAATTCGTTCATTTTCATAGGCATCATTTCGAATTTCATCAAGTTCATTAAGTTGAAACTTCCTATGTTCACCTGCTTGCTCTAAATCAAGATTTAAAGTTTTTATTGCCCATAACGCCCTATGTTCTAGTTCAACTGGCAAGTGACATGGCTTACCAAAAATCAACCGATAAGGGGACATACCCAAGTTGGTTTTGAAAGTGGTGCGGTAAGCCCAAAGAGCGTCGGTTAACTTTTGGGACCAATCTTTACGATTTCGATTCACTGTTTTGTCAAGAATTTGTTTAATCTGCCTATTCGATACTTCAACTTGCCCACAAGTTTGAGGATGGTAAGGAGTAGATAAGTTGTGGGTTATCGAATACTTTCTCATGAGAGCTTCAAAAGAACGATTACAGAAGTGTGTACCATTATCACTGATTATTGTGCGAGGTGTGCCAAACCTAGAAAAGATGTTTTCTTTCAAGAAGCGCACAACAACCTTGTTATCGTTTGTTTTGCATGGTACAGCTTCGACCCATTTGGAAACATAATCAACAGCTAAGAGAATGTAAAGGTTCCCAAAAGAATTAGGGAAGGGTCCCACGAAGTCTATACCCCACACATCAAAAATTTCGACCTCTAGAATGGGGTTTAGGGGCATCATATTCCGTTTAGAAATTTTCCCTAAGAATTGACATCGATCACAAGTTTTGCAAAATTCGTACGCGTCTTTGAAAAGGGTGGGCCAGTAGAAACCCGATTGGAGAACCTTTTCGGCTATCTTTTTGGGACCGAAGTGACCACCGTATGCTTGGTCATGACAGAAAGAGAGGACACTGTGAATTTCAGTGTCAGGAACACATCTTCGAATGATTTGGTCGGGACAATACTTGAAAAGATAGGGGTCGTCCCAATAAAAATGTTTCACTTGAGAAAAGAATTTGTGTTTATCCTGCTTAGACCAAAAAGAAGGGGTCTGCTTAGTGACTAAGTAGTTGACAATGTCAGCAAACCAAGGATCACTGGATAGAGAAAACAGCTGTTCATCGGGGAAATTCTCGTTGGTCGAAAGAGAAGAAGACGGGGCATTTGGAAGACGAGACAAGTGGTCCGCAATAACGTTGTCGGATCCTTTTTTATCCTTAATAGTAAGGTCAAATTCTTGAAGTAGAAGGATCCAACGAATGAGACGAGCCTTAGCATCCTTTTTAGAGAAAAGGTACCTAAGTGCGGAATGATCGGTATAAACCGTGATGTGTGAGCCAACTAGATAAGGCCTGAATTTTTCTAGAGCAAAGACAACTGCCAAGAGTTCCTTTTCAGTGGTCGTATAATTGATTTGAGCGTCATTCAGAGTCTTACTCGCATAGTAAATGACATGAAGAATTTTATCGATACGTTGTCCTAAGACAGCGCCAACAGCGAAATTCGAGGCATCGCACATGATTTCAAAAGGCAGCTTCCAATTGGGAGAGCAGATGATCGGAGCAGAGACAAGTTCATTTTTAAGATGCTCAAAAGATGAAATGCAATCAGAATTGAAGTCGAAAGGAACATCCTTACCAAGAAGATTGGTTAAAGGTCGAGTGATTTTGCTGAAATCTTTTATAAAGCGACAGTAAAAACCAGCATGACCTAAAAAGGATCGGATGTCCTTAACTGATTTGGGAATGGGAAGATTTGAAATAACTTCGATTTTGGCTTTGTCTACTTCAATTCCTTTGTTAGAGATGACATGTCCCAAAACAATGCCATGTTTAACCATGAAGTGACACTTTTCCCAATTAAGCGTTAAGTGTTTCTCTTTACAGCGATTAAGAACAAGATCGAGATGATGTAAACACTCAGAGTAAGAATCACCAAATATGGAAAAATCATCCATGAACACTTCCAAAAATCGCTCGATCATATTAGAAAAAATGCTAATCATGCACCTCTGAAAAGTTGCAGGTGCATTACAGAGACCAAAAGGCATACGTCGGTACGCAAATGTACCAAATGGACACGTGAAAGTGGTTTTCTCTTGGTCCTCAGGAGCGATAGGGATTTGATTATAGCCCGAGTACCCATCAACGAAACAATAGTACTCATGACCCGCTAGTCGTTCTAACATTTGATCGATAAATGGCAGAGGGAAATGATCCTTACGTGTTGCAGCGTTAAGTTTTCTATAGTCAATGCAAACACGCCAAACAGTCTGGGTGCGGGTTGGGATAAGCTCGTTAGCTTCATTTTGGATCACGGTAATCCCTGATTTCTTAGGTACGACATGAATTGGACTAACCCATTGACTATCGGAAATCGGGTAGATGATTCCATTGTCAAGGCATTTAAGGATTTTAGCACGAACTGCTTCTTTCATGATGGGGTTTAGTCGACGTTGGGGATCACGAGTGGGTTTGGCATCATCTATAAGGTGGATTCGATGTTGGACTATCGAAGGACTAATCCCCTTAATATCAGCCATGGACCAACCAATTGCCTCCTTATTTTTCTTAAGAATGGGAAGGAGCAATTGTTCCTGCTCTAAAGTAAGGTCAGAAGCGATGATGACAGGAAAAGTTTCATTGTCTCCTAAGTAAGCGTACTTAAGATGACAGGGCAGCACTTTGAGTTCAGATTTTGGGGGCGACTCAATCGAAGAAATTGGTTGAGGGATAGACTCATTTGTGAGAGGCTCGACAGGAATCGAATCAGAGACATTTTCGGGAATATCTTGAAATAAGGTTTCGTAATTCGATTCAATTTCGTTATTCAGATGGTCGAGCTCAGATTCATTATCGTGGACAGCATGGATTTCAGAAAACTGGTCCACATAAGAGTTAGGAGAGTTTTCAGTTCTGAAAATGTTTAGCTCGACAGTCATGTTACCGAAAGAAAGTTTCATAGACCCATTTCTACAGTTGATGAGTGCATTAGAGGTTGCTAAGAAGGGTCGTCCTAGAATCAAAGGGATCTGGTTTGCAGGATTGCTAACCTGTTGAGTTTCTAAAACAATAAAATCAACTGGAAAGATGAATTCGCCAATTTTGATCAACACATCCTCGATTTCGCCCACAGGTTTCTTAATTGATCGGTCAGCAAGCTGAAGGGTAACCTTGGTGGGTTTCAATTCTCCTAGCCCTAATTGGCGATAGACGGAATATGGAAGCAAGTTAACACTAGCACCCAAGTCTAGCAGGCATCTATCGATTTTCTTGTCCCCAATAGTACATGATATTGTGGGGCAGCCAGGATCTTTGTATTTCACTGGCATCGATTGGGACAAGACTTCACTTAGAGTTGCAGCTAGAAACACTTTCTTAGGCACATGTGTATGACGTTTTTGAGTGCACATATCTTTTAGAAATTTTGCGTATTGTGGAACTTGTTGTATAATATCTAAAAGAGGAATGTTCACTTTAACTTGCTTAAATATTTCAAGGATTTTTTCTAGCTGATCCGTCTTTTTCCTAGGTCGGAGTCTATGAGGAAATGGAGCAGACAACTCAGTAGGTTGGGCTACTTGAGTTTGAGGATGGTCCTTGTCAGAAATTGGCTCAATGTTTTGATCTGAGTTGGTTGAATTTTCGATAGGGTTTGGAAGATCGTCCGGTAAAGCATTTGGGTTGACCACATGGTTGTCAATCTTTTTGCCGGATCTAAGAGTCGTGACCGCATTCAAGTGACTCACGTTTGAATCTTGGATGATGTGAATTTGGTTGGAGTTAGGATTTTGACGGTTGGGGTTTGGAATGGGTTGACTCGGGAAAGTGCCTCTTTCTCGTTCGCTCACCGAAGTGGCTAACTGACTCATTTGCATTTCAAGTTTAGCAATCGATTGACTCGTGTTTTGCATGTGCGAAGTCAATAAATTTTGAAGATTGGTATTTGATTGGAGATTTTGAGTCGTCGCTTTAGTCAATTCTTCGAGAGTTTTCTCCAGTGATGTCAATCGTTTATCGTCTTGGGGAACAAAAGATTGTTGCGCTTGAGTTTGAAAAGGTGGCGCCGGATGTTGGAATTGAGTTTGTTGAAAGGGAGGTTTCGAAGGATTATTCGAAAATGACTGAAGAGGCGGTCGAACCGCATTCGAATTTGCATTGTTTTGGGTCCAAGAGAAGTTAGGATGGTTTCTCCAACCTGGATTGTATGTTGGGGAGAATGGGTCATTCCTAACTTTGTTAAATGCGTTGAGTTGTTCCAATGAATGTGGGCATTGATCAGCTATGTGGTTAGGATCGTTACATTTGTAACATGAGGTCTGAGACGCTTGAGCTTGATTTATTTGCGTTGATGAAAGGACATTATCGAATTTGGATATCATCGCGTCTATTTTTGCTTCTAAGGCTACTGATGATCCTACCGAATGAGCGTTAGATCGGGAATAAATCGATTTCTCGTTAGATCTTTCCCATTGAGCTGATTTTTCGGCCAAATTTTCGAGAAATTGCCAAGCGGCATTGTGATCTTGGGCTAGAAAATTTCCTTGGCACATTGATTCGAGCATGGTTCGAGAGTTATTTTCAAGTCCATCGTATAAAATTTGACAAAGAGCCCATTTTTCGAAATTGTGATGTGGACATTTGACTAGAAGCTCTTTAAATCTTTCAAAATATTTTGCAAAGGATTCACCCCCAAATTAACGAAAATTGACGATTTCATTTCGAATTTTAGATGTTTTTTCCAGAGGGTAAAATTTCTTTAGAAAAATGTTCACAAATTCACCCCAAGTTCCAATTGTATTTGAAGGCAGGCTATACAACCATTTCTCAGCATAATCGGTAAGTGCAAATGGAATTAACCTAAGTTTGATTCCATCATCACTTAATTGTTGAAATTTCATGGTTGCACAAACTTGTTCAAATTTGGTCAAGAAGATATAAGGGTCATCACATTCTAAATTGCCGAACTTTGGAAGAGTATTTATGTTATTCGAATGAATTTCAAAGTGGTTACCCGTTGGGGCGGGCAATATGATGCAAGAAGGAATAGAAACCCGATCGGGGAAGTATCTATCCATAAGAGATCGAGGGCGGTTTTCTTCGTCCATGGTTAAAGAAATGTTTGTTCGAACTAAACGGTTGTCTGAAGGATCACGAGTCCAATGACGCATGCACTAGCAAGAAGAATAAGGGAAGACGAGAAAAAACAAAATTGAGAAGCGAATATATTTTTTTTAAAACGAGAATTGTTTTGAAAATTTTTTTTTAGAGAAACAGAATTAGACACAAAAGATTTTTTTTTTTTTAAATGAACCTAATGCAATTTACAATTTCTAGAATTATATAATGACGGTTTGATTTATTTCAACAAAAGACTTCTCAGCCAGTTAACGGACAGGAGTTATCGGTGCACCAGGAATCACCCTAGCAATGCAGCCGAAGTTTTAAGTACCTTCAGAGGAACAACCGATATAATATTTACGAATCACCGTAATATTTATAAACAGTTATTACTCTGCCGTACTCTAGACACCGAGAAATAATCCGTTAGAACTAAACCAAATTGTCAAAATATAATGAAGTCCTTAGAAAATTAAAACAAAACTACGATGAATGCGGATTTTTTTTTTCAGTCACAGAATGAACAGTCTCAGAACAGTCAATTGCAGAGATAAAAAAACAGAATTTTTTTTCTTTTACAAGCAAGCCGATGCCCTGCCGAAGAGTTTTACAAGCACTGTCTATATATATGTTTTTTTTCAATTTGCAGCAGCAGTCCCTGTTGAGTTAGAAAATACTCACTTTGATCGGCAGTCCGTCCAGTGCAATTGGGTAGCGCTAGCGCGTTCACACCCCACTTGGTGTGCAACCGCTCGAACACTGAATAGTCCGCTGCTTTTTATTGTTGTCCCCTACTATTAATTGCTTGACTGCGCTGCTTTTTATTTTTTTAAGACCTTTTTCTAATATCCACTGTACCTGCTTTCGATTTTTTTTTTATTTTTTTTTGATTACATTCAATTAACAAAATAAAGCTAAAGAACGAAACTAAACAATGGTTTGAACAAAATACGACTCCAAAACTGAAAACAAAAGAAAGCTTACTGACGTGAACAAAACCAAAAAAAAAAAAAACTAACTCAACGCAAGCCCAAACTAATTAAATTAACACTCGGCCCAACTAATAATGAACCGTACCATGCATAAACAAACTAAATTAAAACGAAATCAAATTTGTTTGCAGACCGACCTCCCAAGTTAAAACGAAATCAAATTTCAGAAAACAAAACCCGAATCTGCGGCTTCTCGAGGCGATTTCTAAGTTTATAATCTTCGGATTGGGTAGAAGGGAGCTGGTAACTCGCGTTTGGTGAATCGGGGGATCGGACTTCGGGGATTTCGTGTTTCAGATCTGAAATTGCATTGAATTGGGTGCTGTGATTTTTTTGTGATTTGCGATGGATGGTGATTGTCTTGGATATGGCGAGTTGCGGTTTGGTGAGGTGGTTCGTGTGGAAGAGGAGGCTGTTCTGGTGTTGTGAGGATGATTTCCTGTTTGCAATAAGGTTAAGACTGGAGATGGGGTGAAGGAAGTACGGTTGCGTGGGGGTATTGAGAAGTTCGGGTTTGTGGTTGGGTGCAAGGCGGTTTTGGAGTCACTGAAGGGGTACGGTGGTTGTATGGTAACAATATGGTATGGTTTTGGGGTGGTATTGTTGTCTTGTGAAGGAGATGAAGTTGAGGATTGTTGAAGTGAGAACACAGTATGGGATTGTCAGTGGGGAAAGATGGCAATTGAGTGGTTAGAGAAGGCAGTGTATGGTTGACGGAAGCAATGTATGGCCGAGGCAATTTGTGGAATTTGGTGAATGAAATGGTGATCTGGGGACTATGTAGGTGGAGATTTTGGCAGATGAGTATGAATAAGAGATCACAGTAAACAAGGCAGTGAATAGAAAAGAAAAAGGAAAAAGAAATTCTCTATTTTTTTCAGAAATTTGTAAAAAGGAAAGAGTTGAATGGAAATAAATTAGGAAAAAAAAAAATGGGAAGTGGTTTTTTTTTTTAATGAAGGGAAACTAAAGGAAGAAGAAGAAAAAAAATTATAACTCGAAGGATTTAAAAATAAAAATTATTTTGGTCCCCGGCAACGGCGCCAAAATTTGTTTGCGAACAAATTATACAGTTGTAAACAACTGTAAAATCCGTTCGGCTTTCCTAAACAACAAGGATTGTTGTAGAGGGTGTCGAACTCTGGGACCAAATTATTTTATTAATAAATCCAATCAAGTTATCCCTAACTTTTGATTGGTGGAAAACAAAGAAAATAGCAGAAATTAAATAAAAGAGAGTTTTAACAATAAGTGAAAGCAATTAGGGGATAATGACATATATCAGATTCATATTCATCAATAGCCAAAAGATTAACCAGATCTAATACATGTTTCTGTCACAAACATGAATCAACGATAATAGGTTTTTAGAAACAAATATGTAAATAACGACAAGCATAGCCTATGCAGGAGCTCAGCTCTACAACCATAGACTATCAGGACAGATTCACTAATTAATTTCTAAAACCCTAAAATTAGATCTAAATCTGATAATTGTTAGACCGAACACGAATATACCCTGTGAAGGAGCATAGCTCTTAAACGACACAGAATATGAAGGTTCAGATCCAACCCTTGAACAGATCTAGATCTACATATATAAAGTCCTCATCCTTTGGCTATGTGATTCACATCGAATCATATCTATTAGCGTCATCATCCCCTAATCAAAGGGGATTAGCTAGACATAGCTAAAGAAGAAGAAAATAAAAAGAAAATAACAGACATGAACATAAATAAAATGCAAATAAAAACTAAATAGAAGAGAGAAAGAAGAGTTTTACTCCAAGCAAAGGATTACAGAATAAAACTAAGTGTGTTTCTTACAAGACTAAGATACAATGTATTTATAGCTGATATGACAAAGGCTAGCTAGCTAATTACATAATGTGGGACTAAAGAAATAACCCAAATAACACATAAGCCAATGTGAACGCAGCTTTAGAGTGAGTGGTCTAGCAAATAGGCTAGTGTGAACGCAACATGAGTAAGAGGCCTTCCAAATGAGCTCATGTGAATGCAGTTTGAGTCTTTATTGAGCCAAATCTTCTTAACTGAAATATAATTGCAACCGTTCTTCAAGCTTTAGACTCTTCAAGCTTTAGCAATTTTAAACTTCACTCTTTTTAAGCAAATTCTTCATGCTTTATCCATCAAATGCTCTAAACCATGCTTCTAGTCAACAATCTGAAAATACAGCTATAAATACAAAGTATCAATTATTTTAAAGGGAAAATAAGATAAATAAGCGGATAAAATATACACATTTACGTGTATATCACAAGCTACTGCCAATACGGAGTGGTTCTTCGGATAATAATCCAACCAGTCTCTCCATATTGACAACGATGGTCAAAACTTCAGTAGTCTGTGATTTAACTATCGAATAAAAACAAGTGTTTCGATAGTCAATGATTAACTATCGAATAAAAACAAGTGTTCATCTAATTATCAAACAATCACTGAGCCCTTAATTAATATTCCATTAATTAAATCTCTTCTCTATTTATTTATCAATATTTGTTAACCAAATATTTTCAATAACCATATTGGCCTTTTACGTTATTTGGAAAACATTTCTGAATATCGCCTTCCTTTATTTTCTATACTAGGAAATATTCATTATTCTATTTCCAAGCTTACATTTATTTGGGTTAAAACGGATGTTGTGTAAAACATCGTTACGACAACCCAAATACTATATTCAACATTGATCTTCGAGCCTGGAATCTTACTATTTATTTGTTAATAATGAAATCAATCAAGTTGGGGTATAACTACCTCTCAGACCTAGACTGAATAACATTTATAACGTCAAAACAGATAAGACTACTTACTCGAATAATCAATACCATACAACTGATTATTCACCTTTAAACACATATACACTTTCTCTTTTTATTCTTATGAGATTTTATTCCTAGTCTTCCTTTTTGATTATACAATTCTATTTCTAAGTTCGCTTCCTTATCGACTTCTATATATATCGATACGTTGATTTCTAACTATCAAATTATCTTAAAAATATTTTATCTCCTTAAATTCCTAGAAAAATTCGCCATAACCTCCTTTGTACCGGGAGCATCGGGAAAATCCCCAAACTGCCACACAGACCTTTTTCAATCAAAAAGAAAAAGAAAAGCCAAGCGGCTAGCCGATACGGCGCATAAAATCTCATATGTGAATTAAATACATACCTTTTTGTCGGGCATTCTATTTATATACCTTCTAACACTTTATTCCAAACCTGTCTCCTGTATATTTATACCTGTCCAATCTATTTCCATCTATACCCGATCGTTTTACTAAATTCGTTAATTAATTCGTTAATTAACTCTTCAGTTTACTTCACCTTCATATTTGAACATGACATGTTCAAATATAATTTAACTTGCATATTAACAAATCCTAATTATACTCATACTCTCGTTTCCTTATCGACTTCTCTATTCAAATTCCAATTCAATTCTATTCGAATTCTCTTTATTTAAACTTCATTTAAATTCTATTAGAATCCCTATATTTAAACTCCATTTGAAATTCTATTTTCAAACTCTATAGTTAAATTCCATTTGAAATTCTATTTTCAAACTCTATAGTTAATTCCATTTGAAATTCTATTTTCAAACTCTATAGTTAACTTCATTTGAATTCTATTTTCAAATTCTATAGTTTAAAGTCCATTTGAATTCTATATTCAAATTCTATTTGAATTCTCTGCATTATTTATAAACAACGTTTATAACTTCACTTAAAATCCCCATTTATATATATTTATAAACAAAGTTTATAAATTCAATTCAAATCCCACCTTTTCGTTTATAAACAGAGTTTATAAATTCGATTCAAAACCCACCTTTTCATTTGTAAACAAAGTTTATAAATTCGATTCAAATCCCACCTTTCATTTATAAACAGAGTTTATAAATTAAATTACTAGTTTTATATACCTTCAAAACAAGTTAATATTTTCTATAGTTTTATTTAAAATTCAAATTCTATTTGTAAAAATAGAATTTCCTTTTTAAATATCAAATACCCTTTCCGATATTTTTATGAATCAATATTCAAGCCCCAGGGATATTTTAAACAATCAAATCAACCAATTTTCAATCATTTGATTTTATTTAACACATCATATATGAATATACATATGAAACCAAACAAACAAACAAACAACAGATTATATATATATTTGAGGAATCCAGTTGGATTCCTCCAACCTGTTTTTCCTGCATCCACAGACGTTAGTCAACATAGTAATACCCATCCTGCTTCGAGACAGGATATCGCGGTATAAAAGGTCATCCACTAATCATAGCGTGGGGCGTATAGGGTAATCATCCGCTAATGGTACCGCGGGCATCCGCTAATGAAACTGCGGGAATCCAACCAATCATCAACCCAATGTATATATGTGTATATATATATATATATCCTAAATAACTAATATATATTTTAAAACAATCAGACATCATTCAAACAAGCACAGACAATTATTTTTAACTATATAAAAATAATTTCTAAATAAATGGTGAGATTTACTCACCTTATATTTTATCTTGATCCATTCACTCTGATTCTCGTTGATTCCAAAACATTTTGAAATGAATTCCATTACTCGCTACTAGTCCAGCTCGACCAACATTAATATTCTGGACCTTGTATAAATAAAGTACACACTGTTTAAAATCAATGATTCCTAACGATTAAAAATTTCCATTTCCTTAATTATTGAAATTAACATGAATTTGTTACCTTTCAAATTTAACTTGTTTATTAAATTAAACATTTAAATGAATTAAATTACCTAAAACAGACTTGGTCACCCTTCTTCCTAAACTGCTCCTCCATTGCTCAGAGAAATCCTGCTCGGACCTCACCAATGAGACCTCCATCACTTCTCCTTCCCGTCCATATCTTCCTCCAAACCCACTTAGCATTTCACCTTCCTTTCTTCTGCTTCAAATCCTTCTCGTTCTTTCACACACACGCCACCAGTCCACTGTTATGTTATAGATCTATCTACAACCTTCGAATAACCAAAACTCAAACTCATGATCTGATACTGAGTTCCATCGTCTTCCCTTTCCAACTCACGGCTTCCAGTCCGTCGGTTCCATCGCACCCCATCGAGCTTTCGAACGCAAGTACCAGTTAGTTACATGTATCGATTCACGCTCCATATCCCATCGCGTTGGCCATCTAACCCCGCTGACACCACTATCGAACCTCCTTCAATCTCTTCATCTGAACATCGCGCCCAGAGCCATCGCTACAGGAAGACATCGACTTTACCCAAAATCGAACTGACCCCAAATTCTGACCTAACCATCCGTTGTTCGAACTCGAACAATCCCAATTGCCAACATCGCACGTGATTCGAACCCCAGAAACGAACACACAGCTTTGGAGTTTGAAAGAATTAATCCAATTTGATTTTTCATAGAATACCCCTTTTTAATTTGTTGAGGAATGAATATAATTTCCGTTAAGTTCAAATGAAATAACCAAAGGAAGGGTTAGCGATTTTGATATCGAGAAAGAGGAATAGGAGCGGCTTTTAAATGGAGAAAGGGTTCGATTTCTCTGAACAGAAAGAGGGAATCGGAATTTAAAAGAAGAAGTAAGGAAGAGGATTGCGTTTATATGTCTGCAAAGGAAATACGTTCACATATTTTGCTCCATTCCTTTACTCATGGATTACAAGATGGAGACGTGTTATATTTTCTCCCTTGGATTTTTAAATGGTTAGGAAAGGGCCATGTTTTAAATTTTATTTTAATTTATTTATACCGGTATCCATTGATTTAAATTACCTTGTTTTTTTCAACTCCTATTTGAGTCCAACAACAGACCTTCCTAGGGTTAAACCACTATTCCGGACACACTAGGATGGGTCGCGAAGTCCAGTTCGATCGTCTGTGGAAGATATTTATTTAAATTGATATAATTTAAAGTTCAAACCATTTAAATTCTTCGATAATAATTTAATATTATTATTCTAATTCAAACGGGATTCTGAACTGTATTTAATTTAGTTTTAAATCTCGAACTGAATTATATTTTCTCATTTCGATGATTTAATATATTCGATATTAAATCTACATTGATTATTAAATTGATAACTTAATATAAAATTCCATTTATATTATCCACCCAATATTTAAATCCGTATTAATTATTTAAAGTTAACCCATAAGGATCCGGGTCATTACAACATGAGTATTTTGTGCATTAAATTTATGGAGGAGGAGTTGGGTTCAGAGAGGAAGAATATAAGTGGGAAGTTAAAACTGCTGTATGGAAAGAAAGCACTATATTGCAAATGGGTTTTCTAGTAAGAAGTAATTTACGCGTAGGGGAAAGATTGGCGGGCGGTGTCAAATGTGGGGGCGTGGGCTGTTATGCGGAGCTGCGCGTGGGACCCTGATATAAAAATTAAATAAAAGGGCTTACAAAGGATGAAACGGGTAGGAACAAAATGGTAACAACAGGTGGTGAATTAAAGTGTTTTTGGCGAATGAAAGATAGTATGGGGAGTTTACATGGGAGAGGTATAACGTGAGCTGGTGGCAATGTGGGCTTGCTGGCCTTATTATTTGAAAAAAAAATGCAAACAAGCAAACACGTTGGAAGACAGTAACATGAGTAGTTGACTCATGCACGCAGGAGAGAACGAATGGGAGTAGAGAGCAGGGGGCATGGTTAAAGCCATACTGGGATAGTGAGGGCAATTGTCTGGAACAAGAAAGATGAGAAGGGCCGCGGATCCTTTATGTTTGCAGCTAGGATGAAATATAATAGATGTGAAACTGTTAACTCACACATAACATAGGAAATCCTTCATTCTTGGGCCCGGGGTGGTGGTGGGGACAGGGGGGTACATTAGTTCGGCTTTGCGCATGCTTGCGCAAAACGTATAAGCTTAGTAACACAGAATGAATGTCTGAACTCCCCTTAGTTTAGGGTAAGACCTATATATTTTTATATAAAATTAATTAGTTATTTAACTTAGTGGCTACATACATACCGTTAAATTTTATATACATACCGTAAAATTCAATTGGTATGTATGATCATCGGCAAAGATGAGTGTATATATATATTGTTAATATATACACTATGTTAACATATGTATACGGTGCGCTAACGATGTAGTAGATAAATTTAAATATTATCTAGAGTTACTATTAAAACCACATTAAATTATATTGATAATAACTTTTTAATTTGTTAGCAGAATTGAACAAATAAAGGAGCGTTGTTATCGTACCCGGCAAGGCGACATGATGGAGCTGGCTTGGTCAATACGGGAAGTTTGTAAAATGAACCGGTTAATCGACAAATAAAAACCAAGGTGAGTTAAACTCACTCAGTTATCCCACTTATATTTATATAAGTCGGAGTTATATTTGTTTTTTTGTTTTCTATTGGTTGAATGACTAGATGATTGTTTGCATACACACTGAATATTTTTATATGGATTTAAATTAAACGTTTGTTTAATTTAATCGAACCCCATCGTTATTTTTAACGATGATTTCCAATGGAGGTAACTTACCTTATTGTCTACATATATAACAATATGAACATAGTTAAATTAAATTGGACTCTTGAATTATTATTCTCGGGTGGATCACTATCAGTTGAATTGATTATTTAATTGCATATGATCAATTCATGAACTGTTTAACCAATATGATTGGATTATGATTATTGATCGTTGAATATGAATTCAACGTTTGTTGTTATTAACCAATATGTGATATTGGTTAAGGAATTTATAACATATGGCCCAAATACAAAATATTTTATAAAGATTGATTTACCGTTATGTAAATCGGTAGAAATGAAGTTATGAAATTTATATAGATTTTTAAATATATTATTTAATGAAGTTTATAAAAAGGAAATTAACCAACCACGTATATTGTTTGTTTTAACCACCAATCAACAATTTGTACCAAAATCTACCATGTACGAAGCACATGCCTCATCCTATATTACTAAGATTGATAAGCAAATGAGCAGTGATTAGTTTAACAATTAATAACTGAGATTTATTGTTTTTAAATGATTAAATGAGATTTACTTTGAATTGATTATTATTTATTTAATAATAATCGGAGTAATTGATATTATTTAAATTAATAATATTATTTAAATGAAGAGACGAATTGGAGTTGATCAAAGAGTTAATCATGTTAACTATTTTAACAAAAAAATGTTTATTAAATGAAATTAGTTTATGTCGATTAATCTGATGAAGTAACTTAACTATTAGTTGTTTAACTTAATAAGAATTAAAAGGGAAAATTGATATTAATTCGAGTTAATGATAAAGAATAATAATTTGAGGAACTCCTTCTTAAATGAAGTTTATTTAAGTAAGTAATCAAATTTAGTAATGAAATATATTGAATTTCAAAGTGAGTTTATGAACAGGTTATATTTAAACCAAGTTTGATAAATGAGGTTATAAATTGAATTTTAAGAAAATATGATAAGCCTAAAATAAATGTTACTTAATGTTTGAATTAAGTAAGGGAAATCGAAATGAAAAAGGGTTTTATAATAAACCAAAGTTGTATAAACGAGTTATGAAAAGGGATGGGAAGTTAAAGCGTTAATTTTAAATTAACGTTACTTAATAATGGCATTAACTGGAATGGATGAGATTTGAAAGGAGATTTCCCAAAATGCATGATTGAAAGGTATGGAAAGAGGACTCATGTAACTGAATTTGATAAAAGATTGAATAATAGGATTTGAAATAAAAATCTGGATAATAAAGCAAATAGTTTAAAGAAGTTAAGATTTAAAAGTGATGTTTATTTAATCATTTACAAGTAAATGAAATTAGTAATAACAGTATAGTTAAAAAGGAGAATTCAATAATAAGAAGGTTTTATAAATTTGTAATTTAAATAAAATAGTGAAGTGATATGTGATGGTATTAGAATGAATATTGGTTTTTTTTAATTACAATTCATATTTATCTTAAGATAAGAAAGTTGTTGATCAAGGTCTGAGAGGTAACTAAAATACCCCAACTTGAACGACTTTGAGATTACCAAAAGATGATATTAGTTGTAATAGTGGAGATGTTTGAAGTGGTTTATTATGAGGAATAATAATGTAACGTTATTTGAAGAATTTGGGAATTTATAAAATGGGATTCCAGAAATAAAAGGAATTAAAAAGGGGCTTGAGAATATGGAATGATCTTTCCATAATAAAAGAAATAAAAAGGAGATTGGTGAAAATACAACGATATTTTGAAAATAAAGGGATAGGATTTGGGATGAGTTTATTCTGAAAGGGAAAGTAACAATTATGGTGTCTAAATAACGAAACAAAGGAGATATTGTAACGATTGTTTAAAATTATCAATTGAATTGGTTTCCCAATTTTAAATAATAAGAAACGTAATAGCAATTATTTTGAAATGGTAGTTAACGGGAAATGGAATATTGATTTTTAAATATTTTTCTAAGTATCAAAATGATCTGAGAATATTAATATATATTAACTGATATATTATTTTAATGGCCAAGTGACGCTGTGTACTCAACCAATGAATCTATTTTATTTTTATGGTTGTTTAAATTGATAGTTAAATAACCAAATAACAACATCATGCCCAATGCGCTGTTGGTACGGAAAGACCGGGATCGAATTTATATTCGAAAACCATTCTGAACCAGCAATTACGTGAAAGATGTTGATCAAGATGGAGCAAGTGAAGACCGTAGATCTTCATAAGCGGAAGAACTATTGTTAAATACCTCTGGTTGATTCCTAGAGTTAACAATGTTTCTGTCGTGATTGGAATTTACGGTTGCAAGAACTACTCACTACTGATCTATATGGTGATTCCTAGGATGTGGTAGGAGAGTGTCTTCGGTTTGTCCAGTCCCAGGACTACTTGTATGGACGGATGTCTGACAGAGTATTTCCAAAGGAATCATGTGCGTTGATTTCTTCAAACGTACCAAGTTGGTGGCATAGAAGGGAAACTTCTTGTAGTGACCCGGATTTTGAGCGACTTTGGTTATCGACGTAAGCTCGACGTCGATAACCAAAACATCGAAAAATCCCGGTAATTAAAGAAAGTAATTAGAAGGTGAGGATAGATAAGATAGAACTTATAGAATAGAAGAAGAAGAAGAACATACAACATCATCAGAGTAACACGAATCTCACAGTGGAACGAAAAAAATATAACATAACTTTTGAAATACAAAATTATAACTGTATATACATACCATTTCAGAGTACAACACATAATATCACAGCGGAATAAATAATAGCTATCGACTGCTGAAGCCTCCTGCTCCAATCTCTTCAAGTATACCTGTAAATCCTGACTACTTGACTGCCCGTACAAATTTAGGCACCCAAGAGTTTAGGAAAAACAAAATAAACTCCGGGTCAGTCATGTGACTGGTGTGAATAAACTCAAATCATTTAAAACAGGTATATGATATCTCATAAGACCACGCCGTGAATACGGAACGGGTTTTTACCTTATGAGAATCCAAACATCTTTGCAAAGCAATATCATTCTGATATTATAATAATGTCTAAGTACAAATAAATATCAGTCTAGTAGAAACGCTTGCATCTCACGTTACTACATATATAGTATACAATCAAAAGCGCAAGCACGTACTGGGTAATGGATTCCCAACTATGACAAGGTATGGAACCACCTTCCGATCAGTGTACTCTAGGAACGATACACTAGAGTTCAACAAGAACATCTTGCAACTCAGCCACACATGACCGACCACTCATTTCGCTTGAGTGTATCGAATGTACATCACCAACGGTTGGGATCAGCAACCGTTCCCATATATATATGGGACAACATTGATAGATTTAAGAAACAAATGAATATTCACTAGATAGGTGATTATACACCCTACTTCGGTGCGACCGACTTAGCCATGCTGCCTGCCCGATTTCTGTCATTTACCGGTTGATGAGGCTAGAAGCTACGCTTTATCATTACATCAGATTCACTTTGAATGCTACATTGTCAAATCCATCGAAATCACTAATTGATGTTTGCAACAGTACATTACGTGTCAGCTAAAAGAAGTTTCCTTCTCCGCTTCCACTCTTGGTATAGTTGAAGAAATCAATGTACGTGATCGTCTGGAAATACTATGTCAGACAGCCATCTTCATTCACTTAGAAATGTCACATCGTCATACCCACCAAATCACAAATTGACTTATCCAAAAATAACACGGGTATACAGCTAAGAGAAACGAATTCTTCCGCCACCAAACGTGAATACGTTTGAACAGATCAAATTACGCGATCCATTGGATATACTCTGTCAGACCTTCGTCCATACAAGTTGTCCTGGGACTGGACAAGCCGAAGGCACTATTCTGTAAACAGGATAGCCCTTGCATTTTACTCCGTCTTCAATTATCTTTGGCATATGTGATTCGCGACGCTTATGCCAATACAGAGTGGTTCTTTGGATAATAATCCAACCGGTCTCTCCATATTAACAACGTTAAAATGGTCAAAACTTCGATAGTCTGTGATTTAACTATCAAAGAAAAACAAGTGTGCAAACAACGATATTATTCCCAAATGGAAATTATGTAACACCCCACACCCGCTAAGGTCACTCACAAAGGGAATGCCTTAGTTTTGGTGGAGTATTTTTAGTGAGTATAGAACAGAAAAATTACAACAGGACAGATATAAGTAATACTTGAAAATTTAAAACATCATTTCATTAACAAAACATGTTTGGTTACATCACAAAACCATAACAAGAGTCAAGTACATAATATCCATCCTGATAAAATAGAAGTACATAATCCCATTACATCGATAATAGCCAAAAGATAAACCGAGCTTTACTTCTACGGTCCAAGCCCCAAAAGATAGATATAGCGGTCTGGTCCAAGCCCACTAGTGCTAGGTCCACTCTGATAACCTGAGGGTGGGGAAAAAGATAAACAACAACGGGGTCAGACATAAGTCTGAGTGAGTCCTATAACCCTAACAATACAACCATTAAAGTAATTAGGGTATGATATAAACAAGATACGGTACCTCTGGGGATAATGACTACACTAAGTAGCCAACAAAACACAGGATGTACTACGATAACCGAAACGACGTATTTATCCACCCAAGGATAATTACTAGCTTACACCACCCCAGATCTACCCACCCAAGGGTAATTCCTACACTGCACCACACCAGTTCTACCCACCAAGAGTAATTCCTACTTAAAGGTTGATCCCACCTAAAGACTTAGAAAATATAACTAGTAGTTTCTGGTACTCCTAGCTGACCACGTAGGTGCCGTCTGCCCCTACCTCCACTAGGTGTACCCCACTACTACCAAGCGATCGGCTCCCTAACGTAGATACCCGTGCTGGCCCCACAGTGGGGTGTATCACTCCCCTAAAGTGGCAACCAATTCTATCAACGGTGCACGGCTTATATCTACACGGTGCAACAACGGCTTATCTACCAGCCCGGGCCCACACACGCATATGAAGCCCGTTGGACTTGCGTTGCCACCGCTACCCCGTTTTGGCCTCTTATAGTCAAGCCCAATATGCGTGTCCCGTCACTCGACATGGGTCGAGCCCACAAAGATACGTTGGGATATTGGTTGAAATGGGCCCCCACAAGCTACTACTTAAGCTTGTCATTTTATCTAGTGCATCCCACTTAACCCCTTTTTATAATCATGCCCCCTTACATGTTAAGGTTTGGTTAAGTCATCTTATTATATTTCAATTGCCACTTAAGGCACCCACTAGATTTCCGCATGCCACCCAAGGCACTTACTTGATTCCCACATACCACCCAAGGCACTTACTTAATTCCCACATGCCACCCAAGGCACTTACTTGATTTCCACATGCCACCCAAGGCACTTACTTAACCCTTTAATCATGTTTAATTACATGTTCCACTTTGGTTAAGTATTCTAATCGTATTTTCTATTGCCACCCAAGGCAACCCACTAGTTTCCTCATGCCACCCAAGGCACCCCCACTAGTTACTACATGCCACCCAAGGCACCCACTTAACCCCACATGCCCCTCTACATGCTAATATGGTTAAGTGTTTCTTAATTCATTAATTAAGATCATGACCTCATAAAGACCTCTCACATTAGACCGTCTTTTATGACTGCTGGATATGCCGGTCGGTTCCGGGCAGACTTCTGTCATCAAAAGGGTCTAACCTAGTGTCTTTACTTTAATCATGTATTTAATTTATGGCTAAGACCTCTCACATTGGGCCAATCATTTGTAGCCGCTGGATGGCCGGTCGGTTCCGGGCAGACTTCCGCTACAAAAGGGTCCAACCTCGTGTCTTAGTTGATTAATTACACCTAATTAATCACCCCCATATTAATTATCCCTAATTAATATCAAGTTTTTTTCATAACATGGGTAGACCTAACTCAATAGGTAAATTCCCATGGGGTAGACCTAACTCAATAGGTAAATTCCCACTTATGCTTATTCATTTTATGGTATGCTTAATCATACCCAATCATACTTTTATTAACATATTTACCAACCCCATCGTCCCCCACGTAAATCGTCCTCATTTCATGACATAATAAAGGGGAAGATCCATCACAAATATCATGGGTTTAGCATATAACATTGTCATGGGTTAAGAGGATGCCAACTTGCATTTATGAGCATATATTAACCCAACTACATTTAACCCAAACTTGCATATTATCATACACATATCTTGCATAACATGTTGCATATGAGCTTGCATATTATCATACACATATCTTGCATAACATGTTGAACTTGCATATAAGCATTCTCATAACTTGCATAACATGTTAAACATGCATTTAAGCCTACACATAACTTGCATAAGCATTCACATACTTGCATAAGCATTCACATACTTGCATAAGCATTCACATACTTGCATTTAAGCATATACGTAACTTGCATAACATCATGCACATTACTTGCATAATCTCATAAACTTAACTTGCATAACACCATGCACATAACTTGCATACCCTCATACACATAACTTGCATATGAACTTGCATAACAACATGCACATAACTTACATAACATCATGCACATAACTTGCATAACATGTTGAGCTTGCATATAAGCATACACATAACTTGCATAACATGTTGAATTTGCATATATGACTTGCATCTTAAGGAGGGTAAACATGCATAGCATATAAAGGTGTCATCTTGCATATGTATGCATCACATTTAAAAGGGTAAACTTATATGTCATGATTTATGCATAATACCAAACACTTAGCATGCATAAAACCACTTACTTAGCATGCATAGAATCAATTACTTATTATGCATAAACACACCACTTAACTTGCATAAACCCAAACACTTAGCATGCATACAATCCAATACTTAGCATGCATAAAATCAAATACTTAGCATGCATAACACCAAATACTTAGCATGTATAAAATCACATGCATAACTTGCATATCATGTTACATATAACTTGCATATACTCTCACATATAGTTTACATAACATGTTACATATGCATAAATGTTCAACATAGTGTTTTGCATCATAAAACATGGCATTAACCTTGCATATAACATAAAACTTGCAAATCACATATCATACAAACTTGCATAAACACATTTATCCACAAACATAGCCATGTCTTATCACATCCTACCATAATCAATTTAACAATTGATTATTAAAGCCATAGGAACTCACCAAAACCAAGATTAGCAAACTTATGTAGTAGAACTAGTAGCTTTAGTTGAAGAAGATGTTGATTAGAGGTTGATTAGCTTGCAACTCTCTTCATTGATTTGTGGAGGCCATGATCAAGTTTCATTTTGCCATAGTTTAGTTACAAGATCTAATTATGAATGAATTAGGGTGGGGTTGGGGTCTTATTTATAGGATTAGGAAGTGTTTTAGGCCCTTTGATTAAACCTAGGTTAGATTAAGTCCGTTAGATTTAGGAAATCTCTAGAACACAGCCCAGCCCTAGCCAGAAAACCAAATCTGGTGCACCCAACCTTCTGGCTCGAGACGCCGTATCGACAGGCAAGTCGACAGGCAAGTCGACACCCCCTGTCGACAGGCCTATCGACAGCCCTGTCGACATGGTCAGGGCGGGAATTTTCCCGCCTGGCCCCGCTGGTTCTAATTTGAAATCCTAATTTAAATTTCTAAATCTGTTTTAAGCTTTAATTTTTCTGCAAACTTCATTGGGCCATAACCGGGCCATACGGACTCCGATTCTCGAAAACTCGGACTCTATTTCGCGTATTTTTCCGAGACGAACGCAATGACGCAGCCCGTTACCCCCAATACCCACATCTGAGATTATTTATCCTATGATTAGAGAATTTTAGTATTAGCTAAAATTCGGGGTGTTACAAATTATATCGAACAAACATCATTTAACATTAATCTCTTTAGTTCATTTATTTACTTATCTCCTGTTTCCCTATATTCTAAATTCTTATTTTCTTTTATCAGAAAACATTTCTGATTCTCATTTGGAAAACATTTCCAAAACTCCTTTACGATCAAACCTTACCATTTCTTAGTTAAGAAGGAAGTCACTCAAGTTGGGGTATAATTACCTCTCAGACCTTAACTGAACAACGTTATAACTTCGAAATGGTCAAGGTTTATCTTTTAATCTTTAACAACTTCTTTACGCCTTTCTCGGATCCAATTTTACTAATCCACTTCTATATTTACAACATTGGTTATAACGATAACGTTATAATCCCTACTTTCGAATTATCTAACTTAAATTATAACTTCTATTCTTATAAGTGAATAATTAACCTAACACTTATTTATTTATACATAAATAAATCTCTATTTAAACACTGGAAAGTATAAGTACTTTCCCAAATTCGATATAATCGAATTTGCCGATTAACTCTCTTCGAGAAATCTCTATTCGATTAACTCTTCTTCGAATAACCTATATTCGATTAACTCCTTCTCGAATAAACGATATTCGATAATCTCTCTTCGAATAACTAATATTCGATAACTCTTCCTTTCAAATATCTCATATTTGAAAATCTCACTTCGATTAAACTATAATCGATAACTCCTTTCGATGAAACTAACATCGATAACTCCTTTCGATGAAACTAACATCGATAACTTTAACTCGACGAACTTAACTCGACTAACTTAACTTGACTCGACTAACTCGACTTACTTGGTTCGACCAATTCGATTTGATTAACTAGGCTCGACTAACTTGACTAACTCTGTCTCAAATAACTATATTTGATTAACTCTAGTTCGTTTTAACTCTAATCGATTAACTCTTACTAATTACTCCAACTGGTTAACTCTAACTGATTAACTCTAACTGGTTAACTCTATTTGACTAACTCGACTTGACTAACCCATTTCGAATAACATATTCGATTAACTAACTTTCGAATACCGTATTCGATTAACTAACTTTGAATACCATATTTGTTTTCTCCTTTCGAATGTCTATATTCGATTAACTAACTTCGAATACCATATTCGATTAACTAACTTCGAATACCATATTCGATTTACCTTATAAAGATTTCCTTTTTAACAACGTTTTATTCATTTGAAAAGATTTACTTTTAAATAACGGTTCTACACTTTAAAAATGATTTCCCTTTTATAACGTTTCCTTTTCAATTCTATTTGTAAATGGTTTACAAATATTTCCTTTTCAAATTTATTCTTAAAAGTATTCTAACTCCTTAAATTCCCTGAAAAATTCGCCATAACCTCCTTTGTAACGGGAGCATCGGGAAAATCCCCAAACTCGCCACACAGGCCTTTCCATTCAAAAAGGAAATAGTTTGAAATTATTTCCTTTTCAAAAATCTCTTATTTATTAATATTCCCACTTATAAATATCGCTTATTTATAAATATTCCAGTTTATATATATTCTGTTTTCAATATCACTTTGAAAATCTCCTTATCAACATCCCGTCATGTTATGGTATTTTCACATATCAAATCACGATGTCTAATCTCGTCCATATACACACAATCAACAACAGGTTAAAATTCACATCATATATTAAAATATATGAAAAACAATAAAATAACTATTGAGGAATCCAGTCGGATTCCTCCAACCTGTTTCCCTGCATCACAGATGTTAGACCATAAAATAACATCGATTTCACTTCACTGTTAAATATTCTGATAAACAGAATCGACATATAAATATTTAACAGTTTATATATATATACATATAT
The DNA here is from genome assembly GCA_030737875.1 of Allium sativum. Taxonomy (NCBI): domain Eukaryota; kingdom Viridiplantae; phylum Streptophyta; class Magnoliopsida; order Asparagales; family Amaryllidaceae; genus Allium; species Allium sativum. The sequence goes on from CM060922.1 coordinate 68,513,471, forward strand.
ATATATAATATTTCTACTAACTGACTAGCAGTTCAATCAATCAACGAACACACAGCAATCAGACAATTTTTAACAGTTCTAAAAATACAACATGAAAATATAAATTGTTCAGAGTTGGTGAGTTTTACTCACATTAGACTGTTATCGTTAAAAACGATTAACTGTCTTTGATTTAGACGGACAATTTATTTCGCCATAAATTGTAACGAGCTCCGATGGACTTCCAGTCAATTCCATCGTGTAGTGTCCGTCCATACGATCCCAACGCAACTTACGGTTCTCGATTCTGACCTCGTATGGATGAGATATACATTATACAAGTTACAATAGAATTTAATTTAAATTAAATCTAAACCGGGCCTCACCACATCTCTTATCGGCCCAACCCAAAGTGAATAGTGTCTTCTCTCTTCCAAACATAATACCGCAACCTGCTATGATTTCCTCCTACTTTGATTTTCTTTTAACAGCTTGATTCTCCTCAAACACTTCTCAAATGAACCAACCAAAATGCTTCTCAACATTCTCTCTTCGATCCGAACCTTACTTCGGCCCGAACTCCACATCACCCAGCGTCCCTGTACTCCTTCTTTCTATCTCAATACTGCGCCCTCCTACTCCAGGGGAGAAACCCCTCACCTATCGACCATTTACATCGCCAGCGCCCCCTCGTTTCTCCACCATTCACCTCCAAACCAAAACCATTCCCTTCTTCATCGAACCCTCCTCCTCCTCCACTAAATAGTCTTCACTCCGCACCTCCCTAACGAAACGCGACCTCAACCTTTTCCCTGTCGATACAGTACAGGCGCGACACCTAAAATCACCGAAGTACCCCAAAATTTGCAAGCAGACACACTTCCTAACCCCGAGTCCAAAAATAGCATCGAACTACGCCTCGACGCTCTAAGAACCCACAATTGTTAACCCTAGATTTAAAAATGGCCGGTGTACACAATCGAGCACTTCAAGACTGAATCGCACTACTTAAAACTGACAGTAGATCGAAGAAAATCACTTAGGGATCCCCATATATAAGTATTACTATTTATAGATTTTTATTTTTATTTTTCTTTGAATTTTGTTGATCGCTGAAATGTGTTGAGAAAGAAATGCGACGGCGGTTCTTTCTCTGTTGACTTTGGGAGGATTTTAATTAGGGTTAGAAGATTTGAGAAGTATTTATAGGGATTTCATATTAATTTATATTCACACGCTATATTGGATTTGTCCTTAAAAATTCCTACCACCACATACAATACTCAAAAATCACCAAACTGGACATGTAGCTAGAGTTCGACATTACGGTCCCAACGAAACTGGTTTCGTTGAATTCCGACTCCGTATGCTCACACAGCGTATTTTTAACTGTCAAAATACTGACTGTTTTTCACTCTAAAAATCCGTATGACCACACAGTGACTCTTAAAATCACGAAACTGGAAATCTAGCAACTATTTGACATTGCGGATCCAACAAAATTAGTTTCGTCGAATTCCGACTCCGTTTGCAAAACTGGCTATTTTTAAAGCTCAGGATGACCCTTTAAATATATAAATATATTTAAATATAATTAAATTAAATATAAATAAATTTGTATTATCGTATATCTTCACATATGATATCGTACAGCCTCAGAATACCATATCAGAATTTACAGTTTGATATTTCAGATTTTAGATTTATCGATATTCAGTTTATATCAAAAATCCTTTTATAACGTAAATAAAGCATTGAAAATTATAAAGAAATTCTACAGCGACTTTTCTGAAATTTGATTTGGGCGTACATCAAAATCTACACGACGAAATCCCGATTTTTCTCTTCCACTAGAAAGATATACTCCACCAGCTCCACACGTTTCTTGTTTCATGGAAATCCGGCTTAAAACGAATCCTGTACATTCAGTTGAAGTTCAAATCGCCAAATAGCGAACTGCCGCGTCGTTACGCGCTCGAATTTAATTATATTATAAACTATATGTTCAAACTGTCGTCGATTGAATATATTCGTCAGTATAATTCAACTCTAAGCTGAATTACATCTTAGGGATGACCCCGTTCACAGAATATTGTGATTTCCAATATTTTTGATTATTTCGACATTATAATATATTTTATTATATTATAATTATTAATTAAATATTCAATATTATTTAATTCACGTTCTCAATATCGATAAATCGATATTTAATATTTAAATAAATAAATTGTTCAACAGCTAATATGCGGGTTACTACAATCTTCCCCCCTTAATAAAATTTCGTCCTCGAAATTGCTAAGCTAGGGGATGACCCTATCTTCTGGGTAAAAATTTATCTGTTTACCTCTTGTCTCCGGTTTCAACTGAACCAATTAATATCGACTAAAATATTAATTTATTCCGACTAACTAAATTTTCAAAAATTCTGAAAATTTTCTAACACCTTAACTTTTCGAAAATTTTTGCCAGCACCTCCTTTGTACTGGTCAATATCTCAAACTCCAACTCGCCTCTCTGGGCCTTCTCCAACCCAAAAGAAAATCAAACAGCCAAGCGGCTTGCCAATTCGGCTCATAAATCTCATATCCATATATAATATAAACTGGTACCTTTTTGTCGGGAATATCAACTCTATCACTTCCATATGCTATCAACTCAGCATATACCAGTGTTATTTCCATCAAATTCCAATCAGTTTATATCCTCAAATCCAAATCGAATTTTCATTCGAACCACAATATCAAATTCCAACTTATTGACTCATCAACCCAATTCCATAACAGATTATTCTCTAATCCAATTCAATTCTATTTAACTCAGTTCAAGTTAATATTTCAATTTATTTCTACTATCTTATTCTATTTATCTTCATAAGTTAAAATTAAATTCCGATACTTAATTTCCTGGGTCTATTTCAAATCAATTTGAAATTACAATGCCAATTCAAAACCTTTGAATTTCTAAACAACTTGTTTTCTCAAAACAATTCAAAAACAAAACCTTTGGTAGTAGTCTATCACTTAGAACTCGAAAATGAACACTGATGATGTCGCGATTCATCATCGGAATCTATTTTCCAGCTATCGAAGTGAGTTCAATACTATATCACCTTCAGTTTTAAAAAAACGTTTTCGAAATCTCCGAGGAACTTAAAATTTCCTTATTTTAATTCCAATCTGATTTAAATTCAGATTTTTCTTCATTTTATTTCATATACTTTACTTATATGAATTCTGATTAGTCATTTATAATCATTTTACCTTTTTATAATCTTACTCGATTATAATAACAACCAACACAACCAATATACTATATCAAATATATTCGGGTAAAATTATTCCATTTACCCTCTTTCAAAACATACCATGACGGTTCATCGTATTCGAGTGTTTAGTAACCCCTATCGATACAGTGGATCAAACCGATCGACCAGAATTCACAAACAACTCAACCAATAAAACTCCACACTATAAAATCATTTTATATTAACTAACAAATACGTTCACTCGTATATATACACTCAAACTTAGTCTAGGATATTACTAATCCCATCTCTACTGAATCACGCCACAGAGCCAAGGTAATAACTAAACCAATGCTCTGATACCAACTGTAGTGACCCGGATTTTGAGCGACTTTGGTTATCGACGTAAGCTCGACGTCGATAACCAAAACAACGAAAAATCCCGGTAATTAAAGAAAGAAATTAGAAGGTGAGGATAGATAAGATAGAACTTATAGAATAGAAGAAGAAGAAGAACATACAACATCAGCAGAGTAACACGAATCTCACAGCGGAACGAAACAAATATAACATAACTTTTGAAATACAAAATTATAACTGTATATACATACCATTTCAGAGTACAACACATAACATCACAGCGGAATAAATAATAGCTATCGACTGCTGAAGCCTCCTGCTCCAATCTCTTCAAGTATACCTGTAAATCCAGACTACTTGACTGCCCGTACAAATTTAGGCACCCAAGAGTTTAGGGAAAACAAAATAAACTCCGGGTCAGTCATGTGACTGGTGTGAATAAACTCAAATCATTTAAAACAGGTATATGATATCTCATAAGACCACGCCGTGAATACGGAACGGGTTTTTACCTTATGAGAATCCAAACATCTTTGCAAAGCAATATCATTCTGATATTATAATAATGTCTAAGTACAAATAAATATCAGTCTAGTAGAAACGCTTGCATCTCACGTTACTACATATATAGTATACAATCAAAAGCGCAAGCACGTATTGGGTAATGGATTCCCAACTATGACAAGGTATGGAACCACCTTCTGATCAGTGTACTCTAGGAATGATACACTGGAGTTCAACAAGAACATCTTGCAACTCAGCTACACATGACCGACCACTCATTTCGCTTGAGTGTATCAAATGTACATCACCAACGGTTGGGATCAGCAACCGTTCCCGTATATATATGGGACAGCATTGATAGATTTAAGAAACAAATGAATATTCACTAGATAGGTGATTATACACCCTACTTCGGTGCGACCGACTTAGCCATGCTGCCTGCCCGATTTCTGTCATTTACCGGTTGACGAGGCTAGAAGCTACGCTTTATCATTACATCAGATTCACTTTGAATGCTACATTATCAAATCCATCGAAATCACTAATTGACGTTTACAACAGTACATTACGTGTCAGCTAAAAGAAGTTTCCTTCTCCGCTTCCACTCTTGGTATAGTTGAAGAAATCAATGTACGTGATCGTCTGGAAATACTATGTCAGACATCCATCTTCATTCACTTAGAAATGTCACATCGTCATACCCGCCAAATCACAAATTGACTTATCCAAAAATAACACGGGTATACAGCTAAGAGAAACGAATTCCTCAGCCACCAAACGTGAATACGTTTGAACAGATCAACTTATGCGAACCATTGGATATACTCTGTCAGACCTTCGTCCATACAAGTTGTCCTGGGACTGGACAAACCGAAGGCACTATTCTGTAAACAGGATAGCCCTTGCATTTTACTCCGTTTTCAATTATCTTTGGCATATATGATTCGCGACGCTTATGCCAATACAGAGTGGTTCTTTGGATAATAATCCAACCGGTCTCTCCATATTAACAACGTTAAAATGGTCAAAACTTCGATAGTCTGTGATTTAACTATCAAAGAAAAACAAGTGTGCAAACAACGATATTATTCCCAAATGGAAATTATATCGAACAAACATCATTTAACATTAATCTCTTTAGTTCATTTATTTACTTATCTCCTGTTTCCCTATATTATAAATTCTTATTTTCTTTTATCAGAAAACATTTCTGATTCTCGTTTGGAAAACATTTCCAAAACTCCTTTACGATCAAACCTTACCATTTTTTAGTTAAGAAGGAAGTCACTCAAGTTGGGGTATAATTACCTCTCAGACCTTAACTGAACAACGTTATAACTTCAAAATGGTCAAGGTTTATCTTTTAATCTTTAACAACTTCTTTACGCCTTTCTCGGATCCAATTTTACTAATCCACTTCTATATTTACAACATTGGTTATAACGATAACGTTATAATCCCTACTTTCGAATTAACTAACTTAAATTATAACTTCTATTCTTATTAGTGAATAATTAACCTAACACTTATTTATTTATACATAAATAAATCTCTATTTAAACACTGTAAAGTATAAGTACTTTCCCAAATTCGATATAATCGAATTTGCCGATTAACTCTCTTCGAGAAATCTCTATTCGATTAACTCTTCTTCGAATAACCTATATTCGATTAACTCCTTCTCGAATAAACGATATTCGATATTCTCTCTTCGAATAACTAATATTCGATAACTCTTCCTTTCAAATATCTCATATTTGAAAATCTCACTTCGATTAAACTATAATCGATAACTCCTTTCGATGAAACTAACATCGATAACTCCTTTCGATGAAACTAACATCGATAACTTTAACTCGACGAACTTAACTCGACTAACTTAACTTGACTCGACTAACTCGACTTACTTGGTTCGACCAATTCGATTTGATTAACTAGGCTCGACTAACTTGACTAACTCTGTCTCAAATAACAATATTTGATTAACTCTAGTTCGTTTTAACTCTAATCGATTAACTCTTACTAATTACTCCAACTGGTTAACTCTAACTAATTAACTCTAACTGGTTAACTCTATTTGACTAACTCGACTTGACTAACCCTTTTCGAATAACATATTCGATTAACTAACTTTCGAATACCATATTCGATTAACTAACTTTGAATACCATATTCGTTTTCTCCTTTCGAATGTCTATATTCGATTAACTAACTTCGAATACCATATTCGATTAACTAACTTCGAATACCATATTCGATTTACTTTATAAAGATTTCCTTTTTAACAACGTTTTATTCATTTGAAAAGATTTACTTTTAAATAACGGTACAACACTTTAAAAATGATTTCCCTATTATAACGTTTCCTTTTCAATTCTATTTGTAAATGGTTTACAAATATTTCCTTTTCAAATTTATTCTTAAAAGTATTCTAACTCCTTAAATTCCCTGAAAAATTCGCCATAACCTCCTTTGTAATGGGAGCGTCGGGAAAATCCCCAAACTCGCCACACAGGCCTTTCCATTCAAAAAGGAAATAGTTTGAAATTATTTCCTTTTCAAATATCTCTTATTTATTAATATTCCCACTTATAAATATCGCTTATTTATAAATATTCCAGTTTATAAATATTCTGTTTTCAATATCACTTTGAAAATCTCCTTATCAACATCCCGTCATGTTATGGTATTTTCACATATCAAATCACGATGTCTAATCTCGTCCATATACACACAATCAACAACAGGTTAAAATTCACATCATATATTAAAATATATGAAAAACAATAAAATAACTGTTGAGGAATCCAGTCGGATTCCTCCAACCTGTTTCCCTGCATCACAGATGTTAGACCATAGAATAACATCGATTTCACTTCACTGTTAAATATTATAATAAACAGAATCGACATATAAATATTTAACAGTTTATATATATACATATATATATAATATTTCTACTAACTGACTAGTAATTCAATCAATCAACGAACACACAGCAATCAGACAATTTTTAACAGTTCTAAAAATACAACATAAAAATATAAACTGTTCAGAGTTGGTGAGTTTTACTCACATTGGACTGTTATCGTTAAAAACGATTAACTGTCTTTGATTTAGACGGACAATTTATTTCGCCATAAATTGTAACGAGCTCCGATGGACTTCCAGTCAGTTTCATCGTGTAGTGTCCGTCCATACGATCCCAACGCAACTTACGGTTCTCGATTCTGACCTCGTATGGATGAGATATACATTATACAAGTTACAATAGAATTTAATTTAAATTAAATCTAAACCGGGCCTCACCACATCTCTTATCGGCCCAACCCAAAGTGAATAGTGTCTTCTCTCTTCCAAACATAATACCGCAACCTGCTATGATTTCCTCCTACTTTGATTTTCTTTTAACAGCTTGATTATCCTCAAACACTTCTCAAATGAACCAACCAAAATGCTTCTCAACATTCTCTCTTCGATCCGAACCTTACTTCGGCCCGAACTCCACATCACCCAGCGTCCCTGTACTCCTTCTTTCTATCTCAATACTGCGCCCTCCTACTCCAATGGAGAAACCCCTCACCTATCGACCATTTACATCGCCAGCGCCCCCTCGTTTCTCCACCATTCACCTCCAAAACCAAAACCATTCCCTTCTTCATCGAACCCTCCTCCTCCTCCACTAAATAGTCTTCACTCCGCACCTCCCTAACGAAACGCGACCTCAACCTTTTCCCTGTCGATACAGTACAGGCGCGACACCTAAAATCACCGAAGTACCCCAAAATTTGCAAGCAGACACCCTTCCTAACCCCGAGTCCAAAAATAGCATCGAACTACGCCTCGATGCTCCAAGAACCCACAATTGTTAACCCTAGATTTAAAAATGGCCGTTGTACACTATCGAGCACTTCAAGACTGAATCGCACTACTTAAAACTGACAGTAGATCGAAGAAAATCACTTAGGGATCCCCATATACAAGTATTACTATTTATAGATTTTTATTTTTATTTTTCTTTGAATTTTGTTGATCGTTGAAATGTGTTGAGAAAGAAATGCGACGGCGGTTCTTTCTCTGTTGACTTTAGGAGGATTTTAATTAGGGTTAGAAGATTTGAGAAGTATTTATAGGGATTTCATATTAATTTTATATTAATTTATATTCACACGCTATATTGGATTTGTCCTTAAAAATTCCTACCACCACATACAATACTCAAAAATCACCAAACTGGACATGTAGCTAGAGTTCGACATTACGGTCCCAACGAAACTGGTTTCGTCGAATTCCGACTCCGTATGCTCACACAGCGTATTTTTAACTGTCAAAATACTGACTGTTTTTCACTCTAAAAATCCGTATGACCACACAGTGACTCTAAAAATCACGAAACTGGAAATCTAGCAACTATTTGATATTGCGGATCCAACAAAATTAGTTTCATCAAATTCCGACTCCGTTTGCAAAACTGGCTATTTTTAAAGCTCTGGATGACCCTTTAAATATATAAATATATTTAAATATAATTGAATTAAATATAAATAAATTTATATTATCGTATATCTTCAAGTATGATATCGTACAGCCTCAGAATACCATATCAGAATTTACAGTTTGATATTTCAGATTTTAGATTTATCGATATTCAGTTTATATCGAAAATCCTTTTATAACGTAAATAAAGCATTGCAAATTATAAAGAAATTCTACAGCGACTTTTCTGAAATTTGATTTGGACGTACATCAAAATCTACACGACGAAATCCCGATTTTTCTCTTCCACTAGAAAGATATACTCCACCAGCTCCACACATTTCTTGTTTCATAGAAATCCGGCTTAAAACGAATCCTGTACATTCAGTTGAAGTTCAAATCGCCAAATAGCGAACTGCCGCGTCGTTACGCGCTCGAATTTAATTATATTATAAACTATACGTTCAAACTGTCGTCGATTGAATATATTCGTCAATATAATTCAACTCTAAGCTGAATTACATCTTAGGGATGACCCCGTTCACAGAATATTGTGATTTCCAATATTTTTGATTATTTCGACATTATAATATATTTTATTATATTATAATTATTAATTAAATATTCAATATTATTTAATTCACGTTCTCGATATCGATAAATCGATATTTAATAATTAAATAAATAAATTGTTCAACAGCTAATATGCGGGTTACTACACTTCTTTAGCTTAACAACAAAGGTATTTTTGTGGATGTCAATTAGTGATATCAGTGGATTTGACGATGTGGCACTCAAATTAAATGATGGCCAGATGTTCTGAGGGAAAATTCAAACCTCAAGCCTCATCAACCGGGAAATGACAAAAATCGGGTAGGCAGCATGGCTAAGTGGGTCGCCTCCATTAGGGTGTATAATCACCAATCTAGAGAAATTCTTTTTGCTTCTTTAATCTATTGATGTTGTCCCTTTCGGGAAACGGTGGTTTGAGCCCAACCGTTGGTGATATACATTTGATACACTCTAGCGAAATAGGTGGTCGGTCATGTGTGGGCCGGGTTGCAAGACGTTCTTGTTGAACCCAGTGTATTCCCCTCTTGAGATATACTATCTGTAGGTGTTTCCATACCTTGTCATAGTCAGAACCCAATCTCCAATAAACGCTTGCGGTTTGGTTTGTATACTATATATGTGGAGCATGAGATGCAAGCATTCCGCTGGATTCTATTTATGTGTATTTAGACACTATTATAATATCAGAAGATATATATGATTTCAAAAATGTTTTGGGTTGTAGTAAGGTAAAAACCATTCGTGTTTATATGTGGGCTAGTCTTACTATTATCCTTTTCTTTCAAAAAGATTTTGAACCTTAAGATCAATATGGGTGTTATTTAAACTTAGCGAGTTTTACTCACTCTGGTCCACCAGACTGACCCGGTGTTTTGTAAATGCTCGTGTTAGACCGGGTTGTACAGATTCAGGTTATCACATGCTGTGAAGTCCAAGGACGAGCGGGTGGGGTTGAGGCGCATGATGTATACTGTTATTATTCCGCTGTGTGTTATATATATGAGGACAGACTATTATAACGATCCAGATGTATTGATGTACTATGATGTTGTAAGTATGATTTTAAGCTCCCGATAAAAGTTATTTCTATATTATATTTTGTTCCGCTGCGATGTGAGACTCTGATGGTGTTGTGTGGTTATTCTTATTCTTCTATTCTAATATTTCTTTCTCTCTTTTCTCATCCTCTAATTTCTTTCTAATAACTTTCTAGTGTTTTCGATGATTGAATATTCGGCATGGTATTGTTGTGTCGATTTTCGGGGTCGAAAATCCTTGTTCATTATAGTGGTATCAGAGCAAAGGTTTAGAAATAACCTTGGCTCTGTGGTTTAACTTGATAGAGATTGGGTTAGAAATACCCTAGATCGAGTTAAGTGTATATATATATATATATATATATGAGAGCGTATTTGTAAATTTTATATACAAATGTTTTGTATCGTGTTATTTGATTGGTTCAAGTTGAACTGACAATTGATACAATATTTTTTTGTAAAGAGGGTAAATGAAATAATTTTTCCCAATATATATTTTCATATATAAAGGAAATAATTTTATCAGATATTGATGTGTTTGATTGAAATTCAAATGAGATAGTGAATTTGAATGGTTTAATTAAACCAAAAGGAAATACATAAGTCGTGAAACAAAATTTTAATATGAAATTAAATATACCAGAATTAAACTTAAGATAAGGTGAATAAAATTTGAAAGGAAAAGGATTAATTTGGTTGTGTATTATTGGATGCCTGTTATAGATTGGTTGAATATAAAATTCATCAAAAAATTGAATAAACTAGAAGTTAAGAAAAATAACCCCAGTATAATGAATTTGAATATAATCAATATAAAATGAAACAGAAATGATTTAATCCTGTATCTGTTATTTGCGTTATATATCAAGATTAAGTGCAGGACTGGAGGAGGAAGAACTGATAGTTGGTTTGATTCGAGATTAGCGTATTGGTTGCCCGACAAATAGGTAAACCTTAATATATTATCTGGGTAATTGATTTTATGCCCCTGAGTTGGGTAGCCACTTGGCATTGTTTTATTTTTATCGATATGGGGCCCAAAGTGGAAGTTGTTTAGATCAAGCCGTACAGAGGAGGTGCTGGCGAATTTTATGGAAATTTTAAAACTTGGGGTTTTAATGATATTTATATAATTTTGAAAATAATTGGGTCCAACTCATTCTTCATAACTTAGCAATTTCGGGGACGAAATTCTTTTAAGGGGGGAAGAATGTAACGACCCGGATTTTTCCGCTATTTGAATTCGAATATTTAAACTTGTTTTAAATATTATATTTGGAAATATTAATAGATTTCAATGTTGAGTTCGTTAATAAAACGATGATTGAATGTTTAAATTTATAAGTCGTATAAATAGCCGTTTTTCGAACTACTTCCGTTTTTGACGAAACGAATTTTTATTGGAATACGTATAACTAGTTATTGCAAATTTTCCATTTTGGAGCCAATTGGAGTAATTTTATCGGTGCGTGCAATTTAAAGGCGAACCGATAAATTAAAATAATGACGCTATGCAAACGGAGTCCGTTTTCAATGAAATTAATTCATAATGACCGTAACGTCAAGACATAGCAGTATGTCCATTTTTGTTTTATTTAAAGCCCGTATGTGGCGGCGTGAATATTAAACGTTAATATTTATAGCATTTATTCAACTATTTAAAATAATAAAAGAAAATTTAAATTCGATGGCAACTACGTACAACAGCGACGACAACAAATGTATATATTTTTACTAGCGATGCACATTTGGCGCAATGCATGACTGGAAACAAATATAAATGTATGAATATATCGCCACTTGATGAAAACGGGATGAACAGTGATGACTTAACAACCCGTATGTATATTACAAGGTGCTGACCTTACTGTACAACATATTGGGAGTATTTTAATACTACCAAGTAATATATATATATATATATATATATATATATATATATATAATGAACCATATGCGGGTCCATTAAACAAGTTGTTTAAATAGGGGTGTATGGAACTATGCGGTGTGTGTTACATACAACAAAGATATGGTATCCAACCACTAAATAAAATATATATTATTTAACGATGCCTTGCGCTCTACATAATCACTATCTTGCGCCTCACACTACCATTTTCCTTGACCCTCACGTTTCTCCTCTTCCCCACGTTTCTGCACTTATAAAAAACAACTGTCTCTGTTTACTACTTCTTTTCAAAATACAAACGATTCACTCTTTGCTCCCACTTTTAATCTGAAACTCTCTCCCCCTTCCTCTTAATACAGTAGATCGAACCCCATGCATATTTATAAAAGAAAGAAATTATCTTTGTTTTGATTTACCCTAGGTCCGCTGTACAAATGAGGCAAAGTTGCTTCATTTGAAAGCTTCACTTGAAACAAAATTAAGGGCCAGGAAAAGTCCTCCCCTCCATGACCTTTCTCGTAATCTATTTACCTTTTGCCCAAACGTTCAACAGCAAGTTTGTTGATGGCATCAAGGCCTTGAAAATTAATGGTGGAGATGGGTTGTTGAGTACGGTGCTGGTCGGAATTTACCATTGAAGTACTGACATTCGAAGTCAGTTCGGCAAGGCATGGCAACGCAGAGTGACCAACGCTCAGGGCGAAGATCAGAGGCGGTATGGCGCTTATACTGATGGGTGTTGATCGGGCTCTGGATGATGCTAGAGAGGTGCGGTGGCTTATAGATGAAGTCGAAGTAGTGGGTTCCTGAGTTGGGTATTCATGGTAGAAGGAAACAGGACTGCATGAGTGTTTTGTGCGTTAAATTTATGGAGAAGGAGGAGTTAGATTCAGAAAGGAAGAATATAAGTGGGAAGTAAAAATTGCTGCATGGGAAGAAAGCACTATAGTGCAAACGAGTTTTACGGTTCACGCGTAGGGGAAAGATTGGTGGGCGGTGTCAAATGTGGGTGCGTGGGCTGTTATGGGAAGTTGGGCTTTGGACCCTGATATAAAAAATAAATAAAAGGGCTTACAAAGGATGAAATGGGTGGGAACAAAATGGTAACAACAGGTGGTGAATTAAAGTGTTTTTAGTGAAGGAAAGATAGTATGAGGAGTTTACATGGGAGAGGTATAATGTGGGCTGGTGGCAATGTGGGCTTGCTGGCCTTGTTATTTGAAAAAAAATGCAAACAAGCAAACACGTTGGAATCCAGTAACGTGAGTAGTGGACTCATGCACGCAGGAGAGAACGAATGGGATTAGAGAGCAGGGGGCATGGTTAAAGCCACACTGGGATAGTGAGGGCAATTGTATGGAACAAGAAAGATGAGAAGAGGCGCGGATCGTTTATGTTTGCAGCTGGAATGAAATATAGGGTAAGACCTATATATTTTTATATAAAATTAATTAGTTATTTAACTTAGTGGCTACATACATACCGTTAAATTTTATATACATACCGTAAAATTCAATTGGTCTGTATGATCATCGGCAAAGATGAGTGTATATATACTGTTAATATATACACTGTATTAACATACGTATACGATGCGCTAACGATGTAGTAGATAAATTTAAATATTATCTAGAGTTACTGTTAAAACCACATTAAATTATATTGATAATAACTTTTTTAATTGTTAGCAAAATTGAACAAATAAAGGAGCGTTGTTATCGTATCCGGCAAGGCGACATGATGGAGCAGGCTTGGTCAATACGGGAAGTTTGTAAAACGAACCGGTTAATCGAAAAATAAAAACCAAGGTGAGTTAAGCTCACTCAGTTATCCCACTTATATTTTATATAAGTCAGATTTATATTTGTTTGTTTTGTTTGCTATTGGTTGAATGACTGGATGATTGTTTGCATATACACTGAATATTTTTATATGGATTTAAATTAAACATTTGTTTAATTTAATCAAACCCCATCGTTATTTTTAACGATGATTTCCAATGGAGGTAACTTACCTTATTGGCTACATTTATGACAATATGAATGTAGGTAAACTAAATTGGATGCTAGAATTATTATTCTTGGGTGGATCACTATCAGTTGAATTGATTATTTAATTACATATGATCATTACATGAACTATTTAACCAATATGATTGGATTATGACTATTGATCGTTGAATATGAATTCAACGCTTGTTGTTATTAACCAATATGTGATAGTGGTTAAGGAATTTATAACAGATGGCCCAAATACAAAATATTTTATAAAGATTGATTTACCGTTAGGTATATCGGTAGAAATGAAGTTATGCAATATATATAGATTTTTAAATATATTATTTAATGAAGTTTATAAAAAGGAAATTAACCAAACACGTATATTGTTTATTTTAAACACCAATCAACAATTTGTACCAAAATCTACCGTGTACGAAGCACGTGCCTCATCCTATATTGCTAAGATTGATAAAAAAATGAGCAGTGATTAATGTAACAATTAATAACTGAAATTTATTGTTTTTAAACGATTAAATGAGATTTATTTTGAAATGATTATTATTTATTTAACAATAATCGGAGTAATTGATATTATTTAAACTAATAATATTATTTAAATGAAGAGACGAATTGGAGTTGATCAAAGAGTTAATCATGTTAACTGTTTTAACAAAAATTGATTATTAAATGAAATTAGTTTATGTCGATTAATCTAATGAAGTAACTTAACTATTAGTTGTTTAACTTAATAAGAAATAAAGGGGAAAATTGATATTAATTCTAGTTAATGATAAAGAATCATAATTTAAGAAACTTCTTCTTAAATGAAGTTCATTTAAGTAAGTAATCAAATTTAGTAATGAAATATATTGAATTTCAAAGTGAGTTTATGAACAAGTTATATTTAAACCAAGTTTGATAAATGAGGTTATAAATTGAATTTTAAGAAAATATGATAAGCCTAAAATAAATGTTACTTAATGTTTGAATTAAGTAAGGGAAATCGAAATGAAAAAGGGTTTCATAATAAACCAAAGTTGTATAAACGAGTTATAAAAAGGGATGGGAAGTTAAAGCGTTAATTTTAAATTAACGTTACTTAATAATGGCATTAACTGGAATTGATGAGATTTGAAAGGAGATTTCCCAAAATGCATGATTGAAAGGTTTGGAAAGAGGACACATGTAACTGAATTTGATAAAAGATTGAATAATAGGATTTGAAATAAAAATCCGGATAATAAAGCAATTAATTTAAAGAAGTTAAGATTTAAAAGTGATGTTTATTTAATCATTTACAAGTAAATGAAATTAGTACTAATAGTATAGTTAAAAAGGAGATTTCAACAAAAAGAAGTTTTTATAAAATTGTATTTTAAATAAAATAGTGAAGTGATATGTGATGGTATTAGAATGAATATCGGTTTTTTTTTAATTACAATTCATATTTATCTTAAGATAAGAAAGTTGTTGATTTAGGTCTGAGAGGTAATTAAAATACCCCAACTTGAACGAGTTCGAGATTATCAAAAGATGATATTAGTTGTAATAGTGGAGATGTTTGAAGTAGTTTATTATGAGGAATAATAATGTAACGTTATTTGAAGAATTTGGAAATTTATAAAATGGGATTCCAGAAATAAAAGGAATTAAAAAGGGGATTGAGAATATGGAATGATCTTTCCATAATAAAAGAAATAAAAAGGAGACTGGTGAAAATATAACAATATTTTGAAAATAAAGGGATGTGATTTGGGATGAGTTTATTCTGAAAGGGAAAGTAACGATTATGGTGTCCAAATAACGAAACAAAGGAGATACCGTAACGATTGTTTAAAATGATCAATTGAATTGGTTTCCCAATTTTAAATAATAAGTAACGTAGTAGCAAATATTTTGAAATGGTAGTTAATGGGAAATGGAATATTAATTTTTAAATGTTTTTCTAAGTATCAAAATGATCTGAGAATATTAATATATATTAACTGATATATTATTTTAATGGCCAAGTGACACTGTACACTCAACCAATTAATCTATTTTATTTTAATGGTTGTTTAAATTGATAGTTAAATAACCAATTATCAACATCATGCCCAATGCGCTGTTGGTATGGAAAGACCAGGATCGAATTTATATTCGAAAACCATTCCGAACCAGCAATTACGTGAAAGATGTTGATCAAGATGGAGCAAGTGAAGACCTTAGATCTTCATAAGCGGAAGAACTACTGTTAAATACCTCTGGCTGATCCCTAGGGTTAACAATGTTTCAATCGTGATTGGAATTTACGGATTGCAAGGACTACTCGCTACTGATCAATAGGGTGATTCCTAGGATGTGGTAGGAGAGTACCATCAGTTTGTCCAGTCCCAGGACAACTTGTATGGACGGATGTCTGACAGGGTATTTCCAAAGGAATCATGTACGTTGATTTCTTCAAACTTACCAAGTTGGTGGCATAGAGGGGAAACTTCTTTAGCTTAACAACAAAGGTATTTTGTGGATGTCAATTAGTGATATCTGGTGGATTTGACGATGTGGCATTCAAATTAAATGATGGCCAAATGTTCTGAAGGAAGATTCAAACCTCAAGCCTCATCAACCGGGAAATGACAAAAATCGGGCCGGGTTGTAAGATGTTCTTGTTGAACCCAGTGTATTCCCCTCTAGAGATACACTATCGGTAGGTGGTTCCATACCTTGTCATAGTCAGAACCCAATCTCCACTGCGGTTTTGTTTTTATACTATATATGTGGAGCGTGAGATGCAAGCGTTCCGCTAGATTCTATTTATGTGTATTTAGACACTATTATAATATCAGAATATATTTATGATTTCAAAAATGTTTTGGGTTATAGTAAGGTAAAAACCGTCCGTGTTTATGTGTGGGCTAGTCTTACTATTATCCTTTTCTTTCAAAAAAATTTTGAACCTTAAAATCAATATGGGTGTTATTTAAACTTAGCGAATTTTACTCACTCTGGTCCACCAGACTGACCCGGTGTTTTGTAAATGCTTGGGGTTAGACCCGGTTGTACAGATTCAGGTTATCATATGCTGTGAAGTCCAAGGACGAGCAGGTGGGGTTCAGACGCATGATGTATACTGTTATTATTCCGCTATGTGTTATATATGAGGACAGACTATTATAATGGTCTAGATGTATGGATGTACTCCGATGTTGTAAGTATGATTTTAAGCTCTCGATAAAAGTTATTTCTATATTATATTTTGTTCCGCTGCGATGTGAGACTCTGATGGTGTTGTGTGGTTATTTCTATTCTTTATTTCTAATATTTCTTTCTCTCTTTTCTCGTCCTCTAATTTCTTTCTAATAACGTTCTAGTGTTTTCGATGCTTGAATATTCGGCATGGTATTATTATGTCGATTTTCATGGTCGAAAATCCTTGTTCGTTACAGTTACTTACTATAAAAAAGGTTTAGAGTTATAATGTAACAACCCAGATTTTCAGAACCAATTTAAAAATTTTATTTTGCTATTTAATTGTGTTTTGAATATTTAAAATGATTTATTTTAAATAATAATGACTAAAATTTTATTTTAATCGAAGTTAAAACGAATAAATTTATTTTAATTATAAAACAAGCCTGAAATGGTGTCGTAGTTTGAAAATTCGATTTTAAATTTCAATTGAATGTATAGAATTCATTTTAAATCAGAAGTGGACGAAACCAGAGATATTTGAATCTGTTTAATTATATCTTTCTAACGAATGTGCAAAACTGAGATTTCACTTTATAAATTAAAAGTTATGTCCAGTTTAAAATTCAAAATAGTCGCTAAGGAATTTATATATATTTTAATATAATATATAGCCCTTATAAATAACCATTTTGCAAATGACCTCCGTTTTCGACGAAACCACTTTCATAATTTTTGGAATTATTATGTGAGCGTGGTAAATTAATACGTGAGCATGGTAAATTAAAACGTGTTTTGACAGTTTCAGTTTGAATTGGATCAAGCAGAAAATTGCCATTTTTCAAACGGTCTCCAAATTCGACGAAATTAGTTTTGTTAGGACCATATCGTCAAAACATAGCTAGAAATAATTTTTCTGGAATTTTTGGAGTCAGTATATGGCCCAGGTAAATTAAAATGTATGTTTAAATTAAATATATATTGATTTATATTTTAGTTTAAAGAAAAACTGATCGTAACAGTCGAATTGACTTACGAAACATATCCCGTTAAGTCCGGAATGAGGGTATTTAGTTAGGGGCGACAGTCGTTGGGTTTGATTTGGAGTTCGTTATCATATCGAGATAATTATGAATTAATTATTAAAAATAAAATATATTTATATAAAATGGGCCAATCAGGGAAAAACCCTAATCACTTTAATTCCACCGTAGTTCTCTTTCGTGAGTGGCCCCAAAGCTTCGAAACAAAATCCCTAAAATCCCCTAACCTACTTCAAATGAGGAGATGAATCCAACGCCAACATTATGGTGATTCTCGATATCTACAATATCGTATGAGTATGACGATCTATAATGGAGTAATTTGTTCGAACCGCTGGCTCAAACACGCAACATTTGGGTCCAAATTCCGAGCTTGTGGGCGTCGCGAGTTCACTGCGGCGGCTGGAGGAGGGAGGTGCAAGGAAGCTTTGAGGCGTGGCGGTCTCTGATCAAGGTCCGGAGCTTTGAGGAGGGGCGTGGCGGCAGTTTTCATTCACAAGGATAGGTGTGTTACTGTGGAAAAGGAAGACAACGGGATAAGGAAATAATTAAGGAGAGGGTTAATTTAATTTTAATTAATTAATTTAGTGTCTTGTTTAAATTGTTCAAATGTATAATATACAATATCTTGTTCATACGGAAACGAAATCGAACGATTTCGGATCCGTTGGAATCGCAGAAAAGAGAGATACAACATGGACTGACCAGAATGGAAGCGGAGCAAGTTGGAATTTTGGGAAAATTCGAATCCAAACAGAGCAGAAATTCAGAAATAAAAGAACGAAGGAGTGGAATCGAATGTGAGAACTCTTTCTCACTAAAATTTGTTTACTGTTAAAAGTATACTAGGATGTAGACGGTGCTTAGCAGCACCTGATACCATTTGTTGTTCAAACCATGATTGTTTGTTTGGATTGAATTGACTGTGCTGTGTTTATTGATTGAATGAACTGTATAAAATATTCATGTATTGAATAAAATATTTGAATAATAAAAATATCATTTTTATTGAACGAATAAAATATATAAAATATTTATGTGTGGAATAAAATATTTGAACAATAAAAATATCATTTTTATTTAATAAATAAAATATAAAATATTCTTGTGTGGAATAAAATATTTGAACAATAAAAATATCATTTTTATTGAATGAATAAAATATATAAAATATTCATGTATGGAATAAATTATTTGAACAATAAAAATATCATTTTTATTGAATCAATAAAATATATAAAATATTCAAGTATGGAATAAAATATTTGAACAATGAAAAATATCATTTTTATTGTATAAATGAACTGTATAAAATATTCATGTGTTGAAACAAATATTTTATAGTTGGAATATAATTTTTAACGTGTAAATGTATAAAATAAATATTCATTTACAAATCGGACGATTTGTTTATTTACACACAATTAACTGATATTGATTGGGACGATAAATTTTACACATCGCCCAGCTGCACAAATAAAATCTGTGTTTGTTGATTGAAACCCCACATGGATATTGGGATGATATTTGGCGTACACTAATCCCAATTGTTTAGTTGTATGTCGATCGATGGGTTGACAAACTGTTGTAAGCGTTAATAATTTATATTTAATGCTCATGCAGTTGAGTAGTGCACTCTGGATGATGGATGATTGTTTATCATGGTTGTTATATACATGTATTGTATGGAAATCCATATAAATAAATTATATGGTAATTGATTATGTCTGATTCCAATTCAGAAATAACGAATATTTAAAAATAACGAATATTTTAAAATAATATTCAGAAAAGAATCAAAATATGATTTTGATGATCGATTTGGGATGGACACGAAAATATTGAAGAGATATGAAGCCGTGTTGATTAGTTATGCGCCTTTTTGACGCGAACGATATTTATATCGATTTTATTCGTTTTTATAATGAATATCGGAAAGGAAATGATTACAAAATTTAATGTTTTGAAAATATTATCATTTATATAATAATGATATGGAATATTCAATTTTGTTTTAAAATTGAAAATGAAGTTGAAATCATTTTTACAACGATTTATAAAATATGTTTTAAATGGAAATTGATGAAATATATATAATATATATATATATTATATATTTAATGGCCTGAATAGAACGTGCCGCGCGCGACCATTCGCGAATTTCGACCATTGACTTTGAATTGACATTACGGGAGATCCGACCGTCGAATTCTCCTAAAATCGGAACCGTTGGGTTCGTATCAAAAAGAGCTTTCCAACGATTTGAAATCCAACGATTGGATTTGGAATTATGTCCAAATCAAATTTGGAAAAGGCCGTTGTAAGTGCAGTTCGATGATCATTTATGGAAATCGAATGAAAGGGCCTTAATAAAATTACTAAAAATATTAATAATTTGTGTAAAATCATAATAAATGATTTGGAAAGAATTAGGATGAAAAATCCCATATTTGAAAAGATAAAAATATATTTTTATCGAAATGATCTAGTTACAACTAGAATTATAATCCACTTATTTTTAAATAAAAAATTGGATTGAGAATGAGTTTTAATATAACCAGAATATCCAATATATGAACTGGAGTGGATTTGTGTGGAAATCATCTTCGGAATATTTCGATGTTGGATTTCGTGATTATACAGATATTGTTATGGAAATTTGGAAGATAAATTTATATTGTTATTTCCAATATGATATTTGTTGGTTTCAGAATTTAATACTGAATATGAGCGGGCATAATTTCTATTCAGAGTCTTGTATTTAATATCAAATGGGATTTTGGGTTTGTCGTGAATGGTGTATTTATTAACACTCTTCTTAAACCCAGTTGAGAAAAGAATAAATCTTTAATTTAAGATTTAGTGAAGTTTTCCAAATAATTAATATTTAGTTGGAATTGAATAAAGAATTGGATTTTTGGGTTTATAGTGAACGATGTTTTAAATGACATTTGTTCTTTAACCCGATTAACCATGAAATGTAATTTGGAATTTATAAATATTTATATTAAGATTTAACAAAAAAATTCCAAAGTAAAGTTTTCAAATTTAATAAAATAAATTGGAATTGAATGAAATTCGATTTGGTAATAAACGAAGTGAACTTCTGTGGAGGAAGACTATTACTATATATGGAATTTAAAAGGCTTTGCCGTTATTCCATTTATATTATTGGTTGGATAAGGAGGTTTATATCGATTATATATATATTGATCCGTTTTCCGCGAAGATTCCATAATTAATGGAATGTGATTTTGGGTTTATCGTGAACTGTGTTTTAAATGACATTGGTTCTTTAACCCAGTTAAAGACATGATTTATTTCCTGAATTTGAATAATCATTATATAATGATTTTTGGGATAATTAAACTTAACGAACTCATGAAATGATCGAGAATGGAGTATCACCAGTTTTGCTCCAAGCGATAGTTAAATCTTTAATTAGATTTGAACCTGAAATGGTAATTAATTTTACGGAGAACACTGTGGTGTTAGATATGGAGTATTACCAGTTTTGCTCCATGGGATAAATAGGTTAGGATTGGGAAATATAATAAATGATTACCTCGGTAAGGTTCGCTAATCCCGACTAGTTTGGATAAACCTTAATTTGGTTTGAAATGATATCCAAAGGAAGATTAAAGAATAAATTTAAAAAAAATTATCTTTGATAAAATTAATGGGAACCTTTCCCTAAAAGATATGAATATTTGAATAAAAGAATATTCTGGATTGGAATGAGGTGTATGTTGTGTTTGTATATCACTAGATTATAATATACGCGGTTTATACCCATTCTGAATAACTGATTCGACGATAAGTCGACGATGAAGACGGTAGTTGAAGACCGGAGGTCTTCACATCGTTTGGATGATTTTTGATGTCTTGATTGGGCTGTACACCCAAGACAAGGTAATAAGTGGTGATCGTCCAGACGTACTTGGAGATCGACCGGAAATGCGAGGATCTTTCTCATGTATTGGACATATGGGACGAGGAATAAGGTGCCTCCGGTTTCGTTCAGACCCAGAACGAACTTGTAAATGGATATGTGTCTGACATTGGATTTTATTTTGCGTTGATTGATCTCTATTAAATATATATCTGTTTGGTAGCGGAGAATTTATTCTCTTGCTTAACACCCTTCTATGAGACGTACGAGCTCAGAGGTTATATATCGATAGACATCAGTCGCATGGCGTGAATTACCTGTGTGGCATGCTAAGATGCAAAGGATCAGGACTTCTGTTGAAAACAGAGTCTTGTGGTTGATGATCAAAGCACGACTTTAATATAGCATAACTTTGTGTAGCGTTAATTTAAGAGCCTCACATCCCTGTATGAACCAGAAATGGGAGAGGACTGCAGAGAGAACATGCATTTCCTTCTAGCTAGGAGAGGTGTCATGGTATGGAGCCCAGACATTTTTACTTATGTGGATGATGGAAAGCGAGGTACCTCAGATATATCGGTCACTACGAGGCCGATGGATGGATATGGTCGACATATTGACCAGACTTACACCCCATAGGGCGGGTAAACGTATTGTTTAGGGATTATTAATCCACTTAAAATGTGGACCGACCCTGAAGATCCAAGGGTCGATGCGTTCTGTCCCTGAGGCTCGGGCTAGAGAGTCTCAAAGCGGTAAGGACTATCCCTTGCCTTGGTTCATAGATGGAATCCAATTTCCAATACGTGACATTTCGGTTTTAATTGCAGAACTAGTATAGCAACATAGTAGCATGGGATACTATGTCGTATATGATTGACACATTTATATTTGAAGCTGTTTTATACACTATACACTTATAATATTATCAAAATGATTTGTTTTTAAATGTACCAAGCATTTTTGGCTATTATAAGGCAAAAATCTATCCTCCGGCTTGCGTTGCATTGGCTTCATTGTTATTTATTTAGCATTGCGCTGTTTGTTTTATGCACTGGTATTCTTGGGGGTAAACGTGTTCCATGTTATATGGCATGGTCCCTTGATTTACCTTACTTTAAAAAATCAAGCTAATAACTGTTTTAGTTCTCACACCAGTCACATGACTGACCTGGAGTTTATTGTTTTAACCTAAACTCTAGGTGCCCCTATTTCCCACAGAGGCAGCTAGTAGTTTTGGTTTTGCAGATTTCTTTTTACAGGATCCTGGTTTACAACTGGAACTATATTCGGAAAGCTCTGTATCCGTGTATTTTTCTCAGTTGTGTTATGTATTATTTTTTCGCTATTATGTATTTAAATGTAATTTAAATCTCTGATATTTTTTTGTTGTATATATCTATTCATACTCTGTTATATTCTTGTACTCTGATGAGATTGTTGTAATAAGCAATGAAATATTCATCTATTTATGTTCTAATTTGTTATGTTCTCAACTCAATCCGAGCTTTCCCGCAAGGGCGTGTTTGGGTCGTTTCAGTTGGTATCAGAGCTTTGGTTTACAGAGCTCGAGAACAAAACACGTTAGAACCAAACAAAAGAATTCATCAGAGATTGGATTAGTAATATCCAATGAGAATAACTCGTTAGAGATAGGATCGGTAGGGTCCTAGAATGAGTGTAAAGAGTGTTGTTTTTAAAATAAAAATGAAAACAAATTTTGTTTTAAAAATTTAAATCCTATTATACATATTTGAATATTTATTTTATATTGATTTTTGGACAATCGAGAATATAGAGATTTTGAATATATGCGTAATTAATGTGTATTCGAAGCCTCAAATATATTGGATAGATATAGAATCACACTCTAGTCGCCCGGAGATGATTCTGATGATAGCGATCACATCATCAGAGTTTATGTTCATGTTTTGAAAGTGGGATATCTATATGATTCCATTTGACTGGTGTGAGAACCAAAATATAGTTAGAATATATTGTTGTGATTTAGCATCAAAAATATGGTTTTTGAATATATATATTTTTTTGAAAATTGGTTCACTTTATTATAATAAAAAGCAGTACAGTAGACAGGTTAGCATACTAACCATTTCAATTAGAAGACAACAAAATAAAATTAAGAATAATATGAAAATAACAGGAACTCTAAAACTAATCTGAGATAAACCCGGCCCATGATGAGGCCACCCCGCTTGCGACTCGCTACACCTGAGCAAACAGCTCCACCGATGCACTCAGCACCGCAACTTCTTGACTCCTTCACAATAGCAATGTCAAGCCTTACTCCAAACCCAAAACAGCAACATACAATGACAACTTATATAATAATACTACAAGAATACTTTAATGGCTCAATTTCAAACATTAAATCTGGTTGACGACTAACGGACGCCTGTTAATCAGTCTTAATGCTAGAAATTCTTATGATAATGCAGCTAGAATTGTATCCAACCTCATCCGTGTTATATACTGAAGATCCGCAGACACTGGAGACCACAGTTGCCAATGCAACTCCACACCACATGACCAAACAGCCCAGAAACAACTCATGAGCCATTCAAGCCCTCCACTCCATGTGTCAAAACTGCCGCCTTAACAGCATCAGCATATCATGATTGGAGCATGTTGCTTTAGTACTCAGTTTGCTATATAAGCAATGTGATATCAAGATGACTTAACCAAAATAATTTGTTGAATTTACAGAAAGAAATCAGAAGAAATACCGATGAAAAACACTCAGACGAAATACTCATGTCACTAACCCCATGCAAATTCTCTACTGTCCATGACATGCAGTAGGCAACTTCTCTTCACAAAGCAAGTGTCAATAAAAAACAGTAACCTTATTCCCAAAATATATGTTCATAAACATCCAAGATCTAAAGACTGCTATCCATAAAATCACTTCATGATCCAATGCATCAGATAACCAGACGGTTTGTAAAATTCTGAATTCAGCCCTTGTTAATGAAATACCAGAAGAATTCAATCTCATAAAACAGCTAAAACCCCAACATAAGAAGGAATCAGTAACGCCACTCTTAGATGGCACATATCACAATCTAGACTATACTGGCCATGTCTTCTAGAAATCTGAACTGCTCTTGAAATTCAACCAAAGCCAATCTATCAACTTAACCATTATCCAAACACTTGTTTCCAATCTCATAAATGGGTTCACATGAGGTTGAACTAAAGGCTAAATACTGATTAAAATTGCTTAAACTGGATTCACGTTTAGAAAAGAACAGCTCAGACCATAAGTATCTCCACGAACCAATTATTACATTCCCAAACAACAAACACAACTCACCTTTAATTATAGATAAACACAAGCCGGACGTCAGTCCATTGTTAAGCAAATCTGGGGAAGATGTTTCTTCCAGACGCCAGTTCAATGCTTTGAGTCATCCCCTTACTATTAAAGCCCTTTACCACTATCGCCAATCCCAATTCGCGAGTAGGACCATCGTCGGATCTGGCGTGTGGCGATTCAACATAAATCTTCTGGAACCTCATCCGCGGTAAATGGTCTGACCTGACGCTTCGAGAATAGCCTGGATCTATATCTGGTGACACATCATAATGTTTTGCACCTGATCTAAATGAGGATGTGTAGATCTGTATATATAGGGCAGAGATCTGGAGGTTTTTGATGAAATTTCGCCATCCGCGTATTGGAGTAAAACAGATCTGACATTAAATTTTGAGATAATAACCGAAAGAAAACAGATGTCTTATCATCGAAAATAATTCGATGAAGGTTTCAGATAGAAATCAGATGTAAATCAAATAGAAAATATCTAGAAAACAGATAGGAAGAGGAGCAAGGAGAAACTCACGCATGAACGAAAGCAGGTGTTAAAGCCTGTCGCCGTGGACAAGTTCTCCTAACTGTAATGTCGGTTTTTGAATATATATATATATATATATATATATATATAAGTATATGTTTGAAAAGCTAATCAACTAATTGATCGCTGGTTGTGTTGTATGATTATTAGATCAACTAATTATAATATTGGAGTAATTTAACCAATATGAGAAAGAATGGTAAATAAAGCCAAATTGAATCAAATATTAAACTGAATTGAAAATTTGATTGGAATTGCATGCATACACATGTATATACATTGAAAGGTCATAGCAGGGAAGCTAAGCAGAGGAATAAAATTGTATGCCCGACAAATAGGTACATGTTTACTAACTATTGGGTTTGGATGATTTTATGAGCCGATTGGTTAGCTGCTTGGCTTTTTCGTTTTCTTTTTGGATGATGAGGGCCCTGCGTGGCTAGTTGCGATTTTAAATGTCTCCCCGTACAAAAGAGGTTTTGGCGAAATTTTTCAAAAATTTAGGGTGTTAGCCAAATTTTTGAGAAATTAGAAATTCTTATAAATTGAAAAGTTGAAGAATGAAAGTTGAGTTGGTTAGTTAAACAACATTTAGCTCTGTTCCTTCTCGAGGACAAAAAGATTTTAAGTGGGGGAGATTGTAACAACCCGAATTTTCAGAACCAATTTAAAATTTTTATTTTGCTATTTTAATGTGTTTTGAATATATAAAATGATTTATTTTAAATAATAATGACTAATTTTTTTTTAATCGAAGTTAAAATGAATAAATTTATTTTAATTATAAAACGAGCCTGAAATGGCGCGGTAGTTTGAAAAATCGATTTTAAATTTCAATTGAATGTATAGAATTCATTTTAAATCAGAATTAGACGAAACCAGAAATATTTGAATCTGTTTAATTATATTTTTCTAACGAATGTGAAAAACTGAGATTTCACTTTATAAATTAAAAGTTATGTCCAGTTTAAAATTCAAAATAGTCACTATGGAATTTATATATATTTTAATATAATATATAGAGCTTAGAAATAGCCATTTTGCAAATGACATCCGTTTTCGACGAAACCACTTTTATTGGATCCGGAATATCAAATTATTCCTAGATTCCAATTTTCATAATTTTGAGAATTAATATGTGAACGTGGTAAATTAAAACGTGTTTTGATAGTTTCAGTTTGAATTGATTCGACCGGAAAATGGCCATTTTTCAAACGGTCTCCAATTTCAACGAAATTAGTTTTGTTAGGACTGTATCGTCAAAACATAGCTAGAAATAATTTTTCTGGAATTTTTGGAGTCAGTATGTGGCCCCGGTAAATTAAAATGTACGTTGAAATTAAATATATATATTGATTTATATTTTAATTTAAAGAAAAACTGATCGTAACAGTCGAATTGACTTACGAAACATATCCCATTGTGTCCGGAATGTGGGTACTTAGTTGGGAGCGACAGGCATTGGGTTTGATTTGGAGTTCGTTATCATATCGAGATAATTTTGAATTAATTATTTAAAAACAAAATATATTTATATAAAATGGGCCAATCAGGAAAAAACCCTAATCACTTTAATTCCACCGCTGTTCTCTTTCGTGAGTTGCCCAAAAGCTCTGAAACAAAATCCCTAAAATCCCCTAACCTACTTTAAATCAGGAGATGAATCCAACGCCAACACTATGGAGATTCTCGAGATCTACAAAACCGTATGAGTATGATCTATAATGGAGTAATTTGTTCGAACCGCTGGCTCAAACTCGCAACATTTGGGTCCAAATTCTGAGCTGGTGGGGGCCGCGAGTTCACTGCGGCGGCTAGAGGAGGGAGGCGCAAGGAAGCTCTGTGGCGTTGCGGTCTCTGATCAAGGTCCAAAGCTATAAGGAGGGGCGTGGCAGCGGTTTTCATTTATAAGGATAGGTCGGTGACTGTGCAAAAGGAAGATGACGGGATGAGGAAATAATTAAGGAGATGGTTAATTTAATTTTAATTAATTAATTTAATGTCATGTTTAAATTGTTCAAATGTATAATATACAATATCTTGTTCATACGGAAACGAAAGCGAACGATTTTGGATCCGTTGGAATCGCAGAAAAGAGAGCTACAACATGGGAATGACTAGAATGGAAATGGAGCATGTTGGAATTTCGGAAAATTCGAATCCAAACAGAACAGAAATTCAGAAATAAAAGAACGGAGGAGTGGAAATGAATGTGAGAACTCTTTCTCACTAAAATTTATTTACAGCTAAAAATATACTAGGATGCAGACGGTGCTTAGCAGCACCCGACAACATTTGTTGTTCAAACCATGATTGTTTGTTTGGATTGAATTGACTTTGCTATGTTTATTGATTGAATGAACTGTATAAATGTAATGGCCTGCAAATCCATACTATCTGAGGTGACTACATACATCACATGTCCAACCCAAATTGCACAGAATTACGAATCATTATTAGAAAGAAGTTAGAGGATGAGAAATAGAAAGAAAGAAATATTAGAATTGAAGAAAAACGAAGATCACAAACTCATAGCGGAACGAATAAAATATATTAAATAACATAACTTTTGAAATACAAATATGTTTTGAATACACATACCATTATCAAAGCACAACAGCTATTTCTGAAATAGTTATAAACACCTGTTTCCAGATAGAAACATAACACAGCTGGATATATGATAGTCTATAGCTAACTGGTGAAGCCTCCTGCTTCCAACTCCTCCAAGTGAATCTGTAAAATCCCGACTACTTGATTATCCATACAAATTTGGGCACCCAAGAATTTAGGGAAAACAAACAAAATAAACGCTGGGTCAGTCATGGGACTGGTGTGAGTAAACTCCAACCATTTGTTTAACTTTCATAATCCTTTCGAAAGAAAAGATAATAGTAACACCAGCCCACACATAAACATAGACGGTTTTTACCATACTACAACCCAAAACACTTTGATATGAAAATCCAGTGATATTATAATAATGTCTACATCAAATAAATATAATCTAGCAGAATGCTTGCATCTCACGCTCCATATATAATATAAAATCAAGAACCGCAGGGCACTTATTGGAGATTAGATTCCGACTATGACAAGGTATGGAACCACCTTTCGATAGTGTATCTCTAGAGAGGAATACGCTGAGTTCAACAAGAACGTCTTGCAACCCGGCCCACACATGACCGACCACTCATTTCGCTTGAATGTATCGAATGTATATCACCAACGGTTGGGATCAGCAATCGTTTCCCAAATGGGACAGCATCGATAGATTAAAGAAGCAAATGGAATTTCTCTAGATAGGTGATTATACACACTAATGGAAGCGACCCACATAGCCATGTTGCCTGCCCGATTTTTGTCATTTCCCGGTTGTTGAGGGATGAAGCTACGATTTCTTATCATTCATTTATAGCACAATCACTTTGAATGCCACATTGTCAGACCAATTATTCACTAATTGATTTGCACAAATATATTCTGGATATTATGCTAGGAGAATAAATTCTCCACCACCATATATATTTATACAGACCAACATATGCGATCACTGGAAATACTCTGTCAGACACTCATCCATATACGTTCGTTCTGGGATTGAATGAAACCGAAGGCAAAATTTGCATCAATAGAAAAAGCCCTTGCACTTTACTCCGTCTTCGATTATATTCATGTAATCTGATTTGCAACGCTACTGCCAATACGGAGTGGTTCTCGGATAATAATCCAACTGGTCTCTCCATATTGACAACGATATTGGCAAACACTTCGATAGTCAGTTATTTAACTATTGAAGAAAAACAAACATCCATTCAAACATCCAACAAATCACTGGGCCTTTTAATAATATTTCATTAATTAAAACACTTCTCCATTTCCTTATCCATATTCGTTAACACGATATTTTCGATAATCATCCTGGCCACTTACGCTATTGGGAAAACATTTCCATATATCGCCTTCATTTATTTTCTATACTTAGAAAATATATTCTATTAATAATTGGAAAATATTCCAATTACTTATTTCTTTCATGACCATTCATTTTTAGACTTAGGAAATATTTACTATTATATTTCCAAAATTTCCACTTATTGGGTTAAAACAAATGTTATGTAAAACATCATTACAACAACCCAAAATACTGCATTCGACTAAATCTCTTTAAACATTTCTCTTTGATACTGAATCTTGCTATTTATCAGCTAATAATGAAATCAATCAAGTTGGGGTATAATTACCTCTCAGACCTTGACTGAAAATATTATTAACTTCAAAACAGACAAGACTGCTAACTCGAATAATCAACACCATACTAAACCAATTTCCCATTTCTAAAACGTATATACTTTTCTCTTTCTATTCTTACTCGATTTAAATTCATAGATTTTCTTTTTGTTTATAATATTCTATTTTTAGTTCGTTTCCTTATCGAATTCTATATATATCGATACATTGATTTCTAACTATCAAATTTTCTTCAAAATGTTCTAACTCCTTAAATTTCTGGAAAAATTCGCCATAACCTCCTATGTACCGGCAAATAGTTCAAACCTCAGCTCGCCTCTCTAGGCCCTTTCCATTCAAAAAGAAAAACAAAAAGCCAAGTGGCTTGCCGATTCGGCGCATAAAACCTCATATGGAATTTAAACATGTACCTTTTTGTCGAGCACTAAATTTATAAACATCATACACTTCATTCCATATCTGTCTAACACATATATGTCCATTTCTAATTTATTTCAACTCAATCTGGTCATTTTTAACTCAACTCGCTCATTAATCTTTTTATTTGCTCTTTTGCCCATTCCACTTTATATTTGAACATATCATGTTCAATTGCCATTTTATCTTGCTTATGAATTAATTTAATCCCATTTCGACTCAGGTTCCATACTCGATTTCAAATAAAAATTCTCAAATCTCCTTTACTTATTCAAAGTCCATTTTCATATCGTATTTTGATTAACTAAATATTATTCAAATTAGTTAGTTTTATTCAATAATTAAAAATCTGATTTTTGTCTCAAAAATCATTTCACTTACTTCACTGGAGTTCATATTTATTTTACATCTCCAGTCTGGATTTTTCTAATGGCAATTCGGATTTTATTTCCTTAAAATCCTTTTATTTATTAAATAAACCGTTATGGTTTTATAATGGTTCTGGCGCTGTTTTTCTGAAAATTTTATTTTGACATAACTCAAAATCTGTAAGATGAAATCCAGATTTTTCTCTTCCATTAGAAAACTATTATCAAATCGGTCCTGACGCTTCTTGTTTCTAAGAATTCCGACTTAAACTGAGTTCTGTATATTCAGTTGAAGTTCAAAACGCCAATTTACGAACTATCGCGCTGCGCCGAGTTCGTTTTAATTATATTTAAATATAAACTTAGTTTAGAATTAAATTTCAATCTCGTTCTAATATATATCTTAGTATATATTCAATCTAGTTTGAAATCCAACTTAACATTTCTGATTTTCTCTAATTGTCGATTTTTTTCTTACTCGGTTATAAATTTATTTATAACTCAATTTGCTATATTATATTCCAACTCCCTTTATAAATAAATTATTTATAAAATTTGATATAATCGAATTTCAAATTATAAATCCTTCTGTTTTATCTCATCTCAGTTTATATTCCAAATCCTAGAAATAAACCCATCATTCCTTTTCTGAAACAAATTTCCAATTCACGGTTAAATCCATATTTGAATTTAAATTTCTAAATTATCAAATGATAATTTATTTATCTTTAATTTATAAACATTGTTTATAAATTTAATTTCCTTGTTTTGTAAATAAAACAAGTTCCCATTTCGATTCCATTTCAAATTCTATTTTCAAATTCATACTTGAATTTAAATCTTTAAATTATCTAATGATAATTTAATTTACTAGATTTATAAATATCGTTTATAAATCCAACTTCCTTGTTTTAAAATAAAACAGGTCCCATTTCAAAATCTGTTTGAAAACAAAAGGCTTATTTTGGAATGTTCTAATTATTATAACTAATCTATAAATAACATATAATCTATTTAAATATTTAATTTAAATATTAGTCTCTAATTAATTAAATTCTAATATTCCTTCTTGATATAATTTATTTTATAAATTCGGTATAATCTAACTTAATTATCCAATTAAATTTACATTCCGAACATTGGAATAGATTTCATCGTTTTCTACTTAAAACGATTTCCAATTCATATCTTTAAATTCACATTAGAATTTAAAATATTCATATCATCCAATGATAATTTGTTTTCCTTCATTTATAAACATCGTTTATAAATTCAATTCAATTGCCTGATTATCCAATCAAAATCACTCCATTTTATTTATAAACACCATTTATAAATTTACTTCAATTCTCTGGTTATTTAATTTATAAACATCGTCTATAAATGCAATACTTGTTTTTATTTAATATCAAAACAAGTAAATATCTTTAGCCCATTCTAAATTCAAATTCTATTTTAGAAAAATAGAATTTTCCTTTTTAAATTTCAAAACCCTATTTACGATATTTCTATAAATTACCATTTAGGCCCAGTGATATTTCAAACATCCAAAATACCAAATTATCAAATCACTGGTTTTTCTAACACATCATATAAGATAACATATATTAAACCATACAAATGATAATATATTTGAGGAATCCAGTTGGATTCCTCCAACCTGTTTTCCTGCATCCACAGATGTTAGACACATAAATAGTACCCATCCTGCTTCGAGGCAGGATATCGCGGTATAGAAGGTCATCCACTATCATAGCGTGGGGCGTATAGGGTCATCCGCTAATGATACTGCGGGCATCCGCTAATGGTACTGAGGGAACTATCCAGTCACCAATATAAATATAATAGCACAACCACCAAGCCTAAATAACTAATATAATAACCACAATTTATCTATAAATAGCAACGCAACCAATCAACCAACAAACAACATATAAATAAAATAAAAATTCGATTATAATAATTTATAATCGAACCAGAGAGTGAGTTTACTCACCGTGATTTATTTATTTGGAGCATATCCATTTTAACTTCCATTTGAAATCCAGATTATAAGATCTGCAACTTCGAATCCTACTTTATGATTTTTCAACCTTGTATAAATTAAATGCACTTCATTTAGATTTTTGATTATAAAAATTAAACGAATTAACTAATTTTTTTTTTTACTTTATACCTTAACAGCGTTTCCCTCTGTAGCTAAACGAACTATAGCCGAGCTGCTTTGCCCTCACCTGTTTCCTCCTTTCTTTTAAACTTGTTGTAACTAACTCCACTCATATCCCATGTTTTACAAATCTGAGTTCACCAATATCTTCCAACCTAACACCCCTCTCCGAGCTTGCATATATATATATATATATATATATATATATATATATATATATTTTTGTCCCATCGTGAATTGGAGTAGCTCTCGAGGCTTACACAGAAACTCGCGATTTATTTATACAACGATAACCACCAAA
The DNA here is from genome assembly GCA_030737875.1 of Allium sativum. Lineage (NCBI taxonomy): Eukaryota > Viridiplantae > Streptophyta > Magnoliopsida > Asparagales > Amaryllidaceae > Allium > Allium sativum. The sequence goes on from CM060922.1 coordinate 68,547,038, forward strand.
TATGCCAGCCCCTCTGCCTTGCATCCCTGAGCACATCCGCCTCATTGTCTCCTACCCTGACATCGCAAAACATTGGTAATCCGAAGCCTAGTTCATTTTCATTCAAACATAGATCACTAGAATCGATCACACTAACTCCCTACTTCCCCAAAATACTGTCAATCCTCCCCAGAAGACATCGCGACCTTCAGTAATTCACCAAGCAGTCTTGAATCAAACTTCAACCCAGTCTGCCCCCAAATGTAAACATATCGCGCCCAACTCCACCTCGTTCATTAAATCTGACTCCGGCGTCACTGGTTTAATGGAAATCGAATACCCTAGTTGACTCGCGAGAATTCGAGCTTGCGAAACTTTACATCGAACCCTGAACGAACCACACAGATTGAAGAACAAGAGAAAAGGAACTCTGATGAAGGATTCGGATTAGAAAAGGAGCTTCGATTCCTTTTTTTTCCTCTAGACAATGATTTAGAAATTTGAAGAAAGGAAATGTTATAAAAAGGGGTGGCGGCTTTTGATTTACAAAAATTGATTTTGCAAAGTATAAATGGAGCGGCATCCCTTTTGATTTTCTTCTGAGGAATGCAAAACAAAAAATGGAAAACAAATGGAGTGGTATTTCGATTTTGAGGCAAAGGGACTCGCAATTTTTGTTTGGTGTTAAACTGAATTGGGGAAAGGCCATTTATTTTGTTTCTGATGGTTTCGATTTGAATTTATTTTTGTTACTGAGGAAGGAAAATTAAAAGGGGAAACACCCGGGCATCGCTATTTATAGATGGAAAAACTTCAGCACTAAGTAGTAGGCATGTGTGAAGTACAATATAGGGTGGTATATTTCAATGTTTAGGCTAGGTATAGGATTTTGAAAATATTTAGATAGATTCTAATTTGAATTAATACCTATCCATTTCATTTTATAATAATATAAATTTGGGGTCTCGAACTCCAAATTTCGAACCGCTATTTTAACACGCGACCGACGTTACCGGGTTGTAACGCTTTTCCGAACTGAATGGAATATATTCTGAAATTTACTTTGATCACATTTATTCTATAATATAAATTAAATTCAAAGTACTAAATTCCTCGATAATAAATTATTTTATTAACGTTGAATTTCAAATATAATTTATATAAATCATCTAAATTATTTTCGGTTCAGTTCTAACTTCGAATTCAATTATATTTCGTATAACGATAATTATATATATTTGAAATGAATCGTATTTTAATTATTAAATCGATATTTCAATATAAAAATCGATTTATAGTATCAACTCAATATTTAAAACCATATTAATTATTTAAAATAAATCGACAGAAATCCGGGTCGTTACATTCTTCCCTCTTAAAAGAATTTCGTCCCCGAAATTGCTAAGGTAGGAAAAATGGTACAAGCCCACTAACTTTCAAAAACTCACTTATGTTGAAACTCAACACCTCATATTTCAACAAATTTTAGTTTTACCAAAACTGTTGGTCTCCATTTATATTGCGCACCAATTCATTTACTTTGATCCATTTAACTTACTTAAGTTAAATTTAAAATCCTAGATTTCAAATTCCCAGGTTTTTATTTCAAATGCTTTAGAAATCATTTAAATATATCCATATTTTTATAACCATTTCAAATTCAAAACATTTGAATTTTCAAACTAACTTGTTTTCTTTCAAACAAATTTCCAACAAAGCTTTTCTAAGGTAGCAATCCATCACTTAGAAACTTGAAAATGACCATCGATGATGCTGTAGTCATCATCAGAATTATTTTCCAACCACTAAAGTGAGTTCAGTGCTTTATCACTTTCAAAATCCATCTGAAGATGATTTTTATTCAGAAATCCTTCCAAAACACAAAGCTATATTGTTCTAATATACTTCAGAAAATATTTTCAAACTTCCCAGGATTTAAATTCCAAATTCTGGTTTGAATTTAATTTTAATTCATCTCATTTGTATATTTAATTCATAAAAAAATTCTATTTTGGTTATATACAACCATTCCAATTTTTATAATCTAATTTGATTATAATATTAACATCCAACACATCCATATATTATAATAATTTCCGAAAATTATTCTTTTTCTATCAAAAATAGAACTTTTGGGTAAAATTATTACATCTACCCACTTAAAAACAATATCATGTCCAATCTTCTGATTAAGTATTTACAAGCTCTTATCGATGTCGCGACATCCCACGATTCGACCAAAATTCATAAACCACTCAACAGGCAAGTCAACACAATATAAAATAAGTTTTATATCAATTAACAAATACGCTCTCTCGTATGTACACTGAATTCATTCTAGTGTACTACTGACCCTATGTAATGACCCGCATTTCCTAGGGGTATAATTAATTTATTTAATTTTTTAAAACGTGAATTAAGGGATTTAATGGTCGTGGAATTTAATAATGGGGAATATTTAATTAAAATAATAAATTAAATAATATATTTAATTCAGAAATAATCAGAATTATTGGAAATCACAATATTCTATGAGCGGGGTCGTCCCTTAGATTTAATTCAGCTTAGAGTTGAATTATATTGACGAATATATTCAATCGACGACAGTTTGAACATATAATTATATTATAATTAAAATCGAGCTTGAAATGGCGCTGCATTTCGCGATTTGGCGATTTGAACTTCAACTGAATGTACAGGATTCATTTTAAGCCGGATTTCTGTGAAACAAGAAACGTGTGGAGCTGGTGGAGTATATCTTTCTAGTGGAAGAGAAATATCGGGATTTCGTCGTGTAGATTTTGAGATATGTCCAAATCAAATTTCAGAAAAGTCGCTGTGGAATTCCTTTATAATTTATAAAGGAATTATTTATATTTTATAAAGGAATTTCATTATAAATCGAATATCGATTTAATCAGGATTTAAATATCAAGCTGAAAATTAAATCAGAAATATATTGGAGCTGTATGGTATTCCACTGTGAATATATACGATAATATTTATTTATAAATATTTAATTTAATTATATTTAAATATATTTATATATTTATATATTTAAATGGGTCATCCAGAGCTTTAAAAATAGCCACTTTTGCATACGAAGTCGGAATTCGACGAAACTAATTTTGTTGGATCCGCAATGTCAAATAGTTGTTAGATTTCCAATTTCGTGATTTTTAGAGTCACTGTGTAGCCGTACGGATTTTTAGAGTGAAAAACAATCAGTATTTTGACAGTTAAGAATACGCTGTGTGAGCATACGAAGTCAGAATTCGACGAAACCAGTTTCGTTGGGACCGTAATGTCGAACTCTAGCTGCATGTCCAGTTTCGTGATTTTTGGGTGTTGTGTGTGATCACACGGATTTTTAGAGTGTAGAGAATGAATATAAATGAATATAAAAATGGAAAATATCCTAGGAAAAAATATCTACAAATATCTTGCCTATAAATAACCCCTTCAATTCTTTCCTAAACCTAATTCATTTCTCTTCCTGGTCAACAGACATCGCGCCTCCACCAAAATAAAAACACAGCAAACCAAAAGTGAGTTTAAAAATCAAGAAGAACTCAAATAAAAATCTATAAATGTTTATACAAGCATCTTTACATTCCTGGAAGGATTCTGCTCAACCCAGTACTAATATCTTTGCATTCGACGGTCGTTCTTGTTTGTCCCGTTTGGCAACAGCAAACTAGGGTTGGCGAGCGAGTGTAGATTGGGAAACCTGAGTTCGTTTTGAGTGTATAGGGGAGTTCGTGGTAGCAATGAGGTTTGATTTGAGGGTTCGGTTGGGGTTCTGATGTCAATGTGTGCTAGAGCGAGGCCGACGTCGCGATGACCTGGGTGAATTCGAGTTCTACGTTGAGGGTATAGGGAGGTTGAGCTTTGGACGAGCAAGTGTTTGGAGGTCACAGCTTTGGAAATGGCGGAGTGTGGAGGAAGAACAGGGCCAATAAAGGTGTGGTAATGGTGATACAGGAAGCTACGGGATGGAATTAAGGGAGAATGGTGAAGTAGCGGGCTTTAAGGTTTGGTCGGGCTGTTGTTTTAAAATGAACGTGGGCCTTAAGGTAAAAGGAAAGCTAAGGCCCAATTTAAGTATTAAGAGTTTTTATTTAATTTAAATATGTACACAATCTTATAAATGATATATCTCTCTCGTACGAGGTCAGAAATTCGAACGGTCAGATTCGCTGGGATCGTATGGACGAGAGCAACACAGTGGAGCTGACGAGAAGCGAATCAAAGCTCGTTTGAATTTACGGTGAATTAAATTGTTTGATTCAAATCAAATAACAGTTTATCGTTCTTCAACGATGAACTGCAAATGTGAGTAAAACTCACCAACTCTGAACGATTATATTTTTATAATGTATTTTTAGAACTGTTAATCATCTGTTGATTGTTGTGTGTTGGTTGATTGATTGAACTGCTAGTCAGTTAGTGAAAATTATATATATATATATGTATGTACTTATATATATATATAAACTGTTAAATATTTATATATTGTTTCCGCTATCAGAATAATTTATATTGAACTGAAAGTGATGATAATCATATTGTGTAACATCTGTGGATGCAGGGAGACAGGTTGGAGGAATCCGACTGGATTCCTCAACAGTTATTTTATTGTTTTTCATATATTGTTATATGAGGTGATATAAAATCTGTGGGCAAATTATATATGCTTGGACGATATTGAACATCGTGATTTGATATGATTGAATACCATAACATACCGAAATGTTGATAAGGGAATTTTCAAAGTGATAGTGAAAATCTAATATTTATAAATGGAATATTTATAAATAAGAGATATTTATAAATTTGAATATTTATAAATAAGGAATATTTATAAATTGAAATATTTATAAATAGGAGATAATTTAAAAATGAAATAAATTCAAAACATTTTCTTTTTGAATGGAAAGGCCTGTGTGGAAGATTTCGGGATTTTCCCGATGCTCCCAATACAAAGGAGGTTATGGCGAATTTTCCCGAAAATTTAAGAAGTTGGAAAATTTTAAAGAATAAATGTGAAAACCAAATATAAAAGAGAATATTTGTGAAAACCAAATATAAAGGGAATATTTGTGAAAACAAAATATAAAGGAAATACTTGTGGAAATAAATAAAGAGTTAAAAGGAAATATTTATTTAGGAAATAAATAAAGTTATAAAGGAAATATTTATATGAAATAAATATAGGCAAATTAAAAAGGAAAAAATCATTTTTAAAGTGAAGAACCGTTACTAAAAGTAAATCTTTAAAAATGAATAAACGCTGTTAAAGGATCGTAATGAATAACCAGTTAGAGTTAAACAGTTGGAATTATACAGTTAGAGTTAACCAGATCAGTAGAATTAATCAGTTCAGTAGAGTTAACCGATTCAGTAGAGTTAACCAGATCAGTAGAATTAACCAGTTCAGTAGAGTTAACCAGTTCAGTAGAGTTAACCAGTTGAGTTAAGTACGTTGAGTTTACCGGTTGGGTTAAGTAAGTCAAGTTAACCAGTTGGGTTAAGTAAGTCGAGTTTACCAGCTGGGTTAAACCAGGTAGAGTTAACCAGTTAGTGTTAATCAGTTAGAATTAATCGATTAGAGCTAAAACGAACTAGAGTTAATCAAATATAGTTATTTGAGACAGAGTTAGTCAAACATAGTATTCAGGGTAAGTTGCCATCACGTACGACTGCTAGCGTAATTCGTAGGGCTGTAAATAGCTTAAGGCGGTCGGATGTTGCCTAAGGGAATCGGGCGTAACCATTGTGATCGTTGCGATCTAGAGTCAAGCGAATGGAGTTAAATCGAATCTAGTTAGTTGATAGGAGTTAATCAAGATGAGTTAAATAAGTTAAGTTAATCGAATCTAGTCATTCGATAGGAGTTAATCAAGTTAAGTTAATCGAATCTAGTTATTCGAGAGGAGATTATCGAATATAGTTTATTCGAAGGAGTTATCAATTATTAGTTATTCGAAGTGAGTAGTCGAATATTGGTTATTCGAAGTGAGTTAATCAAATATTGGTTAATCGAAAAGGGGAGTTATCAAATCGAATAGATTAAAGGAGTTAATCGAATATAGTGTATTCGAGAGTAGAGTTATCGAATATAAATTATTCGAAGAGGAATTATCGAATATTGGTTATTCAAAGTGAGTTAATCAAATCTAGTTATTTGAAAGTAGTAAATCGAATATAGTTTATTCGAATAGAATTAAATAAGTTAATCGAATATAGTTTATTCGAATAGGGTTAAAGGAGTTATCGAATATAGTTTATTCGACAGGAGTTAAGTGAAAAGAGTAAATCGATTAGAGTTAAACCAAATAGAGTTAATCCAATAGGGTCAGTTCAAAAGAGTAATCGATTTGAGTTAAATCAATAGAGTTAATCGAATATAGATTATTCGAAGAAAGGTTTTCGAATCTAGTTATTCGTAAGAGAAATCATCGAATATAGTTATTCGAAGGAAGGAATTATCGAATAGAGATTTATTCGAAACGAGAGTTATGTAAGGAAGTTGTTAAAGATTAAAAGATAAACTTTGACCATTTCGATGTTAAAACGTTGTTTCAGTTAAGGTCTGAAAGGTAATTATACTCCAACTTGATTGACTTCCTTCTTAACCAAGGAATGGTAAGGTTTGACCGTGAAGAAGTTTGGAAATGTTTTCCAAATAAGAATCAGAAATGTATTCTGAAAATAGAAGATAAGAATTTAAAATATATGGAAATAGGAGATAAGTAAATTAATAAACGAAAGAGATAAATGTTAAATGATGATTGACCGGCATAATTTCCACTGGGAAATAATATCGTTGTTTGCACACTTGTTTTTCTTTGATAGTTAACTCACAGACTATCGAAGTTTTGACCATTTTAACGTTGTTAATATGGAGAGACCGGTTGGATTATTATCCGAAGAACCACTCTGTATTGGCATAAGCGTTGCGAATCATATATGCCAAAGATAATTGAAGACGGAGTAAAATGCAAGGGCTGTTGTATAAGTCTTAGATAACAGTGACTAAGATGGATATACTGAATAGTGCCTTCGGTTTGTCCAGTCCTAGGACAACTTGTATGGACGAAGGTCTGACAGAGTATATCCAATGGATCGCGTAAGTTGATCTGTTCAAACGTATTCACGTTTGGTGGCAGAGGAATTCATTTCTCTAAGCTGTATACCCGTGTTATTTTTGGATAAATCAATTTGTGATTTGGCGGGTATGACGATGTGACATTCTAAGTGAATGAGGATGACTTGTGTTGATGAATGTCTGACAGAGTATTTCCAGAAAGGTCACGTACATTGATTTCTTCAACTATACCAAGAGTGGAAGCGGAGAAGGAAACTTCTTTAGCTAACACGTAACGTACTGTTGTAGACGCCAATTAGTGATTTTCGATGGATCTGACAATGTGGCATTCGAAGTGAATCTGATGTAATGATAAAGCGTAGCTTCTAGCCTCATCAACCGGTAAATGACAGAAATCGGGCAGGCAGCATGGCTAAGTCGGTCACACCGAAGTAGGGTGTATAATCACCTATCTAGCGAATATTCATTTGTTTCTTAAATCTATCAATATTGTCCTATATATATACGGGAACGGTTGTTGATCCCAACCGTTGGTGATATACATTCAATACACTCAAGCAAAATGAGTGGTCGGTCATGTGTGGCTGAGTTAAAAGATGTTCTTGTTGAACTCCAGTGTATCGTTCCTAGAGTACACTGATCGGAAGGTGGTTCCATACCTTGTCATAGTTGGAAATCCATTATCCAATACGTGCTTGCGATTTTGATTGTATACTATATATGTAGAACGTGAGATGAAAGCGTTTCTGCTAGTTGATATCTATTTGTACATAGACATTATTATAATATCAAAAGGTTTTTTGATATAAAGATATTTTGTATTCTCATAAGGGAAAAACCCGTTCCGTTCTGCGGCGTGGTCTTATGAGATATTGTTTACTTGTTCATATACTTGTTTAAACTGTTTTACTCACACCAGTCCCATGACTGACCCGGAGTTTACGTTGTTGTTTTCCCTAAACTCTTGGGTGTCCAATTTTGTACGGGCATCAAGTAGTCAGGATTTTACAGATATACTCGGAGAGCTTGGAGCAGGAGGCTTCAAGATCATATAGCTATAGTTATTTCCACTGTGTTGTAAGTGTCGTACTCTGATAAGTGCTATTGTATACATAACTGTTATATTTCAAAGTTATGTTATCTATTATATGTTAATCGTTCCGCTGTGAGGTTCGTGTTACTGTTTGCGAACAAATTATGCAGTTGTAAACAACTGTAAAATCCGTTCGGCTTTCCTAAACAACAAGGATTGTTGTAGAGGGTGTCGAACTCTGGGACCAAATTATTTTATTAATAAATCCAATCAAGTTATCCCTAACTTTTGATTGGTGGAAAACAAAGAAAATAGCAGAAATTAAATAAAAGAGAGTTTTAACAATAAGTGAAAGCAATTAGGGGATAATGACATAGATCAGATTCATAATCATCAATAGCCAAAAGGTTAACCAGATCTAATACATGTTTCTGTCACAAACATGAATCAACGATAATAGGTTTTTAGAAACAAATATGTAAATAACGACAAGCATAGCCTATGCAGGAGCTCAGCTCTACAACCATAGACTATCAGGACAGATTCACTAATTAATTTCTAAAACCCTAAAATTAGATCTAAATCTGATAATTGTTAGACTGAACACGAATATACCCTGTGAAGGAGCATAGCTCTTAAACGACACAAAATATGAAGGTTCAGATCTAACCCTTAATTCAGATCCAGATCTACATGTATACAGTCCTCATCTTTTGGCTATGTGATTCATATTGAATCATACTATCAGCGTCATCACCCCCTAATCAAAGGGGATTAGCTAGACATAGCTAAAGAAGAAGAGAAAAAGAAAATAAATAACATGAATATAAATAAAATAAACAAAAAGTAAAAAGAAAGGGAGAGAATGATTTTATTCCAAGAAGAGAATTACAGAATAAAACCTAATGTGTTTTACAATGAATGAGATACAAGGTATTTATAGCTGATATGACAAAGGCTATCGAGCTAATTACATAATGTGGGACTAAAGAAATAACCCAAATAACACATAAGCCAGTGTGAACGCAGCTTTAGAGTGAGTGGTTTAGCAAATAGGCTAGTGTGAACGCAACATGAGTAAGAGGCCTTCCTTATGAGCTAATGTGAATGCAGTTTGAGTCTTTATTGAGCCAAATCTTCTTAACTGAAATATAATTGCAACCGTTCTTCAAGCTTCAGACTCTTCAAGCTTTAGCAATTTTAAACTTCACTCTTTTTAAGCAAATTCTTCATGCTTTATCCATCAAATGCTTTAAACCATGCTTCTTGTCAACAATCTGAAAATACAGCTATAAATACAAAGTATCAATTATTTTAAAGGGAAAATGAGATAAATAAGCGGATAAAATATACACATTTACGTGTATATCAAATACCCCCACACTTATCTTTTTATTCGTCCTCGAATAAACTAAACTAAGATATGTCACACTTTCGTAGGAAACATGATTGCATTTAGTGTATGCAACAAGCCGTTAAACCTCTGGGTGTCCCCAGTAGGACGAGTGTTGTCTCGTGAGGGTTTTCAGCGGATACTACCCACAAAATCCAAGCATCTTATGTACGCGGATTAATCAAACAATATATTTAAGGTCTTTCACATTCCAAGGATTTCACCTAACTTCAATAATAACGGTTTAGTCCCAAATTGTCCATCCCATTGTTGGTGCAAAAATGAATAAAAATTTCAAGCTGAATCGTAATTCCTTGATAACACTGTAATTGTCTTGAAGGTTAAGAGCGTGGTGTCAACCAAAGTTCTACACATCGACAATGTACACCCAATCATTTATTTGACCCTTTTTTTTTTGAATAATTTTGCACCAATGTAACTGTAATGTATTGGATATGAGTTATGCATAGATGAAGGAAAATTTGTAAGTTCTAAAAATATTCTAGATAAGAGGGCAAGTGTATTAGTTGAATTTCAAGCTACAAAAGATAAAGTAATACAAAGGCACATATGGACATTTTGTTTCCTTTCATCTCCTCAATTACAATCCTTGCTTCTAAGTACGGTATGATGGATGTGGATGGAATGGAATTGAATGCTTTATAGTCTAGAATGATGAATGACTATTTTATTCAGAGAGACTCTCTCTTTATTTCATTTTTTTTCTTCTTTTTTTCCTTCTTTTTTTTCTTTTCTTCTTTTTTTTTTTTTTTTTTGCATGACGAATGATGAATGGAGATGGAATGGAATGATACCGTACATTATTTCATTTGATTCCTCCTCTACTAAACCAACACTTCATGAAAGGAAAGTTTTGTGCCCTAGTTACTCTACTTCTATAACCTTAATTCAACACACAAGTCTGGATTGTTGTTATACAAAAAGCTGAAAGGAATGATAAGCAAAGTTTCGTAAGATAGATAACCCATATAAAATAAGATGTGGTATATGGTTATCCTACCTTAAAACAAGTACGGAGTGGGTGGTGTAATATTGGTATAAAAAGTGACGTTTTTGACCTTTAAACAAGGTTCTTGAGTATACCAATATAAGATAAACTTGTCGAAACATGGATGTAAATCGACTAAAACTTGGGTTTGAATAATGTGGGGTATCGAAGAAGAACGCTACAATGAGTCATTTCTCCTTAATTGGGCCAAGTGGATTTTAGAACTTACGATTTTGAAAATTTGAGTGGAAAAGAAAATATTATGCATGAAAACGAACTCAGAAAATCCAACAAATGTAGGTGCAAAATCCTTTTATTTCATGATTTTTTTTTTTTGATTTTTTTTACTTGCACATTCTCACATGTATAACAAAGGTTGACACGCTTACTCCAGAACACGACTAACGTCTGCACAGTCTCAAGCTAGCATCTTAAAAAGACACATTACGATTCAATGAATAAATAATGTTCATTCCCATCACCCAACAATTCAACTTATCAAACAAGAACCAAGGTGTTATTTATGAATTTAAGTTAATCCTTGTTCAATGAATGACCTACTTCATAAAATTTGATTGCTGATGTAATGTAAATCCCCCCCACACTTGAGTGTGACTGTGTCCTCACAGTCTTAATCAGACATATCTTAGTGAAAGGGAAAAACAAATAAGAGAATATTTACATATGTACAAAAGAGGGTTAGTGCGTCTTACCGAATGTAATATGGCTCATGGAGGACCATGAGCTCTTCCTCTTGGTTGGGTATTGGTTCCAAATAAGGTTGAAGGCGTTGACCATTGACCTTAAAGGATGATCCATCAGTTGGATTCTCAATCTCTACCGCACCATACGGAAAAACAGTCCGTACAGTGTAAGGTCCTGTCCATCTAGATTTTAGCTTACCCGGAAATAGATGCAGTTTTGAGTCATACAACAGAACTTTTTGACCTGACATGAAAGTTTTACGTAAAATTGATTTATCATGAAAAACTTTTGTTATGTCCATGTAAATTCGTTCATTTTCATAGGCATCATTTCGAATTTCATCAAGTTCAGTAAGTTGAATCTTCCTATGTTCACCTGCTTGCTCTAAATCAAGATTCAAAGTTTTTATTGCCCATAACGCCCTATGTTCTAGTTCAACTGGCAAGTGACATGGTTTACCAAAAATCAACCAATAAGGGGACATACCCAAGTTAGTTTTGAAAGCGGTGCGGTAAGCCCAAAGAGCATCGGTTAACTTTTGAGACCAATCTTTACGATTTCGATTCACGGTTTTCTCAAGGATTTGTTTAATCTGCCTATTCGATACCTCAACCTGCCCACAAGTTTGAGGATGGTAAGGAGTAGATAACTTGTGGGTTATCGAATACTTTCTCATGAGAGCTTCAAAAGAACGATTACAGAAGTGTGTACCATTATCACTGATTATTGTGCGAGGTGTGCCAAACCTAGAAAAGATGTTTTCTTTCAAGAAGCGCACAACAACCTTGTTATCGTTTGTTTTGCATGGTACAGCTTCTACCCATTTAGAAACATAGTCAACAGCCAAGAGAATGTAGATGTTCCCAAAAGAATTAGGGAAGGGTCCCATGAAGTCTATACCCCACACATCAAAAATTTCGACCTCTAGAATGGGGTTTAGGGGCATCATATTCCGTTTACAAATTTTCCCTAAGAATTGACATCGATCACAAGTTTTGCAAAATTCGTACGCGTCTTTGAAAAGGGTAGGCCAGTAGAAACCCGATTGGAGAACCTTTTCGGCTGTCTTTTTGGGACCGAAGTGACCACCACAGGCTTGGTCATGACAGAAAGAGAGGACACTGTGAGTTTCAGTGTCAGGAACACATCTTCGAATGATTTGATCGGGACAATACTTGAAAAGATAGGGGTCGTCCCAATAAAAATGTTTCACTAGAGAAAAGAATTTGTGTTTATCCTGCTTAGACCAAAAAGAAGGGGTCTGCTTAGTGACTAAGTAGTTGACAATGTCAGCAAACCAAGGATCAGTGGATAGAGAAAACAGCTGTTCATCAGGGAAATTCTCGTTGATTGGAAGAGAAGAAGACGGGGCATTTGGAAGACGAGACAAGTGGTCCGCAATAACGTTGTCAGATCCTTTTTTATCCTTAATGGTAAGGTCAAATTCTTGAAGTAGAAGGATCCAACGAATGTGACGAGCCTTAGCATCCTTTTTAGAGAAAAGATACCTAAGTGCGGAATGATCGGTATAAACCGTGATGTGTGAGCCAACTAGATAAGGCCTGAATTTTTCTAAAGTGAAAACGACTGCCAAGAGTTCCTTTTCGGTGGTCGTATAATTGATTTGAGCGTCATTCAGAGTTTTACTCGCGTAGTAAATGACGTGAAGAATCTTATCGATACGTTGTCCTAAGACAGCGCCAACAGCGAAATTCGAGGCGTCACACATGATTTCAAAAGGCAGCTTCCAGTTGGGAGAGCAGATGATCGGAGCAGAGATAAGTTCATTTTTCAGATGTTCAAAAGATGAAATGCAATCAGAATTGAAGTCGAAAGGAACATCCTTACCAAGAAGATTGGTCAACGGTCGGGTGATTTTGCTATAATCTTTTATAAAGCGACGATAAAAACCAGCATGACCTAAAAAGGATCGGATGTCCTTAACTGATTTGGGAATGGGAAGATTTGAAATAACTTCGATTTTGGCTTTGTCTACTTCAATTCCTTTGTAAGAGATGACATGTCCCAAAACAATGCCATGTTTAACCATGAAGTGACACTTTTCCCAATTAAGCGTTAAGTGTTTCTCTTTACAGCGATTAAGAACAAGATCGAGATGATGTAAACACTCAGAGTAAGAATCACCAAATATGGAAAAATCATCCATGAACACTTCCAAAAATCGCTCGATCATATCAGAAAAAATGCTAATCATGCACCTCTGAAAGGTTGCAGGTGCATTACAGAGACCAAAAGGCATACGTCGGTACGCAAATGTACCAAACGGACAAGTGAAAGTGGTTTTCTCTTGGTCCTCAGGAGCGATAGGGATTTGATTATAGCCCGAGTACCCATCAAGGAAACAGTAGTACTCATGACCCGCTAGTCGTTCTAACATTTGATCGATAAATGGCAGAGGGAAATGATCCTTACGTGTTGCAGCGTTAAGTTTCCTATAGTCAATGCAAACACGCCAACCAGTCTGGGTGCGGGTTGGGATAAGCTCGTTAGCTTCATTTTGGATCACGATAATCCCTGATTTCTTAGGTACGACATGAATCGGACTAACCCATTGACTATCAGAAATTGGGTAGATGATTCCATTGTCAAGGCATTTAAGGATTTCAGCACGAACTGCTTCTTTCATGATGGGGTTTAGTCGACGTTGGGGATCACGAGTGGGTTTGGCATCATCTATAAGGTGGATTCGATGTTGGACTATCGAAGGACTAATCCCCTTAATATCAGCCATGGACCAACCAATTGCCGCCTTATTTTTCTTAAGAATGGGAAGGAGCAATTGTTCCTGCTCTAAAGTGAGGTCAGAAGCGATGATGACAGGAAAAGTTTCATTGTCTCCTAAGTAAGCGTACTTAAGATGACTGGGCAACACTTTGAGTTCAGAATTTGGGGACAACTCAACCGAAGAAATTGGTTGAGGGATAGACTCAATTGTGAGTGGCTCGACAGGAATCGAATCAGAGACATTTTCGGGAATATCTTTAAACAATGTTTCATAATTTGATTCAATTTCGTTGCTCAGATGGTCAAGCTCAGATTCATTATCGTGGACAGCATGGATTTCAGAAAACTGGTCCACATAAGAGTTAGGAGAGTTTTCAGTTCTGAAGATATTTAGCTCGACAGTCATGTTACCGAAAGAAAGTTTCATAGACCCATTTCTACAGTTAATAAGCGCATTAGAGGTTGCTAAGAAGGGTCGTCCTAGAATCAAAGGGATCTGGTTTGCAGGATTACTAACCTGTTGAGTTTCTAAGACAATGAAATCAACTGGAAAGATGAATTCGCCAATTTTGATCAACACATCCTCGATTTCTCCCACAGGTTTCTTAATTGATCGGTCAGCAAGCTGTAGGGTAACCTTGGTGGGTTTCAATTCACCTAGCCCTAATTGGCGATAGACGGAATATGGAAGCAAGTTAACACTAGCACCTAAGTCTAGCAGGCATCTATCGATTTTCTTGTCCCCAATAGTACATGATATTGTGGGGCAGCCAGGATCTTTGTATTTCACTGGCATCGATTGGGACAAGACTTCGCTTAGAGTTGCCGCTAGAAACACTTTCTTAGGTACATGTGTATGACGTTTTTGAGTGCATATATCTTTTAGAAATTTTGCGTATTTTGGAACTTGTTGTATAATATCTAAAAGAGGAATGTTCACTTTAACTTGCTTAAATATTTCAAGGATTTTTTCTAGCTGATCCGTCTTTTTCCTAGGTCGGAGTCTATGAGGAAATGGAGCAGACAACTCAGTAGGTTGGGCTACTTGAGTTTGAGGATGGTCCTTGTCAGAAATTGGCTCAACGTTTTGATCTGAGTTGGTCGAATTTTCGGTTGGGTTTGGAAGATCGTTCGGTAAAGCATTTGGGTTAACCACATGGTTGTCAATCTTTTTTCCAGATCTAAGAGTCGTGACCGCATTCAAGTGACTAACGTTTGAATCTTGAATGACGTGAATTTGGTTGGAGTTAGGATTTTGACGGTTGGGGTTTGGAATGGGTTGACTCGGGAAAGTGCCTCTTTCTCGTTCGCTTATGGACGTGGCTAACTGACTCATTTGCATTTCAAGTTTAGCGATCGATTGACTTGTGTTTTGCATGTGCGAAGTCAATAAATTTTGAAGATTGGTATTCGAGTGGAGATTTTGGGTCGTCGCTTTAGTCAATTCTTCGAGAGTTTTCTCAAGTGATGTCAATCGTTTATCATCTTGGGGAACAAAAGATTGTTGCGCTTGATTTTGAGATGGTGGCGCAGGGTTTTGGAATTGAGTTTGTTGAAAGGGAGGTTTCGAAGGATTATTCGAAAATGATTGAAAAGGAGGTCGAACCACATTCGAATTTGCATTGTTTTGGGTCCAAGAGAAGTTAGGATGGTTTCTCCAACCTGGATTGTATGTTGGGGAGAATGGGTCGTTCCTAACTTTGTTAAATGCATTGAGTTGTTCCAATGAATGTGGGCATTGATCAGCTATGTGGTTAGGATCGTTACATTTGTAACATGAGGTCTGAGACGCTTGAGCTTGATTTATTTGAGTTGATGAAAGGACGTTATCGAATTTGGATATCATCGCGTCTATTTTTGCTTCTAAGGCTACTGATGATCCTACCGAATGAGCGTTAGAACGGGAATAAATTGATTTCTCGTTAGATCTTTCCCATTGAGCTGATTTTTCGGCCAAATTTTCGAGAAATTGCCAAGCGGCATTGTGATCTTGGGCTAGAAAATTTCCTTGGCACATTGATTCGAGCATGGTTCGAGAGTTATTTTCAAGTCCATCGTATAAAATTTGACAAAGAGTCCATTTTTCAAAATTGTGATGTGGACATTTGACTAGAAGCTCTTTAAATCTTTCAAAATATTTTGCAAAGGATTCACCCCCAAATTGACGAAAATTTACGATTTCATTTCGAATTTTAGATGTTTTTTCCAGAGGGTAAAATTTCTTTAGAAAAATGTTCACAAATTCACCCCAAGTTCCAATCGTATTTGAAGGCAAGCTATACAACCATTTCTCAGCATAATCGGTAAGTGCAAATGGAATTAACCTAAGTTTGATTCCATCGTCACTTAATTGTTGAAATTTCATGGTTGCACAAACTTGTTCAAATTTGGTCAAGAAGATATAAGGATCATCACATTCTAAATTGCCGAACTTTGGAAGAGTATTTATGTGATTCGAATGAATTTCAAAGTGGTTACCCGTTGGGGCGGGCAATATGATGCAGGAAGGAATAGAAACCCGATCGGGGAAGTATCTATCCATAAGAGATCGAGGGGGATTTTCTTCCGCCATGGTTAAAGAACTGTTTGTTCGAACTAGACGATTATCTGAAGGATCACGAGTCCAATGACGCATGCATTAGTGAGAAGAATAAGGGAAGAAGAGAAAAACAAATTTGAGACGCGAATTTTTTTTTTTTTTTTTTTACAAAACGAGGATTATTTTGAATTTTTTTTTTTTAAAGAAAAATAATTAGACACATGAACCTAATGCGATTTACAATTTCTAGAATTATATAATGACGGTTTGATTTATTTCAACAAAAGACTTCTCAGCCAGTTAACGGACAGGAGTTATCGGTGCACCAGGAATCACCCTAGCAATGCAGCCGAAGGTTTAAGTACCTTCAGAGGAACAACCGATATAATATTTACGAATCACCGTAATATTTATAAACAGTTATTACTCTGCCGTAGTCTAGACACCGAGAAATAATCCGTTTGAACTAAACCAAATTGTCAAAATATAATGAAGTCCTTAGAAAGTAAAAACAAAACTATGATGAATGCGGAATTTTTTTTTTAATCAGTCACAGAATGCACAGTCTCAGAACAGCCACAGAACAGGCAATTGCAAAAATAAATAAAAAAATTTACAAGCAAGCCGATGCCCTGCAGAAGATTTTTACAAGCAATGTCTATATATATTTTTTATTTGCAGCAGCAGTCCCTATAGAGATAGAAAATACTCACCTTGATCGGCAGTCCGTCCAGTGCGATTGGGTAGCGCTAGCGCGTTCACACCCCACTTGGTGTGCAACTGCTTCAACACAGAATAGTCCGCTGCTTTTTTTTGTTGTCGCCTCCTATTATTTGCTTGACTGCGCTGCGGCACGGGTTCGGGCAGGCAGCATGGCTAAGATGGATATACTGAATAGTGCCTTCGGTTTGTCCAGTCCTAGGACAACTTGTATGGACGAAGGTCTGACAGAGTATATCCAATGGATCGCGTAAGTTGATCTGTTCAAACGTATTCACGTTTGGTGGCAGAGGAATTCGTTTCTCTAAGCTGTATACCCGTGTTATTTTTGGATAAATCAATTTGTGATTTGGCGGGTATGACGATGTGACATTCTAAGTGAATGAGGATGACTTGTGTTGATGAATGTCTGACAGAGTATTTCCAGAAAGGTCACGTACATTGATTTCTTCAACTATACCAAGAGTGGAAGCGGAGAAGGAAACTTCTTTAGCTAACACGTAACGTACTGTTGTAGACGCCAATTAGTGATTTTCGATGGATCTGACAATGTGGCATTCGAAGTGAATCTGATGTAATGATAAAGCGTAGCTTCTAGCCTCATCAACTGGTAAATGACAAAAATCGGGCAGGCAGCATGGCTAAGTCGGTCACACCGAAGTAGGGTGTATAATCACCTATCTAGAGAATATTCATTTGTTTCTTAAATCTATCAATGTTGTCCCATATATATACGGGAACGGTTGCTGATCCCAACCGTTGGTGATATACATTCGATACACTCAAGCAAAATGAGTGATCGGTCATGTGTGGCTGAGTTACAAGATGTTCTTGTTGAACTCCAGTGTATCGTTCCTAGAGTACACTGATCGGAAGGTGGTTCCATACCTTGTCATAGTTGGAAATCCATTATCCAATACGTGCTTGCGATTTTGATTGTATACTATATATGTAGAACGTGAGATGAAAGCGTTTCTGCTAGTTGATATCTATTTGTACATAGACATTATTATAATATCAAAAGGTTTTTTGATATAAAGATATTTTGGATTCTCATAAGGGAAAAACTCGTTCTATTCTGCGGTGTGGTCTTATGAGATATTGTTTACTTGTTCATATACCTGTTTAAAATGTTTTACTCACACCAGTCCCATGACTGACCCGGAGTTTACTTTGTTGTTTTCCCTAAACTCTTGGGTGCCCAATTTTGTACGAGCAGTCAAGTAGTCAAGATTTTACTGATATACTTGGAGTGCTTGGAGCAGGAGGTTTCAAGATCATATAGCTATAGTTATTTCCACTGTGTTGTAAGTGTTGTACTCTGATAAGTGCTATTGTATACATAACTGTTATATTTCAAAGTTATGTTATCTATTATATGTTATTCGTTCCGCTGTGAGGTTCGTGTTACTCTGATGTTGTGTTCTTCTTCTTCTTCTATTCTAAGTTTCTATCTTATCTATTCTCACCTTCTAATTTCTTTCATTAATTACCGGGATTTTTCAATGTTTTGGTTATCGACATCGAGCTTATGTCGATAACCAAAGTCGCTAAAAATCCGGGTCGTTACACCCTATCTCTAATGAGCACAACCCCACCAAGGCCTAGGTATTCGCTCAACCTAAGCTCTGATACCAACTGTAATGGCCCGCAAATCCGTACTATCTGAGTTGACTACATACATCACACGTCCAACCCAAATTGCAAAGAAATATGAATCATTATTAAAAAGAAGTTAGAGGATGAGAAATAGAAAGAAAGAAATATTAGAATAGAAGAAAAACGAAGATCACAAACTCATAGTGCAACGAATAAAAAATATTAAATAACATAACTTTCGAAATACAAATATGTTTTGAATACAAATACCATTATCAAAGCGCAACAGCTATTTCTGGAATAGTTATAAACACCTGTTTCCAGATAGAAACATGGTACACAGCGGAATATATGGTAGTCTATAGCTAACTGGTGAAGCCTCCTGCTTCCAACTCCTCCAAGTGAATCTGTAAAATCCCGACTACTTGACTTCCCATACAAATTTGGGCACCCAAGAGTTTAGGGAAAGCAAACAAAATAAACGCTGGGTCAGTCATGGAACTGATGTGAGTAAACTCCAACCATTTGTTTAACTTTCAAAATCCTTTCGAAAGAAAAGATAATAGTAAGACCAGCCCACACATAAACATGGACAGTTTTTACCTTACTATAACCCAAAACACTTTGATACAAAATCCAGTGATATTATAATAATGTCTACATCAAATAAATAGAATCTAGCAGAACGATTGCATCTCACGCTCCATATATAATATAAAATCAAAAACCGCAGGACGCTTATTGGAGATTGGATTTCGACTATGACAAGGTATGGAACCACCTTCCGATAGTGTATCTCTAGAGAGGAATACACTGAGTTCAACGAGAACGTCTTGCAACCCGACCCACACATGACCGACCACTCATTTCGCTTGAGTGTATCGAATGTATATAACCAAAGGTTGGGATCAGCAACCGTTTTCCGAATGGGACAGCAACGATAGATTAAAGAAGCAAATGGAATTTCTCTAGATAGGTGATTATACACTCTAATGGGAGCGACCCACATAGCCATGCTGCCTGCCTGTTTTTTGTCATTTCCCGGTTGTTGAGTCCTGAGGCTACGATTTCTTATCATTCATTTATAGCACAATCACTTTGAATGCCACATTGTCAGATACGTTAATCACTAATTGATTTGCACAAATATATTCTAGATATTATGCTAAGAGAATAAATTCTCCGCCACCATATATATTTATACAGACCAACATATGCGATCACTGGAAATACTCTGTCAGACACTCGCCCATATACGTTCGTTCTGGGATTGAACGAAACCGAAGGCACAATTTCCATTAATAGAAAAAGCCCTTGCCCTTTACTCCATCTTAGATTATCTTCATGTAATCTGATTCGCAACGCTACTGCCAATACGGAGTGGTTCTCGGATAATAATCCAACCGGTCTCTATATATTGGCAACGATATTGGCAAACACTTCGATAGTCGGTTATTTAACTATCGAAGAAAAACAAACATCTATTCAAACATCAAACAAATCACTGGGCCTTTTAATTAATATTTCATTAATTAAAACACTTCTCCATTTCCTTATCCATATTCGTTAACATGATATTTTCGATAATCATCTTGGCCTCTTATGCTATTTGGAAAACATTTCCATATATCGCCTTCATTTATTTTCTGTACTTAGAAAATATATTCTATTAATAATTGGAAAATATTCCAATTACTTATATCTTTCAAGTCCATTCATTTTTAGACTTAGGAAATACTTACTATTATATTTCCAAAATTTCCACTTATTGGGTTAAAACAAATGTTATGTAAAACATCGTTACAACAACACAAAATACTGCATTCGACTAAATCTCTTTAGACATTTCTCTTCGATACTGAATCTTGTTATTTATCAGCTAATAATAAAATCAATCAAGTTGGGGTATAATTACCTCTCAGAGCTGGACTAAAAATATTATTAACTTCAAAACAGACAAGACTGCTAACTCGAATAATCAACACCATACTAAACCAATTTCCCATTTCTAAAACGTATATACTTTTCTCTTTCTATTCTTACTCAAATTAAATTCACATATTTTCTTATTGTTTATAATACTCTATTTTTAGTTCATTTCCTTATCGAATTCTATATATATCGATACATTGAATTCTAACTATCAATTTTTCTTCAAAATATTCTAACTCCTTAAATTTCCAGAAAAATTCGCCATAACCTCCTTTGTACCGGCAAATAGTTCAAACCTCAACTCACCTCTCTAGGCCCTTTCCATTCAAAAAGAAAAACAAAAAGCCAAGTGGGTTGCCGATTCGGCGCGTAAAACCTCATATGGAATTTAAACATGTACCTTTTTGTCGAGCACTAAATTTATAAACTTCATACACTTCATATACTTCATTCCATACCTGTCTAACACATATGTGTCCATTTCTAATTTATTTCTACTCAATCTGGTCATTTTTTTACTCAACTCGCTCATTAATCTTTTTATTAGCTCTTTTGCCCATTCCACTTTATATTTGAACATATCATGTTCAATTATCATTTTATCTTGCTTATGAATTAATTTAATCCCATTTCGACTCAAGTTCCATACTCGATTTCGAATAAAAATTCTCAAATATCCTTTACTTATTCAAAGTCCATTTTCATACTGAATTTCGATTAACTAAATATTATTCAAATTAGTTAGTTTTATTCAATAACTAAAAATCTGATTTTGTCTCAAAAATCATTTCACTTACTTCACTGGAGTTCATATTTATTTTACATCTCCAGTCTAGATTTTTCTAATGGCAATTCGGATTTTATTTCCTTAAAATCCTTTTATTTATTTAAATAAACCGTTATGGTTTTATAATGGTTATGGCGCTGTTTTTTCTGAAAATTTTATTTTGACATAACTCAAAATCTATAAGACAAAATCCAGAATTTTCTCTTCCATTAGAAAACTATTATCAAATCAGTCCTGACAATTCTTGTTTCAAAGAATTTCGACTTAAACTGAGTTCTATATATTCAATTGAAGTTCGAAACGCCAATTTACGAACTACCGCGCTGCGGTGAGTTCGTTTTAATTATATTTAAATATAGACTTCATTTAGAGTTAAATTTCAATCCCGTTCTAATATATATCTTAGTATATATTCAATCTAGTTTCAAATCCAACTTAACATTTCTGATTTTCTCTAATTATCGATTTTTTTCTTACTCGGTTATAAATTTATTTATAACTCTATTTGCTATATTAAATTCCAACTCCCTTTATAAATAAATTATTTATAAAATTCGATATAATCGAATTTCAAATTATAAATCCTTCTGTTTTATCTCATCTTAGTTTATATTCCAAATTCCAGAAATAAACCTATCGTTCCCTTTTCTGAAACAAATTTCCAATTCACGGTTAAATCCATATTTGAATTTAAATTTCTGAATTATCAAATGAAAATTTATTTATCTTTAATTTATAAACATTGTTTATAAATTTAATTTCCTTGTTTTATAAATAAAACAAGTTCCCATTTCGATTCCATTTCAAATTCTATTTTCAAATTCATACTTGAATTTAAATCTTTAAATTATCTCATGATAATTTAATTTACTAGATTTATAAATATCGTTTATAAATCCAACTTCCTTGTTTTAAAATAAAACAAGTCCCATTTCAAAATCTATTTGAAAACCAAAAGCTTATTTTGGAATGTTCTAATTATTATAACTAATCTATATATAACATATAATCTATTTAAATATTTAATTTAAATATTAGTCTCTAATTAATTCAATTCTAATATTCCTTCTTGATACAATTTATTTTATAAATTCAGTATAATTTAACTTAATTATCCAATTAAATTTCCATTCCGAACATTGGAATAGATTTCATCGTTTTCTACTTAAAACAATTTCCAATTCATATCTTTAAATTCACATTAGAAATTAAAATATTCATATTATCCAATGATAATTTATTTCCCTTCATTTATGAACATCATTTATAAATTCAAATCAGTTCCCTAATTATCCAATCAAAATCACTCCATTTTATTTATAAACACCGTTTATAAATTTACTTCAATTCCCTAGTTATTTAATTTATAAACATCGTTTAAAATGCAATACTTGTTTTTATTTAATATAAAAACAAGTAAATATCTTTAGCCCATTCTAAATTCAAATTCTATTTTAGAAAAATAGAATTTTCCTTTTTAACTTTTAAAACCCTATTTACCATATTTCTATAAATTACCGTTTAGGCCCAGTGATATTTCAAACGTCCAAAATACTAAATTATCAAATCACGGGTTTTTCTAACACATCATATAAGATAACATATATTAAACCAAACAAATGATAATATTTTTGAGGAATCCAGTTGGTATCCTCCAACCTGTTTTCCTACATCCATAGACGTTAGTCACATAAATAATACCCATCCAGCTTCGAGGCAGGATATCGCGGTATAGAAGGTCATCCACTATCATAGCGTGGGACGTATAGGGTCATCTGCTAATGATACTGCGGGCATCCGCTAATGGTACCGCGGGAACTATCCAATCACCAATATATACATAACAACACAACCACCAAGCCTAAATAACTAATATAATAACCACAATTTATCTATAAGTAGCAACGCAACCGATCGACCAACAAACAACATAAAATAAAATAAAAATTCGATTATAATAATTTATAATCGAACAGAGAGTGAGTTTACTCACCGTGATTTATTTATTTAGTGCATATCCATTTTAACTTCCATTTGAAATCCAGATTATAAGATCTGCAACTTCGAATCCTACTTTATGATTTTTCAACCTTGAATAAATTAAATGCACTGCATTTAGATTTTCGATTATAAAAATTAAACGAATTAACTAAATTTATTACTTTTACTTTATACCTTAACAGCGTTTCCCTCTGTAGCTAAACGACCTATAGCCGAGCGGCTTTGCCCTCACCTATTTCCTCCATTCTGTTTAAACTTGTTGTAACTAACTCCACTCATATCCCAAGTTTTACAAATCTGAGTTCACCAATAACTTCCAACCAAACACCCCACTCCGAGCTTGCATATATATATATATATGTATATATATATATATATATATATCCCATCGTGAATAGGAGCATCTGTAACGACCCGGGTTTTCCAGTTGTTTGAATTCGAATATTTAAAATTTGTTTTAAATATTTTTATTTAGAATATAAATGAATTTTAATATTTAAATCGCTATTTAAAAACGAAGTTGAACGATATATATATATATAAAATAAAACGAGCTCAGGACGACGCTGCCGTTCGTAAAATAGAGTTTTGAACTTCAACTGAATATACAGGACCCGATATAAGTCGGGTTTTGTGAAACAGGAAACGTTGGAACTGTATTGATTATAATTTTCATATGAAAGAGAAAAATTCAGATTTCGCATTATAATTTGTTAATTATGGCCAAATCAAATTTTGAAATAGTCGCTGTAGAACGCTGTAGAATCGTTTATCGACCGTAACGGTTTATTCGATATAACTAGATATCGGTTTCGAATTTAGACAAGGTTCTTTTGAGGCATAGTGATAATTTAATTTTTAGAATTTTACTGTAATTTTTAATTAATTAAATAAACAACTTTTTATTTGGAGTATTTTACACCCTGTGTCAACATTTTGGGGTTTCACAATAGAAGTTAAACTACCGATATTAGTATATTTTTGGGATCGTGGCACATTGCTTATCTCAAGGACATGTTTATTTCGGTCTGTACCGCTCGTATATGGATAAAATTGTACATAGCAGGGTGCGTAGCTTTAAAAAAAAAAAAAAACTTAGACAAATAAGTAAATAAATATGCGCCACCCTAAGCTTGTACGTAACCCAGACACTATAGTTCAAAGATATATATACAAATAAAAATAAAAATAAAACCGTACATGTTATTGCGTTGGAAACACAAACCTTGCCGACCAAACCATCGATGCCTTTATTGCCAAGTAACCGTGATGCGCACGCCTTCTTCTCTATATATAAGACTGCTCCATCCTATTTCTTTTCATATAAATGAAACCGCATTTTCTCTTTAAAAAAATGAAAAATATATAAAACGAAAGTGAGAAAAATACAAAAGCAAACAAAGATGGCGCTGAGAGAAAGAAATGGGAAGTAGAAGGTAAACATGAGAGGGGTCCGACAACCTGATGGATCAGCAGCGGTGGTCTGTTGCGGAGCAGAGCGGTGCAGATGGTCAAGATGAGAAAGGGGAGTTTGTGGATGATCTTGGCGGGGTTTGCGGTGGTCAGTTTTGAGGATGCATGTGCACACGGGTGCACAGTTTTGTGCCAGAGAGGGAGGGAGAACGTTTGGGAAAGAAAGCAAAGGGGAGGGTGGCGTCAGTTTCCAAAATGGAAAAAAAAAAAAGGATGAAAACGAAAATGGGATCAAAGGAGGTGGGGTAAATAGTGTAGCAGGTGGTATGAACGTGGAAATGGGATGGAATATTGATGGGTTCATGAATGTGTAGTGGAAGTTTGGACTTGGACTAGTTTGTAAAGCAGCAGGTTGTTTTCAAAGTAGTGCTTGGGCTGAAGACGTTAAGGAAGTGGGAAAGAATGAGGAAAAATGGGAAGGGTTTCATGAGGAATGTGAACATGGACTGAGCGAATTTAGGTAAGCCATTTGTTTATAATAATAATAATATAATAACGTTAGTTTAGGATTGTTTATACCTCTTTTAATTATAATGTTAAGCTAGAATTCAGTGTTGATTTTAGTTAATAACTATGGTTAGGTTAATTAAAATTAAACTGTAAATAAATTATTAAATTTATTCGTACGGTTGCTATAATAATAACTTGTTCGCATGAATTTAGAGTTGAACAAGACCGGACGCGTCGGAACCGGATCGACGAAGACGGCAGGTTTTGTCAGCACATGAAGTGACCGGGATCCTTAATTAAATTAAACGTCAGTTTAATTTAATTAAAACAGGACGTTTAATCGACATAACCAAACCAAGGTGAGTTAAACTCACTCAGTTACCCTATTTATTATTTTTATAAATTGGGTTTATTGCTTGTGTGCTATGTTTGCTAGTTGATTTGGTTAATTTAATGGTTGTTTGGTTATTCGCTATACTATTTAAATTAAACGTTGTTTAATTGAAATAAAATGACATCGTTATTTTTAACGATGATTTTTGCAAACAAGGTAACTTACCTTGATGGTTACGTTTATAACAATATAAACGTATTTAAATTGAATTGGATGCCTGAATGATTATTTTAGTTGACCGCTATCAGATGAACTGATTGTTTGTTTGCATATGACCCTTATATGAACTGTTTAACCGACATGATTGGGTTATTGACTTAGTGGTGGTTTGTTGAATCTAAATTCAACATTTATTCGGTTATTAACCAATGTGCGATATTGGTTGAGAAATTTATAGCAGATGGCCAAAATAAAAACTGTTTTATAAAGATTGATTTACCGTCAGGTGCATCGGTAAAAATGAAGTAATTTATTCTGTAATTGAATATAGATTTTTAAATATATTATTTTTAAATGGAGTTTACAAATAAAAGAAATAACCCAATTCTATTTGTATATTGTTGGTTTAACCAACAATCACCATTTTGACACCAAAATCGACCGTGTGCGAAGCACGTGCTTTATCTTTTATAGAGCTAATTCTTGTATTAAGAAGATTTGTAAGCAAGTGTGAAACGATTAGTAATTGTTTTTTTGTAACAATTAAAAATAAGATTTATTTTGAAATGGATTATTTAAATTAATAATATTATTTATTAGTTTAAATGAAAAGATGAGTAGAATTGATCAACAAATTTATCTTATGTTAAAGTCGACCAAGCCAATTGTTATAACGACAGTTGATTATTAAGTTAAATAAATTTGAGCAGATTTATCCAATAAAATGACTTTAGTAAAGGGTGTTTTTAATAAGAAAAGGAAATTTGGTATTTATCCAAGTTAACGATTAAGTTAATTGTTTATTTAAGTAATCATAGTTATAATGAATTATGATTAGATTTCAAAAGAAGTGTGAACGGCTTTATATTCTAAACCAGATTTGATAAATTAAGTTATTAAAGAGATTTTTAAGCAAAGGCGATAAGCCTAAGATAACTGTTTGAATTAAGAAAGGAAATCGAGGCGAAAGGGGTTTGTATTAAACCAAAGTTGTGCAAACAAGTATATAAAAAGGGATCGGAAGTTAAAACGTTAATTTTTAGATTAACGCTACTTTATAATGGCATTAAGTGAAATGAGCGAGTTTGAAATAAGATTTCCCAGAAGGAATAAATGGATTCTTGTAATTGAATTGAGAAAAGGATCGAGTAATGGGATTTATAATGATTTAAAGAAGTTAAAGTTTAAATATGGATATTTATCATTTACTAAATCAATATATTAGTGATATATTTGAAAAGAAGATTTCCAAGATGAGAAGATTTATAAAAACCATATGTTAAATGAAATAGTGAAAGGGGAATTTGCTGATATCGGAATGAATATGAGATTCTGAATTACAATTCATATTTATCTTGAGATAAGAGTGTTGTTGATCAAGGTCTGAGAGGTAATTAAAATACCCCAACTTGAACGACTTCAGGATTATCGAAGGATGGTATTAATTGTAATAAGGAAGACGTAAGAAGTAATTGATTTTGAGAAAATAGTAGTGAAACATTATTTGAAGTGTTTAGAAATATACATAATGAGATGCCTTAAGAAAAGGGAATAAAATGATTTGAGAATATTATGTTATCTTATTGGCCAAGTGATGCTGTGTTTTTAAACCAATGAATCTATTCTATTTATGATTGTTTATTTTGATAGTTAAATAACCGACTATCAAAATCTGGCCCAACGTTATTGGTACGGGAAGACCGGGATCGAATTTATATTCGAAAACCATTCCGACCAATAAATACGAATACGTCGAAGATGCTGATCGAGATGGAGTAATTGAAGACCGTAGATCTTCATAAACGGAAGAGTTACTTACAATCTTTGGCTGATCCCCAGAGATATACTATGATTCTGTCGTGGCTGAAATCTATGGGTTGCAAGGACTACTCGCTACTAATCTATAGGGTGATTCCTAGGATGTGGTAGGAGAGTGCCTTCGGTTCATCCTGTTCCTGGATGACTTGTATTGATGAAGTGAATGATGGCCAGATATTTCAAAAGTCGATTATAACCTCAAGCCTCATCAACCGAGAAATGACAAAAAATCGGGCAGGCAGCATGGCTATGTGGGTCGCTCCCATTAGGGTGTATAATCACCTATCTAGAGAAATTCCTTTTGCTTCTTTAATCTATCGATTCTGCCCATTCGGGAACGGTGGTTTGAGTCCAACCGTTGGTGATATACATTCGATACACTCAAGCGAAATGAGTGGTCTGTCATGTGTGGGCCGGGTTGCAAGACGTTCTTGTTGAACCCAGGTGTATTCGCCTCTAGAGATACATCATCGGAAGGTGGTCCCATACCTTGTCAAGGTCGGAATCCAATCTCCAATAAGTGCCCGCGGTTTTGTTTGTATACTATATATGTGGAGCGTGAGATGCAAGCGTTCCACTAGCTTGATATTTACCTGTATGTAGACACTATTATAATATCAGAAAGATATTGATTTCAAAAATGTTTTGGGTTATCGTAAGGTAAAAACCGTCCGTGTTTATGTGTGGATTCGGTCTTACGATTATCCTTTTCTTTCGAAAAAAATTTCGAACTTAAAAATCAAGTTGGATGATCCCCTTAATACTGTGCGAGTTTTACTCACTCTGGTTCACCAGACTGACCCGGTGTTTTGCAAATGCTCGGGTTAGACCGGGGTGTACAGGTTCAGGTTATCGGATGCTATGAAGTCCAAAGACGAGCTGAAGGTGTTCAGACGTATGCTATTACCTGGTATTATTCCGCTGTGTGATGTATATAAGGACAGATTATTATAACTGTCCCAGTATATTGATGTACTCTGGTGATTGTAAGTTTTTATTTCAAAGCTCTCTATAAAGTTTATTTATATATTATATT
This sequence comes from Allium sativum, assembly GCA_030737875.1. Taxonomy (NCBI): domain Eukaryota; kingdom Viridiplantae; phylum Streptophyta; class Magnoliopsida; order Asparagales; family Amaryllidaceae; genus Allium; species Allium sativum. The sequence continues at coordinate 68,575,921 of CM060922.1, forward strand.
TTGTTCCGCTGCGAAGTGAGACTCTGTGCTATGGTGATTCTTCTTCTTCTTCTATTCTAACATTTCTTTCTTTCTTTTCTCACCCTCTAACTTCTTTCTCCTAGCTTTCTGGGTTTTCGGTACTTGAGTTTTGGACACGGTTGGTATTAGTTTCGAGATTCGAGTGTCGAAATTCCCGGGTCGCTACAGTTGGTATCAGAGCAATGGTTTAAGAATAACCTTGGCTCTGTGGCGTAACTCGATAGAGACGGAGTTAGTAATACTCTAGATCGAGATTGAGTGTATATATGAGAGCGCGTATTTGTAAATTTCTATAAGAAGGATTTTGTATTGTGTTGTTTGATCGGTCCAAGTTGAACTGACGAATTGATACAATATTGTTTTGAAAAAAAAAGGGTAGATGAAATAATTTTGCCCAAAGTTTATTTTTGTATAGAGGTAAATAATTTTATCCCATGATTGATATTGGTTTGTTGACTGATTTGAATGGGAATTCAAACTTGATTTTGAATTTGAATAGGCTTAATATAACCAGTATAATTTGTAAACAAGAATTTTAACTAGATAAATCAGAATTTAACTTATGTTAAATATGGTTGATTTACTTGTATTGATTGTTGATTTATTGGATTGATTGAATATAATATTCATCGACAATTGATTAAATTGAAAACTAAAGAGATAAATTTCAGTATAACGAATCTGAAGGAAATCAAATATGAAACGGAACGAGAACGATTTAACCATGTACCTGTTATTGGGATTGGATATCGAATTAAGTGCAGGTTGGAAAGAGGAAGAGCTGTCAGTTGATTTGCCTCATGACTAGAGTATGGATTGCCCGACCAATAGGTAAACCTTAATTATATTGATTTGGGTGATGATTTTATACCCCTGAGTTGGGTTGCCGCTTGGCTTTGTTTTCTTTTGATCAATGTGAGGCCCAAAGTGGCAGTTATAGTTGTTGAATGAAATAGCACAGAGGAAGTGTTGATGAATTTTTCGAGAAATTTTAAAATTAGAAATTATTTTGAAAATGTTTTAATATTATTTATTTGGAAAATAATTGAGTTCGGAGCATTCTTCTTTACTTAACAATTTCGAGGACGAAATTTATTTAAGGGGGGAAGAATGTAACGACCCGGGTTTTCCAGTTGTTTGAATTCGAATATTTAAAATTTGTTTTAAATATTTTTATTTAGAATATAAATGAATTTTAATATTTAAATCGCTATTTAAAAACGAAGTTGAACGATATATATATATATAAAATAAAACGAGCTCAGGACGACGCTACCGTTCGTAAAATAGAGTTTTGAACTTCAACTGAATATACAGGACCCGATATAAGTCGGATTTTTGTGAAACAGGAAACGTTGGAACTGTATTGATTATAATTTTCATATGAAAGAGAAAAATTCAGATTTCGCATTATAATTTGTTAATTATGGCCAAATCAAATTTTGAAATAGTCGCTGTAGAATCGTTTATCGACCGTAACGGTTTATTCGATATAACTAGATATCGGTTTCGAATTTAGACAAGGTTCTTTTGAGGCATAGTGATAATTTAATTTTTAGAATTTTACTGTAATTTTTAATTAATTAAATAAACAACTTTTTATTTGGAGTATTTTACACCCTGTGTCAACATTTTGGGGTTTCACAATAGAAGTTAAACTACCGATATTAGTATATTTTTGGGATCGTGGCACATTGCTTATCTCAAGGACATGTTTATTTCGGTCTGTACCGCTCGTATATGGATAAAATTGTACATAGCAGGGTACGTAGCTTTTAAAAAAATAAAAAACTTAGACAAATAAGTAAATAAATATGCGCCACCCTAAGCTTGTACGTAACCCAGACACTATAGTTCAAAGATATATATACAAATAAAAATAAAAATAAAAATAAAACCGTACATGTTATTGCGTTGGAAACACAAACCTTACCGACCAAACCATCGATGCCTTTATTGCCAAGTAACCGTGATGCGCACGCCTTCTTCTCTATATATAAGACTGCTCCATCCTATTTCTTTTCATATAAATGAAACCGCATTTTCTCTTTAAAAAAATGAAAAATATATAAAACGAAAGTGAGAAAAATACAAAAGCAAACAAAGATGGCGCTGAGAGAAAGAAATGGGAAGTAGAAGGTAAACATGAGAGGGGTCCGACGACCTGATGGATCAGCAGCGGTGGTCTGTTGCGGAGCAGAGCGGTGCAGATGGTCAAGATGAGAAAGGGGAGTTTGTGGATGATCTTGGCGGGGTTTGCGGTGGTCAGTTTTGAGGATGCATGTGCACACGGGTGCACAGTTTTGTGCCAGAGAGGGAGGGAGAACGTTTGGGAAAGAAAGCAAAGGGGAGGGTGGCGTCAGTTTCCAAAATGAAAAAAAAAAGGATGAAAACGAAAATGGGATCAAAGGAGGTGGGGTAAATAGTGTAGCAGGTGGTATGAACGTGAAAATGGGATGGAATATTGATGGGTTCATGAATGTGTAGTGGAAGTTTGGACTTGGACTAGTTTGTAAAGCAGCAGGTTGTTTTCAAAGTAGTGCTTGGGCTGAAGACGTTAAGGAAGTGGGAAAGAATGAGGAAAAATGGGAAGGGTTTCATGAGGAATGTGAACATGGACTGAGCGAATTTAGGTAAGCCATTTGTTTATAATAATAATAATAATATAATAACGTTAGTTTAGGATTGTTTATACCTCTTTTAATTATAATGTTAAGCTAGAATTCAGTGTTGATTTTAGTTAATAACTATGGTTAGGTTAATTAAAATTAAACTGTAAATAAATTATTAAATTTATTCGTACGGTTGCTATAATAATAACTTGTTCGCATGAATTTAGAGTTGAACAAGACCGGACGCGTCGGAACCGGATCGACGAAGACGGCAGGTTTTGTCAGCACATGAAGTGACCGGGATCCTTAATTAAATTAAACGTCAGTTTAATTTAATTAAAACAGGACGTTTAATCGACATAACCAAACCAAGGTGAGTTAAACTCACTCAGTTACCCTATTTATTATTTTTATAAATTGGGTTTATTGCTTGTGTGCTATGTTTGCTAGTTGATTTGGTTGATTTAATGGTTGTTTGGTTATTCGCTATACTATTTAAATTAAACGTTGTTTAATTGAAATAAAATGACATCGTTATTTTTAATGATGATTTTTCCAAACAAGGTAACTTACCTTGATGGTTACGTTTATAACAATATAAACGTATTTAAATTGAATTGGATGCCTGAATGATTATTTTAGTTGACCGCTATAAGATGAACTGATTGTTTGTTTGCATATGACCCTTATATGAACTGTTTAACCGACATGATTGGGTTATTGACTTAGTGGTGGTTTGTTGAATCTAAATTCAACATTTATTCGGTTATTAACCAATGTGCGATATTGGTTGAGAAATTTATAGCAGATGGCCAAAATAAAAACTGTTTTATAAAGATTGATTTACCGTCAGGTGCATCGGTAAAAATGAAATAATTTATTCTATAATTGAATATAAATTTTTAAATATATTATTTTTAAATGGAGTTTACAAATAAAACAAATAACCCAATTCTATTTGTATATTGTTGGTTTAACCAACAATCACCATTTTGACACCAAAATCGACCGTGTGCGAAGCACGTGCTTTATCTTTTATAGAGCTAATTCTTGTATTAAGAAGATTTGTAAGCAAGTGTGAAACGATTAGTAATTATTTTTTTGTAACAATTAAAAATAAGATTTATTTTGAAATGGATTATTTAAATTAATAATATTATTTATTAGTTTAAATGAAAAGATGAGTAGAATTGATCAACAAATTTATCTTATGTTAAAGTCGACCAAGCCAATTGTTATAACGACAGTTGATTATTAAGTTAAATAAATTTGAGCAGATTTATCCAATAAAATGACTTTAGTAAAGGGTGTTTTTAATAAGAAAAGGAAATTTGGTATTTATCCAAGTTAATGATTAAGTTAATTGTTTATTTAAGTAATCATAGTTATAATGAATTATGATTAGATTTCAAAAGAAGTGTGAACGGCTTTATATTCTAAACCAGATTTGATAAATTAAGTTATTAAAGAGATTTTTAAGCAAAGGCGATAAGCCTAAGATAACTGTTTGAATTAAGAAAGGAAATCGAGGCGAAAGGGGTTTGTATTAAACCAAAGTTGTGCAAACAAGTATATAAAAAGGGATCGGAAGTTAAAACGTTAATTTTTAGATTAACGCTACTTTATAATGGCATTAAGTGAAATGAGCGAGTTTGAAATAAGATTTCCCAGAAGGAATAAATGGATTCTTGTAATTGAATTGAGAAAAGGATCGAGTAATGGGATTTATAATGATTTAAAGAAGTTAAAGTTTAAATATGGATATTTATCATTTACTAAATCAATATATTAGTGATATATTTGAAAAGAAGATTTCCAAGATGAGAAGATTTATAAAAACCATATGTTAAATGAAATAGTGAAAGGGGAATTTGCTGATATCGGAATGAATATGAGATTCTGAATTACAATTCATATTTATCTTGAGATAAGAGTGTTGTTGATCAAGGTCTGAGAGGTAATTAAAATACCCCAACTTGAACGACTTCAGGATTATCGAAGGATGGTATTAATTGTAATAAGGAAGACGTAAGAAGTAATTGATTTTGAGAAAATAGTAGTGAAACATTATTTGAAGTGTTTAGAAATATACATAATGAGATGCCTTAAGAAAAGGGAATAAAATGATTTGAGAATATTATGTTATCTTATTGGCCAAGTGATGCTGTGTTTTTGAACCAATGAATCTATTCTATTTATGATTGTTTATTTTGATAGTTAAATAACCGACTATCAAAATCTGGCCCAACGTTATTGGTACGGGAAGACCGGGATCGAATTTATATTCGAAAACCATTCCGACCAATAAATACGAATACGTCGAAGATGCTGATCGAGATGGAGTAATTGAAGACCGTAGATCTTCATAAACGGAAGAGTTACTTACCATCTTTGGCTGATCCCCAGAGATATACTGTGATTCTGTCGTGGCTGAAATCTATGGGTTGCAAGGACTACTCGCTACTAATCTATAGGGTGATTCCTAGGATGTGGTAGGAGAGTGCCTTCGGTTCATCCTGTTCCTGGATGACTTGTATTGATGAAGTGAATGATGGCCAGATATTTCAAAAGTCGATTATAACCTCAAGCCTCATCAACCGAGAAATGACAAAAAATCGGGCAGGCAGCATGGCTATGTGGGTCGCTCCCATTAGGGTGTATAATCACCTATCTAGAGAAATTCCTTTTGCTTCTTTAATCTATCGATTCTGCCCATTCGGGAACGGTGGTTTGAGTCCAACCGTTGGTGATATACATTCGATACACTCAAGCGAAATGAGTGGTCGGTCATGTGTGGGCCGGGTTGCAAGACGTTCTTGTTGAACCCAGGTGTATTCGCCTCTAGAGATACATCATCGGAAGGTGGTCCCATACCTTGTCAAGGTCGGAATCCAATCTCCAATAAGCGCCCGCGGTTTTGTTTGTATACTATATATGTGGAGCGTGAGATGCAAGCGTTCCACTAGCTTGATATTTACCTGTATGTAGACACTATTATAATATCAGAAAGATATTGATTTCAAAAATGTTTTGGGTTATCGTAAGGTAAAAACCGTCCGTTTTTATGTGTGGATTCGGTCTTACGATTATCCTTTTCTTTCGAAAAAAATTTCGAACTTAAAAATCAAGTTGGATGATCCCCTTAATACTGTGCGAGTTTTACTCACTCTGGTTCACCAGACTGACCCGGTGTTTTGCAAATGCTCGGGTTAGACCGGGGTGTACAGGTTCAGGTTATCGGATGCTGTGAAGTCCAAAGACGAGCTGAAGGTGTTCAGACGTATGCTATTACCTGGTATTATTCCGCTGTGTGATGTATATAAGGACAGATTATTATAACTGTCCCAGTATATTGATGTACTCTGATGATTGTAAGTTTTTATTTCAAAGCTCTCTATAAAGTTTATTTATATATTATATTTTGTTCCGCTGCGAAGTGAGACTCTGTGCTATGGTGATTCTTCTTCTTCTTCTATTCTAACATTTCTTTCTTTCTTTTCTCACCCTCTAACTTCTTTCTCCTAGCTTTCTGGGTTTTCGGTACTTGAGTTTTGGACACGGTTGGTATTAGTGTCGAGATTCGAGTGTCGAAATTCCCAGGTCGCTACAGCATCTCTCAAGGCTTACACAGAAACTCGCGATTTGTTTATTCATCGATAACCACCAAATATGACAGCCCCTCTGCCTTGCATCCCTGAGCACATACGCCTCATTGTCTCCTACCCTCACATCGCAAAACATTGGTAATCCGAAGCCTATTTCATTTTTAGCCCAACATCGATCACTAGAATCGATCGCACTAACTCCCTACATCCCCAAAATATTGTCAATCCTCCCAAGAAGAGATCGCGACCTTCTGTAATTCACCAAGCAGTCTTGAATCGAACTCCAACTCGGTCTGAACCCAAATCTAAACATGTCGCGCCCAACTCCACCCCTTTCATCAAATCTGACTCCGGCGTCACTGGTTTAATGGAAATCGAATACCCTAGTTGATTGGCGAGAATTCGAGCTTGCGAAACTTTACGTTCGCACCCTGAACGAACCACACAGATTGAAGAACAAGAGAAAAGGAACTCTGATGAAGGATTCGGATTAGAAAAGGAGCTTCGATTCCTTTTTTTCTCCAGACAATGATTTAGAAATTTGAAGAAAGGAAATGTTATAAAAAGGGGCAGCTTTTGATTTACAAAAATTGATTTTGCAAAGTATAAATGGAGCGGCATCCCTTTTGATTTTCTTCTGAGGAATGCAAAACAAAAAATGGAAAACAAATGGAGTGGTATTTCGATTTTGAGGCAAAGGAACTCGCGATTTTTGTTTGGTGTTAAACTAAATTGGTGAAAGGCCATTTATTTTGTTTCTGATGGTTTTGATTTGAATTGATTTTCATTACTGAGAAAGGAAAATTAAAAGGGGAAACACCAGGGCATCGCGATTTATAGATGGAAAAACTTCAGCACTAAGTAATAGGCATGTGTGAAGTACAATAGAGGGTGGTATATTTCAACGTTTAGGCCAGGTATAGGATTTTGAAAATATTTAGATAGATTCTGATTTGACTTAATACCTATCCATTTCATTTTATAATAATATAAATTCGGGGTCTCGAACTCCAAATTTCGAACCGCTATTTTAACGCGCGACCGACGTTACCGGGTTGTAACGCTTTTCCGAACTGAATGGAATATATTCTGAAATTTACTTTGATCACATATATAGAATAACCATATTAAATAATATAAATTAAATTCAAAGTAATAAATTCCTCGATAATAAATTATTTTATTATCGTTGAATTTCAAATAGAATTTATATAAATCATCTAAATTATTTTCGGTTTAGTTCTAACTTCAAATTCAATTATATTTCGTATTACGATAATTATATATATTTGAAATGAATCATATTTTGATTATTAAATCGATAATTCAATATAAAAATCGATTTATAGTATCAACTCAATATTTAAAACCGTATTAATTATTTAAAATAAATCGACAGAAATCCGAGTCGTTACAATAAAATATTTATGTGTTGAATAAAATATTTGAATAATAAAAATATCATTTTTATTGAATGAATAAAATATATAAAATATTCATGCGTGGAATAAATATTTGAACAATAAAAATATCATTTTTATTGAATGAACAAAATATATAAAATATTCATGTGTGGAATAAAATATTTGAACAATAAAAATATCATTTTTATTGAATGAATAAAATATATAAAATATTCATGTGTGGAATAAAATATTTGAACAATAAAAATATCATTTTTATTGAATGAATAAAATATATAAAATATTCATGTGTGGAATAAAATATTTGAACAATGAAAAATATCATTTTTATTGTATAAATGAACTGTATAAAATATTCATGTATTGAAACAAATAGTTTATGGTTAAAAATTTAATTTTTAACGTGTATATGAATAAAATAAATATTCATTTACAAATCAGATGATTTGTTTATGTACATACATTTAACTGATATCGACTGGGACGATAAATTTTACACATCGCCCTACTGCAAAAATAAAATCTGTGTTTGTTGGTTGAAACCCCACATGGGTATTGAGATGATATTTGGCGTACACTTATCCCAATTGTTTTGTTGTTTGTCGATCGATGGGTCAAAAAACTGTTATAAGCATTAATTATTTATATTTAATGCTCATGCAGTTGAGTAGTGCACTCTGGATGATGGATGATTGTTTATCATGGTTGTTATATACATGTATTGTATGGAAATCAATATAAATAAATTATATGGTAATTGATTGTGTCTGATTCCAATTCAGAAATAACGAATATTTAAAAATAACAAATATTTAAAAATAACGAGTATTTTTAAATAATATTCAGGAAAGAATCAAAATATGATTTTGATGTCCGATTTGGGATGGACACGAAAATATTGAAAAGATATGAAGCCATGTTGATTAGTTATGCGCCATTTTGACGCGAACGATATTTATATTGATTTTATTCATTTTTATAATGAATATCGAAAAGGAAGTGATTTCAAAATTTAATGTTTTGAAAATATTATCATTTATATAATAATGATATGGAATATTCAATTTTGGTTTAAAATAGAAAATGAAGTCGAAATCGTTTTTAAAACGAATTTAAAACGATCTATAAAATACATTTTAAATAGAAATCGATGAAATATATATAATATATACATTATATATATTTAATGGCCTGAATAAAACGCGCCGCGACCGTTCACGAATTTCGACCACTGACTTCGAATTGACATTATGGGAGATCCGACCGTTGGATTCTTCAAAAACCGGAACCGTTGGGTTCATATCAAAAAGATCTTTCCAACGAATATGAGAGATTTGATATCTAATGGTTGGATTTGGAATTATGTCCAAATAAAATTTGGAAAAGGTCGTTGTAAGTGCAGTTCGATGACCGTTTATGGAAATCGACTGAAAGGGCTTTAATAAAATTATTAAAAATATTATTAATTTGTGTAAAATCATAATAAATGATTTGGAAAGAATTGGGATGAAAAATCCCATATTTGAAAAGATAAAAATATATTTTTATCGAAATGATCTAGTTATCAACTGGAATTATAATCCAATTATTTTTATATAAATAAATTGGATTGAGAATGGGTTTTAATATAACCAGAATATCCAATATATGAATTGGAGTGGATTTGAGTGGAAATCATCTTCGGAATATTTCAATGTTGGATTTCGTGATTATATAGATATTGTTATGGAAATTTGGGAGATATATTTATATCGTTATTTCGAATATGATATTTGTTGGTTTTAGAATTTGATATTGAATATAAGCCGATATAATTTCTATTCAGAGCCTTGTATTTAATATCAAATGGGATTTTGGGTTTGTCGTGAATGGTGTCTTTATTAACACTGTTCTTAAACCCAGTTGAGAAAAGAATAAATCTTTAATTTAGGATTTAGTGAAGTTTTCCAATTAATTAATATTTAGTTGGAATTGAATAAAAGAATTGGATTTTTGGGTTTATAGTGAACAATATTTTAAACGACATTTATTCTTTAACCCGATTAACTGTGAAATGTAATTTGGAATTTATAAATCTTTTTATTAAGATTTAACGGAAAATTTCCAAAGTAAAGTTTTCCAATTTAATAAAATAATTTGGAATTGAATGGAATTCGATTTGGTAATAATCGAAGTGAATTTCTATGGAGGAAGACTGTTACTATATATGGAATTTAAAAGGCTTTGTCATTATTCCATTTATATTATTGGTTGGATATGGCGGTTTATATCGATTATATATATATTGATGTGTTTTCTGTGAAGATTCCATAATTAATGGAATGTGATTTTGGGCTTATCGTGAATGACATTGGTTCTTTAACCCAGTTAAAGGCAGAATTTGTTTCCTGAATTTGAATAATCATTATATAATGATTTTTGGGATAATTAAACTTATCGAATTCATGAAATGATCGAGAATGGAGTATCACCAGTTTTGCTCCAAGCGATAGTTAAATCTTTAATTAGATTTGAACGTGAAATGGTAATTAATTTTACCGAGAACACTGTGGTGTTAGATATGGAGTATTACCAGTTTTGCTCCATGGGATAAATAGGCTGGGATTGGGAAATATAATGAATGATTAATTTGGTAAGGTTCGCTAATCCCGACTAGTTTGGATAAACCTTAATTTGGTTTGAAATGATATCCAAAGGAAAATTAAAGAATAAATTTAAAAGAATTTATCTTTGATAAAATTAATGGGAACCTTTCCCTAAAAGATATGAATATTTGAATAAAAGAATATTCTGGATTAGAATGAGGCGTATGTTGTGTTTTTATATCACTTGATTATAATATAAGCGGGTTATTCGGAAAAGCCGGGTTTATACCCGTTCTGAATAACTAATTCGACGATAAGTCGATGATGAAGACGGTGGTTGAAGACCAGAGGTCTTCACATCGTTTGGATGATTACTGATGTCCTAATTGGGCTGTACACCCAAGACAAGGTAATAAGTGGTGATCGTCCAGATGTACTTGGAGATCGACCGGATATGCGAGGACCTCTCTCCTATATTGGACATATGGGACGAGGAATAAGGTGCCTCCGGTTTCGTTCAGACCTAGATCGAACTTGTAAATGGATGTGTGTCTGACATTGGATTTTATTCTATGTTGATTGATATCTATTAAATATATATCTGTTTGGTGGCGGAGAATTTATTCTCTTGCTTAACACCCTTCCCTGAGACGTACGAGCTCAGAGGTTATATATCGATAGACATCAGTCGCATGGCGTGAATTTCCTGTGTGGCATGCTGAGATGAAAGGATCAATACTTTTGTTGAAAAGAAGAGTCTTGTGGTTGATGATCAAAGCACGGCTTTAATATAGCATAGTTTGTGTAGCGTTAATTCACGAGCCTCACACCCCGGTATGAACCAGAAATGGGAGAGTGCTGCAGGGAGAACACGCATTTCCTTCTAGCTAGGAGTGGTGTCATGGTATGGAGCCCAGACATTTTTGCTTATGTGGATGATGGAAAGCGAGGTACCTCGGATATATCGGTTACTACGGGGCCAATGGATGGATATGGTCAACATACTGACAAGACTTCGCCCCATAGGGTGGGAAAACATATTGTTCAGGAATTATTAATCCACTTAAAATGTGGACCGACCCTGAAGATCCAAGGGACGATGCGTTCTGTCCCTGAGGCTCGGGCTAGAGAATCTCGAAGCGGTAAGGACGATCCCTTGCCTTGGTTCACAGATGGAATCCAATTTCCAATACGTGACATTTCGGTTTTAATTGCAGAACTAGTATGGCGGCATAATAGCATGGGATACTATGCCGTCTAAGATTGATACATTTATATTTGAAGCTATTTTATACAATATACACTTGTAATAGTATCAAAATGATTTGTTTTTAAACATACCAAGCATTTATGCTATTATAAGGTAAAAACTCTATCCTTCGGCTTGCATTGCATTGTGTGATGGGACCTGAGTCTTATAATAGCTTCATTGTTCTTTATTTAGCATTGCGTTATGCACTGGTATTCTTCGGGGTAAACTCATTCCGTGTTATATGGCGTGGTCCCTTGATTTACCTTACTTTAAAAAATCAAGCTAATAACTGTTTTAGTTCTCACACCAGTCACATGACTGACCTGGATTTTATTGTTTTAACCTAAACTCTGAGTGCCCCTATTTTCCACACGGGCAGCTAGTAGTTTTGGTTTTGCGGATTTCTTTTTACAGGATCCTGGTTTACAATTGGAACTATATTCGGAAAGCTATGTATCCATTTATTTCTCTCAGTTGTGTTATGTATTATTTTTCCGCTGTTATGTATTTAAACGTAATTTAAATCTCTGATATTTTTCTGTTGTATATATCAATTCATACTCTGTTATATTCTTGTACTCTGATGAGATTGTTGTAATAAGAAATGAAATGTTCTTCTATTTGTGTTCTGATTTGTCATGTTCTCAACTCAATCCGGGCTTTCCCGCAAGGGCGAGTTTGGGTCGTTTCATATAACCTATTTTTATCACGAAGAGATCGAATCAAACCTACCATGGAAATTGACCAAAAACATGGAATTTTGTCATTAGCAACACCTCTGTAATTTGCAATGTTTTTTACTTATTATTAAACCTAAAGGTGACACTTGAAGTGGTTTATAATGTCTTATAACTTTCTATAGCATTTACTAAAATGCTGCCATTTTAGATTTAACGGGGTATAAATGTCTATTTCCCCTCGATCTTTGAAGATCTATCCAAATATATATATATTAGAGAGATATAAAGGTAGTTTGAGATTGTTGATGAAGGAGTTTTTGCATAAAGAAGTTGATTCTTAGTTATAATAAAGAGTATTTTGGAAATATAAATTGATTTTAAATGTTTTGCGTAAAGAAGAATTATGTTAGCTTGGATTATATATCTGATTTCTTACCTAATTAAATAAAGGTACGTAGGTAGTCACAATTGCTAGTGATGAAGCTGTTGGTGATGCAGTCACAAATCCATTACATGAACTATTATAGGATATGCATCAAATCAAAAAGGGTATAAATTCTCGGATGATAGTGGAAGAGTATTCGTAATTAGGCTCGTTATGTCTAATGAGAAAATTTACCCTTACTGTAGTGAAAGTGTCGAAACATCCAAGAAAATATATCATACAAAAATTTCAATTTCATCATTACCTGTGTATTCAGACTTTTCAAATGTAGGTGAAACCGAGAAGACAATTGATAATATACCATTACATCAAATCACGATGGATGAAACCATACAATCAACAAGTCAACATAATCAATCACCTACGACAGACACAAGTCAAAATAAAACTGCTAGTGAGGAGTGTGTAGGAAGATGAAATGATGCTACGAATAACACAAGTAAAGGAGAAAACCTTGCACTCAACTACACGTCACATTAACTCACCAAATGAATAAAAAGCAAAGATTGGGATATTCAACCCAGAAACTTACACATATTTCACCGTGATTGATGATACCTTGAAAAAGCAAAGGATGACATCAACTGGAGAGAGGAAATAGATATTGAACACCATGCGCTCATATAAAACCAGACATAGGAATTAGTCAAACCACCAAAAGATAAAAATATAATTGGATATGAATGAACATACAGAATATGAAATAATCCATATAGATTAATAGTTAGATTCAAAGACAGACTTGCAGCAAAAGGATACACATCAACAAAGGTTTGACTATAAGGAAACATTTTTGTCAGTGGTGAAATCATAAACGGTAAGGGTCATTATAACTACTTGAATAAGAAAAGGATGACAAATCAGAAATTTGGATGTAAACAATGCCTTTATGAAAGACATTCTTGGGGAAGATGTATACATTTAACAATCTACGGCTATAAACAAAATTTGGAATATGTCTGCAAGCTTAATGAAGCTATATATGGCTTAAAGCAAGCACTAAGAGTATGGTTTGATAGATTAAAAACCACATTAATTAATATGAATTTTTAATCTACCAAGTCAGATAACTCTTTATTTACAAAAAATTAATGGTTGCTCACATTGTACATATAACATATGTTGATGATCTCATTAATACATGCAATAATAACACATAGATCAACAGATTTGTTCAATATTTGGACAAACAATTTTCAATCAATGATAAGGAAAATTTAATTGGCTTTTGGGCATTTAAGGTGATATGACATCATCAGCAAAGAACACAATGGAGCTACTCATCAAAACCAAAATAGACGGAGCAAGGTGACAACCCAAACCAATGACAAGCAGTTAACAATACTCCAAAAACAAGAGAGAATCCACAACTAACTCAAAACAATATAGAAGTGTAGTTGGTCCATTACAGTATGCAACTATAACAAGATCAGATATAACATCTTGAGTTAAAGAAGTGTGTCAATTTTTGCAGGAACCACTGAAAACACATTGGAAAGTAGTAAAAAGAAATTTAATATATATGAATGCTACATTGGACTACGGACGCTTAATCAAAACCAAGTAAAAATTTCAACATCACTGGATTCACTGATGCTGAATGGGAATCTGACCCAAATGACAAAAAGTAAACTATAGGGTACTGCATATACATTGGGAACAGTTCGGTGTCATGATGCTAAAAAAGTCCACAGTATCAAGATCAATCACTGAGATAGAGTGTCCCAGTGTAGCGAATGCAATAGTTGAAGTAATGTGACTATAATCACTACTTTTGAAACAAAATATCAAACCAAAAGGCAAACCTATATGATGGCTTCATAATCAAAGTACAATATATATATATGTGCTAATCCCATACTTCAAGCAAGAGAAAAACATATAGAAATTGAACTTTATTTGGCAAAAGAACAAGTATTAAAGGGAAATTTGAAAGTAAGGGATATATCTGCCACTTACAAATGCGTCGGTACACTTACCAAGGCTCTATCTGCTCAAATTTTCATAAAGTTCTGAAGTAATCCCAAACTAAGAAGGATCGAAGGAGAAAACTTCCTGACTGAAGCTTATGGTGTAACAACCCAAATTTTAACGAACAATAATTAATTAACAAATTAAATATTAAAGAATAAATTGTAAACTAATGGGAATTGGGCAACGAGAGTTTTGTCATTGAGTCCTTTGCGATTTTTTGGTTCTGATAGACATTTGGTTTACGTAAAACGGACTTAAAACAAAGCAGTTATGGCAGTTTGAATTTTGAAATTCAAATAAGAAAATTTAAATAAACAAGAAAAAAAGCAAACGTTGCCTACTGGGATGACCCGGACCAGGCCTGGTCAACCCACGAGTCGACCCATGCCATGGGTGGGTCGATCCAACTGGGTACTAGGTCGACACAGTTAATTGTTAGATACAGTTTTTGTGCTTGGCACGAATAGAATGAATGGTTCATTTTCTTTAAGGCTGATTTAACGCTATGTGTCCACTTTTGAATCATTGATGTGACCAATCCAGGTTGCCCGAAGGACATGGTCGGCTTAGACTGGAAACCTAAAATCTGACGGTAGAGGGTCTTTTACT